>JAYESD010000006.1:158720142-159943075 GCA_036927565.1 Tuctoria greenei
GCAGCTTCAGCCACCACTTGGGGCGGCACTGGGACCGGAGCAGAAGCTTCCGCCCTCACAGCTTCAGTTGTTGTGGCTGAGGGTGGAGCCTCACTCCTCTTCTTGGGAACGCTACAAATGATGGACGAGGAAACTTAAAAAAGCAATCACTACAGCAAAATAATTGTCCAAGGTAAAGATTAAAAATTACCTTGGGAGGCTTCCGCACTAGCTTGTGCGGAATATTTTTCCCGGGCGTTCCGGGCTGGTCATAGCCGGCATGGAAGCTCCGGAAGGCCCCCCAGAACTCATCGCGGCCACGGGTGTTTCTCGGGTCGAGGCCCCCCTCGATTGGGAAGAACCCCCGGACCTAGAGGCCTCCACTGGCCCAGGTGCTGGAGTCGCGTGCCCGGAGCTAACACCTCGGGATGACCCACTGCGGGAACAGTCTCTCCCCGGGAGGAACCCACTACGGGAACAGTCACCGCGGTTGTGGAAGACCTTCCCCTCCGGGGAGTAGGAGCCGAGGCAGAAGTAGCGGGCCTGACGGACCTTCCGTCAGCGTACTGCAGCTTCCTCTTCCGGCTCACAGGTTCATCCGCCAGCTCCTTGCCCTTGCCGACGACCTCTTCCCTCGGCTTTGGAGCTGAGTCGGAGCCACCTTCGGACACTCCAGGGATCGCCACCCTGGTAGTTGATCTTCTCTCGACGACACCTAGGTCGTCAAGCATGGGCATCTTCCGCCGGAGCTCCCTACTGAACTCAACTTCCACGTTCAGAGGAAGAAAAGCCGATGGCGGAGTCAAGTCATCACCTTCAACGTCGATGCCGTGCTGGAACTTCTTGAGGTGGAACTCCAAGGTTTTCCCCACCATGTTGGACTTCAACCCGATCTCGACCTGGTCGTCGTCCATCACGCTGTTGAGGGCCCAAGTGAGTTTCTCCCTCTTCTTCAGCGGTGCCCACCTGTTGACCAGGAAGTTACAAAACATCGCTTGAGGGGTTAATCACCCCTCCACGCACTGGCGAATCCTGGTCAGAACAGGGTCGAAGGCGTCCACCAGCACCGGAGCTTCACTCCAGATCGTCGTGTCAATGTTGGGGAGGCCTTCGGGCAGCTCCAGCCTCTCGTGCTCCTCCACTCGGATGACTATCCAGTCCTTCTTCCAGTCATCCCACTTCCCAGAGGGGAACGACCAGAGGTACTTGAATGGGCACTTCTTGCGCTTCACGAAGTAGTCGAAGCCAAGGTACTCATTGCTCCTACCGGTGGTGTGGACGGTGAAGAAGGTCCGGAAGAGTTCGATGCAGGGGGGATGCCCACCCACATCTCACAGAAGTGGACAAAGATAGACACGAGGAGAATGGAGTGAGGGCCAAGGTGGTATAGCTGCAGACCATAGAAGTCCAGCAGCATCAGGAAAAAGGAAGAAAAATGTGGGATCAACCCCACCATGGCGTACGAGGAGAAGTACACCATTTTGCCGGAGTGCTCCTTCTCGAACGGGAGCTCTCCACCGGCACGGACCGAGCGGTTGAAGAAGTCCGAGGACCACCCCATGAGGGCCCGGACCTTCTTCAGATCGCCGTCGGTCTTCAAGCGACTCTCGCGGAGACCCAACTCCATCGCAGCACGGCTAGGCAAGAGAAGAAAAGCGAAGCACAAGTTGGGAGTTTGAGCGCAAGATTAGATGGGAGGCATGAAGAACTCCCGACGGTGCGGGCTTTCCTTCTTAAGTAAGCCCTCGCAACGCTTGGATGGAAACCGCAAGGAAGTCGAAGATACCATTCAAAAATTCCACCCAGCCGATGACAAGGGGGCCCGGGACCAATCTGACGATCAAGTCAAGGTTCTTACCCAGGCGAAAGGTTGTCATCAAGAGGCGGGAAACCCGAAGGCGGCGGCCTGACAAGGCGCGCGGAACCAATACGGTTTTCGTATCGGGAACCGGCGGCCTTCAATTGCGTGAGATCCGCACACCAAAGATCTCATCTGCCGCACACAGGACACGCCACGTGGCGAGGATTTAACTCCAAACCCTCACCAACGGCACCTCTGAAGACCTTTGAAGACTCAGTTCAAAAGTCGCGAGGATGGACCCACCTCCGGCGGAATGACTTCACCCCAGTGGTCTTCTCCGGAGGTAGATCAAGGGGGCCACTGTCGGTACCCTGGAAACCGTACACCCCTTGAGGTTACAAAGATATCAAGGAAAAGTCACCCACTTGATTTTAAGACCTTCGGAGGCCCACATGTCAGATGTAACCGGACCCGCTTCTCCAACATGGTTAATCCCAGGGTCGCCACGTGTACTATCAAACCGGAGCTACCGCCCACAAGTGGGAAGCTCCGAGCCATGTACCGAAATGGCACCTCCGGACTTAACCCCAGACCGAGAGAAGCTCCGGACCTGACACGTGTCAGGTAGCTCCGGAGCTTCCTGTTTCCCACAGTATGCTCCGGAGCTGCCACGTGTCCACCCGTCGGAGCTTCAGCCTCTAACCTCCGGAAGACTTCATAACGGTTTCGGATCTTCAAAGGGGAATCAAGGACTTCAAGACCCGATTAAGTGTCATTAATACCATATTAATGACACACGATCGGATGACCTTAATTACCAGTAACGATGCTGTCAAAGCCCATTACCCGGTCATTAAGGGCAATTAAACTTTTTGAATGCATATCAATACTAGTAACCGCCAGGGCCACATGTCCGGCCACGCTAACTTGTAACGGCCTGCCCTTGTACTATAAAAGGACAGGCCGACTACGGACTCGGGGGGGTGGAGTGACGCAATATACGCGCCATAGATGCTCAACACAAGCTCATACAGCTAATACAACACCAACACACCCGTGGAGTAGGGTATTACGCTCAGGCGGCCCGAACCACGTAAACTTCTGTGTCTCCTGTGTCATATACTATTCACCTTCTCGAATCTCCGTGCGCCCACACCGAACATCAAACTCCTCTAACACTTTAGTAGTGTCGGGAGATTTGCCGGTTCCAAACCACCAACACGTACTAGTGCCACGCCTGTGAAATGGTTGCAACCACATACAATTACCACAAATGTGAAATCGTTGCAATACCATGTTATTTCTTGCAATACATTAAATCATCACAATACGCTAAATCGTTGTAACAACATACTATTTGCCACGAATATGAAATCGTTACAATACCCAACTGTTTGCCACGATAGTGAACCCGTTGCAATACCGTACAATTCATTGCGATATGTTGAATCATCGCAATACATGAAACCGTTGTAATAGCGTCCTATTTGCCACCGATATAAAATCATTGCAATACCATACTATTCGCCACGGATGCCAAGTCGTTGCAAATAACCTATCGCCACGGGAATTATTATGACGATTCGTAAAAACTATCGCCACGCTCTTTTTCGTTGCAAAAGCGACCTATTGCGATGAAAAACGACCTATTGCAACAAATTTTTTCGTTGCGATAAACCGGAATCCTTGCAGTGTCTTGTTGGGTAACCCGTGATTGTAATTTTTCACTCAACTCCCGTTGGCATTTTGGAAACCGACTAGTACATTTTTATTGATTCATGTTCGTCTCCGTATGGCTAGCTGTAAGGAACAAGAGATTTATCTTGGTTCAGGCAAAAGGGGCCCTAGGTCCAGAGGGAGTCTTTTGTGATCTTTGTTAGCTCAAAATGCGAGAGAACATGTTACAAGCAGGACTGGCCCGAGTATATGAATTCTAAGAAAGTAAGGACAACTACGAAAGTAATGCGTAAACGTAAATGCACACAGGTGTATGAAAGTAAAGAACGAATGCAAGTGCGTCAAAGAAAAGAGGTGCAAGAGCACCAAAGAGAAAAGCACGTAAGTAAATGTAGAAAGTAAAATACATATAGTAACCACAAATACAGAGTGAATTCGTCCTGCCTCCCCGCAGAAGGCCTTGGGGGTCCTTTTATAGGGGGCGAGCAGGCCCTATCTATTCGACGTTCCTCATAGTAAGGCTGATTTTACAGTGTTCGTTCTATGTATCCAACCTGTCAGAAGCTTCGGTTTTGGCTTCCTCGTGGACTCCAAGGCACCGTCATGTGGGTGAAGTTACCGCACTTTGATGACAGATGGTACATATGGTAGGCTTATCCGCACCATCGCAAGTTCATCCCTCCTGCCAAAGTTACCGCACTCACCATCCGTCATAAATGCCCCCCAACTACCTGCCTCTCTCGGGATTGATCCCATAAGGAATCATCCACCCTACCTCTCGGTTGGGACTTGGGAGGGTAAAATACACCAACCTCGAGTGGTTGTGGCATTGGTGGCATGACCCATTTCGAATGGAGGGTAGCTTTAGTCTGTAGCTGCGTAGTGGTCACATACTGTCGGGTCCTGTACGTTTAGTACCCCGGGTACATAACTCCGTTAGTAGCCCCCGAGCCTTCATTGGTGTTTGCATTGGAAACTCTCAGGTTTTTAAAAAACTTAAGTGGTTTCGAGAAAGAATAAGTAGTTCAGTTTCTCGGGGAAAGAACAAATTCATCCAATTCAATTACATCACCACATACCTACTTACTTGGGCCTGCTTTTCTAATAGCGTCGCAACCCACGGGTGCAAGGGGGAGACGCAGGGACGCTGCACGACTTGGACTCAGTGCCGGTTACAAGGAGGTAGCCACCAGGCAAAATTTAGACCCGTCGCTACCTGAAGATCTCGCTTTCATGAGACCTCCTCCTTACCCGTCGTCTCCAGACCTTGTGCCCCCCTTCACTTCTTCTGCAAAGCCTGGAGGAATGTAATCGTTAGGTAAGAGAAAGAGAGTTTTGGGATAACCGTCGTTTTTCATGATATTGTCGTGGTTGAAAAGGGAGGTAGAGTCTGGGGCGACCACACTGCAAAGAGGGCTTACGTGAGCGTAGAGGATGATTCATTGTCTGGGTCTCCCGTCGCCGTGGCTCTTGCGACCGTTACTAGTTTGATTTATCCGTGACCCACAGTCGGGGTGGGAACCCGTCCGGGGGTCATGGACTTACCGACCCTCACAGTTTTAAAGGTTGGGTTTTCTCTTGACCTGTTCGCCACCTGTTTGTGTTTTCTTTTTCCCTTACCATGATCCCTCCTTCGGTTCCAAGGAGTATCTGCCCAGCATGACAGTTTCGACGTGGGGCTTGGATCCTGTGGCCCGTCCATCGGGATGGGTACCTCTGAGCTCGGCGACGTCCCCGTCTCGGTAAGAGCGATGTCATCGTCGTTAATGCATCCGCTCCTGCCATCCCCGTCGTCCATTCTAGCAGGGTGTTGACGGCTGTTATATACCAATTTCACCCGTCAATATAACTCAATTGTGTGAAGGAATTGTAAATTCTTGCACACATCACCTTTCTATTTTACCTATTTCCACGAGGCCTCGGAGAAATAGTGCATGCAGGGAATTATTGCAAGAAATGAGGTAAAAGAGGGGGACCAATCCTATAAAATACCATCCCAGCAAATCAAGTCATGACATGTGGCACCACATGGATCAAATGGCCCACAACAGAAGTATCCGAGGCCATCTAACGATGTAGCGCCCATATCAAGGGATGGGACCCACCTGGCAGTGACCTGGAGAAAGCGCATGAGAAATGGTGCAAAGACCAGGTCGGCCAGGCCCCCTAGTCAACCGACCTAGTCCTGGCGCCAAACTCGGTCAATCGCCACGTGTTGGCTCCTCCCGGCTTGAAGAAGTCGGTGGTGACTGATTTACGCGCTTTTGGTGGTGGGAACCGACCCTTCTCCAACTATAAATAGGACTCCCTACCCTCACTTCGCACACACACACCACTTGAGTATTCATCCATTGTATCCACTACTCTCCATAGGTTTAAAGGAGTATAGGCTGTAGAGAGGAGATCCTCTAGTCCATAGTCCAAGTAGGAGAGGAGTAGAAGGAGTCTCTTCTCAATTCCTAATTGGGAAAGGTATGGCTATTCCTATTTGTATTTGTGACTTTGTTCTTAATAAAGATGTTATCTTTAGTCTTCTATTGTTCATATAATTGGATGAAGCATTTCTTGTTTGATTGTGGATTCCGTATATGTGGTAGGAGTAGTATTTATGATTATGCTATACCATTCTCATTATTTCATCATAAACACTACAAACCCCCACTTTCGTCTAATTAGCTATGACATGATTATGTTAATATGAGTCACTTATGCTATGAATTAACATTGGTTCAACGATAATTTAGTTCATTGCCTTAGCATGGCTTGTGCCTAGGCTCTTAAGGTAATTACTTAATATGCTAGCATGGTGATAGTATAGATAAGTAGCGTTGAATGTCTCATAGACCCACAGATTGAAGAGGTAGGTAGTAGGTGGTGACAACCATATCTGTCTTTTGTAATCCTCTACATTCGCCTATGCCACAGGCTCTCGGCGGGAGTCGTCCTAGTATTGCTAGAGGTAAACCTGTGCCCGATGTGTTAATCCACTTAGCACGAGAATTCATAATTAATATGATCATTAGTAACTAACTTAGGCTATGTATATGTACATTAGAAGCACAGTATGAGTATCTACCTAACTCTTAGCCTAGTCCCTCTTTACCTCATTTACCCCCATTTAGGATAGAATGCTCTTGTGTGTGTCACACTACCTCCAAATTATCCTCTATCCATCCTTGCTAGAGCCATACCTAGATCAATCTAGCCTCTCCATTGATGATTGCTTTGCTTCCACCTAGCCTTCCTTTGGGAGAATATAAATAACACCCTTTTGGAATACTCTTAATAGGGAAATGGTACACCGATAGATTTTGTGGGCTTGCGGACTTACATCTGTAATCTAAAACTATCAACAAGCATTTCTGGCGCTGTTGCCGGGGATGAATTGTTAGTAGTGCGTAGAAAAGATCAACAAGCATTTCTGGTGTCATTCCTGGAGAAGGCAACCGAAGTATTGCACGATTGGGTGAATAGGATAGGACCCTCGTAGGTTTTAGTAGGATAACCCTTCTTTGTTTTCACATTCTATGTGAAAACAAGGTAGTGTATGTCTAGTTTCCACTTGCCAAAAAACTTTGTTGAAGATTTGAATCCCTTCAGATAGATCGACCTCGTGTCGTTACTCCTTAGAAGCTTCGAGCGGTAAAGCAAGCCAGTGCAACTGCACCAACAACCAAACCATCATTGGCCCAGAAGACCCTTCGTGAGTTTTCGGCTCCCTCTGCTAACAATGTGCCTGTTGGGCCCACTGTTAACACGAGAGACGTGAACTTCGAAATCAAGACTGGCTGATCACTATGGTGCAAGCCAACCCATTTTGTGGGAAGGCTCACGAGGATGCATGTCCCACCTGCAACAGTTCCTTGAGATCTACAACACTTTTAAGATCAAGGGAATATCTCCTGATGTTGTCCATCTTAGATTGTTTCCGTCCTCTCTTCTTGGGAGAGCGAAACAGTGGTTCTACACAAACCGAAGTGTTGTAGACACCTAGGAGATCTGTTTTACAGCATTCCTCGCCAAGTTTTTCCTGTTGGGCAAGACCAATGCCCTACTTGTAAGAATTTCTAGCTTCCAGCAAGATGCCAAGAAGTCTATTCTCGAGGCTTGGAAAAGGCTTTAGGAGTAAATCCTACCTCTCCGCACCATGGGATGGATGATTGGCTCATTATCCAAAACTTCTACAATGGGTTGATTCCTTCCGCCCCGTGACCATGTTGATGTTGCTGCTGGAGGTGCCTTCTTCCCATTGACGGTACCAAAAGCCAAAGATTTGATTGAGAATATGGTGTTAAATATGGGTTGGAGCGACAAGCGTCTCCATACCCGCCACCGAGGCATGCACACCATGAAAGAGGTGGACATGATCGCTGCCAAATTGGACCTCCTTATGAAGAAGATTGACATACAAGGCAATGGTGAGGTATGTAGAAATGCCTATGCCTCAGACTCTCACATCACTTGTGAAGTCTGTGGCAACACGGGCCATTTGGGCAATGACTGCCCAGAAACTCATGAGGATGCACTATACGTAGCCAACAATGGGAACAATAATGGCTATCGTGCAGGAGGTCAAGAGTAGGTCCAACTGTAGGATCGAAGAGCACATGAAAAGCTACCAGAGGGGGGTGAATGGTAGATTTAAAAATCTTACGCAGGAGAAACAATTAAATCCCAACCCCTTCGACAGAAAAATGATCTGTTAAAGAAATCATGTGTGAGACTAATCTAAACGTATTTTACTGTGACAAAAGTGATAGATATCAGAGAGAATCAAGTCACGAAGAAAACACAAGTGGAATCACTCAAATACGTCGAGAGAAACTCAAGTTATGATCGATAGATTGAACGATAAATTTGTTCTACTGAGTAGAAAACAGTTCTGTAACTCTGCAAAGAAACTCGTGTAGATACAAAAACACAAATCCAATGACTGTGAAATTTCCACAGATGATAGAAAAACAAGTTTTGATGACAACACAAAAAGAATCACGTCGATTGGATATGTAAAACTCGAGTTATGACAAAACCACCAATGAAAGGTAGTACTTAACAGACAACTCGACGAGTAAAACTTGTCTGGAACAAGTCGGACGAACAAGGCACAAAAGCTCCTTCCAACTACGAACTTTATTCAATAGAGAACAATAGGAACAGCCCAAAAGTCGTCATGCAACCCCCTCTCTATTGCATACACGAGTCTTGGCCTTCCCTTGCTTTTATAACCAGCCCGCAGGCCAACTCAACTCAGATCCGGATTCTGATCCTACCCTGATCATGAATCCCATCTAACCATAACTGCTTAAGATTTTCCTATATGCAGATAGAAACAATCTCGAGACTTCCTAACAAAATCGAAACACATCCTGTATTCCAAAACACAACTCAACTTTCGTGCAGCACACGAAATCTACCATAACCAACTCGATATTTCCATACCGAGCCATAACCGACTCATCCAGCAGCCGAAGTCTTCATCCAGTATGATCTGATCCTTCCAATCAGATCTCCTTTCCTTAAACCGTCTCCAGAACCATTTTGCCACGTCATGCACCGCATGATACGTGCGAACACCTTCCTTTGACCTTCATATGCACTGCCCTTGATTCAATCATCCTGCGCGACCTCTTGACCCGCTCAACCACAATTCCTCCTGAACTTGGTTGTTGGAACCTCATCACCTCGCTGAGACTAGTCCAAGGGATCCTGTCACCAGCCATGGCTTGAACTCAAGCAACACCTGCACATGAATAAACAAACAACATACAAGCCAAGTCCGTGACTTGACTCTTGTAAGTTCCGAACACAACACCTTATGTGAGCACCCCACATACGCATGTTGCAAAACCACAGAAAAATGATATCATCCATATCAACCAAAACGCACCAAAAACTTAGCAAATGAATACTAAGCAATATTTCCAGAGATGTAAAGCAAGTACGAAACATTGCATATGAAAAGCAGAAACACTGCGGTCAAGTTCTGGACCTTGCCGCAGCAAACCAGACCTTGAGCCGGAACTTACCAAAACTTAGTATAACCAAGCTTCCGCCGGAGCTTACCAAGCTAGTAGGACCTAGCGCCAAAGCTTACCAAAACAAGTCAAAACTAGTCAACCAGAAAACCGGAGCTAGACAAAGTAAGTCGGGGCTTAGAAAAAACATCCCGGAGCTAAAGACAAAGCTGACCGGAGCTAACCAAAGCTAGTCGGACCTTGCCAACAAGTGGGACCTAGCATCGAACATACCCAGAGCTACCCAAAACAAGCCGTACCTACCGTCGGACCTTGCTGTAGCTCAGAGCTAGAGTCGAACCTTGATAAAAAGGTTTTTTGGTGATATTTGAAACTTTTATCATCAAAGCAAGTGTATTCACTACAAGCCAATGTATTCAGTACTCATAGGTCTTACAATCTCCCCCTTGATAAATGCATTGGCAACACCACTTAAAATCTGAACATTGGCTTATTCACATAAAAGTTTTGAAGACAATTTCTCCCCCTTTGTCAATGAAAACAATTTCTCCCTGCACATTATCTCTCCCCCTTTCATACTTCTCCCTCTGAGAAGAATCATGCCAATGTGTGATTAATTTCTCCTCCTTTGACAATGTATTCAGCAAGATTCAAAAGAGAAATTTACAATGTTATGAGCATATAACCAGATTATCTCTCCCCCTTTAGTTGTTATGAGCATATTATAACATATATATAAACAAAGCTCATCCAAGTCATACTATCAAGTAACTTACACTATCACATCAATGAGATACATAAAGTAGTGTAAGCCATGCTAGAGATCAAATGTAATTTTCAATTTAAGCAAGTCATGATCTCACAAACTTAACTATTTCAAAACCTGAAAACATGACACTAGTTGCTGCATTTATTATTTTTCAAGGCATAAATTTAGATCATTATGATATTTGCAAGAGATTATATGCGCATCTGCCTTATTCTAACCAACCAAGCCAAGCCTATGTCATTTGACAATCAGAAGCTTAAGGACATAGTTTTAGTCATACACAACTTCTTCCAAGTTCATATCTAAGTGCAATGATAAGCCATCTCAAAAGAAGAAGTGTGATGCATGCATATTCTCTTGATCTTTTATCAATTTATATTTGTTCATAAAAACTCAACATGTGAGTTGATTACTTGATTAATTCTTTATAATTAAAAGCACTTGTGAGCATGAAACAAGTTCAAAACAGCAAGAAAGTTCGATCATGACCAGATTTAGTGTAAGTAATTATTCCAATTACTAGACATGGCAAAAACTACAAAATGTATAACACGAGTAATGTAGTAAGAACTTTCAGCATGTAAAAGGAATCACAAAGTCATATATGTATGAAATACTATGCTCATATTATTTTGATTCAGATTTACACATAGACTTCCCAAGTTTTGAAAACTCCCCCTCAATTAAAGCCATGAGGGTGCATAACCCCTATTTCACTATGAATGTAAAAAAACGAGTGAAATCCAAAGGTTTTGTAAAAATGTCAGCCAATTGTTGTTTGGTATCTACATGGTGAAGCACAATGCTGCCTTTTTCAACATTATCACGGAGAAAGTGATACCTAATGTCAATGTGCTTAGTTCTAGAATGTTGCACGGGGTTTTTAGCATTGCAAATGGCACTAGTGTTATCACAAAACAGTGGAACACTACCTAGATCAACCCCATAGTCCTTAAGTGTTTGAACAATCCAAAGAATTTGTGAACAAGTGCTAGCAGCAGCTACATATTCAGATTCGGCTATGGATTGTGCGACTGAACTTTGTTTTCTAGAGGACCAAGCAACAAGTGAGTTACCAAGAAAATGACAAGCACCAGAAGTACTTTTCCTATCAATCCTACAACCTCCAAAATCAGCATCGAAAAAAGCTTTCAAAGTAACGGCTGAGGAAGAAGGAAGAAATATGCCAAATTCTTGAGTTCCAGGTTAGTACATGAGAATCCTTTTGACGGCTTGACGATGTGAAACACGTGGGGAGGCTTGAAAACGTGCACAAAAACATACGCTGAATTGTATGTCCGGTCTTGATGCCGTGAGGTACAAAAGTGATCCGATCATGCTTCTACATTATTTTTGATCCACAGGTTCACCATCTTCATCAAGTTCAAGTGTTGTTGCTGTTCCTATTAGTGTCCGAAGAGGCTTGCTTTTGTCCATGTTGAAGCGCCTTAGGAGGTCTTTTGTGTACTTCATTTGATGCACAAAGGTACCCTCCTTGGTTTGCTTGACTTGCAACCCCAAAAAGTACGTCAGTTCTCCCATCATACTCATCTCAAATTCTGAACTCATCATAGCTGAAAACTTGGACACAAGATCATGAGAAGCACAACCAGAGATAATATCATCCACATACACTTGAACGAATAATGAGTCATTGCCATGCTTAAGCACAAAAAGAGTTTTATCAACCTTACCCATGGTAAACCCCTTTTCAAATAAGAATGTTTTTA
Source organism: Tuctoria greenei (assembly GCA_036927565.1). Lineage (NCBI taxonomy): Eukaryota > Viridiplantae > Streptophyta > Magnoliopsida > Poales > Poaceae > Tuctoria > Tuctoria greenei. The sequence continues at coordinate 158,732,074 of JAYESD010000006.1, forward strand.
ACCTATCATTCCATGCTCTAGGGGCTTGTTTGAGACCGTACAAGGCTTTGGACTGTTTGTAAACATGATTAGGAAAATCTGGATTTTCAAAACCTGGTGGTTGCTTGACATAAACCTCCTCATCTATGTAGCCATTAAGAAAAGCACTTTTAACATCCATTTGATATAACTTGAAACCTTTAGATGCAGCAAAGGCTAACAAAATTCTTATGGCTTCTAATCTAGCAACAGGAGCAAAAGTTTCATCAAAATCTAGACCTTCAATTTGAGTGAAACCTTGAGCAACCAACCTAGCCTTTTTCCCAACCACAACCCCATCCTCACTTTGTTTATTTTTAAACACCCATTTAGTTCCAATTAAAGTGTGACCTTGAGGTAGAGGTACAAGTTTCCAAACATTATTTCTTTCAAAATATTCTAACTCTTCTTCCATGGCAATAATCCAAGATTCAATAGTGAGTGCGTGTGATATATCTTTGGGTTCAAAAGAAGCAACAAAAGCAGAATGAGCATGAGAGTTTGGATCGAAAAACCTAAACCGTGTGACTCATTCATGCAAGCTTCCAATAATCTGTTGTGTGGGATGATCTTTGTTAATCCATGGGGGAACGGATGTATCACAAGCTTCTTCTTCCTTAGATTCATCGCAGATTGATGTGTTTGTGGCTTGTGGACAATCAGGACCAGCATCGGTGATAGCTGGAGCATGTTCAATGTTCGGAGCTGGACACGTGTCAGCTTTGGAACTATCAGGTAGTATCACCGGCTCTTCTTCTTCTTCGAAAATAGCCTCCCCCTGAGGATATGGATCTGGTCCTGCAATACCGGAGCTAGTACCTGGGCTAGCTTCATCAAAAGAAACTTCACAAGTCTCCACAATTTTGTTAGTTCTAAGCAAAAGCACATGGTATCCCCTAGTGTGAGATGGGTAACCAAGAAACATGCCATCTTCTGATCTAGCTTCAAATTTTATCAAGATTACCATGTTTCTTAACAAAGCATTTGCAACCAAAGACCCTAAGATGTGAGACACTAAGCCTATGTCCAAACCGAAGCTCATATGGTGTTTTTCCTAGCTTCGTACGCAAGAAAATACGGTTTGAAACATAACAGGCTGTTGCAATTGCATGTGTCCAAAATTTTCTAGGAGTTTGGTATTCATAAAGCATAGTCCTAGCCATCTCCACTAAGGTTCTGTTTTTCCTTTCTACAACACCGTTTTGTTGAGGAACATATGGTGAAGAAAATTGATGGTCTATTCCATGTTCAGTACAAAAGTGATCGAAGAATTGGTTTTTAAATTCAGTTCCATTATCACTTCTAATTGCTCTTAAAGATCCTAGGTGATCAACTAATAGTCTAAGAATTAAAGCCCTAAAATGAGTAAAAGCTTCATTCTTAGATGCCATGAAGTAAACCCAAGAATATCTGGAATAGTCATCAACAATTACAAGCATGTACCATTTTCCTCCAAAGGATTGAACTCGTGCCGGACCAACGGTGTCAATGTGCAAAAGTTGACTAGGTCTAGTTGTCATAGTAATCGTGAGAGGAGCATGTGAACCTGCAACCATCTTAGCATGTCTACACGAAGAGCATACAATATCTTTCTCTCCTTTGAGTTTAAGCAAAACGTATGCGATCAAGAGCACTATACAAGTGAGGTGATCAAAGCCTACGTGACCAAGTCTACGATGCCAAAAAAATAACTCTTTTGAATCATTTGCAACAAGACACTTATGCTCAGAAGTTGACATATCAAAATCAGCTTTAAAAACTCTTCCAAAGTGAGACATGTTAAACAAAAGCTCACTATTTGAATTTACAACCTTGCAGCAATTTTTAGTGAAAGTTATTGCCAAATTCTCATCAAGCAATTGAGAAACAGAAAGCAGGTTGTACTTCAAGTTTTTAACAAGTGCCACATCCTTCAAAGTGTAGTGATCATTTACTCTAACCGAACCCTTAGCAAGAATAGGAGTTGGACAATTATCGGCAAAAGTAACATTCTCTACATGCGACACAAAAGAGAGGGAGGAGAACCAATCTCTGTTACCGGTCATGTGGCGTGAGCATCCTGAATCCACAATCCATATGATCTCCTTCCTCAAGCGTGATACCTACACAGAAGCACAATACATCGATGACTCAATACTGGGGTTAGTCAATAAGCATTTTGGAATCCAGTACTGAGCCATGCGACGTCCAATAGGAACAACACGCGAAAGCTGTGACAAAACAGCAGGTTTATAAGTCAAAGATTGAGGTTTTCTGTTCTTAACAATTGATTTAGAAGTTGTTACTCATTTAGAGCGAAAAACAGTAGCTTCGGAGGTAAAAGCAGAAGGTCTGGAGACAAGAACTGAAGCTCCAGAGGGAGCAACAGAAGGTCCGGGAGCTCTCGGAGCTATCGGAACTACCGGAGCTTCTTTTGCGAATTTCTTACCAGAAGGTCCGGAAACTACCTTTTCAAAGTTCTGACTCATTAAAGCAGGTTGCGTGTTTCTAATTTTAGGTTTAGCATGAAAGTTATGAGATCTAGCAAACTTTTTATCCTTTTTAATTTGTTTATCTAGTCTATAACAAAAGTCTATGACATGACCATCTCTACCACAGTAGGTACAATGAAATTTCACTTTGTGTTCATGTCTAGATGAGCACCCAGCATTAGAAACAGAGTTAGAAAGCACTCCTGCAGATTTAAAAAACACATTCTTTTGTTTAGGGACAGTTTTGATTAAACCTCTTCCAAATGATTTTACAATTTGAGGTGGATGTGTTTTAGCATGAGCATGAGAATCAAAACCTAAACAAGTTTTATCATTGCAAGACTTGGAAGAATTCAGCAGCAAGTTTAGGTTCTTATTCCCATTACAAAACCGATCTAATGTCCTATGCATGTTATCAAGTTTATTGGACAGATCAAGGCAATTTTCACATGAAGTTTTTATTTTTAATTTGCAATTGGAACAATATTTAACTTCATGGGAATGTAAAGCATTGTTCAATATAGAAATTTCATACAAAGCATCTTGTAGTTTCTTATCAAGATTTTCACATGCAGAACAATGCAAATCATCTGTAGAACAAGAAGCATCTTTTAAGTTTTTATCATTAAGTGCATCAAGCTTTTTGTTCTTTTCAATTTCTTCATCAAGTCTATCTAGAGTGGAGGAGTGTGCACTTCTTAATGTGGACAATTGTTCATAGATTAAGTCACATGAGGGGCATGCATCATCACTAGGAATCAAAGATTTTAACCTGTTGATTTCTGATTCTAGTGATTCAATTTTAACAGCATTATCCCTAAGCTTTTTGTCTTTTTTCTTGAGAATAACAGTTGCACGAGAAATAGCATCACACATTTCATTAAAGGTAGAACATACCTCATCATCGTCACTATTGTGTTATGCATCCTCCTGACTTGATCTTGATCTTGTTTTGCCCGCCATGAAGCATATGTTGGCCAGGTCATCATTATCTTCATCACTTTCAAAGTCTACGTCACTTGAACTGAGCTCTTGAAGCGCGCTGATGAAGCTTTTAATCATCTTGCGTCCTATGGTACCCTTATTCTTCTTGTTGGAATTTCCAGAGGAGGTTCGGACCTTGCTTTGTTTTTCTTCACGGGTAGTCGGACCTGAAAGGTTAGGGCATTCTGTACGAAAATGTCCTATCTTACCACATTCAAAACAACGTTGAGGTCCGGAGCTTCCTCTCATTCTAGTTCTCACATTTTGCAATGCTTTTGAGAATCTAGTAGAGATGAGTACAAACTCCTCTTCTAGAAATTCTTCAATCTGCTCTAGGGTTAGTGAGGACAACAAAGCAAGAGTATTGCAAGATGATGATTGGCCGGAGCTAGACATATCATGTTGTGAGACAAATGCAATAGACTTATTTGGGTTCTTACGTGACATGATGTCAATTTCATGATTTTTTAGTTTACATTAAAGCATGTCTAAAGTAAGAGAACTCATGACAGTTGATTCACGAATAGATGTTACTTTCATCTCCCAGATTGACATGTCTAATGCACTAAGAAGTTGCCTAGCATTCTCAGCATCAGAAAAGTTAACATTGACACTACGTAAGTTGCTGAGAATTTTATTGAAGCGAGCAAAGAGGTCATCAATAGACTCACCAGGTTGCATCTAAAAACACATTCATTCCTTTTTGAACATATCTTGTTTTACCTCCTTGATTGTGTTGGAGCCTTCGTGATAATCAAAGAAAGCTCTCCAAACATCGTATGCTGATCGGAGGTGTGCGACACGATCAAAGTCGCTTTGAGTGAGTCCCTGTATGATCAAGTTGTGAGCCTTGTTGTTGTTGTCGATGTCCCGTAGGTTCGTAGCCGTAACTTGATCGTTGGATGGCACGTCGTAAGGCTTGTAAACCTTCTCCCATATTGCAAAGCCTCGCGCCTGGATGAAAGCTTCCATGCGTGCCTTCCAAACCTGAAAATCAATGCCAAAAAACACACAAGGTTTGGCGGAGTATTTCTCCATGATGATTAGTCCAAATACGTGCAAATCAGAACGATTAGAGCACCGTGGCTCTGATACCAATTGTAGGATCGAAGAGCATGTGAAAAGCTACCAGAGGGGGGTCAATGGTAGATTTAAAAATCTTACGCAGCGGAAACAATTAAATCCCAACCCCTTCGGCAAAAAAACGATCTGTTAAAGAAATTGTGTGTGAGACTAATCTAAACATGTTTTACCGTGACAAAAGTGATAGATATCAGAGAGAATAAAGTCACGAAGAAAACACAAGAAGAATCACTCAAATCTGTCGAGATAAACTCAATTTATGATCGGTAGATTGAACAACGATCAATTTGTTCTACCGAGTAGAAAACAGTTCTGTAACTCTGCAAAGAAACTCGTGTAGATACAAAAACACAAATCCAATGACTGTTAAATTTTCACAGATGATAAAAAACAAGTTGTGATGACAACACAAAAAGAGTCACGTCGATTGGATATGTAAAACTCGAGTTATGACAAAACCACCGATGAAAGGTAGTACTTAACACACAACTTGACGAGTAAAACTTGTCTGGAACAAGTCAGACGAACAAGGCACAAAAGTTCCTTTCAACCACGAACTTTATTCAATAGAAAACAAAAGGAACAACCCAAAATTCGTCGTGCAACCCCCTCTCTGTTGCATACACGAGTCTTGGCCTTCCCTTGCTTTTATAACCAGCCCGCAGGCCAACTCAACTCAGATCCGGATTCTGATCCTACCCTGATCACGAATCCCATCTAACCATAACTGTTCAAGATTTTCCTATACGCAGATAGAAACAATCTCGAGACTTCCTAACAAACTCGGAACACGTCCCATATTCCAAAACACAACTCAACTTTCGTGCAGCACACGAAATCTACCATAACCAACTCGATATTTCCATACCGAGCCATAACTGACTAGCCAGCAGCCGAAGTCTTCATCCAGTATGATCCGATCCTTCCAATCAAATCTCCTTTCCTTAAACCATCTACAGAACCATGTTGCAACATCATGCACTGCATGCATACGTGCGAACACCTTCCTTCGACCTTCATATGCACTGCCCTTGATTCAATCATCCTGCACGACCTCCTGACCCGCTCAACCACAATTCCTCCTGAACTTGGTTGTTGGAACCTCATCTCCTCCCTGAGACTAGTCCAAGGGATCCTGTCACCAGCCATGACTTGAACTCAAGCAACACCTGCACATGAATAAACAAACAATCCATACGAGCCCAAGTCCGCAACTTGACTCTTGTCAGTTCCGAACACAACACCTTATGTGAGCACCCCACATAAGCATGTTGCAAAACCACAGAAAAACGATATCATCCATATCAACCAAAACGTGCCAAAAACTTAGCAAATGAATACTAAGCAATCTTTCCAGAGATGTAAAGCAAGTTCGAAACATTGCATATGAAAAGCAGAAACACTGCGGTCAAGTTCTGGACCTTGCCAGAGCAAACCGGACCTTGAGCCGGAACTTACCAAAACTTAGTATAACCAAGCTTCCGCCGGAGCTTACAAAACTAGCAGGATCTAGCGCCGGAGCTTACCAAAACTAGTCAAAACTAGTCAACCCAAAAACCGGAGCTAGACAAAGTAAGTTGGAGCTTAGCAAAAACATCCCGGAGCTAAAGACAAAGCTGACCGGAGCTAAACAAAGCTAGTCGGACCTTGCCAACAAGTGGGACCTAGCATCGAACGTACCCGGAGCTACCCAAAACAAGTCGGACCTACCGTTGAACCTTGCTGTAGCTCAGAGCTAGAGTCGGACCTTGATAAAAAGGTGTTTTGGTGATATTCGAAACTTTTATTGTCAAAGCAAGTGTATTCACTACAAGCCAATGTATTCAGCACTCATAGGTCTTAAACCAACCACGCCCAATCTTTTAAGTAGGGTACAACAACAATGGCAACAATGGAAATCCACCCAACTTGAGAGAACTTGCCATTGGCCAGTTGAAAATCAATGATGCTCTATCCAAGAAGTTGTCGGCTAATGACAAGACCCTAGAGAGAGTTATTGCCAAAGTTGAAGGACTATCCTCAGCCTTCAAGAATCAATTGAGCTTCAAAAAGATGTTGGAAACTAAGTTTTCTCAACTGGCAGCTGTTGTTCCTCCAGTGGAGAATGGCAAGATGCCAAGACAGCCTGAACCTCCCGTGGAAAATGTCAGCATGATTTCCCTACAAGGAGGCAACTGGCTGAAGGACCCTGGATATCCTATAATTTCATGCTCTATTAGGGCTCACCACTTTGACAAGGCCCTTTGTGACCTTGGCGCAAGTGTGAGTGTGATGCCCAAGGTGGTTTTTGACCAGCTAAACTTCATGGAGCTTACTCCAACGCCAATGTAGCTCCAACTAGCTGATTCTTCAGTCTGTTATCCGGAAGGTATCGCTGAAGATGTTCCATTGAAAATAAGGAATTGCTTCATACCCATGGATTTCGTGGTGCTCGACATGGAGGTCGAGAAGGATACGGTGCTGATTCTTGGGCGTCCATTCCTTAGCATCACGAAGGCTCACATAGATGTGGGATCTAGAGAAATGCACTTCCATATCATTGGCAAGTAGCAGAACTTTAACTTTCTCCCAAAGTTGGAGCAATACTCCATGATCCGCATTGGGGAAAATGTTAAAAACATTCAAGAGGTCGAAATCACACCTCCAAAGGTGGACCCGCTCACTGCATTCATGAGGATTTTGATCTATGTGGAGAACCCGTCTTATCATCCACGCTGACACCCTAAGAAGATGGAGAAGTCCGGGCCTCCTCAACGGCCCATGTCCAACACGCCGCCAAAGAAGGAATGGCAGAAGAAGCAAGACAAGCCGTCCAAGCCGATCCCTCTGGGCTCGGATGTCAGAAATGAAGAAGAAGGAATGTCCATCTCATCGGACGGTGGTGAGACCTAGTCAATAGGTTAAATTGGTAATTATCCTTTGTTTGATTTTTCTTTTCTCTTCATTTGGTTTTTCCCCAATTAGTTTGATTTTCCCCACTGCGTATTTCGTTTTCCTTAGGAAGTTGGGAATCTTATATTCTCAACTATCATTTTTATTTCTTTATTTTTCACAAAAAGAAAATTGTTGGATTTTGAAAAAAGAGTTTTTATTCGAAAAACAATTTTTCTGAGCTGCAAAAGTGGTAATTCACCAACGTGCTAATTCCATAGTCGTTGGGGAGCCACTTGCCAAAAGAGAGAATAGGGGGGCCCACTTGTCAGTTCGGCCGACCCTCCTGTTCGACCGACATGGAGAAAGGGCCATTTTGTCTCTCTCTATCTCTCTCTCTCTCTTTCTCTCTCTCTCTCTCTCTGCTCCAACGGCTACATTTGGTTCCCTAGTGACCGTTGGGGAACATACGCTATAAATGGTGGCCGTGAGGAGCACTTCTCCTCACACTTCACCTCATTTCATACCTCCCCAAAGTCACTCTTGCTCACATTGCTTTCTTGCTCTTCATTGAAGTACTCTTGGTCAAATCCAACTCACAAAGATTTTCTTTTGTTTGCATTTGCAATTTGCTCTCAAGTTCTTCAAAGGAAAATTTGTCAGAAGTTTTGCTTTTGCTAACATCACCTCTTTTGAGTTATTGCTTTGTTGTGTTCTTGCTTGTTGTGGCCATGAAAGGAATTAAGAAGTTGTTTGGGAAGAGGAAGGCGGCTGCAAGCTCAAGCCACGGTGGAGATTCAATGCACGCCCCTCTTCCGTTGCTAGACCAAGTTCACGGAGGAGGAGTGTGGGTGAGGACACTCCCATGGGTGAGAGGAGCAACCTGCACCAACTTCTTCATGAGAACGACCTCGACATACAAAGTGAAGTTGAAGACCAAGCACGTAAGCTCCTCCAAGATCGTGAGTTTTCTCATACGAAAGCTTATAATACGAATTTGATCTCCGAAGTAGGTATGGATTCCGAATTCTTTTCCATTTAGCATGCACTAAGATGGGAAAACTTTGCTTACATAGAAGAGAGGTTCGCGCCTTATCTTCATGAAATTCCTTTGCACACTCAAAATAGGATTTGATTGTATTACTCATAGATTATTTCAAAAAGAATACAACGTCCTATGGAAAGAATTAAGTGAAATCCTAGGCTTCCATGAATGTTGTATGCTAGATTTGGACGTTTTGCCTATGTTTAACAAACAAAGTTTTTGGCAAGATTTAACTAGTGAGGTCAATTGCAGTGCACCTAGGAATAGCCACTTACACAACCCTACTTTATGATTCATGCATAGATGGGTGCCTATGAATATGTTCCCTAGAGGATACGTAAGGGTAGTGCGTGAAGATGAGTTGAAAATTTTATTTGCCATGATTAAAAAGATAAAAGGTGCTCTAGTTATTGCCATGATGACACAACGGTTAGATTACATTCCAATAACAGGGCCAAATTATATGCACTTCATTGATTACCCGTATTGCTACTAGGGTAGGAGCACTAGAATATTATTCATTTGAGTATGTTAAAAATGAAAGAGAACTAATTCATGAAGATTATTTAGTGCAAGGACATACTTTTCAGCATGATCAAGATGGATATTTTATTAGCCCGATTTTGTCAATGAAATTCGATTACTTGACCCAGATTATCATTTGTACAAATGTCAAAGACTAACCATTGACCTTCTTCCAATCAAGGAAGCCCAAAGAAGTAATGTCTCTAGCAGGGTAATTAGAAGTTGTACAAGGAGAGCGGCCATGCCCCCGACAACCTCCACAGTCTATGAGTACGAAGAGGAAGGGAACGCAACGGGTGATGCACACGGATGGACTCAACCTCCATCATATGAGACCGAAGATCCGTCTTGGCATGGATGGTCGGGTGCCACATGGGAGCCACCCCTATCAACTTTAAGCTCTAGCAGCTTGCCTCCAACATCCATTAGAATATGTCATTCCTCTTCGGCTAGAAGTCATCATGACTATAACCAAGGAACGATGGATCTCACTAGACGTATGGAAGAGCTTGAAGTGAGAACGGGTGACATCTACAATACTCTCCAAGGGCATGTCCAAGGTACCCAAGACTGGCAACAACACATGGACACTCAATTCACCAACTTCAACTTCACGCTACAACAACAACAAACCGCTCTTGTGGTATACTTCCGTGATCAAGGCTTCAACCCTCATTATGGAGGTGAGTGAAGAAAAGCTTGGGGGAGGACCCTCACTTGAGGTAAATTGTATCAACCCCTTGCATATTTATTTTCCATTCATCCATCATCGACCTTGCATATAAAAAAGGAAGTAAGTAAAGTAGTATAGATTTGTTTTCAAATAAAATAAAATATGTGTGGTAAAAATGACTTGGAACTCACATAGATGAAATGATGAATAGTTGCTCTGTTTTAATTTTCCTATGTCCTAGTTTACAACTACTTACTCTCCAATATATTGCTCTCATTGGCTAAAATTGCTTTTGCCTTTATTTGGAAATTGTGGGTAGCAAAAGCTTAATTCATTGTAAGTTGTTGTGAGATATGATATAGTGATAGGGCTACTATTCATAGTTTGAAAGTGAAACTTGGATTTCCAGAGAAAATTCTAAAAAGATTTAAGTTACTCTCATTTGATTGGAAATACCTACCAAAGCCATATGATACATCACATTGATAGACCTTATACATATGATATTTGTCTTCAAATTGAGCTTTGTCAAACTAGTATAGACCTATGTTAGGTTTCATTCATTACTTTTTGAATTCAAGACTTCACTTGCACATGCTAAACTTCTACACTAGAAGTAAGCAAAATCCCATCATACTACCATTTCACAATAAAAATAGAAACTACATATCACACATGCTTCATTCTCTCTCCAAATTTTGTTGCATAAAAAGGGAGTAGAAGACATGGCTACAAGAAAAAGAAAAAGAAAAAAATGCATGCTAACATCATAAGTGTCAGTGCCCTGTGTACCAGGTACCACCTGATACCGCGCTCAAAACCAAGGAGTTCCTATGTCCGAGTTGAAGACTTCCGAAGGCAACACGTGTCCCGCAGCACTGGGCACGCCTCCTTCGTTTGGGTAGCTCTGGAGATACCACGTGTCTTACAGGACCAGACCTACCTCCATTCACATGGTAGCTCCGGTGCTACCACGCATCTAGTAGCTGCGAACCTAACCCCCAATAGAGGGAAGCTCCGGTGCTGCCACATGTCAAATAGCTCCAGATCTGCCTCCCTGCAGAGGGAAGCTCCAAGTCTGCCATGTGTCACACCTCTGGAACTAAGCCTGCGAAAGGAAGGTAACCCGATCACCAGTGGCACGTACATTCAAGAGGCTATTCGTTAAAAGACATGTTTAACACTTCATTAATGCCATATTAATGGTGCACAATCAGAAGGCTATCAAGACAGGTAACGCTACCATTAAGGCACGTTATCACACTGTTAATCACTCATAATAGCAGTAGATCATGTATAGGGTGATTAATATATGTGGGGCCACTTGTCGGGCCAGGTATGCTCTGTAACGACTAGTCCTTAGCATATGAAAGGGTTCACCGCACGGTAGAAAGCACCTAAGCTCACACGCATACAACGATCCTAGACACTCGCCACATACTCATACAATCAACAATTACCTCGTGGAGTAGGGTATTATGCTCAGGCGGCCCGAACCACGTAAAAACTCTTGTGTCATCATCTTGTTCGTGATCTTACGCGCGCCACAAGTCTTTAATCAAATTGTTTTGAATTGATTTCTCCCAATGATTGCTCTTTTGACTTATCAATATTATGTGTTGCAAATATGCCTACTATATTACCTACCAAGCTCCACATACAAATCCTTATTTAGAGGTAGGATGAAATTACGCACAATGTTTTGGTGAGGAAATATTTCCACTACACATAAAGGAGAGACTGAGAGAATCAAATTGAGATACTTAAAATCTAAATTGAACTTTCTGGAATTTGAGTGAAACTTGATTTCTAGGGTATGAGTGTGAAAGTGCATCTAGGACTCCTTGTGGGTTTTGGATGATTTATGACAAGCAATTGGGATCCTAACCGCTTTATTGAGATGAGTGCAGGTTTTTAATAGAAAATGAGCAAAGTACCAAAAAGATGGATGAATGAGGAGCAAAGTGGAAATGAGCTCAAGGAAGAAGAATAGTAGATCATTGTGTATGGAGTGTGTTAAGAAAACACATCCCAAGAGCTCAATCACAATTAAACACACACATTGCACAAAGTTACACAGGACCAGACTAGTCCGACTAACACCAAACTAGTCTGATATCCTTTCTACACAAAATCGGACAAGTCCGATATCCATCGGACTAGTCCGATATCTCTCTGACTAGAATCGGACTAGTCCTCCCCAGTGCGGACTAGTCCTCAAAACACTTCACAAGTTACACAAAATCGGACAAGTTCGATCACAACTGGACTAGTCCGACATTCTCTCTGGTCCAAATCGAACAAGTTTGATATTTGCACGGACTAGTCCAAAATATCCTCTGAACTAAATCAGACAAGTCCTCCAAGTGCGGACTTGTCATCCAATACACTTAGGGTTTCACATGTCCGTACAAGTCCGATGACTATCGGACTAGTCCGATATTTCAGGACACTTAGGGTTTGCTACACACAGCACACCGGACTAGTCCGGTGACCACCACGGACCAGTACGATCTTTCTGAACCCTAACGGTCACTTTTAGAAACCCATATAAATAGAGTTGCACGGCCATATTTTACACTCTCTCGAACCCTAGCGCTGTCACACCTCCCAAGAGCCTCAAAAACCACATCTCTCCACGAAATTAAGTGCAACAAAGATCAATCCCTTGAGGATTCACTCTAGTTCATTGGAGAGACACGTTCAACACCACATTGAGCTCTTGGTTTGATTCTCTAACACACTCCTGCAATTTAATTGTAATCTTTTGAGTGTGTTCTTGGTGGTATTTCGTGTTGTAATCCAAGGGAGCTCTCAACTTGTGAGAAAGCCCCTTGAATTCGGTTATTCACCCCTTTGAGATAAGTGGAAGAGGATTGGCCTTCGTGGCGATCCGACGAGGGTAGGGTTGAAGAAGACCCAGTCCTTTTGTTGACTACTCAACGTGGATGTAGGTTGCCTCTGTGGGAACCGAACCACAGGATAAATCTCTTGTGTTCTCTTTTGTGTTCATTGTCCTTTACATTATATCAATCTAGGGTTACAATTAATCTTGATTACTTTACATTGAAATATCAAGTATAAGATTGAATTGTGAGATAACCTGATTCATAACTTTGTAACACTTTGTTTAATCATATATTTCCGCTGCATATATTGAAGAATAAAGTTAATGGATCAAACCTAATCAATCTAGTCCGTATACATCGGACTAGTCCGCACTTTACCGGACTAGTCCGATATCTCTGGTTTTGAACTGGTTGTTAAGTGTTGCAGGTTCCGACAATTTTCAAAAAGGCCTATTCACCCCCCCTCTAGGCCACATTCAATTGGTATCAGAGCGGGTTCTTCAAGAAAGAGACTAATCGCTCGAAGGAGATCATGTCGGACATGAAGGACACCCACAAGAGCAACAACCAAAAGAAGGTTGATGATGAAAAGAACCTCAAGGTGGAGAAGCTCCTCGAAGCCATTCAAGACTTCGAGGACGACGATGAGGAGACACTGGAGCTAAAGGCGCTCCTAAGAAAGAAGACACTTTCTAAAGGGAAAGTAAAAGTTGAAGAGAAGAAGAAGGGGAGTAGTCACACCGACTACTCCCGATATCCTTTTAACTATGATCGTCTCAATTCCAATAACAATCATTATTTATCTATCCCACTTGGAAAAGCCCCACACTTCGATGGAAGTGATTACTCAATGTGGAGGCAAAATATGAAAATGCATCTAATTTCGCTCAATCCAAGTTTGTGGCATATTGTGTGCACAGGGATAGATATCCCGGACAGAGACGAAGAGCTCACCCCCAACCAAGAGCAGGCAATTCACCGAAATGCTCAAGCCGCAGCCGTAATTACCTCTTCACTCAGCCGGGATGAGTTCACCAAGGTGGATGGACTCGAAATTGCTAAAGAGATATGGGACACACTACAAACTGAACATGAAGGTGACCGACATGGGCGTGAAGCAAAAATTGAGATGATTGAAGGAAAGTTAGGAAGATTTGCAATTGAAGAAGACGAGTCACCCCAAGACATGTACAATCAATTAAAGACACTCGTCAATAAGGTCAGATCATACGGAAGTAAGAAATGGAATGACCACGAGGTGGTAAAGCTCATCCTTAGAGCTTTTATGCCTCACAACGTCACACTATGCTCCATGATCAGAGAAAGCCACGGATACAAAAGGTTGACTCCGGATGAACTACCTGGAAAGATCATCAACTTCGAGATGATGGAAAAACAAGCAAAACATGTCAAGGAGATTGCCGACCTCATCTCGGCAAAGAAGAAAGGGGTTGCCTTGAAGTCCACTCTCAAGCCCCTATCCAAAGAAGCTAGAGAAGCACAACTAGAGGAAGATAGTGACGACGAAAGCAGTGAATTGGATGAAGAAGACATGATATTGTTCATGAAGAAATTCAAGAGAATAATGAAAAAGAGACAAGGTACAAAGTCAAGCGAAGGAAACTACAAGGAAAGAACGAAGCCAAAGTTGAGGCGGGCATGCTATAATTGTGGTGAGTATAACCACTTTATAGTTGATTGCCCATATGAGGAGAACAAGAAAAAGACCAAAGAAGCCAAGCTTCAACCCAAGAAATTCTTCAAGAAGAAGAAACAAGCCGAACAAGCGAACATTGGGAAAGAGTGAGAATGAGTCCTCATCGTCCGAAGAAGAAGAGATGGCTAGCATGGCCATCGAGAAGACATCCAAGAAGTCTACCCTTTTCCCTACACTTGGCGTATGGAAGGGAGACGGCACTTGCCTTATGGCAAAGGAAGGTAAATGCAAGGTAACCATTAAATCCCCCTCCGTGCATTCCTATTCTAGCGAGGATGAACTCAATAGTGATAATGAGGACATGCTTATTGGACTAGATAGGAAAACAGCTACTAAAATGAAATTTTTGCTTGATCAACTTGTTGAGAAGGAGAGGTTAATACATCGTCAAGAGGACATGATCATCTCCCAAAAGGAGGAATATGTCGAACTTGATAAACTTCTAGAACTTGAAAAGGAACGAAGCAAATCACTAGAGCTTGAGTTAGCTTCGAGCAAGGAAACTTGCCTATTGTTAACTGACTCAAATGCCACAATCAAGGACCAACTTGCTTACCTGATCAAGGTTAACAAGATCCTTGAAGTGCAGGTTGAGTCACTCAAGCTGAGTAAACCTTCCTTCTCTTCAAGTTCACCTTCTCAGCCCACTAAAACTGATTTTGCTCATGCTTGCACATGTAAGAAAGGTGACACCAGTTTGAAGGATAAGCCAACCTCTACAAAGGATAAACATCCTGCCCAAAGTGGCATATTTGACAAGGAGAAGATCAAATATGCACGTAGTGCATACTTGGTCAAAAGACCTCCAAATGTCAAATATGGCATTGGTTATTCTTATGGTTATTCTCGAATAGCAAGAAAACAAGGACGAAACACGATAACTAGGACCAAAAAACACAAAGCTAAACCAGCAACAAGACTCAACCACACGAATGCAAACTCAACAATGCAAACTGAAAAACAAAACTGCAGACACTATAGTCTGGGAAGCGGTAAAAACGATCTAATTTTTTTTTTGTGGCTTTTTTGTGGACTCTAGGTACGAAACAAAATCGATCTAATGGAAGGAAGGAAAACAAAGATACCTCACGGGCAACCTGGAAATCTGATACCAATTGATGAGTAGGTTTAGGCCCGATCTTCCGAAAGGTATGTCGATTGGGGTGGAGAACTCGACGTTGATGATCCGCGGCACTCGAGCGGTTCGAGTACCCCTACAATCACTACACCACGGCTCCGTTGGTTATCAACCGTGCTGCACACGCTTGACCTCGCCAAGAAGGCTAATCCCTACAAGTGCAATCGAGAACACGAGCAAGAACGTAGAAGACACGATCGGAAATCGCGAAATTGGGGTCTCACAAACCGTAGAACGGCGATTTTATTGATCTAAGCAAAACCCACCGAATATGACCGGCGGCTGCAGTATTTATAGGCTAGGGATTGACCAAAACACGATTAGACGCGTCCCTAATGGACTCTTACGAGATACAAGGCCCAAAGGCCCGATTCGGTGGCGCAGCACCGGACAGAAATCTGGACTCGACTTGTTTCGACGATTCCCAATGACTCCGGAGGAATTTTGAGGTGGGACCAGAACCATTGGAAAGTTTATCTTCTCCTCTTTCCGTGCATATGTAGAACGTCGAAAACGGAGTCCGTATGCCTCCTGGGCGTCTGTTTTAAGGTGGACTGCTCCTGGACTCCGAGTTGAACTCGAGTCCGAGTTGTAAACTGTTTCCATCTACTTGTGGACGTCCCAGGTGGTTCTCCACGCTCCCAAGGCCTCCTTCCTTCACTTGTTGATCTTTTCCATTATTCCTAATAACAATTAAATCATCACGTAGCAATCTATTCTCAAACTCACATGCAAAAGAAGTTAAGAACGAATTCACCTGCTGATTTAATAACCGTGCCCATGCTCTTGTGATTGGTCCTTGCAGTTCAATGCGCGTCTCTGCTGTTGTGATGTCCTCATCAAAAAGCAACATGATAGAAGCCATAAGAATAACAAGGAGAGGATTACCTTTGTAAAAGGAAGGCCCTCTCAAATTGGAAAGTCAAAGATACAGACAGTAACTACACATGAATACCGGACTAGTCCGGTCGGTGTCCGGACAAGTCCAGTCCTCCGGACAAGTCCGGCCCCCCAGACTAGTCCTGTACATAAACAATAACAGCTATTGTTTAAAACTTTTAATGCCTCCTATGTGTTAATGAGAAATATTTTTGGCAAGGTTTATGCTCGTTATGTTGGGCCACGCCATGGGAACACCAAGTCTCATGTGTGGGTGCCCAAATGTATTGTAACTAACCTCCAAGGACCCAAGCAAGCTTGGGTACCTAAAACCAAGGCATGATTTGTTTTTGCAGGCCTATTCCTCCGGTGGATCTAAATGGGTGCTAAATAGTGGCTGCACCAATCATATGACGGGGGAAAGAAGAATGTTTGTGGAATATGAAGAGAATGAGGACTCAAACGAGGGCATCTACTTTGGAGATAATAGTCAAGGAAGAGTGCTCGGTACCGGTAAAATTGCAATATCCTCTAAACACACACTTTCTCATGTTTTACATGTTGAATCCCTATATTATAACCTGCTGTCCATATCTCAATTATGCAACAAAGGTTATAATTGCTTGTTCACTAACGAGGGTGTGACCGTTTCTAGGAGGAGTGATGGTTCCGTTGCATTCAAGGGTATGTTAAAGGGAAAGCTCTATCTTGTTGACTTCAACAAGGATAAAGCTGAACTTGACACATGCTTGATTGCAAAGACCAACATGGGTTGGCTGTGGCATAGACGGCTAGCGCATGTTGGTATGAGGAACCTTCTAAAACTCCTCAAAGGCGATCACATCCGAGGCTTAAAGGATGTTGTATTTGAGAAAGACAGACCATGTAGCGCGTGCCAAGCCGGGAAGCAAGTTGGAGCACCTCACCCTGCCAAAAACGTCATGACTACAACAAGACCACTCGAGCTACTACACATGGACTTTTTTGGTCCAATAGCCTACATAAGCATCGGCGGTAACAAATATTGTTTAGTTGTCGTTGATGATTTTTCTCGCTTCACTTGGGTTTTCTTTTTGCATGATAAGTTAGAGACACAAGGAATACTCAAGAAGTTCTTCAAGTGAGCTCAAAACGAATTCTCATTGACAATCAAGAATATTCGAAGCGACAACGGCACGGAGTTCAAGAACACGCAAGTGGAGGAGTACCTTGATGAAGAAGGCATAAAGCACGAATTTTCAGTGCCGTACTCCCCACAACAAAACGGAGTTGCCGAAAGAAAGAATCGAACACTCATAGAGATGGCAAGAACAATGCTCGATGAGTACAAGACATCGGATCGATTTTGGGCGGAAGCGATTAACACAGCTTGCCACGCTGTAAATTGACTTTATCTTCATCGACTACTCAAGAAGACATCCTATGAGCTACTCACCGGTAACAAACCAAATATTTCATATTTTCGAGTTTTCGGTTCTCCATGTTATATCTTGAACAAGAAGCCTAGGACTTCAAAGTTCACTTCGAAGTCCGATGAAGGTTTCTTGCTTGGTTATGATTCGAACACTTACGCATATCGTGTTTTCAACAAGACCTCCGGACTTGTTGAAATAGCACGTGACGTAGTGTTCGATGAGACTAATGGCTCCCAAAAGGAGCAAGTTGATCCATGTGAACTAGGTAAAGAAGAAGCTCCCTGTCAAGCATTGAAAAGAATGGCTCTAGGTGAGGTTCGACCACAAGAGCCACCTCCACACGTACATGAGGAAGATGAACCACAAGAGGAGACCAACAATCAAGGGGGAGCTTCAACACAAGATCAACCACAAGAATACGAAGATAATCAACAAGTCAACGAAGGCAATCACTTAGGGGGAGAAGCAGATGATCATGAAGATACAACTCCTCATGTGCCACACCCAAGAGTACACAAATGCGTCCAAAGGGATCACCCAATTGACAATATCATTGGTGACATCCAAAAGGGAGTAACCACTAGATCTAGCATAGCTAACTTTTGTTAGCACTATTCGTTTGTATCCTTTTTGGAACCACGCAGGGTTGAAGATGCATTGGGAGATCCGGACTGGGTGGTGGCAATGCAAGAAGAATTGAACAACTTCAAGTGGAACAAGGTGTGGGAACTTGTGGCAAGACCCAATGCAAACATCATCGGCACCAAGTGGGTCTTTCGCAACAAACAAGATGAACACGGGGTGGTGACAAGGAACAAGGCACGACTTGTGGCCAAAGGGTATTCACAAGTTGAAGGTTTGGATTTCGATGAGACCTTTGCTCCAGTAGCTAGGCTTGAATCTATTAGAATATTACTTGCATATGATACTCACCATGATTTCAAGCTGTATCAAATGGATGTGAAAAGCGCCTTCCTCAACAGACCAATCAAGGAAGAGGTGTACGTGGAGCAACCACCCGGGTTTGAAGACGAAGAGTTCCCCGACCACGTATTTAAATTGCCTAAGGCTCTCTACGGCCTCAAACAAGCTCCTAGAGCTTGGTATGAGTGTCTTAGAGATTTCTTAATTGAGAATGGCTTTAAGATTGGCAAAGTAGATTATACACTATTTACAAAGAATTTTGATGATGATCTTTTTATTTGTCAAATTTATGTTGACGATATAATCTTTGGGTCAACTAACCAATCCTTTTGTGAGGAATTTAGTAAAATCATGACAGACAGGTTTGAAATGTCAATGATGGGAGAATTAAAGTACTTCTTGCGATTCCAAGTGCGGCAACAGAAGGAAGGGACGTTCCTAAGCCAAACCAAGTACACGCAGGACATACTTAAGAAGTTTGGCATGGACAAGGCGAAGCCCATAAAAACCCCCATGGCAATGAATGGCCACTTGGATCTCAAGGAAGATGGACCCAACATCGACCAAAAGGTATATTGCTCCATGATTGGATCTCTACTCTATTTATGTGCATCTAGGCCAGACATTATGTTGAGTGTATGTTTGTGTGCAAGATTTCAAGCCAATCCTAAGAAATGTCACTTGAGAGCCGTAAAAAGGATCTTGAGATATTTGGTTCATACACCCAACCTTGGTCTTTGGTACCAAGGTTACTCCGATGCAGATTATGTCGGGTGCAAAGAAGATAGAAAAAGCACTTCCAGTACATGCCAATTCCTAGGGAGATCCTTAGTTTCTTGGTCCTCCAAGAAACAAAATTCCATTGCCTTATCCACAGCCGAAGCGGAGTATGTTGCAGCCGGGAGTTGTTGTGCACAACTCCTTTGGATGCGATAAACTCTAAGGGACTATGGTTACAATATGAACCATATTCCAGTCCTTTGTGACAATGAAAGTGCCATCAAAATTGCCCACAACCCAGTTGAGCACTCCAGAACTAAACACATAGATATAAGACACCACTTTTTGAGAGATCATGCCATGAAAGGAGACATAGCCATTTCCCATGTCAATACCCAAAAACAATTGGCCGACATATTCACCAAGCCACTTGATGAAAAACGCTTTTGTGAACTCCGAAATGAACTAAATATCCTAGATGCCCGGAGTGTGGCTTGAAATGTTGCATACTTGTATGAATTCTTCAAAGTATGTTGATTGGATTGTGAAAATCATCTCTCTCAATTTTCTCCAAAAAACTATGTCAATTACTAGATCTTGGTGAATTATGATCATTGCTTGATTGTTGTATGCTTACTGATCATATTCATCAAGATTATTTGAGTTGATTTGCCTCTCTATTTTCTAAATATGAACCTTCAAATGTATATGAATGGGCTAAAAAATTCTTGCCTGGTGACCACGGACTAGTCCGTGGCTGCCCGGACTAGTCCGCCCATGCAGACTAGTCCGTAGAGTGCCAGTTAGGCTGGACTAGTCCGGTAGACAGCGGACTAGTCCGATATAGCCTCTGGAAAAGTTCGGACTAGTCCGGTCATCTCCGGACTTGTCCGATTTTTCGTGTCCATAACCCTAGCCACCGGCAAACCCTAATTTCTTCACCTCCACTCTTGCCTCATGCGTTCTCTCTCTTCGTGCTCGAGCTCCCAAGGCGATTCCTTGCTCCCTCCACCCAAAAGCTTCGCATTTGGGCGGAAATCAAGCTTGTCCACTTGAGGATTGAAGCTAGCGGACTTGTCCGGCCGTCAACCCCCTCATCTCCAAGTTTCAAGCAATTTTTTGGTAATTTTTGCTCAAACCCTAGAAATTCCAAATTTCTTCATTGTTGATCAAATAGCCTAGCATATTTCACTATATACATGCCTCCTTGATGTATTACGTGTATGCTACACTTGTTGTGCATTAGGAATCAACTTTTGTCCAGGCTCTTAGGTTTTTGAGGATGAACACCGGACTAGTCCAGTCCATGCACGAACAAGTCTGGTCCCCCGGACTAGTCCGTGCCTGTGCACTGGACAAGTCCGATGTTTCTAAACTCAAAACCTAATTCTTCAATTCCTCAATGCAATTCCTTGCTATCCATTCACACCTATGCCTTGTATCATTCATTATCATTCATGCCACTCATTCTCAGGTCATGTCGAGCTCGGGCAATGATGTCTCTGACTTTGAGGCCGAGATGGACCACGAGGTGGCATCTCGGACCTCGATGGGTCTTGGCAAGAAGCGCCAAGAAAGACCCTCCAAGCCAGCTCCAACCCCTCCTCAGGTTCGGAGGAAGGTGTTGGCAAAGAAGCCAGTCTCCAAGGCAGCTGCAACATTGAGTGGCCCCCGCCAAGCATAGGGCAAGGGCAAAGGGATTGCTACGGGTCCAGTTGGCCCGTTGAAACTTCATGCTCCAAGGGAAGGGGTCCGGGACCCCAATGAAGAGAAGTTCAATGGGAATGGCAGTGACTTGGCGGTGAAATTCAGAAGCATCTATTGGTATGGCCGAGCGAAGCAAGCTGTTAATGGAAGATTCTGGTGCAACTTCCATGTTGATTTCTACAAATCGGTGTATCTCCCAATGAAGACACTAGTTGTGCGCAGTTAGTGGATTGACTGGGCACATTTTGAGAAGAAGGGCTGCTCACCGTTCACTGAAGTAGTGAGAGCCATTGAGAGGCATGGCTTGAGGGATCTTTTTGCCTTCAGGAATTACTGGAATGACGAAGTGATTGCACAGTTCTTTGCAAACTGTCACCTCTCTAGTGAAGATGAGGAGAGTGTAACTTGGATGACCCATGGATCCAAGTACAGTATTACTCAAGAAAATTTTGCTAACCTGCTTCATCTTGACACCACAAGATCTGAATGCCTGATCATTCACAACATAGGTGTCATTGAGAAGGATAGGATGGAGTTCCTATATGAGCAAAACTCAAAGTTCAACCCTCCCTCCACCAAAAATATGAAGCCATTTTTTGTAGTGCTGAACAGAGTTTTGAGGAAGACAATTGCTCCTAAGGATGGAGATGCTGAGAGTGTGCAAGGATACCTCCGGACTCTGATGAGGGTCATAAGCAAGGACCGCCCGTTTGATGTGGCGGAATACATTTGGAATGACATGGTGAACATATATTGCACTCCAAACTGGTCTTGTGGATATGCTCCTTACCTAATGTTTGTGATTGAGAAAGTCACCGGGATTGAGTTTGTGAAAGATGTGGAGCATCTCCCCTTGAGGCCTCAAATGCCTCAAAAGCCGAGTGTGCAGGCTGCTCTCTCGCCGGCCTCCAGTCCCGAGGCACCGGCAAGAAGAAGAGAAGATGTCAGGGGTGCCCCTGCTTCTAGTGGAGCCCCTCAAAAAGGTTCAGCCAGCGGAATCCTCAAGTATCTGACTGCAATCTTCGCCTCCTGCAAAAAAGCCGAGGTGAAGGCCCATAAGCTCAACAATAAAAGAAAGGAGGACATGAAGTATATCAAGGCAAATGTGAAGCAAATTTACCAGAAACTGGAGATTGACCCAATTGGGTCTCCAATAATCTCTGAAGACTCTGATTCTGACTTCACCGAGCTCGGGCCCTTGACTCCCTCCGAGCTTGCCTACTTTGGCATTGGGGGCTCGAGTAGCTCCGCACCTCCTCCTCCTCCTCCTCATCAAGCTGAAGATGAAGATGATGAAGACGACGATGAGAGGACCGACAGCAAAGAGTGAAGACCTTAGGACCCTCCTCTCCTTCTTTTTGGTGTCTTGATGCCAAAGGGGGATAGATTGAGGGGGAGTCTTAGTCTTAGCTGTAGTTTGCGAGGAGAGAGCCCTATGCTATGTTTTTTAACTCTTTTGTGGCTTGTAAAGTTTTAACAATGATCTTTAGTTAATTATGGTTATGTGATGCAATGATTTGATCCTTTGAGTAGTATTCATGAAAACTGTGATTTTGCTCTAGAATGACATATATGCTTGCTATTTGGTGATTAATGTCAATTATGTCATTCTCAATGTTTCAGTGCACTTAGTTGTGCATCCCACCATAAAGAATGCACGTATGGACTATGCTTTCACTACTTGATGTATTTTGGACCCATATGTGCATGCTTTATGAAAATCTCAATAACGACTAGTCCTTAGCATATGAAAGGGTTCACCGCATGGTAGAAAGCACCTAAGCTCACACGCATACAACCGATCCTAGGCACTCGCCACATACTCATACAATCAACAATTACCTCGTGGAGTAGGGTATTATGCTCAGGCGGCCCGAACCACGTAAAAACTCTTGTGTCATCATCTTGTTCGTGATCTTACGCGCGCCACAAGTCTTTAATCAAATTGTTTTGAATTGATTTCTCCTAATGATTGCTCTTTTGACTTATCAATATTATGTGTTGCAAATATGCCTACTATATTCCCTACCAAGCTCCACATACAAATCCTTATTTAGAGGTAGGATGAAATTACGCACAATGTTTTGGTGAGGAAATATTTCCACTACACATAAAGTAGAGACTGAGAGAATCAAATTGAGATACTTAAAATCAAAATTCAACTTTCCGGAATTTGAGTGCAACTTGATTTCTAGGGTATGTGTGTGAAAGTTCATCTAGGACTCCCTTGGGGGTTTTGGATGATTTATGACAAGCAATTGGGATTCTAACTGCTTTGTTGAGATGAGTGCAGGTTTTTAATAGAAAATGAGCAAAGTACCAAAAAGAAGGAAGAATGAGGAGCAAAGTGGAAACGAGCTCAAGGAAGAAGAAGAGTAGATCATTGCGTATGGAGTGTGTTAATAAAACACATCCCAAGAGCTCAATCACAATTAAACACACACATTGCACAAAGTTACAAAGGACCGGACTAGTCCGACTAACACCGGACTAGTCCGATATCCTTTCTGCACAAAATCGGACAAGTCCGATATCCATCGGACTAGTCCGATATCTCTTTGACTAGAATCGGACTAGTCCTCCCCAGTGCGGACTAGTCCTCAAAACACTTCACAAGTCACACACAACCGGACTAGTCCGATCACAACCGGACTAGTCCGATATTCTCTCTGGTCCAAATCGTACAAGTCTGATATTTGCACAGACTAGTCCGAAATATCCTCTGAACTAAATCGGACAAGTCTTCCAAGTGTGAACTTGTCATCCAATACACTTAGGGTTTCACATGTCCGGACAAGTCCGATGACTATCGGACTAGTCCGATAATTCAGGACACTTAGGGTTTGCTACACACAGCACACCGGACTAGTCCGGTGACCACCACGGACTAGTACGATCTTTCTGAACCCTAACGGTCACTTTTAGAAACCCATATAAATAGAGTTGCACGGCCATATTTTACACTCTCTCGAACCCTAGCGCCGTCACACCTCCCAAGAGCCTCAAAAACCACATCTCTTCACGAAATTAAGTGCAACAAAGATCAATCCCTTGGGGATTCACTCTAGTTCATTGGAGAGACACATTCAACACCACATTGAGCTCTTGGTTTGATTCTCTAACACACTCCTGCGATTTAATTGTAATATTTTGAGTGTGTTCTTGGTGGTATTTCGTGTTGTAATCCAAGGGAGCTCTCAACGTGTGAGAAAGCCCCTTGAATTCGGTTATTCACCCCTTTGAGATAAGTGGAAGAGGATTGGCCTTTGTGGCGATCCGACAAGGGTAGGGTTGGAGAAGACCCGGTCCTTTTGTGGACTCCTCAACGTGGATGTAGGTTGCCTCTGTGGGAACCGAACCACGGGATAAATCTCTTGTGTTCTCTTTTGTGTTCATTGTACTTTACATTATATCAATCTAGGGTTACAGTTGATCTTGATTACTTTACGTTGAAATATCAAGTATAAGATTGAATTGTGAGATAACCTGATTCATAACTTTGTAAAACTTTGTTTAATCGTATATTTCCGCTGCATATATTGAAGAATAAAGTTAATCGATCAAACCTAATCAATCTAGTCCGTATAAACTGGACTAGTCGACACTTTACCGGACTAGTCCGATATCTCTGGTTTTGAACTGGTTGTTAAGTGTTGCATGTTCCAACAATTTTCAAAAAGGCCTATTCACCCCTCCTCTAGGACACATTCAGTGTGCTGCAATTGTTGTTCTATCTTTCAACCACCCATGAATAGGAGATGGCATAACCCCCATAATAACTTAAGATGGGTGAAGTACCATGCTAATTTTTGCATACTAGGTAGAGTATTTTGATGTCCACATGGTACTTTTGAAAAGTAGAACATTGTAGCAACTCCTGATCATCAACCTAAGGTCTTGACTTTGCTTGGGACGAGCAAAGGATAAGCTTGGGGAGTTTTTTTTACGGCTGTTATATACCAATTTCGCCTGTCAATATAACTCAATTTAAGAAATTGTCATTTCTTGCACATATCACATATTTAACATATTTCCACTTGTCCTTGGAGAAATCGTGCATGCAGGGAATTGTTGCAGGAAATGGGGTAAAAGAGGGGGAGCAATCTTATAAAATACCATCCCAGCCAATCAAGCGATGACATGTGGCACCACATGCATCAAATGGCCCACAAACAAAAGTAGTTGAGGCCATCCAATGGTGTAGCACACATATCAAAGGATGGGACCCACCTGGAAGTGACCTAGAGAAAGCACACGAGAAATAGTGTAGTGACCACACTACAAGGATTCCGCCCTGTTGCAACAATTGTACTGCAATGAATACTAAATCATTGCAGTAATCTTGGTCTTTTGCGATGATTAACTAGTTCGTGGCATTAGCATCTATCGCTACGGAACACGATTGTTGCATTAGGATCTGTTGCCACGATTCACTAGCTCGTGGTATTAGGATCTATCGCCACGAATCTGTTGCCGCGATTCACTAGTTTGTGGTATTAGCATCTATCGCCACGGAACACGATCATTGCATTAGGATTTGTTGCCACGATTCACTAGTTCATGGCATTAGAATCTATCGCCACTGGACAAGATCGTTGCATTAGGATCTGTTGCCACGATTCACTAGTTGGTAGAATTAGGATCTATTGCCACGAATATGTTGCCACGATTCACTAGTTCATGGCATTAGCATATGTCGCCACGAAACACGATCGTTGCACTAGGCTTTGTTGCCACGATTCACTAGTTCGTTGCATTAGGATCTATCACCACGAATCTGTTGCCACGATTCACTAGTTCGTGGCATTAGCATCTATTGCCACAGAACACGATCGTTGCACTAGGATCTGTTGACACGATTCACTAGTTCGTGGCATTAGGATCTATTGCCACGAATCTGTTGCCACGATTCACTAGTTCGTGACATTAGCATCTATTGCCATGGAACCTGATCGTTGCATTAAAATCTGTTGCCACGATTCACTAGTTCGTGGCATTAGCATCTATCGCCACGGAACCCGATCATTGCATTAGGATCTGTTGCTACAATTCAATAGTTCGTGGCGTTAGCATCTATCGCCAGGTCGGTCAACCCCCCTAGTCGGCGACCTAGTCCTAGCATCGAACTCGGTCAATCGCCACGTGTTGGCTCCTTCTGGCTTGAAGAAGTCAGTGGTGACTGATTTGCGCGCTTTTGGTGGCGGGAACTGACCCTTCTTCATCTATAAATAGGACCCCCTACCCTCACTTCACACACTCCACTTGAGTATTCATCCATTGTATCCACTACTATCCATAGGTTTAGAGGAGTATAGGTTGTAGAGAGGAGAGCCTCTAGTACATAGTCCAAGTAGGAGAGGAGTATAAGAAGTCTCTTCCCAATTCCTAATTGGCCAAGGTATGGCTCCCATATTCCTGTGTGTATTTGTGACTTTTTTCTTAATAAAGATGTTATCTTTAGTCTTCTATTGTTCATATACTTGGATGAAGTGTTTCTTGTTTGATTGTGGATTCCATATATGTGGTAGGAGTAGTATTTATGATTATGATATACCATTCTCATTATATTATCATAAACACTACAAACCCTAACTATAGTCTAATTAGCTATGATATAATTATGTTAATATGAATCACTTACGCTATGGATTAACATTGGTTCAACGATGATTTATTTCATTGCCTTAGGATGGATTGTGCCTAGGCTCTTATGGTAATTACTTAATATGCTAGCGTGGTGCTAGGATAGATAAGCAGCGTTGAATGTCTCGTAGACCCACGGATTAGGGAGGTACCCAATAGGTGGTGACAACCCTATCTGTCCTTTGTAATCCTCCATGTTTGGCTATGCCACAGGCTCTTGGCGAGAGTCGTCCTAGTATTGCTAGGGGTAAACCTGTGCTTGATGTGTTATTTTACTTAGCATGAGAATTCATAATTAATATGATCATTAGTAACTAACTTAGGCTATGCCTATGTATATTAGAAGCACAATACGAGTATCTACTTAACTCTTAGCCTAGTCCCTCTTTACCTTATTTACCCCCCTTGGGATAGAATGCTCTTGTGTGTGTCACACTACCTCCAAATTATCCTCTATCCATCCTTGCTAGAACCATACCTAGATCAACCTAGCCTATCCATTTGATGATCGCTTTGCTTCCACCTAGCCTTTCTTTGGGATAATATAAATGACACCCTTTAGGAATACTCTAAAAGGGGAAATGCTACATTGATAGATTTTGTGCGCATGCGGACTTACCTCTGTAATCTAAAAGTATCAACAAGCATTTTTGGCACCGTTGCCTGGGATGAATTGTTAGTAGTGCGTAGGAAATATCAACAGAAGTCGCACGTCGCCACACGGAGGCAGTGGCGGTTTAAAGGCTCTGTTCTTCCGGGATCACCATTTGCGGGGCGGTGTATGGAACTTTCTCTGTGTCGCAACTGGGCACTCGGATAGCGGAGCTCCCGAATAGGGTGGCATTGTAGCTCAATGTCATGGCCACCGTTGGGACAAGACTCGAGGCACGCCTCGCCCTCAAGATCGTGATGCCTCACTACGATGGCATCGATCTCCACACCGTGGGAGAGGGCTACGCAGGCGGCCTATCGGAGGCAGAGCTGGAGGTGCTGGAACGCGAGTGTGAGACCATTCCTTCCTTGTTGTGTCATCTGATTTCCCCAGCGTCAAAGGGGGAGCTGGCCCGGAGGATGGGCTAGATGTACAGTGTCTCAGTCGCCCCTCCTGATGTAAATAGTCGCACTCTCGGCTGCTTTTGTAACAATCAAATGAAGTTCTTTTGTTTGTCCTCTTTTCCTAAATTTGTTTTGCCATTGCGAACCATCGACGCTCGTTTTGTGCCCCTCTTGATTCTCCGTCTCTCCAGTCCACGTTAACTTCACCCGATAGGTTAGGTGGGTGCTCGGTCCCCGGGGTCTCATAGGAGGTAGTAAATATACCCAACCCGGGACCTCTCGGGGTCATGAAACTCTTCGTTCTCTACGTTTATTCAGGAGCCCCCAAGTGGGCGAGGCAATAAGGACTGCTCGCTTTGTTACTTTTGTGATGGCCGACGTCTGCATTGGATCCGAGCCTCGAGGCTCTGATGGTGAGAGATCTTATTCGTGTCCATGCTTCGAGGATTAACTTTGTGAGTAACGAATAACCGAGAGGGGGGAGCTAGCTTATCTTTGTTGATGACATGTAGGAGTGGTCACCATTTGGTCTGCTTCAGGGTGGGACGTGGCAGTGATCCTCGATCCCTTAAGGTTGATGCGGTAGGCTACATGACTTCAAGTCAGTGCCCGTCACGAGGCAGAGGGGGCGAGGCGCACCATGATTATGTCTAGTCCTGTCATTCTTCAATGTGGCGCAATTTGCGAAGGGTCAGTGTGGCCTGCTACATGACTCTTTGAATAGCCACGAGCCTTCATTGCGGCATGCAGCGTAGCGGCGCAGCCAGCGGCGGAAGCCCCTGGGTTGTTATCTCTTCAGCTCCCTTGACGGGGCTATAAACAGCCAGATGCAGTTCCCCCGTTCGCCATTGCCTCAACCTTCCTTCCCCAAAGGTCCTCCCTCTTTATTCTGCCTCTGATCATCCTATAGTCCTAAGCCCTCGCTTGGTGGTGAGAGGGTGTGGTGGTCGGGGCTCTGGATTTGCGGTGGAGCCGCGATTGGTGAAGTCTCAGAAGGAGGTTTGGAGGGGGATGAGCTACCTGGAAGTTCAAAAAGGGGAGAAGCCTCTCGAAGGTTAGTAGGCATCATGTCCAGACGGGAGTAGGAAGGGGAGGCCGATTTGGTGCAAATGCAGCGCATATATCCGCTTGACCAAAGCCCTCTCGTGCAGTGTCGCGTCAATTTGGAAATATGTTGATCGCTTAGGCTTCCCGATCCTTCTCAACGAGTTGTGGCATCCCGTCCCACCTCGCCTTGCGGTAAGCGTCGTCGTCTTTGGCCATGGCGATGAGAGGCCCTCTTCTTGGGCAAGGGTGGGATGGCCTTTCTATTTTGAGGTTAGTGGTCATTCTGCTCACTGGGAGATTTGCTGCTCCTAACCAAAGACATCTTGTTTTTTGGCAGATCATTTCACTGCTGAAAGCCGAATATGCATTGGTAGAAATCGTGCCCGTCCTACCGTTGAAGAGAAAAAGCAAGGCCACCGGTCCTTCGAGAGGTAGGATAGTCCTAGGCGAGAATTGAACCCGAGATGTAATCATTTTCTTCTTCTTTGTACTTGTATAAGGCATGATGTATTATGAATCCTTTATAATGACTCTAAAAATGGTTTTTGCTCCAATTTGTTTTTCATCTCCCCATCTTGCTTGAATTGCAGCACTCAAAACTTTCATCGTTCATGAGTTGCTCTTCATATGACGTGTGGAAAACACTTGGGCGTGGCATGCTTCTAAGAAAAAAGGCTTTGGGACGAGGTCGGTCCCTTGAACGGGTGGCAGCTCTCGAGTCAAGGCGTTGTAGCCGTGACTCGAGTCTTAGTCTGGGTATCTATCTGGTGTGATCAGTCATCGACCGCTCCATTCATGATGATGGTCGTGCCTCGGCCTGGATACTTGGATGTCGAGTGAGTCCCGGCCGCCGGCATGGGGGGGGGGGGGGGGGGGGGTTTACCTTGTCGTAGATCTACCGGGTGTGTTCTTCTGCCCTCTAGGCACCACGTCGTTACCTGAGATCATCTCGGTCGGGCTCGCGATGTAGCCCAGAGGACTTTTTGATGCTTTTGTTGAGCTTGAAGACATCTGGGGCCGGGGAATGATATAGTTTGCACCGGACACCGACTTCTTCCCTGGGTACATCAACGGGTGGAGGTGCCATCGTTGTTGGGGCCTTGCCCCGGCCCTACATCTCGCACAATAGGGCTAGTTGGATAGTGGAATCCATGGTGATGACCCTCTGGGTCTTGGGATCTTTAGGTATAGTTTGAAACCGCCATTAACTTGGCATAGCAGGTTTGTCCTATGATGGCGTGATAGCACCCAGCGATGTCGGCAACTTAAAATATAAGGATCTCCATGCGGGAGTTCATCTAGCTCCCAAACATGACAGGGAGGTCGATGCGCCTGAGGGGTGTCGATCGTACCCTGAGCATGATCCCCTGGAAGGGCCCCATGGGGGACGGGGCTGAGAGCATGGGATCTTCATCAGGTCTAGAGATGTTGAGGCTGCTCCCGCCGTCCATCAGCACTCGGGCGAGAAGTGTGGGCCCTATGATTAGGTCTGTAGGATCGAAGCGCACGTGTAAAGCTACCAGTGGGAGGTGAATGGTAGATTAAAACTTTTCAGCGGAAGCAACGAAACACTCCTCGGTAGAAAGCCAATCTGTTAAAGAAACCGTGTGTGCAACTAATCTAAACGAGTTCAACTGTGAAAAAACTAGTATATATTGTAGAGAATCAAGTCACAAAGACGACACAGCAAGAATCACAAAAATTCATCGAGAGAAACTCAAGTTACGATCGAAAGATCGAACAAAGGTCAATATGTCCTACCCGAGAAAAACAGTTCTGGAACAATGCAAAGAAACTCGTGTAGATCAGAAACCACAAATCCAATGACTGTGAAATTTTCACAGATGATAGAAAATTAAGTTTTGAAGACAACCCAAGAAGAATCACATCAGTCGGATCTATAAAACTTGAGTTATGATAAGACCACCGAAGAAAGGTAGTGCTGTGAAGAAACTCGACGAGAAAGACTTGACGAAAACAAATCGGACGAACAAGGAACAAAATCTCCTTTAGACTACAAATTTTATTGATCAAAACTTACAAGGAACAGCCCCAAAGTCATCTACCATGATCTCTGGCCTCCCTTGCTTATATAACCAGCCCTAAGGCCAATCCAATCCTAACTAGGGCTCTAATCCTACTCAATTCACGAATCGAAACTTTCCATAACTGCTCAAGACTCTTCTATACGCATATAGAAGTAATCTTAAGACTTCCAAACACCTTAGGAATGTACCCCACATTCCTAAAACAACTCAAATTTGTGACCCATACGAAATCCTATCATAACCAACTTAAAATTTTCCATATTTGAGTCAAACATGACTCAGCCGCAGCCTGAGTCCATAACCTAGTCGGTTGGACCTTTCCGACCAATTCTTTACGTCCACATCTCTTCATCACGCCTCGGAACCATATAGCCACATCCATGCACTCCTTGCACACGTGCAAGCAACTTCCAACGACGTCCACGATACCTTCATATGCATTGTTCTTGATTCAAACATGATGCGCAACCTCCCGATCAACTTAACCACAATTCCTCTCGAACTTGGTTGTTGAACCTCGTCTTCTCCCTAAGACTAGTTCAATGGATCCCATCACCAGCCATGTCTTGAACTCAAGCAACACCTGCACATGAATAAACAACTAATACTTCCGAGCACAAGTCCTCGACTTGACTCTCGTTTGTTTCGAAACCACAACACCTTACGTGAGAACCTCACATAAGCATGTTGCAAACCATAGCAAAATGATAACAGCAATAACCACCAAAACACACCAAAAACATAGTAAAAGAATACTAAGCAAAATTTCCATAGGTGTAAAACAAGTTTGAAATATTTCAAAGTAAAAGCAGAACCATTGCAATCTAGCTTCGAACCTTGCCAAAACTAATCGGACTTTGAACCGGAGCTTACCAAAGCTCGCAGGACCTAGCGCCGGAACTTACCAAAGCTAGTCGGACCTAGCGCCGGAGCTTACCAAAGCTAGTCGGACCTAGCGCCGGAGCTTACCAAAACTAGTCAGACCTAGTGCCGGAGCTTACCAAAGCTAGTCGGGCCTAGCACTGGAGCTTACCAAAGCAAGTCGGACCTAGAGCCCTAGCTAACAAAGGTTAGTCAAACCTAGATGATAAAGTTGTTTTGGTAGTATTCAAAGCTTTTATCGTCATAGCCAATGTATTCAGCACACATAGGTCTCACAATCTCCCCCTTGATGAATGCATTGGCAATACCACTTAAAATCCAAACATTAGCATGAAAAGTTTTGAAAACAATTTCTACCCCTTTTGAAAATTAAATGAGATAGAAATAAATTTCTCCCCCTTGAATACTTCTCCCCCTTTGACAACATATTCAGCAAGGTACAAAAGAGAAAGTTTAAATTGTTATGAGCACATTATAACATATACATATAAGACAAAGCTCATCCAAGTCATACTATCAAGTAACTTACACTATCACAACAATGAGATACATAAAGTAGTGTAAGTCATGCTAGAGATCAAATCTAATTTTCAATTTAAGCAAGTCATGATCTCACAAACTTAACTATTTCAAAACCTGAAAGCATGACACTTGTTGCTGCATTTTATTATTTTTTAAAGCACAAACTTAGATCATATGATATTTACAAGAGATTATATGTGCATCTGCCTTATTCTAACCAACCATACCAAACCTATGTCATTTGATAATCAGAAGCTTAAGGACATGGTTTTAGTCATACACAACTTCTTCCAAGTTCATATCTAAGTGCAATGATAAGCCATCTCAAAAGAAGAAGTGTGATGCATGCATATCCTCTTGATCTTTTCTCATTTCTTCATTTGAACATAAAAACTCAACATGTGAGTTGCTTACTTGATTAATTCTTTTAAAAGCACTTGTGAAAGCATCTAGGCCCCCATGAGGTATGGTTTCGGTGATTAATGACAACCATTGGATTTTACTAATGAATTTGTGGATGCAAGGTCTCCCATATCACTCAATTAAATGAAATTTATATGAACATCAATATCAACTATTAATCATTGGAGACCCATATACAATCACTTTATGAGATCAAATCGATGATATGAAGATAAGAAGTAAAAGCTCTTATGTCAAAGTCATTCAACCACAATTGATGACACTTAATGCTTGACAATCATCAGAAGTACATTTCCAACAAATGTCTAAGAGTTCAATCGAGCAAAGTTCAAAAGAATCACTTAGAAACAACTCGAAGCAAACAAAATCAACTCACCGGATCAACCGATGTTTTCAGAGAACAACACGTCGGTCGAGTTGGTTCAGCAGAAGAAGAAGACCTCAGAACAAAGTACTCACCGGATCATTCGATGTTAAGGGCTAAGCTACATCGGTCCATCAGTACAGTTTGCAATATCCTTGGACCAAGTGTAGCACCGGATCATCTGATGTACAAAATATACACATCGGTCAATCACCAGTAAGCATCAAGTTTGAACCAATTCTGGAGGAAGAGCTACCGGATCATCCGATGAGAAGACAAGTGCAACATCGGTCTAACAACGGTCATATCTGACACAGTGACGTCAGCTAAAGTAAACTTGACCGATGATAACTAAGGGGGAGACATCGGATCATCCGGTGTTCGCAGAAAAGTTCTGTCAGCCTACTTTTCCAACGGCTATTTCGTGGAGGCTGGCTATAAATACCCCTTAAACCTGTCATTTCGACAAGTCTTGATCACCAGACATAATCTACACATCCACAAGCATTCAAGACAAAGATCCATAACTTCTACATCATTTAGATCACTTACACACCAAGAGATAGGCTAGAACTAGCTAGAGAGAGAGCTTGTGTGCCTCCATTCTTGGTGAGTGGAATCTCTAGGGTAGTGAGAGCCTTAAGGGAGTGTCCCTTGGTGTTTGTAATTGAGAGAGACTTCCGGAGCTTGCCAAGGCGTTTGTGGAAGCCCGGAGGATCGAAGTTGTACAAGGCTTGAGCTCCACCTTGCCACCCGGAGGATCGAAGTTGTACAAGGCTTGAGCTCCACCTTGCCAAGGTTGGCAAACGGAGAAGAATAGTGAAGATCCCTCATCTCAGTGACTTGGGTGTGGCTAAACCCTTTGGTGGGTGCCACAACATGGATGTAGGAAGATCTTGACGATCTTGCCGAACTACAGGATAAATCCTCGTGTCTCCTTGGGAGTTTTCATCCTCCTCCCCTCCCTTACATTTATGCATTTTATATACCGCGTAGTTGCTGTTTACTTCAATGCATAGATCGTTTGCGTAGGGAATTGGGCTTTTAGGAATTAAGTTTTATTACTTAGATTTTTGAAAAGAAGCCCAATTCACCCCCCCCCCCTCTTGGGCGTTCGATCCTTACAATTGGTATCAGAGCAAGGTTGCTCATTGGATCATTCTAGCTTCACCGCTAGAGAGCTAAAATGGCCAAGGTTGGGGGTTCGGTTCCTATCTTCGAGGGCAAGAACTTTTCCTATTGGAAAGCACGCATGCTCGCTTATCTAGAGGCTATTGCTCCTAAAGTATGGGAAGCGACCCACGCGGGGTTTGGAGAACACAACTATGTTGGTGATCAAATTAAATGGGATGCTAAAGCTAGGAATGCAATCTATGAATGTATTAGTCAAGATGTGTTCGCTAGGATTGCTAGCAAAGAAAAAGCTTGTGAAATTTGGGCTTGCTTAATAGAGATTCATGAGGGTTCTTCTCAAGTCAAGGAACTTAAATATCACATGCTTAAAGCAAAATATGATGAATTTAAGATGCTACCACATGAAAATGTCAATGAGATGTTCTCTCGCTTGAATGTACTTATTGAAGAAATTAATGCTCTTGACATTGCTTCTCTTGGCAAGGGACTCATCAACCGCAAGATCCTCATGCTCCTTCCCAAGCCAAAGTACAACATCATCAACTCCATGCTTCAAAAGGAGTCTCTTTACTACATTGAAGTTTCAGAGCTCATTGGAGAAATTCACGCTCATGAGATGAGTGTACTTGGAATGATGGAGCAATCATCCTCAAAAACAATTGCTCTAAAGGCCTCCACCAAGAAAACAAGCCTCAAGAAGAAGAAGGTGGTTGAGCCTAGCTCAAGTGAAGAAGAGCAAGTATCAAGTGAAGATGATGATGATGAGCTTGCATTGATGATGAGAAAGTTCTCACGCTTGAACTCCAAGATTACTAAGAAGGGATACACATTTGATCCCAAGAAGAAAGTGTTTCTACCAAGAAGAGATGATCACAAGACTTGCTACAATTGTGGTGATCAAGGCCACATCTCCTATGATTGTCCAAAACCGGACAAAAGAAGAGAGAACCACAAGAGCAAGCATCGCAAGCTTGAAGAAAGTGATGATAATGAAGAAGAGGCCAAACCTAAACCAAGATCCTTTGGGAAGAGGAAACATGACAAGGGAAAGAAGGCAAGACTCTTCCCAAATAAGAGAAATGGCCCACAAAAGGTGTTCATGTGTGAGGCAAATGAATGGGTCACCGATGAAGAAACAAGTGATGAAGAGAGTGAAGCGGAAGAAGAAAGTTTGGCCGGCCTTGCCATTGCCAACAATGGTGACTCACCTCTTCATCCATCGCCCATGTGCCTCATGGCGAAAGGTAACACCAAGGTATGTGGCGACTCTAGTGATGATGAGCTTTCCCCCAATGATTTAACTTCTTTGATAAATGAATATCATGCTATCATTAAGAGGGAAAAGAGTAAGGTTAAAGCTCTTGAAGAAACTCGTGCTAGACTTGAGAGTGCTAACCTCGATTTGCTTGACAAGTATGAAAGCATACTTAAAGAGCATGACACGCTCAAATCCCATGTCAAGCAAATTGAAGAAGATAAGGCTAAAATCAAGTTAGATAATCATGAGCTTAACTTAGCACACCAAACACTCTTGGAAGAGCACAACAAGCTAATACAAGAACATCAAACACTTAACCTTGCTCATCACGTGCTTGATCAAGAGTTGAAAAATATAAAGAAACAAACTCTTAATGATAGGATATCCATTACTTCTCATGTCACTAATGCCTTGAACAAGTCTTTGCCTTTGAAAGCAAATGCTAGGGAGAAGGACTTGTTGGAAGAAATTGAGAGTCTCCGCACTAGTGTGGCTAGACTTTCAAAAGGGGAAGTCAAACACAAGGAAATACTCTTCCAACAAGCAAAGGCCTTCAACAAGAGAGGACTTGGATCCTTCCCGGTGCCTAACAAAGGAAAGGTTCCCTCACCGGAGCTTAGAACAAGCTTCATCGAGGAAGTTGGTTCTTATTGCCAACATTGTGAAGTCACCGGTCACCACACAAGGGAGTGTCCTCTTCCTAACCGACCTTCTCCAAAGTTGCCTATTAATTAGAAATCTACTTTCAATGATCGTTATCATATCTTAAGTAAAGTAGATGGCAAGGTGAAGGCTAGGTTCATCGGCAAAGACATGAAGGGCATGAAGTGGAAGCTCCCCAAGCAACTTTGGGTCCCAAAGACACTTGTATCACACATACAAGGACCTAAGTTGGCTTGGGTGCCTAAAGTTAAAAATTAAATTCATGTGTGTAGGTGAACTACAAAGCCGGAGGAAAGCATTGAGTACTCGATAGCGGGTGCACCCAACATATGACCGGTAATGATGGTATGTTCACCACCATAGAAAATCCCGGCAATCATGAACAAGTCACCTTTGGTGATAACTCTAAGGGAAAGGTAATTGGGTTAGGTAAAATTGCTATTTCAAATGATTTATCTATTTCTAATGTTTTGTACGTTAAGTCACTTAGTTTTAATTTACTTTCTATTGCACAACTATGTGATCTTGGACTAACATGCACATTTAGCAAAAATGATGTTGTTGTGAGTAGTGAAACAAGCCAAGACATAGTCTTCAAAGGATTTCGGCATGGACACCTCTACCTAGTAGATTTCTCCAACAAGAATGCTAGCTTGACCACTTGTCTTTTCACTAAGACAAGCTTGCATTGGCTATGGCACCGACGCATAGTGCACATAGGGATGAGCAAACTCAAGAAGTCATTCAAGCTTGGGATGGTGACCGGCATGAAGGATGTTACATTTGAGAAGAACAAGCTTTGTAGCGCTTGTCAAGCCGGGAAGCAAGTTGCTTCACACCACCCTATGAAGAAAATGGTGTCAACCTCCAAGCCACTTGAACTACTCCACATGGACCTCTTCGGACCGTCCACATATCAAAGCCTTGGCGGTAACCTCTATTGTCATGTTATAGTTCATGACTACTCTCGCTATGCATGGACTTTATTTCTAGGTGACAAGAGTGAAACTCCGGAAGTGTTCAAGACCTTCGCCAACCGCGCTCAAAGGGAATTTCAACTTCCCATCATCAAGGTCCGGAGTGACAACGGCACCGAATTCAAGAACTACAACATTGGGGAGTGGTGTGACCGTGAAGGCGTGAAGCATGAGTTTCGGCCACATACACCCCTCAACAAAACGGTGTCGTTGAGAGGAAGAACAAGACTCCCATCACTCTTGCACGAGCAATGCTTGATGACTACGGCACGTCGGAGAAGTTTTGGGCCGAAGCAATCAACACGGCGTGCCATGCCGCAAATAGGGTCTACCTACATCGACTACTTCAAAAGACCCCGTATAAGCTTCTCATTGGGAGAAAGCCCAACATCTCCTACTTTCGAGTCTTTGGATGCAAGTGCTACATCTACCGCAAGAAAAGGCTCGGTAAGTTTGAAAGAAGATGTGATGTTGGTATATTCCTTGGTTATGCATCAAACTCAAAAGAATATTGAGTATTCAACCAAACCCTTGGTTTAGTTGAGGAAAGTTGTGATGTTGAGTTTGATGAGACTAATGGCTCCCAAGAGGAGAGTTTTGGTCATGATGAAATAGATGATGAGCCTCTACGAGAAGCCACGAAGAACATGACCATTGGAGACATCAAGCCTGAAGTTGAGGAGAGCCATGATCAAGGGGGAGCTTCGAGTTCCAACAACAACACCTCTATGGCACCTCAAGTTGACGAAGAAGAGAAGGATGATCCATTGCCGACTCAAGACTCACAATCCCAACAACATCAAGAAGAAGAAGAAGTCCATGATCAA
The DNA here is from genome assembly GCA_036927565.1 of Tuctoria greenei. Taxonomy (NCBI): domain Eukaryota; kingdom Viridiplantae; phylum Streptophyta; class Magnoliopsida; order Poales; family Poaceae; genus Tuctoria; species Tuctoria greenei. Next base: position 158,769,937 of record JAYESD010000006.1, read on the forward strand.
GTCTAACCACAAGAGGAGCAACACGCATCACCATCGCCAAGTGCTTCGCAACCACTTATGAGGCATGGACGCATCTCCAAGGCGCATCCGATGGACCAAATCATCGGAAATCCGTCAAGGGGTGTAAGTACACGTTCTCGCCATTTCGCTTCATTTTGTGAGCACTACTCGTTTGTTTCATGTGTAGAACCCACTCACATTTAGGAAGCACTCCAAAACCCAAATTGGGTGATGGCCATGCAAGAAGAACTCAACAACTTCATCCGCAATGAAGTTTGGGTGTTGGAGGAGCGACCCAAGGACAAGAACATCATCGGAACAAAGTGGGTGTACCGCAACAAACAAGACGAGAATGGTGTTGTGGTCCGCAACAAGGCAAGACTTGTGGCCAAAGGGTTTTCGCAAGTTGAAGGACTAGAGTTTGGGGAGACATTTGCTCCGATCGCCCGGCTAGAAGCCATCTGTATACTTCTTGCCTTTGCATCACATCATAATATTAGACTTTATCAAATGGATGTGAAAAGTGCCTTTCTTAATGGTTACATTAACGAGCTTGTTTATGTTGAACAACCTTCCGGGTTTGAAGATCCGAGGAATCCTAATCATGTGTATAGGTTGCACAAGGCGCTCGACGGGCTCAAGCAAGCACCTAGGGCGTGGTATGAACGACTACGGGATTTCTTGATCATGCAAGGATTCAAGATCGGGAGGGTGGACACTACACTCTTCACCAAAGACATCAACGGAGATTTGTTTATTTGTCAAATTTATGTTGATGATATTATTTTTGGTTCAACTAACGAAGCTCTTAGCCATGAGTTTGGCAAAATGATGTCTAGGGAATTCGAGATGTCAATGATTGGAGAGCTCCACTTCTTCCTTGGATTTCAAATCAAGCAACTTCAAGTGGGGACATTCGTCCATCAAGAGAAATACACCAAGGACCTATTGAAGAAATTTGAGATGGGAGATTGTAGCTCAAGAAGCACTCCAATGGCAACAAATTGTCATCTCGACGCGGATAAGGACGGTAAACCTATTGACCAATCTAACTACCGTTCTATGATTGGTTCATTGCTTTATCTTACCGCATCTAGGCCCGATATCATGTTTAGTGTATGCTTGTGTGCTCGCTTTCAAGCGGCACCTAAAGAATCGCATAGGAAGGCGGTCTTTAGGATACTTAGGTATCTTAAGCATACCCCTAGTGTGGGCTTGTGGTACCCTAGAGGTGCAAGATTCCACCTCTTGGGATACTCGGATTCGGACTTTGCCGGATGCCGTGTGGATCGCAAGAGTACCTCCGGTGGGTGCCACTTGCTTGGGTGTTCCCTAGTATCTTGGTCTAGCAAGAAGCAAAATTCCGTCGCCTTGTCCACGGCGGAAGCGGAATATATTGCAGCCGGTGCATGTTGTGCCCAAATTCTTTATATGAAACAAACCCTTTTGGACTTTGGTATTAAACTTGGTTGTGTGCCTCTCCTTTGTAACAATGAAAGTGCAGTTAAGATAGCTAAAAACCCCATTCAACACTCCTGCACTAAGCACATTGATATTCGCCATCATTTCTTGAGGGACCATGAAGCTAAGGGAGACATCTCTTTGCGAGGTGTTAGGTCCGAAGAACAATTGGCGGATATCTTCACTAAACCACTTGATGAGAAAACTTTTTCTAGGCTAAGAAGTGAGTTAAATGTGCTAGATGCAACGAACGTCATGTAAGAATGCACTTCATATGGGTCTTGCCTAACTCTCAAAGGATAGGGGTGAGCAAGGGTTAGCTTGGGATGGAGGTTCTTTTGGGTTTCCCCAAGGCTTGGAGAGTGGCTCTCCCTGAAGAAGCCTTTGAAAGGTTCAAATTTGGCAAGATAGATTTATTTTATGCCTTGCATGATGCCTGCCATATAGACTTGTAATTTCTTGCATTATAAAATGTTTGGCATTGCATACGGTAAATTGTCACAAAGGGGAACCCACCTCATGAGAAAGAGACTTGTTTGAAATGCAATATCTCAACTCATATGTGGTGGAAAGAACAAAATGTTAGGTGCGTTAATGCCTAGAGGAACATGCTCTAAAGAGATAGAAGTCTTCATACTCTATCTCACAAAGCATGGGCCTTACATTTTATTTGGATAATTTCCTTCCCGTTTTCTTCGGTGTTCTATTCGTTTTAAGGCTTAGTAAAGTTATTGGCATATTAGTATTTTTGAGGGGTAAGGGTTGCCCAAAAAGTCCTAAGACATGTGTTTCTCATTGTTTGTTTGTTTGGTCAAAGGACATATATGGGATGTTGCTGTTTTGTAGTCATCGGATTATCCGATGCTTAGGTCAGATCATCATCGGATCAGTTGGTGTTCAAAAGCCAAGAGTCAGACCAGTCAGCAACACAAATCAACCGATGCGTTCATTTGGAAAAACATCGGTCCATCCGGTGTTCACAATTCTGGAACTTTGATGAATTCCAACGATGATATTCCCTTCCACGTCGGACCATCCGGTGTCAACGGCACCTTTTCGAATACCCTTACTGTGGCATTCAACCGATGCTATCTCTTTGCACGTTGGTCCATCCGATGTCAATGGTACATTTTTGAATACCCTTACTGTGCCATTCGACCGATGCTTCTAACGTTTAACGTCGGTCCATCCGGTGTTAAATTTTCGGCTAGGGTTTGGGACCCACTATTTAAACGCCGCCTCGCCTTCCTCCCTTCTCTCTCCCCGATCCCGACTCACCCGCGACTTCACCACCGCCGCCGCTCCTCTCGCCCTGCGCTGCCGCCGCCCTCCGGCCGCCGCCGCCGCCCTCCGGCTGCCACCGCACCACAGCAGCGCCGCCGCCATCCAAAGCAGCCGCGCCGCCGCCGCCGCTTCCATCACCGCAGCTGCCGCCGCCACTCGCCTCCACCGCAGCCGCCGCCGCCGCTCAACCCAAGCGCCGCCGACCGCCGCTCGTGCACCACCGCCGCCCAGCCACACCACCGCCACCCTCTGCGTCGTTGGTACCTCCAACGGTCGGCGACGCTAGGGTTTCCGGCCCATCAATCTTTGTGTCGCCGTTCCGTTCATTTGACATCGTCGACTTCATTCACGTGCCCGATCGCAATGGCTCGTGACAAGAAGAACAAGGGCAAGGCCATTGCGGAGCCGGCGGCAAAGAAGCAGAAGCTCTTGAAGGAGGAGAAGAAGGCGTTGATGGCCGCTCGCGCCGCCGATGAGCGAGAGCGTGGACGAGGAGGATCATTGAGGATCCGCGAGGCTCGTCCGAGGCAGCCTCCTGTGATCGATGAGTCCGAGGCAGAAGAAGAGTCGGAAGTGCCACTCGTTCGCCGGCGATCAGCCAGGACCCGTGGGGGTCATCCCGCGGCAGCACCACGTCCGAGACCGACTGCTGCCGATCATCGTGAGGACAGGGAGGCCCAGAGAGCCATCCACGAGATGGACAGCAACGTCCGTGTTGGTGAAGGTGTCCGGTTGACTGATTACTGGAAGATGAAGGCCAAGCAGCTAAGAAGACTCAGATGGAGTGTTCTGCTTGAGGAGTGGTACCCGCAGCCCAGAGAGGCTCTTGTGGACAGTCGTTTCTGGACCGTGACATAGGCGTCTCTATACGAGACCTATAGACGCCGAGGCCACAAGCTATTCTAGCACAACTTTCTGGATTGGGATCAGCTCGCCCTGGCAGCAGAGACAGAGATACGCCCATTCTTTGCGAGGTACAGAGGGCTTGTGGAGCTGGTGTCCTACGAGAGGAGTGCCTACGTAGAGGACTGGGTCCGCGTATTCTATGCCACCGTCTACATCTCTGAGGGCCGCAGATCGATAGACTTCATGTTCATGGGCCAGCACCATCACCTGACGAGGCAGACGCTGGCACAGCTACTGGGAGTGGACTTGCACGACACTTGCGTGCATGAGAGGGTATACGGTCAGGAAGACCCGCCGAGGAGGCCACTCACTGGAGGAGTGGCACCACCACTGGAGGAGATCCGCTCTCCGTTTGGACCGACCTTCTCTTCAGACCAGCCGAGGGTACCGGCACTACTGACTCCTGTTGCGCGCACAGTGCACCTTGCCTTGCACCGCACACTTTTCCCGAGGTCAGGATACTTAGAGGGGTTCACCAGTCTGCAGCAGACCCTCCTGTTCTACATCATGAATGGGATGGAGTTCGATATAGTGGACATCCTCATATGTGAGATGGAGGACGTGATCACCGATGGAGTGGGCATGATGAGGCAGCTTGTGTATGGACACTGGATCAGCTACCTGCTCTCCATGATGGTTCCTGAGGAGTCCGCCGTGCATGACCATCTCACTGACGAGAGTGTCACACGGTTTAGCCACTACCGTGCTTCAGCTCCTGGAGACCGCCGCCTTGGCCATCCAGTCGAGCGTCAGGTCAGAGCTTGTCTATCTGAGGAGGACTGGTCGGATCTGGAGAAGGAGGATGAGAGGCTAGCAGAGGCAGAAGCTCAGGGTGAGGACCTGCAGCATATATGGTCCGAGAGCGACACAGATGACAGTGTCGAGGAGTACTTCCCACCTCCTCCCTCACCCAGGCAGCACGACGCGGAGGCTGGAGGCTCTACAGTGCCACCCCCTACTCCACCTCCCGTCACAGAGGCACAGGTCTCTCAGCCGTCTGAGCTCACTTCACTCCTGCAACAGATGGTTGAGCAGCAGCGCCTGGACCGGCTTGCAGCTGAGCAGGCCCGAGCTGAGCAGGCAACACGTCTTCTGGAGCTCCAGCAGCAGCAGCAGGAGATGCAGCGCCAGATTGCCCGTGAGAGGCGTGAGGACACTGACTGGCTGACTGGGTTGATAGATCAGGTGCATCAGCGCTCCCTCGACCAGCAGCAGCAGACGCAGCAGGCGATGATGGGCATCCTGGGGTTGACCACCAACCTCTACACCCAGATCAGGATTTCCCTGCCATTGCAGCTACCAGGCGTTGCTCCACCACCACCTGTTCTTGCTCCAGCTGCAGCTCCGGTGCCGACCACGCCGATCCCGTCGATCAGCATGTATCCACTGCTGGCTCCAGGTGCACCGATACACTCTCCACTGCCGGCCACGACGCTGTTCCAGCAGACGTCGGCATCCGTCGTCAGTGCCCTCTTGCCAGCAGCTACTACTCAGCAGGCACCGACGGCGGCTCCTACGGCTCCGACAGCTCCTTCCACCTCTACTCCAGGCAGCAGCTCCAACGACAGCACCCCCGACGATGACCAGTTCGTCATCGCGCCTAGTACTCAGGGTCCTTAGGCACTCGGATCCCTTTTTGGTGTCTTGATGCCAAAGAGGGAGAAGAGTTAGAGGAGAGTCAGGGGGAGGATAGCTTAGTCTCAGGGGGAGTGTCCTAGCCTTAGGGGGAGTTTACCTATATCATCTTTTGTAATTCGATGTTTTTGCTACTCATTTGGTGTTTATTGAGTACTCTTAAGTTATTAATCGATTGAGCTTATTTGGTGTTATGATCACTTATTCACTTGAGTTATTCCTTGATTGAGCTTTCAAATTCATTACTATCAAGTGTGATAATCTTGTATTCATTGCATATCCTCTTAAGTTTCGTACTATCAAATTCATTACTATTGTGCTTTAATTGTTGTGTTGTCATCAATCACCAAAAAGGGGGAGATTGAAAGCATCTAGGCCCCCATGAGGTATGGTTTTGGTGATTAATGACAACCATTGGATTTTACTAATGAATTTGTGGATGCAAGGTCTCCCATATCACTCAATCAAATGAAATTTATATGAACATCAATATCAACTACTAATCATTGGAGACCCATATACAATCACTTTATGAGATCAAATCAATGATATGAAGATAAGAAGTAAAAGCTCTTATCTCAAAGTCATTCAACCACAATTGATGACACATAATGCTTGACAATCATCAGAAGTACATTTCCAACAAATGTCTAAGAGGTCAATCAAGCAAAGTTCAAAAGAATCACTTAGAAACAACTCGAAGCAAACAAAATCAACTCACCGGATCAACCGATGTTTTCAGAGAACAACACGTTGGTCAAGTTGGTTCAGCAGAAGAAGACCTCAGAACAAAGTACTCACCGGATCATTCGATGTTAAGGGCTAAGCTACATCGGTCCATCAGTACAGTTTGCAATATCCTTGGACCAAGTGTAGCACCAGATCATCCGATGTACGAAATATACACATCGGTCAATCACTCTAGTAAGCATCAAGTTTGAACCAATTCTGGAGGAAGAGCCACCGGATCATCTGATGAGAAGACAAGTGCAACATTGGTCTAACAACGGTCATATCTGACACAGTGATGTCAGCTAAAGTAAACTTGACCGATGATAACTAAAGGGGAGACATCGGATCACCCGGTGTTCGCAGAAAAGTTCTGTCAGCCTACTTTTCCAACGGCTATTTCGTGGAGGCTGGCTATAAATACCCCTTAAACCTGTCATTTCGACAAGTCTTGATCACCAGACATAATCTACACATCCACAAGCATTCAAGACAAAGAGCCATCACTTCTACATCATTTAGATCACTTACACACCAAGAGATAGGCTAGAACTAGCTAGAGAGAGAGCTTGTGTGCCTCTATTCTTGGTGAGTGGAATCTCTAGGGTAGTGAGAGCCTGAAGGGAGTGTCCCTTGGTGTTTGTAATTGAGAGAGACTTCCGGAGCTTGCCAAGGTGTTTGTGGAAGCCCGGAGGATCGAAGTTGTACAAGGCTTGAGCTCCACCTTGCCAAGGTTGGCAAACGGAGAAGAATAGTGAAGATCTCTCGTCTCGGTGACTTGGGTGTGGCTAAACCCTTTGGTGGGTGTCACAACGTGGATGTAGGAAGATCTTGACGATCTTGCCGGACCACGGGATAAATCCTCGTGTCTCCTCGGGAGTTTGCATCCTCCTCCTCTCCCTTACATTTATGCATTTTATATACTATGTAGTTGCTGTTTACTTCAATGCATAGATCGTTTGCATAGGGAATTGGGCTTTTAGGAATTAAGTTTTATTACTTAGATTTTTGAAAAGAAGCCCAATTCACCCCCCTCTTGGGCATTCGATCCTTACAATTGGTATGAGAGCAAGGTTGCTCATAGGATCATTCTAGCTTCACCGCTAGAGAGCTAAAATGGCCAAGGTTGGGGGTTCGGTTCCTATCTTCGAGGGCAAGAACTTTGCCTATTGGAAAGCGCGCATGCGCGCTTATCTAGAGGCTATTGCTCCCGAAGTATGGGAAGCGACCCACACGAGGTTTGGAGAACACAACTATGTTGGTGATCAAATTAAATGGGATGCTAAAGCTAGGAATGCAATCTATGAATGTATTAGTCAAGATGTGCTCGCTAGGATTTCTAGCAAAGAAAAAGCTTGTGAAATTGGGCTTGCTTAATAGAGATTCATGAGGGTTCTTCTCGAGTCAAGGAACTTAAATATCACATGCTTAAAGCAAAATATGATGAATTTAAGATGCTACCTCATGAAAATGTCAATGAGATGTTCTCTCGCTTGAATGTACTTATTGAAGAAAATAATGCTCTTGACATTGCTTCTCTTGGCAAGGGACTCATCAACCGCAAGATCCTCATGCTCCTTCCCAAGCCAAAGTACATCATCATCAACTCCATGCTTCAAAAGGAGTCTCTTGACCACATTGAAGTTTCAGAGCTCATTAGAGAAATTCACGCTCATGAGATGAGTGTACATGGAATGATGGAGCAATCATCTTCAAAAACAATTGATCTAAAGGCCTCCACCAAGAAAACAAGCCTCAAGAAGAAGAAGGTGGTTGAGCCTAGCTCAAGTGAAGAAGAGCAAGTATCAATTGAAGAAGATGATGATGAGCTTACATTGATGATGAGAAAGTTCTCACGCTTGAACTCCAAGATTACTAAGAAGGGATACACATTTGATCCCAAGAAGATAGCGTTTCTACCAAGAAGAGATGATCACAAGACTTGCTACAATTGTGGTGATCAAGGCCACATCTCCTATGATTGTCCAAAACTGGACAAAAGAAGAGAGAACCACAAGAGCAAGCATCGCGAGCTTGAAGAAAGTGATGATGATGAAGAAGAGGCCAAACCTAAACCAAGATCCTTTGGGAAGAGGAAACATGACAAGGGAAAGAAGGCAAGACTCTTCCCAAAGAAGAGAAATGACCCACAAAAGGTGTTCATGTGTGAGGCAAATGAATGGGTCACCGACGAAGAAACAAGTGATGAAGAGAGTGAAGCGGAAGAATAAAATTTGGCCGGCCTTGCCATTGCCAACAATGGTGACTCACCTCTTCATCTACCGCCCATGTGCCTCATGGCGAAAGGTAACACCAAGGTATGTGACGACTCTAGTGATGATGAGCTTTCCCCCGATGATTTAACTTCTTTGATAAATGAATATCATGCTATCATTAAGAGGGAAAAGAGTAAGGTTAAAGCTCTTGAATAAACTCATGCTAAACTTGAGAGTGCTAACCTCGATTTGCTTGACAAGTATGAAAGCATACTTAAAGAGCATGACACGCTCAAATCCCATGTCAAGCAAATTGAGGAAGATAAGGCTAAAATCAAGTTAGATAATCATGAGCTTAACTTAGCACACCAAACACTCTTGGAAGAGCACAACAAGCTAATACAAGAACATCAAACACTTAACCTTGCTCATGACGTGCTTGATCAAGAGTTGAAAAATATAAAGAAACAAACTATTAATGATAGGATATCCATTACTTCTCATGTCACTAATGCCTTGAACAAGTCTTTACCTTTGAAAGCAAATGCTAGGGAGAAGGACTTGTTGGGAGAAATTGAGAGTCTCCGCACTAGTGTGGCTAGACTTTCAAAAGGGGAAGTCAAACACAAGGAAATAATCTTCCAATAAGAAAAGGCCTTCAACAAGAGAGGACTTGGATCCTTCCTGGTGCCTAACAAAGGAAAGGTGCCCTCACTGGAGCTTAGAACAAGCTTCATCAAGGAAGTTGGTTCTTATTGCCAACATTGTGAGGTAACCGGTCACCACACAAGGGAGTGTCCTATTCCTAACCGACCTTCTCCAAAGTTGCCTATTAATTACAAATCTACTTTCAATGATCGTTATTATCTCTTAAGTAAAGTAGATGGCAAGGTGAAGGCTAGGTTCATCGGCAAAGACATGAAGGGCATGAAGGGGAAGCTCCCCAAGCAACTTTGGGTCCCAAAGACACTTGTATTACACATACAAGGACCTAAGTTGGCTTGGGTGCCTAAAGTTAAAAATTGAATTCATGTGTGTAGGTGAACTACAAAGCCGGAGGAAAGCATTGGGTACTCGATAGCGGGTGCACCCAACATATGACCGGCAATGATGGTATGTTCACCACCATAGAAAACCCCGATAATCATGAACAAGTCACATTTGGTGATAACTCTAAGGGAAAGGTAATTGGGTTAGGTAAAATTGCTATTTCAAATGATTTATCTATTTCTAATGTTTTGTACGTTAAGTCACTTAGTTTTAATTTACTTTCTATTGCACAACTATGTGATCTTGGACTAACATGCACATTTAGCAAAAATGATGTTGTTGTGAGTAGTGAAACAAGCCAAGACATAGTCTTCAAAGGATTTCGGCATAGACACCTCTACCTAGTAGATTTCTCCAACAAGAATGATAGCTTGACCACTTGTCTTTTCACTAAGACAAGCTTGGGTTGGCTATGGCACCGATGCATAGCGCACATAGGGATGAGAAAACTCAAGAAGTCATTCAAGCTTGGGATGGTGACCGGCGTGAAGGATGTTACATTTGAGAAGAACAAGCTTTGTAGCGCTTGTCAAGCCGGGAAGCAAGTTGCTTCACACCACCCAATAAAGACAATGGTGTCAACCTCCAAGCCACTTGAACTACTCCACATGGACCTCTTCGGACCGTCCACATATCAAAGCCTTGGCGGTAACCTCTATTGTCTTGTTATAGTTGATGACTACTCTCGCTATGCATGGACTTTATTTCTAGGTGACAAGAGTGAAACTCCGGAAGTGTTCAAGACCTTCGCCAACCGCGCTCAAAGGGAATTTCAACTTCCCATCATCAAGGTCCGGAGTCACATTAGGGAGTGGTGTGACCGTGAAGGCGTGAAGCATGAGTTTTCGGCCACATACACCCCTCAACAAAACAGTGTTGTTGAGAGGAAGAACAAGACTCTCATCACTCTTGCACGAGCAATGCTTGATGACTACGGCACGTCGGAGAAGTTTTGGGCCGAAGCAATCAACACGGCGTTCCATGCCACAAATAGGTTCTACCTACATAGACTACTTCAAAAGACCCTGTACGAGCTTCTCATTGGGAGAAAGCCCAACATCTCCTACTTTCGAGTCTTTGGATGCAAGTGCTACATCTACCGCAAGAAAAGGCTTGGTAAGTTTGAAAGAAGATGTGATGTTGGTATATTCCTTGGTTATGCATCAAAGTCAAAAGCATATCGAGTATTCAACCAAACCTCCGGTTTAGTTGAGGAAAGTTGTGATGTTGAGTTTGATGAGACTAATGGCTCCCAAGAGGAGAGTTTTGGTCATGATGAAATAGATGATGAGCCTCTACGAGAAGCCATGAAGAACATGACCATTGGAGAGCCTGAAGTTGAGGAGAGCCATGATCAAGGGGGAGCTTCAAGTTCCAACAACAACACCTCTATGGCGCCTCAAGTTGACGAAGAAGAGAAGGATGATCCATTGCCGACTCAAGACTCACAAGCCCAACAACATCAAGAAGAAAAAGAAGTCCATGATCAAGTCCAACCACAAGAGGAGCAACACGCATCACCATCGCCAAGTGCTTCGCAACCACTTATGAGGCATGGACGCATCTCCAAGGCGCATCCAATGGACCAAATCATCGGAAATCCGTCAAGGGGTGTAAGTACACGTTCTCGCCATTTCGCTTCATTTTGTGAGCACTACTCGTTTGTTTCATGTGTAGAACCCACTCACATTGAGGAATCACTCCAAGACCCAAATTGGGTGATGGCCATGCAAGAAGAACTCAACAACTTCATCCGCAATGAAGTTTGGGTGTTGGAGGAGCGACCCAAGGACAAGAACGTCATCGGAACAAAGTGGGTGTACCGCAACAAACAAGACGAGAATGGCATTGTGGTCCGCAACAAGGCAAGACTTGTGGCCAAAGGGTTCTTGCAAGTTGAAGGACTAGACTTTGGGGAGACATTTGCTCCGGTCGCCCTGCTAGAGGCCATCCGTATACTTCTTGCCTTTGCATCACATCATAATATTAGACTTTATCAAATGGATGTGAAAAGTGCCTTTATTAATGGTTACATTAACGAGCTTGTTTATGTTGAACAACCTCCCGGGTTTGAAGATCCGAGGAATCCTAATCATGTGTATAGGTTGCACAAGGCGCTCTACGGGCTCAAGCAAGCACCTAGGGCGTGGTATGAACGACTACGAGATTTCTTGATCATGCAAGGATTCAAGATCGGGAGGGTGGATACTACACTCTTCACCAAAGACATCAACGGAGATTTGTTTATTTGTCAAATTTATGTTGATGATATTATTTTTGGTTCAACTAACGAAGCTCTTAGCCATGAGTTTGGCAAAATGATGTCTAGGGAATTCGAGATGTCAATGATTGGAGAGCTCAACTTCTTCCTTGGATTTCAAATCAAGCAACTTCAAGAGGGGACCTTCGTCCATCAAGAGAAATACACCAAGGACCTCTTGAAGAAATTTGAGATGGGAGATTGTAGCTCAAAAAGCACTCCAATGGCAACAAATTGTCATATCGACGCGGATAAGGACGGTAAACCTATTGACCAATCTAACTACCGTTCTATGATTGGTTCATTGCTTTATCTTACCGCATCTAGGCCCGATATCATGTTTAGTGTATGCTTGTGTGATTGCTTTCAAGCAGCACCTAAAGAATTGCATAGGAAGGCGGTCTTTAGGATACTTAGGTATCTTAAGCATACCCCTAGTGTGGGCTTGTGGTACCCTAGAGGTGCAAAATTCCACCTCTTGGGATACTCGGATTCAGACTTTGACGGATGCCGCGTGGATCACAAGAGTACCTCCGGTGGGTGCCACTTGCTTGGGCGTTCCCTAGTATCTTGGTCTAGCAAGAAGCAAAATTCCGTCGCCTTGTCCACGGCGGAAGCGGAATATATTGTGGCCGGTGCATGTTGTGCCCAAGTTCTTTATATGAAACAAACCCTTTTGGACTTTGGTATTAAACTTGGTTGTGTGCCTCTCCTTTGTGATAATGAAAGTGCGGTTAAGATAGCTAAAAACCCCGTTCAACACTCCCGCACTAAGCACATTGATATTCGCCATCATTTCTTGAGGGACCATGAAGCTAAGGGAGACATCTCTTTGCGAGGTGTTAGGTCCGAAGAACAATTGGCGGATATCTTCACTAAACCACTTGATGAGAAAACTTTTTCTAGGCTAAGAAGTGAGTTAAATGTGCTAGATGCAACGAACGTCATGCAAGAATGCACTTCATATGGGTCTTGCCTAACTCTCAAATGATAGGGGTGAGCAAGGGTTAGCTTGGGATGGAGGTTCTCTTGGGTTTCCCCAAGGCTTGGAGAGTGGCTCTCCCTGAAGAAGCCTTTGAAAGGTTCAAATTTGGCAAGATAGATTTATTTTATGCCTTGCATGATGCCTGCCATATAGACTTGTAATTTCTTGCATTATAAAATGTTTAGCATTGCATATGGTAAATTGTCACAAAGGGGAACCCACCTCATGAGAAAGAGACTTGTTTGAAATGCAATATCTCAACTCATATGTGGTGGAAAGAACAAAATGTTAGGTGCGTTAATGCCTAGAGGAACATGCTCTAAAGAGATAGAAGTCTTCATACTCTATCTCACAAAGCATGGGCCTTACATTTTATTTGGATAATTTCTTTCCCGTTTTCTTTGGTGTTGTATTCGCTTTAAGGCTTAGTCAAGTTATTGGCATATTAGTATTTTTGAGGGGTAAGGGTTGCCCAAAAAGTCCTAAGACATGTGTTTCTCATTGTTTATTTGTTTGGTCAAAGGACATATATGGGATGTTGCTGTTTTGTAGTCATCAGATTATCCGATGCTTAGGTCAGATCATCATCGAATCAGTTGGTGTTCAAAACCCAAGAGTCAGACCAGTCAGCAACACAAATCAACCGACGCGTTCATTTGGAAAAACATCGGTCCATCCGGTGTTCACAATTCTGGAACTGTGATGAATTCCACTGATGATATTCCCTTCCATGTCGGACCATCCGGTGTCAATGGCACCTTTTCGAATACCCTTACTATGACATTCGACTGATGCTATCTCTTTGCACGTCGGTCCATCCGATGTCAACAGTACATTTTTGAATACCCTTACTGTGCCATTCAACCGATGCTTCTAACGTTTAACGTCGGTCCATCCGGTGTTAAATTTTCGGCTAGGGTTTGGGACCCACTATTTTAACGCCGCCTCGCCTTCCTCCCTTCTCTCTCCCCGATCCCGACTCACCCGCGACTTCACCACCGCTGCCGCTCCTCTCGCCCTGCGCCGCCGCCGCCCTCCGGCCGCCGTCGCCGCCCTCCGGCCGCCACCGCACCACAGCAGCGCCGCCGCCATCCAAAGCAGCCGCGCCGCCACCGCCGCTTCCATCACCGCAGCCGCCGCCGCCACTCGCCTCCACCGCAGCCACCGCCGCCGCTCAACCCAAGCGCCGCCGACCGCCGCTCGTGCACCACCGCCGCCCAGCCACACCACTGCCACCCTCTACGTCGTTGGTACCTCCAACGGTCGCCGACGCTAGGGTTTCCAGCCGCGTCAATCTTCGTATCGCCGTTCCGTGCATTTGACGTCGTCAACTTCATTCACGTCGTCTTCCAGAACTGTTTTTTTTCGGGTAGGGTAGATTGACCTTGTTTGATCTTTCGATCATAGCTTGAGTTTTTCTCGAAGGATTTGAGTGATTCCTTGTGTGTTGTCTTCGTGACTTGATTCTCTCTGATATCCATCACTTTTGTCATGGTGAAACACATTTAGATTAGTCTCACACACGATTTCTTTAAGAGATCATTTTTCTGCCGAAGGGGTTGGGGTTTAATTGTTTCCGCTGCGTAAGATTTTTAAATATACCATTCACCCCCCCCCCCTCTGGTAGCTTTTCACGTGCTCTTCGATCCTACGATTGGTATCAGAGCCACGTTGCTCTAATCTTTGTGATTTGCACATATTTTTGACTAATCATCATGGAGAAGTACTCCGCCAAACCTTGTGTGTTTGCTGGTATTGATTTTCAGGTTTGGAAGGCACGCATGGAGGCTTTCATCCAGGCACAAGGATTTGCAATATGGGAGAAGGTATACAAGCCTTACGAAGTGCCATCAAACGATCAAGTTATAGCTACAAATCTAAGAGATGTCGACAACAACAACAAGGCTCAGAACTTGATCATACAAGGATCAACACAAAGCGACTTTGACCGTGTTGCACACCTCCGATCTGCATACGATGTGTGGAAAGCACTTTGTGACAACCACGAAGGATCTAACACGATCAAAGAGGTAAGGCAAGACATGTTCAAGAAAGAATACATGCGCTTCGAGATGCAACCCGGTGAGTCTATTGATGACCTTTTTGCTCGCTTTAATAAGATTCTCAGCAACTTGCGTAGTGTCAATGTTAATTTTTCAGATGCTGAAAATGCTAGGCAATTGCTAAGTGCATTAGATATGTCAATTTGGGAGATGAAAGTCACATCTATTCGTGAATCTACTGTCATGAGTTCACTTACTTTAGATGTGCTATATTCCAAGTTAAAAACTCATGAAATTGACATAATCTCACGTAAGAAACCCAATAAGTCTATTGCATTTGTTTCACAACGTGATATGTCTAGCTCCGGCCAATCATCATCTTGCAATACTCTTGCCTTGTTGTCCTCACTAACCGTGGAGCGGATCGAAGAATTTCCAGAAGTGGAGTTGGCACTCATCTCTACTAGATTCTCAAAAGCATTGCAAAATGTGAGATTTAGAAGGAGAGGAAGCTCCGGACCTCAACGCTGTTTTGAATGTGGTAAAACAGGACACTTTCGTACAGAATGCCCTAACCTTTCAGGTCCGACCATCCGGGAAGAAAAACAAAGCAAGGTTCGGACCTCCTCTGGAAATCCCAACAAGAAGAAGAAAGGTACCATAGGACGCAAGATGATCAAAAGTTTCATCACCGCGCTTCAAGAGTTCTTCAAGCGACGTGGACATTGGAAGTGATGAAGATGAAGATGATTTGGCAAACTTGTGCTTCATGGCGGGCAAGTCAAGATCAAGTATGGAGGATGCAGAACACAACAGCGACAATGAAGAGGTATGTCCTACTTGCGAAGAAATGTGTGATGCTATTTCTCGTGCCACTATTATTGTTAAGAAAAAGGACAAAAAGCTTAGGGATAGTGCTGCTAAAATTGAATCACTAGAATCTGAAATCAACCGTTTAAAAACTTTGATTCCTAGTGATGATGCATGTTCCTCATGTGATTTAATATATGAAAAATTGTCCTTATTAAGAAGTGCGCACACCTCCACACTTGATAAACTTGAGTTAGAAATTGAAAAGAACAAAGAGCTTGCTGCACTTAATGATAAAAACTTGAAATATGCTAGCTGTTCTACAGTTGATTTGTATTGTTCTACTTGTGATGATCTTGATAAGAAACTACAGGATGCTATGAATGAATTTTCTATATTGAACAATGCTTTACGTTCTCATGAAGTTAATTTTTTTTCAAATTGCAAACTAAAAGGAAAAACATCATGTGAAAATTACCTTGATCTGTCCAATAAACTTGATGACATGCATAGGACATTAGATCAGTTTTGTAATGGGAATAAGAACCTAAACTTACTGCTGAATTCTTCCAAGTCTTGCAATGATAAAACTGGTTTAGGTTTTGATTCTCATGCTCATGCTAAGGCACATCCACCTAAAATTGTAAATTCATTAGGAAGTAGTTTGATTCAAACAATTCCTAAACAAAAAGGAGTGGTTTTCAAATCTGCAGGAGTGTTGCCTCATTCAGTTTCAAATAAAAATATTGCTTGCTCATCTAGACATGAACACAAAGTTAAATTTCATTGTACCTTCTGTGGTAGAGATGGTCATGTCATAGATTTTTGTTATAGACTAGCTAAACAACAGAAAAGGGAAAGAATGGTTGCTACATCTCATAACTTTCATGCAAAATTTGCTGCACACATTGAACGGAATGTACAACCTGCTGTTTTGAGTCAAAAACATTCAAAGTTTACCACCGGACCTTCTGTTTTTGCCTCCGGAGCTACTGATTTTTGTGCTATACAAGTAACACCTTATAGTTCAGTAGTCAAGAATAAAAAATCTCAAACTTTGACTCATAAACCTGCTGTTTTGTCTCAGCTTTCGCGTGTTTCTCCTGCTGCATGTCGCTTGACTCAGTACTGGATTCCTAAATGCCTTTTGACTAACCCCAGTATTGAGTCATCGACGTATTGTGCTTTTATGTAGGTTACACATTTGAGGAAGGAGAACATTTGGATTGTGGATTCAGGTTGCTCACGCCACATGACCGGTAACAAAGATTGGTTCTCCTCCCTCTCTTTTGTGTCACGTGTAGAGAATGTTACTTTTGCCGATAATTCTTCAACTCCTATAATTGCTAAGGATTCGGTTAGAGTAAATGATCACTACACTATGAAGGATGTGGCACTTGTCAAAAATTTGAAATACAACTTGCTTTCTGTTGCACAATTGCTAGATGAAAATCTAGAAATTATTTTCAATAAAAACTGCTGCAAAGTTGTAGGTTCAAATAGTGAGCTTAGTTTTAACATGTCTCGGTTTGGAAGAGTTTTTAAAGCTGATTTTGATATGTCTTCCTCTAAGCATAGGTGTCTAGTTGCTAATGATTCAAAGGACTTATATTTTTGGCATCGTAGACTTGGTCACGTAGGCTTTGATCACCTAACGCGTGTTAGTGCTCTTGACCGCATACGTGGGCTTCCTAAGCTTAAAGGGGACAAAGAAATTGTGTGCTCTTCTTGTAGACATGCTAAGATGGTTGCAGGTTCACATACTCCTCTCACAATGATCATGACAACTGAACCATGTCAACTTTTGCATCTTGACACCGTAGGACCTTCACGTGTTCAATCCTTTGGAGGTAAATGGTATGTTCTTGTTATCATTGATGATTATTCTAGATACTCTTAGGTTTACTTTATGGCATCTAAGAATGAAGTTTTTAGTCACTTTAGAACTTTATTTCTTAGATTATCAATTGATCACCCAGGATCATTAAAAGCAATTAGAAGTTATAATGGAACTGTATTTAAAAATCAATCTTTTGATCACTTTTGTGCTGAAAATAGAATAGATCATCAATTCTCTTCACCATATGTACCTCAACAAAATGGTGTTGTAGAAAGAAAGAACAGAATCTTAGTTGAGATGGCTAGGACTATGCTTGATGAATATCAAACTCCTAGGAAATTTTGGGCTGATGCGTTAGCAACCGCTTGTTATGTCTCAAATCGTGTTTTCTTGCGTGCTAAGCTAGGTAAAACACCATATGAGCTCCGGTTTGGAAATAGGCCTAGTGTTACACACTTTCGGGTCTTTGGTTGCAAATGCTTTGTTAAGAAACATGGTAATCTTGATAAATTTGAACTTAGATCCATTGATGGCATGTTTCTTGGTTATCCATCTCATACTAGAGGCTACCGTGTGCTTTTACTTGACACTAACAAAATTGTGGAGACTTGTGAAGTGTCTTTTGATGATTCTAGCCCAGGTACTAGCTCAAACATTTCAGGTCCAGATCCATATCTGCAGGGGGGAGCATTTTCATTGAAGATGAGGAAGAATTGGAGTTGCTGCCAGAAAATTCAGCAGCTAAAGACTTTGGTTTAGCTCCGGATGTTAATTCTCAACCAGCATCGACAACCATCAATGCTGATTCAAATCATCCTCAAGCCACAAGCTCATCGATTTGTGATGAACATGAAGAAGAGGAAGCTTGTGAGACATCTGTTCCCCTACGGTTTTACAAAGATCATCCCCCACAACAGATGATTGGAAGCTTGCACGAACGAGTCACACGGTCCAGGTTTTGCGATCCAAACTCTCATGCTCATTCTGCTTTTGTTGCTTCTTTTGAACCCAAATATATATCACACGCACTCACTAATGAATCTTGGATTATTGCCATGTAAGAACAGTTAGAAAATTTTGAAAGGAATAATGTTTGGAAACTTGTACCTCCACCTCAAGGCCACACTTTAATTGGAAATAAATGGGTTTTTAAAAATAAACAAAGTGAGGATGGGGTTGTGGTTAGGAATAAGGCTAGGTTGGTTGCTCAAGGTTTCACTCAAGTTGAAGGTCTAGATTTTGATGAAACTTTTGCTCCTGTCGCTAGATTAGAAGCCATAAGAATTTTGTTAGCTTTTGCAGCATCTAAAGGTTTTAAGCTATATCAAATGGATGTTAAAAGTGCTTTTCTTAATGGCTACATAGATGAGGAGGTTTATGTCAAACAACCACCGGGTTTTGAAAATTCAGATTTCCCTAATCATGTTTACAAACTGTCCAAAGCCTTATACGGTCTCAAACAAGCCCCTAGAGCATGGTATGATAGGTTAAAAACATTCTTACTTGAAAAGGGTTTTACCATGGGCAAGGTTGATAAAACTCTTTTTGTGCTTAAGCATGGCAATGACTCATTATTCGTTCAAGTGTATGTGGATGATATTATCTTTGGTTGTGCTTCTCATGATCTTGTGTCCCAGTTTTCAGCAATGATGAGTTCCGAATTTGAAATGAGTATGATGGGTGAACTCACTTACTTTTTGGGGCTGCAAATCAAGCAAACTAAGGAGGGTACCTTTGTGCATCAAACGAAGTATACCAAAGACCTCCTAAGGCGCTTCAACATGGACAAAAGCAAGCCTCTTCGGACACCAATGGGAACAGCAACAACACTTGAACACTATGAAGATGGTGAACCTGTGAATCAAAAAGAATATAGAAGCATGATCGGATCACTTTTGTACCTCACGGCATCAAGACCGGACATACAATTCAGCGTATGTCTTTGTGCACGGTTTCAAGCTTCCCCACGTGTTTCACATCGTCAAGCCGTCAAAAGGATTCTCAGGTACTTACATGGAACCCAAGAATTTTGCATTTTTCTTCCTTCTTCCTCAACCGTTACTTTGAAAGCTTTTTTGGATGCTGATTTTGGGGGTTGTAGGATTGATAGGAAAAGTACTTCCAGTGCTTGTCATTTTCTTGGTAATTCTCTTGTTGCTTGGTCCTCTAGAAAACAAAATCCAGTTGCACAATCCACAGCCGAATCTGAATATGTAGCTGCTGCTAGTGCTTGCTCACAAATTCTTTGGATTGTTCAAACAAGGACTATGGGGTTGATCTAGATAGTGTTCCACTATTCTGTGATAACACTAGTGCCATTTGCATTGCTAAAAACCCCGTGCACCATTCTAGAACTAAGCACATTGACATTAGGTATCAGTTTCTCCGAGATAATGTTGAAAAAGGAAACATTGTGCTTCACCATGTAGATACTGATCAACAATTGGCTGACATTTTTACAAAACCTTTGGATTTCACTCGTTTTTGTTACATTCGTAGTGAAATAGGGATTATGCATCCTCATGGCTTAAATTGAGGGGGAGTTTTGAATTTGGGAAGTCTATGTGTGAATCTGAAATTAAAATAATATGAGCATAGTATTTCATACATATATGACTTTGTGATTTCTTTTACATGCTGAAAGTTCTTACTATATTACTCGTGTTATACATTTTATAGTTTTTGTCATGTCTAGTAACTGGAATAATTACTTACACTAAAACTGGTCATGGTCGAACTTTCTTGCTGTTTGGAACTTGTTACATGTTCACAAGTGCTTTTAATCATTAAGAATTCATCAAGTAATCAACTCACATATTGAGTTTTTATGAACAAATATAAATTGAGAAAAGATCAAGAGAATATGCATGCATCGCACTTCTTCTTTTGAGATGGCTTGTCATTGCACTTAGATATGAACTTGGAAGAAGTTGTGTATGACTAAAACCATGTCCTTAAGCTTCTGATTGTCAAATGACATAGGCTTGGCTTGGTTGGTTAGAATAAGGCAGATGCGCATATAATCTCTTGCAAATATCATATGATCTAAATTTATGCTTTGAAAATAATAAAATGTAGCAACTAGTGTCATGCCTTCAGGTTTTGAAATAGTTAAGTTTGTGAGATCATGACTTGATTAAATTGAAAATTACATTTGATCTCTAGCATGGCTTACACTACTTTATGTATTTCATTGATGTGATAATGTAAGGTACTTGATAGTATGACTTGGATGAGCTTTGTTTATATGTATATGTTATAATATGCTCATAACAACTAAAGGGGGAGAGATAATTTGTTTATATGTTCATGACTTGCTGAATACATTGTCAAAGGGGGAGAGATAAGCATGAAGAGAAAGAGAATATGTGCATAAGGAGAGATAATAAAGGGGGATAGATAATATGGGATAATTTTTTTGGATTTTCTTCTCATTTTACTTTTGATTTACAAAGGGGGAGAAATTGTTTTCAAAACTTTTATGTGAATAAGCCAATGTTCGGATTTTAAATGGTGTTGCCAATGCATTCATCAAGGGGGAGATTGTGAGACCTTTGTGTGCTGAATACATTGGCTTGTAGTGAATACACTTGTCTTTGATTATAAAAGTTTTGAATATCACCAAAACACCTTTTTATCAAGGTCCGACTCTAGCTCTGAGCTACAGCAAGGTCCGTCGGTAGATCCGGCTTGGTTTGGGTAGCTCCGGTTACGTTCGATGCTAGGTCCGACTAACTTTGGTCAGCTCCGGTGAAGTTTTGTCTTTAGCTCCGGCATGTTTTTTATAGCTCCGACATGTTTTCTGCTAAGCTTCGGCATTTGGGTTTACTAGTTCCGACTAGTTCTGGTTAGCTCCGGCGCTAGGTCCTGCTAGTTTTGTAAGCTCCGGCGGGAGCTTGGTTGTACTAGTTTTGGTAAGCTCTGGCGCTAGATTCTACTAGCTTTTGTTAGCTCCGGCTCAAGGTCCGGGTTGCTCTGGCAAGGTCCAGAGCTTGACCGTAGTGCTTCTGCTTTTCATTTGCAATGTTTTGTACTTGCTTTACATTGTTGGAAAGTTTGCTTAGTATTCTTTTACTATGTTTTTGGTGTGTTTTGGATGATATGCATGATATCGTGACTACTGTGGTTTTGCAACATGCTTATGTGAGGTTCTCATGTAAGGTGTTGTGTTCGGAACTAACTTGAGTCGAATCGAGGACTTGGGCTCGTATTGATTGGTTGTTTATTCATGTGAAGGTGTTGCTTGAGTTCAAGACATGGCTGGTGACGGGATCCATTGGACTAGTCTCAAGGAGGAGATGAGGTTCCAACAGCCAAATTTAGGAGGAATTGTGGTTAAGCTGATCAGGAGGTTGCGCAGCATGATTGAATCAAGAACAATGCATATGAAGGTATCGTGGACGTCATTGGAAGATGTTTGCACGTGTTCAAGGAGTTCATGGACGTGGCTACATGGTTTCGAGACGTGATGAAGAGATGTGGACGTAAAGAGTTAGTCGGAAAGGTCCAACCGACTAGGTTATGGACTCAGGGTGCGGCTGAGTCGGGTTTGACTCAAATATGGAAAGATTTGAGTTGGTTATGATAGGATTTCGTGTGGGTCACGAATTTGAGTTGTTTAGGAATGTGGGATACGTTCCTAAGTTGTTTGGAAGTCTTAAGATTGCTTCTATCTGCGTATAGAAGAATCCTAAGCAGTTATGGAAAGTTACGATTCGTGAACAGAGTAGGATTAGGTTCCTGATCTGAGTTGATTTGGCTTTCGAGCTGGTTATATAAGCAAGGGAGCCCAGAGCTCGTGGTGCACGACTTTGAGGGCTGTTCCTCTTGTGTTCTATTGAATAAAATTCGTAGTTTGAAGGAATTTTTGTGCCTTGTTCGTCCGACTTGTTCTAGACAAGTTTTACTCGTCGAGTTTCTGGACAGCACTACCTTTCGTCGGTGGTTTTATCATAACTCGAGTTTTACAGATACAATTGACGTGATTCTTTTTGGTTTGTCTTCAAAACTTGACTATCTGTCATATGTCAAAATTTCACGGTCATTGGATTTGTGGTTTCTGATCTACACGAGTTTCTTTGCAGCATTCCAGAACTGTTTTTTTTTCGGGTAGGGTAGATTGACCTTGTTTGATCTTTCGATCATAGCTTGAGTTTTTCTCGACGGATTTGAGTGATTCCTTGTGTGTTGTCTTCTTGACTTGATTCTCTCTGATATCCATCACTTTTTTCACGGTGAAACATATTTAGATTAGTCTCACACACAATTTCTTTAAGAGATCATTTTTCTGCTGAAGGGGTTGGGGTTTAATTGTTTCCGCTGCATAAGATTTTTAAATCTACCATTCACCCCCCCCCTCTGGTAGCTTTTCATGTGCTCTTCGATCCTACAGGTTTGCTTGATTTGCAACCCCAAAAAGTAAGTGAGTTCACCCGTCATACTCATTTCAAATTCTGAACTCATCATTGCTGAAAACTTGGACATAAGATTATTTGAAGCACAACCAAAGATAATATCATCCACATACACTTGAACGAATAATGAGTCATTGCCATGCTTAAGCACAAAAAGAGTTTTATCAACCTTGCACATAGTAAACCTCTTTTCAAGTAAGAATATTTTTAACCTATCATACCATGCTCTAGGAGCTTGTTTTAGACTATACAGGGCTTTAGTCAGTTTGAAAATATGATTAGGAAAATCTAGAACTTCAAAACCAGGTGGTTGCTTAACATAAACCTCCTCATCTATGTAGCCATTAATAAAAGCACTTTTTACATCCATTTTATATAATTGAAACCTTTAGATGCAGCAAAGCTAACAAAATTCTTATGGCTTCTAATCTAACAATAGGAGCAAAAGTTTCATCAAAATCTAGACCTTCAATTTGTGTGAAACCTTGAGCAACCAATATAGCCTTATTCCTAATCACAACCCCATCCTCACTTTGTTTATTTTTAAACACCCATTTAGTTTCAATTAAAGTGTGATCTTGAGGTGGAGCTACAAGTTTCCAAACATTATTTCTTTCAAAATTTTCTAACTCTTCTTGCATGGCAATGATCCAAGATTCATTAGTGGGTGCGTGTGATATATCTTTGGGTTCAAAAGAAGCAACAAAAGCAGAATGAGCATGAGAATTGGGGTCAGAAAACCTGGATCTTGTAACTCATTCATGCAAGATCCCAATTATATGTTGTGGGGGATGATTCTTGTAAATCTGTAGCGGAACAGATGTCTCACAGGCTTCTTCTTTATCAGGTTCATTGCAGATTGATGAGCTTATGGCTTGTGGACGATTAGGACCAGCAGAGATGGTAGTCGGAGCTTGTTCAAAGTTTGGAGTTGGACACGTGTCAGCTTCGGAACTATCAGGCAATATCACCGACTCTTCTTCTTCTTCAAAAATACCCTCCCCCTGAGGATATGGATCCAGACCTGCAATGTTTGAGCTAGTACCTAGGCTCGCTTCATTAAAAGATACCTCACAAGTCTCCACAATTTTGTTAGTGTCAAGTAAAAGCACACGGTAGCCTCTAGTATGAGATGGATAACCAAGAAACATGCCATCAATGGATCTAGGTTAAAATATATCAAGATTACCATGTTTCTTAACAAAGAATTTGCAACCAAAGACCCGAAAGTGTGTAACACTAGGCCTATGTCCAAACCGGAGCTCATATGGTGTTTTACCTAGCTTAGCACGCAAGAAAACACGATTTGAGACATAACAAGCGGTTGCAATCACATCAGCCCAAAATTTTATAGGAGTTTGATGTTCATCAATCATAGTCCTAGCCATCTCAACTAAGGTTCTGTTCTTTCTTTCTACAACACCGTTTTGTTGAGGTAAATATGGTGAAGAAAATTGATGATCTATTCTATTTTCAGCACAATAGTGATCAAAAGATTGATTTTTAAATTCGGTTCCGATCACTTCTAATTGCTTTTAAAGATCCTGGGTGATCAACTGATAATCTAAGAAATAAAGTTCTAAAGTGACTAAAAGCTTCATTCTTAGATGCCATAAAGTAAACCAAAGAGTATCTAGAATAATCATCAACAATCACAAGAACATACCATTTACCTTCGAAAGACTGAACACGTGAAGGTCCTACGGTGTCAAGGTGCAAAAGTTGACCAGGTTCAGTTGTCATGATCATTGTGAGAGGAGTATGTGAACCTGCAACCATCTTAGTATGTCTACAAGAAGAGCAGACAATTTCTTTGTCCCCTTTAAGCTTAGGCAGCCCACGTATGTGATTAAGAGCACTAACACGCGTTAGATGATCAAAGCCTACGTGACCAAGTCTATGATGCCAAAAATATAAGTCCTTTAAATCATTAGCAACTAGACACCTATGCTTAGAGGAAGACATATCAAAATCAGCTTTAAAAACTCTTCCAAATCGAGACATGTTAAAAATAAGCTCACTATTGGAATTATCAACTTTCCAGCAATTTTTAGTGAAAATAATATCCAGATTTTCATCTAGCAGTTGTGAAACAGAAAGCAAGTTGTATTTCAAATTTTTAACAAGTGCCACATCTTTTAATGTGTAGTGATCATTTACTCTAACCGATCATGTAGCAATTATAGGAGTTGAAGAATTATCAGCAAAAGTAACATTCTCTACACGTGACACAAAAGAGAGGGAGGAGAACCATTCTTTGTTACTGGTCATGTGGCGTGAGCAACCTGAATCCACAATCCAAATCTTCTCCTTCCTCAAGCGTGTAACCTACATAGAAGAACAATACATCGATGACTCAATACTGGGCTTAGTCAAAAGGCATTTAGAAATTCAGTACTGAGTCACATGACGTGCAGCAGGAAAACACACGAAAGCTGAGATAAAACAGCAGGTTTATGAGTCAAAGTTTGATATTTTTTGTTCTTAACTACTGACCTATAAAGTGTTACTTGTGTAGCACAAAAATCAGTAGCTCCGGAGGCAAAAACAGAAGATTCGGAGGTAACAACAGAAGGTCCGGAGGCAAAAACTGAAGCTTTGGAGGTAAACTTTGAATGTTTTTGACTCATAACAGCAGATTGCATGTTCCTGACATTTGGTTTAGTATGTGCAGCAAATTTTGCATGAGAGTTATAAGATCTAGCTTGCATTCTTTTCTTTTTATGTTGTTTATCTAGTCTATAACAAAAATCTATGACATGACCATCTCTAACACAATAGGTACAATGAAATTTAACTTTTTGTACATGTTTAGATGAGCATGCAGTATGTTTATTTGAACCCGAACATGACAACACTCCTGCAGATTTAAAAACCACCTCTTTTGGTTTAGGAACTATTTTAATCAAACCATTTCCTAATGACTTTACAATTTTAGGTGGATGTGCTTTAGCATGATCATGAGAATCAAAACCTAAACCAGTTTTATCATTGCATGATTTGGATGAATTCAGTACAAGTTTAGATTTTTGTTCCCATTGTAAAATCGCTCTAGTATCTTATTCTTATTGTCAAGTTGTTTAGATAAAACTAGGCAGTTTTGACATGAAGTTTTTCCTTTTAGTTTGCAATGGAACAATACTTAACGAGAACGTAAAGTATTGTTCAGAATGGAGATTTCATTCATTGCATCTTTTAGTTTCTTGTCAAGATTGTCACATGCAGAACAATGCAAATCATATGTAGAACAAGAAGCAACTTTTATGTTTTTAACATTAAAATTAGACATCTTTTTGTTCTTTCCAATTTCTTCATAAAGTCTATCTAGAGTGGAGGAGTGTGCACTTCTTAATTTGGACAATTGTTCATAAATTAAGTCACATGAGGGACATGCATCATCACTAGGAATCAAAGTTTTCAAACGGTTGATTTCAGATTCTAGTGATTCAATTTTAGCAGCATTATCCCTAAGCTTTTTGTCCTTTTTCTTGACAATAATAGTTGCACGAGAAATTGCATCACACATTTCATTACAGGTAGAACATACCTCATCATCGTCACTATTGTGTTATGCATCCTCCTGACTTTTCTTGGTCTTGTTTTGCCCGCCATGAAGCATAAGTTGTCCAGATCGTCATCATCTTCATCACTTCCAATGTCTACATCACTTTAACTGATCTCTTGAAGTGCGGTGATGAAGATGTTTATCATCTTGCATCCTATGGAACCCTCATTTTTCTTGTTGGAGTTTCCAAAGGTGGTCTTGACCTTATTCTGCTTCTCTTCACGGGTAGTAGGATCTGAAAGGTTAGGGCATTATGTATGAAAGTGACCTATCTTACCACATTCAAAGCATCGTTGAGGTCCGAAGCTTCCTCTCCTTCTAGTTCTCACATTTTGCAATGCTATCGAGAACCTAGTAGAGATGAGTGCTAGCTCCTCTTCTGGAAATTCTTCAATTTGTTCCAGGGTTAGTGAAGACAGCATAACAAGAGTATTGCAAGATGATGATTGGCCGGAGCTAGGCATATCACATTGTGAAACGAATGCAATAGACTTATTTGGATTCTTTCATGATAAAATGTCAATTTCATGAGTTTTTAGCTTAGAGTAAAGCACATATAAAGTAAGAGTACTCATGACAGTTGATTCATGAATGGATGTTACTTTAATCTCTCAGATTGACATGTCTAATGCACTTAGTAATTGCCTAGCATTCTCAGCATCTGAAAAGTTAACGTTGACACTACGCAAGTTGCTGAGAATTTTGTTAAAGCGGACAAAGAGATCGTCAATAGACTCACCGGGTTGCAACTCGAAATGCATGTATTCCTTTTTGAACATATCCTGCTTTACCTCCTTGATCGTGTTGGATCCTTCGTGGTAGTCACAAAGTGCTCTCTACACGTCGTACGCTGATCGGAAGTCTGCAACACGGTCCAATTCGCTCTGAGTTAGTCCTTGGATTATCAAGTTGCGGGCTTTGTTGTTGTTGTTGACATCTCTTAAGTTTGTAGTCGTCACTTGATCGTTCGTCGGCACGTCGTAAGGCTTTTACACTTTTTCCCATATAGCGAAGCCTTGTGCCTGGATAAAAGTTTCCATGCGTGCTTTCCAAACCTGAAAATCAATACCAACAAACACACAAGGTTTTGTCGAGTATTTCTCCATGAGGATTAGTCAAAAACACGTGAGAATCACAAAGGTTAGAGCAGCGTGGCTCTGATACCAATTTTAGGATCAAAGCGCATGTGTAAAGCTACCAGAGGGGGGTGAATGGTAGATTAAAACTTTTTAGCAGAAGCAACGAAACACCCCTCGGCAAAAAACCGATCTGTTAAAGAAACCGTGTGTGCAACTAATCTAAACTTGTTTAACTGTGACAAAACTATTATAGATTGTATATAATCAAGTCACAAAGACGTCACAACAAGAATCACAAAAATCCGTTGAGAGAAACTCAAGTTACGAATGAAAGATCAAACAAAGGTCAATTTGTCCTACCCGAGAAAAACAATTCTGGAACCATGCAAAGAAACTCGTCTAGATCAGAAACCACAAATCCAATGACTGTGAAATTTTCACGGATGATAGAAAATTAAGTTCTGAAGACAACCCAAGAAGAATCACATCAATCGGATCTATAAAACTCGAGTTATGATAAAACCACCAAAGAAAGATAGTGTTGTGCAGAAACTCGACGAGAAAGACTTGATGAAAACAAGTCGGACAAACAAGGCACAAAATCTCCTTTAGACTACAAATTTTATTGTTCAAAACTTACAAGTAACAGCCCTAAAGTCGTCTACCACGAGCTCTGGCCTCCCTTGCTTATATAACCATCCCTAAGGCAAGCCCAATCCTAACTAGGACTCTAATCCTACTCAATTCACGAATCGAAACTTTCCATAACTGCTCAAGACTCTTCTATACGCAAATAGAAGCAATATTAAGACTTCCAAACACCTTAGGAACGTATCCCACATTCCTAAAACAACTCAAATTCGTGACCCACACGAAATCCTATCATAACCAACTCATAACTTTCTATATTTGAGTCAAACATGACTCAGCCGCAGTCTGAGTCTATAACCTAGTCGGTTGGACCTTTCCGGCCAATTATTTATGTCCACATCTCTTCATCACGCGTCGGAACTATGTAGCCACGTCCATGCACTCCTTCCACATGTGCAGACAACTTCCAACGATGTCTATGATACCTTCATATGCATTGTTCTTGATTCAAACATAATGTGCAACCTCCCAATCAACTCAACCACAATTCCTTCCGAACTTGGTTGTTGAACCTCATCTTCTCCCTAATACTAGTTAAATGGATCCTGTCACCAGCCATGTCTGGAACTCAAGCAACACCTGCACATGAATAAACAACCGATACTTCCGAGCACAAGTCCTCGGACTCTCGTCAGTGTCGAAACCACAACACCTTACGTGAGAACCTCACATAAGCATGTTGCAAATCATAGCAAAATGATAACAGCATTAACCACCAAAACACACCAAAAACTTAGTAAAAGAATACTAAGCAAACTTTCCATAGATGTAAAACAAGTTTGAAATATTTCAAGTAAAAGTAGAACTATTGCAATCTAGCTCCGGACCTTGCCAAAACTAACCGGACCTTGAACCGGAGCTTACCAAAGCTAGCAGGACCTAGCACCGACACTTACCAAAGCTAGTCGGACCTAGCACCGGAGCTTACAAAACCTAGTCGGACCTAGCATCGGAGCTTACCAAAACTAGTCGGACCTAGCGCCAGAGCTTACCAAAGCTAGTCGGACCTAGCGTCGGAGCTTGCCAAAGCAAGTAGGACCTAGAGCCGGAGCTAACCAAGGTTAGTCGTACCTAGATGATAAAGGTGTTTTGGTAGTATTCAAAACTTTTATTGCCATAGCCAATGTATTCAGCACACATAGGTCTCACAAGGTCGACTACTAGAGGATATTGCCTCGGATGCAAGATGAAATCTGGATAGTTTGCTCGAAAGTGAGCATCATTTCGGACTGGTGCATCGGAGATAACTTGGGATATCTGGACTGGTCGGGCCCATCCCAGGGAGTGCCTTCTTCAGTGTGTGATTTGTCGGGTAGCCGTGATGAGTGCAGGGTTCCTCGAGCATCTTCTCAAAGTGGTTGGCTAATTGTTTGGCCGGTCTCCGGACTTTGCGCTGGTCGGTGATCCCAGCTATGTTGGGCGCCGACATCTGTGTGCCACCCTGGTTGGAGTCGGCCTTCCGCCCCCTCTTCTTCCGACGAGCTGTCGAGCCCCTCCTGGTCTTCGGTCTGTCAGGTCTTAGTTTTGGCGCGTTGGTGCCGCCCCCTGCTATTCTTTCGTTCAGGGCGGCTCAGAAGGCGATGACAAACAGTTCCTTCCGCACCTCGGCTTGGCGCGAGCGAGCTTGGATGCTGGGGTCTCGCGCGTCACCCTCGAGAGGAAGTTGTGATGACGTCAGTGTCGACGGCATCAAAGGACTTGCTGCATTTCTCAAAAAAGTGTCGTATGTACCTGTGGAGGGTTTCGTCTGGCCTTCGACGGCGCTCTTCGAGCTTCTTGAGGTGGTCGGGTGTTGACGGTCCTTAAATGCTAGATTTGACCGTCAATTCACTCCATAAAGATTATAGAATTGAGAACACAATATAGTAGTCGGAGTTAAAACTAACAAATTCTACAAGTCTTAGTGTCTATTTGCATGCAGGTGAATTAAGCCCCGAAATACCCAAGAATGTTGTGAGCAATCCAAAAAGTTACCAATCGACCAATCTGGCGATGACACGTGGCATCACATAGATCTATGGACTTATTCCAAAGCATATCCGAGGGGATCCAACGTCAATTCATGCAGGAAGAGGATCTGGGCCCACTTGTTAGCCACCCCGAGAAAGCACAGCCGAAGGGGAGGCCAGGACCAGATTGGCTGACCCCCTTGCTCGGCTGAAAATGCGTCTAGGTAATCCCTTGTGTGTTTTGGACGATTGATGACAAACAAATGAGATCTTAATGAACTTGTTGAGATGACTGCAAGTCAATTTAAATGAGATAGTTTGGTGCATTCAAAAAGTGAAAAATGAAGTGGTGAAGGAAAAGAGAAAAGTCCAACAGATGACTGAAGCGCAAAGAAGACTTAAATGTATAGGATGTGTGTGAGAGACACATCCCAGGAGCTCAAGTCTTTGTGTAGGGTTAAAGGCTTAAAATCAACCTAAAAATTCACTGAGCACCGGACTAGTCCGTTCATGGACTAGACTAGTCTGTACAACTCTCTGTTGTCAAAATTCACAGTGCACCGGACTAGTCTGCTAATGGACCGAACTAGTTTGATCGACTTTCTGGAACCACATTTCACAGTGCACTGGACTAGTCCATTCATGGGGTGGACTAGTCTGTTTAACTTTCTGTAAACCTATTACAATGTGCACCGGACAAGTCCGTCCATAGGACCGGACTAGTCCATTGAACTCTCTGATGTTCTATAACACAGAACTGGACAAGTCCGCTCGTGGACCGGACTAGTCCATTAAACTCTCTAGAACTCAAATACACAAAGCATGGACAAGTCCGGACACCTACCAGACTAGTCTGGTATACCTCACATAATTTAGGGTTCCTGGTGTGCTGCACATTTCACGCTGTTTTTACATAGCACATCGGACAAGTCCGATACCCAGTACGGACTAGTTTGGCCGTTGGGATCCCTAACGGTAACAATTTTGGAAACACTATAAATAGGAGATCCACGACCCCACAAACAAAATAGACATATTCTACTGTTCACAACTCAAAACCTAGCGCCAGCACTTGTCCCAAGAGCATGAAAACACATCTCCCCACACATCTAAGGTCCTCAAAAGTGAAAATAATTGAGTATTCAGATTTGAGATTGGGAGATCGGTGTCTACGCTTCATTGAGCTCTTGGGGTTTGATCTCTTTACACTCGCGCATTTATTTGTAATCTTTTCGAGTGTATTTGATCATCTTTTCGTTGTAATTCTTGTGGGAGCCCTCAAAATGTGAGGTTGCCCCATAAACTCGGTGATTACCGGTGATAGTGGAATCAAGCCAGCCTTGTGTGGTGACTTGACGAGGGACAGGGTTCGAAGATGATGAGGACATCACTTCTATGGATACAAACAACACTCCATTGAACATACAAGATGCAATCAATAGAGTTCATACACAACAATTAATTTAAGAGGTGAACTCGTTCTTATATATTTCCTTTTATGTTTTTGAGCATAGATTGCTACTTAATGATATAATTGTGATTAGGATCCATGAATAGGTTCAAGGAGTACTTGGAGGAAGTATTAGGGACGTGGAAGACCAGAGAATTCGTTCAAAGAAGATGAAAACTGAACCAAACTCCAAATCGTATCCAACTCGGAGTCCAGGAGCAGTACGCACTAAAATGGACGCCCAGGACGCATACGAACTCCGTTTTGGACGTTCTACATATGCACGGAAAGGGGAGAGGATAACCTTTCCAATGGCACCGGTCCCATGTAAAAATTCCTTCAGAGTGGACGGGAATCGTCGAAACAATATCAAGTACAGAATCTGTCAGGGTGTTGCGCCACCGTATTAGGCCATTGGGCCTTGTATCAAGTCTAAGTCCATTATTTTCATGTGTTAGGGTTAGGTCACGACCCCAACAACCCCTTGTACGTCCTTCCACCTATATATACTCCATAGTAGCCGCCATGAACAATTGGGTTTTGCATAGATTAATAATATTGCTGTTCTACGGTTTGTGAAACCCCAACTTCGTGATTTCAGATCGTGTCTTCTACGTTCTTGCTTGTGTTCTCGGTTGCACTTGCAGGGATTAGCCTTCTTGGCGAGGTCAATCGTGTAAAGCACGGTTGATAACCAACGGAGCGGTGGTGTAGTGATTGCAGGGGATGTTCGTGTTCTACTCGAGAGCCTCGGATCATCAACGTTGAGATCTCCATATCAATCGACATATCCATTACCTTTCGGAAGATCGGGACTCATCATCTTTTCCTATCAATTGGTATCAGATTTCCAGGTTGCCCGTTAGTTAATTCATCTATCCATTACATTAGTTTTGTTATTCATACCTAGAGTCCACCAAAAAGCCACAAAAAATTTGCAGTTTAGTAGATCTGTTCATTATTTTGTCCGAACCACCATTGAGCCTTTGCAACTTTTGTTTTCAGTTTGGTTTTGTTGAGTTTGTGTCCGTTGTTTAGTCATATTGCTGGTTTATAATGTGTTTTTGGTCTTAGTTTGAGTTTTGCATTGTGTGATTCATCCTTTTGAATCACGTCATCACGTCCAGATTAGATTCACCTCTGTCCAGTTCAGTATTTTCATCATATCTCGCACATACAAACTCGGATTTTGGTGTTCTTATACTTTATGGAAAGCTTAAGAAGTTCTCTATAACTTTCATATTCATCATTTTCCCAGAAAATATAGCTATCGATGTCTAAATTTTATTAGATCCGAATCTGTTATTGACCTAAAAATTCTGAACAGTCTGTATTTTGGGGGCAATATCTCCTATTGTTATTTTCCAAAATAGGTCTTCCATATATTGAAATTAAAAAGGAAAGATATATCTACAATCTTGCTCTTGTTAGTTTTTCTATTTGGAGCCTCTAAGTATGCCTATTTGTCCTTGGACGGTTGATCAGAAAATCTGTGATAGAGCCACGAGATATCTTTGATTGATTTTCATTGTGTTATTCCCTTGCAGCACATTCTAAAAAGAAAAAGAAAAAGGCAAGTGCAAAACAAGAAACAAAAGCCGCACAAAAAAAGAAAAAAAATAAAAAAAAACAGAAGTGTTGCATTCTTTGTGTCATCTAGTTTTGTCTCATGTCTTGCTAGCTTGAACTACTAGGAACATATTTAGGCCAGCAACTTTGACAAATACTTTGGACACTTATTCAACTTTACTATCTGATTTCATTGTTGCTAATCCTTGCTACATAGAAAGTGCCATCCAAGCTACACCTTACTATTGAGCAGAATCGATACACCTTTGCAATCATCCCACGCTTCATTGGTTTCTTCATACCGTCCACCATTTGCCACCTGCAGTGTCGGTAAGAACACTTGTAAGAGCGTGGTAAGACGCTTGAGAGTGTGTGATTCCACTTCCACTTTGCCATTATCCTTTGTAGTTGATAGGGATAACATATTTTTTGTGTTGTCTTCTGTTTGCTACTAACAATGTCAGGTAAAAGCAAGAATCATGCATTATATGCTGAGATGATGGACATGATGAAAACGACTATGGAGTTGCTCAATAAAAATCAAACATCAACCAAGGTTACACATGATGTTCAGACCACCTTTACAACTCCTTCAACAATAAGTAATTACATTCTCCCATCTTTTCCTTCTTTTGATGGTCTTGGTTATGATGAATATATTGCTTGGGAAATAGAGTTGGATAAATTTTTTGGAAAATGTCATATGTGTGAGAGGAGGAAGATTAGAAATGTTGCAAGTGCATTAGTAGATTGTGCATTAACTTGGTAGAACAATTTAAATGAATTAGAAAAACCTCGAACATGGAAAGAAACAAAAATTCTTATGCGAGAAACTTTTGCTAATGTATCTATGTGCAAAGAAGAAATTCAGCAATTTGAGGAGAAATTTCTTGTTGTACCTCCTTTTGTGTCTAACGTTTTGCAGGACAATATAGAAAATAATATAGATGATGCAAAAGAGAACGAGGCTTTTGACAACACTTGTGGAATTTTAGATGGATCAACTCATAATGCACTCGAAATCACTGCTGAAAATGGTAAGGCAAAACATTCTACAAATACAGAAGGTGAAAAGTTTTTGGATGTTCTGAATTTTTCCACCAATCATGCTATTTTCGAGGATCAACTATTAGAATTGTTTATTTATACACCATTGTCACATGTTGATTTTTCTGCTGATCATTGCGCTACGAAAGAGTTGTGTGCTGATAACTCTATTATACCTATGCAAAAACAAGTTAATGTACAAGATGATTGTGTTTTGGATTCACCTACTTGTGCTAAAATTCATAATTTGATCACCGCTAATGCTGAAAATGATGAGCTAAAATTTTTGTCTTCTCTAAATACTTTGGGTTATATTGAATTTGACACTCTTTGTGATCTAAATATTGTAGAGAGGAGAATATTTTCACAATATGAATTACCTTTATTAAGTAGAAATATTTTTCATGCTATAGGCAACTATGAAGATAGTGGTGAATTTATGGTGCATAAAGTTTACATATGTTCAAATGTGCAAGCTCCTTTTGTGCTGCAACAACATGGTGAAATGAATGGATGCACTAACACTAATAATTTATTGTCAAGTTTTTCTAGTATTTTTTTATTGCAGCAAGGACAACAAATAAGAAAGAAGCATTGTTCACTGCGGTTGTGCAATATGGACAGTGTTCATTCTACCCCCCAAAGCAATCCTTTTTCCTGGACATACAAGCAAGCCGAGGACGGCTTGTCATAAAGAAGGGGAGAATGATGAGATCATGCATATTATTATTGCACCTACAAACATGACACAATGTTTATTTATTTGGGATCCTGACTCAAGTGAATGTGCACTCTTAATTGATGGACAAGATCAAGATGGCGCATTATGTCGTCCACCACCTTGGCCTCATCCTTTGATGCATACAAGAAGATTTGATGGCGTTGCACATTTGGACCAACACATGAGAGGAGATGAACTTGAGTCAAGGGCGACTCCAATTCAAGAAGGGGAGGATGATGAGGACATCACTTCTATGGATACAAACAACACTCCATTGAACATACAAGATGCAATCAATAGAGTTTATACACAATAATTAATTTCAGAGGTGAACTCGTTCTTATATATTTCCTTTTATGTTTTTGAGCATAGATTGCTACTTAATGATTTAATTGTGATTAGGATTCATGAAGAGGTTCAAGGAGTACTTGGAGGAAGTATTAGGGACGTGGAAGACCAGAGAATTCACTCAAAGAAGATGAAAACCGAACCAAACTCCAAATCGTATCCAACTCGGAGTCCAGGAGCAGTACGCTCTAAAACGGACGCCCAGGACGCATACGAACTCCGTTTTGGACGTTCTACATATGCACGGAAAGGGGAGAGGATAACCTTTCCAATGGCACCGGTCCCATGTAAAAATACCTTCAGAGTCGACGGGAATCGTCGAAACAATATCAAGTACAGAATCTGTCAGGGTGTCGCGCCACCGTATTGGGCCATTGGGCCTTGTATCAAGTCTAAGTCCATTATTTTCGTGTGTTAGGGTTAGGTCACGACCCCAACAACCCCTTGTACGTCCTTACACCTATATATACTCCATCGTAGCTGCCATGAACAATTGGGTTTTGCATAGATTAATAATGTCGCTGTTCTACGGTTTGTGAAACCCCAACTTCGCGATTTCAAATCGTGTCTTCTACGTTCTTGCTTGTGTTCTCGGTTGCACTTACAGGGATTAGCCTTCTTGGCGAGGTCAATCATGTGAAGCATGGTTGATAACCAACGGAGCGGTGGTGTAGTGATTGCAGGGGCTGTTCGTGTTCTACTCGAGAGCCTCAGATCATCAACGTCGAGATCTCCACATCAATCGACCTATCCATTACCTTTCGGAAGATCGGGACTCATCATCATTTTCCTATCAGAAGAGACCGGGCTCTGTGTGGGCTTCCTCAACGAGGAGTAGATCTCTTTGGTGAGATCGAATCTCGGTAAAAATTTGTGTTCTGTGTGCTTCTTTATTTTTGCATCATCAATACTTAGGGCATTAAATTGATTGATCTTGTAACTTGAATTACAATTGCTTTCCATGTGTAACTTTGCAATATTGATTGTCAATTCAAGTGATCTCAATAGTTGTTCAATTTTCGCTGCTATAACATTTAATTCCTGAATCAACACTTAATTAACTCGTTACACATTACCTCACCGAACTAGTCCGCTCCTCCAACCGGACAAGTCCGATCACTCAAGTACTTGACAGTTTGATTAAGTGTGCAGAAAATTTTCTAAACCTATTCACCCCCCTCTAGGACACATTCAATTGGTATCAGAGTCAGGTTCTCCACCAACGAGATTCACCGCTCAGAGAGATCAATGGCCTCTGAGAAGAACAACGAAATCCCGAAGGTGCTCAACACTGAAGAAGAGCAAGATACAAAAGCCTTCGATGTACTCAGAGAAAATCAACACGATGATGAAGAAGTACGTCACCTCAAGGCACTTTTAAGGAAGAAACTCCTGAGTCAAAAAGGAAAGAGGATCAGAAGACAACGGGGAGTGGTCATCACGACTACTCCTGATATCCTTACAATTAAAATCGTCTCAATTCAGATAATCATTATCTTTCCATTCCCATGGGAAAACCTTCGCAATTCGACGGAAACGATTATACCATATGGAAATACAATATGAAAATGTGCCTAATCTCATTGAACCCAAGCCTTTGGCATATTGTGTGTACAGGTGTAGACATCCTGGATACAGATGATGAACTCACTCCAGAACAAGAACAAGAAATTCACTGCAACGCAAAAGCCGTTGCAGTGATCACTTCATCTCTAAGCCGAGAAGAGTTCACCAAGATTGATGGCCTAGAAAGTGCGAAGAAAATCTGGGATACACTCAAGACTGCACATGAAGGAAATTGGTTAGTCCGAGAAGCTAAAATCGAAATGCTTGAAGGAGAATTGGGGAGATTTGCCATTTGAAGAGGCCGAATCACCTCAAGACATGTACAACCGGATGAAGGCGCTTTTCAACAAGATTCGCGCCTATGGAAGCAAGAAATGGACTAACCATGAGGTGGTCAAAAGAATAATTAGAGCATTTATGCCAAGAAATGTCACTTTGTGCTCTATGATCCGAGAAAGCCCAGGGTTCCACAAAATGACTCCGGATGAACTATTGGGCAAAATTATTAACCATTAGATGATGGAGAAGGAGGCTCAATACATCAAAGACCTAGTTGAGCTCACTTCCTCCAAGAAGAAGGACGTTGCTCATAAAGCAACTTGCAAGCCTAAGGGAAAGGAAGCTCGTGAAGCAAGAGATGATGAAGACACAAGTGATGTAAGCACCGATTTGGATGAAAAGGAAATGGCACTCTTCATCAATAAATTCAGCGCATGATGAGAAGAAGGAAGGGCAGCAACTCAAGTGAAGGGAAGAGCAAAGACAAAAGGAAAATCCGAGGCTCGACGTACCTGCTACAACTGTGGTGAGTACGGTCACTTCATGGTTGACTGCACTTACGAAAAAAATAAAAGGAAGAAAAAGCAAAGCCTCAAGAAAAGAAAATCTTCAGGAAAAGGAGGCAAGCTCACCAAGTGCACATTGGCTAGGAGTGGGACTCAAACGACGAGTCCTCCTCTGATGAAGAAGAGGAGATGGCCAACATTGCCATCAAGAAGCCTACCAAGAAGTCCACGCTCTTCCCAAACATGGGAGGACGGGAGACTCACAATCAAACTTGCCTCATGGCTAAGGAAGGCAAGAAAAAGGTTCGAGTTACACCCCCCTTGATTAATTCCTCTATTGATAATTTTGATATCTCTAGTGAAAATGAGGATATGTTTAAAGGATTAAGTAAAACTACTTTAAGGAAAATGAAATTATTGTTGGATGAATTTTTGAGAAAGAGGAGCTTGTCAACCGACAAGAGGATATGCTCATCCGTGAAAGGAAGAGATATCAAGAGGTTGAGAAACTCCTTGAGCTTGAGAGGGAGAAGAGCATGTCACTTGAGCATGAGCTAGCCTTGAGTAAGGAAACTTACTCAAAACTAGAGGACTCACATGTTGCAATCAAAGATGAACTTACTAACTTGTCAAAAGTTAACAAAATCCTTGAAGTGCAAGTTGAGTCACTCAAGCAAAGTGACTCCTCCTCCAAAAGCTCACCTTCCAAAGGTGTAAGTCCGACAACAATTGTAACTTGCACATGTTCCATTAAGAAAAATGTTGTTAAACTTGATTCTCCTACTTCTCATGCTAAACATCCATCCCAAAGTGGCATCTTTGACAAGAAAAAGATCAAATATGCACGCAGTGCATATATGGTCACTAGACCTCCTAACATCAAATATGGTCTTGGATTTAACAAGAATAAACACATCTCCACCAATGTTCATGCTAAGAAGCAAATTACTTTTGTTAAGGAAACATAACGTGAATTTGACTTTCAAATACTATTTTGTAATTTTGATGCTTCCTATGTACTCATGAAAGACAGATTTGGATATGTATTTGCTAAATATGCAGGGCCATGCCACAAGAACTAAAAAACTTGTGTGTGGGTGCCCAAGACTCTCGTGACTAACCTGCGAGGACGCAAGCAAGCTTGGGTACCTAAAACCAAGAAATAATTCTATTTTGCATGCCTACTCCTCCTGTGGATCAAAATGGGTGTTGGACAGTGGATGCACTAATCACATGACCGGAGAGAGGAGTATGTTCGTGGAGTATGAGCGCAACACGGATCCAAATGAAGTGATATTGAAAGTGCATCTAGGAATCCCTTGTGGGTTTTGGATGATTTATGACAAACAAATGAGATCCTAACCACTTTGTTGAGATGAGCACAAGTTCTAATGCGAAAATGAGCAAAGTGCCAAAAAGAAAGGAGAATGAGGAGTAATGCGGAAAAGAGCTCAAGAAACAAGTGTAGTAGATCATTGTGTATGGAGTGTGTTAAGGAAACACACCCCAAGAGCTCAAGCACAAATAATCTCACACATTGCACAAAACTATAAAGGACCAAACTAGTCCGATTGACATCGGACTAGTCCGATATCTTTCTGCACAAGATCGGACAAGTCCTCCAAGTGCGGACTTGTCCTCACAGTCCAGTTTTTCATTGACTGGACTAGTCTGATATCACCACAGACTAGAATGATATCTCTCTGACAAGAATCGGACTAGTTCTCCCCAGTGCAGACTAGTCCCCAAACACTTCACAAGTTGCACAAAATCGGACAAGTTCGATAACACAACGGACTAGTCCGATATCTTTCCGATGTCAATTGGACAAGTCCAATATTACCACGGACTAGTCCGAAAAACTCTCTGACCTAAATTGGACAAGTCCTCCAAGTGTGTACTTGTTCCAAATTCACTTAGGGTTTCACATATCTGGACAAGTCCGATATTTATCAGACTAGTCCGAAGATTTCCAGAACCAAAATCGGACAAGTCCGCTCTCAGCCGGACAAGTCCGATATTTTGGGACACCTAGGGTTTGCTACACGCAGCACACTTCCTAAACCCTAACGGTAACTTTTGGGAACCCCATATAAATAGATGTGCATGGCCCATCTTTCATATCTCTCGACCCCCTGCACCATCACACCTCACAAGAGCCAAGAAAACACATCTCTCCACGAAATTAAACGCGAGAAAGATCAATCCCTTGAGGATACACTTTGGATCATTGGAGAGACACGATTCATCACTCATTGATCTCTTGGTTTGATTCCCTAACACACTCCTATGGTTTTCATTATGAGTGTTCTTGGTGGTGTTCATATTGTAATCTTGGGGAACCCTCAACGTGTGAGAAGGCCCCTTGAATTTGTTTATTTGCCCTTTGTGATTAGTGAAGAGGATTGGCCTCCGTGGCGATCCAACGAGGGTAGGGTTGGAGAAGACCTGGTCCTTTTGTGGACTCCTCAACATGGATGTAGGTTGCCTCTGTGGGAACCGAACCACGGGATAAAGTGCTTGTGTTATTTCTTTGTGCCCATTGTGTAACACTTCATATCAATCTAGGGTTTCAATTAATCTTGTTCACTTTATGTTGAAACATTGAATATATGATTAACTTGTGGTACATCCTAGTTCATAGTTGTGTAACACTTCAATTACAAGTATATTTCCGCTGCATACATCCTAGGATCAAGATAATCGATCAAATTTGATCTACCTAGTCGGTACACACTGGACTAGTCCGCACTTGACCGGACTAGTCCGATATCTCATGATTTGATCTGGTTATTAAGTGTTGCAGGTTCCGACAGAAAATCAAAAAGGCCTATTCACCCCCCCCCCCTCTAGGCCACATTTAATTGGTATCAGAGCAGTTTCTTCAAAGAGAGACTAATCGCTCGAAGAGATCATGTCGTACATGAAGGACGTACACAA
Source organism: Tuctoria greenei (assembly GCA_036927565.1). Lineage (NCBI taxonomy): Eukaryota > Viridiplantae > Streptophyta > Magnoliopsida > Poales > Poaceae > Tuctoria > Tuctoria greenei. The sequence goes on from JAYESD010000006.1 coordinate 158,810,200, forward strand.
GAGCAACAACAAAGAGAAGGTTGAAGAAGACAAGAACCAAAAATTGGAGAGGCTCCTCGAGGCCATTCAAGACTTCGAGGATGACGATGAGGAGACGCTGGAACTACAGGCGCTCCTAAGGAAGAAAACTCTTTCCAAGGGAAAAGTAAAGATCGAAGATGAGAAGAAGAAGAATGGGAGTAGTCACACTGACAACTCCCGATATCCTTTCAACTATGATTGTCTTAATTCTAGCAATAATCATTACTAATCTATTCCACTTGGAAAAGCCCCACATTTTGACGGCAGTGACTACTCAATGGGGAGGCAAAACATGAAAATGCATTTGATTTCTCTCAATCCATGTTTGTGGCACATAGTATGTACAGGAATAGATATCCCGGATGATGATGAGGAGCTCACACCTAGCCAAGAGCAAGCAATCCATCGAAATGCCCAAGCTGCTGCAGTCATTCACTCATCACTCAGTCGGGATGAGTTCACAAAGGTGGATGGGCTCGAGGTCGCAAAGGAGATCTGGGATACGTTGCAAACCGCACATGAAGGCGATCGTCATGTGCGAGAAGCGAAGATCGAGATGATTGAAGGTGAGATGGGAAGATTCTCCATCGAAGAAGACGAGTCGCCACAAGATATGTACAACCGACTAAAGACGCTCATCCACAAGGTGCGAGCATATGGAAGCAAGAAGTGGAACGACCATGAGGTGGTGAAGCTCATTCTTAGAGCCTTCATGCCTCGCAATCTCACCTTGTGCTCAATGATACGAGAAAGCCCCTGGTACAAGAAGATGATCCCGGATGAGTTACTTGGGAAAATCGTCAACTTTGAGATGATGGAAAAGCAGGCCAATGATGTTAAGGAGATTGCTGATCTCACCTCGGCAAAGAAGAAAGGGGTTGCTTTGAAGTCCACTCTCAAGTCTGTGTCTAAAGAAGCTCGAGAAGCTCAACTAGAAGAAGATGATGATGAGAGCAGTGACTTGGATGAAGATGACATGATACTATTCATGAAGAAATTCAAAAGAATGATGAAGAAAAGACAAGGGGCTAAATCAAGTGAAGGAAAGTACAAGGAAAGATCAAAACCAAAGTTGAGGCGGGCATGCTATAACTGTGGTGAGTATAGCCACTTTATAGTTGATTGCCTATATGAAGAGAACAAAAAGAAGACCAAGGAAACAAAGCCTCAACCCAAGAAATTCTTCAAGAATAAGAAGCAAATTGAACAAGCGCATATAGGGAGAGAGTGGGACTCAAATGATGAGTCCTCATTCGAAGAAGAAGAAGAGATGGCTAGCATAGCCATCGAGAAGACATCCAAGAAGTCCACTCTCTTCCCTACACACGATGCATGGAAAGGGAACATGGCAAAGAAAGGTAAACGCAAGGTAACAACGAAACCCACTTCCGTACATTCCTATTCTAGTGATAGTGAAAATGCTAGTGATAATGAAGATATGCTCATCGGCTTAGACAAGAAAACAACTGCAAAAATGAAATTTTTACTTGATCAACTTGTTGAGAAGGAGAAGTTGATACATCGTCAAGAAGACATGATCATCTCCCAAAAGGAGGAATATGTTGAACTTGACAAGCTTCTAGAACTTGAAAAGGAACGAAGCAAGTCACTAGAGCTTGGGTTAGCTTCAAGCAAGGAAGCTTGCTTAGAGTTAAGCGACTCAAATGTTACAATCAGGACGAACTTGCTAATCTAATCAAGGTTAACAAGATCCTTGAAGTACAAGTTGAGGCACTCAAGCAAGGTGACCTTTCATCCTCTTCAAGCTCACCTTCTCAACCACTTAAAACTGAAACTACTTCTACTTGTGCATGTGGTAAAGTTGACACCAGCTTGAAAGACAAGTCAACCTCTATCAAGGACAAGCATCCTTCACAAAATGGCATATTTGACAAGGAGAAGATCAAATATGCACGTAGTGCATACTTGGTCACAAGACCTCCAAATGTCAAACATGGCATTGGTTATTCTTATGGTGAAAAGCAACATGCTAGAAGCCATAAGAATAACAAGAGCATTGCCTTTGTAAAGGGAAGATCCTCTCAAACTGGAAAGTCCAAAGTTAACACACATGATAACCGGACTAGTCCAATCGAGACACGGACAAGTTCGGTCCCCCGGACAAGTCCAATCTCCTGGACTAGTCCTGTATATAAACAACAACAGTTGCTTTTTAGAACCTCTTTGATGCATCTTATGTTTTAATGAGAAGTAATTTTGGTAAAGTTTATGCTCATTATGTTGGGCCACGCCATGGGAACACCAAGTCTCATGTGTGGGTGCCTAAATCCCTTGTGACTAACCTAAAAGGACCCAAGCAAGCTTGGGTATCTAAAACCAAGGCACGATTTGTTTTTGGAGGCCTATTCCTCTAGTGGGTCAAAATGGGTGCTAGACAGTGGCTGCACCAACCATATGACCGGAGAAAGAAGGATGTTCATTGAGTATGAAGAAAATGAGGATCTAAGCGAGGGCATCTATTTTGGAGACAATAGTCAAGGAAAGGTGCTCGGTACCGGCAAAATTGCCATATCATCTCAACATACTCTTTCTCATGTGCTACACGTTGATTTCTTAGATTATAACCTGTTGTCCATATCTCAATTATGTGACAAAGGTTATAATTGCTTGTTCACTAATGAGGGTGTGACTGTCTCTAGAAGGAGTGATGGCTCCATTGCCTTCAAGGGTATGTTAAAGGTAATGCTTTACCTTGTTGACTTCAACAAGGATAAAGCCAAACTTGACACATGCTTGATTGCAAAGACCAACATGGGTTTGCTGTGGCATAGACGGCTAGTGCATGTTGGTATGAGGAATCTTCAAAAACTCCTCAAGGGCAATCACATCCGAGGTTTGAAGGATTTTGTTTTTGAGAAAGACAGGCCTTGTAGCGCATGCCAAGCCAGGAAGCAAGTTGGAGCACCTCATCCTGCTAAGAACGTCATGACTACAACAAGACCCCTCGAGCTACTCCACATGGACTTATTCGGTCCAATTGTTTACATAAGCATCGGGGATAACAAATATGGTTTAGTGATTGTCGATGATTTTTCTTGCTTCACTTGGGTTTTCTTTTTACATGATAAGGCAGAAACACAATTAATCTTGAAGAAATTTTTCAAGCGTGTTCAAAATGAGTTTTCATTGACGATCAAGAACATTTGAAGTGACAACAGCACGGAGTTCAAGAACACACAAGTTGAGGAGTACCTAGATGAAGAAGGCATAAAGCATGAGTTTTCAGCTCCTTACTCCCCTCAACAAAATGGAGTTGCCGAAAGGAAGAACCGAACCCTCATAGAGATGGCAAGAACAATGCTCGATGAGTACAAGACCTAATATCGCTTGCCACGCCATAAATCGAATTTATCTCCATCAACTACTCAAGAAGACATCCTATGAGCTACTCACCGGTAACAAGCCTAATATTTCATACTTTTGAGTTTTCGGTTCCAAGTGCTATATTTTGAACAAGAAGCCTAGGACGTCAAAGTTCGCTTCAAAGTCCGATGAAGGTTTCTTGCTTGGTTATGATTCGAACACTTATGCATATAGTGTCTTCAACAAGACCTCCGGACTTGTTGAAGTAGCACGTGACGCAGTGTTCGATGAAACTAATGGCTCCTAAAAGGAGCAAGTTGATCCATGTGTGCTAGATAGAGAAGAAGCTCCTTGTCAAGCATTGAAGAATGGCATTAGGCGAAGTTCGACCACAAGAACCACCTCTACATATGCATGAGGAAGATGAACCACATGAGGAGGCCAATGATCAAGGGGGAGCTTCCACACAAGATCAACCTCAAGAAGACGAAAATGATCAACAAGTCAATGAAGGCAACCATCTAGGGGGAGAAGAAGAAGACCATGAAGATTCAAGACATCAAGTACCACACCCAAGAGTGCACCAATGCGTCCAAAGGGATCACCCAATCGACAACATCATCGGTGACATCCAAAAGGGAGTAACTACTATATAACGCATAGCTAATTTTTGTGAGCACTATTCGTTTGTATCCTTTTTGGAACCACGCAGGATTGAGGATGAATTGAAGGATCCGGATTGGGTAGTGGCCATGCAAGAAGAACTCAACAATTTCAAGTGGAATGATGTGTGGGAACTAGTCGAAATACCCATGTCCAACGTCGTCGGCACCAAATGGGTGTTCCACAACAAACAAGACGAACACGAGGTGGTGACAAGGAACAAGGCACAACTTGTGGCCAAAGGGTATTCACAAGTCAAAGGTTTGGATTTCGATGAGACCTTTCCTCTCGTAGCTAGACTTGAGTCTATTCGAATATTACTTGCATATGCTACTCACCATGATTTCAAGCTCTATCAAATGGATGTGAAAAGCGCCTTCCTCAACGGACCAATCAAGGAGGAGGTGTATGTGGAGCAATCCCCCCGGGTTTGAAGATGAAGAGTTCCCCGACCACGTATTTAAATTGCGTAAGGCTCTCTACGGCCTCAAACAAGCTTCTAGAGCTTGGTATGAGTGTCTTTAAGATTTCTTAATTGAAAATGGTTTTAAGATCGGTAAAGTAGATTATACATTGTTTACAAAGAACTTTGACGATGATCTCTTTGTTTGTCAAATTTATGTTGATGATATAATCTTTGGTTCAACTAACAAATCTTTTTGTGAGGAATTTAGTAAAATTATGACAGATAGGTTTGAGATGTCTATGGTGGGAGAGCTAAAGTACTTCTTGGTATTCCAAGTGAGACAACAAAAGGAAGGGACGTTCATCAGCCAAACTAAGTACACTTAAGACACACTCAAGAAGTTTGGAATGGACAAGGTGAAGCCCATAAAGACTCCCATGGCAATGAATCGCCACTTGGATCTCAATGAAGATGGACCAAACGTCGATCAAAAGGTATATCGCTCCATGATTGGATCTCTACTCTACTTATGTGCATCTAGGCCAGATATTATGTTGAGTGTATGCTTGAGTGCAAGGTTTCAAGCCAACCCAAAAGAGTGTCATTTGACAGCCGTTAAGAGAATCTCGCGGTATTTAGTTCATACACCCAACCTAGGCATTTGGTACCCCAAAGGTTCCAAATTCAATCTCATTGGTTACTCCGATGCAGATTATGCCGGATGCAAGGTAGATAGAAAAAGTACCTCCGGTACATGACAAATCCTAGGGAGATCCCTAGTTTCTTGGTCCTCCAAGAAACAAAACTCCATTGCCTTATACACGGCTGAAGCAGAGTATGTTGCAGCCGGGAGTTGTTGTGCACAACTCCTTTGGATGCGACAAACTCTAAGGGATTACGGTTACAATATGAATCGTATTCCACTCCTTTGTGATAATGAGAGTGCCCTTAAAATTGCCCATAATCCTGTTGAGCACTCTAGGACCAAACACATAGACATCCGACATCACTTTTTGAGAGACCATTCAATGAAGGAATATATAGCCATTTCACATGTCAATACCGAAAAGCAACTAGCCGACATATTCACCAAGCCACTTGATGAAAAACGCTTTTGCGAACTCCGAAATGAACTAAATATCCTCGATGCTTGGAGCGTGGCTTGACATCCTGTATGCCTGAATGCTATCTTCAAATTCATTGATTGTGTTGTGAAAATCATCTCTCACAATTTTTCCGAAAAACTATGTCAATTACTAGATCTTGGCGAATTATGATCATTGCTTGATTGTTGTATGCTTACTAATCATATTCATCAAGATTGTTTGATTTTCTTTGCCTCTCTATTTTATTAATAAGTACCTTCGAATATATATGAATGGGCTAAGCACTTCTTTCATGGTGACCACATACTAGTCCTCGTGGTCGCCCGGACTAGTCTGCCCGTGTAGACTAGTTTGCAGTACAATTAGGTCGGACTAGTCCGGCAGACCACATACTAGTCCAATATAGTCTGTGGAAAAGTTTGGAGTAGTCCGATCTTTTTAGGACTTGTCCAATTTTTTGTTTCCATAACCCTAGCCGCCGCCAAACCCTAATATTCCTCACCCCACACTTGCCTCTAGCTTTCTCTCTCCACGCTTGAGCTCACCAAGGCGATTCTTTGATTCCTCCATCAAAACTTCGCAAGTTTGGGTGGAAATTGACCTTCTTCGCGTAGGGATTGAAGACCACGGACTTGTACGCTCCTTCAACCCCTACATCTTCGCGACTCGAACCATCTCGATAAATTTTCCTCCAAAACCCTAGAAATTGTTATTCCCTTCATTTGTGATCAACTAGCTTAGTTCCTATCACCATATACATGCTTCCTTGATGCATTACATTGATGCTAAGATAGTTGTGCATTAGGAAACACCATTTGTCTCATATTTAGGGTTCTAGAGGTTGAAAACCGGACTAGTCCAGCCCATGCACGGACAAGTCCGGTCAACCGGACTAGTCCGTGCCTGTACACCGGACTAGCCCGATTTTTCTGAACTCAACCCTAACTTCTTAATTCCTCAATGCAATTCCTTGTTATCTATTTTCATCAATGCCTTGTGAAATCTATTCTCAGGACAATGTCGAGCACCAACGACGAAATCTCTGATTTCGAGGCCGAGATGGACCACGAAGTCATGCTTCGGTCCTCGACGAGCCTAAGCAAGAAGCGCCAAGAGCGCCCGTCCGAGCTGGCTACTTCTCCTCCCCAGGCTTGACAGAAAGTACTCGCAAAGAAGGCTGCATCCAAGGCTTCAGCTGGAGGTGTCCCTAGCTTGACAAGTGCTCGCCAAGCCAAGGACAAGGGCAAAGGGGTTGCAATGGGCCCAATTGGCCCCCTAAAGTTGTCAGCTCCAAGGGAAGGGGTTCGGGATCTCGCGGAGGAAAGATTCAATGGCAAGGCCAGTGACACGGGTGCAAAGTTTAGGAATGTGGATTGCTACAGCCATCCCAAGCAAGCTGCTGATGGGAGGTTTTGGAGCAACCTCCATGCAGACTTTTACAAGTCTATATATCTTCCAATGAAGACACCCGTGGTGCGCAGCCAATGAATCGATTGGGCGCATTTTGAGAAGAAGGGTTGATCACCATTTGTTGAGGTGGTCGAGGCTATTGAGAGGCATGGATTAAAGGATCTATTCGCCTTCCGAAACAATTGGAATGATGATGTGATTGCCCAGTTTTATGCTACTTGCCACTTTGCTAGTGACGAGGAAGAAAGGGTGACTTGGATGACTCATGGATCCAAGTACACCATCTCTTATGAAGAGTTTGCAAGATTGTTGCATCTTGACACCTCAAACAATGACAACATGATCATCCACAACATTGGTGTCATTGAGAAGGACAGGATGAAGTTTCTCTATAAACCCAGTTCCAAGTTAAACCCTCCTTCTACCAAGAACATGAAGCCCCTCTTTCTGGTGCTGAACAGGGTCCTAAGGAAGACCATTGCCCCCAAGGATGGGGATCCAGGAAGTGTGCAGGGATACCTCAAGGTCTTGATGAAGGTCATTAGCAAAGACAGGAAATTTGATGTCTTTGACTATATTTGTAACGACATGGTGAACATCTCCTACATGCCAAACAGGTTCTGTGTCTATGCACCTTATCTGATGTTTATGATTGAAAAGGTCACAGGCATAGAATTTGTGAAGGATGAGGAGCACCTACCCTTGAGGCCCCAGAAGCCTCAACAGCCAAGTATTCAAGCAGCTCCCTCTCCAGCTTCCAGCCCTGAGGCTCCAGTGAGAGCCAGTGGAGATGCTAGGTCTGCTCCCACTCCTAGGGCCCCTCCTCAAAAGGGGTCCCCAAGTGGCATCTTGAAGTACCTGTCATCCATCTTTGCCTCCTGCAAAAAAGGCCGAGGTGAAGGCCCACAAGCTAAACAAGAGGATAAAGGCCGACATGAGATATGTCAAAAAGAATGTGAAACAGATTTGTCAAAAGCTGGAGATCAAGCCCATTGGGTCTCCAGTCATTTTTGATGACTCGGATTCTAACTTCACCGAGCTCAGGCCCTTGACTCCCTCCGAGCTTGCCTATTTTGGCATTGGGGACTCGAGTGGCTCCATTCCTCCTCCTCCTCATCATCAGCTAGAGAATGAAGATGAAGACGATGAGAGGACCGACAGCGAGGCTTGAAGACCTTAGGTCCCTCCTCTCCTTCTTTTTTATGTCTTGATGCCAAAGGGGGAGAGATTGAGGGGGAGTCATAGAGTCTTAGGCTTTAGCTGTAGGATGCGAGGAGAGCTCTCTTTTTTGTGTCTTTTGTCCTTTTGTGGGTTGTAAAACTTATAATATGCTCTTTTAGTACTATTGGTCCTGTGATGCAATGTTTTGAACTGCTTATGAAGATATTGATGAAATCTGTGATTTTGCTCTAAGAATGACATATATGCTTGTTGTTAATGTGTTGATGTCAATTATGTCATTCTCATCATGATTATTGTTTCTATACACTTAGTTCTGCATCCCACCATAAAGAGTGCACATATGGATCATGTTTTCATTGCTTAATGTGTTTTAAACTTATATGTGCACACTTTATGAAAATCTCAACTTTTTATCATATTTTGTGAAATATCAATTGGTTGTCATCAATCACCAACAAGGGGGAGATTGAAAGTGCATCTAGGAATCCCTTGTGAGTTTTGGATGATTTATGACAAACAAATGAGATCCTAACCACTTTGTTGAGATGAGCACATGTTCTAATGAGAAAATGAGCAAAGTTCCAAAAAGAAAGGAGAATGAGGAGTAATGCGGAAAAGAGCTCAAGAAACAAGTGTAGTAGATCATTGTGTATGGAGTGTGTTAAGGAAACACACCCCAAGAGCTCAAGCACAAATAATCCCGCACATTGCACAAAAGTATACAGGACCGGACTAGTCCGATTGACACCGGACTAGTCTGATATCTTTCTGCACAAGATCGGACAAGTCCTCCAAGTGCGGACTTGTCCTCACAGTCTAGTTTTTCACTGACCAGACTAGTCCGATATCACCACGGACTAGTTCGATATCTCTCTGGCTAGAATCGGACTAGTCCTCCCCAATGCGGACTAGTCCCCAAACAGTTCACAAGTTGCACAAAATCAGACAAGTCCGATAACACAACGGACTAGTCTGATATCTTTCTGATGTCAATTGGACAAGTCCCATATTACCACAGACTAGTCCAAAAACCCTCTGACCAAAATCGGACAAGTCCTCCAAGTGCGAACTTGTTCCAAATTCACTTAGGGTTTCACATATCTGGACAAGTCCGATATTTATCAGACTAGTCTGAAGATTTCAAGAACCAAAATTGGACAAGTCCGCTCTCAACCGGACAAGTCCAATATTTCGAGACACCTAGGGTTTGCTACACGCAGCACACCGGACTAGTCCGGTGTCCACCACGGACTAGTCCGATCTTCCTAAACCCTAACGGTAACTTTTGGGAACCCCATATAAATAGATGTGAACGGCCCATCTTTCATATCTCTTGACCCCCTGCGCTGTCACACCTCCCAAGAGCCAAGAAAACACATCTCTCCACGAAATCAAACGCAAGAAAGATCAATCCCTTGAGGATACAATTTGGATCATTGGAGAGACACGATTCATCACTCATTGAGCTATTGGTTTGATTCCTTAACACACTCCTGTTGTTTTCATTATGATCTTAAGAGTTTGTTCTTGGTGCTGTTCATATTGTAAGCTTGGGGAGCCCTCAACGTGTGAGAAGGCCCCTTGAATTTGGTTATTTGCCCTTTGTGATTAGTGAAGAGGATTGGCCTCCATGGCGATCCAACGAGGGTAGGGTTGGAGAAGACCCGGTTTTTTTGTGGACTCCTCAACGTGGATGTAGGTTGCCTCTGTGGGAACTGAACCACAGGATAAAGTGCTTGTGTTCTTTCTTTGCGCCCTTTGTTCTTACACTTCATATCAATCTAGGGTTTCAATCAATCTTGTTCACTTTACGTTGAAACACTGAATATAAGATTAACTTGTGGTACATCCTAGTTCATAGTTGTGTAACACTTCAATTAAAAGTATATTTCCGCTGCATACATCGTAGGATCAAGATAATCGATCAAATTTGATCTACCTAGTTGGTACACACCGGACTAGTCCGCACTTGACACGACTAGTCTGATATCTCGAGATTTGATCTGGTTGTTAAGTGTTGCAGGTTCCGACAGAAAATCAAAAAGGCCTATTCACCCCCCCCCCCTCTAGGCCACATTCAGATATACTTTGGAGACAACAGCGAAGGAAAGGTCCTTGGTAGTAGTAAAATTGAAATCTCTTCCCAACATACTCTCTCAAATATTTTACATGTACATTCTTTCGATTATAACCTCTTGTACATATCTCAGTTGTGCGACAAAGGTTATAACTGATTATTCACTGATGAGGGTGTGATCGTTTTTAGAAGAAGCGATGGCTCGATTGAATTCAAGGAAGTGTTGAAGGGAAAGCTTTATCTTGTTGACTTCAACAAAGATAAAGTTGAACTCAACACTTGCTTGGTTGATGAAACTAACATGGGATGGCTACGACATTAACGGCTAGCCCATGTTGGGATGAGAAATCTGCAGAAACTTCTAAAAGGTGGTCACATCCGATGTTTAAAGGATGTTGTTTTTGAGAAAGACAGGCCGTGCAGTGCTTGCTAGGCGGGAAAACAAGTTGGAGCACCACATCTCGCCAAAACGTGATGACTACCTCAAGACCACTGGAACTTCAACACATGGACCTCTTTGGTCCAATTGCTTATATAAGCACCAGTGGTGTTGTAGATTTTTCTAGATTTACCTCGGTATTTTTCTTCTATGATAAATCAGAAACTCAGGGAATCCTCAAGAAATTTCTGAAAAGGGCACAAAATGAATTCTTCTCAATCGTGAAGAACATTAGAAGTGACAATGGAATGGAGTTCAAGAATACACAAGTTGAGGAGTACCTAGAAGAAGAAGTAATAATGCATGAATTTTCGGCACCCTACTCCCCTGAACAAGATGGAGTGGCCGAAAGGAAGAACAGGACACTCATCGAGATGGCTAGGACAATGTTGGATGAATACAAGACTTTGGACCGGTTTTGGGATGAAGCAGTGAACACCGCTTGTCACGCCACAAACCGGCTATCTTCACCGACTTTTGAAGAAGACGCCATATGAGCTCCTCATCGGTAACAGACCGGACATTTCATATTTCAAAGTATTTGGATGTAAATGTTTTATCTTGAACAAGAAACCGAGGACTTCGAAGTTTGCTTTGAAATCTGATGAAGGGTTCTTGCTTGGTTATGATTCGAATGCCTACACCTATCGTGTCTTCAACAAAGTCTTTGGCCTAGTTGAGGTTGCACGTGACATAGTGTTTGATGAAACTAACGGCTCCCAATTGGAGCAAGTTGATAAGTGTGTGCTAGATCAAGAAGAAGCCCCAAGTCAAGCGTTGAGGAGGATGGCACTTGGTGATATTCGACCTCAAGAACAACCACAAGACTCAAGTTCACAAGATGAACCTCAACAAGAAAGCAATGATCAAGGGGGAGCTCATGCACAAGGTCAAGATCAGGAAGATCAAGAAGATCAATATAATCAAGGAAGCAATGATATAGGGGGAGACATTGACACTGAAGAAAATGAAGTGCAAATAACTTTACAAGTTCCTCACCCGAGAGTACATCAGAGTATACAAGGAGATCATCCCGTCAACAACATCATTGGAGACATTGCTAAGGGAGTAACAACTAGATCTCGCATAGCAAATTTTTGTGAATACTAATCTTTTGTCTCTTTTCTGGAACCATACAGGGTAGAAGAAGCACTAAAGGATCCAGATTGGGTGATTGCAATGCAAGAGGAGCTAAACAACTTCAAGAGAAATGAAGTATGGGAACTTGTGGAAAAACCAAAGGCGAACATCAATGGAACCAAATGGGTCTTTCATAACAAACAAGATGAACATGGAGTGGTAACAAGATAAGGCACGACTTGTGGCAAAAGGTTACTCACAAGTTGAAGGTTTGGACTTCGACGAAACTTTCGCTCCTGTAGCTAGACTTGAGTCCATTCGTATTTTATTGGCATATGCTACTCACCATAATTTAAAGCTGTATCAAATGGACATCAAAAGTGCCTTCCTCAACGGTCCAATTAAGGAGGAAGTGTACGTGGAGCAGCCACTGGGATTTGAAGATCAAGAGTACCCCAGCCATGTGTATAAACTGTGTAAGGCTCTCTATGGCCTCAAACAAGCTCCTCGAGCTTGGTATGAGTGCCTTAGAGATTTTCTAACTCAAAATGGTTTTAAAATTGGAAAAGCTGATTATACTTTGTTCATAAAACACTTTGATGATCATCTATCTGTATGTCAAATCTATGTTGATGATATCATCTTGGGTTCTACTAATAAGTCTTTTTGTGAAGAATTTAGTTAGATTATGACAGACAGATTCGAGATGTCAATGATGGGCGAATTAAAGTTCTTCTTGGGATGCCAAGTGAAGCAATTAAGAGAAGGTATGTTCATAAGCTAGACCAAGTACACACAAGACATCCTCAAGAAGTTCAATATGGACAAGGCCAAGCCCATCAAGACACCCATGGCAACTAATGGACATCTCGATCTCAACGAAGATGGTCCAAATGTGGATCAAAAGGTATATCGGTCTATGATTGGCTCATTACTCTATTTATGTGCATCTAGGCCAGATATTATGCTTAGTGTGTGTATGTGTGCAAGGTTTCAAGCCACACCTAAAGAGTGCCATTTAATAGCTATAAAAAGAATCTTAAGATACCTTGTGCACACACCCAACTTGGGCCTTTGGTATCCCAAAGGATCCAAGTTTAACCTGATAGGTTACTCCGATGCTGACTATGCAGGATGCAAAGTCGATAGAAAGAGCACATCTGGGACTTGCCAATTTCTTGGCAGATCCTTAGTTTCACGGTCATCTAAAAAGCAAAACTCCATTGCTCTTTCCACAGCCGAAGCGGAGTATGTTGCAGCCGGTAGTTGTTGCGTACAACTACTTTGGATGCGACAAACTCTAAGGGATTATGGTTACAATCTGAACCATATTCCACTCCTATGTGATCATGAGAGTTCTATAAAAATTGCAAACAACCCAGTAGAGCACTCAAGAACAAAGCACATAGATATTCGTCACCATTTCTTAAGAGATCATTCATTAAAAGGTGACATTGTAATCTCACATGTTAGGACTGAAAAACAACTTGCAGACATTTTCACCAAGCCATTAGATGAAAAGAGATTTTGTGAGCTAAGAAATGAGCTCAATATACTTGACTCTCAAAATGTGGCTTGAAACACCGCATACCTGATTGTGATTTCAAAATTTACTCATTTTTGCGAAAATTTGTCCTTTATCTTAATTTTCTCCTCAAAACTATATAATTAGTGAATCTTGGTGAATTATGGCCATCGTATGCTTTTTGATTGCTTACTTGTCATATTCATCAGGATTATTTAAGAAATGATGTCTTTTATATCACTATTAGATCAAACATCCAAAATCAAGTTGATCAATTGTGACACTCGGTTCCGAAAATGAACCAAGTGAACGCATATGTGTGCCCAGGACGTTCAACACACATACACGACTGCATTCACAAAAGGATATACAGAAAATTACAACAAGACAAGATTAATTAAGCACTTTTATTATAAAATTCAAAATATCCTCAAATACAATCTCTAATGAATATTAATGACAAGTTTGAACTAATGCAGCGGAAATAAACTAAATAAGCAACTATGCAGCTAAGCAAATAAGCATAAGGGTACAGCGCAGCTCCAATCAACACCACAGGCAAAGCTGACGGTAGACACGGCCTAGAACTCCGCATTATCCTTAGGATACTCCCAAACATCTCCTGAAATTGTTGGTGGGAGAATCGCAAGGGTGAGTACATGTCGTACACAGCAAGTGTGGAAAGTATGACATGTAGCTGATACAAATGATGAATATAATAAAGGCTAAGTGCTGAAAGGTACATTAAAACATTTGAAAAGAAGTATATTATACGTATGTGAAGTAAACCCATCATAAACCACAATAATTATCATAGTATAAGTCCATATTCCATATCCATCACCATTACCATTAACCATATCCAATGCCATAATTCATTCCATAACCAGCCATAACCATATTATCAACCATAACCATTACCAAACCATCCCAAATCCCAAGTTTCCCTCTAATCATGTGAGGGTCCAGATTGCTCATAATCGGGAGCACGTCTATCATGATAGTTTTAAGACACTCTGCAGAGGTTGTATCACTTTACCCACGTGTTTGTGATTTCGTCACCTTTCGATGACTAAGGAATCTCAATTATTCCGTCTCACACTTTCGCTGGTGGCGATGTCTCCATCTGAGCACATCTTCAACCAAGGGCCCCCTCTTGTGCCGTTCGGATCCGAGGGAGTCCCACCAACCATATCAAAACCCAATCTGACTCCCCTTCCCCGGTGCGCCAAATGATCCATGCAATACTACCAATACCCTAATTAATCAACTACGTCGTACCCATACTTAGCCTCGTGGTGGCACTGTAAATCATGGATGGTCGCTCCACGAACCGATCCTTAGATCTAAAGCAAGTGAAACCACCATAACATCCAACCCATCCACATATCATGCTTGCTTAGATCACCCATTACCATGTCATATTAACCAGTTCATATTAATCATAATCTCATTAATGCGTAATTAAATGGTATAGTTGTTTTCCCATCCCAATTAATTAAGCGAAGCAAAGGTAAAAAGTCCTTCTCGACTCTCTACAATGTATTACAGGTGACAAGGGTGGATAAACAAAGCTATTAAACTTCCTATCATAGGATTTCCCATCAAATTGACACAAGCATGCATTTTCGTAAACAAAACATTTATTTTAAAAACAGGATCAATATGTTCAAGGACACATTCCTTGCTCTTGGGCTTGGTTTGGGTCAAAGTCTTCAAATTCCTGGTGCTGGAGATCCTTAGCAGCACTCTCTAGTGCAAATCCGTCTAAATCGCGCAATAAACACACAAGACAAGAATCACAATCAATTAGTGCACATGTATTACTCAATATGATATGATATGCATAATTAGTGAAATTGTGAAGTAAAACTTGTTAATAAGTTGTCTTTAATGTTTACTAATCAATTACAATGGTTATTAACAAGTCTACACAGGTTTGGAGTTGATTCGAATCGATTGAGAATTAATTCAGCAGGAAACAGATTGCAAAATCGGACAAGTCTGCTATAGGGCCAAACTAGTCCGCCCTTCGCGGAAACAATGGATTAGGACTTTCTAGATCGACGTGAATTTGGAGAAACGGGGTTGAATTCACGTGAGAAAGAGGAAATAGAAGGTGTACCAGGTGTTTAGATGTAACGCCCTCATTTTCATCCATCATGCATTGCATACATTCTAATACATGTTTAAAATTAGGTAACATAAAAAGGAATGAGTTTAAAATGAATTTAGAGTAAAACCACACTTAAGAATTCTAGGAAGTGCGGACTAGTCCATTTTTGGTGCGGACTAGTCCGATTTCTCTTTGACCTCCATCGGACTAGTCTGTTTCTGCTGCGGACTATTCCAGTTTTTGCCTCTGGACACTTTCGAACTTGTCCGGTCCATTATGGACTAGTCCGATATTCCAATTCCTTGAAATTTTGCCAAGTCCCTAGACTTGTCCAGACTTGTCCGACATCTAGCGGACTTGTCCGTTTTCCCTTTGACTAAAATCAGACTTGTCAGGTTTTGGTCAGACTTGTCTGATTTTCCTCTGATCAAGTTCGAACTTGTCCGATATAGTCCGGACTTGTCCGTTTTCGCCTCTGTCAATCTTCGGACTAGTCCGGCCCTTTTCGGACTTGTCCAGTAAATCGCGCATCCGAATTGATCTTCTATTCCACGACGTGTTTTTGGGTTCTACCTTAAGTGGGCCTAAGGAAGTTGTGTCTAACTATTTTTGGTGCCCATGTGGGACCCCACACTGGCCTCCACCCACCCCAAACTCGAATTCATTGAAACCCTAACTCTCCACCTCTATATAAACAACCCCACCCCTTGACTTTACATCCTTTTGCCTCAATTGAAAGACCACAAACCCTAGTTCGTGGATAGCCGCCACCAAGAGGGAGAAGGAGATCCCGAGCAAGAAGAAGAAGAGAAGGAAATGAAAGAGGATCAAGATCTCCATCAAATTTTTGTTCTTCATCAACAATTCACTTTCAAGTTCTTCATCAACCCTAGATCATCAAGATCCAAGTGTTGCCTCCAAAGTTCTTGATTCATTGGAGTTCTAAACACCTGGTACACCTTCTACTTCCTCTTTCTCACGTGAATTCAACCCCGTTCCTCCAAATTCACTCCGATCTAGAAAACCCTAGTTCGCTGTTCCTGCGAAGGGCGGACTAGTTCGGTCCCCAGCAGACTAGTTCGATCTTGCGATCTGTCTCCTGCTGAATTAATTCTAGATTGGTTCGAATCAATTCCAAACCTGTTCAAACTTGTTAAAGACTAATAGAACTAGCTAGTAAACATCATTAACAACTTATTAACTAGTTTTGCTTTGCATTTTGCATTAATCATGCATATCATGACATATTGAGTAATATATGTGCACTTATTGATTATGCTTCTTGTCTTGTATGTTTATTGCGCAGTTTAGACGGATTTGCGCTAGAGAGTGCTGTGGAGGATCTCCAGCACCAGGAATTTGAAGTCTTTGATCCTAATCAAGCCCAAGAGCAAGGTAAGTGTCCTTGAACATATTGATCATGTATCTAAAATAAATGTGTTGTTTGCAAAACTACATGCTTGTGTCAATTTGATGGGAGTACTATGATAGGAAGTTTACTAGCTTTGTTTGACCACCCTTGTCACCTGGAATATATGGTAGAGAGTCGGGAAGGGCTTAAAACAAGCATGGTAATGGGTGATCTAAGCAAGCATGGTTTGGATATGGTTGGCAGGACTCCCTGGGATCAGAATGGCACAAGAAGGGGCCCTTGGTTGAAGATGTGCTCAATTGGAGACATCGCCACCAGTGAAACCTCAGTGGGTTCAAACATGCTAGTAGTCCCTTTGTAAAGGCTATTTTGTGATCTCTTGGCCACACACCTAAGGAAGTGTGAGACAGCATAATTGAGATTCTATAGTCATCAAAAGGAGATGAAATCACAAACACGTGGGTAAAGTGGTACAAACTCTGCAGAGTGTCTTAAAACTATCATGATAGCCGTGCTCCCGGTCATGAGCAACCTGGACCCTCACATGATTAGGGGAAACTCGGTATTTGGGATGGTTTGGTATTGGTTATGTTTATGGTTGGTAATATGGTTATGGCTGGTTATAGATTGAATTGTGGTATTGGATATGGTTAATGGTAATGAGAAATCTGGTATAATGGTGATGGATATGAAATATGGACTGGTATTTTGATAACTACATGGTTTATGATGGGTCTACTCACATACATATAATATATTGCTTTTGAAATGTTTTATTGTATTTTTCAGCACTTAGCCCTTATTATTGTCGTCATTTGAATCAGCTACATGTCATAATTTCCACACTTGCTGAGTACGACATGTACTTACCCTTGCAATTCCCCCACCAATAGTTGCAGGTCAGGATTGGGAGTATAACGATGATAATGCGGAGTTCTAGGATGTGTCTGTCGTCAGCTTTGCCTGTGGATTGTTTGGAGTCGTGCCATATACCCTTTGCTTAGCTGCATAGTTGCTTTATTTAGCTATTTCTGCTGCATTAGTTTCAAACTTGTCATTAATATTCATTAGAACTTGTATTCGAGGATATTCTGAATTGTGTTATAAAAGTGCTTAATTAATCTTGTTCAGTGGTAATTTTTCTGTATATCCTTTTGTGATTGCACCCGTGTATGTGTGTTGAACGTCCTGGGCACACATATGCATTCACTTGGTTCTTTTCCAGAATCGGGTGTCACATTAGAACTCCAATGAATCAAGGGCTTTTGAGGCAACACTTGGATCTTGACGATCTAGGGTTGATGAAGAACTTGAAGGTGAATTGTTGATGGAGGACGAAACTTGATGAAGATCTTGATCCTCTTTCGTTTCCTCCTCTTCTTCTTCTGCTCGGGATCTCCTTCTCCCTCCTTGATGGCGGCTATTCACGAGCTAGGGTTTGGGTGTGGTTCAAAGGTGGATAAAAGAGGTGAAAATAGGGTGTGGGGTTGTTTATATCGAGGTGGAGGGATAGGGTTTCAATGGATTCGAGTTTGGGGTGGGTGGAGGCCGGTGTGGGGTCCCACATGGGCTCCAAAAAGAGTTAGACACGATGTCCTTAGGCCCACTTAAGGTAAAACCCAAAAACAAGTCATGGAACAGAAGATCAACCAGGAATCGAGATTTACCGGACAAGTCCGCACTAGGCCAGACTAGTCCGAAGATTGATAGAGGCAAAAACGGACAATCCTGACTATATCGGACAAGTCCAAACTTTGTGAGAAGAAAAACATACAAGTATGGCCAAAATGGACAAGTCCGATTTTAGTCAGAGGGAAAACGGACAAGTCCGCTGGAATACCGGACAAGTCTAGGGACTTATCAAATTTTCGAGGAATTTTAATACCGGATTAGTTTAGGCCGGACAAGTCCGAAACTGTACAGAGGCAAAAACCGGAATAGTCTGCACTCGAACGGACATGTTCGAGCGAGGTAAGAAGAAATCGGACTAGTCCGCACCAAAACCGGTCTAGTTCGTACTTCTCAGAACTTTTGAGTGCGATTTAGCCCTAAATTCATTTTAAACTTGCTCGTTTTTATGTGAATTAATGTTAAACATGTATATGAACTTATGCAATGCATGATGCATGAAAATGAGGGTGTTACATCAATTCTGTTCTGTCCTGTTGATGCCAGACTAGGACTAGTCCGTTGCCTTGGACTAGTCCAGCCCTAGTCCGTCATACCAGACTTGTCCTGTGTCTACCGGACTAGTCCGTATATATTGGGGTTAACCGTAGCCCGCCGCCAGGAGCTCATCCACCACATCTCATAATCTCTTTTGCTCTCTCTCTCTCTCTCTCTCTCTCTTTTCAACCATGAGCTCCAAAGGCGATTTTTGCTTTCAGCCATCAAAAATGCAGATTTCTCCAAGGGGAATAGTCTCCTCAGCGCGGAGCTTGTCCACTCCGGACTATTCCGGACCATACTCCGCTCCTTTAAATCAAATCTTCAATTTTTGGTAAAATCTCACTCAAACCCTAGGTCTCATCTTTTCTTAATTTTTGCTTATTTTTCTTGATTTCTAGGGCATACATTACTCCTCTAGATGTACTCCTACTGTTTCCGTCTCATTGTGAATCAATTCAAGCTAGATTTGTTGAAAATAGGAAATTAGGGTTCTTATGCCAGACCGTACTAGTCCGATGTTCCAGTGCGGACAAGTCCACACTCCGAAAATGGACAAGTCCGGTACCTGACAATTTGAACCTCTAAATTCTTATTTGCACATAGTCTCAAATCAATTCTTATCAATCCTTGAATTCTTTTGTCAGGCATGATGTCTTCAGGTTCTGAGGACAGCTCTTTTCATTATGATGAAGAGTGTAACCGTGCTAGAGCGCAAAGAGCCAAAGAGAGGGTCATGAAGAAAAGACACGACCACAATGTTCACTCCTCTCATCCCGATGATGTACTTCCAAAGAAGAGGAGAGTGGTGGTGAAGAAACCAATAAGCAAGGAAGGTGTTGGGAGTTCATCGACACCGAAGAGAACTCTCAACAAGGGCAAAGGATTGGCCAGTGGTCCTAGTTGCCCATTGAAGATGAAGTCTCCTATTCATCGCAATAGGCAGCCCTCTAGTGATGACTTTACAGGAAAAGGGAGTGAATTGGCTGACAAGTTCAGAAAGCTGGAAGTATATGAACAGCCCAAACAGTCAGCTGACCCTAGATTCTGGAGCAACTTCCATGTTGACTATTATGAGCATGTCTACTTGAAGATGAGGAACCCAGTGATTGAAAGTCAGTGGGTGGATATCACCTACCTCCAGTCCAAGAGATGCCAAGCTTATCAAGAGGTCCTAAAGGCATTGGAGCGACATGGACTGAAGGATCTTGTCCCTTTCCAGTGGGACTGGAACATTGAGATCATCACTCAATTCTATTCCACTCTTTACTTTTGTGATGACAGAGACAAAATGATATGGATGACACATGGAGCGAAGTACAGTGTCACATATGAAAAACTTGCCAGAATTCTTCACCTTAAAGATTCTTTGGAGAATGACATAATCATTCACAACCTAATGCCTCTGGAGAAAGATGAGTTTGACTTTCTCTATGATACAAGAATTCCATACAAGTCTCCAACTACCAAATACTTCAAGCCTTTATTTGCAGTGCTGAATAGAATCATGATGAAGACCATAGCGCCTAAGGAGGGAGATGCAGGGACTATCCAGGGGACACTCAGGACATTGATGAAGGTGATCAGTAGGAGAAGGACCTTCAATGTATTTGAGTACATTTGTAATGATATTGTGAACATGTCCATCACCCCTAACAGGTTTTGTGGCTATGCACCCCATGTAATGTATATGATTGAGAAGGTGAAAGGGCTTGAGTTTGTAAGGGATGTTCTCACACTGGTCTCAGGCCTTAGAAGCCTACAATTTACATTGTCCCTTCTGCTCCTACCTCACCTATAGAGGAACAAAGATCTAAGAGGGCTCATGAAGGCACAAGAACTGAAGCTGCTACTCCTGCTCCTCCACCTTCTAGAGAGTCCTCCAGTGGTGTGCTGAAGATGCTCTCATCCATCTTTGCATCATGCCGCAAAGTGGAAATTAAGCAGCACAACGAGAGTCTGGCCAGGAAGAAGCATCAACAATATGTGAAGGCCAACATCAAAGCAATGTGTGAGAAGCTGGACATGGAGCCAGTGGGGTCACCTCAGATCTCAGAAGATTCTGAAGAAGATATCACACAAATGGTACTCCTCTCGGAGAAAGAGTTGGCTACATTCGGATTGGCTAGTGCCTCTGCTCCTCCTCCTCCCCCGCAAGCACCTGAAGATGAAGAAGAGGATGACGATAGGACCGAGAGTGGGGAGGCAGTGGCGATGAGTGATTCCACTCAATTTTTCCCTTTTTGGTGCCTTGATGCCAAAGGGGGAGATATTGAGACTAGTAGTCTATTTTGTAGCCATTAAGGACTTGTGATCAAGGACATGTATCTCGATTTCAAACTGTTGTAATTTATTTTGGTTGTGCCAACTCTACTTAATGTGTGATGCCTAGTTTAATGATAATGTGATGATTGTTGCTATAATTGTGAAGTTATTATCTTTTGCTCATCACATCTTTTGATCACACACTCTTTAGGCACCCACCATAAAGAGTGCATATATTTGAAAAGTTTTTGTTACTCATCTATCACTCTCATTTATGCACACTTTATGAAAATAAGTTTTTACTCTTAATTGTGAAATCTCAATTGGTTTTCATCAACCAGCAAAAAGGAGGAGATTGAAAGTGCATCTGGGCAATCCCTTGTGGGTTTTGGACGATTGATGACAAACAAATGAGATCCTAATGAACTTGTTGAGATGACTACAGGTCAATTTAAATGACATAGTTTGGTGCACTCAAAAAGTGAAAAATTAAGTGGTGAAGGAAAAGGGAAAAGCCCAACTGATGACTGAAGCGCAAAGTAGATTTAAATGTATAGGATGTGTGTGAGAGACACATCCCAAGAGCTCAAGTCTTTGCGTAGGGGTAAGGGCTTAAAATAAACCTAAAAATTCATTGAGCACCGGACTAGTCCGTTCAACTCTCTGTTGTCAAAACTCGCAGTGCACCGGACTAGTCCGCTCATGGACCGGACTAGTCCGATCAACTTTCTAGAACCACATTTCACAGTGCACCGGACTAGTACGTTCATGGACCGGACTAGTCTGTTTAACTTTTTGTAAACCTATTACGCTATGCACCGTACAAGTCCGTCCATAGGACCGGACTAGTCTGTTGAACTCTCTAATGTTCTATAACACATAGCACTGGACAAGTCCGCTCGTGGATCATACTAGTCCATTAAACTCTCTAGAACTCAAATACGCAGAGCACCGGACAAGTCCGGACACCTAACGGACTAGTCTGGTATACCTCACACAATTTAGGGTTTCTAGTGTTCTGCACATTTCACGCTGCTTTTATACAGCACACCGGACAAGTCTGGTACCCAGTACGAACTAGTACGACCGTCGGGATCCCTAACGGTAAAAATTTCGGAAATACTATAAAAAAGAGATATGCGACCCCTCAAACAAAATACACGTATTCTACTGTTCACAACTCAAACCCTAGCGTCGCCACTTGTCCCAAGAGCATGAAAACACATCTCCCCACACATCTAAGGTCCTCAAAAGTGAAAATCTTTGAGTATTTAGATTTGGGATTGAGAGATCGGTGTCTATGCTTCAGTGAGCTCTTGGGGTTTGATCTCTTTACTCTCGTGCATTTACTTGTAACCTTTTCGAGTGTATTTGATCATGTTTTCGTTGTAATTCTTGTGGGAGCCCTCAACGTGTGAGGTTGCCCCATAAACTTGGTGATTACCCGTGATATTGGAATCAAGTCGGCCTTGTGTGGTGACTTGATGAGGGAAAGGGTTTGAAGAGACCCGGTTTTGTGTGGGCTTCCTCAACAAGGAGTAGATCTCTTTGGTGAGATCGAACCTCGGTAAATATTTGTGTACCGTGTGCTTCTTTATTTTTGCATCATCATTACTTAGGGCATTAAGTTGATCGATCTTGTAACTTGAATTACAATTTCTTTCCACGTGTAAATTTGCAATATTGATTATCCATTCAAGTGATCTTAATAGTTGTTCAATTTCTGCTGCTATAACATTTAATTCCTGAATCAACACTTAATTAACTCGCTACACATTACCTCACCGGACTAGTCCGCACCTCCAACCGGACAAGTCTGGTCACTCAAGTATTTGACTGTTTGATTAAGTGTGCAGGAAATTTTCAAAGCCTATTCACCCCCCCCCCCCCCTCGCCTCTAGGCCACATTCATCGGCCGACTAGGTCCTGGCACCAAACGCGGTCAATTGACACATGGGACCCTCCTGTGGCTCCATGGTAGCGGTAATGACTGATTCGCACGCTAATTATGGCGCCAAACTGACTGAACTCGTGTATAAGTAGCCCCCTCACTCCCTAAATTCACACACACCACAAGTTTTAGAATAGTACTCCACTCATAAGGTTTAGAGTTGCCCAAGTGGTCTGCCAAGTAGAAGGAGAGTGAGGAGGAGCTAGAAGGAGGAGGCTTGGGCTTGTCAAGTCCCTCTTCCACACTTGTACCTCTACGGAAGTTCTGTTGAAATCGAGTAAGAAACTTTCATGAATTTAATACAAGTTTGATTTCTAATCCGTAGTAGTTTGGTAACGTAACTACTTGTGGGCTCACTGCTTTAATTTATTAGCAGCTCTAGTCATAGCTTTATATCCAAAACAATTAGAGTTGTGAACTAGAACTTAATCTTAGTGCTTAGGTTAGAGTTCATCTATGGATATCTCGTAGACCCACGGATTGAAGAGGTAGACAGTAGGTGGTGACAGCCCTATCTGTCTTTAGTAATCCTCCACGTTCGGCTATGCCATAGGCTCTTGACGGGAATCATCTTGGTGTTTCCAAGGATAAACTGTGCATGAAGCAAGTAGTGTCGTAGACTACTATGGCCTAGACTTCAAACCAGAATTCCTCTCAAATCCTTACCTACCAAACAAACTGTGTCCTTGGGAGAACAAGCTTGAACACACACGTTCTTTGAATTCGATACCCTTGGGAATACTCTTTAAGGGGAACTACTACAGCAGTCTTTCCCTGCGCTTGCGGATTATTCTGTTTTCGTAGGAAATACCAACATCGGGGCATTCGCACGTCTCTCGGAGGTCTGTCCTCGGAGGTAGTCCTGAGACGTTCCCTGCTCTACACGTGGCTTGGGATCAGGTCCCCTCTGTCATTGAAGCCATCTTTGTGACATCACCGCGGCTGCTCAGAGGGGAGCCACACTACCACCTTCCAAGCAATCTTCTGGCATCGAGGGACAGGCGAAGATCGGTTCTGTTCCAAGTTCCTGGCACCACGTCTCGTTGTGGAGGCACGATCCGTGAGTGTGCTCGTGCGCTACGTTGGGCGTCTGTGGTGTTCTGACCAACCTGCTCAAAGCGTGGGGTGTCAGCGGTGCCAGTGGTGATTTCGGTCTAGGCAGAACGCACATGAGGGTGTGCCACGTTTGATCGGCGTGGCGATGGAACCTAGTCCGGGATGCGGTCTCGCACATTTTTGGGCACGTCTGCTCGGAATCGAGCGCGGCGCGTCCCGGCTAGAAGTGGTCATTAAGGACAGGACCGCGTGCAGGTTGCCTTCCAAGTTCCTGGTGCCACATCTCCTGTTGCGGGGACACTGGCCGTCAGAGTGTTCGTACCCGCCACAAGTGTTTGCGGGGTGGTGATTTGAGCAAAAATGATCGCTTACCTCGGTGCCGGAGTTGGAGCTAAAATAGCAACCGACAGTACCCTCTGGTCTCCCTAAAAGAGATGGCAACGCGTCATTGTCCATTCCTTCGAAGGGCACTTTCCGAGTGTCACCAGAGATGTAGATGATGTTGAGCCCTTGAGGGCCGCCGGCAATGCTCCACAGTGTCGATGAAGCCATATGAAGCTGATGAGAACGTGCAATAGTGTTCCCTTACCTGGCATGCAATTGTCGGCATTTCAGAAACCGATAAGTACATTTTTATTGAATCACTTTCATCTTCGTATGGCTAGCTGCAAAGAATAAGATATTTATCCTGGTTCGGTCAAAAAAGCCTCTATGTACAGAGGGAGTCTTTCGTGATCTTTGTTAGCTCAAAAGTCAAGAAAACAGATTACAAGCAGGTCTGGCCCAAGTATACGAACTCTAAGAAAGTAAGAACATCTACCAAAGTAGTGCTTAAACATAAACGCACACGGGCGTATGAAAGTAAAGCACGAAAGCAAGTGCATCAAAGGAAAAGGGTGCAAGAGCTCCAAAGAGAAAAGCGCGTAAGTAAATGCGTAAGGAAATGTAGAAGTAAAATGCATATAGTAACCACAAATACAGAGTGAATTCGCCCTCCCCCTCCCCACCTCCACCCCCACCCCGCTGAAGGCCTTGGGGGTCCTTTTATAGGGGAGAGAGGTGGCCCTATCTATCCGACATTCCTCATAGTGGGGCCAATTTTATAGTGTTTGTTCTATGTATCTAGTCAGTCATAAGCTTTGATCTTGGCTTCTTCATGGTCTCCAAGGAACCGTCTTGTGGGTGATTACTGCCCTTCTGATGATGGATGGGATGGGTGGCAGGTTAAAGTCGCCTAGAGGGGGGTGAATAGGCAATAAGACCTGAAATGGCTTAATCAAACGAGATTAAATCACTGAGGCCAAACTTGTTTGGACAGGGCCGGACTAGTCCACTCAGAATAGAGAGAAAACCTAAAAACTTGATTTCTACAAGTTATTTGCGGAATTTAATTTCACTAAAGATGTATGCAATGTATAGTAACCTAGTACAACTTAGATTGACAAGTTAAAACAATTAGGTTACAATATTTCAACAAAGATCAATTTGAAGAACAATATGAACCCTAAAAGCAATTCTAGTGATTACGAAAAGTAAAGCGACAAAGTGAGACAAGATTTATCATGTGGTTCAGCTCCACGAAGAAACCTACATCCATGTTCAGAAGTCCACACAAGGACCGGGTCTCACTTGACCCTTCTCTCACCAAGCCACCACAATGGTCGGCTTGGTTTCCACTATATCAATGGGTAATCACCAGATTTCTTGGGGCTGCTCACAAGTTGAGGCTCCCACGAATCAATACAGCAAGGAGCACTTGAATCTCAACTCACACAAGCCACAAAACACAAAACAATGTGCAAGAGATCAATCCGAGAGCGAAAGCGCGATGATCTTCCTTCACTCTCCTCCCCAAACCCTAATCTCTTCAAAATTTGTTCTTAGAGGGCTAGTAGGACGAGTAGAAGGCGTTGGAAGGCTCAAGGAGTGTTGTGGCGGTGCTAGGATTCAAGAGTTGTCAAATAGGGGTCGGGGTCCCATTTCTATACGGGTCCCGGCAACTAACTGTTGCCACCAGGGCAAACCCAGACTAGTCCGGCCCGATGCCACGGACTAGTCCGGCCTTTTGGGACCATCGACAATTTCACATCATTGATCGACAAAATAGATGACGTGTGCGCTAACATTTGAATTTCAAATGGCCACTGACAACACGGACTAGTCCGGCCAACGACGGACTAGTCTGAAGCCCAACAAAATGGTTTAGTCTGTCCCAAAACAGACTAACGGCAGCCCAGACTAGTCCGGCCTCCGGGGCGGACAAGTCTGGTCTTCTAGGGTTTTGCTCGGTTTCTCACACTAAGTCTCAATCGGACTAGTCCGTGCCACAACGGACAAGTCCGAACTCTTACAGAATGCTTTGGTCCGTCCCAAAACAGACTACTCTCGGGGGTCTGGACTAGTCCGGCCACTTTGGCGGACAAGTTCGGCCACCAGGGACTTAGCTCCGGACTCACTCACCAATAGAAGAAAGGACAAGTACTTACCCATAAGGACAAGTCCTAACTCATCCAGAGACGTTTAGTCCCACCCATAAGGAACTATTTTGACTGGTCGGACTAGTCCGACCCGAGGCCCAGACTAGTCCAACCTCCTAGTGTTTTCTCTAATTTTGGCTTCTCACTTAGGTTTTTCTATCAACCACCACTTTGAGACCTCTAGAATGATCTCAGTTCACATGATACAGCCACCCTCACACATGATACGGCTCGTCTAAACTCAACACCATAGAAATCCTAATTTCTACGCTTCAGCCTTCGACGCCCGTTTCAACCTTTTCCTTTTTGAGGGATTTTGTATCCTTTCGTTTATCACACGTGCTTAAGATCAACTTAGCTCATTAGTCTCTTAATTGTCATCATCAATCATCCAAAACCCACGGGGATGCCTAGATGCACTTTCAATCTCCCCCTTTTTGGTGATTGATTACAACACATTAAGACTCAGCAAAAAGGATAATAGTTTGTTTTCATAACATGTATGTGTATGAGTAACTCCACCTCAATGTATGCATTATGAGTAAGATAAATTGAGAGAGTTCTCACACATATACATGTTATGCTGGGGTGCCTAAGGGGTGTGCTCATAAATTGTGATAAAGCAACTAGTATGCAAGATAAACATGTAATTCAAGCATAACATCACAATTTAGGCATGATACATGTAAGTCTTACATCAATTGAAATGAGAGTTTTAAAACATAGTCCATAGTGGATCAAAAGAGACAACGACATAAAACTATCTAAGTACCCCCTTCCAATCTCTCCCCCTTTGGCATCAAGACACCAAAAAGGAAAATAGAGAAGGAGAGCCCTAAGATCTATTCTTCATCATCGTTGTCATCGTCATCATCTCCGCCTTGCCTTTCACTGTCGCTCTCGGTGGCCTCCAGATCATCGTCTTCTTCCTTGGATGGAGCCGCCGTGTAGGTGCTAACTTCACCAAATTGGGCAAGTTCTTCAGCGGTGAACTCCGAGAATGGAGTCATCTCTACATCACTCTCCGCGGTGGGAGACATGGGTACTTCAAGCTTGTCTCACATCACGTTGAGGTACTTCTCTTGGCGATGCTCCATGCGATGTTGCCGAACTTCCGCCTTCCGGCAAGAGGCGAAGATAGCCTACAAGTACTTGAAGAAGCCACTGTCGGATTGTGATAGAGGAGGAAGTGGAGGTGGCGAAGGCACGAAGTGGGAGGATGAAGCGGGAGGATCCGCATTCTTCCTTCGGGGGGCAGATGGCTCGAGAAGCAGGATTTTTGGATGAAGTCTTCTGTGAATGATGTCCTTCTTGAAGGTGAGCCCGAACACCTTCTCAATCAAGAACATGATCTAGGGAGCATAGCCACATGATCGGTTAGGAGTGTGAGAGATGTTGAAGATGTCATCAAAGATGTAGTCCACCACGTTGAAGCGGACATCTCCATCAATAAGCACCATTAAGTGCCTCAAACTTCCTTCAAAAACGCCCACATATCGATCCTTGGGGGCAATGGTCTTCCGGAGCACACGGTTGAGGATACTATAGAAGGGCTTGGTGTTCCTTATATGCCCTGCCTCATATTGGACTCCATGACTTGGATACATGTAATCTAAGGTGTCTCGATCAACTGGATTTAGGTTGGAGATGATGATCTCGTTCTCCAGTTGATCTTCCAAGTCAAGGAACTGAGCAAACTCCCAATAAGTGGTGGAGTATTGCTCTCCATGGGTCATCCACGTGATCTGTCGATCTCCAAAGTGTGGAAGTAGACGGTGGAGTAGAACTGGGCAATGACCTCCACATTCTAGTCATATTGGAATGCCATGAGCTTCTTCAATCCATGGCGCTCTATGGCCTCAATCACAGCATTGAAGCAAGTGATCCTTCTGGGCCATGTAATCCCAATCAATCCATTATGCATCTGTCACTGGTGTCTGCTTGGACATGTAGAATGTCCTATAGTAGTCACAATGGAAATCACACAAGAAGCGAGGGTTCGCGGTGCTCCTATCACGTTGATACACGTTGATCTTCCTTAACTTCCTCACCTTTTCATCTCATTTGCCTTTGAAAATGTTAGCACCAAAAGCAGCTTAACGGTTGGAGTTCCTTGCGGGTGAGGTCATCCTCAAGGGGCCTATGGGTTCAGAGGCCCCCTTCTTTGCCTTGCTTGTAGGCTTATTGACATTGGGAGCCTTCCTCTTGGGTTCCTCAGTCACTGGTGCCTTTCCCTTGTCTTTGGAGCTCCTCACCTCCTGAGTTCTAGTTTTTTCTCCCATGGTCACAAGTCTCTTTTTCTTTGGAGCTACCTCGACTACAGCTAAGTTATGCGCCTCCCATTGCTTTTTCTTCGCATTTCTATAGCAAGCTCTCGCTCCTCATGATTCTTTCAATAGAGTGCTTGTCTTCCTGCCTCGGCCTCAGAATCGGAAAGAGAAACATAGTTGGAATCTGACATTGTCACTCATAAGAGATGCAAAGAGAGAGTATATGAGTCCAAAGAAGTAGAGTGTGGTGTTAGAATTCACAAAATTGATCAAGGTTAGGGTTTTCACTAAGTAATTCGGATTGTCCGCCCAAGGGACGGACTAGTCCGCGTGAGCCGGACTTGTCCGCCATGTGGCTGGACTAGTCTGGTTCACACAGTAGGAACCCTATCTCGAGAAATTTTGCAAAATCTACAGATCCGACCACTAAATTCGAGATACATGATCACAATGATATAGAGAACAGCTTTTGTGAAGAGGTTTCTATCAAAAGACCTAAAAGAATTGAATTTTGAAGGATTTGGAGTTAGGTCAAGAATACCTCTTCAAATCTTCGAAACAATGCAATGTGGATGAAGAATCGCCTTAGGAAGCTTGGGGAAGAGTTCCCACGCACCTAGAGGCTTCAATCCATGGATTGGAATCAAGATTTGGTGGAGGGAATAAAAATCGCCAATGTGGGGGCGGTTTTTGTGCATTTGAAGAGAGAGAGAGAGAGAGAGTGAGAGAGAGAGAGTTTGAGTGGGAGTGAGGAGGTCAAGGGTTCCCTAGGGAGGTTAAGTCCTTAGAGGCCGGACTAGTCCAGTTGGAGACTCGGACTTGTCCGACCAACGGCCTGGGTTCGGACTACTCTGAACACCCGGACTAGTCTGGTCAAGGGGCAGACTAGTCCAGCTCAGAGGCTGAAAACTCATATATATTGAGTTTCAACAAAGATTTGATCCTTTTGGACTATATTTTCACAAAATATCTTTGTAAACATGGCCAGTAAGCAATCAACAACAAATTATGACCATAATTCACAAAGATTCAGTAATTTCAAAATAGTTTGTAGAAAATTCAGGAGGAGGAGTTTTTCGCAAGCATGTGTGAATTTTGAAGTAACAAACAGATGTGCAAGACTCAAGCCACATTTCAAGAATTTAAGATATTGATGTCACTCCTAAGTTCACAAAATATTTTCTCATCTAGGGGCTTGGTAAAAATATTGCCCAATTATTTTTTGGTTCTCACATGGGAAATTTCTATGTCTCCTTTGATGGAATGATCTCTTAAGAAGTGGTGGCGGATATCGATGTGTTTGGTCCTTGAATGTTCAACTGGATTGTGGGCTATTTTTTATAGCACTCTCATTGTCACATAGGATGGGAATATGGTTCAAGTTTATGCCATAGTCCCTAATACTTTGTCGCATCCAAAGAAGTTGTGCACAACAACTTCTGGCGGCAACATACTCCGCTTCGGCTGTGGAAAGAGCAATGTAGTTTTGTTTCTTTGAGGACCTAGAAACTAGAGATCTACCAAGGAACTGGCAAGTTCCAAAGGTACTCTTCCTATCAACTTTGCACCCCGCATAGTCCACATGGGAATATCCAATGAGGTTAAATTTAGAGCCCTTGGGGTACCAAAGTCCTAGGCTTGGTGTGTGAACCAAATATCTATGAATTCTCTTAACAGCGGTCAAATGACACACCTTAGGATCAGCTTGAAATCTAGCACACATGCAAACACTAAGCATGATATTGGGCCTAGATGCACATAAGTAAAGCAATGAACCAATCATGGAGGGATATACCTTTTGGTCCACACTTGGACCATCTTCATTAAGATCGAGATGTCCATTAGTTGCCATAGGAGTCTTGATGGATTTGGCTTTGTCCATGTCAAATTTCTTGAGTATGTCTTGTGTGTATTTTGTTTGACTAATGAACGTGCTTTTCTTGAGTTGATTCACTTGAAAACCTATAAAGAACTTCAACTCCCCCATCATGGACATCTCAAACTTCTTGATCATTATCGTTGAAAACTCATCACAAAAAGCTTTGTTAGTAGAACCAAATATAATGTCATTGACATATATTTGGCAAACAAACAAATCATCATCAAAATTCTTAGTGAATAAAGTGTAATCCGCCTTCCCAGTTTTGAAACCATTATGAGTTAAGAAGTCTCTAAGGCACTCATACCAAGCTCTAGGAGCTTGTTTGAGGCCATAAAGAGCCTTACGCAATTTGTAAATGTGGCTTGGGAATTCTTGATCTTCAAAGCCGGGGAGTTGCTCTACATACACCTCTTCTTTGATTGGAACATTGAGGAATGCACTCTTGACATCCATTTGATATAGCTTAAAATCATGGTGAGTAGCAAAGGCAAGTAATATACGAATTGATTCAAGCCTAGCTACAGGAGCAAAGGTTTCATTGAAATCCAAACCTTCGACTTGTGAATAACCTTTGGACACAAGTTGTGCTTTGTTCCTTGTAACCACCCCGTGCTCATCTTGTTTGTTGAGGAACACCCACTTTGCCCCCACAACATTTGCATTAGGCCTCCTAACGAGCTCCCAAACTTGATTTCTTTCAAAGTTGTTGAGCTCTTCATGCATGGCCATCACCCAATCCGGATCTCGTAATGCTTCTTCAACCTTATGGGGTTCCAAATAAGAAACAAAAGAGTAATGTTCACAAAAATTTGCAACACGAGATCGAGTAGTTACCCACTCGGAGATGTCTCCAAGGATGTTGTCAATGGGATGGTCCCGTTGAACACTTTGGTGTACTCTTGGGTGAGGTGCTTGAGGTCTTGAATCTTCATCTTCGTCTTCCTCATTCTCATTGTCTCCCCCTTGATTGATGCCTCCATTTTCATCTTCTTGGAGCGCATCTTGGGGGACTTGAGCTTGATCATTTGAGGGAGAACTTGCTTCAGGCATAGGATGATCACTCGAGTCTTGAGGTTGTTCTTGTGGTCGTATGTCTCCAAGTGTCATCCTTCCTATCACCACTTGTGGAGCTTCTTCTTGATCTAGCACATGATGATCAACTTGCTCCACTTGGAAGCCATTATTCTCATCAAACACTACGTCACGTGATACTTCAACAATTCCAGAGGATTTGTTGAAGACACGATAGGCGTAAGTGTTTGAGTCATAACCAAGCAAGAAACCCTCATCGTACTTGGAAGAGAACTTCGAAGTCCTAGGCTTCTTGTTGAGGATGTAGCATTTGCTCCCAAAAACAGGAAAGTAAGAAATGTTGGGTTTGTTCCCGATTAGGAGCTCATAAGACATCTTATTGAGAATGCGGTGAAGGTACAACCGGTTTATCGCATGGCAAGCGGTGTTAACCGCTTCCGCCCAAAACCGGTCTGATGTCTTGTATTCGTCAAGCATGTTTATTGCCATCTCAATGAGGGTCCTATTCTTCCTCTCGGCCACCCCATTTTGTTGAGGGGAGTAGGGGGCCGAGAACTCATACTTGATGCCTTCTTCATCCAAAAACTCTTCAACTTGAGTATTCTTGAATTCGGTGTCATTGTCACTCCTTATGGTCTTGATACTTAAGGAGAACTCATTTTGAGCTCTCCTCATGTATTTCTTAAGGACACCTTGAGTCTCACTCTTATCATGCAAAAAGAATACCCAAGTGGAATGTGAAAAGTTATCAACAATAACAAGACCATATTTGTTACCACCAATACTTATGTAGGCGATCGAACCGAAGAGATCCATGTGTAGAAGCTCCAATGGCCTTGTTGTCGTCATAATGTTCTTTGATGGATGTTGGGCTCCAACTTGCTTTACAGCTTAGCATGCGCTATATGGCCTATCCTTTTCAAACACAACATTCTTCAAACCTTGGATGTGCTCGTCCTTAAGAAGTTTTTGCAAATTCTTCATCCCAACATGGGCTAGCCTTCTATGTCAAAATCATCCCATGTTAGTTTTTGCAATTAAGCATGTATCAAGTTGGGCTTTATCCGCGGATAAATCCACAAGATAGAGCTTTCCCTTGAGTACATCCTTAAAAGCAATTGAGTCATTGCTTCTCTTTGTGACGATCACACCCTCATTAGTGAATAAACAATTATAACCTTCGTCACATAGTTGTGATATGGACAAGAGGTTATAATCAAGGGAGTCAACATGCAAAACATTAGAAAGGGTATGATTTGGGGATATAGCAATTTTACCGGTGCCAAGGATTTTTCCTTGGCTATTGTCCCCAAAATAGATTCCTTCACTTGGATCTTCATTTTGCTCATACTCCACAAACATCTTCCTCTCTCGGGTCATATGACTAGTGCATCTGCTATCACCCACTTTGTTCCATCGGAGGAGTATGCCTACAAGAAAGATTTAAGCCTTGGCTTTAGGTGACCAAGCGGTGTTGGGTCCTTTGATGTTAGTCAAGAGGCACTTGGGCATCCACACACAAGGCTTAGGACTCTTGCGGTGTGGCCCAACATACCTAGCATAAGCTTTACCAAACTTGTTCCTTAATAATACATATGAAGCATCAAAATCATGGAACAAGGTATGAGGTTCCTTCTTAGGGCTTTTAGTAGATGTAGCAATGCTCTTTCCTTTATTAGTGTTGTATGAGCCTCCTTTGACAAAAACAATCAAGTCTTTGCCATTCTTATAAGTTTTGGCGTTTTGCCTCCTCTCCCTAGAATAGCCAAGACCATCCTTGACAAGGGAATGTTGATGAGTAGGTTTAGGCCCGATCTTCCGAAAGGTATGTCGATTGGGGTGGAGAACTCGACGTTGATGATCCGCGGCACTCGAGCGGTTCGAGTACCCCTGCAATCACTTCACCACGGCTCCGTTGGTTATCAACCGTGCTGCACACGCTTGACCTCGCCAAGAAGGCTAATTCCTGCAAGTACAACCGAGAACACGAGCAAGAATGTCGAAGACACGATCTGAAATCGCGAAGTTGGGGTCTCACAAAACGTAGAACAGCGATATTATTGATCTAAAAAAACCCACCAAATATGAATGGCGGCTGCAGTATTTATAGGCTAGGGTTCGACCAAAACACGATTAGACGCGTCCCTAATGGACTCCTACGGGATACAAGGCCCAAAGGCCCGATTCGGTGGCGCAGCACCGGACAGAAATCTGTACTCGACTTGTTTCTACAATTCTCAATAACTCCGGAGGAATTTTGAGGTGGGACCAGAGCCATTAGAAATTTTGTCTTCTCCTCTTTCCGTGCATATGTAGAACGTCAAAAACGGAGTCCGTATTCCTCCTGGGCGTCCGTTTTAAGGTGGACTGCTCCTGGACTCCGAGTTGAACTCGAGTCCGAGTTGTAAACTGTTTTCATCAACTTGTGGACGTCCCAGCTGGTTCTCCACGCTCCCATAGCAATCTATTCTCAAACTCACATGCAAAAGAAGTTAGGAACGAATTAACCTGCTGATTTAATAACCGTGCTCGTGCTCTTGTGATTGGTCCTTGCAGTTCAATGTGCGTCTCCGCTGTTGTGGTGTCCTCATCATCCTCCCCCTCTTGAATTGGAGTCGTCCTCGACTCAAGTTCATCTTCTTCTCCCAAGTACGGTCGCAAATCTGAAATGTTAAATGTAGGACTAACCCCAAAATCGGGAGGCAATTCAAGCTTATATGCATTATCATTAATCTTTTCAACGATCTTAAAAGGACCAGCAGCTCGTGGTATAAGTTTAGATTTTCTCAAGTCGGGAAATCGCTCTTTTCTCAAATGTAACCACACCAAATCACCCGGTTCAAGTTTTACTTCTTTTCTACCTTTACTACCTGCAATCCTATACTTCTCATTCATCATTTCAATATTTTTCTTTGTAGTTTCATGCATCTTAAGAATGAATTCAGATCGTTGTGTCACATCCAAATTTATAGTTTCAGAAGGAGGCAACGGTAGTAAATCAATAGGAGCACAGGGATTGAAACCATACACTACTTGGAATGGACTTACCTTTGTCGTGGAGTGAACGGATATTTTGTAAGCAAATTCTATATGTGGTAAACACTCCTCCCACAACTTCAAATTTGTTTTCAAGACAGCCCGCAACATAGTGGATAAAGTACGATTAACTACCTCGGTTTGTCCATCCGTTTGTGGGTGACATGTAGTTGAAAACAGCAACTTGGTGCCCAATTTATACCACAAAGTTCTCCAAAAATGACTTAAAAATTTTGCATCACAATCAGAAACAATGGTATTTGGCACACCATGTAAACGAACAATTTCCGTCATAAATAAATCAGCAATGCGTGAGGCATTATCATTCTTATGACAAGGTATAAAGTGTGCCATTTTGGAAAAACGATCAACAACAACAAAAATACTATCCCTCCCCCTCTTAGTCCTAGGCAATCCCAAAACAAAGTCCATAGAAATATCCTCCCAAGGTACACTAGGAACAGGAAGAGGCATATAAAGACCATGTGGGTTAAGGCGAGACTTAGCTTTGTTGCAAGTAGTGCATCGTGACACGTAGCGCTCGACATCACGCCTCATCTTTGGCCAAAAGAAGTGTGTGGACAGCACATCTTCAGTTTTCTTCACTCCAAAATGTCCCATCAAACCTCCTCCATGTGATTCCTGCAAAAGTAATAGACGAACGGAGCTAGCTAGAATGCATAGCTTGTTAGTACGATAGAGGAGACCCTCTCGCAGCACATATTTACTCCAAGTTCTTCCTTCTCTACAATTTTCAAAAGCATCTTTGAAGTCCAAATCAGTAGGATATAATGCTTTAATTGTTTCCAAACCAAAGATTTTATGATCAGGTTGGGACAGCATGGTATAACGCCTAGATAATGCATCGGCAATGATATTTTCCTTCCCTTTCTTATGCTTATTGATGTATGGAAATGACTCTATGAACTCAATCCATTTAGCATGTCGTTTATTCAGATTGGTTTGACACTTAAGATACTTCAATGATTCATGATCGGAATGTATGACAAACTCCTTAGACCAAAGATAATGTTGCCAAGTTTGTAATACACACACTAAGGCATACAATTCCTTATCATAAGTAGAATAATTCAGAGAAGGACCATGAAGTTTTTCACTAAAGAAAGCAACGGGTTTACCTCCTTGTATGAGAATGCCTCCAATACCAATGCCGCTTGCATCGCATTCTAGCTCAATGGTCTTGTCAAAATTAGGAAGTTGTAGCAATGGTGCTTGTGTAAGCTTCGATTTGAGAGCATCAAAAGCGTGTTTCTGTTGTTCTCCCCTTCGAAATGGCACTCCCTTCTTCGTTAGCTCATGTAGAGGTGCTGCAATGGTGCTGAAATCCCGCACAAAGCGCCGATAAAAACCTGCAAGGCCAAGAAAACTACAAACCTGTGTGACAGTTGTTGGGGCTGGCCAGCTGGTGATTGCTTCAATTTTTGCCTCATCCATCTCAATTCCCTGCGAGGAAACGACATAGCCAAGAAACAAGACTCGATTGGTGCAAAAGACACACTTTTCGAGGTTACCAAACAAACGTTCATCTCTCAAAATAGTAAAAACAGCACGTAAATGATCAAGATGTTCATCATATGACTTGCTGTAAATGAGGATATCATCGAAGAAAACCACCACAAATTGTCCAATGAAAGCACGTAAAACCACGTTCATTAATCGCATAAAGGTGTTGGGTGCATTAGTTAAACCATAAGGCATGACTAACCACTCATAAAGTCCAAACTTGGTTTTAAATGCAGTTTTCCACTCATCTCCTAGTGCCATTCTAATTTGGTGGTAACCACTACGCAAGTCAATTTTTGTGAAGATGATAGCATCACTCAATTCATCAAGCATGTCATCTAATCGAGGAATAGGATAACGATATCGAATGGTGATGTTATTAATCGCTCGACAATCAACACACATGCGCCAACTACCATCTTTCTTAGGAAACAAAAGAACAGGAACGGAACAAGGGCTAAGGCTTTCACGAATGTACCCGCGGTCCAAAAGATCTTGGACTTGTCGCTGAATTTCCTTAGTTTCTTGTGGATTCCCCCTGTATGCTGCACGATTTGGCAAACTTGCTCCTGGAATCAAATCGATCTTGTGTTCAATGCCTCTCATCGGTGGTAAACCAGGGGGTATCTCGGAGGGAAATACATCCTCAAACACCTGCAAAAGGTTAGCAACAGCAGGGGGCAATGCAATAGACAATTCATGAAGTGAAAACATGGCTTCTTTGCAAACTAAAGCATAGCACATCCCCTTAGCATCGAATAAATCAGCAATGTCAGATTTAGTTGCGAGCAACGGTGGTGATTTTAACTTAATAACTTGTTGTTTTTCAGATTCTAATTTTGTTGCTTTGCCATTACGAATTTTACTCTTCTCAAAATGCACAATTTCAGCACGAGTCATGGGCAGCAAAGTGATTTTCTTTCCCTTATGCATGAGAGTATATTTATTGGTTCTACCATGATGAATAGCATCTGTATCAAATTCCCAAGGACGACCCAATAAAAGAGAACAAGCATCCATAGGAACAACATCAAAATCAGCAAAATCATGGTATGAACCAATTGAAAAATGTATTCTCGCTGTTTGTGTTACCCAAACCTTACCGCTATTGTTGAACCATTGAATGTACTATCATACCCGCCATCGTCGCGTGCTATGTATGCTCGTTTTCTCGGGTAATCTCTCATCATATGACCAAGTCCCTGGCAGCAGTGACACTTAATGTCGTGAGTACGACCCGTAGAAGGAGTGGACGACGAAGGCTTGAATGATGTCGCCTTGCTGCCTTCCGGCACGCGAGAAGGTGGAGCAGCAGGTATAGTTCGTTGGCCGCCATTGGGTGGTGTAGTTGCTGCACGGGGGGTCGAAGATGGTGCTGTTTTGGATGGTGTAGTCGCTGCACGCGGCGTGAAGTTGCTCCTCATGCGATGTTGTTGTTGTTGTCGGCCCTACAATTCTTTTTATGCCAACATAGCAAGCTGAAACAATCTGTTAACAGTATCATATTCCTTGTAATCAACAATGTCCTAAATTTCACGCCTCAACCCCCCATATAAATGAGCTATTTTATCATCCATGTCCTCTACTACCCCACAACGCAACATACCCTTTTGTAACTCTTGATAATACTCCTCTACGGACATGTTACCTTGGTCTAAACGCTACAATTTTTTGCGAAGGTCCCGCTGAAAAGATGGAGGAACAAATCGAACACGCATAGATTCCTTTAATCTATCCCATGTTGGAGAATCAGTTCTATTTTTAACAAGTTCATTCCACCATATGATAGCAAAGTCCTTAAAATCACTAGTGGCTTGACGAACTCTATGTTGTTCAGGAACAAGATGGGAATTAAATTTTTGCTCTACTGTCATCTCCCAATCAAGATAAGCCTTAGAATCATAAGCACCAGAAAAAGAGGATATAATAAATTTCACTTTAGCAAAAGGATCATCAGGGGGACGATTATAATTGTTATGATTATTACCACCCATACCTCGACGATAAAGTGGCAGTCTTGGCTAATTATTGTGATCTTCCAGTTCATCATAAACATTGTCTTCTTGTCTTCCAGCGAGAGGCAATCGAGCCTCAAAAGTATTTATCCGAAGAGCAAGGTC
The DNA here is from genome assembly GCA_036927565.1 of Tuctoria greenei. NCBI lineage: Eukaryota > Viridiplantae > Streptophyta > Magnoliopsida > Poales > Poaceae > Tuctoria > Tuctoria greenei. The sequence goes on from JAYESD010000006.1 coordinate 158,848,700, forward strand.
ATCCAGTTGGCGAGTCAAGTTCGCCAATGACTCCTCTGTTGCTGCGTTGTATTTGGCGAACATATCCGTCATGGTCTTTATCATATCACATAACTCAGCATGTTGAACACATTCGTCATCATTTTCTTCTCCTGCCATTGTTAGTAGGAAACTAAAGACAACAAAAAAAAATATGTTATCCCTATCAACTACAGTGACAATGTGGAAGGTGGAAGAAAACAATCTGTCTCGCTCAAGCGTCTTACCACGCTCTTACAAGTGTTCTTACCGACACAATAGGTGGTGTGGACGGTGATATGAACCAATGAAGCGTGGGGTGATTGCAAAGGTACCTGTTATGCTCAAGAGAAAGGTGGAGCTTGGATGGCACAATATGGTGGCTAATAAGCAAAAAATCGTTAACAGCTAAACAAAGTTGAATAAGTATTCAATGTAGGAAACTGTTGCTGGTCAACCGAGTGCCCTAGAGCCTAGCACAACACAAGTAAGTATCAAGGCAAAAGAAAGACAGAATGATATAGCCAACAAAACAGCACCAAGAGGTATAGGCCAATTGCTTTAATATGCGTGCTCTTCACTATTTTTTTCTTTTTTGTAATATTTTTTTGATATTTTTTCTTTACTCAGGAGCACAAATATAGGAAGCACACAAATTTGCAGCTCAATTGGATGTAATATGTGGCCTATAGAAAATCAAGAAGATTCTTTAAAATTTGTGCTGAAACTTTGGAGGCCGGATAGCCTATCTTCTGGGAGGAATTTGGGCAATCTAATTTCGCCGAACGCGGCTACGTGGCGGAAAATCGGATGCGAAATTTCGCGTAGATGAGTTTGAAAAAAAAATCGTCCGATTTCGAGTTCGTATGCGAAAGTTATGGCCGTTTTAAGGTAGTTTCCTTTGTTCTGCCGACTACATTGATTGGATACCGTTGGACCTGCCTGCGCACTAAGTATACCGATTATCCTTTAAAGCCATTGAATTGCCTTTGGTTGTCCTACCCATTTTGGAGATCTTATTCTCACCTTGTGGTATAGGCCAATTGCTTTAATATGCGTACTCTTCACTATTTTTTTTCTTTTTTGTAATATTTTTTGATATTTTTTGTTTACTCAGAAGCACAAATATAGGAAGCATACAAATTTGCAGCTCAATTGGATGTAATATGTGGCCTATAGAAAATCAAGAAGATTCTTTAAAATGTGTGCTGAAACTTCAGAGGCCGGATAGCCTATCTTCCGAGAGAAATTTGGGCAATCTAATTTCGCCGAACGCGGCTACGCGGCGGAAAATCGGATGCAAAATTTTGCGTAGATGAGTTTGAAAAAAAAATCGTCCGATTTCGAGTTCGTATGCGAAAGTTATGGCCGTTTTAAGGTAGGCTGTCCGAGTTACGTTTTTTTGGATGTTGATTCCAACTCGGTTTGAGAACAGAACTCGCAATCGGATATGAAAACGACCGGGAATTTGCACAGAAACTAATGGGGTGGTGTGTGATGATTCAAGGATGAATGACACAAAGGTTTGTCACCTAATCTAGGGTTGGCGATGCGGGAGTTCACGCAAGGCGACTAACTAGGGCAAACTAATGAACGTGGTGGATCGGTTTGTTATTTAGGGATTGTGGAATAGGTGTCGAATAGCAAGAAAACAAGTATGAAACACGACAACTAGGACCCAAATAAAAAGCTAAACCAGCAACAAGACTCGACCACACGAATGCAAACTCAACAATGCAAACTGAAAAACGAAACTGTAGGCACTATAGTCTCTGAAGCGGTAAAAACGATCTAATTTTTTTGTGCCTTTTCTGTGGGCTCTAGGTACGAAACAAAATTGATCTAATGGAAGGAAAACAAATATACCTCACGGGTAACCTGGAAATTTGATACCAATTGATGAGTAGGTTTAGGCCCGATCATCCGAAAGGTATGTCGATTGGGGTGGAGAACTCGACGTTGATGATCCGCGGCACTCGAGCGGTTCAAGTACCCCTGCAATGACTACACCAGGCTCCGTTGGTTATCAAACGTGCTGCACAAGCTTGACCTCGCCATACAAGAAGGCTAATCCCTGCAAGTGCAACCGAGAACACGAGCAAGAACGTCGAAGACACGATCTGAAATCGCGAAGTTGGGGTCTCACAAACCATAGAACGGCGATATTATTGATCTAAGCAAAACCCACCGAATATGACCGGCGGCTGCAGTATTTATAGGCTAGGGTTCGACCAAAACACGATTAGACGCGTCCCTAATGGACTCTTACGGGATACAAGGCCCAAAGGCCCGATTCGGTGGCGTAGCACCGGACAGAAATCTGGACTCCACTTGTTTCGACAATTCCCAATGACTCCGGAGGAATTTTGAGGTGGGACCAGAATCATTAGAAAGTTTATCTTCTCCTCTTTCCGTGCATATGTAGAACGTTGAAAACGGAGTCCGTATGCCTCCTGGGCGTCCGTTTTAAGGTGGAATGCTCCTGAACTCCAAGTTAAACTCGAGTCCGAGTTGTAAACTGTTTCCATCAACTTGTGGACGTCCCAGCTGTTTCTCCACGCTCCCAAGGCCTCTTTCCTTCACTTGTTGATCTTCTCCATTATTCCTAATAACAATTAATAGTGCTCATTGCTTACAATCTTCCTGCCGTCAATTTTGTTGTGGCTTATGGTCCTTAGCCGAGCTACGGGGCTTGAGTAATTCAGTGCGATAATATCTAGGTACTGGTTGCCGCCTCACCCAGGAACGTGTGCTGTCCGGACCCGCCTTATTGTGGTGCAACACCATAATGGGTAGAGTGGCGTACTTAGGGTGCTGGATCAGACTAAGTCTTTAGCCGACTCGAGACCTATCATTAGCGTTGTATTTCAGGCGAGTAGACCATTTAGCGGGCATCAGATCCTAAATGAGAAACTACCAAAAATACCAAAAGACATCACAGGTACTTCAGGTTGTCCGTCTGCAGTAGGATAGCACAACTCCAACTGTGGGCAAATAGAAAGATGTAATGGAGCGAAAAATAGAATAATATGCATAATATTTAAGCATAATTATGTGATCATGGTGACAGTATCCAGATTTTGGTTATTTATTTATCCAGGAGCATGTGCCTTTTAGTCCCCGTTACTGAACTACAGTGCTGGGGAGGAAGAGTGCACTGGCTTAGGGTCACAAGGCACGACTTTGGGTGCACGACCAGTCTAAGCAGTTTGCACACTCTTGACCTCCCACTGACATTAGTCTTTCGGGAGACGTCCGACCCCCAGTACTCAACCACAACATTGGAAAGGTAGAGTGTGCATACTTAGGGTGCAGGACCAAGCTAAGCAGGTAGCACACTTCGGTCCTCTAGTATTCAGCCGCAAGAAAGATAGAGTGCGCATACTTAGGGTGCAGGACCAAGCTAAGATGACGGCGCACTTCGGACCCTCTATTGGCATTAGCTCTTCATGGGAGTGATCGTACAGCGCCATGGGACTCCAAAATGAAAAAATAACCAAGGAGATCGGATACGTCACAGGTACCTGGTAGCGTTATTGTTGTCGTGGTCGCTGGTAGTCGTCGCATAGTGGCGGAAGTAGCCATGAGGCAAAGTGTACAGGCTTAGGGTCACGGGGCACCGGCTTAGGGTGCAAGACCAGGCTAAGCAGGTTGTACACTTTGGACCTCCCACTGGCGGCGGTGGCGGTAGAAAGTCGTCAAGTGGTGACAGCAGTAGCCACCAGAACACGGAGTGTGTGTCCACTGGGTCAGCCCGCTATGGAGCGAGAAGTGGCGTCGTCTTCCCTGCTCCCTTCATGGCGCGAGGGTCGAGGAGAGACAGCGATGGACTGAAGATTCACCATCGAGGTGAGGCTCGTCAATCTAAAAAGTGCCCCCCTACCTGGCGCGCCAAAATGTCGAAGCGTTTTTGCGACACTTCCCCTGAACCTGCTATGGAGCACCCCGCAGATGTTCTTTTTAGGAGGGCCAAATTTCTTGGAACTACGAGCTAGATGAACACGAAGGATTTTTACGTGGTTCGGGCCGCCAGGTGGCGTAATACCCTACATCCACGGGGGGTAATGTTGTATTGTGTGTGCTCAGCCCATAGTGAGTGTGAGCTGCGTAATGAGCAAAATGTGAGAGTCCTCCCCCTAGTTCGTGGCTGCTCGATCCTTTTATAGATCAAGGTTCGGCAGCGTACATTATGACTGGGACCCGACAGATGGCCCCGAGTTAATTAATCATGAGAGTACATTAACAGGCTTTGATGGCATGTTAATGTGTCTTGATGGTGCATTAACATGTCTTAATGACATGTTAATGAGTCTTGATGTCGTCTTGAAGTCGCGATCTTGATAACACATTAATGTTGTGTTGATGGCGCGTTAATGCGGTCTTGAGTGCACACATCACCTTCCGGGACCGCGGGATGCGCGTGGCAGCTACAGACCTCTCCTCAGCGAGGAGGCTAGGTCCAGAGTCCTAGGGACACGTGGCAGCACCAGACCTCTCCTCAGCGGGGAGGCTAGGTCCGTTGTCGTCGGAACACGTGACAGCACCGGACCTATCCTCAGCGGGGAGGTTAGGTCCGGTGTTATCGGGACGCGTGGCAACACCGGACCTCTCCTTAGCGGGAAGGCTAGGTCCGATATCGTCGGGACGCTTGGCAGCACTAGACCTCTCTTCAGGCTAGGTCCGGAGCTACAAGTTGTCAGAGCCGCCTTTTCTTCCTTGTATAAAGGGATACCCGATCTGCAAGGTATCGACAACAGTTGTGTGCTTAGTTATCCGATTCTCGTCGCATTGTTCTAGACAATATGCTATGAGTGTCGCATTTATACTCAATTGTAACAAATTGGTCGTAACATTCTTGGAGTGAAAGTAGGAACTTTACTCATCATCTAAAAAAATATCCTACTTTAAGAGTATAAGATATATAATACAATGAGTAAAAAAAACTATAATGTAAAGTAATGAATCTTATGGAATGGGCTGTGAGTGACTAGAAATATTCTTTAAAAGTATGAAATTAAAGTACAATGAGTGCAGTCTCACAGGGTGGATCAACTAGTTGCGGTTATGGTACCTGACATGTCATTATTTCTCAAACATATTACATATCCACACCACCAAGTGCATCGTAAAGATACTGGCATCTACAGTCATATAAATTAGACAGCACGCCATAAGGTTGTTCCATGGGGCACGTAACAACCAAATAGCATAGACACACAAAGTTAAAACTAGATCATAATGCCTAAAAATGATGGTGCCAGATCACGAGAAAAAGACTGAACTGATGGCTCCGCATGTGCAGTTACCGAACTCCGATAGAGGTGCGCATTGGCTAAGATGAGGTCCATCCAGGGTGCTAAACCAGTGTGATGCTGCTAACGCCACCGGGAGGCTTGCGGTTTCCTCCTACACGCACTCGGGTTCGTTCCTTCCCATCTGCAAAAATGTTGCTACCAGTAATCTCCTTCAGTTTCAAGGTGCTCAGATGCTTCTCTACAGAAGCTGGTGCCCCATCTCCCTTGAAGATGTCATTGCCGGTCAGGTCGGTGAACTTCTTGCTAGTTATCTTCTTTGCTGTTTTCGGTGCACTATCAGTGTTGATCTCTCCGAACAAGAAAGTACTCACCTGTTGAAGCAGCATTAGTCAAAAAAGCATTTCAAATTGCACAAAGCCAATGGTGCGCTAGAGATGTTGTAGTACGTTGGCATTTTTCACAGGTGCATGAGAGACAGGGCTGTCATTTGGTGAGTTCCTAGTCCTGTTAGGCCTGTAATCTTGTGGATCAGCAAAGATATTATGGCCGCTGAGCTCCTTGTATTTTGCATTAGATATCTGCTTCGTCTTACTATCTTCCACACTCTGAAGAGTTCCACTTAGTTCACGCTGCTTTGCCACCTCGGCTATTGAAGTTGGTTTTTTGGGAGGAACAGTTCCATCTTCAGCGAATGAGATATGGCTTATGGTACTGATCGCCTGCAGGTTTGAAAAGTTAATGAAGTCCTCATCATATCATCCAGCATGGATGTCTTTTCTAGGTTACTCTCGACGAGAGCAAATTCTATAGGCCATGCTAAAAGAATGTTCTGATTTTTTATTTTCACTGTGAATAGTATCAGAGTACAATTACATATCGTGCCACTAAGTTACAGTGGGAACCAACATTGGCTACATATGACTTGCTAACCGCTAGTAGCTTGCTACACGAGGATGCTTATTAACAAAATCGGTCAGCAATACAATGATGGAACTCTTACCTCTGTCTGAGATATTTCTGTTCACAACAAGAGCAACATTGTGGACTATTAAGAAGCAAGAACAGCATAAAAGGGTAAAAGTCACTTCTGAACCAAATGGTTGATGTACTGAAACTATTTGGTTCTCTAGGTCCTAACTGATAAAATTTACACTTCTGCTTACTTAGTTCCTACGATCCACTAACATGGCAGCCATATGAACCTCCTCCCAGCACCCATGCTTAAATGTTAAATCATTCGCATATTGCAGAATTAATTTGTGCCACAATTTTAATTCTAGTACCATGCAGAAAGATCTGTAGCATTATTGCACATAGACGAGTGGTGGACCCGAAAAAATGTATCGAATTGAGACAGATATGCTTAATAATTTCCTTCTGGAAGGAAAGCTTCCATCCTGCAAATATAAATTGATAAGTCCCCAATTGTATCATGCAGCATGAATGCTTCCTGATTTCTTTAGAGTAAAACAGTAAAATCTAAGTCATGTAATAAAATTGTTCTTTCACTTACTCTCATTCGTACACAATATTAAGCGCAGACTTTTATGTACCGAGTAACTATATTGTAGCTGGAACAAGAAATAGGGGAAAGTTTATGCCTTTGGCAACTCTTATTCTAGTTGTAGTACCACGCAGCTAAGATGTAAAGAATTATTGCACATGGCCGTAAGGTGTAAGCTAATATCAAATCTAACACATACACAACCAATGCAGCAGATATGCTATATTAATTTTATGTGAAATGTCAAAATCGCCAGCGCACAGGGCAAGTACTCTGCATAGCAAAGGAATGCCAATCTGGGCGCCCCAAAGAGCAATGCAGCACATAAAGCACACAAATCAAGCGCCGATCCATATATTCAGCACCTGGTGATTGCGCGGGGCAGATCGAGCGGGCACAGCAGCGGAGCTCCCATCCTCACCGACGTCGCCGTTGCTCTCAGCCGCGAATATGCCGCTCCCGGTGATCTCCTTCCACTTGGGCTCAGAGCACGGCTTCCTGGAGGTCAGATCAGCACCCGAACCGAGAGTAAGCAGGTAGATACAGATGGAGGTGGAGATCGCTCGTCCAAATCTGAGGAGCAAGCACGAGAACTCGACAGAGGATCCGTTACCTCTTGCTGAGGCTGTCGGCCTCCTCCTCGGTGACCTGGCCCCCGAACACCACCTTCTTGATCGCCTCCGACGGCTGCGGGCGTGCGAGCGACAGGAGAGCTCAACGGTCAGGGGAAGCAACGGGGTAGAGCCGCAGAGGCAGCCACGGAAGCGAGGAACGGGGGGTCATACCTGGCCGGGGCGGCGCGCCGGCGACGGCGTGGCGGTGCCTTGGGTCTGCGGCCACGCGAGCAGGTCGGAAGTCGAGGTGTGGGAGCTCCGCACCGGCGCTGTCCTCTCCATCTCACGCTTTCTGCTACTCCACCGGCACAGCCTCTTTCACACTTCACTCTAGGCGTTTCTTCCTTGCTTTCTCTCTCTAAAAAGCAGGGCAGAGAGAGGACTGGAGAGGAGGTGCTCTTCGCTTCATCTTTTTTTTTTTTTCTTTTTTCCGAGACGCAGCAATGCACGTGGCTACCCTTACCTTTCGGTGCCCGCTGACAGGTTGGTCTCCATTCGGTAACACGAGTGCTGCTGCGCTGATATTTCGGGGCCGAGGGACGGGCTCTGTGAAAAGCCAGAATAAAGGTAAAGTTTTTCAAATTCTGGTTGAAAAATCTGAACTATAATACAAATCAAATCTTAATATTATTTTAGTTTGTAGCAATGTAAAAAACGAATTTTAAAAGATTTAAACTATAATAACAATATTAACCTATTTGTTCAGGACTGAGTATCACAGTACATCTATCGACATCTCTCTTAGCCACTGTCTCTGTGTTCCATTGCCATTCTGGCTTCTGATATTTTCTTTTGTATCACATGGCGGGCTTGGCTACATGTAACATTTATGATTCTCATGCTCTTTAGTCGCTAGATTCTAAATTATTATGGTTAAGAGATAAAAATTCATCCTAACAATAATCATTTAAAATAAAGGGAGTAATTATCTTCACCCCGTGAACCCTTTCTTACCACCTTTGATGTCTGACTAAGCGGTATTAACCAACCTGTCGTTGTTGGGGGCCTTGCATTGCACCTACTATCTATTGCAAGAACAAGAGGGGTCAAAACCCTCAAAAGTCAAAACCCGGCCTGGCATGCTTATAATTATTTGAAGCCAACTCACACTTCCATGCATCATCTGTTCGTGAATATCTCTCGATTGCTTCATGTGCTCTTCACAACATGTGACTTCCGGTGGGAAGTCATTCACTTGACTTATATAAGTAGGTCCATGCAGTGAAAGAGCACCAATGTTCATCATTGGCGAAAAAACGATGGAGTACACATCATTCACATCTTATCGTCTATTCTCTCCTTTCCAAAGGAGTATCTCCTAAATCATCACATCTAGCTCATGCCATCTTCAGTTGTTCATGCTAGATATCACATTTTAGTTGCAGCCAATGGCGTGTGGTCAGAGCCTCACACAAGCTATAGATATGTTGCGACACGTGGAACTGACCCTAGCTCAGTTGGTTAAGAGATGTAGGTGTACATCCTGACATCCAGTTTCAAATCCTCTTAGAAGCGAATTTGAGTGTATATTTTCTTTTTAATATAAGATCATCTAATTCCTCCTAAATTGTTCCAACATTTGGCCATTTGGAAAATGTTGCAACACGTGCCTGGTTCCTACCTGGGAGGTTTGAGTGATCTTGGTAATTTGGAAGGTAGTCGATCTCAGTCGCAGCGGTGCACTGAAAGTGCATTTAGGCATCCACGTGGGTTTTGGATGATTGCTGACGACAATTAAGAGACTAATGAGTTGAGTTGATCTTAAGCACAGGTGTGATGATTGAAATAAAATAAAATCCCTCAAAAAGAAAAAGGTTGAAACGGGCGTCGAAGACTCAACCATAGAAATTAGGTTTTCTATTTTATTGAGTTTAGACTAGCTATATCATGTGTGAGGGTGGCTGTATCATGTGTATTGAGATCATCCAAGAGGGCTCAAAGTGGTGGTTGAGAGAAAAACCTATGTGAGAAGTCAAAATGAGAGAAAACACTCAGAGGTTGGACTAGTCCGGGCCTATGGCAGGACTAGTCGAGTTTAGTCAGATTAGTCCGTTTTGAGTTGGACTAAACGTCTCTCGATTAGTTCGGACTTGTCCGTATGGGTACGGACTAGTCCATTCTTCCCTTGGTGAGTAAAGTTGGAGCTATAAGTCTTGGGAGGTCGGACTTGTCCGCCAAAGAGGCCAGACTAGTCCGGACCCCCAAGAGTAGTCCGCTTTGGGACGGACCAAAGCATTCTAGATGAGTTCGGACTTGTCCGTTGTGATACGAACTAGTCCGTTTAAGACTTAATGGGAAAACTTAGCCAAATCCTAGGAGGACGGACTTGTCCGCCCTTGTGGCCGGACTAGTCCGTGCCTGCCCAGTTTAGTCTGTTTTCAGCCGGACTAAACCTTTCTAATGTACTTCGGACTAGTCTGTTGTTGGTCGGACTAGTCCGGGTTGTCATGACCATTTGGAATTCAAACGTTTGGCGCGCACATCATCTGTTTTGTCGGTCGATGACGTGAAATTGTCGGTGGTCCCAGGAGGTCGAACTAGTATGTGGCACAGGGCCGGACTAGTCCGGGGTTGCCCTGGTAGCAACGGTTAGTTGTCGCGACCACTATAAAAAGGGGATCTCCGACCCCTATTTGAAAACACTGGAACCCTAGAGCCGCCACAACTGACCTAGAGTCTTCCAAAGCCTTCTACTTCGCCTTCTAGACCTCTAAGATTAAATCTTGAAGATATTAGGATTTGGGAATGAAAGCGAAGGAAGATCATTGTGCTTTGGCTCTCGGTTTGTTCTCCTGCACTTGTGTTGTGTTTTGTGGCTTGTCTGATTTGAGCTTCAAGTGCTCCTTGTTGTATCGATTCTTGGGAGCCTCAACTTGTGAGCAACCCCAATCAAACTTAGTGATAACCCTTTGATATAGTGGAAACCAAGCCGGCCATTGTGGTGGTGTCAGGACCCGCGTTCCGAGGGTCCACTTGTGCATCCCGTACCAATCTCTGGATCAGTCGTTGGTACACACAACAGAATAGATCGAGATCCATACAACGATTATTTATTTATAAATAATATAAGTCTTACAAACATGATCTAGATTACATTGGATGTGGCCGTGGATGACCACCAAAAAAGATAAGTCCTCAGAAACAGCGGAGCAGAACGGCGTCATGCCCAACAGGCAGACTTGGGAAGTAGGACTAGACCTAACCGTCATCCTCACACGCTTCAGCTTCTTTGTCCTCTGATAAACCACATAGAGCAAGAGTGAGTACATAAGGTACTCCGCAAGCCCTAACACTACTCAATGGGAGGTGTTTCATGCATCGGGGCTTGTAGCAAGGAGAGACCATACGGCTTAGTTTTGCCGAAAAGCATTTTATGCAAGGTTCTCTTTGAAAAGAGTTTTGCAATAAGAGGGAGAAGTAGTTGAATCAGTATTATTATATTTGGTAGGCCCTGGGGGAGTTTCAGACCATCCCGCCAGTTCCCTCACTTTTAGATGAGTCTTCGGACCCTTGGCCCTGATGACCCCGGCACGCATGCCAACACTTTCCCAAAACACGATAGCCTCAGCCGCCCACACACACTTCAAGGAGATGCTCTAATGCTAATCATTAGGAGCCCAAAGCATAGTGTGCCAAGACTGTGACAACAACTATCCAGATAGATTAAGACTCTGCAGAGTTTGTACACTTTACCCACACGCTACATACTCTGGATCAGAGAGTAACGCAACGCTCATCCCATCTTTCCCGAGTAACCCCACATTCACACCTCGGCTTGATGTAGGGGCTATTCGGGCATTAACTTTCCAGCCAGACACCAGACGACCCTCGATCTCCATGCCATTTCCTGATCCACCATGTCCTCCATGGCTCTACAGGTTTTCTCATGTGGCAGTTACCAGAAAGGTAGGGCGAGTCCTGTCCATATAGGTTATGTGGTTGTACGAAATCACTATGTTGAGGTCAAATGAACCAGTCCTTATATTGGTGAGGTGGCTCCATCCGTCCTTGGCAAAAGGACCAGTTCGGAACACACAGTATCGAACTAAACTGGAGTACTCAACACAAGGCTAGTCCAGAAAACATTGCCATCAGACTATTACTGAAGCACTCAGTGCCCATCGGTGGGTTACACCGAATACACAGCCGTAGCTGGTATACCTCTTTGGAGAGCCTGCGGCATCCCATCACCATACCCGCCTCGACCACCCTTCCCCTTCACAAACACAGTTCATTAATATCCCACCCATATCCTAAATCACACCACCAAACACCTTTTAACACATTTCACAATTATGTATACAGTGTGTAGTGGTTCCGCAATGCGACCATCGCAGGGGTTCCTAAGCATAGTACTAACAAGGAGGTGCTCACATCGCTGCTATAGCGTAGTGATGAAGCTGTTAGGTTGTCAAGGGGTTATGTTGTCAAGGTCAAGGAGGGGATTGTGATAGTCACTGTCATTATTGTAACTGATACAGTGTCTTGTTTCAAGCCATTGATAGCGAGTAACTATCATGTTACTGTTTATCGTTGGCTAGTAGCTAACGCCGATACTCAGTCACCAACATAGATCATGCTACCACATCAAGTGGTTCATAGCATAACAACATTTTAAAATAGACATACAGTCATGCAATGAAAACATGCCATAGGTGCGATTGTAAAACATAGGTAAAACATGATCAAGGAGTTAGAGCTTGCCTTTATAGTGGTTTATCAAAGTCTTTGTCCCGTTCCTCGTGATTCGGGTCTTGAATATGTCCCTCGCGAACTCTCCGGTTACTAAGTACATAGCTATGCGAAGAAAATATGATTCATCGATAAAGATCCAAGAAATCCAAATAGAACTCAAATAAATATGATCAATCATTCAATAACACGGTTATTAAGTTTCTTATAAGGTTTATTGGAGAATACGTAACTCTACTGGTAGCTTATCTGAAAATGCTACTATTTCATTGGTCAACCAAATGGTCACTGAAAGGTTATATCTATTTTATCGGTCTTCTTAGTTATTTTCATGCTTTATGATAATTAAGGTGAGCTCACTAGTTTATACTATAAATTACATATATTATGGTAAATGAGTTGAGCATAACTTCTATGGGCGTCATTATAATTATCCTATCTTCACAGTAGTATACTCGCTAAAGTTCTACTAATGTAAGTCTCACGTATTTTAGAGATTATGCATGAGTCCTAACGTGTTTGAACTTAAGGCAACATTTTTTGTAAAGACCTGCTAGTGTGTGACCGGTCAATTCATTCTATTTCTTAATTTATTGTTTTCTTAATAAACCCTAAAGATTATGAACTTATTATGGAATTTCATTAGTGTATGATTATTAGGACTTCACGGAGTTATTATTGTAGGTTCACTCTATTTAGAACTTACATGCGAGTCTGTATCATCCAATAGCTCTCTAATTAATTTTCTACAGTTACACTAGTTAGTTTATTATCATATATTTTATTTTAGCTAATTTCTATTTACATTATAATATATGTTTAGCAATATTTTCTAGGGATTTTATTATCTGTGAGGGGGTTTGTTTATTTAGGTTTTCCACTAACTATCAGTAATTTAATCAATTTTCTATAAGGAGGAAAATTATTTTACTACTCCACATCCTATATTGGTTGAATACTATTTTTATATTATATTATTATTGCCAATTAATACTCCTAATGCTTTCTATGTAATTATTCGTGAAGGCTTATCAAATTGGGAGGCTAAGTATATATCTTCCATATTTCCTAGTTAATTAAATGATTCTATTAGCTAATATTAGGTATCATGCTTTCTACAATTTATTTCTGTCACTGACTACAGTTTTGTGTTCTAATAGTCATCAAGTAATTCTAGGGAACTTCTAGAAAATTATTTACAAAATGATTATGTGATTATGAATTTAGAGGCTAGGCATTATTCATTTTCAATTTCCTGATTGGTTATTCCATTTTTGTAAGACAATAACATTTATTTCCATTTCTACAAGCAATTCATACCACCAAAAGTCCCTAATATGGCCTACAAACAGTCCATGATTTTTAGAGGATTTTTCCATAATTTTCTAATATCAAGAAATGTGGTTTATATGGTCCTGTGTACTCGAAGCAAGTGGATCTAGCATTTTAACAGGCAAGTGAAGGCTGACCAGTGGGCCAATACTGACAGTTTGCTCGTGCGTGTACCTGTAGAAATTTAGCCTGTGCACAGTGGGAGAGAAGGGAGCCCAGACGTCAGTCGTTCCAATCAACCATGTTGTGGACCGTGCGCCTGGCTTATGAGCTGCTAGGTCACTGGTTTACGCGAACCGAGTCCACTGAAGGTGGAAACCAACCTATGCTAAAGTGGCGGGATGAGGTGGCCCTTAGGTGGCGGAAAATCGGCTGGCATGGCGCCCAGGTGGCGGCCACGTGTGTGCCACGTATGCACGACTCAAGCGAAGAGGGAAGCAGCCGCGAGCGTCCGCTAGAGGCAACGTGGCGGCGGACGGCCCGGGAGTTAACCGGCGGTTGGCCGGAGCAAGTACGCCGTCTACGGCAAGTACCAGGGCGTTGGCAAGTGCATGGTGGGCTCAGTCGGACTGGGGACTCGCCTACGATGGCCGGCGAGCAGTGGCGACCGCAGGCGACGGCGCGCCATCGATCCACCTGTGCACGCTGTAAATCGATGAGCCAGTTTGCCAGGGGCGTGTTCCAGAGCTCGTGCAAGGTTATGGTACGCTCGGACTGGCCATAGTGGCGCCCACGGCGGCCGGCAACGGCGAGCGGTGGCGTGCGGTGAGCATCGCTCGGAGAAACAGCCCGTGCGCGTGTTTCCTAGCGGCTTGGTGTGGCCTAAAGTGTACGCGGGCGGTAGCAGAACATGTTGGCGCGCTTGGCCGGGTCGGGGAATGCCCCACGACGGCTGACGACGGGGAAGGGCGGCAAAGGGGCGGCTGCGACCCTAGGGTTCCATGGCAGTTGCATGTACGGCGTGCTAAGTGGCTAGGAGACAAGTGTTCTACGCGCTATATACACTGAGAAAGCTACTAAAGAAGGTAATTGATGTACGGGCACTCACCGGAGCGGGAACGGAGACGGCGGGCGAAGTTTGGGAAAAATGGTGTGCTCCGAAATTGAGACGAAGGAGCGCTCGTTAAGTGCGGCTTGGTGCTCAAATGGGTGAAGGGAAGGAGGGCGAAGGTGTGTTGCGCGATAGGAGTGATGGGGGGTGTTTTATAGGCTTGGCCAGGCGGTTCGTGGGGGCGGTTGACGGCGCAACTTTTGTCGTGAGCAGAGGCAGTGCGAAGGGATTCCGTGGCGCACGCGCCACACTTTCTAGCTCGCAACAAGCAGACACGCACGTGAAGTCATGTCGGAGCCGTCATGGTGACGGGCGATGCGACGGGAGGATGGAGACGCGACGACGACCGTCGGGCGTTGTGTTCGGTGCGAGTTGAGGCATTGTGCATGGCGCTCGCTTCGTCACCGTAGCAATGATGCTCGGGTGGAGGCGGCCTGCCTTGGCGCAGAGCGAGCGTGGCGAAGAGCAGAGCGACGGGCGGTGTCCCATCGCGGGTTTCCCCATACCCGGTCGGGCTCGCGAGGGAAAGGGAGGAATAAGACGATGGGTGCGGTGCGCTAGGTTGGGCCAGTCAGGGCCGCGCGCGAGAGGAGAAAAAAAAGAAGAAGGTGGGTCGCGAAGGGGAAAGGAAAGGCCGGACGGGCCAGGCCGGGAAGGAGAAAAGGTGGACTGCGCCCGTTTTTCTTTTTTCGTTTTATTTTTCCATTCCATTTGAGTGTGAACTTAAATTCTTATTTTATTCGAGTTTGAATTGGGTTGTTTTATACCCTCAATTTATTTATAAAAATCATTCATTATTTGTACTTCTATATGCATGTATATTTATATGTTGTCATACACATTATTTGTTCAAAAAAAATTTGGGTTGATTTTCACTAGGTCCTAGGTATGCCTTTTATTTGGATTTTGTTTATAAGCAAATTTTGTTTTAAAGTTTCAAATGCTTACTTTATTTGAATCCATTAATTCACTAGTTGACAAGCACACATTGACATATATGTGTCACTCCGTTTATTTAGTCGTCTTTTATCTTGACCATTGTATCTTAAGTTCGTAGTTGGTGTTGGCTTCATATTTTATTGGTTTTTGTTATAAGTTTGAATCGACTTAGAATTCTATACATTTACTATATCGTCCATTCTCCCTTATTTTCTATGTTGATTAGTGTTGAGCCCATGTATACATGTGTATGTGTGTATTATGTTTTCTTTTTTACTTTCATATTTATTTTTGTTTGGTTCAGATTTATTTTACAGTTTTATTTGTATTTAAAAGTGTGTCTTCTTATTTACACATCCTTTTGTCTTGATTTTCTATTGACCGTTAATGTTTGTTTAAAATAAATTAATTCGAAGTCATTTTTAATAGTTTCAAATTTTGGGCTGTGACAGGTGGCTTGGTGAGAAGAGGGTCAAGTGAAACCCGGTCCTTGTGTGGATTTCTCAACGTGGATGTAGGCTTCTTCGTGGAGCTGAACCACAGGATAAATCTTGTCTCACTTGTCACTTTATATTTGGTAATCACTAGATTGCTATTAAGAGTCATATTGTTCTTCACTTTGATCTTTGTTGAAATCTTGTAACCTAACTGCTTACACTTGTTAATCTAAGTTGTACTAGATTACTAGACATTGCATCTATCTTTGGTGAACTTAAATTCCGCAAATCACTTGTAGAAATCAACTTTTTAGGTTTTCACTCTGTGCTGAGCGGACTAGTCCGGTCCTGATCAGACTAGTCCGGCCTTAGGAGTTTAATCTCGTTTGATTAAGCGATTTCAGGTCATTTTTCCTATTCCCCCTTCTAGGCGACTTTCATGCACCCATACTACAACTCCTATGCTCCCAGCACTACGACATAACATTTTCAATAAATCATCTAGTAATGTAGAAACCAGTGAATCAATTACTGCTTATCATCTACAATTCGAACAAAATAGCAGTTGGTTTGATATCCAATAGCTCCTTCTACAATAGCCCCCAACAATGAGCGACAACAATATTAGACAGTAACAGTGTGTCGTCAGGTCGATATTAAGATTCGCTAGTGTAAGGATCGAATACCCAAGAGGGGGGTGAATTGGGCTTCTTTTCAAAAATTAAAGCAATGAAACTTAATTACTAAAAGCCCAATTCTCTATGCAAACAACCTATGCATTCAAGTGAATAATAACTTTGCGGTATAAGAAATGCATAAGTGCAAGGAGAGAGGAAGAAAGCGCAAACTCCCGAGGAGACACGAAGACACGGGGATTTATCCCGTGGTTTGGCAAGATCGTCAAGATCTTCCTACATCCACGTTGTGGCACCCACCAAAGGGTATAGCCACTCCCAAGTCACCGAGACCAGGGATCTTCACTATATTTCTCTGTTTGCCAACCTCGGCAAGGTGGAGCTCAAGCCTTGTACAAGTTGGATCCTCCGGGCTTCCACAATCGTCTTGACAAGCTCCAAAAGGTTCTCTCCAATACAATCACCAAGGGACACTCCCTTACAACTCTCACTATACTAGAGACTCCAATTACCAAGAATGGAAACACACAAGCACTATTTCTAGCAAGTTCTAGCCTATCTCTTGGTGTGTAAGTGGTGTAGATGATGTAGAAGTGTTAGCTCAACGTCTTGAATGCTTGAGAATGTGTAGAGTAGCTCTGGTTGTCAAGACTTGTCGAATTGACTGATTGAAGGGGTATAAATAGCCAGCCTCCATGAAATAGCCGTTGGAAAAGTAGGCTGACATCACTGTTCTGCGAACACCGGATGATCCGATGCTCCCCTTTCAGTTATCATCGGTCAAATCCAAATTAGCTGATGTCACTGTGTCAGATATGACCGTTGTTAGACCGATGTTACCCTTGCCTTCTCATCGGATGATCCGGTGGCACTTCATCCAGAATTGGTTCAGAATTGATGCTTACTGGAGTGATCGACCGATGTGTTCATAGTTGTACATCGGATGGTCCGGTGTTACACTTGGTCTAGGGAGATTACTTACTGTACTGATGGACCGATGTAACATGTCCTTCATCATCGGATGATCCGATGAACACTTAGTCCTGAGGTCTTCTTCTTCTGCTGAACCAACTCAACCGATGTGTTGTTTTATGAAAACATCGGTTGATCCGATGAGTTGATTTTGTTTGCTTCGAGTTGTTCTAAGTGATTCTTTTGGAATTTGCTTGATTGACCTCTTAGGCATTGGTTGGAAATATTCTTCTGATGATTATCAAGCATTGAGTGCTGTCAATTTTGGTTGAATAATTTTGACATATGAGCTTTACTTCTAATCTTCATAAACATTGATTGATCTCATAGAATGATTGTTTAGGGGTCTCCAATTATATACAATTAGCAGTAGATGATATTCATATAGCTTTCATTTGATTGTGATGAGTGACATGGGAGACCTTGCATCCACAAATTCATTAGCAAAAACCAATGCTTGTCATTAATCACTGAAACCATACCTCATGGGGCCTAGATGCTTTCAATCTCCCCCTTTTTGGTGATTGATGACAACACAACAAGTAAAGCATAATAGTAACGAATTTGAGAATACGATACTCAAAAGGATATGCAATAAGCACAAAGGTTAGCACACATAAACTTGAAGGCTCAAAAATGATCAATAACTCGAAAGCTCAATCGATCAATAACTCAAGAGAATAAGTGGCACACGAATACTCAATGAAATAACAAAAGAGTAGCAAAACTCCAAATTACAAAGGAACTCCCAAAAAGATATACTCCCCCTACAGCTAGGACTCCCCCTGAGACTAAGCTATCCTCCCCCTGACTCTTCTCCCCCTTTGGCATCAAGATACCAAAAAGGAAGCCGAGTGCCTAAGAACCTTGAGCGCTCGGGGCGATGACGAACTGGTCACCGTCGGGGGTGCTGTCGTCGGAGCTGCTGCCTGCTGCTGCCGAAGCTGGAGTAGCGGTGACAGGAGCTGTAGGAGTCGCTGTCAGTGCCTGCTGAGACTAGACTGCAAGAAGAGGAGCACTGATAATGGATGCCGGTGTCTGCTGGAAAAGCGTCGTAGTCGGCAAGGGAGAGTGGATAGGAGCACCTGGAGCAAGTAGTGGGGACATGCTGATCGACGGGATCGGCGTAGTCGGCACTGGCGCTGAAGTTGGTGCCAGGACAGGAGGACCTGGAGCAAGGCCTGGAAGCTGTGACGGCAGGGCAATCCCGGTCTGCGTGTAGAGGTTGGTGATCAACCCCAGGATGCCCATCATCGCCTGCTGCGTCTGCTGCTGCTGGTCGAGAGAGCGCTGGTGCATCTGATCAATCAGCCCAGTCAGCCTATCAGTGTCCTTTCGCCTCTCGCGGGTGATCTCTCGCTGCATCTCCTGCTGTTGCTGCTGCTGGAGTGCCAAGAGACGTGCAACCTGCTCAGCTCGGGCCTGCTCAGCTGCAAGCCGGTCCAGGCGTTGCTGCTCAACCATCTGCTGAAGTAGGGAGGTAAGCTCAGATGGCTGAGAGACATGTGCCTCTGACACGGGAGGTGGAGTAGGAGGTGGCACAGTCGAGCCTCCAGCCTCCGCGTCGTGCTGCCTGGGTGAGGGAGGAGGTGGGAAGTACTCCTCGACACTGTCGCTGGTGTCACTCTCGGACCAAATATGCTGTAGGTCCTCACCCTGAGCCTCTGCCTGTGCTAGTCTCTCGTCTTCCTTCTCCAGGTCTGACCAGTCTTCCTGTGAGAGACGGGCACGGACCTGACGCTCAACTGGACGGCCAAGGCGGCGGTCTCCAGGAGCTGGAGCACGGTAGTGGCCGAACCGTGTGATGCTCTCGTCAGTGAGATTGTCACGCACTGCGGACCCCTCTGGAGCTACCATGAAGAGCAAGTAGCTGATCCAGTGACCAAACACAAGCTGGCTCATCATCCTGACTCCATCAGTGATTACATCGTCCATCTCACAGATGAGAATGTCCACAATGTCGAACTCCATCCCGTTCATGACATAGAACAGGAGAGTCTGTTGCAAGCTGGTGAACCCCTCAAGGTATCCGGACCTCGGCAAGAGTGTGCGACGCAAGGCAAGATGCACAGTGCGCGCAGCTGGAGTGAGTAGTGCCGGTACCCTTGGCTGGTCTGGAGAGAAAGGCTGAGAAAATAGTGAGCGTATCTCCACAAGTGGTGGTGCCACTCCTCCAGTGAGCGGCCTCCTCGGTGGGTCAGCCTGTCCATACACCCTCTCGTGCAGGCAAGTGTCATGGAGATCCACTCCTAGCAGCTGTCCCAACGTCTGCCTGGTCAAGTGATGATGCTGGCCCATGAACATGAAATCAATAGATTTGCGGCCCTCAAAAATGTAGAGTGTGGCATAGAATACTCGGACCCAATCCTCCATGTAGGCACTCCTCTCGTAAGACATCAGCTCCACTAGCCCTCTATACCTCTCAAAGCTCCACATGTTTTCTTGTATGTATGATCACGCGTAGAGGGACGTGCTCAAGAGGCCGCATACGAGGATTTCCAAAATCAAGACTTTGAAGCGCTTGAGCAACCCCATCCGTCGGAGCAAGGCAAGTGTCCTTGAAGCATATTGATCTTGTTTTAAAATAAATGTTTTGTTTGTGAACTTGCATGCTTGTGTCAAATTGATGGGAATCCTATGGTAGGAAGTTTACTAGTTTTGTTTGACCACCCTTGTCACCTGGAATTTATGGTAGAGAGTCGGGAAGGGTTTTTACCTTTTTGCTTCGCTTAATTAATTGGGATGGCAAACAACACTACACATTTAATTATGCATCAATGATATTATGGTTAATGTGAACTGGTCAATACGATGGGTGATCTAAGCAAGCCTGGTATGTGGATGGGTTGGATGTTATGGTGGTTTATTTGCTTTAGATCTAAGGACCGGTTCATGCAAGAATATGCCAGGTCAACAGTGCCACCACAAGGCCAAGTATGGGTGCGGCGTAGCTGAATAATTAGGAGGGCTGCTAGTATTGTATGGACCATTGGATGGCGCGGGGAATGGGAGTCGAGGAGGACTGCCCTGGGATCCGCATGGCACACAGGGGGCCCGTGGGTGGGAGAATGGAGATTCAAGCCTGCCGGTGAAACCTTAGTGGGCCCGTACATACTAGTAGTCCCTTTTGAAAGGCTATTTTGTGATCTCTTGGCCACACACCTACGGAAGTGTGAGATGGCATAATGGAGGTTTCTTAGTCATCGAAAGGTGATGAAATCACAAACATGTGGGTAAAGTGGTACAACCTCTGCAGAGTGTTTAAAACTATCATGATAGCCGTGCTCCCGGTTATGAGCGCCTGGATGACCTACATGATTAGTGTTGGAATTGGGATTTGGGATGGTTATGGTTGGTTTATGGTTATGGGTTGGTAATGGTTATGGTTTATGGATTATGGTCATGGATATGAATTTGAGTTATGATAATTGGACATGGATAATGGTGATGTTGGCAATAATTGGATATGGTTTATGTTTGTTAATATGATGGTTATGATGGGATTGTTTCACATAGACATAGTATAATGCTTTTCAAATGTTTTACTGTACTTTTCAGCACTTAGCCATTATTACATTCGTCATTTGAATAAGCCACATGTCATACTTTCCACACTTGCTGAGTACGACATGTACTCACCCTTGCAATCCCCCCCCCCAACAGCTACTGGAGACAATTGGGAGTACCCTGAGGATTACGTGGAGTACTAGGTTGCGTACCGCCGTCAATTGCCTGTGGATTGGAGTCGTGCTGCTTAGTTTATTTTTCGCTGCATTATTTAGAGTTTTATCATTCGTGAACTATTGGATTATTGTAATAAAGTACTTATTTAATAGTTAAGACGTGGTTAAATTTTGTATATCGTTTGTGATGCAACCGTATATGTGTGATGAACTTCCTGGGCACACATATGCGTTACACTTGGTTCATATTCGGAACCGGGTGTCACACACTGCCAGGGCAGAGCCGCACCAGAAGTGGATGGACACGACCATCACTTTCGATGTTTCGGACTGCCCTCGGAATATGATCGGAGCTGGCCAACTCCCATTGATGGTATCTCCGACCATCAACAACATCCAACTTCACCATGTAATGGTGGACAGAGGTTCGGGGCTAAACCTCATAAGCTTCGAAGCTTTCGTTAAGCTTTAGCTCCGACCTTTGGGCCTTCGCCCCTCCCGACCTTTCTCCGGAGTAGGTCCGGGGGCCATAACCCCACTCGGTGCCATACCTCTTCCGGTGACCTTCGGGACCCGGGAGAATTACCACACTGAAAAGTTGGTCTTCAACGTGGCGCAAATCAACTTACCCTTCAACGCCATTCTGGGCAGGCCGGCCTTATACAAGTTCATGGCTACTGCTCATTATGGATACTTGGTGTTGAAGATGCCAAAACCAGCTAGTGTTCTCTGGATCCGTGGAGATCGCACCGCCAGAGTGATAGCCCTGGAAGAACTTCACGCGCTTGCTACAGCGCAGGAAGAAGAATCTGGAAAGGAGCAAGCTCCAAAACCCCCGAGCATTCGTCATCGAGGCACAACCTATGCACCTCGCGTGCAACCAAGCGACAACACCGACATTCCCGTCAAAGTCGTCCAAATTGGTTCCGACGCCGCTCAGACCACCCATATATCGGGAGGTCTGAATGACAAATAGGAACTCGCGCTCATCACTTTCCTCCGGGCTAACTTCGACGAGTTTGCCTAGCAACCGTCACAAATGCCTGGGATCCCTAGGGAAGTGATCGAGCATAATCTGAAGATCTATCCTGACGCTCGGCCTGCACATCAGAAGCCTCGGAAGCAATCAGTAGAGCGACATAACTTCATATGTCAAGAAGTGAAGAAGTTGCTTGAAGCTGGATTCATCCGAGAAGTCTTCCACCCAAAATGGATGGCAAACCCAGTCGTTGTACCCAAGGCCGGCGGGAAGCTTCGGATGTGTATCGACTACACTACACTGAATAAGGCATGTCCAAAAGATCCATTCTCACTACCTAGAATAGATCAGATAGTGGATTCCACCTCCGGGTGCGAATTACTGTGTTTCTGGACGCATATTCTAGGTACCATCAAATCAGAATGTCCAGGAAAGATGAAGAGCATACCTCATTCATCACAGTAGATGGATTATATTGTTATACCGTCATGATATTTGGTCTCAAGAATGCTGCTTCAAGGTCTCAAGAATGCTGCTTCAACATTTGTACGAGCTTTGTACAAAACTTTTGGAGAGCTTATCAGAGACGTAGTGGAAGTGTATGTCGATGACATCGTCGTCAAGATTAAAAACAAGGAGTTGTTCCTTGACACCTTGCAAGCTGTCTTCGACAAGTTACGAGCCACTCGCATGAAGCTGAACCCGTACAAGTGTGTCATCGGGGTTAGCTCCGGAAAACTTCTTGATTTCTTGGTGAATCACCGAGGAATAGAAGCAAATACAGCGAAGATAAAAGCCATTGAAGATATGTGGCCACCAGCCCGCATCAAGGATGTCCAAAAGCTGACTGGATGTCTAGCCGCTCTCAGCCGGTTCATCTCAAGGCTGGCGGAACAGGCGCTACCCTTCTTCAAGCTGTTGAGGAAGTCCGGACCATTCCAATGGTTTGAAGAAGCAAAGAAGGCATTCCAGGAGCTGAAGCAGCTTCTCACCACCCTACCAACCTTAGTAGCTCCGAACCCTGGTGAGACTCTACTGCTTTACATTTCGACAACTGACGAAGTTGTCGGCATGGTCCTGGTTGCGAAGAGACCAGAACCATCACAAGCTCAGGAATCCAGACCCCTCCAGGAGGTTCCTGAAGGCTAGTCTGGGTCCCAGTCCCCAGACTTGGGTCAACAAGGAGTTACTCTTGTTGAGCAAGAAGAGCCGAACCCCCCTGGAAGGGTCCTAGTCACTTTTGAAGAAGCTCTGGGTTCCTCCAACAAGGACCCGGAGGTCCCCGAAGAAGGTCCGCACCCCCCCCCCCCCGGAGGGTCCGGGTCGATGAGGAGGAAGCTTTGGGCCCCTCCGGGAGGGTCCGAACAGTCCAACGCCAAGTGTACTTCATCAGTGAAGTACTCCATGACGCCAAAACTCATTACCTGGAAGTACATAAACTGCTATACACAGTTCTTATTGCTTCCAGAAAGCTTCGACATTACTTCCAAGCTCACAAGATCTCAGTGGTGACTTCATATGCACTGCGAGCGATTTTGCATAATCCCAAATCCACTAGGAACATTGCAAAGTGGGCAGCGGAATTGGCCGAGTTTAACCTTGAATTCATCCCAAGACAAGCGATCAAGAGTCAAGCATTGGCAGACTTCGTGGCGGATGGACCCCCTCTCCATCAAATCCTGGGGGCCCCATTGAGCAGAAGTCGGAACCCAAGGTTCCATTATTCACTAAGCCTCACTGGACTCTCTACTTCAACAACTCCGTGTAGAAGCAAGGGGCTGGAGCTGGAATCCTTCTCGCCCCAAATGGGGAAAAGGTAAAATACATGGTTCACCTTGACTTCAAGGCGACCAACAACATGGCGGAGTATGAAACACTCATTTATGGACTAAAGGTGACACTATCATACGGTGTCAAGTAGCTGTTGGTCAGGGGAGATTCGTAACTCATCATTAAACAGGTGAAGGGTGAATGCTCCTGCAACAATCCCTAACTAGCTGCTTATCTCCTTGAAGTCCAGAGGCTTCAAAAGGACTTCGAAGTCCTGGACCTCCACTATGTCCAGCGTCTCCACAACACTGAAGCTGACGAACTCTCGACGAAAGCGTCAACCGGAGCTCCGACTCCCAACAAAACCTTCGTTCGGAGGTTGTCTAAACCTACAACTCAGCCTGTCGAACTGAGCGAAGGGGGCGAGACCAGCACCTCGAAGCTGGCGGTCCCGATGACCCTGTTACCATGGCAGCCATCAAGGGTCATAGGTGCCGCCAAAGGTCCGAGCAACCCAGCACGCAAGACTCAAATGCTCAAGCTAGCTCCGATGCATGGATCTCGGAGATCCGGAGCTACTTGAAAGACAATTTCCTTCCTGAAGATAATGTATTCGCTGACTGGATAGTCAGATTGGCTAAAAGATACACGCTGGTAGAAGGGGATCTCTACCGGCGCGGTGCCAACAGCGTCCTAATGCAGTGCATTACAAGGGAAGAAGGCTGCGAGCTTCTTGCGGAAATCCATGGAGGCGAGTGTGGGAACCACGCGTCTTCCCGCACGCTGGTCGGTAAAGCATTCCGACATGGCTTTTACTGGCCTACAGCACTCCAGGATGCAACTGAGCTAGTGAAGAAATGTGAACCATGCCAGTTCCATGCGAAACAAATTCACACACCAGCTCAGCCTCTACAAATGATACCTCCTACATGGCCTTTCGCCGTGTGGGGGATGGATATCTTGGGACCTTTCCCAAGAGCCGTTGGAGGTTACAAGTTCCTGTATGTTGCCATTGACAAATTCACCAAATGGAAGGAAGCAACTCCAGTTGTGACAATAAACAAGCAATCAGCTATCAACTTCTTGCAGTCCATCGTATGTAGATTTGGAGTCCCAAACAAAATCATAACTGATAATGGGACCCAGTTCACAAGCTCTGCATTCCAAGGATATTGCGAAGACCTCGACATCCAAGTCAGCTCGCTTTCATAGCTCACCCGGCAAGCAATGGCCAGGCCGAGAGAGCAAATGCAGAAATCCTAAAAGGACTCAAGATGCGCACATATGAGCGCCTGAAAAAACATGGAGTCAACTGGATCGAAGAGCTTCCGCTCACATCGTGGGCCAACAGGATAACTCCAAACCGGTCAACTGGAGAGACACCCTTCTTCCTGGTGTACGGAGCTGAAGCAGTCTTTCCTCGGAGATCACCTTGGGGTCACTCCGGGTCCGGACCTTCGATGATGCCACGCAGGACCAGCTCCGACGTGAAGACCTTGACCTTCTTGAAGAGGGAAGGTGTCGAGCAGCTGTTCGGAATGCCCGATACCGCCAAACCCTTCAGCGCTATCACCAACAGCATGTTCATAGCCGACAACTCGGGGAAGGCGATCTGGTGCTACGGAGAATACAATCAAGAGAAGGGTTAAACAAACTTTCCCCCGGCTGGGAAGGACCCTTCCGAGTGATCAAAGTATTCTGTCCTGGATGCGTTCGCTTGGCAACCGAGGATGGGACACCTCTCCCAAATCCTTGGAACATTGAGCACCTTTGTAAGTTCTACGCTTAATATCACGGAGGTGAGTCTGTAGTTACATGTGATGTATGTTATAGAGTCATTGTACAGAGTCGGGTAGCTCCTTCGGGAGAACAGCCAGACCTTCTCCGGAAGGTCTGCAAAGTTCAGGCAACACTTATCACAGTCTCAGAACTAAAAGTGTAGCTAGCTACCTTGGGTCAAACGAGAAACAAAACACACTTAGCCTGGTTCTGTACCCTAAGAGTGTACTTGTTTCCCCTGTACCCCGCACCTATAATGAAAGACATCATTGTGTAAAAACAGACTCCACGTGCATTTATTTTGTACAGGCTCAATATTTTTTATTTTTCTCTTTCTTGTCTATAACAAAGTTGTGAAATTCTCAATAAACTTTAGCTCGACCAGTACATGTACATTTCGAGTTGCATCATCTATTCTTCCGGGTCCAAACATTGTTAATGGCCTACTCACCTGAATGCCGCCAAGCCAATCTAGGGCCGAAGTGTGCTATCGACTTAGCCTGGTCATGCACCCTAAGTACGCCACTCTACCTACACCCTGGCAGGCCGAAGTAAGGTGAGTCCAGAAATGATGGGATCTAAAGGAAGCAAGGCAGTGCACTTGATTGTATTTAGACTTATGTTCGACCTAAAACTTTCTCGGGAATAGTAAGTTGCAACTGAGTTATAGATAGGAAACGGACTTTACTTTTTTTCTTGACTTCAGTGTGCAGGAAAAATAAAGACCACATAATGATGGTGAATGACCGGAGCTACCAAAGCCATGACATCCCCTAAGGTGGCTTGTGTCGATGTTCCAAACATTGATAATGAGAGTCTCTGGAGCTACTCAGCTCCGGTAAAGCCAGAGGGACGACCTTCAACGTGAACAAAAGATGGTGGGAAGACTCTACCATGGAGTCTGCTGTCGACACACCGCGTGTTGACAGAGGTCACCGCTGGAGCTACCAAGCTCCGATACCCCACAAGACTAACTGTCGATGCTCTACGCGTTGATGGACACTCTTGCCGGAGCTATTGAGCCCCGACGCTGGTCAATGCCGGAGCCACTAAGCTCCGACAACCTCAGGGGGCCTTCACTGTCGAAGATTTCGGACCTACGTTCTACAAGTTTGAAGCACGCAAGTCTTCAACAACAGTTACATTCTCTTGGTACATGTTCACAATAAAATTGTGTACATATACCAGGGGGCCAAGTGGGACAAAGGTGTTGAAGACAAAAAATGAAATTCATAAAAATTTGGATTTCATTCATCTGGAGACAAGAGATTACAAAATTGGAGAAAAAGAAGAGAGAATACAAGCGGGAGCTACAAAGAGATGGTCCTAGACCCTATGGAAGAACGAGGCGACCTTCTGGGCAACCTCCGATACGCTGGCTTGGGCAGCTTCTCCCTATCCGTCGATGGGGCCTTCAAGCATTGGGTCTAGTGAGAACTGAGGGTCCCGAATTGTGTAGCACGTCAGCATGAATTCTGCGACGTTCTTTGCCAGGGATTGCCCCTCGGTTTCCATCTGGTCCGCAATGACATCGCCCATCTCGGTGAGCTTGTTGCCTCCAAACTCAACGCCTGCAACGCCTGGTCCATCTCCGGCTCTGGGTCATCCGGACGCACGGGACTAAAACCCATTGGCTTCAACACATCGTTGGATTTGCCCAGGAAGTCCCAAACTTGTTGGGACTCCGCAGCCCTGGAACCTCGCATCTCTTCCAAGGATCTTTTGGCCGCCGCAAGCTCCGAATTCTCCCGGGTAAGACGCTCAACCTCTTTGGCGTCCTGCTGAATCTTTTCAGCAAGCTGCCTTTCGAGTTTGCCGAGCTCTTCCTCCCGGAGGTGGATCTTGTTCCTGCGGTCGACCAGATCCTTCTCCCGGCCCCGCACCTTCTTCTCCTTGGCAGCAATTTCAACCTCCCTCTTGTGGAGGTCCTATCCTCGCTGCCAGGCCTTCTTCTCCTCTTTCTCGCAACGCTCATCCAACTTCTTGGTGCGCTCTGTGAGACTCTTGTCACCCAGAGTTAGCCTATGAGTAAGATCTTCCTCCCTCTTCATGAGGTCATCCCGCGGCTCCAGGAGTTTTTGCTCTTCATCTTCGAGCTTTTTCTCCCACTCCTCAAGGGGCTCCCGGCGCTTGACGAGGCTGTTGTGGATAGCGCTGAGCTTCTCCCCATGATCATTAGCTGCGTTATTGGCAGCTATGGCCTGTTCGTGGTTGCCCCGGGACTGGTTGTCGAGGGATCGCACCATGCTTTCCCTCTCGTCCAGTAGCTTACCCCAGTACTCCAACCGGACCTTCTCCTTCTTCACCCACAACTTGTCGTCAGCCAGCCTCGATTGCGCCAGCTTGGTCTCGAATTGAGCCGATTGGGCCACCTCCTAAGAGTTTGGCGCTCCTCCTCGAGGGCCTTGCTGACGTGGTAGAAAGCCAGCTAGACTTGACAAAGGCTGGAGCAGGCGTTGTCAATAGACAACGACAAAGGGATTGGGTCCGGACCGACCGGGGTCATCTCTGCTGGTTCTAGTGGGTTCTCCGTGACAAAAATCGGGTCTCACTCTACAAGAGCGGCCCCCTGAGCTTCCACGACACTAGGGCCACCCTCCGGGATAGCCTCGACCGCCGCCGAGGAAGGTCCTGCTACAGAAGTTTCGACCTCCGGAGTTGGCTCCGAAGGTCCCACCGCTAGGTCATCAACAACTGGCCCCTCGAGCGGGGGGCCAGCAGCTTCATCATGGCACCCCGGCTCAGGCACGGGAACCTCCAGGACCACTGCCTTTGGGGCAGGCGGTGAAGATTATGCCGGAGCTGAAGCCACTTCCGGCTCCGACGATGGCACCTCCTCCATCACCGGCTCAGGCGCTGGCGCTTGGACTGTCATGGGCTCGGGCCCCGACACCTCTGCAGCACTCGGCTCAGGCTCCGGAACTTCTTCGACGACCGACTCGGGCGCCGAAACTTTATTAGCCACCAGCTCTACCCCCGGGACCTCATCAATCACCGGCTCGACTGCCAGGGCTTCAACAACATCCGGCTCTAGGGCCGGAATCGCAGCTGCCTCCGGCTCTAAAGCAGGAGCATCCGCCATCTCAACATCCAAACCCGGAGCTTCAACCTCCGGGGCTGGTGCCGCTGGTACATCTTCATTCCCGTGGTCTGGCGCTACCACAGGAGCTTCTGGGGATGAGTCGAGGTCCAGGACCACGACAGTCGGCGCCAGAGCCGCCGCAACGCTTGGATGGAAACTGCGGAGGACCCGACGATACAATTCAAAAACTTCACCCTGCCAATGACAAGGGGCCCGGGGCCACCCCGACGATCAAGTCGAGGTCCTTACCCCAGGCGAACGGTTGTCATCATGAAAGGCGGGAAGCCTGAAGGCGGCAACCTGACAGGGCGCGTGGAACCGATAGGATTTTTGTATCAAGAACCGGCGACCTTCAATTGCGTGAGATCCGCACATCCAGATCTCACCTGCTGCATCCTGGATATGCCACGTGGCATTGGTTTAACTGCGAACTACCGCCAACGGCACATCCAAATACCCTTGAAGACATGGCTCGAAAACCGAAGGATGGACCCACCTCCGGCAGAACGACTTCATCCAAAAGGTCTCTCCCAGAGGTGGGCCCAAGGGCCACTATCGGTACCCTGCGTACCGTATACCCCTTGGGATTACAAAAAGACCAAAGGAACTTCACTTGTCTGAGTTGAAGACCCGCGAAGGCCCACGTGTCATACGGGACCGGACCTGCCTCTCATCTATGGTTAGTCCTAGTGCTGCCACGTGTATACTGCAACCGGACCTACATCCCACACATGGGGTAGCTCCGGGCTAAACACTTGAGCGGCACGCCCTGACCTAACCCTCGACAGACGGAAGCTCTGGTACTAACACGTGTACATCTACACCGGACCTACCCATCCCAAGATGGATAGCTCCGATGCTGCCACGTGTCCATCCGCCAGACCTTCAGCCTTAACAATCAGACTAGTGGACCCCTAACAGCTCGTACCTTTAAGGGGCAATCAAAGACTTCAAGACCCGATTAAGTGTCATTAATACCATATTAATGACACACGATCGGAAGGCCATTAATACCGGTAACGGCATTTTCAAGCCCGTTACCATGCTATTAAGGGTAATTAATCTCATTAATTGTGTATTAAGCATCAGTAACCACCAGGGCCACATGTCGGGCTAGGCTAACGGTGTAACGACCGGTCCTTGTACTATAAAAGGACTGGTCGACGATACACAAGGGACGGCTCGCTAGAACCCTCCCATACACAACTTTGATACCCAATACAACAACTACACACCCCGTGGAGTAGGGTATTACGCTCAGGTGGCCCAAACCACGTAAATCCTTGTGTCCATTTGACATCATCTTTGGAATCTCTATGCGCCCAATACCAAACTACAAACTCCGCGAGCTACCAACGGTAGTACTACGAGAATTGTCGGATCAACACTCCAAGAGCTGTGAAGGAGACGCTGACGTAGACCCAGACGGAATTGGAGAGGTTGAGGGCCTTCCAGGAAGCCACAACCATGTCATGGCCCAGTAGCAGGCAACGATGTAGGTAAGTAATTTAAACTACTGTAGTTTAATTTCATAGCATTTTAGCAATATATATCTTCTAATATTTTGCAATGGCAGGTCATTGCTCGACAGACTGGTCAGCAGATCGAGGTTCCTCCATTTTTGCTGCCTTAGGTGACTCTAACGCAGACACCCCCAGCATAGGTGCCCCCAACGCAGGTACGTAATAAACTCTTTCTTTAATATTGCCATATTTATTTCAATATTTCACATAGGAAGAGAAGGAGGTAGAACATAGGGTGAGAGAGATAGAGGTGGAGTAAGAAAGAGATATGTTGAGAGAGAGGGAGGTGAGATAGAGGTGGAGTAAGAGAGACATATATAGAGAGAGATAGAGTGCGAGAGAGAGAATAAAATGAGGTATATGATGCTAGAGAGGGAGAGGAGGGAGTGAGAGAAAGAGAGTATGAATGGAAAGAGAGGGAGAATAAGAGAGTGAGAGAGAGAAAGAGAGTGAGAGAATTAGAGAAAGAGAGGGAGAGGAAGAGAGAAAGTGTGACAGAAAGAGAGGGAGAGAAAAAGAGTGAGAGAAAGTGAGAGAGAGGAAGAGAGTGAGAGAATGGGAGAAATAGACAGAGAGGAAGAGAGAAAGTGTTACAGAAAGAGAGGGAGAGGAACATAGTGAGAGAAAGTGAGGGAGAGGAAGTGAGTGAGAGAATGAGAGAGAGAGAGAGGAAGAGAGTGTGAGAGAAAAAGAGAGAGAGAGGGAGAGAAAGAGGGAGAGGAAGAGAGGGAGAGAAAGAGAGAGAGGGAGAGGAAGAGGGTGAGAGGATGGAAGTTAGAAAAAGAGGAAGAGTGTGAGAGAAAGAAAGAGAGATGCATTTATAACATGTTTAACTTTAATTTTTTTTTTGTAGGGTTCGACGATGGAGCCGCAAACTCCTCCACCAAGATACCGACACCCGGAGGGACGCACGGAGACGAGTTATTCGGTTCTGGAGGTACTCGAGGGGACATCGTGTAGCCCATTTGTAAATTCTTATGGTGAATGTGTGGTTTGAGATATTGCTCTGTTAAAACTGTTTGAGATATTGCTGCTGTTTAAACTGTTTGATATTGTTGTTGTTGTATCTATGAGCTCGCCATCGTGCGAGGTAGACAATTTTTTTTTTTAATTACAAACATAATTTACATCGGCTATGGCAAATGCGATGTAAGTTAGCTCAGATTAACTTACGTCGGCCCGACCATGCCAGCGTAAGTTAGCCTATGTTACTTATGTCGGTCTGGCCATAGCCGACGTAAGTAAAGGTTCTTACTTAGGTTGGCCACGGACGGCCGACGTAAGTCACATGGCCCAGCTCGCAGTCCAGCCCAATAGCTAACTTACATCGGCGACCGACATAAGTTAGATAACTTAAGACCAAACTTAACGTCAGCCAACAACCGACGTAGTTAAGAGAAAACCGATGTAACTTACATCAGTTCTGAACTTAATTACGTTGGCCCGACCGATGTAATTTGTCGGGATTTCTGTAGTGAAACATACGGGCTACTAGTTTAAATCTTAAATCAACAAATATATAAACATTATGTCACTTTCACTAAGGCAAATAAAATAAATATAGGTGTGTGAGGTCCTAAATCATAAATTTGCCTCTTAGAAAAGGCTAGAAGTTAGCCACTAAAACTAACTCAGGCATTTTTTAAGTGACTCAAGCACATTTATCTATCCGTTAGAAGTCGATGCTTCAGTTTACTAGTCCAAAAGTAGAACCATGCGTTGAGCAGTTTTGCAGTATGAAATTATTGTTTCGGCAAGCACACAATCAAACAGGCTTATAAAACAGACAAATGACAGCATCTTGAATTATATGTTTAAATTCTCTGTTTTCTGAAAAGTACCAATGACAGTATAGCGTCTCCCATAACTCTAGTTCCAAGTTACCAGACATGATGTTTGTTCAAGCATGTAACCCTATTTGTACTACTGATGGGGAGAAGATCTCAAATTGTATCCTTATTTTTTTAGGAGTCAAATGAATCGGGAAGAGAGGGAGTGGGGGCGGATGAGTGTGTTGCACCTGGTGGTGTGGATGTCGGTACTCCCATCCGCCACTCGCGTGCCAGCTTGCCGGCCTCGCCGCCCGCGTGCTGGTGCTGCGCATGCCTGCCGCCTTTGCACGCGCGCCCGCCTGCCTCATTCACCGCACGCGCACTGGCGCCGCGCCGGCCAGCCGCCTACGCACGCGCGCCCGCCTGCCGCATTCCCCGCTCACGAGCTGTCGCTGCACCTTCCTGCCGCCCTCGCCGTTCGCGCGCTGGCGCTGCGCCTGCCCGCCGCCGTCCGTAGGTTAGGGTTGACCGCCGCTTGTGAGAGGAGATCGGTCGGGTCTGGAAACTGGCAACAAAAAGATAAGAGATGGAGGGATAGTTTGGTCCTTTTTGCATTTCCACATAATTTTTTATTCTGTTTATTCCAAGCCAACTAACGGCATTGTAAAATTGTGGTTAACGGCAGACTCGAGTGAAGAAAGTTATGGTAAAAATGGAAAAATTCAAAATCAAGGTCTATATCACAATTGAACTTGAATCTATGGCTAAAACACAATTGTCCCATAACAATAGTGCACTACTAGTGGTACAATAATATTTAGTTAACCTTGATTCGGCAAGAACAGATAAAGAACCAGAACCGGCATGTTTTTAAGCAACCAGGTCAAGTTGCCTCAATCTAACATCCCTTGCACCTCCTCTGGTGTCTCACTTGTCATATCCTTGTAGATACCGGTCCACATCCTATGTCAACTGCATCTAAATAACGTTGGTTTTAGTCGACCTGACTAACTTTATAGTTTCACTTGCATCACAAAAGGGTAAAAGAGTCGAGAAACCAAATTTAGTTCCTGCGAATGGCTAAATAAGAAAAGACGGAGGGTTGTCATACCTAGTGCATATATATTTGTATTAACAAGCATCAACAACAACAACCAAGGCTTTCTCTCAAACAAGTTGGAACCAGGTAGAAATGAAACCTTATAATTTTTAAAGAGAAGTAATAGAAAATAAGATGAGAGTAAAAAAAATAAGATTCTACATTTTATTTATTTTAGAAATGGATTATTAAGAAAGAATATAAGAGTAACAAAATATGAATAAACTAAGATTATGACACATGAATTGCTAATTTCTATGCAGTCCTATCATGATCCAAATCTCTAGGTATGTCTCACTCCTTTAAGTCTCGTTTCACCGCCTCCCGCCATGGCAACCTTGGTCGACCTATACCTCTCCTAAAATTTTCTCTACTCTTTATAATTCCGCAGTTAATCAGTGCTTTTAGAGGTCTCCGTTGGATATGCCCAAACCACCCTAGGCGATGTTGGACTAGCTTCTCCTCAATCGGTGCCACCCCTACCCTATCACGTATCACCTCATTCCTAATTTTGTCTCTTCTTTTGTGACCGTACATCCACCTTAGCATGCACATCTTAGCAACACTCATTTGTTGGACATATTGCCTTTTAGTTGGCCAACATTTTGCTCCATACAGCATCGTATGTCTGATCACTGTCCTATAAAATTTTCCTTTCAATTTTTGTGGGACCTTTTTATCACATAAGATTCTAGATACTTGTCTCCACTTCATCCACCCGATCTTGATCATGTGGTAAACATCTTCGTCAATATCACCATTGCTTTGTAACATTGATCTTAAATATATAAATGTGTCCCTCTTAGGTACTACTTGTCCTTGTAAACTAACATTTCCCTCGTCGCACCCGACATCAATAAAGTCACACCTCATATACTCGGTCTTGGTTCTACTAAGTCTAAACCCCTTTGACTCTAAGGTCTGCCTCCATAGCCCCAATTTTGTATCAACAACATCCTTAGTTTCATCTACCAACACTACATCATCATCAAAGAGCATACACTAAGGGATATACCCTTGTATATCCTTCGACACCTTATCCATCACTAAGGAAAATATGTATGGGCTTAAGGATGATCCTTGGTGTAGCCCTATTGTGACAGGAAAAGTATCGGTCTCACTATCACTTATGAACACACTTGTCACCACATTATCGTACATATTGTTGATAAGGTTAATGCACTTTGTTGGAACTTTGTGTTTCTCTAGCGCCCACCACATGACCGGCCTTGGTACCTTATCGTATGCCTTCTCCAAGTCAATGAACACCATATGTAGATCCTTCTTTTGCTCCCTATATCTCTCCAGAAGCTAACAGAGTAGGAAAATTGCCTCCATAGTGGACCTCCTAGGCATAAAACCAAACTAGTTTTTAGTGACATTGGTCACTTTCCTCAAGCGGTGTTCAATCACTCTCTCCCAAAGCTTCATAGTATGGCTCATAAACTTAATTCCTCAGTAACTAGTACAACTTTGAGCATCTCCTTTATTTTTTAAGATGGGTACTAAAATACTTTTCCGCCACTCTTCATGCATTTTGTTTGAATGAAAAATGTGGTTGAATAGTTTAGTGAGCCATACTATTGCTACATCCTCCAGACATCTTCACACCTCAATGGGGACATCATCGAGGCCGATGGCCTTTCCTCCTTTTTAAGGCCTTCGTAATCTCAGACTCTTGTATCTTCCGCACGAATCACCTGTTAGTGTCACCAAATGAGTCATCCAACTCGAACCTAATGCTCTCATTCCCGTCATTGAATAGTCCATCGAAGTAGTCCCACATCTGTTCCTAATCTCTTCATCCTTCAATAGAATTCGATATGCCTCATCCTTAATGCATTTGACTTGATTGAGATCCCTCACCTTCCTCTTGCGATGTTTCGTCATCTTGTATATATCTTTTTCGTCTTCCTTTGTCCCTAGTCTCTCATATAGCGCATCATAGGCCCGTCCCCTTGCTTTACTCACAACACATCTTGCATTTTTCTTAGCCTCTTTATATTTTGCCATGTTGCTTGCGCTTCTCTCATGATGCCAGCTCTTATAAGACTTCTGCTCCTTAATGGCTTTTTGTACATCCTCATTCCACCACCAAGTGTCTTTATCTATAAGTTTCTTACCTTTTGCCACCCAAGCACTTCCCTAGCTACCTTCCTAATGTAAGTCAGCATCTTCACTCACATACTATCCGCATCTTCCTCTTTGCTCCAAGGTCCTTCCGTGATCATCCTCCTTTTGAATGATTGTCGCGCTTCATCCTTAAACTTCCACCACTTTGTTCTTGTGGTTTTAACACCTTTGTATCGTGACACACGCGCATGGAAATGAAAGTCAGCTACCACAAGTTTATGTTGTGGTACAATACATTTCCCAGGGATCACCTTACAATCTAAACATGCTGTAAGGATCGAAATGCCCAAGAGGGGGGGGGGGTGAATTGGGCTTTCTTTCAAATTTTAAAGCAATTTAAGATTAACAACCTAAAGCCCAATTCCCTATGCAATTTAAACTATGCAATCAATATAAATTAGAGTTGCGGAATGGAGATTGCATAAGAGTAAAGGAAGAGGGATGCAAACGCTCAAAGGACACGGAGTTTATCCCGTGGTTCGGTAAGATCACAAGGATCTTCCTACGTCCACGTTGTGGCACCCTCCGATGGGTTTTGCCACTCCCAAGTCACCGAGACTAGGGGCTTCTTCACTATTCTTCTCCGTTCGCCAACCTCGGCAAGGTGGAGCTCAAGCCTTGTACACTTTTGGGATCCTCCGGGCTTCCACAAACCACTTGGCAAGCTCCGGAAGTTACACACACCAAGGGACACTCCCTTGTGGCTCTCACTATGCTAGAGACTCCAATCACCTAGAGTGGAGGCACCCAAGCACTATCTCTAGCTAGTTCTAGCCTATCTCTTGGTGTACAATTGATGTGAAATTGATGTGAAAGTGGTAGCTCTCTTGCTTGAATGCTCTAGGATGTGTAGAGTATGTCTGGGCTTCAAGTCATATCGATTTGACAGGTTGAAGGGGTATAAATAGCCAGCCTCCACGAGATAGCCGTTGGAAAAGTAGGCTGACATCACTTGTCTGCGAACACCGGATGATCCGATGTCTCCCCTTCAGTTATCATCGGTCAAAGCCAAATTAGCTGATGTCACTATGTCAGATATGACCGTTGTTAGACCGATGTTGAACTGTCTTCTCATCGGATGATCCGGTGGCTCTTCCTCCAGAATTCTGCTTGATCTTGAAGCTTCCTGGAGTGATCGACCGATGTGTACAAACCTGCACATCGGATGATCCGGTGCTTCACTTGGTCCAATGGTGTTGCAATCTGTGATGATGGACCGATGCACTAAGCCACTTACATCGGATGATCCGGTGAGTGTATTTGTCTGAGGTCTTCTTCTTCAGTTGAACCAATTTGACCGATGCAGTCAACTCCAAGTACATCGGATGATCCGGTGTGTTCAACTTGTTGACTTCAAGTTGTTTTGAGTTGTTCTTTTTGGAATTTTGAACTTGTGACCTCTTTGACATTTGTTCGAAGTGTTGTTCTGATTGTCTTCAAGCATTGATTGATGTCAAGTTAGAGCTTTCACTTCTTGTTCTTCACATGATTCGTTTTGATCTCATTTGTTGATTTCAGATGGGTCTCCAATGTAATTTTGATTTTATTTGATTGAGTGCTATTGAGACCTTGCATTCACAAATTCATTAGTAATATTGAATGGTTGTCATTAATCACCGAAACCGTACCTCATGGGGCCTAGATGCTTTCAATCTCCCCCTTTTTGGTGATTGATGACAACACAAAAATTTAAAGCACAATAATAATGAATTTGATGATAGTGTTCAAGTAGATATGCAATGAATACAAGATAAGACACATTAAGCTTGTAAAACGCAAATGAAAATTATGGTGCGAAAAGCTCAATCGATTAAAATCATAAGCAAATGAGACAAGTGAAGGAGTGCTTATTTAAAATTACAAAAGAGTATGAATACAAAGCATGAAAACAAAGATACAAAGGATAACCACGCAATCACGCACTCACACTCCCCCTGAAACTACTACTCCCCCTGACTCTCCTACACCTTCTCCCCCTTTGGCATCAAGACACCAAAAAGGGATCAGAACGCCTACTGACCCTGAGAGCTAGGCGCGAGGACGAACTGGGCACCGTCGCAGTCGTCGGAGCTGGAGTCGCCGGTCGAAGGGGCTGCCGGAGCGGTGGAAACTGGAGGGTCCGCTGCCGGTGCTGGAGGAGAGGAAGCAGGGACCGAAGGTGCTGGAGGAGCTGGAGGAAGTGGAGCGCTCACCACGGACGCCGGTGTCTGCTGGAACAAGGTCGTCGCCGGCAGTGGTGAGTGAATCGGTGCGCTAGGTGCCAGAAGAGGTGACATACTGATCGAAGGGATAGGAGTAGTAGGCACCTGAGCGACACCTGGAGCCAGCCCCAGTCCAGGCTGCTGTGAAGGAAGGGCGATCCCGGTCTGAGTGTATAGGTTGGTGATCAACCCTAGGATCCCCATCATGGCCTGCTGGGTCTGCTGCTGCTGGTCGAGGGTACGGCGGTGCATCTGATCTACCAGGTTGGTGAACCTGTCCGTATCCTCTCGCCTCTGACGGGCGATCTCAAGCTGGAGCTCCTGCTGCTGCCTCTGCAGCTGTGCCAAGTGAGCAGCCTGCTCTGCCCTGGCCTGCTCAGCAGCGAGCCTGTCCTGGCGCTGCTGCTCGATCATCTGCTGGAGAAGCGACGTCAGCTCAGACGGCTGCGTCACCTGCGCCTCGGACACAGGAGGTGGTGTCGGTGGCGGAGCAGCTGATCCTCCTGCCTCGGCGTCGTGCGGCCTCGGTGAAGGTGGAGGGGGAGGGAAGTACTCCTCGACACTGTCGTCGGTGTCGCTCTCAGACCAGATATGCTGCAGGTCCTCCCCCTGAGCCTCAGCCTCAGCAAGTCTCTCGTCCTCCCGCTCTAGGTCGGACCAGTCTTCCTCAGTCAAGCGGGCCCGGACCTGGCGCTCAACTGGACGGCCAAGACGGCGGTCTCCAGGAGCGGACGCACGGTAGTGACCGAAGCGGGTCACGCTCTCGTCTGCAAGTCGGGCCTGTGCTGAGTGCTCCTCTGGCACTACCATAGAGCAAATAAAACTGATCCAGTGCCCATAGACCATCTGTCTCATCATCCCAACCCCATCAGTGATTACGTCCTCCATCTCGCAGAGAAGTATGTCTATGATATCGAAATCCATCCCGTTCATTATGTAGAACAAGAGGGTCTGCTGGAGACTCGTGAACCCCTCCAAGTACCCTGACCTCGGCAGGAGCGTGCGGCGCAAGGCGAGGTGCACAATGCGCGCAGCTGGAGTCAGGAGGGCTGGGACTCTCGGCTGGTCCGGAGAGAAGGAGGAGCCAAACAGGGAGCGGATCTCGTCTAGCTGTGGAGCTACCCCTCCAGTAAGTGGCCTCCTCGGTGGATCTGCCTGCCCATAGACCTTCTCATGTATGCTGGTGTCGTGCAGCTCCAAACCAAGAATGTGCCCCAAGGTCTGCCTCGTGAGGTGGTAGTACTGGCCATTGAACATGAAAGCAATGGACCGCCTGCCTTCCGAGATGTACAGGGTCGCGTAGAAGACACGGACCCATTCTTCCACATAGGCACTCCTCTCATAGTCCAGTAGATCCACCAACCCTCTGTATCTCTCAAAGAAGGGGCGGACATCAGTCTCCGCGGCCACTGCAAGCTGCCTCCAGTCCAAGTGGTTGTGCTGAAAGAGCTTGTGACCACGGCGTCTGTAAGTCTCGTAGAGAGACGCCTGCGTGACCGTCCAGAACCGACTATCCACAAGAAGCTCTCGGGGCTGTGGGTACCATTCCTCTAGCAGTACACTCCATCTGAGCTTCCGTAGTTGCTTCGCCTTCATCTTTCTGTAATCCACAAGACGGACTCCTTCACGGACCAGGACGGCCGTGTCCATCTCATGGATGTCCCTCTCAGCCTCCCTGTCCTCACGACGGTCGGCAGCCGTCGGTCTTGGACGAGGAGGAGCCTCGGCGTGACCCCCACGTGTCCGGGCTGAGCGCCGGCGGACGAGGGGCGCGACCGGCTCCTCTTCGACGTCGGAGTCGTCGACCACGGGAGGCGGCCTCGGTCGGGCCTCGCGGATCCTCAAGGAACCCCCACGGCCGCGCTCACGCTCCTCGGCGGCGCGAGCGGCCATCAAGGCCTTCTTCTCGTCCTTGGATAGCTTCTTCTTCTTCGCGGCGGGCTCCACAATGGCCTTTCCTTTGTTCTTCCTGTCGCGACCCATCTAGTCGACGGAGAGCTAGGGTTAGGCGACGATGACGAAAGAACGACGAGAGAAGCAAATGAGATATGTCGCATGGCACGGGGCTCACCTTAGCGACGATGATCAACCGGGCCGAGAAACCCTAGCGAGGAGGTGACCGGAGATGGCGTTGCTTGGGTGGAGGTGCTTCGACGGAGGGAGAGAACCAAAGCGTGGAGTGCTTGGGTGCTGGTGGAGCACGGCGGCGGCGGCGCCTAGGGCGGCGGCGGCGGCGGCTGGCGATGGAGGTGCGCGAGCACGGGCGGCGATGGCGCGTGGGGAGGCAGCGGCGGCGGTGCTGCGGGTGGAGGTGGCGCTGGGCGGCGGCGCTGCGGGCGGCGGCGCTGGGCGGCGGCGCTGCGGGCGGCGGCGGCGGCCGGCGGCGGCGCTGTAGGCGACGGAGAGGCGGCGACGTGAGCACGGGGGCGCGAAGGGTCGGGGAGAGAGAAGGTGGCGGCGGCGCGGGCGATTAAATAGTGGGGCCCAAACCCTAACCGTTTTTAAAACACCGGATGGTCCGATGATAAGTACGTTGCACGTCGGTCAAATGCCACAGTAAGGATATTCAAGAATTGCTGTTGACATCGGATGGACCGACGTTTAGGGTTTGGGACATCGGTCGAAAGGCACAGTAAGGGTGTTCAGCCGAGTGAAGTTGACACTGGATGATCCGACGTAAGGGAGAGGTAAACATCGGTGGAATTGATCACAGCTCCAGAAGAGTGAACATCGGATGGACCGATGTTTTTCAGGATGAACTCGTCGGATCATTTTGAGGTTCTGACTGAAATTGGCTTTGAAGAATGAACACTTATTGGACCGATGAGGGTTAGACAAAGGCATCGGATAATCCGATGACAACAGAACTAAAACATCCCATATATGTCCTTTGACCGAACAAACAATTGAGAAGAAAACACATGTCTTAGGACTTTTTGGGCAACCCCTTACCCCTCAAAAAGCTAATATGCCAATAGCTTGGCTAGGCCTTAATGCAAATGGAACACCGAGAAAAATAGAGGAAAAATATCCAAATAAAATGTAAGGCCCATGCTTTGTGAGGTAGAGTATGAAAACTTCTATCTCATTAAAGCGTGTTCCTTTAGAATTTTGCTCTTTCCACATCATATGAGTTGAGATATTGCATTTCAAACAAGTCTCCTTCTCATGATGTGGGTTCCCCTTTGTGACAACTCTACCGTATGCAATGCCAAACAAATTATAGTGCAAGAGATTAAATGAGTGCAAGTTTATATGGCAGGGATCATGCAAGGCATAAAATAAATCTATCTTGCCAAGTTTAAACCTTCCAAAGGCTTCCTCAGGGAAAAACTATTTC
This sequence comes from Tuctoria greenei, assembly GCA_036927565.1. NCBI lineage: Eukaryota > Viridiplantae > Streptophyta > Magnoliopsida > Poales > Poaceae > Tuctoria > Tuctoria greenei. The sequence goes on from JAYESD010000006.1 coordinate 158,889,489, forward strand.
TAGCTCACCCCTATCCTTTGGGAGTTAGGCAAGACCTATATGACATGCAACCTTACATGAACATGGCAATTTACATGACGTTAGATGCATCTAGCACATTTAACTCACTTCTAAGCCTAGAAAAAGTTTTCTCATCAAGTGGTTTGGTGAAGATATCCGCCAATTGTTCTTCGGACCTAACACCTTGCAAAGAGATTTCTCCCTTAGCCTCATGGTCCCGTAAGAAGTGATGGCGAATATCAATGTGCTTAGTGCGGGAGTGTTGAACGGGGTTTCTAGCTATCTTAACCGCACTTTCATTGTCACAAAGGAGAGGCACACAACCAAACTTAATTCCAAAGTCCAAGAGGGTTTGCTTCATATATAGGATTTGGGCACAACATGCACCGGCCGCTATATACTCCGCCTCCGCGGTGGACAAAGCCACGGAATTTTGCTTCTTGCTTGACCAAGAAACTAGGGAACGCCCAAGTAAATGGCAACCCCCGGAGGTACTCTTGCGGTCTACACGGCATCCGGCAAAGTCCGAATCCGAGTAACCTAAGAGATGAAAACTAGCGTTCTTGGGGTACCACAAACCTACACTTGGGGTATGCTTGAGATACCGAAGTATCCTAAAGACCGCCTTCTTGTGCGATTCTTTAGGTGCCGCTTGAAAGCGAGCACACAAGCACACACTAAACATAATATCGGGCCTAGATGCGGTAAGATATAGCAATGAACCAATCATGGAACGGTAATGAGATTGATCAATAGATTTACCGTCCATGTCCGCGTCGAGATGACAATTTGTCGCCATTGGAGTGCTTCTTGAGCTACAATCTCCCATCTCAAATTTCTTCAAGAGGTCCTTAGTGTACTTCTCTTGATGGATGAAGGTCCCCTCTTGAAGTTGCTTGATTTGAAATCCTAGGAAGAAGTTGAGCTCTCCAATCATCGACATCTCGAATTCCCTAGACATCATTTTGCCAAACTCATGGCTAAGAGCTTTGTTAGTTGAGCCAAAAATAATATCATCGACATAAATTTGACAAAGAAATAAGTCTCCGTCGATGTCCTTGGTGAAGAGTGTAGTGTCCACCCTCCCAATCTTGAAACCTTGCATGACGAGGAAGTCCCTTAAGCGCTCGTACCATGCCCTTGGAGCTTGCTTGAGTCCATAGAGTGCTTTGTTTAGCCTATAGACATGGTTAGGGTTTCTTGGGTCCTCAAACCCGGGAGGTTGCTCAACAAACACAAGTTCATTAATATAGCCATTGAGAAATGCACTTTTAACATCCATTTGATAAAGCATGATATTATGATGAGAAGCAAAAGCAAGGAGTATGCGGATAGCTTCTAACCGTGCTACCGGGGCGAATGTCTCCCCAAAATCCAAACCTTCAACTTGAGCAAATCCCTTCGCCACAAGCCTAGCTTTGTTGCGGACCACCACGCCATTCTCATCTTGCTTGTTGCGGTAGACCCACTTGGTTCCAATCACATTCTTGTCCTTGGGTCTCTCCTCCAACACCCAAACTTCATTGCGGGTGAAGTTGTTGAGTTCCTCTTGCATAGCCATCACCCAATTTGAGTCTTGGAGAGCTTCCTCAATGCTTTTGGGTTCTACACACGACACAAAAGAGTAGTGCTCACAAAAAGATGCAACATGACGTGAACGAGTACTTACTCCCCGTGAAGGACTTCCAATGATTTGATGCATTGGATGTGCCTTGGAGATGCGCCCATGTCTCATCAATGGTTGTGAGTCACTTGGTGGTGGTGAAGCATCTTGCTCGTCTTGTGGTTGGACTTCATCTTGGACTTCATCTTCTACTTGGTGTTGTGTGGCTTGTTGGTCTTGCATAGGCAATGGATCATCTTTGTCTTCTTCTTCATCCACTTGAGGCGCCATGGAGGTGTTGATGTTCGGACTTGAAGCTCCCCCTTGATCATGGCTCTCCTCAACTTTGGGCTTGATGTCTCCTATGGTCATATTCTTCATAGCTTCTCGTAGAGGCTCATCATCTATATCATCATGACCAAAACTCTCCTCTTGGGAGCCATTAGTCTCATCAAACTCAACGTCACAACTTTCTTCAACTAACCCGGAGGTTTGGTTGAATACTCGATATGCCTTTGAGTTTGACGCATAACCAAGGAAAATACCAACATCGCACCTTCTTTCAAACTTACCAAGTCTTTTCTTGCGGTAGATGTAACACTTGCATCCGAAGACCCGGAAGTAGGAGATGTTGGGCTTTCTCCCAATGAGGAGCTCGTAGGGAGTCTTTTGGAGAAGTCGATGAAGGTAGACTCTATTTGCGGCATGGCATGCCGTGTTGATCGCTTCCGCCCAAAACTTCTCCGACGTCCCATAATCATCAAGCATGGCTCTCGCGAGGGTGATTAGTGTCTTGTTCTTTCTCTCAACAACACCGTTTTGTTGAGGGGTGTATGTAGCCGAAAATTCGTGCTTGACTCCTTCACGGTCACACCACTCCCCAATATTGTAATTCTTGAACTCGGTGCCGTTGTCACTCCGGACCTTGATGATGGGAAGTTGGAATTCCCGTTGAGCTCGTTTTGCAAAGGTCTTGAAGACTTCCGGAGTTTCACCCTTGTCACCTAAAACAGAGTCCAAGCATAGCGAGAGTAATCATCAACAATAACGAGACAATAGAGATTACCGCCAAGACTTTGGAAGGTGGACGGTCCGAAGAGATCCATGTGAAGTAGTTCGAGCGGCTTGGAGGTAGACACCATTGTCTTCATCGGATGGTGCGAAGCCACTTGCTTCCCGGCTTGACATGCGCTACATAGCTTGTTCTTTTCAAACGTCACGTCCTTTACGCCGGTCACCATCCCTAGCTTGAAGGACTTCTTGAGCTTGCTCATTCCTATGTGAGCAATCCTCCGATGCCATAGCCACCCCAAACTTGTCTTGGTGAAAAGACAAGTGGTTAGGCTTGCGCTCTTGTTGGAGAAGTCCACCAAATATAGATGACCATGCCTAAAGCCCTTGAATATTAGCTCTTTGCTAGCTACGACTAGTCACCACAACACCATCTTTGTCAAATGTGCACGTCAGTCCAAGATCACAAAGTTGAGCAATAGAGAGTAAATTGAAGCTAAGAGACTTAACGTAAAGCACATTCGAGATGGACAAGTCATTAGAAATTGCAATTTTACCTAAACCAATTACCTTCCCCTTTGAGTTATCACCAAGGTGACTTGTTCATGATTGCCGGGGTCTTCTATGGAGGTGAACATACCATCATTGCCGGTCATGTGTTGAGTGCACCCACTATCGAGTACCCAATGTTTTCCTCCGGCTTTGTAGTTCACCTACACACATGAATTTAGTTTTTGAGTTTAGGAACCCAAGCCAACTTAGGTCCTTGTATGTGTGATACAAGTGATTTTGGGACCCAAAGTTGCTTGGGGAGCTTCCCCTTCATGCCCTTGATGTTTTTGCCAATGAACTTCGCTTTCACCTTTCCACCTACTTTGCTCAATAGATAGTGACAATCATTGAAAGTAGATGAATAGCTAGGAGGTAATTTTGGAGAAGGACGAGTGGGAAGAGGGCACTCCCTAGTGTGATGTCCGGTGACCTCACAATGTTGGCAATAGGATCCCACTTCCTTGATGAAGCTTGTCCTAAGCTCCGGTGAGGGCACCTTCCATTTGTTGGGCGTAGGGAAGGTCCCAAGTCCCCTCTTGTTGAAGCCTTTAGCTTGTTGGAAGAGGATCTCCTTGTGCTTGTCCTCTCCCTTGGAAAGTCTAGCCACACTAGTGCGGAGACTTTCGATCTCGTCCATTAGCTCCTTCTCCCTATTAGCTTTCAATGGCAAAGACTTATGCAAATTGTTAGTGGCATGTGAACTAGCGGGTGTTTTGCCATCAAGAGTTTCTTTCTTCAAGTTATTCAATTTTAGTTCCATTGCTTCATAGGAAAGACTAAGTGTCTCATGCTCTTGAACTAACTCGTTATGCTTAGCCAATAATGCCGTGTTAGCTAAGTCAAGCTCATGGAACTCAAGCTTGATTTGAGCCTTCTCCTCCTCGATTTGCTTGACATGTGACTTGAGCGTTTCATGCTCATTAAGTATGGTGACATACTTGTCTTGCAAATCGAGGTTGGCACCCTCTAGCTTGGCGCGAGTTAGCTCAAGTGCCTTAACCTTAGCCTTTTCCCTTTTGATAATGGCATGATATTCATTGATCATAGATGCTAGTTCATCGGGAGAAAGTTCATCATCACTTGAGTCATCACATACCTTTGTGTTACCTTTCGCCATGAGGCACATAGGCGGTGGAGGAAGGGGTGAGTCATTCTTGTTGACGATAGCGAGGTTTGCCAAGTTTTGTTCCTCATCTTCACTATCATCACTTGTTTCTTCATCGGTGACCCACTCATTTGCTTCGCACATGAAGACCTTTTGAGGTCCTCTTCTCTTCTTTGGAAAGAGCTTGGTCTTCTTGCCTTTGTCAAGTTTCTTCTTTCCAAAGGTGCGCTTGGGCTTTGCATCTTCATCATCCTCACTCTCTTCTAGTTTGCGATGCTTGCCCTTGTCCTTCCTCTTGTCCGGTTTTGGACAATCATATGATATGTGGCCTTGATCGCCACAATTGTAGCACGTCTTGTTTTCATCTCTCTTTGGCAAGAAGGCTTTCTTCTTGGGATCAAACGAGTATCCCTTCTTGGCAATCTTTGAGTTGAGACGTGAAAACTTCCTCATCATCAATGCAAGCTCATTGTCATCATCATCTTCACTTGTAGCTTGTTCTTCCTCACTTGAGCTAGGCTCAATCACTTTCTTTTTCTTGATATGTGTCTTCTTGGTTGAGGCCTTGAGAGCAATGGTCTTTGATGATGATGACTCCTCCATCATTCCAAGCACACTCATCTCATGAGCATGTATCTCTCCAATGAGTTCCGAAACCTCAATGTTGTCAAGTGACTCCTTTTGGAGCATTGAGTTTATGATGTTGTACTTGGGCTTGGGAAGTAGCATGAGGATCTTGCGGTTGATGAGTCCCTTGCCAAGAGAAGCAATGTCAAGAGCATTAATTTCCTCAATGAGTACATTTAAGCGAGAAAACATTTGATTAACATTTTCATGAGGAAGCATTTTAAAATCATCATACTTGGATTTAAGCAAGTGATATTTGAGCTCTTTGACACGAGAGGAACCCTCATGGATCTCAATCAAGCAAGCCCAAATTTCACAAGCTTTTTCCTTACTTGCAATTCTAGCAAATACATCTTGACTAATGCACTCATAAATAGCATTCCTAGCCTTAGCATCCCATTTTAGTTGATCACCAATATATTCATGGTTGCCAAACCCCGCATGGGTCGCTTCCCACACTTCGGGAGAAATTGCCTCAAGGTAAGCGCGCATGCGTGCTTTCCAATAAGCAAAATTCTTGCCCTCGAAGGTAGGAACCGAACCCCCATTCTTGGCCATTTTTGCTCTCTAGCGGTGAAGCTAGAATGATCCAATGAGCAACCTCGCTCTGATACCAATTGTAAGGATCGAAATGCCCAAGAGGGGGGGGTGAATTGGGCTTTCTTTCAAATTTTAAAGCAATTTAAGATTAACAACCTAAAGCCCAATTCCCTATGCAATTTAAACTATGCAATCAATATAAATTAGAGTTGCGGAATGGAGATTGCATAAGAGTAAAGGAAGAGGGATGCAAACGCTCAAAGGACACGGAGTTTATCCCGTGGTTCGGTAAGATCACAAGGATCTTCCTACGTCCACGTTGTGGCACCCTCCGATGGGTTTTGCCACTCCCAAGTCACCGAGACTAGGGGCTTCTTCACTATTCTTCTCCGTTCGCCAACCTCGGCAAGGTGGAGCTCAAGCCTTGTACACTTTTGGGATCCTCCGGGCTTCCACAAACCACTTGGCAAGCTCCGGAAGTTACACACACCAAGGGACACTCCCTTGTGGCTCTCACTATGCTAGAGACTCCAATCACCTAGAGTGGAGGCACCCAAGCACTATCTCTAGCTAGTTCTAGCCTATCTCTTGGTGTACAATTGATGTGAAATTGATGTGAAAGTGGTAGCTCTCTTGCTTGAATGCTCTAGGATGTGTAGAGTATGTCTGGGCTTCAAGTCATATCGATTTGACAGGTTGAAGGGGTATAAATAGCCAGCCTCCACGAGATAGCCGTTGGAAAAGTAGGCTGACATCACTTGTCTGCGAACACCGGATGATCCGATGTCTCCCCTTCAGTTATCATCGGTCAAAGCCAAATTAGCTGATGTCACTATGTCAGATATGACCGTTGTTAGACCGATGTTGAACTGTCTTCTCATCGGATGATCCGGTGGCTCTTCCTCCAGAATTCTGCTTGATCTTGAAGCTTCCTGGAGTGATCGACCGATGTGTACAAACCTGCACATCGGATGATCCGGTGCTTCACTTGGTCCAATGGTGTTGCAATCTGTGATGATGGACCGATGCACTAAGCCACTTACATCGGATGATCCGGTGAGTGTATTTGTCTGAGGTCTTCTTCTTCAGTTGAACCAATTTGACCGATGCAGTCAACTCCAAGTACATCGGATGATCCGGTGTGTTCAACTTGTTGACTTCAAGTTGTTTTGAGTTGTTCTTTTTGGAATTTTGAACTTGTGACCTCTTTGACATTTGTTCGAAGTGTTGTTCTGATTGTCTTCAAGCATTGATTGATGTCAAGTTAGAGCTTTCACTTCTTGTTCTTCACATGATTCGTTTTGATCTCATTTGTTGATTTCAGATGGGTCTCCAATGTAATTTTGATTTTATTTGATTGAGTGCTATTGAGACCTTGCATTCACAAATTCATTAGTAATATTGAATGGTTGTCATTAATCACCGAAACCGTACCTCATGGGGCCTAGATGCTTTCACATGCCCCTCTCTCCCTTCTCCTAGTGAGGATATAGTCGATTTGACTAGAATGTTGTGCACTAGTAAAGGTCACTAAGTGAGATAGCCTCTTCTTAAAGAGTGTGTTAGCTACCAATAGGTCATAGGCTACGGCAAAGTCTAGAATATTTTTATCCTCCTAGTTCCTATCGCCACACCCAAAACCCCCTCAAAACCTATGTTAGTTGTGCGTACATGGCCATTGAGATATCCTCCTATAAAGAGCTTCTCGGCTATTGGTACACTACTAACCATATCCTCCAAGTCCTCCCAAGATTGTCTCTTAGTGCTCATGTCGAGCCCAACTTGTGAGGCATAAGCACTAATGACATTCAAGACAAGGTCCCCCACAACTACCTTGACTAGGATGATCCTATCCCCTCGTCTACGGACATCCACTACTCTATCCTTGAGGCTCTTATATATTAGACCGTTCACACCGGTGGCGTCTATCCGGTCCTCGACTGTAAAATAGAGCGTGGGAGGTACTGTAGATATCTGCAACGGTAACTCTATCGGGGCCGCTATAATCCAGGCAGCTATAGAAAATCTTGAAACCAAGCGATGCTCTGTAGCAGCCTCTAGGTGTGCTAGGTCAGATGGACAATTTTCTTCACGCGTTTGCCAATGACGACGACGATGTGGGAATGCGGTGATGATGGCGCAAAGCATAGCATAGCCGAGACAACACCGATGACCTAGCTCCCTCGATCCTCCTCGCCCATGGCCTCCTACGACACCAAGCCTGCTTCTCCGACCGCCACAGAACTGCCCGTCGAGCCTGAGGAGAGAGCAGCCAGGGGATGAGGAGAGAGAAGGGTGACAGGAAGAAGAGAGGGACTGCAGCGAGAGAGAAGGGCGACGGGGGAGAGGGGCGGGCTGTGGCGAGAGACGTCGCCGGAGCGGCTCCTGGCCATGGAGCAGAGAGAGAAGGGTGACCGGAGCAAAATATCAGGGAGCCGGGAAGGTTCCAGAGATCCACAGAAGATAAAGATCCAGTGAGGAAAATATAGTGAAAAAAAATAATACTATATAGTGACATTAAGCGAGGAAAATAAAAGAATATAAATAATGAATTTAGAGATTTTGTAATAAATTATGTTTATATTATTAGAGAAATATTAATAGTTGTTTGAGAAAATAGGTAGTTATATAAAATAATATAAAATAGGTGGTAGTTGTATAGAGGTTCGATTTAGAGGTGAACGAGTGCAGAAGATGAAACTGTAAAGTTGAGAATCTTTTGGAGGTAACTATAAAGAAAAGGAATACTATGTTTAGAGGAGCAATTTAGAGTAGCATGAGTGCGAACAGTCTTAGGATGCCTACGCCATTCTTAGTCCCGGTCGAACCAGCATACTAAAGCTTGAAACCGGTATTCTCGACCTCTCTCGCCTTTTGACCTTCCTATCTAGTTTCTTGTATACAAAGGATATTTACAAGTGGACCACCTTTGGGGAAACACAGGGCCGCAAACACTACGTGAGAAAGGCTCATTCGAGACGAGTCTGCATGAAGAACGAAGCCGGGCAAAAACTGTGTCTCCGTCATCACATCTCGCATTACAAAGTAATCGGAGACGAGCAACGGACGTGTCGCTGATAAGTATATATGGGAGACAAGCTTCGAGAAGGCTCATCTCCTTTCTGTGAGAAATCCGAGACGTGCTGAGTCGAGTTATTGGTGACACACTATTCTGGGCTCGTCGCCGATTAGTACACATTGGAGATGATCTTTAATTGCAATCAACATTAATGGAATTCAGAGATAAACATATGGAACCACAATCACATTGCAATTCAGAGTGATATACATTTCAACTCAGATACATTATATATATATATATGTATATATATATATATACATATATATTTCAGACATATACATTTTGTAGTTCATAGTTTATACACATTGTGTCTCCTCTAAACTATACATTTCAAACTTATATTCCTATGAAGATCCTATCGATCGATCTAAACTGTACCGTCGAGCTTGCTCCCAAACTTCAAGTAGTAAAATTTTGATAGTAATACCAGAACACCACCCTTACGAAATATCAATTTAAGCAACATAAGAAACCACTTCAAATAAGTTCGGCAACAATTACGAATTACTTGAGAAAAATAAGTCTATCTTACAATCTCTTGATCAAGAATCCCAAGACAGTGTGCTCCTGAGCGATGGACATTCGGGTGGAAGAAATCAGGTGGAAAGGCGCATCTTGGAGGTACCTGGGATATCACTTCGAGAAGAAGATTTTCAGTGGCTAGTAACCACCTTCCCAGTTAGTCTACAAAGGAAATTCATTAATAAGAGGACGGTGGTTATACTGGATTGTGCAGAGAAATTAGACAACAAGTGATGCAAATGGCAAGCCATGAAATTGAAAACAGCGAAAACAAACAAGACGAAACATAACTAGTGGTGCAAAAGCAAAACTACAGAGTGCGTCATTAAGTTCATCAGTCCATTACATAGCTACATACAACCATGCGACCAGTGTGCCATAAGTACATACATGGGGGTGATTCTTGTGCCACGCCAAGTGCTCCTCCTTGAGTCAGCCACGCGCCAAGTCGATAAATAATTTCCCAGTAATGAACTACATATAAAGTGGAATATAAGTTGCGTAGAATAGGAGGGAGTAGCAAGGAAAGGACGATATGATGAGGCGGCGACGACGATGACGGTGGCGATGGCGAACAGCGAACGACTGGTGACGGTCGTACAGGAATTGGATCATGATTTGTACTGAAACGGTCTTTAGGACAAGAGAGTGAAAGAGCATGAGAGATTGAAAATTTGTTAAAAAATTAGCTAAGTGTTTGAATAGGGTGCATGAGAGCTTAAATAGCTAGGTAAAAGGGAGACGAGCTAGAAAAAGCGTGTCTCTGATCGTTGACAAAGGGAGACGGGTGGAGAGAAGATCATCTCCCTTTTGCATCCTTTAGTCTCCTCGAGGCGAGCGGTGGGTGGTGCGAAGAACTTAATTGTGGCCTGTGGTGTGGAGACGTGCAACTGGCGTGCGATCTTTCGTTTCCCCGAGGCGAGCGGTTTTGAAGCATCCCATTGTCCCATCAATGCACGTGAAACGAACAACTCCATCGTTCTGCACATACCTTATATAAGATGCGCCATCGCCGACTACGCCGCAGTCCTCCACAAATGTGTCTCCCTTTTGCATCCTTTCATTTCTCCTCTTCTTCTTCTTATATAAGTAGCAACCCATCATGGCCAATGTTTCGCCACCAAGACCGCCAAGGGAGCCACCCTTCAAGAAAAAGTGTTGCAACTCCTCGAGCGGCTCAAGAACGACCCGTGCCTCGTTATGGCAAAAGATGTGTATAATAGTACATCTCATGCCATGAGATCCTTGGGTCTGGGTACCCTTCCAAAGTTTACTAGAATTGATACCACCGACCACTACCTCTACACACTCACAGGTGTGGCCGACCGTCTCGACACTCTGTTCAAGACGATGGCCTAGGAGCTCGGCGCCGAGGGCCACAGGAACCTGGTCGCAGTGACAGCGAGGAACCTCAACCTCGAGGTTGCACTGCCGGAGAAGCCGGTCCAGGCTCCTTGTGCACAGGCTCCTGTGGAGCCTGTGTCGAAAGAGGAGGGGGAGGAGGAGGAGGAGGAGGAGCTAATCAATTTCTCTTTTGTTGTTTTTCTTTTCTTGTGTCTTCTTGTACTTTTTCTTGTGTTTTGTAATATATTGTGTTAATGAATGAATGTGTTATCTATATTCATCTTTGTGAATGAATATTATCTTCTATGTTCGTCTGAATGAATGAATGTTATCTCGTGTGTTCATCGTGTTCGTCGGGAACGACAATTAATAAGGAACAAAGATTTGATTATTTTTTTGCATTAAATAAGACTAATTCGACCAGTGAAGGTGCTCTACATTGGAATGACAATCTATTTAGTTATCAAGTGAGTGTGCTCATTGAAAGTGGATCTAGGCATCCCCGTTGGTTTTGGATGATTGATGATGAGAATTAAGAGACTAATGAGCTGAGTTGATCTTCAACACAGGAGTGATGGTTGAAATGAGACAAAATCCCTCAAAAAGGAAAAGGTTGAAATGGGCGACAAAGACTCAAGTGTAGAAATTAGGTTTTCTATGGTGTTGAGCTTAGATGAGACGTATCATGTGTGAGGGTGGCTGTATCATGTGCATTGAGATCATTCTAGAGGTCTCAAAGGGGTGGTTGAGAGAAAAACCTAAGTGAGAAGCCAAAATGAGAGAAAAGCCTAGGAGGCCGTACTGGTCCGGGCCTCAGGGCCAGACTAGTCCAGCTAGTAAGGGTAGTCTGTTTTGAGTCGGACTAAACATCTCTGGATGAGTTCGGACTTGTCCATATGGGTACGGACTAGTCCATTCATCCCTTGGTGAGTGATGTTGGTACTAAGTCCCGAAAAACCAGACATGTCCATTTTGGGACGGACCAAAGCACTCTGGCAGAGTTCAGACTTGTCTGTTGTGGCACGGACTTGTCCGTTTGTGACTTAGTGAGAAAAACCGAGCCAAACGCTAGAGGGTCGGACTTGTCCGCCCTTTTGGTTGGGCTAGTCCGGGCCTGCCTAGTTGAGTCCATTTTGGGATGGACTAAACCTTTCTGTCCTAATTCGGACCAGTCTGTTGTTGACCGGACTAGTCTGTGTTGTCAATGGACGTTAGAAATTCAAACGTTAGCGCGCACATCATCTGTTTTGTTGATCGATGACATGAAATTATCGGTGGTCCCAAAAGGCCAGACTAGTCCGTGGTACAGGGCCAGACTAGTCTGGGGTTGTCCTGGTGGCAACGATTAGTTGCTGAGACCCTTATAAAATAGGGACCCCAACCCCTATTTGATAACTCTTGAACCCTTGCGCCGCCACAAGTGACCTAGAGCCTTCCAAAGCCTTCTACTCGTCCTACTAGCCCTCTAAGACCAAATCTTGAAAAGATTAGGGAATGAAGATCATCGTGTTTTGGCTCCCCGTTTGATCTCTTGCACATTGTGTTGTGTTTTGTGTCTTGTGTGAGTTGTGCTTCAAGTGCTCCTTGTTGTATTGATTCGTGGGAGCCTCAACTTGTGAGCAGCCCCAAGAAACTTGGTTATTACCCATTGATATAGGGGAAACCAAGCCGGCTATTGTGGTGGCTTGGTGAGAAAAGAGTCAAGTGAGACCCGATCCTTGTGTGGACTTCTCAACGTGGATGTAGTCTTCTTCGTGGAGCTGAACCACAGGATAAATCTTGTCTCGCTTTTCTCTTTGCATTTCGTAATCACTAGAATTGCTATTATGGTTCATGTTGCTCTTCATATTTGATCATGTTGAAATCTTGTAACCTAATTGCTTTAACTTGTCAATCTCAGTTGTACTAGGTTACCATACAATGCTTACATCTTTCGTGAACCTAAATACTGTAAATAACTTGTAGAAATCAAGTTTTTAGGTTTTCCCCCTTTGCTGAGCGGACTAGTCCGGCCCTGTCCAGACAAGTCCGGCCTCAACGATTTAATCTCGTTTGATTAAGCCATTTAAGGTCTTATTGCCTATTCACCCCATTTGGGCCAATTTTAATTGGTATCAGAGCAGGTCTCTCCATCAAGAGTCTAACAACTCAAAGAGGAAATGGCCATAAGGGGTGTGTCAAAGTGTACGAACGACACTTCCCCCGGTACTACTAAAATGTAGCCTGCAGAGGTTCTTGTATCGGTTTGGGCACGCGGAGATCTTAGACAAGATTATGACACGAAAGCTTTATGTGGTTCGGGCCGCCTGAGCGTAATACCCTACTCCACGGGGGTGTGTGTTGTTGTATTGAGGATTTCAGTAGTGTTGGCGTGCGTATGAGCTTAGATGTCCATGTATCGTGCGGTGCAGTCCTTTTATAGTCTAAGGACTGACCGTTACATAAATTATCTAACCCGACATGTGGCCCTGGCATATTTAAGATCCTAATACTGAAAGTGCATCTAGGACTCCCTTGTGGGTTTTGGATGATTTATGACAAGCAATTGGGATCCTAATCCTTTTGTTGAGATGAATGCAGGAAAATGATGAAAAATGAGCAAAGTGCCAAAAAGAGGGAAATTGAGAAGGAAAATGAATTTGAGCTCAAGGAGAAGAAATTAGTAGTTTAGTATGTATGGAGTGTGTTAAGGAAACACACCCAAGAGCTCAATCTCATTTAATCACACACACACAATGCACAAAGCTATACAGGAGCGGACTAGTCCGATATCAGCCGGACTAGTCCGATATCACATTCTGCACCAGATCGGACAAGTCCGGTCGCCACCGGACTAGTCCGATATCTTTCTGATCCACTTCGGACTAGTCCTCTCCAATGCGGACTAGTCCTCAACACAATGCACAAGTCACACACAATCGGACAAGTCCGTTGTGACCCGGACTAGTCCGATATTCATTCTGATCCACTTCGGACAAGTCCGGTGTCCACACGGACTAGTCCGATATACACACTGATCTAAATCGGACAAGTCCTCCAAGTGCGGACTTGTCATCCCAAACACTTAGGGTTTCATTTGTCCGGACAAGTCCGATGGCAATCAGACTAGTCTGAAGCTTTCCAGTAGCAAAATCGGACAAGTCCATTTTCAACCGGACTAGTCCGATATTCCTGGACACTTAGGGTTTGCTTCGCACAGCACACCGGACTAGTCCGGTGTCCACCACGGACTAGTCCGATCTTTCTGAACCCTAACGGTCACTTTTAGAAACCCCATATAAATAGAGGTGCACGACCCACTTTCACCAACTCTCGAACCCTAGCGCCGTCACACCTCCCAAGAGACTCAAAAACCATCTCTCTCCACGAAATTAAGTGAAAAATCAATCAATCCATTGAAGATCACTTCTAGATCATTGGAGAGGCACTTGGCACACGATTGAGCTCTTGGTTTGAATCTCTAACACACTCTTGTATCTCAATTTGTATATTTCGAAGTGTGTTATTGGTGGTCTTGAAACTTGTAATCAAGGGAGCTCTCAACTTGTGAGATCGCCCCTCCAACTTGGTGATTTACCCCTGTGTGATTAGTGGAAGAGGATTGGCCTTCGTGGTGATCCGACGAGGGAAGGGTTGGTGAAGACCCGGTCCTTTTGTGGGTTCCTCAACGTGGATGTAGGTTGCCTTCGTGGTAGCCGAACCACGGGATAAATCTTGTGTCTTGTTCATTTGTGTTCATCATTCTAGTTGATCAACATTATCTAGGGTTTGATTCATTTTGTTGAATTCAAGTTAAATAGTTGAACAAGAATCATACTTGCAATAGAACTTGACATACAACTATTGAACTGTTATTAAAGTTTATATTTCCACTGCAAACGTCAACGAAACAATCAAATTGACCTAATTGATCAACCTAGCCCGTGAAATCCGGACTAGTCCGCACTTTACCGGACTAGTCCGATATATCTGGTTTTGACCTTGTTGTTGAAGTGCTACAGGAACCGAGAAAATTCAAAAAGGCCTATTCACCCCCCTCTAGGCCTACATTCAATTGGTATCAAAGCAGGTTCTTCAAGAAAGAGTGCAACCACTCGAAGAGATCATGTCGGACATGAAGGAAGTCCAGAAAATCAACAACCAGGAAGAAATGAACAATGACAAGCACCAAAAGCTTGAGAAGTATCTCGAAGCCATTCAAGACTTCGATGATTATGATGAGGAGACATTGGAGCTGAAAGCACTCCTTAGAAAGAAAGCGCTTTCCAAAGGGAAATCTAAAGTCAAAGAAAAGAAGAAGGGGAGTAGTCACACCGACTACTCCCGATATCCTTTTAATTATGACCGTTTAAATTCTAACAGCAGTCATTATCTATCTATTCGTCTCGGAAAAGCCCCACACTTCGATGGGAGTGATTACTCCATGTGGAGGCAAAATATGAAGATGCACTTGATTTCCCTTAACCCAAGTTTATGGCATATTGTGTGCACAGGAATAAACATCCCTGATGACGATGAAGAGCTCACGCCAAGTCAAGAACAAGCCATCCACAGGAATGCCCAAGCCGCAACAGTTATCACCTCATCTCTAAGTCGAGATGAATTCACAAAGGTGGACGGATTGGAAATTGCCAAAGAAATCTGGGACACACTACAGACAGCACATGAAGGTGACCGGCATGTGCGGGAGGCAAAGATTGAAATGATTGAAGGCGAACTAGGAAGGTTTGCGATTGAGGAAGATGAGTCTCCCCAGGACATGTACAACAGACTGAAGACTCTTGTGAACGAGGTTCGATCATATGGGAGCAAAAAGTGGAATGACCACGAGGTTGTAAAGCTCATCCTTAGAGCCTTTATGCCTCGCAACGTCACACTTTGCTCTATGATCCGAGAAAGTCCCGGGTACAAGAAAATGACTCCGGATGAACTGCTTGGCAAAATCATCAACTTTGAGATGATGGAGAAGCAAGCCAAGCATGTAAAAGAAATAGCCGACCTCACATCAGCCAAGAAGAAGGGAGTTGCCCTAAAGTCCTCACTCAAGCCTCTATCCAAAGAAGCAAGAGAAGCACAGCTTGAGGAGGACAGCGATGATGAAAGCAGCGAGCTGGACGAAGAAGATATGATTTTGTTCATGAAGAAGTTCAAAAGAATTATGAAGAAAAGACAAGGAACAAAATCGAGTGAAGGAAAATACAAGGAGAAGACAAAGCCGAAGATGAGGCGGGCATGCTATAATTGTGGTGAGTACAATCACTTTATAGTCGACTGCCCGTATGAGGACAACAAGAAGAAGAGTAAAGAGTCCAAGCCTCAACCAAAGAAATTCTTCAAGAAGAAGAAACAAGCTGAACAGGCACACATCGGAAAGGAGTGGGACTCAAACGATGAGTCCTCATCGTCCGATGAAGAAGAAATGGCTAGCATAGCCATTGAAAGCATGACCAAGAAACCCACACTCTTCCCCACGCTCGGTGCAAAGAAGGCAAATGGAACTTGCCTCATGGCTAAGGAAGGTAAACGCAAGGTAAACATCAAAACTCCTTCCTTGCATTCGTACTCAAGTGATGATGATCTAGATAGTGATGATGAAGATATGCTAATTGGTTTAGATAGAAAAACTGCTGCTAAAATGAAATTCTTGCTTAACCAACTTGTTGAGAAGGAAGAGCTAATCGATCGTCAAGAAGACATGATTATCTCCCAAAAGGAGAAGCATGTCGAACTTGACAATCTTCTAGTTCTTGAAAAGGAGAGAAACCACTCACTAGAGCTTGATCTAGCTTCAAGCAAGAAAACTTGCTGGGAGTTAACCAACTCAAACGTTGCAATCAAGGATCAACTTGATGACCTAATCAAGGTCAACAAGATCCTTGAAGTGCAGGTTGAGTCACTCAAGCTTAGTGAACTTTCCTCCTCTTCAAGCCTACCTTCTCAACCCACCTCAACTAATATCGCTCATATTTGCAAATGTGATAAAATTAACACCAGGTTGAAGGAAAATTCTATCTCCACAAAGGACAAAAATCCTTCCCAATGTGTAATATTTGACAAGGAGAGGATCAACTATGCACGTAGTGCATATTTGGTCCAAAGACCTCCAAATGTCAAGTATGGCATTGGTTACTCTTATGATGGAAAGCAAAGAGCTGGAAATCATAAGAATAACAAGGAAAGGATTACCTTTGTGAAGGGAGGACCCTCACAACCTGGTAACTCAAAAACTAAAAACCTGAACTCTCATGAAAACCGGACTAGTCCGGTTGTGGTCAGGACAAGTCCGGTCATCCGGACAAGTCCGGTCACACAGACTAGTCCGACCCATAATCAACAACAACTCTTGTTTAAAATCTTTGATGCTTCTTATGTATTAATGAAAAATAATGTTGGTAAAGTGTATGCTTATTATGCTGGGCCACGCCATGGGAACACAAAATCCCATGTGTGGGTGCCCAAATGTATTGTTACTAACCTCCAAGGACCCAAGCAAGCTTGGGTACCTAAAACCAAGGCGTAATTTGTTTTTGCAGGCCTACTCCTCCGGTGGATCCAAATGGGTGCTAGACAGTGGATGCACCAACCACATGACCGGAGAAAGGAGGATGTTTGTGGAGTATGAAGTGAACAAGGACCCAGACGAAGGCATCTACTTTGGGGATAACAGCCAAGGAAGGGTCCTCGGTACCGGTAAAATAGCAATATCCTCTGAACATACTCTTTCGCATGTTTTACACGTTGAATCTTTAGATTATAACCTGCTGTCCATATCTCAATTATGTGACAAAGGTTATAATTGCCTGTTCACTAACAAGGGTGTGACCGTCTCAAGGAGAAGTGATGGTTCTGTTGCATTCAAGGGTATGTTGAAGGGAAAGCTTTACCTTGTTGACTTCAACAAGGATAAAGCCGAACTCGACACATGCTTGATTGCAAAGACCAACATGGGTTGGCTGTGGCATAGACGGCTGGCACATGTTGGTATGAGGAACCTTCAAAACCTCCTCAAGGGCGATCACATCCGAGGTTTGAAAGATGTTGTGTTTGAGAAAGACAGGACTTGTAGCGCGTGCCAAGCAGGGAAGCAAGTTGGAGCACAACATCCCGCGAAGAACATCATGACCACGACAAGACCGCTCGAACTACTTCATATGGACTTGTTTGGTCCAATTGCTTACATAAGCATCGGCGGTAATAAATACGGTTTAGTTATTATTGATGATTTTTCCCGCTTCACTTGGGTGTTCTTTTTGCATGACAAGTCAGAAACACAAGGAACACTCAAGAAATTCTTCAAGCGAGTGCAAAACGAGTTCTCACTATCAATCAAGAGTATTCGGAGCGACAACGGCACGGAGTTCAAGAACATACAAGTGGAGGAGTACCTTGATGAGGAAGGAATCAAGCACGAATTCTCAGCACCATACTCTCCACAACAAAACGGAGTTGCCGAAAGGAAGAACCGAACGCTCATAGAGATGGCAAGAACAATGCTCGATGAATACAAGACTTCGGATCGATTTTGGGCGGAAGCAATCAACACCGCTTGCCATGCCACAAATCGACTCTACCTTCATCGACTACTAAAGAAGACCCCCTATGAGCTACTCACCGGTAACAAACCGAACATTTCATATTTTTGAGTTTTCGGTTCTCCTTGCTATATTTTGAACAAGAAGCCCAGGACTTCAAAGTTCGCTTCGAAGTCCAATGAAGGTTTCTTGCTTGGTTATAATTCGAACACTTACGCCTATCGTGTTTTCAACAAGGCCTCCGGACTTGTTGAAGTGGCACGTGACGTAGTGTTCGATGAAACTAATGGCTCCCAAAAGGAGCAAGTTGATCAATGTGAATTAGGTAAAGAGGAAGCCCCCTATCAAGCATTGAAGAGGATGGCTCTAGGCGAAGTACGACCACAAGAGTCATCGTCACAAATACAAGAGGAAATTGAACCACAAGAGGAGATCAACAATCAAGGGGGAGCCTCGATACAAGATCAATCACAGGAATGTGAAAATGATCAACAAATCAACAAGGACAACAACTCAGGGAGAGAAGAAGATGATCACCAACATACGACCCCCCAAGTGCCACACCCAAGAGTACACCAATGCATTCAAAGGGATCATCCAATCGACAACATCATCGGCGACATCCAAAAGGGAGTAACCACTAGATCTCGTATAGCAAATTTCTGTGAACATTACTCGTTTGTCTCCTTTTTGGAACCCCGCAGGACTGAGGATGCATTGAAGGATCCGGACTGGGTGGTGGCAATGAAAGAAGAGTTGAACAATTTCAAGAGAAACGAAGTTTGGGAACTTGTGGAAAGACCCAATGCAAACATAGTGGGCACCAAGTGGGTCTTCCGCAACAAACAAGACGAACACGGGGTGGTGACAAGAAACAAGGCACGACTTGTGGCCAAAGGTTACTCACAAGTCGAAGGTTTGGATTTCGATGAGACTTTTGCTCCAGTAGCTAGGCTTGAATCAATTAGAATATTACTTGCATATGCTACTCACCATGATTTCAAGCTGTATCAAATGGACGTGAAAAGCGCCTTCCTCAACGGACCGATCAAGGAGGAAGTGTACGTGGAGCAACCACCTGGGTTTGAAGACGAAGAGTTCCCCGACCACGTGTATAAACTGCGTAAGGCTCTCTATGGCCTCAAACAAGCTCCTAGAGCTTGGTATGAGTGTCTTAGAGATTTTTTAATTGATAATGGTTTTCAAATTGGCAAAGTAGACTATACATTATTCACAAAAAATCTGGATAATGATCTTTTTATTTGCCAAATCTATGTTGATGATATAATTTTTGGATCAACTAACCAATCTTTCTGTGAAGAGTTTAGTAAAATTATGATAGACAGATTTGAAATGTCAATGATGGGAGAATTGAAGTACTTCTTGGGATTCCAAGTGCGGCAACAAAGGGAAGGAACATTCATAAGCCAAACCAAGTACACACAGGACATCCTCAAGAAGTTTGGCATGGACAAGGCAAAGCCCATAAAGACTCCCATGGCAACGAATGGCCACTTGGATCTCAATGAAGATGGACCGAGCGTCGACCAAAAGGTATATCGCTCCATGATTGGATCCTTACTTTACTTATGTGCATCTAGGCCAGATATTATGTTGAGTGTATGCTTGTGTGCAAGATTTCAAGCCAACCCTAAGGAATGTCATTTGACAGCCGTAAAGAGAATCCTAAGATATTTAGTTCATACACCCAACCTTGGTCTTTGGTACCCAAAAGGCTCAAAATTCAATCTCATTGGGTATTCCGATGCAGATTATGCCAGGTGCAAAGTTGATAGAAAAAGCACTTCCAGCACTTGCCAATTCCTAGGAAGATCCTTAGTTTCTTGGTCATCCAAGAAACAGAATTCCATTGCATTATCCACAGCCGAAGCGGAGTATGTTGCAGTCGGGAGTTGTTGTGCACAACTCCTTTGGATGCGACAAACTCTAAGGGATTACGGTTACAATATGAACCGTATTCCTCTCCTTTGTGATAATGAGAGTGCCATTAAAATAGCCCACAATCCAGTTGAGCACTCTAGGACTAAACACATTGACATAAGACACCATTTCTTGAGAGACCATTCCATGAAAGGAGACATATCCATCTCTCATGTCAACACCCAAAAACAATTGGCCGACATATTCACCAAGCCACTTGATGAAAAACGTTTTTGCGAACTCCGAAATGAGCTAAACATTCTTGATTCTTGGAGTGTGGCTTGAAAAGTTGCATACCTGTATGATTGCTTCAAAATATTGATTGAATTGTGAAAATCACCCCTCTTCATTTTTCTCTCAAAAAACTATGTCAATTATTAGATCTTCATGAATTTTTGATCATAGTATGATTGTTGTTTGCTTACTGGTCAAATTCATCAATATTATTTGAATTGTTTTGCCTCTCTACTCTCAATTATTGGACCTTCAAATATATATGAATGGGCTATGCAATTCCTTCCTGGTGACCACGGACAAGTCCGTGGTTATCCGGACTAGTCCGCCCTTGCAGACTAGTCCGCAGAGTGCCGGTTAGGCCGGACTAGTCCGACTCACCACGGACTAGTCCGATATAGGTCTCTGGATGACTTCGGACTAGTCCGGTCGAGTCCGGACTTGTCCGATTTTTCGTGTCCATAACCCTAGCTGCCACCCAACCCTAATCCCTTCACCCCACACTCGCCCCCAAGCTTTCTCTCTCTTGCGCTCGAGCTCCCAAGGCGAATCCTTGATTCCTCCGTCGAAAAGCCTCAATCTTGGGCGGAGATCAAGCTTGAAGACTCGGGGATTGAAGTTAGCGGACAAGTCCGGCCTCCAACCCCCAAAATCTCAAGCTTCCTTTGATTTCTTGGTAAATTTTCTTCAAAACCCTAAGAAATCACAAATTTCTCTATTGCTTATCGTTTGGCCTAGCATTCTTCACTAGTTACATGTCTAGTTGATGTACTATGTGTATGCTAGACTAGTTTTACCTTAGGGATCAATTTTTGTCCAGTCTGTTAGGTTTTTGCAGATGAACACCGAACTAGTCCGGTCCAGGTACGGACAAGTCCGGTCCCCCAGACTAGTCCGTGCCTGTGCACCGGACAAGTCCGTTGTTTCTGAACCAAAATCTAACTCTTTAATTCCCTAATGCCTTCCATTGTCATCTTACCTCACCAATATCTTGTATAACTTGTCCTTTCTCTTGATCACTCATTCTCAGATCATGTCGAGCTCCGACAACGAAATCTCCGATTTCGAGGCCGAGTTGGACCACGAGGTGGCACCTCGGTCCTCGGCGGGTCTTGGCAAGAAACGCCAAGAGAGACCCTCCGAGCCTGCTCCCTCACCTCCCCAGGTTCGGAGGAAGGTCCTTGCCAAGAAGCCTGCCTCGAAGGCTGCTCCGTCTACAAGCGGCCTTCGACAAGCTAAAGGGAAGGGAAAGGGGGTTGCCACAGGGCCTGTTGGGCCCCTGAAGCTGCATACTCCCAGAGAAGGGGTCCGGGACCCCAATGAGGAAAGATTCACTGGCAAGGGCAGCGATGTGGCTGCGAAGTTGAGAAGTGTTGATTGCTATGCAAGGCCCAAGCAAGCAGCTGATGGCAGATTTTGGTCAAATTTCCATGCTGATTTCTACAAGCTGGTCTACTTGCCGATGAAGACCCCGGTGGTGCGCAGTCAATGGATTGACTGGGCCCACCTTGAGAAGAAGAAATGTGCAGCTTTTGATGAAGTGATAGCAGCTGCAGAGAGACATGGTCTGAAGGATCTCTTTGCCTTCAGACACAACTGGAATGATGAAGTGATAGCACAATTCTATGGAACGTGCCACTTCTCAAGCGAAGACGAAGAAAGTGTGACTTGGATGACTCATGGATCCAAGTATTCTATTACTCAGGAAGAGTTTGCCAGCCTGCTGCACCTTGACTCTGGAGGAGATGACCACCTAATCATCCACAACATAGGGGTCATTGAGAGGGACGGAATGAAGTTCATGTATGAGCCCAACTCTAAGTATGTTCCTCCCTCCACAAAGAACATGAAGCCCTTCTTTGTGGTCCTGAACAGAGTTCTCCGGAAGACCATTGCCCCCAAGGATGGGGATGCAGGGAGTGTACAGGGTTACCTCAGGACTCTAATGAAGGTCATAAGCAAGAAGAGACAGTTTGATGTTGCAGACTATATTTGGAATGATATGGTCAATATCTCAAGTACCCCCAACCGATCCTGTGGCTATGCCCCTTACTTGATGTTTATGATTGAGAAGGTCACTGGGATCGAGTTTGTGAAGGATGTGGAGCACACTCCACTGAGGCCTCAGAAGCCTCAGCCAGTGAGTGTCCAGGCTGCTCCATCGCCGGCCTCAAGCCCCGAGGCACCGGCAAGGCAAGAAGAAGCTGCTAGGGCTCCTCCTCCCTCCAGGGTAGCCCCTCAGAAAGGATCCGCCAGTGGGATCCTCAAGTACTTGGCTGCAATTTTCTTCTCATGCAAGAAAACTGAAGTGAAGCTTCACAAGCTAAATCAGAAGAGGAAGGAGAACATGAGGTACATAAAAGCAAATGTGAAGCAGTTGAGTGAGAAGTTGGAGATCAACCCAATTGGATCTCCAGTACTTTCTGAAGATTCTGATCCGGACATCACCGAGCTCAGCCCCTTGACTACCTCCGAGCTTGCCTATTTTGGCATTGGGGGCTCGAGCAGCTCCGCTCCTCCTCCTCCCTCTCAACCTCGTCAAGCGGAAAGCGATGAAGACGATGAAGACGACGAGAGGACTGACAGCGAAGAGTGAAGCCCTAGGACCTTCCTCTCTCTCTTTTTGGTGTCTTGATGCCAAAGGGGGAGAGATTGAGGGGGAGTCTCTAGTCTTAGCTTTAGCTGAATAGGATGCGAGGAGAGAGCTCTCTATGTATTTTTAATTGTGATTGTATTTGTTTAACACTATTTTCATATCATGTTTGGTCCTGTGTTAAGTTGCTCAATTAATTTGCAAGTGTGTGATGAAAACTGTGTTTTTGTTCCTGAAATGCCATATTCACTTGATATTAGTTGATCAATGGAAATTCTGTCATTCTTAATGCATTCATGCTCTTAGTATGCATCCCACCATAAAGAATGCACACATGAATAATTATCTTGTTGCTTGATGTATTTTTTGAGTCATATGTGCATACTTTATGAAAATCTCATTTTATACCTCATTTTGTGAAATCTCAATTGGTTGTCATCAATCACCAAAAAGGGGGAGATTGAAAGTGCATCTAGGACTCCCTTGTGGGTTTTGGATGATTTATGACAAGCAATTGGGATCCTAATCCTTTTGTTGAGATGAATGCAGGAAAATGATGAAAAATGAGCAAAGTGCCAAAAAGAGGGAAATTGAGAAGGAAAATGAATTTGAGCTCAAGGAGAAGAAATTAGTAGTTTAGTATGTATGGAGTGTGTTAAGGAAACACACCCAAGAGCTCAATCTCATTTAATCACACACACACAATGCACAAAGCTATACAGGAGCGGACTAGTCCGATATCAGCCGGACTAGTCCGATATCACATTCTGCACCAGATCGTACAAGTCCGGTCGCCATCGGACTAGTACGATATCTTTCTGATCCACTTCGGACTAGTCCTCTCCAATGCGGACTAGTCCTCAACACAATGCACAAGTCACACAAAATCGGACAAGTCCGTTGTGACCCGGACTAGTCCGATATTCATTCTGATCCACTTCGGACAAGTCCGGTGTCCACACGGACTAGTCCGATATACACACTGATCTAAATCGGACAAGTCCTCCAAGTGCAGACTTGTCATCCCAAACACTTAGGGTTTCATTTGTCCGGACAAGTCCGATGGCAATCGGACTAGTCCGAAGCTTTCCAGTAGCGAAATCGGACAAGTCCGTTTTCAACCGGACTAGTCCGATATTCCTGGACACTTAGGGTTTGCTTCGCACAGCACACCGGACTAGTCCGGTGTCCACCATGGACTAGTCCGATCTTTCTGAACCCTAACGGTCACTTTTAGAAATCCCATATAAATAGAGGTGCACGGCCCACTTTCACCAACTCTCGAACCCTAGCGCCGTCACACCTCCCAAGAGACTCAAAAACCATCTCTCTCCACGAAATTAAGTGAAAAATCAATCAATCCATTGAAGATCACTTCTAGATCATTGGAGAGGCACTTGGCACACGATTGAGCTCTTGGTTTGAATATCTAACACACTCTTGTATCTCAATTTGTATATTTCGAAGTGTGTTATTGGTGGTCTTGAAACTTGTAATCAAGGGAGCTCTCAACTTGTGAGATCGCCCCTCCAACTTGGTGATTTACCCCTGTGTGATTAGTGGAAGAGGATTGGCCTTCGTGGCAATCCGACGAGGGAAGGGTTGGTGAAGACCCGGTCCTTTTGTGGGCTCCTCAACGTGGATGTAGGTTGCCTTCGTGGTAGCCGAACCACGGGATAAATCTTGTGTCTTGTTCATTTGTGTTCATCATTCTAGTTGATCAACATTATCTAGGGTTTGATTCATTTTGTTGAATTCAAGTTAAATAGTTGAACAAGAATCATACTTGCAATAGAACTTGACATACAACTATTGAACTGTTATTAAAGTTTATATTTCCGCTACAAACGTCAACGAAACAATCAAATTGACCTAACTTGATCAACCTAGCCCGTGAAATCCGGACTAGTCCACACTTTACCGGACTAGTCCGATATATCTGGTTTTGACCTTGTTGTTGAAGTGCTACAGGAACCGAGAAAATTCAAAAAGGCCTATTCACCCCCCCTCTAGGCCTACATTCAAATACACAGTCTACGAGTATTAAGTGTGATTAATAGTGTGATAACGTGTCCTAATGGTAGCGTTATCCCTATTAACAGCCCACTGATCGTGTGTCATTAAAATAGCATTAATGACACGTAATCAGGTCTTGTAACTATCGCTTGAATGTCCGTGCCGTTGGAGATCCGCCAATATCCATGTTAGTGTAAGGCCCGGAGGATCCACACATGGCAGCTCTGGAGCTTCCCGTCGTGGGGAGATAGGTCCGGTGCCGCTATACACTTGGCGGCACCGGAGCTCCCCTCTACTGAGGGTTAGGTCCGGGGTCATTATACATGTGTCAACCGCGGAGCTTCCCTAGGTTGGGAGTTCAGCTCTGGTCTTACATTACACGTGGCAACACCAGAGCTACCCAAATGAGGGAGGCGGGTCCAGTGCCAAGTGACATGTGGGGCCTGAGGAAGCCTTCAACTCTGATAGGTGGAACTCTCTTGCACTTCTTGCGGTATCATGGGGTACCCGGTATACAGGGTACCGACAGTGGCCCCCGAACCCACCTCTGGGAGAAACGCTTTGGGTTAAATTATTCTACCGGAGGTGGGGCCATCCTCAATTCTCGCGCCACGACTTCAAAGGTCTTCTGATGTACCATTGGGGCAATGGTCCAGGGTTAAACCATCACCACATGGGTTGTTTTGGATGTGGCAGATGAGATCTTTGAATGCAGATCTCAAGCAATTGAAGGTTGTCTGTTCCCAATATGAAAACAGTATTGGTTCCGAGCGCCTTGTCAGACTGCCGCCTTTGGGTTTCCCATCGCCCATCATGACAACAGTTCACCTAAGGTGATAACCTCGACCTGTTCGTCGGGGTGGTCCCTGGCCCATTTGTCATTGACGGGTATGTTCTTTGTAATGGGGGCTTGGTCTCGTTGCGGTTTCCATTCAAGCGTCGTGGAGGCTTACTTAAGAAGGAAAGTACACATGGTTTAAGGACTCTTTATGCTTTCAATCAAACTCACGCTTAGAGCCTCCCAAACATTGCCTAGCTTTCTCCTCTTTCGCTCCACTTTGCCCCGATGGAGTTAGGTCTTCCCAAGAGCCGCATCCAGAGCAAGGACAATCTGATGAAGGTCCAGACCTTCATTGGATGGTCCACCGACTCCTTCAACCACTTGGTCCATGCTGGCAAGCTCCCCTTCAAGAAGGAGCGCCGCGGGAGATGGTGTACTTCTCGACGCACGCCATGGTGGGACTGATCCCACCTTTCTCGAGCTTCATCTTGATGCTGCTGGACTTCTACGGCCTCCAACTGCATCACCTCGGCCCGCACTCCCTTCTGCTCGTGGCAACTTTCATCCACTTCTGTGAGATGTGGGTGGGCGTGCCTCCCTGCGTCAACTTGTTCCGGAACTTCTTCATAGCCCATTCCACCGGCAAGGGGACAAATTTGCTTGGCTTCTACTACTTTGTGAAGCGCAAGAACTGTCCCTTCGAGTACCTTAAATAATTACCCTTTGGCAAATGGGACAACTAGAAGAAGGATTGGGTCGTCATTGCAGTGGAGGAGCACGACAGGTTGGAGCTGCCCCAAGGACTCCCCATCATTGACACCGATGCCTGGAATGTAGTTCTGAAGCTGTCGGATGCATTTAACCCTATCCTGACCAGGATCCAAGAATGTGTGGAGGGTGGAGTGACCCCCCAGATGGTCTTCGAAAACTTCTTGGTGAACAGGTGGGCTTCGCTATGGAGGAGGGATAAGCTTGCCTGGGCTTTCAACAGTGTGATGGATGACGACCGGATTGAAACCGATTTGAAATCCAACTTAGATGACGAAGCTTTGAAGCTCCATCTCAAGAAATTTCAGCATGGGTCTATTGACGATGATGCCTTAGCTCTGCCGACTGCTTTCCTGCCTTTTAAACATGATTCCAGAGATCAGCAGGGAGCTCCGAAGGATGATGTCGGCGCTAGATGACCTCGATGAGATGTAAAAGCGCCAGACCTCCAGGGTTGTAATTCCCGGAGCTTCCAAAGAGGTGACCGCCCTGCTCCAAGCCAGAGTGTTGAAGACATCGGCAAGGGCAAGGAGCCAGGCGAATCTTCCATCCGGAAGAGAAAATTGAAGCACGCTGATAGGAGGTATGTCAGCTCTGCTACAGTAACAACTGCCCCTTCTCCCCAGCGAGGGAGGTCTTCAATAGCGACACCTCCTCCAGTACAGTCGTCTTCAAGAGGTGCTAGCTCCAAACAGTCGACTCTAGTCCCAGTGCCAGCTAGGGGCTCCAGGTCTGGAGGTCTTTCTCGACTGAGGGAAGTTCCGACCGAGAAGACTCCAGCTGCTGCAGGTGGTCCCCAGCTGAGGTCCGAGGTTACTGTCTCACCAAACTTGGTGGGCTCTGACTCCGGGCCTCAGAAGAGGAGGTTCTGCGGTGACTAGGGCAGTAACATACCCAAGTAAGTGTCGTGAACTTACATTGGAATGCTAATCTTGTGTTTTTTTTGTGTTTTTAATCTTCTCGTTCCTTTATTTTCAGGGTGTCGAGAAAGGAATCTGAGACTTCAGCATCTGTTGCAGTGACTGGGGCTGCGCATGCTGAAGCTCCGGGTTCGACCATTGAGCCTCCTCCTCAAGTGGTGGCAGAAGACACGATAGCTCCTGCACTAGCTGTCGTGGACCTGGATCCAGAAGAAACGCCAGAAGCTCCCGTGGTAGCACCGGACCACGGGGGAGAAGTTAAAGATGAACCGCTGGCAACAGCGTCGGAGGCTGAGGCTCCAGTGTGGGAGTTGGAGATGTCGGAAGCTCTAGCGTCTGAGCCAGTGGTTACCGAGGCTCCGGTTCCTGCACCAGAAGTTGTCGCGGGGCCAGTGGTGCCTGAAGATCTGGTCCTTGAGCTAGAAGTCATTGAAGCCCTAACTGTTGAATCGCACATGATCGATGCTCCGACCACTGAGCTAGAGGTAGTTGAAACTCCGACCCTCGAGCCAGAAGTTGTTGAAGGTCTGGTTGCCGAGCCTGAGATGCTTGAAGCTGCAACTGTTGAACCAGAAGTGGCTGATGTACCGGCATCTGAGCCGTCAATGGTGGGGGCTCCAGATGAAGCTTTAATAACTGCCCCAGAGGTAATTGCTCCAGAGGTATCCATGCCGGAGCCGGAGCACCATGAAGAGGCAGTGGCAGGCTCTCCACCTATGAAGCCAGCGTCTGAAGATCCAGAGGCAGGACCTTTGGCTTCAGCTCTGGAGGTAGAAGTTCCCCCGATGGGATCTTCCTCAACAGTTGCTGAGGAGCTCCCGGTGGGTGGCCCTAGTGCCGCAGAAGCTCAGGGAACCTCGCTTGTAGAGTGGGACCATATTTTTGTTATGGAGAATCCCCTGGAACCAGCAGAGATGGCCCCGGCAGGTCCGGAGCCTATTCCCTTGGCATTGTCCATAGACAATGCCTGCTCAAGCCTTCAACAAGTTCAGCTTTCATTCAATCACGAAAGTAAGGTCCTTGAAGAGGAGCACCACACTTTGTGGCATTGGCGCAACAGGCTCCACTCTGAGACCAATCTTGCACAGACGTGGCTTGATGATCAGAAGGAGTGGGTGAAGAGGAAAATGGCCCGGATGGAATACTGGGGCAAACTGCTGGGAGATAAGGAAGCCACCATCAGGGCGCTCGACGCTAATTCTCAGGACATCCTCGAGCAAGTCAAGGAAAGGAGTGATGCTGCTGATGAGCATCACAAAAAACCTTAATGAATTAAATGAGGTCCTCCTGAAGCGTCGAGCAGACCTTGATCAAGAGAAGAGAAGCTCCTGGAACAGCAGGAGGATGTTTTGAAAAGGGAAGAAGAGGTTAGTCAGAAGCTGACTCTAGGTGTGCAAAATTTTGCAGATTGCTCTAAGAAGTTTGATCAGTGGAGTAAGGAGGAGGAGGAAAAGTATTGGAAACTAGGACAAGAGCTGTCGAAAAGAGAAGCTGATGTTGTCACCAGAGAAGGGAATGTAAGGGGCTGGGAAAAGGACCTGGCGGAACGGCGGAACCGCATCCACCTCCGAGAGACGGAGCTAGCCGACTGTGAAAAGCATGTAGCTGAGAATATGCAGCAACATGCCAAAGCGGTTGAGCGCCTCGCTCGCGAGAGTTCGGAGCTAGCGGCCACCCCGAGGTCACTGAAGGAGCTGCGGAGCTCGAGGGCAACCGAATCCCTGATGGTATGGGATTTCCTGGGACGTGCGAACAAAGCCGTTGTGCCTCTTGGCTTCAGTCCAGTGTGCTCGGAGGACCCGACGCAAGAGCTGGACCAGACGCTGGTGGTGCTTGGTTCTACTGGCAGCAAACTCGATGCAATGGGCAATGTCATCGCTGATCAGCTGGAGATAGAGGGGAAACCTCTGGCCAAAAACATCACCGAGTATGTTTTGGCGTGTTACAAAAGCCGAGACCCCCAATTTTCTCTCGATCCAGTCTTTGAAGGACTCATTGCCGAAGAGGAAGATGCTGCCAAATCTAGTGTCCAAGAGGTTGTTGAGAAGGTTGCTTCATTTTTCCATAGGACTTAGATCCTCCAGTAGCTAGGAACTTTTCCTCTTGTCTTTTGCTGTAACCCTGATTTTGTAATCAGTACTTTGAATGACTAAAATCCACTCTTTCTGTCATGAATTTCAATTTATCTTTGTTTTCAATATACTGTGCTTTGTCTTGTTGCCCCCTAGTATATTTGCACAATTCGATTGTGAACATGTACCAAAAGGTTTTGATAGTATGTTGATGACTTGAACGCTTCGAACTTATAGATTTTAGGTCCCAAGTATTTATCTCATATACTCTTTGCCACATCGATGGCGGGCCCCCTGGGGTTGTCGGAGCTTGATAGGTCCGACGTCACCCACTATCAATGCGTATAACATCGACGGTGGGCCCCCTGGGGTTGTCGGAGCTTGGTAGGTCTGACAACACCCACTATCAACACGCAGAACGTCGACGGCGGGCCCCCTAGGGTTGTCGGAGCTTGATAGGTCTGACAACACCCACTATCAACACATAGAACATCGACGGTGGCCCCCTGGGGTTGTCAGAGCTTGGTAGGTCCGACGGCACCCACTATCAACGCGTAGAATGTCGATGATGGTCCCCCTGGGGTTGTCGGAGCTTGGTAGGTCTGACGGCACCCACTACCAACGTGTAGAACGTCGACAGCGGGCCCCCTGGGGTTGTCGAAGCTTGGTAAGTCCGACGACACCCACTATCAACGTGTAGAACGTCGACGGCAGGCCCCCTTGGAGGTTGTCGGATCTGGTAGCTCCGGCATCTTCCACCATCGATGTGTTCTTCCCGTACATTAAAGACAAGAAAAAGAGTAAAACTCGTCCTTTTGTCTATAAATTGTTTGTGACTTACTGTTCTTATTAGAGTTTTTGTGACACCCGGTTCCGAATATGAACCAAGCGTAACGCATATGTGTGCCCAAGATGTTCAACACACATACACGAATGATTCACAAATGATAAACAGAATTTAACCACGTCTTAACTAATAAATAAGTACTTTATTACAATAATCCAATAGTTCACGAATAATATAACTCTAAATAATTGCAGCGGAAAATAAACTAAACAGCACGACTCCAATCCACAGGCAATTGACGGCGGTACGCAACCTAGTACTCCACGTGATCCTCAGGGTACTCCCAATTGTCTCCAGTAGCTGTTTGGGGGGGGGGGATTGCAAGAGTGAGTACATGTCGTACTCAGCAATTGTGGAAAGTATGACATGTGGCTTATTCAAATGACGACAATAATAATGGCTAAGTGCTGAAAAGTACAGTAAAACATTTGAAAAGCATTATACTATGTCTATGTGAAACAAATCCCATCATAACCATCATTTAACAGAATATAAACCATATCCAATTATTGCCAACATTACCATTATACATGTCCATAGTGCATAAACCATAACCATTACCAAACCATAACCATCCATAACCATCCCAAATCCCAATTTCCAACTCTAATCATGTAGGTCATCCAGGCGCTCATAACCGGGAGCACGGCTATCATGATAGTTTTTAACACTCTGCAGAGGTTGTACCACTTTACCCACATGTTTGTGATTTCATCACCTTTCGATGACTAAGAAACCTCCATTATGCCATCTCACACTTCCGTAGGTGTGTGGCCAAGAGATCACAAAATAGCCTTTCAAAAGGGACTACTAGTATGTACGGCCCCACTAAGGTTTCACCGGCAGGCTTGAATCTCTATTCTCCCACCCACGGGTCCCCTCGTGTGCCATGCGGATCCCAGGGCAGTCCTCCTCGACTCCCATTCCCCGCGCCATCCAATGGTCCATACAATACTAGCAGCGCTCCTAATTATTCAGCTACGCCGCACCCATACTTGGCCTTGTGGTGGCACTGTTGACCTGGCATATTCTCGCATGAACCGGTCCTTAGATCTAAGCAAGCAAACCACCATAACGACCAACCCATCCACATAACCATGCTTGCTTAGATCACCCATCGTATTGACCAGTTCACATTAACCAGAATATCATTGATGCATAATTAAATGTGTAGTGTTGTTTGCCATCCCAATTAATTAAGCGAAGCAAAAAGGTAAAAACCCTTCCCGACTCTCTACCATAATTCCAGGTGACAAGGGTGGTCAAACAAAACTAGTAAACTTCTTACCATAAGATTCCCGTCAAATTGACACAGCATGCAAGTTTGCAAACAAACATTTAATTTAAAATAGGATCAATATGCTTCAAGGACACTTGCCTTGCTCCGGCGGATGGGGTTGCTCAAGCGCTTCAAAGTCTTGATTTTGGAAATCCTCGTATGCAACCTCTTGAGCACATTCCTCTACGCGTGATCATACATACAAGAAAACATATACAGTTCAACATAATGCACACAAAATAATCAACATGCAATGACATGCATGCATGCACAATTTAATAATTAATTTACTACGGTCGTTTATTAATTAGATGCGACTAGTTCATACGTGTTCATAAGGGTTTACGGGGATTTTAGGGTGGATTAATGCTGCTGAAATAAAATCTATGGTGCAACTAAAATTTATTTACGTCTACTAGATTCAATATGATCGCAAAAATTCGCATCGGGAACGAACCCTACCGTAGATCTGAAGGCGTGACGGTCGCGGAATAAATGCGACGCGTAGACGAAATAGATGGTGCAGCAGTCCTTCGGCGGCACGACGACGGTGGCGCGATGTCGGCGACGATCTCCGGCGAACGGTGGTGCCCTCCTCTTTTTCTCCCTCTTCTTCCCCTTTTTTTTTCTCCTTTTTTTCTTCCCTGGGCGCCTCTGTTTTCTCTGTTCCCGGCGGCTGCTTCTGGCGGCTTTTCCTTGTCTGCTGGCGGCTGCTGGTTCGTGGGGAAAAAGCCTAGGCCTCGGTCCTATTTATAGGGGCGGCGCTAGGGTACGGCCTTGGTACCGACTCTGTTCGGGGCGGGATTCACGGCAGGAGAGTCGGACGCGGGAGGGAGTTGTATCCGGGCGGGAGAATCGGGGCGGTTAGGGAAAAATTTTGGAGGCGGCTCGGCCGGCGGGGCCCGGCGCAGCGCGCTGCGCGCTGCTGTAGCGCAGGCGGCGCGGTCACGTCAGGGGGAGGAGGGGGGGGGGACCGGGGCGGGGCCCGGGCGTCTCGGGCGGCACGCGGCCGGGGCTGGGCGCTCGGGCGCCTCGCGCGTCAGGCGGCGCGGTCAGGGGCGGCAGGCGGCGGTGGGGCCCCCGGGGCGAGCGCGCGTGGGAGGCGGGCCCGGGGCGCTACGTCGCGCGCGGAAGCGCTGGGGCGGAGCGGGGCCGGCTCGGCCGGCTGGGCCGCTGGCCTGGCCGCCGGGCGGCTCCTTCTTTTTTTTTTTGTTTTTTTACTTTTCCTTTATTATAATTTATTATATATATATTTTTATATATATTATTAATATTATATATTTATTATTTATTATTTTTATAACATATATTATTAATATTTTTTTCTATTTTTTTTATATTGTCATATATATTATTTATATATATATACTTATATATATTTTATTATTATTATTTTTATACTTATTCCCTATTACAATTTTTAGGCTATAATTATTATTTTCTATTTCTTCTTTTGCTACACATATTTGTATATGCATATGTTTTATTATTTTTCTTTTATTCTACTAGTGTTTAATGCATGACCATGTATGCAATGCATGATGCGAAAATTTAGGGTGTTACAAACCTACCCCCCTTAAAGTGAATCTCGCCCTCGAGATTCGATAGCGTGGGGAAAAGATGAGGGAATTCTGCCTTCAGGTCTTCTTCACGTTCCCATGTAGCTTCGGCTTCCGTATGGTGTTTCCATTGCACTTTGCACCAACGGATCCTCTTATTTCTCGTGACTCTTTCTTTCATATCCAAAATTTTGATATGTTGCTCGACATAAGACAAATCCTCTTGAAGTTCTAACTCGTCCATCGGCACTTGTTCTTCCGGTACCCTGAGACACTTCTTGAGTTGAGAGACGTGAAATACGTCGTGTACATCGGAGAGATACGTCGACAGCTCAAGTCGATAAGCTACCTCTCCTCGCTTGTCCAAAATCTTGAATGGTCCGATGTAACGGGGTGCCAGTTTTCCTTTGACGTTAAACCGTCGTTGACCTCTGATAGGTGACACTTTGAGGTATACAAAATCTCCAACTTCAAAGGTCAAACTCCTTCGCCTATTATCAGCATAACCTTTCTGTCGAGACTGGGCAGCCTTTAAGTTTTCCCGTATTATCTGGACTTGCCTTTCAGCTTCTTGTAACACGTCGGGACCAAACACTTGATTCTCTCCGGTTTCATTCCAAAACAAGGGAGTCCTACATTTCCTTCCGTATAGTGCTTCATAGGGTGACATTTTTAAACTTGCTTGGTAACTATTGTTGTACGAGAATTCAGCATACGGCAAACTTTTATCCCAACTTTTCCTATGCTTTAAAGCACATGCTCTCAACATGTCTTCCAAAATTTGATTGGTCCTCTCGGTTTGTCCATCTGTT
Source organism: Tuctoria greenei (assembly GCA_036927565.1). Lineage (NCBI taxonomy): Eukaryota > Viridiplantae > Streptophyta > Magnoliopsida > Poales > Poaceae > Tuctoria > Tuctoria greenei. The sequence continues at coordinate 158,923,229 of JAYESD010000006.1, forward strand.
TGAGGGTGATACGCCGAACTAAAGTTCAGCCTTGTTCCCATTGCTTCATGCAATTTCTGCCAAAATCTGGAGGTGAATTGAGAACCTCTATCCGAGACTATCTTCTTCGGTACTCCGTGTCGGCACACAATATGTTCCATATACAATTCTGCTAGCTTCGTGGTGGTATATGTGGTCTTGACGGGGATGAAATGAGCTGACTTTGTCAATCGATCCACAATAACCCATATTGAATCATAGCCAGACTGAGTTCGCGGTAATCCAACTATAAAGTCCATACCAATCTCTTCCCACTTCCACTCCGGGATCTTCAATGGTTGTAACAATCCGGCTGGCCTTTGATGTTCAGCTTTAACTCGTTGGCACACATCACAAAGTGCAACATATTCGGCTATGTCCTTTTTCATGCTGGCCCACCAATAACATGTCTTTAAGTCCTTGTACATCTTTGTACAGCCAGGATGAATTGAGTAGGGCGAGTCATGTGCCTCCTTCAATATTGTTTCTCGAATATGCCTGACATTAGGTACCACAATCCTCTTTCCAAGCCATAAGGTACCCTGTTCGTCCTCATCAAATCTGAATTCTTTTCCTTCTTGGGTCCTTTCCTTGATTTCCTGTATTTCCTTGTCCTTTGTCTGTCCTTCCCGTATTTCCTGCTCCAATGTTGGGTTGACTTCCATCGTTCCCATCTCATTTATGAATCCGAGGTTCAACCGTTCAAACTCCTTGCATAACTCGGATGGCAGTTCTTGAACTGTAAGTTGATGACTTACTCCCTTTCGGCTCAAAGCATCGGCCACTACGTTGGCCTTCCCTGGGTGATAGTTGATTCCCACGTCATAATCCTTGATGAGCTCCAACCATCGGCGTTGCCTCAGGTTCAGATCCGTTTGCGTAAATATGTACTTGAGACTCTTGTGGTCCGTATAAATCTCACATCGGTGACCAAAAACATAGTGTCTCCATATCTTCAAGGCGTGTACCACGGCTGCGAGTTCAAGGTCGTGTGTAGGATAATTCAACTCATGTTTCTTTAGTTGCCTCGATGCATAAGCTACCACTTGGCCTTCTTGCATGAGCACACATCCTAATCCTTGTCTTGATGCATCACAATATATATCAAAACTCTTGCTCACGTCCGATAATACTAACACTGGCGCGGTTGTCAACCTCTTCTTTAACTCTTCAAAGCTATCCTGACAAGCTTGAGTCCATCGGAATGCCTTTCCCTTCATGAGTAATTCGGTCATAGGCTTGGCTATCTTGGAAAAATCCTTTATGAATCGGCGGTAATATCCAGCCATTCCAAGGAAACTCCGAATCTCCTTGACATTCTGTGGCGGTTCCCACTTAAGCACATCTCTCACCTTCCCTGGGTCAACCGATACTCCTCCTCCAGAGATAATATGGCCTAGGAAAGAAACTTCTCGTAACCAAAATTGACATTTACTGAACTTGGCATACAATTGATGCTCCCTCAATTTCTGCAGCGTAAGCCTCAAGTGTTCCTCATGTTCCTTCTCGTCCTTCGAGTAGATCATAATATCATCGATGAACACTACAACGAACTTATCCAGATATTCCATGAAGACCTTATTCATAAGATACATAAAGTACGCAGGCGCATTCGTCAATCCAAATGACATGACGGTGTACTCATAAGATCCATATCGTGTCCGAAATGCCGTCTTGGGTATGTCTGATGGTCTAATCTTCATTTGGAAGTATCCTGACCGCAAGTCGATCTTGGAGAAGATACAGGCACCCTTCATTTGGTCGAACAAATCCTCAATACGGGGCAGTGAGTACTTGTTCTTAATTGTCACTTCATTGAGAGACCTATAGTCCACACACATCCTCTGGGTTCCATCCTTCTTATCTACGAAGAGCACTGGGGCTCCCCACGGGGATGAACTTGGGCGTATAAAACCCTTCTCTAGCTGCTCTTGAATTTGCTTCTTGAGCTCTGCTAATTCCTTAGGAGGCATCCTATACGGCCTCTTAGCTATAGGTGCAGTTCCGGGTATCAACTCGATGGCGAATTCTATGTCATGATCAGGTGGCATACCTGGCAACTCATCTGGAAACACGTCCGGGTACTCGCGAACGATCGGAATGCTTTCCAATGCCACTTCTTCCACGTGATTCAGCATCGCTTTCCCTCTTGCAGGTTGGGCTGCTTCAACTTCAATGCGTGTACCATGTTCACTTGTCAACTGCACAATCCTCTCAGCGCATTGAATGACTCCATTATACTTGCTCAGCCAGTCCATTCCAAGTATTATGTCTATTCCTTGGGAGTCCAATACTATGAGGTTTGCGAGAAAGTCTACCCCCCTTATTTTAATGCTTACTTTCGGACATACTATATTTGTCCTCATCTCTCCGCCAGGAGAACTTACTAGCATAGTTTGCTTCATATGAGATATAGGCAAATTGTACTTGGCAACATACTTTGATGAGATGAATGAATGAGATGCTCCTGAATCAAATAAAACAGTCGCGGGGTTGGAGTTGGCGAGAAACATACCAATCACGACGTCATCAGCTTGCTGAGCTTCCTCAGTAGAGATATGATTGACATTACCACGAGCAAAATTCTGCTGTCCACGGTTGCCTTGTGGTGCTCCTCCATTTGGTCGCGGGTGATTTGGCCTTGGTGCATTGTTCATAGGTCCATTGTTTCTCCTGGGGCATTGACTTGCAAAGTGTCCGTGTTCCCCACACGCATAGCATGTCTTACCACCCATAGCATTGGGGAAGTTTGGGCGCATCTGGTTTTGAGCATTTGCCGCCATGTTAGGACGCGGCGCAGGTGGCACAGGATTGCGAGGCGCTTGCATGGCAGGGCGTTGCTGCGGTGGCTGATTTGGGCGGGGCGGATAGGCAGTGCGGTATGCAGGAGCAGAGGGGTTGTATTGTGGTGCAGTAGGTGGTGCACAGCGGGGGCGAACATTGCTTCCTTGTTGCGGTCCATGATGTGACATCTTCCTTTTGTTGTCCTGCTCCATCTCACGAATCTTGTTCTCAACCACAATAGCCTTGTCAACCAGCTTTTGGAAGTTTGGATAATCAGTATTGAGCAACTGGACTTGAATTTCATTGTTGAGACCCCTCATAAACAGATACTGCTTCCTACTATCAGTTTTGATGTCTTCTGGGGCATATCTTGATAATTGAGTGAATTTGTTGAGATACTCACTCACACTCATCCTTCCTTGCCTGAGATTTTCAAAGTCTTGTCTCCTCAGTATCATAACTCCTTCGGGTACATAGTGGGAACAGAAACTCTGCTTAAACTCAGCCCAAGTGATTGTTTCCTGATTATCATGAGCGTTGCAAAGAGCTTCCCACCAGTCAGCGGCTGCTCCAACTAGTTGATGTGATGCAAAGAGAACCTTCTCCCTGTCAGTGCACTGGACAATAGCAAGTTTCTTCTCAACGGACTTCAGCCAATCATCAGCTTCCATTGGGTCTGTGGTTTGTGCAAAGGTAGGCGGTCTGGTCCTCATGAACTCTCCCAAACGGTTGTGATGTGGCGGGGGTGGCGGTGGAGGCATATGGGGCTGATTGTTGTTGCCAGCTTGCAGCTGTCCCATGGTCTGTATCATGGTCTGCATGAGCTGGTTCTGCATGGCTAACAGTTGTTCAATGTTGATAGCTCCATGAGCATGTCCCTGGTTGTTCTGAGGTACTTCATTGCGCTCCTCCTCATCGTTAGCATCCCTCTGGTTACGAGTTCTCACCATCTTTTGGCGAAGGAAAGGTAGGGACAGAAGGATTTAGAATTTGGAAAGAACGTCCCAACTATATGCATCAAGGTATGTGACACTAAATAATCCTTTATTAATATAGACCTATATTACGAGGATGTGGACAATTGCCGAAGCATCCCACAACTCTCTACTAAGCACTCAAGCACTCAAACAAGCACCACACAGAATTTACAAAGATCCTAAAAGAAGTAACACAACTCAAGGCCACACAAGTATATCTACATCGCTCTTATTTACTAATGGGGGTGTGCCTATCCTTGAGTCGTGGCATAGGTCGAGGACTAGTCGTCGTCGAGCGGGAACTCATCCGGGTCCTCGTCGTCGTCGTCGTCGGGGTCCTCGGGGTCCTGTGGGTCCTGGGGTGGTGAGGCAGCAGGCGGCGGTGGTGCGGTAGACGCCACACTGGAAGGCTCCTCGTCAGAGGACTCCTCAGAGGATGACTCACGCTGACCGTTGCGACGGTCTGGAGAGTCCGGGGTCCACATCGGGGTGTCGGACGCGTAGTCGTCCGGGTCCTCGTCGGTGATCCGACGATACCTCCTGATTATCGCCTCGTGGCGCTGGGCGAGGTCACGTCCATCCTGGATCTCCTGCTGCGCCCTCTGAAGTCGGGCACTCAGCTGGGTCACGTCGCCAACAATCTGACGAGACTGCGGGAGGTCCAGGGGTCCCTCCACGTGCCTGGAGACGAAGCGCGCAGTGCCACTGGGACGCTGCGGGACGAAGGCGTGAACCGTGTCCTCCAGACGGAAACGGCGGGCGTGGCTCCAGAAAGTGGCTGCTTCCCAGCTAGCATCCTGCTCTGCAGATCGGCGGGAGCTCCTCCAAGCAGGGCTGCTGTGGGTCTTCACCAACTCGTCACCGTAGTAGATATAAATTTTGCAGCTCCACTCCTTCCTGCCGGGGCGCTGCACTCCAGTGGTGTGGTAGGAGAGCGAGAGACTGTGGTGGCGGTAGCCAGCCTCACGGAGTAGGGCACGGAGACGGTGTCGCAGTTGTCCTGCGGCTCTGCCGTCAGAACGGATCACCACGGGGTGACGGGGGTCGACGGCCGGAGAGCGACTAGCCAACCTACGCGGGGGCACGAGTCCACCGGTCGACTTACGGGGGGTTGTCTTGGTGCGGGCCATCTACAAGAAACAAGAATACATTAGAAAAATAATGAAAAACAAATCTAAAAATTTCAGCAGCTAAACGGCGGACAAAAAGCGGTGCAGCGGTTCCAAAAGAACGAAAAATAAAGAGAAAAATTACAGCAACCAACACAATAATTTTACCCACACATAATAGCAGCAAAACACACCGTTTTCGCGAAAATTTATACAGCAAAACAGCAGCACTTAATATTGCTCACTTCTGAAAATTTTTATCAAAACGCAGCAGCGATCAGTATTTTTTTTGCGGCTGAAAATAAGGGAAACAAAACAGCAGCAGAAATTTTTGAAAATAGCATATTAGAAGAGTGTTCCTAAGTGCTCTAGAGTGTCCATTCTACCTAGGCTTGCGTCCTACGGTCAACGCGGCTCTGATACCAATTTGTGACACCCGGTTCCGAATATGAACCAAGCGTAACGCATATGTGTGCCCAGGATGTTCAACACACATACACGAATGATTCACAAATGATAAACAGAATTTAACCACGTCTTAACTAATAAATAAGTACTTTATTACAATAATCCAATAGTTCACGAATAATATAACTCTAAATAATTGCAGCGGAAAATAAACTAAACAGCACGACTCCAATCCACAGGCAATTGACGGCGGTACGCAACCTAGTACTCCACGTGATCCTCAGGGTACTCCCAATTGTCTCCAGTAGCTGTTGGGGGGGGGATTGCAAGAGTGAGTACATGTCGTACTCAGCAAGTGTGGAAAGTATGACATGTGGCTTATTCAAATGACGACAATAATAATGGCTAAGTGCTGAAAAGTACAGTAAAACATTTGAAAAGCATTATACTATGTCTATGTGAAACAAATCCCATCATAACCATCATTTAACAGAATATAAACCATATCCAATTATTGCCAACATTACCATTATACATGTCCATAGTGCATAAACCATAACCATCCATAACCATCCCAAATCCCAATTTCCAACTTTAATCATGTAGGTCATCCAGGCGCTCATAACCGGGAGCACGGCTATCATGATAGTTTTTAACACTCTGCAGAGGTTGTACCACTTTACCCACATGTTTGTGATTTCATCACCTTTCGATGACTAAGAAACCTCCATTATGCCATCTCACACTTCCGTAGGTGTGTGGCCAAGAGATCACAAAATAGCCTTTCAAAAGGGACTACTAGTATGTACGGCCCCACTAAGGTTTCACCGGCAGGCTTGAATCTCTATTCTCCCACCCACGGGTCCCCTCGTGTGCCATGCGGATCCCAGGGCAGTCCTCCTCGACTCCCATTCCCCGCGCCATCCAATGGTACATACAATACTAGCAGCGCTCCTAATTATTCAGCTACGCCGCACCCATACTTGGCCTTGTGGTGGCACTGTTGACCTGGCATATTCTCGCATGAACCGGTCCTTAGATCTAAGCAAGCAAACCACCATAACGACCAACCCATCCACATAACCATGCTTGCTTAGATCACCCATCGTATTGACCAGTTCACATTAACCAGAATATCATTGATGCATAATTAAATGTGTAGTGTTGTTTGCCATCCCAATTAATTAAGCGAAGCAAAAAGGTAAAAACCCTTCCCGACTCTCTACCATAATTCTAGGTGACAAGGGTGGTCAAACAAAACTAGTAAACTTCTTACCATAGGATTCCCGTCAAATTGACACAGCATGCAAGTTTGCAAACAAACATTTAATTTAAAATAGGATCAATATGCTTCAAGGACACTTGCCTTGCTCCGGCGGATGGGGTTGCTCAAGCGCTTCAAAGTCTTGATTTTGGAAATCCTCGTATGCAACCTCTTGAGCACGTTCCTCTACGCGTGATCATACATACAAGAAAACATATACAGTTCAACATAATGCACACAAAATAATCAACATGCAATGACATGCATGCATGCACAATTTAATAATTAATTTACTACGGTCGTTTATTAATTAGATGCGACTAGTTCATACGTGTTCATAAGGGTTTACGGGGATTTTAGGGTGGATTAATGCTGCTGAAATAAAATCTATGGTGCAACTAAAATTTATTTACGTCTACTAGATTCAATATGATCGCAAAAATTCGCATCGGGAACGAACCCTACCGTAGATCTGACGGCGTGACGGTCGCGGAATAAATGCGACGCGTAGATGAAATAGATGGTGCAGCAGTCCTTCGGCGGCACGACGACGGTGGCGCGATGTCGGCGACGATCTCCGGCGAACGGTGGTGCCCTCCTCTTTTTCTCCCTCTTCTTCCCCTTTTTTTTCTCCTTTTTTTCTTCCCTGGGCGCCTCTGTTTTCTCTGTTCCCGGCGGCTGCTTCTGGCGGCTTTTCCTTGTCTGCTGGCGGCTGCTGGTTCGTGGGGAAAAAGCCTAGGCCTCGGTCCTATTTATAGGGGCGGCGCTAGGGTACGGCCTTGGTACCGACTCTGTTCGGGGCGGGATTCACGGCAGGAGAGTCGGACGCGGGAGGGAGTTGTATCCGGGCGGGAGAATCGGGGCGGTTAGGGAAAAATTTTGGAGGCGGCTAGGCCGGCGGGGCCCGGCGCAGCGCGCTGCGCGCTGCTGCAGCGCAGGCGGCGCGGTCACGTCAGGGGGAGGAGGGGGGGACCGGGGCGGGGCCCGGGCGTCTCGGGCGGCACGCGGCCGGGGCTGGGCGCTCGGGCGCCTCGTGCGTCAGGCGGCGCGGTCAGGGGCGGCAGGCGGCGGTGGGGCCCCCGGGGCGAGCGCGCGTGGGAGGCGGGCCCGGGGCGCTGCGTCGCGCGCGGACGCGCTGGGGCGGAGCGGGGCCGGCTCGGCCGGCTGGGCCGCTGGCCTGGCCGCCGGGCGGCTCCTTCTTTTTTTTTTTGTTTTTTTACTTTTCCTTTATTATAATTTATTATATATATATTTTTATATATATTATTAATATTATATATTTATTATTTATTATTTTTATAACATATATTATTAATATTTTTTTCTATTTTTTTATATTGTCATATATATTATTTATATATATATATACTTATATATATTTTATTATTATTATTTTTATACTTATTCCCTATTACAATTTTTAGGCTATAATTATTATTTTCTATTTCTTCTTTTGCTACACATATTTGTATATGCATATGTTTTATTATTTTTCTTTTATTCTACTAGTGTTTAATGCATGACCATGTATGCAATGCATGATGCGAAAATTTAGGGTGTTACAGTTTTAGATCCGAATAAATTCTATATGATAACAAGCACATTGATGTAATCTGTTCAGATCTGCATGCTTTTTTAGTACTCACCGTACTCAGGCCTGCCGGGATGTAGGTAGAGTGGCGTACTTAGGGTGCAGGACCAAGATAAGTCGGTAGCACACTCCGGACCTATGTTGGCTTGGCGTTCAGGCAAGTAGACTATGTAGCAATGTTAAGATCTAAAGAGACCAACAATATAACTTGTAACACATATAAATAACTTGGACTAAAACTTAAAAAGAATTGCACAACTTCTAGACAAGAAGGATAAAAATAATAATACAAAATACTAGGCCTTGTACAAAAATAAATGCACGTGGAGTCTATTTTCACACAGCAATGTCCTTCATTATAGGTTCAGATTACAGGGGAGACAAGGAAACACTTAGGGTATAGGACCATGCTAAGTGCGTTATACATCTTGTACTATCCCAGGGAAGGTAGTTACACTTTTAGTGCTGTGACTGTATCAAGTGTTACTTGAACTTTCTGGAGCCTCCCGGAGGGGTCCGGATGCTCTCCCGGAGGACCTACCCAATTCTATATATTGACTCTATAACATATATTGTGTGTAATTATAGACTCACCTCTGTGATTCTAAGTATAAAACTTATAGAGGTGCTCGATGTTCCAAGGATTAGGAAGCGGAGTCCCATCCTTAGTTGCCAAGCGAACGCATCCGGGACGGGATACTTTGATCACTCGGAAGGGACCTTCCCAACTGGGGGAAAGTTTGTTTATCCCTTTGCAAGTTAGTATTTTTTGCAGCACCAAATCGCCTTCCTCAAGTTGTCGGTTGCACACATGCCTTTGATGATAGCGCCAGAGCACTTGGTGATAGCGTGCATTCCGAACAGCTGCTTGGCACCTTCCCTCGTCAACGAGGTCAAGGACTTCTCGCCAGAGCTGGTCCTGCGTGGCTTCGTCAAAGGTCCAGACCCGCAGCGACCCCATGGTGATATCCAGAGGAAGGACTGCTTCAGCTCCGTACACAAGGAAGAAGGGTGTCTCCCCAGTTGATTGGTTAGGTGTTGTCCTGTTCGCCCAAAGTGTAGACGGAAGCTCTTCAATCCTGTTGTCCCCATGCTTTTTCAGGCGCTCATATGTGCGCATCTTGAGTCCTTTTAAAATTTCTGCATTTGCTCTCTCGGCTTGACCATTGCTTGCTGGGTGAGCTACTGATGTGTAGCTGACTTGAATGCCGAGGTCTTCACAATATTCTTGGAATGCATCACTTGTAAATTGGGTTCTATTGTCAGTTATGATTTTGTTCGGAACTCCAAATCTGCATATTATGGACTTCAAGAATTTGATTGATGATTGCTTGTTGATTGTCACAACTGGAGTAGCTTCCGACCACTTGGTGAACTTGTCGATGGTGACATACAGGAACCTGTAACCTTCGATGGCAATTGGGAATGGTCCCAAGATGTCAATACCCCACACAACGAATGGCCATGTAGGAGGTATCATTTGCCATGACTGAGCCGGTGTGTGAATTTGTTTTGCATGGAACTGACACGCTTCACACTTTTTCACCAGCTCAACTCATCCTGGAGTGTTGTAGGCCATTAGAAGCCGTGCCGAAAGGCTTTGCCGACCAACGTGCGAGAAGACGCGTGGTTCCCACACTCGCCTCCATGGATTTCTGCTAGGAACTCACGACCTTCTTTCCTTGCAATGCATCACATTAGGACGTCATTGTCACCGCGCAGGTAGAGATCCCCTTCAACCAGCGTGTATCTTTTAGCCAATCTAACAATCCGGTCAGCGGATACATCATCTTCAGGAAGGATGTTGTCTTTCAAGTAGCTCCAGATCTTCGAGATCCATGCATCAGAGCTAACTTGAGCTTCTGAGTCTTCCGTGCTGAGTTGCTCGGAGCTTCTGGCAGCACCTACGACCCTTGGTGGACGCGATGGTGACAGGGACACCGAGACCGCCAGCTTCGAGGTGCTGGTCTTGCCCCCCTTGATCAGTTCGGCAGACTGAGTTGTTGGTCTTGATAACCTCCGGACAAAGATGCTGTCAGGAGCCGGAGCTCCAGTTGAAGCCTTTGTCGAGAGTTCATCGGCTTCAGCGTCATAACGCTGAACATGGTGGAGATCTAGGACTTCAAAGTCTTTCTGAAGCCTCTGGACTTCAAGGAGATAAGCGGCTAGTAGGGGGTTGTTGCAGCAGCATTCACCTTTGACTTATTTTATGATGAGCTGCAAATCACCCCTCACCAATAGCTGTTTGACACCATAGATAGTGCCACCTTGAGCCCGTAGATCAGAGCTTCATACTCCGCCATGTTGTTGGTTGCCTTAAAGTCAAGGTGAACCATGTATTTGACCTTCTCCCCGGTCGGAGCAAGGAGAGGGATTACGGCGCTGACTCCCTACTTCTACACGGAGCCATCAAAGTAGAGAGTCCAGTGAGGTTCGGTGAAGACCGAAACCTTGGGTTCCGACTTCTACTCACTGGTGCCCCCATGATTTGATGGAGATGGAGTCCACTCCACCATTAAGTCAGCCAAAGCCTGACTCTTGATAGCTTGTCGTGACACAAATTCGAGATCGAACTCGACCAGCTCTGCTACCCGCTTTGTGATGTTCCCGGTAGAATTAGGGTTATGCAAAATAGCGCGCAGTGGATAGGAAGTTACCACTGATATCTTGTGCGCTTGGAAATAATGGCGAAGCTTCATTGAGGCGATAAGAACTGCGTAAAACAGCTTATGCACCTCGATGTAGCGTGTCTTGGCGTCGTGGAGTACTTCGCTGATGAAGTACACTGGGCGCTGGACTGTCCGGACTCTTCCGGAGGAGTTCGGAGTTTCCTCTCCATCGACCTAGACCCTCATGGAGGGGTCCGAGCCTTCTTATTGAGCTTCCTGGACCCTCCCTGAGGGGCATGGACCTTCTTCTTGTTCGACCTAGACCTTGTTATAAAGGTCTGAACCATCTTGGTATGCCAGGTGAATCCTCTAAGGAGATAGGGGTTGATCTCCTAGCATTCCGCCTTGAGGTTCTATGTCTAGGGGTTGGGACCCAGACTCTCCTTCAGGTAGCTCCGAACCCTCCCGGAGGGGTCTAAGCTCCTGAACTGGATGTGGCTCCGGTCTTTCCGTGACCAGAACCATGCTTACAACTTCTGTAGTTGCAGAAATGTAAAGCAGTAAAGGCTCATGTGGGTTCAGAGCTACCAAAATTGGTAGGGTGGTGAGGAGCTTCTTCAGCTCTTGAAATGCCTTTCTACTTCTTCAGACCAATGAAATAGTCCGGACTTCCTCAAGAGTTTGAAAAAGGATAGCGCCCGCTCTGCCAGTCTTGAGATGAACCAGCTGAGCGCAGCTAGACATCTAGTTAACTTCTGGACGTCCTTGATGCGGGTTGGAGGCCGCATGTCTTCTATAGCCTTGATCTTCGCCGGGTTCGCTTCTATTCCTCAGTGAGTCACCAAGAAACCAAGGAGTTTCCTGGAGCTAACCCCGAAGACACACTTGTCCGGGTTCAGCTTGGTGTGCGTGATGCGCAACTTATCAAAAACGGCTTGAAAATTGTCAAGGAGTGACTCCTTGTTCTTGATCTTAACAACGATGTCATCGACATACACCTCCACTAAGTCTCTAATTAGCTTTCCAAATATTTTGTACATAGCTCGCACAAAGGTTGAAGCAACATTTTAAGACCAAAGGGCATGGCAGTATAACAATATAATCCATCTAGTATTATGAAGGCAGTATGCTCTTCATCTTCCTTAGACATTTGGATCTGATGTTATCCTGAATATGCATCTAAGAAACACAATAGATCACACTCGGAGGTGGAGTCCACTATCTGATCTATCCTAGGTAGTGGAAATAGATCTTTTGGACATGCCTTATTTAAGGTGGTGTAATCGATACACATCCGAAGCTTCCCGCCGGCCTTCGGTACAACGACTGGGTTTGCCAGCCATTTTTGATGAAAAACCTACGGATGAAACCAGCTTCAAGCAACTTCTTGTTCTATTGTCAGATATAGTTTTGCTGCTCAACTAATTGGTTCTGGGGCTTTTGGTGTACAGGCCGTGCGTTAGGATAAATCTTCAGATTGTGCTCAATCAACTCCCTAGGGATCCTAGGCATTTGTGATGGTTGCCAGGCAAACACGTCAACATTCGCCCGGAGGAAAGTGATGAGCGCGAGTTCCTATTTGTTGTTCAGACCTCCCGATATATGGGTGGTCTGAGCAGCATCAGAACCGATTTAGACGACTTTGACGGGAACGTCGGTATCGCCGCTTAGTTGCACGCATGGTGCAAGGGTTTAGCCTCGATGACGAGAACTCGAGGGTTGAGCATTGAGCTCTTTGCCGGATGCCTCCTCCTGCACAGTTGCAAGCGCATAGAGTTCTTCTAATGCAGTGATTCCTGCAGTACGGTCTCCGCGAATGCGGAGAACACTGGAAGGTGTTGGCATCTTCAACACCAAGTGGCCATAATGAGCCACTGCCATGAACCTATACAAGGCAGGCCTGTCCAAGATGGCATTGAAGGGTAAGCTGATCTGAGCAATGTCAAAGACCAGCTTCTCGGTCCTGTATTTCTCCCGAGTTCCGAAGGTCACCGGGAGTGTGATGGATCCGAGAGGGCTAATGGCTCCCAGACCTACCCCAGAGAAAGGGCGTGAGGGATGAAGGTCCGAAGGTCGGAGCTGGAGCTTGACGAAGGCTTCATAGCTCAGGAGGTTCAACCCCGCAACTCCGTCCACCAAAACATGGTAGAGCTAAACATTATTGATGGTAGGAGATACCATTAGTGGTAACTGGCCAGCTCCAATCATGTTTCAGGGGCAGTCCATAGCATCGAAGGTGATGGGAAAGTCCATCCATTTTCGATGAGGTTCCGCCCTAGCAGTAGGAGCTGCAGCGGCCATGTCCCGCTGCACTGTCTTGAGAACATGGCGAGAAGTGATGTCCCAAGAACCACCATAAATGGTGTTCAGGGTCTTCCGACGCTCGTTGTCAGAGACGTCAGAATCATCGTCTACTGTGTTGTAGACAGCCTTCAGGACCTTCTTGGGATCTTGAAAGCCTAGCTCCGGCTCAGTCGGAGCTTCATCAACTTTATGTTTTCCTTCCTGTTGACGGAAAGAAGCTTCTTCTTGGCGCTTGTTGTAGCGCTCGACAAGGTTTGGACCTCTCGGCAGTCCTCCAGACTGTGCTTGTCCGTCTGGTGCATCAGACTCCACATTTTAGAGCTGCTACCATCTTCTAACGAAGGACGAAGTCGTTTTTCGGGGTGTGGCCCCTTACTACACGGAGCTGCAGCAGCTGCAACAGTAGGTGCGCCGGCCGACGACTTCTTCTTGCCGTTGGACTTCTTCTTCTTTTTGCCACTGCCGAAAGTAGTGGCTTCAGCTTTGGAGGACTTCTTGTTAGCCTCCGAAGCTGGCTTTGAGTGCATTTCTCGGCCCTCTGCAGCCCGGGCGCACTTGTCAGCCAGGCTGAACAACTCAGTGACGCTGGTGACTTCTTTAGTCACCAGCTTCTCCAACATTTTCTTGTCTCAGACGCCCTGTCTGAATGTGACAATAACAAAAGCGTTCGATATAGAAGGGATGGTATTGCGTACCTGAGAAAACCGCTGGATAAAGGATCACAATGATTCCCCTGTTGTTTGCTTCACAACAAACAAGTCCAGTTTAGTGCCGGGCCGGGTGTAAGAACTCCCGAAGTTGGCAGTGAACTATTGGCATAGTTCTGCCCAACTATTGATGGAGTCGGGTGGAAGACTCATGAACCAGGACCTAGCGGTCCCAGTTAGATCCACCGGGAAGTAGTTGGCCATCACGGCCTCATTGCCTCCTGCTGCAAGTATAGCAGTGGAGTAGATTTGAAGGAATTCGACAGGGTTGACAGTCCCGTCAAATTTCTCCGGCAGATGAGGCCGGAACTTCTGTGGCCAACAGACCATGCGTAGGTGCATGACCAAGGCAGAACAACCTCCTCCTACTCCCTCTGGAGCAGAGTTGTCCTGAGCCTCTTGCCTTTCGCGAGCACACTCAATATGGACACGGCCATCCTGTTGTCGGTAGTGGCGTTCAAGTTCCGAACGCAGATCATGTGTCGAAAGTCTCGACATGGTATGGGTGCGACGCGCCCCAGAAGGCAGCGATGTCACCCGCTGAGATACAGCACGCCTTCGGTGCTGTGACACGTGAGGACCAAGTCTTCAAAATAGGGTCCTACGTTGAGCTAGTGCCCGCCCCAAAGGGGGTGGACCTTGATTGCTGATGGCATCGACTGCGACTGGAACCAGATGCTGCACATCAGCGCGCTGCTGCTCCATTGCACCCCGAGGTGCTCTGGGTGCTGGTGGGTGCTCCAACAAATTTCGCTCAACAATTAGCACATTCTGAGGGTTGTTGTTTGCCGATGCTGTGACCAACGCAAGTACCCCATCCTGCTGTCTAGCATTGTTCATCGGAGCAGATGGTGGTGGTGGTACATTGCCTATAGGGACAACAGTGCCCGCTGGTTGCTGCATGTTGGAAGGATTCCCTCCAACAGGTTGCACAGCATTGTTGCCATTGGATGATCCTGCGGCAGAGTTCACCATCTTGTAATCTCAGGCGCCCCTTCCTAGCGCGCCAAATGTCAAAGCGTACGAATGACACTTCCCCCGATACTACTAAAATGTAGCCCGCGTGAGGTTCTTGTATCATTTTGGGCGTGCGGATATCTTAGACAAGATGATGACATGAAAGATTTATGTGGTTCGGGCCGCCTGAGCGTACTACCCTACTCCACAGGGCGTGTGTTGCTGTATTGAGGATTTCAGTAATGCTGGCGTGCGTAGGAGCTTAGATGTCCATGTACCGTGCAGCGCAGTCCTTTTATAGTCTAAGGACTCCGTTACATCACTTGCCCAAGAGGGGGGGGTGAATTGGGCTACTTCAAATTTTAAGTCAATTTAAAGCTTAAGTGAAATCTAGTTCTCTAAGCAAGCCAACAGTGCAATTAAGAGAAATGAGTGCGGAATTGAGAATTGCGTAATCGTAAAGGAGTAGGGAGGAGGAATGCAAACGCTCGAAGACACGGGGACACGTCGATTTTTCCCGTGGTTCGGTGAGATCACTAGGATCCACCTACGTCCACGTTGTGGCACCCACCTAAGGGTATCGCCACTCCCAAGTCACCGAGACGAGGGAATCCACTATCTTCCTCCGTTCGCCATCCTTGGCAAGGTGGAGCTCAAGCCTTGTACAACTTCGATCCTCCGGGCTTCCACAATGGTCTCGGCAAGCTCCGGGGCGATCTCTTCACTCTCCTATTGATACAAGGTGAGTGCAATCACCAAGAATGCACTTTCTCACGGCTCTCCCTACTCTAGAGTCTCCACTCACCCAGAGAGGACGCACACAAGCTTAACTCTAAGAGGAACTAGCCTATATCTTGAGGTGTGAAAGGATTACAAGAGTGTGAAAATGAGTATTCTAAGTCTTGGACACTTGGGGAATGTGTAGTGGTGCTCTTGTTGTTCAGCCTCATCGAAATGACTGGTGGGAGGGGGTTAAATACTCAGCCCAACCGAATTAGCCGTTGGAAAAGTTGGCTGATTACTTTTTCTGTGTACATCGGATGATCCGATGACCCCCTTTTATGAGCATCGGTCTAATTTGATTAGCTGACGTCATTCTGTCAGAAATGACCGTTATTAGACCGATGCTTCACCTCCTTCATCATCGGAGGCTCCGATGAATAGATCTTCAATCTGGTTGAGCTGATAATTTGCTTCTGTTGTAATCGACCGATGTGCATCTGCCTTCAACATCGGATGATCCGGTGTTCAGTCCTTCAGAACACTTCAGAAAATTTGCTTACTGTTGTATTCATCCGATGTTCACTTGATACACATCGGATGATCCGGTGTGTACTTCATTCTGAGATCTTCTTCTTCTGTTGAGTCCAAATCGACCGATGCAGTCATTCTTCAGATCACCGGATGATCCGGTGTATACAATTTTGTTTCCTTCGAGTTGAGTTGGACTGATCTTTTGGATTTTGGACTTGTGACCTCTTGAACACTTGTTTGTATGGCTCTTCTGATGGATATGAGGCTTCTTGTGTTGCCAATTTTGATAAGGTTGCGTCGTTGTACGAGTTCTTCATTTGTTTCCGATTAACCCCTTAGGTTAGTTCGTTGAGGGGTCTCCTTTTGCATCCAATGAGCAGTAGATGACATTTATGATTGATTGATAGACGTTTGATTCATTGTACATGAAACCTCGCATCCACAAACTCATTAGTAGTAAATAACGGTTGTCATTAATCACCGAAACCGTACCTCGTGGGGGCCTAGATGCTTTCAATCTCCCCCTTTTTGGTGATTGATGACAACACAACGAGTAGAGCATAAAGGTAATGAAATTTGAAATGCAAACGCAATGCTCATAAAGAAATGTAATCGGAACAATATGCAACACAAGGAGCTCGAAGGCTCAAACAGTGATCAAATATAAATCATAAGAGTGAAGTAGCATACTGAATTACAAATAGTAGCAAATGATAACAATCAAGTCTCAAATAGAAGCAAATAACAAGCTGAAGGCAAATAGATAACTAGCACTCCCCCTAAGCCCAAGACACTCCCCCTAACTCTAACTCTTCTCCCCCTTTGGCATCAAGACACCAAAAAGGAAGAGGAGTACCTAGGACTCCGGAGCTCTCGGGGCGACGGTGAAGCGGACGACGTCGGCGGTGTCGGAGCTGCTCGAGGTAGACGTCGCCGGAGCTGGTGCTGGAGCGGGAGGAGCCGGAGGTGCTGACGTGGCTGGAGCTGGAGGCGCTGGAGGGTCCGCTGGAGCTGGAGCTGCTGGAGGAGAACGCACAGCCGGGAGAGGCGAGAACTGGAACGGCACCGTCGAAGCCAGCAGTGGAGACATGCTGTAGCTCGGGATCGGCGACGCCGGTGCTGGAACTGAAGCTGGAGCCAGAGGGGGTGCTGCTGGAGGCTGACTAAGACCGGTGGGCTGTGGCGGAAGGGCTATCCCGGTCTGCTGGTAGAGGTTGGTGATCAACCCCAGGATACCCATCATCGCCTGCTGGGTCTGCTGCTGCTGGTCCAGTGTCCTCCGGTGCATCTGGTCCACCAGACTCGTGAACCGGTCCGTGTCCTCACGCCTCTGGCGGGCCATCTCTAGCTGCAACTCTGTCTGCTGCCTCTGAAGCTCTGCGAGCCGCGCAGCCTGCTCGGCCCTGGCCTGCTCAGCAGCGAGCCTGTCCTGGCGCTGCTGCTCGATCATCTGCTGAAGAAGCGACGTCAGCTCAGACGGCTGCGTCACCTGCGCCTCGGACACAGGAGGTGGTGTCGGTGGCGGAGCAGCTGATCCTCCGGCCTCGGCGTCGTGCTGCCTCGGTGAAGGTGGAGGAGGAGGGAAGTACTCCTCGACACTGTCGTCTGTGTCGCTCTCGGACCAGACGTGCTGTAAGTCTCCACCCTGAGCTTCTGCCTCAGCCAGACGCTCATCTTCCTTCTCGAGGTCAGACCAATCCTCCTCAGTCAAGCGCGCCCTGACCTGGCGCTCAACTGGACGGCCAAGGCGGCGGTCTCCAGGAGCGGACGCACGGTAGTGGCCGAAGCGGGTCACGCTCTCGTCAGCAAGCCGGGCCTGTGCTGAATGTCCCTCTGGCACCACCATAGAGCAAATAAAGCTGATCCAGTGCCCATAGACCATCTGCCTCATCATGCCCACTCCATCTGTAATGACGTCCTCCATCTCGCAGAGAAGTATGTCTATGATATCAAAATCCATCCCGTTCATTATGTAGAACAGGAGGGTCTGCTGGAGACTCGTGAACCCCTCCAAGTAACCTGACCTCGGCAGGAGCGTGCGGCGCAAGGCGAGGTGCACAATGCGCGCAGCTGGGGACGGCGGCGGCGGCACCTAGGGAGGCGGTGCTTGGGCGCGGCGGCGGAGGTGGCGGCGAGTGGGGCGAGCGGCGGCGGTGAGAGAGAAGAATCGGGGAGAGAGAAGGAACGGCGGCGGCGCGGGAGTTTAAATAGTGGGGCCCAAACCCTAGCCGTTTTACAAACACCGGATGGACCGATGCTAGAAGCAGTGAACATCGGTCAATTGCAACAGTAAGGATATTCAAGAATTGCTGTTGACACCGGATGAACCGATGATAAGGGTTTTTAACATCGGTCGAATAGCACAGTAAGGGTGTTCAACCGAGTGATATTGACACCGGATGCTCCGACGTTAGAGGGAGGTAGACATCGGTTGAATGGATCACAGCTCCAGAAGAGTGAACATCGGATGGACCGATGTTTCCCAGGATGAACGCGTCGGATCATTTGAGGTTCTGACAGAGTTGGGCTTTGAGGATTGAACACCTATTTGACCGATGAGAGATTGACAGGGGCATCGGATAATCCGATGGCAACAGAACGAAAACATCCCATATATGTCCTTCGACCGAACAATCAATTTAGGAGAAACACATGTCTTAGGACTTTTTGGGCAACCCCTTACCCCTCAAGAAGCTAATATGCCAATAGCTTGGCTAGACCTTAACACAAACGGAACACCAAAAAAAAATGGAGAAAAAAATATCCAAATAAAATGTAAGGCCCATGCTTTGAGAGATAGAGTATGAAAACTTCTATCTCATTAAAGCATGTTCCTTTAGAATTTTGCTCTTTCCACATCATATGAGTTGAGATATTGCATTACAAACAAGTCTCCTTCTCATGATGTGGGTTCCCCTTTGTGACAATCTACCGTATGCAATGTCAAACAAGATAATGCAAAATATTAGATGAATGCAAGTCTATATGACAGGAATCATGCAAGGCATAAAATAAATCTATCTTGCCAAGTTTAAACCTTCCAAAGGCTTCCTCAGGGAAAGACTATTTCTAGCTCACCCCTATCCTTTGGGAGTTAGGCAAGACCTATATGACATGCAACCTTACATGAACATGGCAATTTACATGACGTTAGATGCATCTAGCACATTTAACTCACTTCTAAGCCTAGAAAAAGTTTTCTCATCAAGTGGTTTGGTGAAGATATCCGCCAATTGTTCTTCGGACCTAACACCTTGCAAAGAGATTTCTCCCTTAGCCTCATGGTCCCGCAAGAAGTGATGGCGAATATCAATGTGCTTAGTGCGGGAGTGTTGAACGGGGTTTCTAGCTATCTTAACCGCACTTTCATTGTCACAAAGGAGAGGCACACAACCAAACTTAATTCCAAAGTCCAAGAGGGTTTGCTTCATATATAGGATTTGGGCACAACATGCACCGGCCGCTATATACTCCGCTTCCGCGGTGGACAAAGCCACGGAATTTTGCTTCTTGCTCGACCAAGAAACTAGGGAACGCCCAAGTAAGTGGCAACCCCCGGAGGTACTCTTGCGGTCTACACGGCATCCGGCAAAGTCCGAATCCGAGTAACCTAAGAGATGAAAACTAGCGTTCTTGGGGTACCACAAACCTACACTTGGGGTATGCTTGAGATACCGAAGTATCCTAAAGACCGCCTTCTTGTGCGATTCTTTAGGTGCCGCTTGAAAGCGAGCACACAAGCACACACTAAACATAATATCGGGCCTAGATGCGGTAAGATATAGCAATGAACCAATCATGGAACGGTAATGAGATTGATCAATAGATTTACCGTCCATGTCCGCGTCGAGATGACAATTTGTCGCCATTGGAGTGCTTCTTGAGCTACAATCTCCCATCTCAAATTTCTTCAAGAGGTCCTTAGTGTACTTCTCTTGATGGATGAAGGTCCCCTCTTGAAGTTGCTTGATTTGGAATCCTAGGAAGAAGTTGAGCTCTCCAATCATTGACATCTCGAATTCCCTAGACATCATTTTGCCAAACTCATGGCTAAGAGCTTTGTTAGTTGAGCCAAAAATAATATCATCGACATAAATTTGACAAAGAAATAAGTCTCCGTCGATGTCCTTGGTGAAGAGTGTAGTGTCCACCCTCCCAATCTTGAAACCTTGCATGACGAGGAAGTCCCTTAAGCGCTCGTACCATGCCCTTGGAGCTTGCTTGAGTCCATAGAGTGCTTTGTTTAGCCTATAGACATGGTTAGGGTTTCTTGGGTCCTCAAACCCGGGAGGTTGCTCAACAAACACAAGTTCATTAATATAGCCATTGAGAAATGCACTCTTAACATCCATTTGATAAAGCATGATATTATGATGAGAAGCAAAAGCAAGGAGTATGCGGATAGCTTCTAACCGTGCTACCGGGGCGAATGTTTCCCCAAAATCCAAACCTTCAACTTGAGCAAATCCCTTCGCCACAAGCCTAGCTTTGTTGCGGACCACCACGCCATTCTCATCTTGCTTGTTGCGGTAGACCCACTTCGTTCCAATCACATTCTTGTCCTTGGGTCGCTCCTCCAACACCCAAACTTCATTGCGGGTGAAGTTGTTGAGTTCCTCTTGCATAGCCATCACCCAATTGGAGTCTTGGAGAGCTTCCTCAATGCTTTTGGGTTCTACACACGACACAAAAGAGTAGTGCTCACAAAAGGATGCAACATGACGTGAACGAGTACTTACTCCCCGTGAAGGACTTCCAATGATTTGATCCATTGGATGTGCCTTGGAGATGCGCCCATGTCTCATCAACGGTTGTGAGTCACTTGGTGGTGGTGAAGCATCTTGCTCATCTTGTGGTTGGACTTCATCTTGGACTTCATCTTCTTCTTGGTGTTGTGTGGCTTGTTGGTCTTGCATAGGCAGTGGATCATCTTTGTCTTCTTCTTCATCCACTTGAGGCGCCATGGAGGTATTGATGTTCGGACTTGAAGCTCCCCCTTGATCATGGCTCTCCTCAACTTCGGGCTTGATGTCTCCTATGGTCATGTTCTTCATAGCTTCTCGTAGAGGCTCATCATCTATATCATCATGACCAAAACTCTCCTCTTGGGAGCCATTAGTCTCATCAAACTCAACGTCACAACTTTCTTCAACTAACCCGGAGGTTTGGTTGAATACTCGATATGCCTTTGAGTTTGACGCATAACCAAGGAAAATACCAACATCGCACCTTCTTTCAAACTTACCAAGTCTTTTCTTGCGGTAGATGTAGCACTTGCATCCGAAGACCCGGAAGTAGGAGATGTTGGGCTTTCTCCCAATGAGGAGCTCGTAGGGAGTCTTTTGGAGAAGTCGATGAAGGTAGACTCTATTTGCGGCATGGCATGCCGTGTTGATCGCTTCCGCCCAAAACTTCTCCGACGTCCCATAGTCATCAAGCATGGCTCTCGCGAGGGTGATTAGTGTCTTGTTCTTTCTCTCAACAACACCGTTTTGTTGAGGGGTGTATGTAGCCGAAAATTCGTGCTTGACTACTTCACGGTCACACCACTCCCCAATATTGTAGTTCTTGAACTCGGTGCCGTTGTCACTCCGGACCTTGATGATGGGAAGTTGGAATTCCCGTTGAGCTCGTTTTGCAAAGGTCTTGAAGACTTCCGGAGTTTCACCCTTGTCACCTAAAAACAAAGTCCAAGCATAGCGAGAGTAATCATCAACAATAACGAGACAATAGAGATTACCGCCAAGGCTTTGGTAGGTGGACGGTCCAAAGAGGTCCATGTGAAGTAGTTCGAGCGGCTTGGAGGTAGACACCATTGTCTTCATCGGATGGTGCGAAGCCACTTGCTTCCCGGCTTGACATGCGCTACATAGCTTGTTCTTTTCAAACGTCACGTCCTTTACGCCGGTCACCATCCCTAGCTTGAAGGACTTCTTGAGCTTGCTCATTCCTATGTGAGCAATCCTCCGATGCCATAGCCACCCCAAACTTGTCTTGGTGAAAAGACAAGTGGTTAGGCTTGCGCTCTTGTTGGAGAAGTCCACCAAATATAGATGACCATGCCTAAAGCCCTTGAATATTAGCTCTTTGCTAGCTACACTAGACACCACAACACCATCTTTGTCAAATGTGCACGTTAGTCCGAGATCACAAAGTTGAGCAATAGAGAGCAAATTAAAGCTAAGAGACTTAACGTAAAGCACATTCGAAATGGACAAGTCATTAGAAATTGCAATTTTACCTAAACCAATTACCTTCCCCTTTGAGTTATCACCAAAGGTGACTTGTTCATGATTGCCGGGGTCTTCTATGGAGGTGAACATACCATCATTGCCGGTCATGTGTTGAGTGCACCCACTATCGAGTACCCAATGTTTTCCTCCGGCTTTGTAGTTCACCTACACACATGAAGTTAGTTTTTGAGTTTAGGAACCCAAGCCAACTTAGGTCCTTGTATGTGTGATACAAGTGATTTTGGGACCCAAAGTTGCTTGGGGAGCTTCCCCTTCATGCCCTTGATGTTTTTGCCAATGAACTTCGCCTTCACCTTTCCACCTACTTTGCTCAATAGATAGTGACAATCATTGAAAGTAGATGAATAGTTAGGAGGTAATTTTGGAGAAGGACGAGTGGGAAGAGGGCACTCCCTAGTGTGATGTCCGGTGACCTCACAATGTTGGCAATAGGATCCCACTTCCTTGATGAAGCTTGTCCTAAGCTCCGGTGAGGGCACCTTCCATTTGTTGGGCGTAGGGAAGGTCCCAAGTCCCCTCTTGTTGAAGCCTTTAGCTTGTTGGAAGAGGATCTCCTTGTGCTTGTCCTCTCCCTTGGAAAGTCTAGCCACACTAGTGCGGAGACTTTCAATCTCGTCCATTAGCTCCTTCTCCCTATTAGCTTTCAATGGCAAAGACTCATGCAAATTGTTAGTGGCATGTGAACTAGCGGGTGTTTTGCCATCAAGATTTTCTTTCTTCAAGTTATTCAATTTTAGTTCTATTGCTTCATAGGAAAGACTAAGTGTCTCATGCTCTTGAACTAACTCGTTATGCTTAGCCAATAGTGCCGAGTTAGCTAAGTCAAGCTCATGGAACTCAAGCTTGATTTGAGCCTTCTCCTCCTCGATTTGCTTGACATGTGACTTGAGCGTTTCATGCTCATTAAGTATGGTGACATACTTGTCTTGCAAATCGAGGTTGGCACCCTCTAGCTTAGCGCGAGTTAGCTCAAGTGCCTTAACCTTAGCCTTTTCCCTTTTGATAATGGCATGATATTCATTAATCATAGATGCTAGTTCATCGGGAGAAAGTTCATCATCACTTGAGTCATCACATACCTTTGTGTTACCTTTCGCCATGAGGCACATAGGCGGTGGAGGAAGGGGTGAGTCATCCTTGTTGACGATAGCGAGGCTTGCCAAGTTTTCTTCCTCATCTTCACTATCATCACTTGTTTCTTCATCGGTGACCCACTCATTTGCTTCGCACATGAAGACCTTTTGAGGTCCCCTTCTCTTCTTTGGAAAGAGCTTGGTCTTCTTGCCTTTGTCAAGTTTCTTCTTTCCAAAGGTGCGCTTGGGCTTTGCATCTTCATCATCATCACTCTCTTCTAGCTTGCGATGCTTGCCCTTGTCCTTCCTCTTGTCCGGTCTTGGACAATCATATGATATGTGGCCTTGATCGCCACAATTGTAGCACGTCTTGTTTTCATCTTTCCTTGGCAAGAAGGCTTTCTTCTTGGGATCAAACGAGTATCCCTTCTTGGCAATCTTTGAGTTGAGACGTGAAAACTTCCTCATCATCAATGCAAGCTCATCATCATCATCATCTTCACTTGTAGCTTGTTCTTCCTCACTTGAGCTAGGCTCAACCACTTTCTTCTTCTTGGTATGTGTCTTCTTGGTTGAGGCCTTGAGAGCAATGGTCTTTAATGATGATGACTCCTCCATCATTCCAAGCACACTCATCTCATGAGCATGTATCTCTCCAATGAGCTCCGAAACCTCAATGTTGTCAAGTGACTCCTTTTGGAGCATTGAGTTGATGATGTTGTACTTGGGCTTGGGAAGTAGCATGAGGATCTTGCGGTTGATGAGTCCCTTGCCAAGAGAAGCAATGTCAAGAGCATTAATTTCCTCAATGAGTACATTTAAGCGAGAAAACATTTGATTAACATTCTCATGAGGAAGCATTTTAAAATCATCATACTTGGATTTAAGCAAGTGATATTTGAGCTCTTTGACACGAGAGGAACCCTCATGGATCTCAATCAAGCAAGCCCAAATTTCACAAGCTTTCTCCTTACTAGCAATTCTAGCAAATACATCTTGACTAATGCACTCATAAATAGCATTCCTAGCCTTAGCATCCCATTTTAGTTGATCACCAATATATTCATGGTTGCCAAACCCCGCATGGGTCGCTTCCCACACTTCGGGAGAAATTGCCTCAAGGTAAGCGCGCATGCGTGCTTTCCAATAAGCAAAATTCTTGCCCTCGAAGGTAGGAACCGAACCCCCATTCTTGGCCATTTTTGCTCTCTAGCGGTGAAGCTAGAATGATCCAATGAGCAACCTCGCTCTGATACCAATTGTAGGGATCGAATGCCCAAGAGGGGGGGGGGGGTGAATTGGGCTACTTCAAATTTTAAGTCAATTTAAAGCTTAAGTGAAATCTAGTTCTCTAAGCAAGCCAACAGTGCAATTAAGAGAAATGAGTGCGGAATTGAGAATTGCGTAATCGTAAAGGAGTAGGGAGGAGGAATGCAAACGCTCGAAGACACGGGGACACGTCGATTTTTCCCGTGGTTCGGTGAGATCACTAGGATCCACCTACGTCCACGTTGTGGCACCCACCTAAGGGTATCGCCACTCCCAAGTCACCGAGACGAGGGAATCCACTATCTTCCTCCGTTCGCCATCCTTGGCAAGGTGGAGCTCAAGCCTTGTACAACTTCGATCCTCCGGGCTTCCACAATGGTCTCGGCAAGCTCCGGGGCGATCTCTTCACTCTCCTATTGATACAAGGTGAGTGCAATCACCAAGAATGCACTTTCTCACGGCTCTCCCTACTCTAGAGTCTCCACTCACCCAGAGAGGACGCACACAAGCTTAACTCTAAGAGGAACTAGCCTATATCTTGAGGTGTGAAAGGATTACAAGAGTGTGAAAATGAGTATTCTAAGTCTTGGACACTTGGGGAATGTGTAGTGGTGCTCTTGTTGTTCAGCCTCATCGAAATGACTGGTGGGAGGGGGTTAAATACTCAGCCCAACCGAATTAGCCGTTGGAAAAGTTGGCTGATTACTTTTTCTGTGTACATCGGATGATCCGATGACCCCCTTTTATGAGCATCGGTCTAATTTGATTAGCTGACGTCATTCTGTCAGAAATGACCGTTATTAGACCGATGCTTCACCTCCTTCATCATCGGTTGTTCAATGTTGTTCAATGTTGATAGCTCCATGAGCATGTCCCTGGTTGTTCTGAGGTACTTCATTGCGCTCCTCCTCATCGTTAGCATCCCTCTGGTTACGAGTTCTCACCATCTTTTGGCGAAGGAAAGGTAGGGACAGAAGGATTTAGAATTTGGAAAGAACGTCCCAACTATATGCATCAAGGTATGTGACACTAAATAATCCTTTATTAATATAGACCTATATTACGAGGATGTGGACAATTGCCGAAGCATCCCACAACTCTCTACTAAGCACTCAAGCACTCAAACAAGCACCACACAGAATTTACAAAGATCCTAAAAGAAGTAACACAACTCAAGGCCACACAAGTATATCTACATCGCTCTTATTTACTAATGGGGGTGTGCCTATCCTTGAGTCGTGGCATAGGTCGAGGACTAGTCGTCGTCGAGCGGGAACTCATCCGGGTCCTCGTCGTCGTCGTCGTCGGGGTCCTCGGGGTCCTGTGGGTCCTGGGGTGGTGAGGCAGCAGGCGGCGGTGGTGCGGTAGACGCCACACTGGAAGGCTCCTCGTCAGAGGACTCCTCAGAGGATGACTCACGCTGACCGTTGCGACGGTCTGGAGAGTCCGGGGTCCACATCGGGGTGTCGGACGCGTAGTCGTCCGGGTCCTCGTCGGTGATCCGACGATACCTCCTGATTATCGCCTCGTGGCGCTGGGCGAGGTCACGTCCATCCTGGATCTCCTGCTGCGCCCTCTGAAGTCGGGCACTCAGCTGGGTCACGTCGCCAACAATCTGACGAGACTGCGGGAGGTCCAGGGGTCCCTCCACGTGCCTGGAGACGAAGCGCGCAGTGCCACTGGGACGCTGCGGGACGAAGGCGTGAACCGTGTCCTCCAGACGGAAACGGCGGGCGTGGCTCCAGAAAGTGGCTGCTTCCCAGCTAGCATCCTGCTCTGCAGATCGGCGGGAGCTCCTCCAAGCAGGGCTGCTGTGGGTCTTCACCAACTCGTCACCGTAGTAGATATAAATTTTGCAGCTCCACTCCTTCCTGCCGGGGCGCTGCACTCCAGTGGTGTGGTAGGAGAGCGAGAGACTGTGGTGGCGGTAGCCAGCCTCACGGAGTAGGGCACGGAGACGGTGTCGCAGTTGTCCTGCGGCTCTGCCGTCAGAACGGATCACCACGGGGTGACGGGGGTCGACGGCCGGAGAGCGACTAGCCAACCTACGCGGGGGCACGAGTCCACCGGTCGACTTACGGGGGGTTGTCTTGGTGCGGGCCATCTACAAGAAACAAGAATACATTAGAAAAATAATGAAAAACAAATCTAAAAATTTCAGCAGCTAAACGGCGGACAAAAAGCGGTGCAGCGGTTCCAAAAGAACGAAAAATAAAGAGAAAAATTACAGCAACCAACACAATAATTTTACCCACACATAATAGCAGCAAAACACACCGTTTTCGCGAAAATTTATACAGCAAAACAGCAGCACTTAATATTGCTCACTTCTGAAAATTTTTATCAAAACGCAGCAGCGATCAGTATTTTTTTTGCGGCTGAAAATAAGGGAAACAAAACAGCAGCAGAAATTTTTGAAAATAGCATATTAGAAGAGTGTTCCTAAGTGCTCTAGAGTGTCCATTCTACCTAGGCTTGCGTCCTACGGTCAACGCGGCTCTGATACCAATTTGTGACACCCGGTTCCGAATATGAACCAAGCGTAACGCATATGTGTGCCCAGGATGTTCAACACACATACACGAATGATTCACAAATGATAAACAGAATTTAACCACGTCTTAACTAATAAATAAGTACTTTATTACAATAATCCAATAGTTCACGAATAATATAACTCTAAATAATTGCAGCGGAAAATAAACTAAACAGCACGACTCCAATCCACAGGCAATTGACGGCGGTACGCAACCTAGTACTCCACGTGATCCTCAGGGTACTCCCAATTGTCTCCAGTAGCTGTTGGGGGGGGATTGCAAGAGTGAGTACATGTCGTACTCAGCAAGTGTGGAAAGTATGACATGTGGCTTATTCAAATGACGACAATAATAATGGCTAAGTGCTGAAAAGTACAGTAAAACATTTGAAAAGCATTATACTATGTCTATGTGAAACAAATCCCATCATAACCATCATTTAACAGAATATAAACCATATCCAATTATTGCCAACATTACCATTATACATGTCCATAGTGCATAAACCATAACCATCCATAACCATCCCAAATCCCAATTTCCAACTCTAATCATGTAGGTCATCCAGGCGCTCATAACCGGGAGCACGGCTATCATGATAGTTTTTAACACTCTGCAGAGGTTGTACCACTTTACCCACATGTTTGTGATTTCATCACCTTTCGATGACTAAGAAACCTCCATTATGCCATCTCACACTTCCGTAGGTGTGTGGCCAAGAGATCACAAAATAGCCTTTCAAAAGGGACTACTAGTATGTACGGCCCCACTAAGGTTTCACCGGCAGGCTTGAATCTCTATTCTCCCACCCACGGGTCCCCTCGTGTGCCATGCGGATCCCAGGGCAGTCCTCCTCGACTCCCATTCCCCGCGCCATCCAATGGTACATACAATACTAGCAGCGCTCCTAATTATTCAGCTACGCCGCACCCATACTTGGCCTTGTGGTGGCACTGTTGACCTGGCATATTCTCGCATGAACCGGTCCTTAGATCTAAGCAAGCAAACCACCATAACGACCAACCCATCCACATAACCATGCTTGCTTAGATCACCCATCGTATTGACCAGTTCACATTAACCAGAATATCATTGATGCATAATTAAATGTGTAGTGTTGTTTGCCATCCCAATTAATTAAGCGAAGCAAAAAGGTAAAAACCCTTCCCGACTCTCTACCATAATTCTAGGTGACAAGGGTGGTCAAACAAAACTAGTAAACTTCTTACCATAGGATTCCCGTCAAATTGACACAGCATGCAAGTTTGCAAACAAACATTTAATTTAAAATAGGATCAATATGCTTCAAGGACACTTGCCTTGCTCCGGCGGATGGGGTTGCTCAAGCGCTTCAAAGTCTTGATTTTGGAAATCCTCGTATGCAACCTCTTGAGCACGTTCCTCTACGCGTGATCATACATACAAGAAAACATATACAGTTCAACATAATGCACACAAAATAATCAACATGCAATGACATGCATGCATGCACAATTTAATAATTAATTTACTACGGTCGTTTATTAATTAGATGCGACTAGTTCATACGTGTTCATAAGGGTTTACGGGGATTTTAGGGTGGATTAATGCTGCTGAAATAAAATCTATGGTGCAACTAAAATTTATTTACGTCTACTAGATTCAATATGATCGCAAAAATTCGCATCGGGAACGAACCCTACCGTAGATCTGACGGCGTGACGGTCGCGGAATAAATGCGACGCGTAGATGAAATAGATGGTGCAGCAGTCCTTCGGCGGCACGACGACGGTGGCGCGATGTCGGCGACGATCTCCGGCGAACGGTGGTGCCCTCCTCTTTTTCTCCCTCTTCTTCCCCTTTTTTTTCTCCTTTTTTTCTTCCCTGGGCGCCTCTGTTTTCTCTGTTCCCGGCGGCTGCTTCTGGCGGCTTTTCCTTGTCTGCTGGCGGCTGCTGGTTCGTGGGGAAAAAGCCTAGGCCTCGGTCCTATTTATAGGGGCGGCGCTAGGGTACGGCCTTGGTACCGACTCTGTTCGGGGCGGGATTCACGGCAGGAGAGTCGGACGCGGGAGGGAGTTGTATCCGGGCGGGAGAATCGGGGCGGTTAGGGAAAAATTTTGGAGGCGGCTAGGCCGGCGGGGCCCGGCGCAGCGCGCTGCGCGCTGCTGCAGCGCAGGCGGCGCGGTCACGTCAGGGGGAGGAGGGGGGGACCGGGGCGGGGCCCGGGCGTCTCGGGCGGCACGCGGCCGGGGCTGGGCGCTCGGGCGCCTCGTGCGTCAGGCGGCGCGGTCAGGGGCGGCAGGCGGCGGTGGGGCCCCCGGGGCGAGCGCGCGTGGGAGGCGGGCCCGGGGCGCTGCGTCGCGCGCGGACGCGCTGGGGCGGAGCGGGGCCGGCTCGGCCGGCTGGGCCGCTGGCCTGGCCGCCGGGCGGCTCCTTCTTTTTTTTTTGTTTTTTTACTTTTCCTTTATTATAATTTATTATATATATATTTTTATATATATTATTAATATTATATATTTATTATTTATTATTTTTATAACATATATTATTAATATTTTTTTCTATTTTTTTATATTGTCATATATATTATTTATATATATATATATACTTATATATATTTTATTATTATTATTTTTATACTTATTCCCTATTACAATTTTTAGGCTATAATTATTATTTTCTATTTCTTCTTTTGCTACACATATTTGTATATGCATATGTTTTATTATTTTTCTTTTATTCTACTAGTGTTTAATGCATGACCATGTATGCAATGCATGATGCGAAAATTTAGGGTGTTACAGTTTTAGATCCGAATAAATTCTATATGATAACAAGCACATTGATGTAATCTGTTCAGATCTGCATGCTTTTTTAGTACTCACCGTACTCAGGCCTGCCGGGATGTAGGTAGAGTGGCGTACTTAGGGTGCAGGACCAAGATAAGTCGGTAGCACACTCCGGACCTATGTTGGCTTGGCGTTCAGGCAAGTAGACTATGTAGCAATGTTAAGATCTAAAGAGACCAACAATATAACTTGTAACACATATAAATAACTTGGACTAAAACTTAAAAAGAATTGCACAACTTCTAGACAAGAAGGATAAAAATAATAATACAAAATACTAGGCCTTGTACAAAAATAAATGCACGTGGAGTCTATTTTCACACAGCAATGTCCTTCATTATAGGTTCAGATTACAGGGGAGACAAGGAAACACTTAGGGTATAGGACCATGCTAAGTGCGTTATACATCTTGTACTATCCCAGGGAAGGTAGTTACACTTTTAGTGCTGTGACTGTATCAAGTGTTACTTGAACTTTCTGGAGCCTCCCGGAGGGGTCCGGATGCTCTCCCGGAGGACCTACCCAATTCTATATATTGACTCTATAACATATATTGTGTGTAATTATAGACTCACCTCTGTGATTCTAAGTATAAAACTTATAGAGGTGCTCGATGTTCCAAGGATTAGGAAGCGGAGTCCCATCCTTAGTTGCCAAGCGAACGCATCCGGGACGGGATACTTTGATCACTCGGAAGGGACCTTCCCAACTGGGGGAAAGTTTGTTTATCCCTTTGCAAGTTAGTATTTTTTGCAGCACCAAATCGCCTTCCTCAAGTTGTCGGTTGCACACATGCCTTTGATGATAGCGCCAGAGCACTTGGTGATAGCGTGCATTCCGAACAGCTGCTTGGCACCTTCCCTCGTCAACGAGGTCAAGGACTTCTCGCCAGAGCTGGTCCTGCGTGGCTTCGTCAAAGGTCCAGACCCGCAGCGACCCCATGGTGATATCCAGAGGAAGGACTGCTTCAGCTCCGTACACAAGGAAGAAGGGTGTCTCCCCAGTTGATTGGTTAGGTGTTGTCCTGTTCGCCCAAAGTGTAGACGGAAGCTCTTCAATCCTGTTGTCCCCATGCTTTTTCAGGCGCTCATATGTGCGCATCTTGAGTCCTTTTAAAATTTCTGCATTTGCTCTCTCGGCTTGACCATTGCTTGCTGGGTGAGCTACTGATGTGTAGCTGACTTGAATGCCGAGGTCTTCACAATATTCTTGGAATGCATCACTTGTAAATTGGGTTCTATTGTCAGTTATGATTTTGTTCGGAACTCCAAATCTGCATATTATGGACTTCAAGAATTTGATTGATGATTGCTTGTTGATTGTCACAACTGGAGTAGCTTCCGACCACTTGGTGAACTTGTCGATGGTGACATACAGGAACCTGTAACCTTCGATGGCAATTGGGAATGGTCCCAAGATGTCAATACCCCACACAACGAATGGCCATGTAGGAGGTATCATTTGCCATGACTGAGCCGGTGTGTGAATTTGTTTTGCATGGAACTGACACGCTTCACACTTTTTCACCAGCTCAACTCATCCTGGAGTGTTGTAGGCCATTAGAAGCCGTGCCGAAAGGCTTTGCCGACCAACGTGCGAGAAGACGCGTGGTTCCCACACTCGCCTCCATGGATTTCTGCTAGGAACTCACGACCTTCTTCCCTTGCAATGCATCACATTAGGACGTCATTGTCACCGCGCAGGTAGAGATCCCCTTCAACCAGCGTGTATCTTTTAGCCAATCTAACAATCCGGTCAGCGGATACATCATCTTCAGGAAGGATGTTGTCTTTCAAGTAGCTCCAGATCTTCGAGATCCATGCATCAGAGCTAACTTGAGCTTCTGAGTCTTCCGTGCTGAGTTGCTCGGAGCTTCTGGCAGCACCTACGACCCTTGGTGGACGCGATGGTGACAGGGACACCGAGACCGCCAGCTTCGAGGTGCTGGTCTTGCCCCCCTTGATCAGTTCGGCAGACTGAGTTGTTGGTCTTGATAACCTCCGGACAAAGATGCTGTCAGGAGCCGGAGCTCCAGTTGAAGCCTTTGTCGAGAGTTCATCGGCTTCAGCGTCATAACGCTGAACATGGTGGAGATCTAGGACTTCAAAGTCTTTCTGAAGCCTCTGGACTTCAAGGAGATAAGCGGCTAGTAGGGGGTTGTTGCAGCAGCATTCACCTTTGACTTATTTTATGATGAGCTGCAAATCACCCCTCACCAATAGCTGTTTGACACCATAGATAGTGCCACCTTGAGCCCGTAGATCAGAGCTTCATACTCCGCCATGTTGTTGGTTGCCTTAAAGTCAAGGTGAACCATGTATTTGACCTTCTCCCCGGTCGGAGCAAGGAGAGGGATTACGGCGCTGACTCCCTACTTCTACACGGAGCCATCAAAGTAGAGAGTCCAGTGAGGTTCGGTGAAGACCGAAACCTTGGGTTCCGACTTCTACTCACTGGTGCCCCCATGATTTGATGGAGATGGAGTCCACTCCACCATTAAGTCAGCCAAAGCCTGACTCTTGATAGCTTGTCGTGACACAAATTCGAGATCGAACTCGACCAGCTCTGCTACCCGCTTTGTGATGTTCCCGGTAGAATTAGGGTTATGCAAAATAGCGCGCAGTGGATAGGAAGTTACCACTGATATCTTGTGCGCTTGGAAATAATGGCGAAGCTTCATTGAGGCGATAAGAACTGCGTAAAACAGCTTATGCACCTCGATGTAGCGTGTCTTGGCGTCGTGGAGTACTTCGCTGATGAAGTACACTGGGCGCTGGACTGTCCGGACTCTTCCGGAGGAGTTCGGAGTTTCCTCTCCATCGACCTAGACCCTCATGGAGGGGTCCGAGCCTTCTTATTGAGCTTCCTGGACCCTCCCTGAGGGGCATGGACCTTCTTCTTGTTCGACCTAGACCTTGTTATAAAGGTCTGAACCATCTTGGTATGCCAGGTGAATCCTCTAAGGAGATAGGGGTTGATCTCCTAGCATTCCGCCTTGAGGTTCTATGTCTAGGGGTTGGGACCCAGACTCTCCTTCAGGTAGCTCCGAACCCTCCCGGAGGGGTCTAAGCTCCTGAACTGGATGTGGCTCCGGTCTTTCCGTGACCAGAACCATGCTTACAACTTCTGTAGTTGCAGAAATGTAAAGCAGTAAAGGCTCATGTGGGTTCAGAGCTACCAAAATTGGTAGGGTGGTGAGGAGCTTCTTCAGCTCTTGAAATGCCTTTCTACTTCTTCAGACCAATGAAATAGTCCGGACTTCCTCAAGAGTTTGAAAAAGGATAGCGCCCGCTCTGCCAGTCTTGAGATGAACCAGCTGAGCGCAGCTAGACATCTAGTTAACTTCTGGACGTCCTTGATGCGGGTTGGAGGCCGCATGTCTTCTATAGCCTTGATCTTCGCCGGGTTCGCTTCTATTCCTCAGTGAGTCACCAAGAAACCAAGGAGTTTCCTGGAGCTAACCCCGAAGACACACTTGTCCGGGTTCAGCTTGGTGTGCGTGATGCGCAACTTATCAAAAACGGCTTGAAAATTGTCAAGGAGTGACTCCTTGTTCTTGATCTTAACAACGATGTCATCGACATACACCTCCACTAAGTCTCTAATTAGCTTTCCAAATATTTTGTACATAGCTCGCACAAAGGTTGAAGCAACATTTTAAGACCAAAGGGCATGGCAGTATAACAATATAATCCATCTAGTATTATGAAGGCAGTATGCTCTTCATCTTCCTTAGACATTTGGATCTGATGTTATCCTGAATATGCATCTAAGAAACACAATAGATCACACTCGGAGGTGGAGTCCACTATCTGATCTATCCTAGGTAGTGGAAATAGATCTTTTGGACATGCCTTATTTAAGGTGGTGTAATCGATACACATCCGAAGCTTCCCGCCGGCCTTCGGTACAACGACTGGGTTTGCCAGCCATTTTTGATGAAAAACCTACGGATGAAACCAGCTTCAAGCAACTTCTTGTTCTATTGTCAGATATAGTTTTGCTGCTCAACTAATTGGTTCTGGGGCTTTTGGTGTACAGGCCGTGCGTTAGGATAAATCTTCAGATTGTGCTCAATCAACTCCCTAGGGATCCTAGGCATTTGTGATGGTTGCCAGGCAAACACGTCAACATTCGCCCGGAGGAAAGTGATGAGCGCGAGTTCCTATTTGTTGTTCAGACCTCCCGATATATGGGTGGTCTGAGCAGCATCAGAACCGATTTAGACGACTTTGACGGGAACGTCGGTATCGCCGCTTAGTTGCACGCATGGTGCAAGGGTTTAGCCTCGATGACGAGAACTCGAGGGTTGAGCATTGAGCTCTTTGCCGGATGCCTCCTCCTGCACAGTTGCAAGCGCATAGAGTTCTTCTAATGCAGTGATTCCTGCAGTACGGTCTCCGCGAATGCGGAGAACACTGGAAGGTGTTGGCATCTTCAACACCAAGTGGCCATAATGAGCCACTGCCATGAACCTATACAAGGCAGGCCTGTCCAAGATGGCATTGAAGGGTAAGCTGATCTGAGCAATGTCAAAGACCAGCTTCTCGGTCCTGTATTTCTCCCGAGTTCCGAAGGTCACCGGGAGTGTGATGGATCCGAGAGGGCTAATGGCTCCCAGACCTACCCCAGAGAAAGGGCGTGAGGGATGAAGGTCCGAAGGTCGGAGCTGGAGCTTGACGAAGGCTTCATAGCTCAGGAGGTTCAACCCCGCAACTCCGTCCACCAAAACATGGTAGAGCTAAACATTATTGATGGTAGGAGATACCATTAGTGGTAACTGGCCAGCTCCAATCATGTTTCAGGGGCAGTCCATAGCATCGAAGGTGATGGGAAAGTCCATCCATTTTCGATGAGGTTCCGCCCTAGCAGTAGGAGCTGCAGCGGCCATGTCCCGCTGCACTGTCTTGAGAACATGGCGAGAAGTGATGTCCCAAGAACCACCATAAATGGTGTTCAGGGTCTTCCGACGCTCGTTGTCAGAGACGTCAGAATCATCGTCTACTGTGTTGTAGACAGCCTTCAGGACCTTCTTGGGATCTTGAAAGCCTAGCTCCGGCTCAGTCGGAGCTTCATCAACTTTATGTTTTCCTTCCTGTTGACGGAAAGAAGCTTCTTCTTGGCGCTTGTTGTAGCGCTCGACAAGGTTTGGACCTCTCGGCAGTCCTCCAGACTGTGCTTGTCCGTCTGGTGCATCAGACTCCACATTTTAGAGCTGCTACCATCTTCTAACGAAGGACGAAGTCGTTTTTCGGGGTGTGGCCCCTTACTACACGGAGCTGCAGCAGCTGCAACAGTAGGTGCGCCGGCCGACGACTTCTTCTTGCCGTTGGACTTCTTCTTCTTTTTGCCACTGCCGAAAGTAGTGGCTTCAGCTTTGGAGGACTTCTTGTTAGCCTCCGAAGCTGGCTTTGAGTGCATTTCTCGGCCCTCTGCAGCCCGGGCGCACTTGTCAGCCAGGCTGAACAACTCAGTGACGCTGGTGACTTCTTTAGTCACCAGCTTCTCCAACATTTTCTTGTCTCAGACGCCCTGTCTGAATGTGACAATAACAAAAGCGTTCGATATAGAAGGGATGGTATTGCGTACCTGAGAAAACCGCTGGATAAAGGATCACAATGATTCCCCTGTTGTTTGCTTCACAACAAACAAGTCCAGTTTAGTGCCGGGCCGGGTGTAAGAACTCCCGAAGTTGGCAGTGAACTATTGGCATAGTTCTGCCCAACTATTGATGGAGTCGGGTGGAAGACTCATGAACCAGGACCTAGCGGTCCCAGTTAGATCCACCGGGAAGTAGTTGGCCATCACGGCCTCATTGCCTCCTGCTGCAAGTATAGCAGTGGAGTAGATTTGAAGGAATTCGACAGGGTTGACAGTCCCGTCAAATTTCTCCGGCAGATGAGGCCGGAACTTCTGTGGCCAACAGACCATGCGTAGGTGCATGACCAAGGCAGAACAACCTCCTCCTACTCCCTCTGGAGCAGAGTTGTCCTGAGCCTCTTGCCTTTCGCGAGCACACTCAATATGGACACGGCCATCCTGTTGTCGGTAGTGGCGTTCAAGTTCCGAACGCAGATCATGTGTCGAAAGTCTCGACATGGTATGGGTGCGACGCGCCCCAGAAGGCAGCGATGTCACCCGCTGAGATACAGCACGCCTTCGGTGCTGTGACACGTGAGGACCAAGTCTTCAAAATAGGGTCCTACGTTGAGCTAGTGCCCGCCCCAAAGGGGGTGGACCTTGATTGCTGATGGCATCGACTGCGACTGGAACCAGATGCTGCACATCAGCGCGCTGCTGCTCCATTGCACCCCGAGGTGCTCTGGGTGCTGGTGGGTGCTCCAACAAATTTCGCTCAACAATTAGCACATTCTGAGGGTTGTTGTTTGCCGATGCTGTGACCAACGCAAGTACCCCATCCTGCTGTCTAGCATTGTTCATCGGAGCAGATGGTGGTGGTGGTACATTGCCTATAGGGACAACAGTGCCCGCTGGTTGCTGCATGTTGGAAGGATTCCCTCCAACAGGTTGCACAGCATTGTTGCCATTGGATGATCCTGCGGCAGAGTTCACCATCTTGTAATCTCAGGCGCCCCTTCCTAGCGCGCCAAATGTCAAAGCGTACGAATGACACTTCCCCCGATACTACTAAAATGTAGCCCGCGTGAGGTTCTTGTATCATTTTGGGCGTGCGGATATCTTAGACAAGATGATGACATGAAAGATTTATGTGGTTCGGGCCGCCTGAGCGTACTACCCTACTCCACAGGGCGTGTGTTGCTGTATTGAGGATTTCAGTAATGCTGGCGTGCGTAGGAGCTTAGATGTCCATGTACCGTGCAGCGCAGTCCTTTTATAGTCTAAGGACTCCGTTACATCACTTGCCCAAGAGGGGGGGGGGGGGGGTGAATTGGGCTACTTCAAATTTTAAGTCAATTTAAAGCTTAAGTGAAATCTAGTTCTCTAAGCAAGCCAACAGTGCAATTAAGAGAAATGAGTGCGGAATTGAGAATTGCGTAATCGTAAAGGAGTAGGGAGGAGGAATGCAAACGCTCGAAGACACGGGGACACGTCGATTTTTCCCGTGGTTCGGTGAGATCACTAGGATCCACCTACGTCCACGTTGTGGCACCCACCTAAGGGTATCGCCACTCCCAAGTCACCGAGACGAGGGAATCCACTATCTTCCTCCGTTCGCCATCCTTGGCAAGGTGGAGCTCAAGCCTTGTACAACTTCGATCCTCCGGGCTTCCACAATGGTCTCGGCAAGCTCCGGGGCGATCTCTTCACTCTCCTATTGATACAAGGTGAGTGCAATCACCAAGAATGCACTTTCTCACGGCTCTCCCTACTCTAGAGTCTCCACTCACCCAGAGAGGACGCACACAAGCTTAACTCTAAGAGGAACTAGCCTATATCTTGAGGTGTGAAAGGATTACAAGAGTGTGAAAATGAGTATTCTAAGTCTTGGACACTTGGGGAATGTGTAGTGGTGCTCTTGTTGTTCAGCCTCATCGAAATGACTGGTGGGAGGGGGTTAAATACTCAGCCCAACCGAATTAGCCGTTGGAAAAGTTGGCTGATTACTTTTTCTGTGTACATCGGATGATCCGATGACCCCCTTTTATGAGCATCGGTCTAATTTGATTAGCTGACGTCATTCTGTCAGAAATGACCGTTATTAGACCGATGCTTCACCTCCTTCATCATCGGAGGCTCTGATGAATAGATCTTCAATCTGGTTGAGCTG
This sequence comes from Tuctoria greenei, assembly GCA_036927565.1. Classification (NCBI taxonomy): domain Eukaryota; kingdom Viridiplantae; phylum Streptophyta; class Magnoliopsida; order Poales; family Poaceae; genus Tuctoria; species Tuctoria greenei. The sequence goes on from JAYESD010000006.1 coordinate 158,960,922, forward strand.
ATAATTTGCTTCTGTTGTAATCGACCGATGTGCATCTGCCTTCAACATCGGATGATCCGGTGTTCAGTCCTTCAGAACACTTCAGAAAATTTGCTTACTGTTGTATTCATCCGATGTTCACTTGATACACATCGGATGATCCGGTGTGTACTTCATTCTGAGATCTTCTTCTTCTGTTGAGTCCAAATCGACCGATGCAGTCATTCTTCAGATCACCGGATGATCCGGTGTATACAATTTTGTTTCCTTCGAGTTGAGTTGGACTGATCTTTTGGATTTTGGACTTGTGACCTCTTGAACACTTGTTTGTATGGCTCTTCTGATGGATATGAGGCTTCTTGTGTTGCCAATTTTGATAAGGTTGCGTCGTTGTACGAGTTCTTCATTTGTTTCCGATTAACCCCTTAGGTTAGTTCGTTGAGGGGTCTCCTTTTGCATCCAATGAGCAGTAGATGACATTTATGATTGATTGATAGACGTTTGATTCATTGTACATGAAACCTCGCATCCACAAACTCATTAGTAGTAAATAACGGTTGTCATTAATCACCGAAACCGTACCTCGTGGGGGCCTAGATGCTTTCAATCTCCCCCTTTTTGGTGATTGATGACAACACAACGAGTAGAGCATAAAGGTAATGAAATTTGAAATGCAAACGCAATGCTCATAAAGAAATGTAATCGGAACAATATGCAACACAAGGAGCTCGAAGGCTCAAACAGTGATCAAATATAAATCATAAGAGTGAAGTAGCATACTGAATTACAAATAGTAGCAAATGATAACAATCAAGTCTCAAATAGAAGCAAATAACAAGCTGAAGGCAAATAGATAACTAGCACTCCCCCTAAGCCCAAGACACTCCCCCTAACTCTAACTCTTCTCCCCCTTTGGCATCAAGACACCAAAAAGGAAGAGGAGTACCTAGGACTCCGGAGCTCTCGGGGCGACGGTGAAGCGGACGACGTCGGCGGTGTCGGAGCTGCTCGAGGTAGACGTCGCCGGAGCTGGTGCTGGAGCGGGAGGAGCCGGAGGTGCTGACGTGGCTGGAGCTGGAGGCGCTGGAGGGTCCGCTGGAGCTGGAGCTGCTGGAGGAGAACGCACAGCCGGGAGAGGCGAGAACTGGAACGGCACCGTCGAAGCCAGCAGTGGAGACATGCTGTAGCTCGGGATCGGCGATGCCGGTGCTGGAACTGAAGCTGGAGCCAGAGGGGGTGCTGCTGGAGGCTGACTAAGACCGGTGGGCTGTGGCGGAAGGGCTATCCCGGTCTGCTGGTAGAGGTTGGTGATCAACCCCAGGATACCCATCATCGCCTGCTGGGTCTGCTGCTGCTGGTCCAGTGTCCTCCGGTGCATCTGGTCCACCAGACTCGTGAACCGGTCCGTGTCCTCACGCCTCTGGCGGGCCATCTCTAGCTGCAACTCTGTCTGCTGCCTCTGAAGCTCTGCGAGCCGCGCAGCCTGCTCGGCCCTGGCCTGCTCAGCAGCGAGCCTGTCCTGGCGCTGCTGCTCGATCATCTGCTGAAGAAGCGACGTCAGCTCAGACGGCTGCGTCACCTGCGCCTCGGACACAGGAGGTGGTGTCGGTGGCGGAGCAGCTGATCCTCCGGCCTCGGCGTCGTGCTGCCTCGGTGAAGGTGGAGGAGGAGGGAAGTACTCCTCGACACTGTCGTCTGTGTCGCTCTCGGACCAGACGTGCTGTAAGTCTCCACCCTGAGCTTCTGCCTCAGCCAGACGCTCATCTTCCTTCTCGAGGTCAGACCAATCCTCCTCAGTCAAGCGCGCCCTGACCTGGCGCTCAACTGGACGGCCAAGGCGGCGGTCTCCAGGAGCGGACGCACGGTAGTGGCCGAAGCGGGTCACGCTCTCGTCAGCAAGCCGGGCCTGTGCTGAATGTCCCTCTGGCACCACCATAGAGCAAATAAAGCTGATCCAGTGCCCATAGACCATCTGCCTCATCATGCCCACTCCATCTGTAATGACGTCCTCCATCTCGCAGAGAAGTATGTCTATGATATCAAAATCCATCCCGTTCATTATGTAGAACAGGAGGGTCTGCTGGAGACTCGTGAACCCCTCCAAGTAACCTGACCTCGGCAGGAGCGTGCGGCGCAAGGCGAGGTGCACAATGCGCGCAGCTGGGGACGGCGGCGGCGGCACCTAGGGAGGCGGTGCTTGGGCGCGGCGGCGGAGGTGGCGGCGAGTGGGGCGAGCGGCGGCGGTGAGAGAGAAGAATCGGGGAGAGAGAAGGAACGGCGGCGGCGCGGGAGTTTAAATAGTGGGGCCCAAACCCTAGCCGTTTTACAAACACCGGATGGACCGATGCTAGAAGCAGTGAACATCGGTCAATTGCAACAGTAAGGATATTCAAGAATTGCTGTTGACACCGGATGAACCGATGATAAGGGTTTTTAACATCGGTCGAATAGCACAGTAAGGGTGTTCAACCGAGTGATATTGACACCGGATGCTCCGACGTTAGAGGGAGGTAGACATCGGTTGAATGGATCACAGCTCCAGAAGAGTGAACATCGGATGGACCGATGTTTCCCAGGATGAACGCGTCGGATCATTTGAGGTTCTGACAGAGTTGGGCTTTGAGGATTGAACACCTATTTGACCGATGAGAGATTGACAGGGGCATCGGATAATCCGATGGCAACAGAACGAAAACATCCCATATATGTCCTTCGACCGAACAATCAATTTAGGAGAAACACATGTCTTAGGACTTTTTGGGCAACCCCTTACCCCTCAAGAAGCTAATATGCCAATAGCTTGGCTAGACCTTAACACAAACGGAACACCAAAAAAAAATGGAGAAAAAAATATCCAAATAAAATGTAAGGCCCATGCTTTGAGAGATAGAGTATGAAAACTTCTATCTCATTAAAGCATGTTCCTTTAGAATTTTGCTCTTTCCACATCATATGAGTTGAGATATTGCATTACAAACAAGTCTCCTTCTCATGATGTGGGTTCCCCTTTGTGACAATCTACCGTATGCAATGTCAAACAAGATAATGCAAAATATTAGATGAATGCAAGTCTATATGACAGGAATCATGCAAGGCATAAAATAAATCTATCTTGCCAAGTTTAAACCTTCCAAAGGCTTCCTCAGGGAAAGACTATTTCTAGCTCACCCCTATCCTTTGGGAGTTAGGCAAGACCTATATGACATGCAACCTTACATGAACATGGCAATTTACATGACGTTAGATGCATCTAGCACATTTAACTCACTTCTAAGCCTAGAAAAAGTTTTCTCATCAAGTGGTTTGGTGAAGATATCCGCCAATTGTTCTTCGGACCTAACACCTTGCAAAGAGATTTCTCCCTTAGCCTCATGGTCCCGCAAGAAGTGATGGCGAATATCAATGTGCTTAGTGCGGGAGTGTTGAACGGGGTTTCTAGCTATCTTAACCGCACTTTCATTGTCACAAAGGAGAGGCACACAACCAAACTTAATTCCAAAGTCCAAGAGGGTTTGCTTCATATATAGGATTTGGGCACAACATGCACCGGCCGCTATATACTCCGCTTCCGCGGTGGACAAAGCCACGGAATTTTGCTTCTTGCTCGACCAAGAAACTAGGGAACACCCAAGTAAGTGGCAACCCCCGGAGGTACTCTTGCGGTCTACACGGCATCCGGCAAAGTCCGAATCCGAGTAACCTAAGAGATGAAAACTAGCGTTCTTGGGGTACCACAAACCTACACTTGGGGTATGCTTGAGATACCGAAGTATCCTAAAGACCGCCTTCTTGTGCGATTCTTTAGGTGCCGCTTGAAAGCGAGCACACAAGCACACACTAAACATAATATCGGGCCTAGATGCGGTAAGATATAGCAATGAACCAATCATGGAACGGTAATGAGATTGATCAATAGATTTACCGTCCATGTCCGCGTCGAGATGACAATTTGTCGCCATTGGAGTGCTTCTTGAGCTACAATCTCCCATCTCAAATTTCTTCAAGAGGTCCTTAGTGTACTTCTCTTGATGGATGAAGGTCCCCTCTTGAAGTTGCTTGATTTGGAATCCTAGGAAGAAGTTGAGCTCTCCAATCATTGACATCTCGAATTCCCTAGACATCATTTTGCCAAACTCATGGCTAAGAGCTTTGTTAGTTGAGCCAAAAATAATATCATCGACATAAATTTGACAAAGAAATAAGTCTCCGTCGATGTCCTTGGTGAAGAGTGTAGTGTCCACCCTCCCAATCTTGAAACCTTGCATGACGAGGAAGTCCCTTAAGCGCTCGTACCATGCCCTTGGAGCTTGCTTGAGTCCATAGAGTGCTTTGTTTAGCCTATAGACATGGTTAGGGTTTCTTGGGTCCTCAAACCCGGGAGGTTGCTCAACAAACACAAGTTCATTAATATAGCCATTGAGAAATGCACTCTTAACATCCATTTGATAAAGCATGATATTATGATGAGAAGCAAAAGCAAGGAGTATGCGGATAGCTTCTAACCGTGCTACCGGGGCGAATGTTTCCCCAAAATCCAAACCTTCAACTTGAGCAAATCCCTTCGCCACAAGCCTAGCTTTGTTGCGGACCACCACGCCATTCTCATCTTGCTTGTTGCGGTAGACCCACTTCGTTCCAATCACATTCTTGTCCTTGGGTCGCTCCTCCAACACCCAAACTTCATTGCGGGTGAAGTTGTTGAGTTCCTCTTGCATAGCCATCACCCAATTGGAGTCTTGGAGAGCTTCCTCAATGCTTTTGGGTTCTACACACGACACAAAAGAGTAGTGCTCACAAAAGGATGCAACATGACGTGAACGAGTACTTACTCCCCGTGAAGGACTTCCAATGATTTGATCCATTGGATGTGCCTTGGAGATGCGCCCATGTCTCATCAACGGTTGTGAGTCACTTGGTGGTGGTGAAGCATCTTGCTCATCTTGTGGTTGGACTTCATCTTGGACTTCATCTTCTTCTTGGTGTTGTGTGGCTTGTTGGTCTTGCATAGGCAGTGGATCATCTTTGTCTTCTTCTTCATCCACTTGAGGCGCCATGGAGGTATTGATGTTCGGACTTGAAGCTCCCCCTTGATCATGGCTCTCCTCAACTTCGGGCTTGATGTCTCCTATGGTCATGTTCTTCATAGCTTCTCGTAGAGGCTCATCATCTATATCATCATGACCAAAACTCTCCTCTTGGGAGCCATTAGTCTCATCAAACTTAACGTCACAACTTTCTTCAACTAACCCGGAGGTTTGGTTGAATACTCGATATGCCTTTGAGTTTGACGCATAACCAAGGAAAATACCAACATCGCACCTTCTTTCAAACTTACCAAGTCTTTTCTTGCGGTAGATGTAGCACTTGCATCCGAAGACCCGGAAGTAGGAGATGTTGGGCTTTCTCCCAATGAGGAGCTCGTAGGGAGTCTTTTGGAGAAGTCGATGAAGGTAGACTCTATTTGCGGCATGGCATGCCGTGTTGATCGCTTCCGCCCAAAACTTCTCCGACGTCCCATAGTCATCAAGCATGGCTCTCGCGAGGGTGATTAGTGTCTTGTTCTTTCTCTCAACAACACCGTTTTGTTGAGGGGTGTATGTAGCCGAAAATTCGTGCTTGACTACTTCACGGTCACACCACTCCCCAATATTGTAGTTCTTGAACTCGGTGCCGTTGTCACTCCGGACCTTGATGATGGGAAGTTGGAATTCCCGTTGAGCTCGTTTTGCAAAGGTCTTGAAGACTTCCGGAGTTTCACCCTTGTCACCTAAAAACAAAGTCCAAGCATAGCGAGAGTAATCATCAACAATAACGAGACAATAGAGATTACCGCCAAGGCTTTGGTAGGTGGACGGTCCAAAGAGGTCCATGTGAAGTAGTTCGAGCGGCTTGGAGGTAGACACCATTGTCTTCATCGGATGGTGCGAAGCCACTTGCTTCCCGGCTTGACATGCGCTACATAGCTTGTTCTTTTCAAACGTCACGTCCTTTACGCCGGTCACCATCCCTAGCTTGAAGGACTTCTTGAGCTTGCTCATTCCTATGTGAGCAATCCTCCGATGCCATAGCCACCCCAAACTTGTCTTGGTGAAAAGACAAGTGGTTAGGCTTGCGCTCTTGTTGGAGAAGTCCACCAAATATAGATGACCATGCCTAAAGCCCTTGAATATTAGCTCTTTGCTAGCTACACTAGACACCACAACACCATCTTTGTCAAATGTGCACGTTAGTCCGAGATCACAAAGTTGAGCAATAGAGAGCAAATTAAAGCTAAGAGACTTAACGTAAAGCACATTCGAAATGGACAAGTCATTAGAAATTGCAATTTTACCTAAACCAATTACCTTCCCCTTTGAGTTATCACCAAAGGTGACTTGTTCATGATTGCCGGGGTCTTCTATGGAGGTGAACATACCATCATTGCCGGTCATGTGTTGAGTGCACCCACTATCGAGTACCCAATGTTTTCCTCCGGCTTTGTAGTTCACCTACACACATGAAGTTATTTTTTGAGTTTAGGAACCCAAGCCAACTTAGGTCCTTGTATGTGTGATACAAGTGATTTTGGGACCCAAAGTTGCTTGGGGAGCTTCCCCTTCATGCCCTTGATGTTTTTGCCAATGAACTTCGCCTTCACCTTTCCACCTACTTTGCTCAATAGATAGTGACAATCATTGAAAGTAGATGAATAGTTAGGAGGTAATTTTGGAGAAGGACGAGTGGGAAGAGGGCACTCCCTAGTGTGATGTCCGGTGACCTCACAATGTTGGCAATAGGATCCCACTTCCTTGATGAAGCTTGTCCTAAGCTCCGGTGAGGGCACCTTCCATTTGTTGGGCGTAGGGAAGGTCCCAAGTCCCCTCTTGTTGAAGCCTTTAGCTTGTTGGAAGAGGATCTCCTTGTGCTTGTCCTCTCCCTTGGAAAGTCTAGCCACACTAGTGCGGAGACTTTCAATCTCGTCCATTAGCTCCTTCTCCCTATTAGCTTTCAATGGCAAAGACTCATGCAAATTGTTAGTGGCATGTGAACTAGCGGGTGTTTTGCCATCAAGATTTTCTTTCTTCAAGTTATTCAATTTTAGTTCTATTGCTTCATAGGAAAGACTAAGTGTCTCATGCTCTTGAACTAACTCGTTATGCTTAGCCAATAGTGCCGAGTTAGCTAAGTCAAGCTCATGGAACTCAAGCTTGATTTGAGCCTTCTCCTCCTCGATTTGCTTGACATGTGACTTGAGCGTTTCATGCTCATTAAGTATGGTGACATACTTGTCTTGCAAATCGAGGTTGGCACCCTCTAGCTTAGCGCGAGTTAGCTCAAGTGCCTTAACCTTAGCCTTTTCCCTTTTGATAATGGCATGATATTCATTAATCATAGATGCTAGTTCATCGGGAGAAAGTTCATCATCACTTGAGTCATCACATACCTTTGTGTTACCTTTCGCCATGAGGCACATAGGCGGTGGAGGAAGGGGTGAGTCATCCTTGTTGACGATAGCGAGGCTTGCCAAGTTTTCTTCCTCATCTTCACTATCATCACTTGTTTCTTCATCGGTGACCCACTCATTTGCTTCGCACATGAAGACCTTTTGAGGTCCCCTTCTCTTCTTTGGAAAGAGCTTGGTCTTCTTGCCTTTGTCAAGTTTCTTCTTTCCAAAGGTGCGCTTGGGCTTTGCATCTTCATCATCATCACTCTCTTCTAGCTTGCGATGCTTGCCCTTGTCCTTCCTCTTGTCCGGTCTTGGACAATCATATGATATGTGGCCTTGATCGCCACAATTGTAGCACGTCTTGTTTTCATCTTTCCTTGGCAAGAAGGCTTTCTTCTTGGGATCAAACGAGTATCCCTTCTTGGCAATCTTTGAGTTGAGACGTGAAAACTTCCTCATCATCAATGCAAGCTCATCATCATCATCATCTTCACTTGTAGCTTGTTCTTCCTCACTTGAGCTAGGCTCAACCACTTTCTTCTTCTTGGTATGTGTCTTCTTGGTTGAGGCCTTGAGAGCAATGGTCTTTAATGATGATGACTCCTCCATCATTCCAAGCACACTCATCTCATGAGCATGTATCTCTCCAATGAGCTCCGAAACCTCAATGTTGTCAAGTGACTCCTTTTGGAGCATTGAGTTGATGATGTTGTACTTGGGCTTGGGAAGTAGCATGAGGATCTTGCGGTTGATGAGTCCCTTGCCAAGAGAAGCAATGTCAAGAGCATTAATTTCCTCAATGAGTATATTTAAGCGAGAAAACATTTGATTAACATTCTCATGAGGAAGCATTTTAAAATCATCATACTTGGATTTAAGCAAGTGATATTTGAGCTCTTTGACACGAGAGGAACCCTCATGGATCTCAATCAAGCAAGCCCAAATTTCACAAGCTTTCTCCTTACTAGCAATTCTAGCAAATACATCTTGACTAATGCACTCATAAATAGCATTCCTAGCCTTAGCATCCCATTTTAGTTGATCACCAATATATTCATGGTTGCCAAACCCCGCATGGGTCGCTTCCCACACTTCGGGAGAAATTGCCTCAAGGTAAGCGCGCATGCGTGCTTTCCAATAAGCAAAATTCTTGCCCTCGAAGGTAGGAACCGAACCCCCATTCTTGGCCATTTTTGCTCTCTAGCGGTGAAGCTAGAATGATCCAATGAGCAACCTCGCTCTGATACCAATTGTAGGGATCGAATGCCCAAGAGGGGGGGGTGAATTGGGCTACTTCAAATTTTAAGTCAATTTAAAGCTTAAGTGAAATCTAGTTCTCTAAGCAAGCCAACAGTGCAATTAAGAGAAATGAGTGCGGAATTGAGAATTGCGTAATCGTAAAGGAGTAGGGAGGAGGAATGCAAACGCTCGAAGACACGGGGACACGTCGATTTTTCCCGTGGTTCGGTGAGATCACTAGGATCCACCTACGTCCACGTTGTGGCACCCACCTAAGGGTATCGCCACTCCCAAGTCACCGAGACGAGGGAATCCACTATCTTCCTCCGTTCGCCATCCTTGGCAAGGTGGAGCTCAAGCCTTGTACAACTTCGATCCTCCGGGCTTCCACAATGGTCTCGGCAAGCTCCGGGGCGATCTCTTCACTCTCCTATTGATACAAGGTGAGTGCAATCACCAAGAATGCACTTTCTCACGGCTCTCCCTACTCTAGAGTCTCCACTCACCCAGAGAGGACGCACACAAGCTTAACTCTAAGAGGAACTAGCCTATATCTTGAGGTGTGAAAGGATTACAAGAGTGTGAAAATGAGTATTCTAAGTCTTGGACACTTGGGGAATGTGTAGTGGTGCTCTTGTTGTTCAGCCTCATCGAAATGACTGGTGGGAGGGGGTTAAATACTCAGCCCAACCGAATTAGCCGTTGGAAAAGTTGGCTGATTACTTTTTCTGTGTACATCGGATGATCCGATGACCCCCTTTTATGAGCATCGGTCTAATTTGATTAGCTGACGTCATTCTGTCAGAAATGACCGTTATTAGACCGATGCTTCACCTCCTTCATCATCGGAGGCTCCGATGAATAGATCTTCAATCTGGTTGAGCTGATAATTTGCTTCTGTTGTAATCGACCGATGTGCATCTGCCTTCAACATCGGATGATCCGGTGTTCAGTCCTTCAGAACACTTCAGAAAATTTGCTTACTGTTGTATTCATCCGATGTTCACTTGATACACATCGGATGATCCGGTGTGTACTTCATTCTGAGATCTTCTTCTTCTGTTGAGTCCAAATCGACCGATGCAGTCATTCTTCAGATCACCGGATGATCCGGTGTATACAATTTTGTTTCCTTCGAGTTGAGTTGGACTGATCTTTTGGATTTTGGACTTGTGACCTCTTGAACACTTGTTTGTATGGCTCTTCTGATGGATATGAGGCTTCTTGTGTTGCCAATTTTGATAAGGTTGCGTCGTTGTACGAGTTCTTCATTTGTTTCCGATTAACCCCTTAGGTTAGTTCGTTGAGGGGTCTCCTTTTGCATCCAATGAGCAGTAGATGACATTTATGATTGATTGATAGACGTTTGATTCATTGTACATGAAACCTCGCATCCACAAACTCATTAGTAGTAAATAACGGTTGTCATTAATCACCGAAACCGTACCTCGTGGGGGCCTAGATGCTTTCACACGTGAGGACCAAGTCTTCAAAATAGGGTCCTACGTTGAGCTAGTGCCCGCCCCAAAGGGGGTGGACCTTGATTGCTGATGGCATCGACTGCGACTGGAACCAGATGCTGCACATCAGCGCGCTGCTGCTCCATTGCACCCCGAGGTGCTCTGGGTGCTGGTGGGTGCTCCAACAAATTTCGCTCAACAATTAGCACATTCTGAGGGTTGTTGTTTGCCGATGCTGTGACCAACGCAAGTACCCCATCCTGCTGTCTAGCATTGTTCATCGGAGCAGATGGTGGTGGTGGTACATTGCCTATAGGGACAACAGTGCCCGCTGGTTGCTGCATGTTGGAAGGATTCCCTCCAACAGGTTGCACAGCATTGTTGCCATTGGATGATCCTGCGGCAGAGTTCACCATCTTGTAATCTCAGGCGCCCCTTCCTAGCGCGCCAAATGTCAAAGCGTACGAATGACACTTCCCCCGATACTACTAAAATGTAGCCCGCGTGAGGTTCTTGTATCATTTTGGGCGTGCGGATATCTTAGACAAGATGATGACATGAAAGATTTATGTGGTTCGGGCCGCCTGAGCGTACTACCCTACTCCACAGGGCGTGTGTTGCTGTATTGAGGATTTCAGTAATGCTGGCGTGCGTAGGAGCTTAGATGTCCATGTACCGTGCAGCGCAGTCCTTTTATAGTCTAAGGACTCCGTTACATCACTTGCCTGACCCGACATGTGGCCCTAGCGTATTTAAGAGCCTAATTTATGGTCTACGAGTATTAAGTGTGATTAACAGTGTGATAACGTGTCTTAATGGCAGCATTAACCCTATTAACAACCCACTAATCATGTGTCATTAATATAGCATTAATGACACATAATCAGGTCTTGTAACTGTCACTTAAATGTTCGTACTGTTGGAGATCCGTCAATATCCTCGTTAGTGTAAGACCCGGAGGATCCACACGTGGCAGCTCCGGAGCTTCCCCTCGAGGGGAGATAGGTCCGGTGCTGCTATACACGTGGTGGCACCAGAGCTCCCCTCTATTGGGGGTTAGGTCTGGGGTCATTATACACGTGTAAACCGCGGAGCTTCACTAGGTTGGGAGTTCAACTCTGGTCTTACATTACACGTGGCAACCCCAGAGCTACCCATATGAGGGAGGCGGGTCCAGTGTCAAATGACATGTGGGGCCTAAGGAAGCCTTGAACTCTGACAGGTGGAACTCTCTTGCACTTCTTGCGGTATCATGGGGTACCAGGTACACAGGGTACTGACAGGGTGATAACGAGGTTCCGGTGGTCATTTATGACACCAAGACGAAGAATGTTGATGTTTTACAAGATGATCCAAATGACGATGAGGAAGTTCGTCTACTTAAGGCACGACTTCGTGAGAAGCTCAATGTGCCCAAGAAGGAGATCAAGCCAATTTCTCTGATCAATGTCGACAATGGGAGTAGTTCACAAGACTACTCCCAGTATCCTTACAACTATGAGCAACTAATAACAAGCAACCATTTTTTATCTATTCCCATTGGCAAAACTCCTCAATTTGATGGAAATTATTACTCTATGTGGAAGCATAATATGAAGATGCATCTCATTTCCTTAAACCCTAGTTTGTGGAAAATTGTCATGACAGGTGTACATCTTCCCAAGAATGAGGAAGACATTACTCCGGAGCAAGCCATCCTACTTCATCGCAATGCTCAAGCCGTTGGAGTAATCACCTCCTCATTGACTCGAGAGGATTTCAACCGCAATGAGGGATTGGAGGTGGCCAAGGAGATATGGGACACCCTCAAGACGGCACATGAGGGGAACCGTGTCATAAGGGAGGCCAAGATCGAGATGATCGAAGGAGAACTTGGGAGGTTCACTATCATGGATGGTGAATCCCCCAAGACATGTACAACTGCCTCAAGACTCTCATCAACAAAAGTCGATCTTATGGAAGCACCCGGTGGACCGACCACGAAGTGGTAAAGAGAATGATTCGGACATTCATGCCTAGAAATGTCACTCTTTGCTCACTAATTCGTGAACGTCCGGGATTCCATAAGATGACTTCCAAAGAAGTGCTAGGGAGTATCATCAACCATGAGATGATGGAGCAATAAGCCATGTTCTACAACGATCTACAAAAGCTCTCCTCCTCAAAAAGAGAGATGTTACATTCAAGGCAACATCCTCAAGATCTAAAGAAAAGGGAGAGATGGATGAAGAGAGCCCCGACACCGATGAGGAAGAGACACTCTTCATCAACAACTTCAAGAGGATGTGCAGAAGAAAGAGGGGTAGCTACCATCGTGAAGGAAAGAGCAAAGACAAGCCCAAGACAAGATCAAAGAGGGCTTGCTACAATTGTGGCGAATATGGCCACTTCATTGTGGATTGCCCACATGAAGAGATCAAGAATAAGAAGGATGGCAAGTCTCATGAAAAGAAACACTTCAAGAAGAAGAAGCAATTGGGACATGCCCACCTTGCGAAGGAGTGGGATTCAAATGAAGAATCCTCCTCTAATGAAGAAGAGAGAGTAGCAACCATTGCTTTGAAGAAATCAACCATGGAGAACAAGCTCTTCCCCAACTTGGAGAATTCAAGGCCAACTCACCTCATCGCCAAGGAGGGAAGGAACAAGGTTAAATCTAAATCCTCTTATTCAATTTCTTCTCATGATGATTTTGATTGTAGTAGTGAAAATGAACATATGATTAAAGATATGAGCAAAAGTACCTTGAAAAGATAGAGGTTGTTGACAGATGAGATATTTGAGAAGGAAGAGCTCATCAACCATCAAGAGGACACGCTCATACAAAAAAGGAGAGATGTCAAGAGGTTGAGGAGCTCTTGGAGCTTGAAAGAGAAAGAAGCAAGCCACTTGAGCGTGAACTCGCTTTGAGCAAGGAAACTTGTTCAAACCTTGAGAACACTACAATTGTACTAAAGGATGAAGTTGTTAGCTTGACAAAAGTCAACAAGATCCTTGAAACACAAGTGGAGTCTCCCAAGGTCAATGCACCTTCTTCCTCTAAAAGGTCACCTTCCACAAATATCAAAATCGAAGCACCTCAACCTTGCAAATGCTCAAACTTGATTCGAAAACTTAAAGATGAACTTAAGGTGGCACAAAACAACCAAGCATCGAGGTGGCATCTTTGACAAGGAGAAGATGGCATATGCACGTAGTGCATATACCAACACAAGACATCCCCTTGTCAAGAATGGTCTTGGCTATTCTAGGGAGAATAGGCAAAACGACAAAACTCCCAAGAATGGCAAAGACTTGATTGTTTTTGTCAAAGGAGGTTTGTACAACATTAATAAAGGAAAGAACATTGCTACATCACCTAAAATGCCTAATAAGGAACCTCATCCTATGTTTCATGATTTTGATGCATCATATGTCTTATTTAGGAACATGTTTGGAAAGGTCTATGCTAGGTATGTTGGGCCACACCGCAAGAGCCCCAAACCTTGTGTGTGGGTCCCTAAATGCCTTTTGATTAACATCAAAGGGCCCAACACCGCTTGGGTACCTAAAGCCAAGGCTTAAATCTTTCTTGTAGGCATACTCCTCCAGTGGAACCAAGTGGGTTGTTGATAGTGGATGCACAAATCACATGATCGGAGAGAGGAAGATGTTTGTGGAGTATGAGCAAAATGAAGATCCACGTGAAGGAATCTATTTTGGGGACAATAGCCAAGGAAAAATCCTTGGCACCGGCAAAATTTCTATATCCCCTACCTTTGACACTCTTTCTAATGTCGACTCCCTTGATTATAACCTCTTGTCCATATCATAATTATGTGACAAAGGTTATAATTATTTATTCACTAATGAGAATGTGACCATTACAAGGAGAAGCAATGACTCACTTGCTTTTAAGGGTGTACTCAAAGGAAAGCTATCTTGTAGATTTCTCTACGGATAAAGCCCAACTTGATAATGCTTAATCACAAAAACTAACATGGAATGGATTTGGCATAGAAGGCTAGCCCATGTTGGGATGAGGAATTTGCAAAAACTCCTTAAGGCCGAGCACATCCGAGGCTTGAAAAATGTTTTGTTTGAAAAAGATAGGCCATGTAGCGCATGCCTAGTCGGAAAACAAGTTGGAGATTCACATCCATACAAGAACATCATTACGAAAACAAGCCCATTGGAGCTTCTACACATGGATCTCTTCGGTCCAATCGCCTACATAAGTACTGGTGGTAACAAATACGATCTTGTTATTGTTGATGATTTTTCACGTTTCACTTGGGTATTCTTTTTGCATGACAAGATTGAGACTAAAGGTGTCCTCAAAAAGTATTTGAGGAGAGCTCAAAATGAGTTCTCCTTAAGTATCAAGACCATAAGGAGTGACAATGGCACCAAATTCAAGAATACTCAAGTTGAAGATTTTTTTGATGAAGAAGGCATCAAACATGAGTTCTCGGCCCCCTACTCCCCTCAACAAAATGGGGTGGCTGGGAGGAAGAATAGAACTCTAATTGAGATGTCAAGAACCATGCTTGATGAGTACAAGACGTTGGACCGGTTTTGGGCGGAAGCGGTTAACACCGCTTGCCATGCCATAAACCGGTTATATCTTCATCGCATACTCAAGAAGACGTCCTATGAGCTCCTAACCGGTAACAAGCGTAACATTTCTTACTTTCGTGTTTTTGGGAGCAAATGCTACATTCTTAACAAGAAGGCTAGGACTTCGAAGTTCGCTTCTAAGTCTGATGAGGGTTTCTTGCTTGGTTATGACTCAAAAAATTACGCCTATCATGTCTTCAACAAATCCTCCATAATTGTTGAAGTAGCATGGGGCCTAGTGTTTGATGAGACTAATGGCTCCCGAGTGGGGCAAGTTGATCATCATGTTCTAGATAAAGAAGAACCTCCGCAAGTGGTGATAAGAAGGATGGCACTTGGAGGCATACGACCACAAGAACAACCTCAAGACTCAAGTGATCATCCTATGCCTCAAGCAAGTTCTTCCTCAAATGATGAAACTCAAGTTCCCCAATATGCGCTCCAAGAAGATGAAAATGGAGGCATCAATCAAGGGGGAGACAATGAAATTGAGAAAGACGAAGATGAAGATTCAAGACCTCAAGCACCTCACACAAGAGTGCACCAAAGCATTCAACAGGACCATCCTGTTGACAATATTCTTGGAGATATCTCCAAGGGGATAACTACTCGATCTCGTGTTGCAAATTTTTATGAACATTACTCTTTTGTTTCTTCCTTGGAGCCTCACAAGGTTGAAGAAGCACTACGAGATCCGGATTGGATGATGTCCATGCAAGAAGAGCTCAACAACTTTGAAAGAAATCAAGTGTGGGAGCTCGTGAAGAGACCAAATGCTAATGTTGTGGGCACAAAGTTGGTGTTCCGCAACAAACAAGATGAGCACGGGGTGGTTACAAAGAACAAAGCACGACTTATGGTCAAAGGTTTGGATTTCGATGAAACCTTTGCTCCCGTAACTAGGCTTGAATCAATTTGTATATTACTTGCCTTTGCTACTCACCATGATTTTAAGCTATATCAAATGGACGTCAAGTGTGCATTCCTTAGTGGTCCAATCAAGGAAGAGGTGTATGTGGAACAACCCCCCGGTTTTTAAGATGAAGAATTTCCAAACATATCTACAAATTGCGTAAGGCTCTCTATGGCCTCAAACAAGCTCCTAGATCTTGGTATGAGTGCCTTAGATACTTCTTAACTCAAAATGGTTTCAAATTGGGAAGGCGGGTTACACTTTATTCACTAAGCATTTCAATGATGACTTGTTTGTTTACCAAATATATGTCGATGACATTATATTTGGTTCTACTAACAAAGGTTTTTGTGATGAGTTTTCGAAGATAATGACCGAGAGATTTGAGATGTCCATGATGGGGGAGTCGAAGTTATTTCTAGGTTTTCAAGTGAAGCAACTCAAAGAAGGCACATTCAATAGTCAAACAAAATACACACAAGATATACTCAAGAAGTTTGACATGGACAAAGCCAAACCCATCAAGACTCCTATGGCAACCAATAGGCATCTCGATCTTAATTAAGATGGTCCAAATGTGGACCAAAATGTATATCGCTCCATGATAGGTTCATTGCTTTACTTATGTGCATCTAGACCCGATATCATGCCTAGTGTTTGTATGTGTGCTAGATATCAAGCCGCTTCTAAGGTATGTCATTTGACTGCCGTTAAGAGAATTCTTAGATATTCGGTTCACATACCAAGCCTAGGACTTTGGTACCCCAAGGGCTCTAAGTTTAACCTCATTGGATAATCAGATGCAGACTATGCGAGTTGCAAAGGTTATAGGAAAAGCACCTCTAGAACTTGCCAATTCCTTGGTAGATCTCTAGTGTCTTGGTCCTCAAAGAAACAAAACTCCATTGCTCTTTCCACGGCTGAAGCGGAGTATGCCTCCGCCAAAATTTGTTGTGCACAACTTCTTTGGATGTGACAAACTCTTAGGGACTATGGCATAAACTTGCGTCATATCCTCCTCCTATGTGACAATGAGAGTGTCATTAAAATAGCTCACAATCCAGTGGAACACTCAAGGACCAAACACATCGATATTCGCCACCACTTCTTGAGAGATCACTCCATCAAATGGGACATTGCAATTTCTCATGCGAGAACCGAAAAACAATTGGCCAACATCTTCACCAAGCCCCTAGATGAGAGAAGATTCTGAGAACTTAGGAGTGAGCTCAATATCTTATATTCTCAAAATGTGGCTTGAATCTTGCACATCTTATTGTTACTTGTATGTGCTTCAAAATTCACACATGCTTGCGAAAAACTCTTCCTCCTCAATTTTCTACAAATTATTTTGAAATTATTTAATCTTCGTGAATTATGGTCATAGTTTAATTGTTGATTGCTTACTGACCATGTTTACAAAGATATTTTGTGAAAATCTAGTCCAAAAGGATCAAATCTCCGTTGAAAACTCAATATATATGAGTTTTCAGCCTTTGAACCGGACTAGTCCACCTTTTGATCGGACTAGTACAGCTGTTCAGAGAAGTCCGGACCTAGTCCATAGGCCGAACAAGTCCGGGTATCCAACCGGACTAGTCCGGCCCCTGCGGACTTAACCTCCCCAAGGAGCCCTCGACCTCCTCACTTCCCTTCAAACACTCTCACTCCTCCCAAGCACTAAAACCACCCCCAAATTGGCGATTTTCACTTTGATCCACCAAAAATCGTTTCCAATCCATGGGTTGAAGCCCCAAGGTGCGTGGGAACTCTTCCCCAAGCATCCTAGGCTGATTCTTCATCCACATTGCGTTGATTCGAAGATTTGAAGAGGTATTCTTGACCTAGCCCCAAAACCTTCAAAACTCAATTCTTTTAGGTTTTTTGGTAGAAACTTCTTCACAAAGGTTTCTCCCTATATCATTGTGATCATATCCCTAGAATATTGTGGTCGAATCCGTAGTTTTTGCAACATTTCTCAAGATTAGGGTTCTTACTGTGTACCGGACTAGTCTGGCCGCGGGACGAACAAGTCTGGCTCGTGCGGACTAGTCCGACTCTTGGGCGGACAAGTCCGGATTACACAGTGATAATCCTAACCTTGATCGATTTTTTGAATTCTAACACAATGTTTCACTTCCTTGGACTCATATATGCTATCTTTTTCATACCTTCTCAGCAACAATGTTGGATTTCGACTACGTGCCCCTCTCTGTTCCTGAGGTCGAGGCGGGAAGACAAGCACCCTATCGTTGGGATCGCAAAGAGCGAGAGCTTGCCATAGCTCTCCTCGAATCGCAGTTTGAAGCAAGGAAAGCCAAGAAGAAGCAAAGGGAAGCTCATAGCTCAGCTGCAGCCGAGGCTGCTCCAAAAAGGAAGAGGCTTGATACCATGGGAGAAAAAGCCAGAACTCAGGAGGCTAGGAGTTCTAAAAACAAGGGAAAGGCACCGATGACTGATGCACCCAAGAAGAGAACAACCACTAACAAAAAGCTAGCAAGCAAAGCCAAGAAGGGACCCTCTCAACCTATAGGTCCCTTAAGGATGTCTTCTCCTGCTAGGAACCCCAATCACCAAGCTGCTTTTGATGCTAACATTTTCAAAGGCAAAGGGGCTGAAAAGGCGAGGAAGTTCAAGAAGGTCAATGTGTATCAACGGGAAAGGAGCACCGCCGACCCTAGGTTTTGGTGTGATTTTCATTGTGACTATTATCGGACCATGTACATGATGAAGCAAACCCCGGTGACGGATGCCCAATGGATCGATTGAGACTACATGGCACAAAAGAATCATGACGCATTCAATGCCGTGATTGAAGCTATTGAGCACCATGGTTTTAAGAAGCTTATGGCTTTTCAATATGATTGGAATTTGTAAGTAATTTCCCAATTCTACTCTACCATCTACTTCCAAACCGATGGAGATCGTCGAATCACTTGGATGACCCATGGAGAACAATACTCTACTACCTATTGGGAGTTCGCTCAGTTTCTTGACTTGGAAGATAAACTTGAGAATGACATCATCATTTCCAACCTCAAGCCAGTTAATAGAGATGTATTGGACTACATGTATCTATGTCATGCAGTCTATGAGGTCGGGCACATTCGCAACATCAAGCCCTTCTATAGTATCCTCAACCGTGTGCTCTGGAAGACAATAGCCCCCAAAGATGGAGATGCGGGCATCATTCAAGGAAATTGAGACACTTAATGGTGCTCATTGATGGATATGCCGGTTTCAACATTGTGGAATATATCTTCAATGAAATCTTCAACATCTCTCACATACCCAACAGATCATGTGGCTATGCTACTTATATCATGTTCATGATCGAGAATGTGTCCGGGATTACTTTTAAGAAGGACATTATTCATAGAAGACTCTGTCCACAGATCCCTCCTTTGGAGCCAGTTGCACCTCGAAGGAAGAATGTGGATCCTCCTGCCTCATCCTCTCACTTTGTTGCTTCGCCACCTCCACCTCCTCCTCCATCACAATCCGGTAGTGGCTTCTTCAAGTGTTTCAAGGCCATTTGCACCTCTTGCCAGAAGGCGGAAGTTCGGCAACATCGCATGGAGCATCGCCAAGAGAAGTATCTCAAGGCGATGTCCGATAAGATCAAAGTCCACATGTCTCCTGCCGCGGAGAGTGACGGAGAGATGACTCCATTCCTGGAGTTCACCACTAAAGAACTAGCACAATTTGGTGAGGTTAGCACCTCCACGGCGGCTCCATCCGAGGAAGACGGTGATGATGAGAATGCTGATGATCCGGAGGCCACGGAGAGTGATAGTGAGCGGCAACAAGGCGGAGATGACGACGACGACGATGAAGATGCCTTATGTGCATATAGGCCCGATATCATGCTTAGTGTGTGTATGTGTGCTAGATTTCAAGCTGCTCCTAAGGTGTGCCATTTGACCGCCATCAAGAGAAATTTTAGATATTTGGTTCACACACCAAGCCTAGGACTTTGGTAACCGAATGGTTCTAAATTTAACCTCATTGGATATTCTGATGCGGACTATGTGGGGTGCAAAGTTGATAGGAAGAGCACCTCCGGAACTTGCCAATTACTTGGTAGATCTCTAGTGTCTTGTTCCTCAAAGAAACCAAACTCCATTGCTCTTTCCACAGCCGAAGCGGAGTATGTTGCCGCCAGAAGTTGTTGTGCATAACTTCTTTGGATGCGACAAACTCTTAGGGACTATGGCATAAACTTGTGCCATATCTCTCTCCTATGTGACAATGAGAGTGCCATCAAACACATCAATATCCGCTACCACTTCTTGAGAGACCACTCCATCAAAGGAGACATTGCAATTTCCCATGTGAGAATCGAAAAACAATTGACCGATATTTTTACCAAACCCCTAGATGAGAAAAGATTTTGTGAACTTAAGAGTAAGCTAAATATCTTGGATTCTCGAAATGTGGCTTGAGTCTTGCACATGTCATTGTTACATGTACTTGCTTCAAAATTCATAGATGCTTGCGAAAAAATCATCCTTCTCAAATTTTCTACAAATTATTTTGAAATTATTGAATCCTTGTGAATTATGGTCATAGTTTGATTGTTGATTGCGACTGACCATGTTTACAAAGATCTTTTGTGAAAATCTAGTCCTAAAGGATCAAATATCCGTTGAAAACTCAATATATATGAGTTTCCAGTTCTTGAACCAGACTAGTCCGCCCCCTGAACGGACTAGTCCGGCTGTTTAGAAAAGTCAGGACCCAGTTCGCTAGCCAGACAAGTACGGGTCCCAACCGAACTAGTCTGGCCGTTGGGGACATAACCTCCCCAGTGAGCCCTCGAACGGTCACTTCCACTCACACACTCTCTCTCCTCAAAAGGCACGAAAACCGCCCCCAAATTGGCGTTTTTGGATTCCAACCACCAACTCTTGATTCCAATCCGTGGATTGAAGCCCTAAGGTGCAAGAGAACTCTTCCCCAAGTATCGGAGGCCGATTCCTCATCCACATTGCGTCGATTCAAAGGTTTAAAGAGGTATTGTTGACCCAACTCCAAATCCTTCAAAGTTCAATTCTTTTAGGTCTTTTGATAGAAACCTCTTCACAAAAGTTATTCCCTATATCATTGTGATCATGTACTTCAAATTTGGTGGCCGGATCCGTAGTTTTTGCAAAATTTCTCTAGACTAGGGTTCTTACTGTGTGCACCGGACTTGTCGGTACCCTGCGTACCGTATACCCCTTGGGGCTACAAAAAGACCAAAGGAACTTCACCTGACTGAGTTGAAGACCTGCGAAGCCCCCACGTGTCATACGGGACCGGACCTGCCTCCCATCTATGGTTAGTCCCGGTGCTGCCACGCGTACACTACAACCAGACCTACATCCCACACATGGGATAGCTCCGGGCTAAACACTTGTGCGGCATCCCCGGACCTAACCCCCAATAGAGGGAAGCTCCGGTACCGACACATGTACTGTAGGATCGAAGAGCACGTGAAAAGCTACCAGAGGGGGGGATGAATGGTAGATTTAAAAATCTTACGTAGCGGAAACAATTAAACCCCAACCCTTCGGCAGATAAACGATCTGTTAAAGAAATCGTGTGTGAGACTAATCTAAACGTGTTTCACTGTGACAAAAGTGATAGATATCAGAGAGAATCAAGTCACGAAGACAACACAACAAGAATCACTCAAATCCGTCGAGAAAAACTCAAGTTATGATCGAAAGATCAAATAAAGGTCAATCTGCCCTACCCGAGAAAAAAACAGTTCTGTTATGCTGCAAAGAAACTCGTGTAGATCATAGACCACAAATCCAATGACCGTGAAATTTTGACATATGATCGATAATCAAGTTGTGAAGACAACCCAAAAAGAATCACATCAATTGGATCTGTATAACTCGAGTTATGATAAAACCACCGACAAAAGGTAGTGCTGTCTAGAAACTCGACGAGTAAAACTTGTCTGGAACAAGTCCGACGAACAAGGCACAAAAGTTCCTTCAAATTACGAATTTTATTCAACAGAACACAAGAGGAACAGCCCCAAAGTCGTGCACCACGAACTCTGGGCTCCCTTGCTTATATAACCAGCTCGAAAGCCGACTCAACTCAAATCAGGAACCTAATCCTACTCTATTCACGAATCGTAACTTTCCATAACTGCTTAGGATTCTTCTATACGCAGATAGAAGCAATCTTAATACTTCCAAACACCTTAGGAACATATCCCACATTCCTAAACAACTCAAATTCGTGACCCACACGAAATCCTATCATAACCAACTCAAATCTTTCCATATTTGAGTCAAACCCGACTCAGCCGCAGCCTGAGTTCATAACCTAGTCGGTTGGACCTTTCCGACCATCTCTTTACGTCCACATCTCTTCATCACGTCTTGGAACCATGTATCCACGTCCATGCACTTCTTGCACACGTGCAAACATCTTCCAATGATGTCCAGGATACCTTCATATGCATTGTTCTTGATTCAATCATGCTGCACAACCTCCCGATCAACTCAACCACAATTCCTTCCGAACTTGGTTGTTGAACCTCATCTTCTCCCTAAGACTAGTTCAATGGATCCCGTCACCAGCCATGTCTTGAACTCAAGCAACACCTGCACATGAATAAACAACCAATCCATACGAGCCCAAGTCCTCGACTTGACTCAAGTTAGTTCTGAACACAACACCTTACGTGAGAACCTCACATAAGCATGTTGCAAAACCATAGTAACACGATATCATCCTTGTCAACCAAAAACGCACCAAGACTTAGCAAATGAATACTAAGCAATCTTTCCAGAGATGTAAAGCAAGTATGAAACATTGCAAATGAAAAAACAGAGCAACCCGGACCTTGAGCCGGAGCTAACAAAAGCTAGTAGAACCTAGCGCCGGAACTTACCAAAACTAGTATAACCAAGCTCCCGCCGGAGCTTACAAAACTAGCAGGACCTTAATAGAAAGGTGTTTTGGTGATATTCAAAACTTTTATCGTCAAAGCAAGTGTATTCACTACAAGCCAATGTATTCAGCACACATAGGTCTTACAATCTCCCCCTTGATGAATGCATTGGCAACACCATTTAAAATCTGAACATTGGCTTATTCACATAAAAGTTTTGAATGCAAGTTATCCCTCTTTGTAAATCAAAAGTAAAATGAGAAGAAAATCCAAAAATTATCCCATATTATCTCTCCCCCTTTATTATCTCTCCTTATGCACATATTCTCTTTCTCTTCATGCTTATCTCTCCCCCTTTGACAATGTATTCAGCAAGTCATGAGCATATAAACAAATTATCTCTCCCCCTTTAGTTGTTATGAGCATATTATAACATATACATATAAACAAAGCTCATCCAAGTCATACTATCAAGTACCTTACATTATCACATCAATGAAATACATAAAGTAGTGTAAGCCATGCTAGAGATCAAATGTAATTTTCAATTTAAGCAAGTCATGATCTCACAAACTTAACTATTTAAAAACCTGAAAGCATGACACTAGTTGCTGCATTTTATTATTTTTCAAAGCATAAATTTAGATCATATGATATTTGCAAGAGATTATATGCGCATCTGCCTTATTCTAACCAACCAAGCCAAGCCTATGTCATTTGACAATCAGAGGCTTAAGACATGGTTTTAGTCATACACAACTTCTTCCATGTTCATATCTAAGTGCAATGATAAGCCATCTCAAAAGAAGAAGTGCGATGCATGCATATTCTCTTGATCTTTTCTCAAATTATATTTGTTCATAAAAACTCAACATGTGAGTTGATTACTTGATCAATTCTTAATGATTAAAAGCACTTGTGAACATGTAACAAGTTCAAAACAGCAAGAAAGTTCAACCATGACCAGTTTTAGTGTAAGTAATTATTCCAATTACTAGACATGACAAAAACTACAAAATGTATAACACGAGTAATGTAGTAAGAACTTTCAGCATGTAAAAGGAATCACAAAGTCATATATGTATGAAATACTATGCTCATATTATTTTAATTTCAGATTCACACATAGACTTCCCAAGTTTCAAAACTCCCCCTCAATTTAATCCATGAGGATGCATAACCCCTATTTCACTACGAATGTAACAAAAACGAGTGAAATCCAAAGGTTTTGTAAAAATGTCAGCCAATTGTTGTTCGGTATCTACATGGTGAAGCACAATGTTTCCTTTTTCAACATTATCTCGGAGAAAGTGATACCTAATGTCAATGTGCTTAGTTCTAGAATGTTGCACGGGGTTTTTAGCAATGCAACTGGCACTAGTGTTATCACAGAACAGTGGAACACTATCTAGATCAACCCCATAGTCCTTAAGTGTATGAACAATCCAAAGAATTTTTGAGCAAGCACTAGCAGGAGCTACATATTCAGATTCGACTGTGGATTGTGCAACTGAATTTTGTTTTCTAGAGGACTAAGCAACAAGAGAATTACCAAGAAAATGACAAGCACCGGAAGTACTTTTCCTATCAATCCTACAACCCCCAAAATCAGCATCCGAAAAAGCTTTCAAAGTAACGGTTGAGGAAGAAGGAAGAAAAATTCCAAATTCTTGAGTTCCATGTAAGTACCTGAGAATCCTTTTGACGGCTTGACGATGTGAAGCAGGTGGGGAGGCTTGAAACCGTGCACAAAGACATACGCTGAATTGTATGTCTGGTCTTGATGCCGTGAGGTACAAAAGTGATCCGATCATGCTTCTATATTCTTTTTGATCCACAAGTTCACCATCTTCATCAAGTCCAAGTGTTGTTGCTGTTCCCATTGGTGTCCGAAGAGGCTTGCTTTTGTCCATGTTGAAGCGCCTTAGGAGATCTTTTGTATACTTCGTTTGATGCACAAAGGTACCCTCCTTGGTTTGCTTGATTTGCAGCCCCAAAAAGTAAGTGAGTTCACCCATCATACTCATTTCAAATTCGGAACTCATCATTGCTAAAAACTTGGACACAAGATCATGAGAAGCACAACCAAAGATAATATCATCCACATACACTTGAACGAATAATGAGTCATTGCCATGCTTAAGCACAAAAAGAGTTTTATCAACCTTGCGCATGGTAAACCCTTTTTCAAGTAAGAATGTTTTTAACCTATCATACCATGCTCTAGGGGCTTGTTTGAGACCGTACAAGGCTTTGGACAGTTTGTAAACATGATTAGGAAAATCTGGATTTTCAAAACCTGGTGGTTGCTTCACATAAACCTCCTCATCTATGTAGCCATTAAGAAAAGCACTTTTAACATCCATTTGATATAGCTTAAAACCAATAGATGCAACAAAAGCTAACAAAATTCTTATGGCTTCTAATCTAGCAACAGGAGCAAAAGTTTTATCAAAATCTAGACCTTCAACTTGAGTGAAACCTTGAGCAACCAACCTAGCCTTATTCCTAACCACAACCCCATCCTCACTTAGTTTATTTTTAAATACCCATTTAGTTCCAATTAAAGTGTGACCTTGAGGTGGAGGTACAAGTTTCCAAACATTATTTCTTTCAAAATTTTCTAACTCTTCTTGCATGGCAATAATCCAAGATTCATTAGTGAGTGCGTGTGATATATCTTTGGGTTCAAAAGAAGCAACAAAAGCAGAATGAGCATAAGAGTTTGGATCACAAAACCTGGACCGTGTGACTCGTTCGTGCAAGCTTCCAATCATCTGTTATGGGGGATGATCTTTGTAAAACCGTAGGGGAACAGATGTCTCACAAGCTTCTTCTTCTTCATGTTCATCACAAATCGATGAGCTTGTGACTTGAGGATGATTTGAATCAGCATTGATAGTTGTCGGTGCTGGTTGAGAATTAACATCCGGAGCTGAACCAAAGTCTTTAGCTGCTGAATTTTTGGGCAGCAGCTCCAATTTTTCCTCATCTTCAATGAAAATGCTCCCCCCTGCGGATATGGATCTGGACCTGCAATGTTTGAGCTAGTACCTGGGCTAGCTTCATCAAAATACACTTCACAGGTCTCCACAATTTTGTTAGTATCAAGTAAAAGCACATGGTAGCCTCTAGTATGGGATGGATAACCAAGAAACATGCCATCAATGGATCTAGGTTCAAATTTATCAAGATTACCGTGTTTCTTAACAAAGCATTTGCAACCAAAGACCCGAAAGTGTGTAACACTAGGCCTATGTCCAAACCGGAGCTCATATGATGTTTTACCTAGCTTAGCACGCAAGAAAACACGATTTGAGACATAACAAGCGATTGCAATCACATCAGCCCAAAATTTTATAGGAGTTTGATGTTCATCAATCATAGTCCTAGCCATCTCAACTAAGGTTCTGTTCTTTCTTTCTACAACACCGTTTTGTTGAGGTAAATATGGTGAAGAAAATTGATGATCTATTCTATTTTCAGCACAAAAGTGATCAAAAGATTGATTTTTAAATTCAGTTCCATTATTACTTCTAATTGCTTTTAAAGATCCCGGGTAATCAATTGATAATCTAAGAAATAAAGTTCTAAAATGACTGAAAGCTTCATTCTTAGACGCCATAAAGTAAACCCAAGAGTATCTAGAATAATCATCAACAATCACAAGTACATACCATTTACCTCCGAAGGATTGAACACGTGAAGGTCCTACGGTGTCAAGATGCAAAAGTTGACATGGTTCAGTTGTCATGATCATTGTGAGAGGAGTATGTGAACCTGCAACCATCTTAGCATGTCTACAAGAACAACACACAATTTCTTTGTCCTCTTTAAGCTTAGGCAGCCCACGTATGCGATCGAGAGCACTAACACGCGTTAGGTGATCAAAGCCTACATGACCAAGTCTACGATGCCAAAATTATAGGTCCTTTGAATCATTAGCAACTAGACACCTATGCCTAGAGGAAGACATATCAAAATCAGCTTTAAAAACTCTTCTAAACTGAGACATGTTAAAAATAAGCTCACTATTTGAACTTACAACTTTGCAGTAGTTTTTATTGAAAATAATTTCCAGATTTTCATCTAGCAATTGTGAAACAGAAAGCAAGTTGTATTTCAAATTTTTGACAAGTGCCACATCCTTCAAAGTGTAGTGATCATTTACTCTAACCGAACCCTTAGCAATTATAAGAATTGAAGAATTATCGGCAAAAGTAACATTCTCTACACATGACACAAAAGAGAGGGAGGAGAACCAATCTTTGTTACCGGTCATGTGGCGTGAGCAACCTGAATCCACAATCCAAATGTTCTCCTTCCTCAAACGTGTAACCTACATAGAAGCACAATACGTCGATGACTCAATACTGGGGTTAGTCAAAAGGCATTTAGGAATCCAGTACTGAGTCACGCGACGTGCAGCAGGAAAAACACGCGAAAGCTGAGACAAAGCAGCAGGTTTATGAGCTAAAGTTTGAGATTTTTTATTCTTAAACACTGACTTATAAGGTGTTACTTGTGTAGCACAAAAATCAGTAGCTCCGGAGGCAAAAACAGAAGGTTCGGAGGTAAACTTTGAATGTTTTTTACTCAAAACAGCAGGTTGTACATTCAGTTCAATATGTGCAGCAAATTTTGCATGAAAGTTATGAGATCTAGCAACCATTCTTTCCCCTTTCTGTTGTTTAGCTAGTCTATAACAAAAATCTATGACATGACCATCTCTACCACGGTAGGTACAATGAAATTTAACTTTGTGTTCATGTCTAGATGAGCAAACAACATTTTTATTTGAAACCAAATGAGACAATACTCCTGCAGATTTGAAAACCACTTCTTTTTATTTAGGAACTGTTTGAATCAAACCACTTCTAATGACTTTACAATTTTAGGTGGATGTGCCTTAGCATGAGCATGAGAATCAAAACCTAAACCAGTTTTATCATTGCAAGACATGGATGAATTCAATAGCAAGTTTAGGTTCTTATTCCCATTACAAAAACGATCAAATGTCTTATGTATGTTATCAAGTTTATTGGATAGATCAAGGCAATTTTCACATGAAGTTTTCCCTTTTAGTTTGCAATTGGAACAATATTTAACTTCATGACAACGTAAAGCATTGTTCAATATAGAGATTTCATTCATAGCATCTTGCAGTTTCTTATCAAGATCATCACAACTAGAACAATGCAAATCAATTGTAGAACAAGAAGCATCTTTTAAGTTTCCAATATTAAGTGCAGCAAGCTTTTTGTTCTTTTCAATTTCAAGTTCAAGTCTATCAAGTGTGGAGGTATGTGCACTTCTTAGGGAGGACAATTGTTCATATATTAAGTCACATGAGGAACAAGAATCATCACTAGGAATCAAGGATTTCAAACGATTAATTTCAGATTCTAGTGACTCAATTTCAACAGCATTGTCCCTAAGCTTTTTGTCCTTTTTCTTAACAATAACAGTGGCACGAGAAATAGCATCACACATTTCTTCGCAAGTAGGACATACCTCTTCATTGTCGCTGTTGTGTTCTGCCTCCTCCATACTTGATATTGACTTGCCCGCCATGAAGCACAAGTTTGCCAAATCATCTTCATCTTCATCACTTCCAATGTCCACGTCGCTTGAACCAAGTTCCTGGAGTGCTGAGATAAAACTGCTCACCAATTGACGTCCTGTAAAACCCTTCTTTTTCTTTGTATCTTTTGCAGAGGAGTGCTTCGTTCTTGTTTTCTTTTCATCCCGGGAAGTAGGACCTGAAAGGTTAGGGCAATCTGAATGAAAATGTCCTGTCTTACCATATTCAAAGCATCGTTGAGGTCCGGAGCTTCCTCTCCTTCTAGTTCTCACATTTTGCAATGCTTTTGAGAACCGGGTAGAGATGAGCGCTAGCTCCTCCTATGGAAACTCCTCAATCTGTTACAGGGTTAGAGAGGACAGCAAAGCAAATGTACCACAAGATGATGTTTGACCGGAACTAGGCATGTCACATTGAGAAACAAAAACAATAGACATGTTGGGTTTCTTACGTGAGATTATGTCAATTTCATGAGTTTTTAACTTGGAATATAGCACATCTAAAGTAAGTGAACTCATGACAGTAGATTCTCGAACAAATGTGACTTTCATCTCCCAAATTTACATATCTAATGCACTTAGCAATTGCCTAGCATTTTCAGCATCTGAAAAATTAACATTGACACTACACAAGTTGCTGAGAATCTTATTAAAGCGAGCAAAAAGGTCATCAATAGACTCATCGGGTTGCATCTCGAAGCGCATGTATTCTTTCTTGAACATGTCTTGCCTTACCTCTTTTATCGTGTTGGATCCTTCGTGGTAGTCACAAAGTGCTTTCCACACATCGTATGCAGATCGGAGGTAATCCTTGTATGATCAAGTTCCGAGCCTTGTTGTTGTTGTCGACATCTCTCAGATTTGTAGCTGTAACTTGATCGTTTGATGGCACTTCGTAAGGCTTGTATACCTTCTCCCATATTGCAAAGCCTTGTGCCTGGATGAAAGCCTCCATGCGTGCCTTCCAAACCTGAAAATCAATACCAGCGAACACACAAGGTTTGGCAGAGTACTTCTCCATGATGATTAGTCAAAAACACGCGCAAATCACAAAGATTAGAGCATTGTGGCTCTGATACCAATTGTAGGATCGAAGAGCACGTGAAAAGCTACCAGAGGGGGGCGTGAATGGTAGATTTAAAAATCTTACGCAGCGGAAACAATTAAACCCCAACCCCTTCGGTAGAAAAACGATCTGTTAAAGAAATCGTGCGTGAGACTAATCTAAATGTGTTTCACCATGACAAAAGTGATAGATATCAAAGATAATCAAGTCAAGAAGACAACACAACAATAATCACTCAAATCCGTCAAGAAAAACTCAAGTTATGATCAAAAGATCAAACAAAGGTCAATCTGCCCTACCCGAGAAAAAAAACAGTTCTGGAATGCTGCAAAGAAACTCGTGTAGATCATAGACCACAAATCCAATAACCGTGAAATTTTGACAGATGATAGATAATCAAGTTGTGAAGACAGCCCAAAAAGAATCACGTCAATTGGATCTGTAAAACTCGAGTTATGATAAAACCACCAACAAAAGGTAGTGCTGTCCAGAAACTCGACGAGTAAAACTTGTGTGGAACAAGTCGGATGAACAAGGCCCAAAAGTTCCTTCAAACTACGAATTTTATTCAATAGAACACAAGAGGAACATCCCCAAAGTCCTGCACCATGAACTCTGGGCTCCCTTGCTTACATAACCAGCTCGAAAGCCAACTCAACTCAAATTAGGAACCTCATCCTACCCTGTTCACGAATCGTAACTTTCCATAACCGCTTAGGATTCTTCTATACGCAGATAGAAGCAATATTAAGACTTCCAAACACCTTAGGAGCGTATCCCACATTCCTAAACAACTCAAATTTGTGACCCACACAAAATCCTATCATAACCAACTCAAATCTTTCCATATTTGAGTCAAACCCGACCAACTCTTTACGTCCACATCTCTTCATCACATCTTGGAACCATGTAGCCATGTCCATGCACTGCTTGCACACATGCAAACATCTTCCATTGACGTCCACGATACCTTCATATGCATTGTTCTTGATTCAATCATGTTGTGCAACCTCCCGATCAACTCAACCACAATTCCTCCCGAACTTGGTTGTTGAACCTCATCTTCTCCCTAAGACTAGTTCAATAGATCTCGTCACCAGCCATGTCTTGAACTCAAGCAACACCTGCACATGAATAAACAACCAATCCATACGAGCATAGGTCCTCGACTTGACTCAAGTTAGTTCCGAACACAACACCTTACGTGAGAACCTCACATAAGCATGTTGCAAAACCACAGTAACACGAGATCATCCTTGTCAACCAAAAACGCACCAAAGATTTAGCAAATGAATACTAAGCTATCTTTCCAGAGATGTAAAGCAAGTACGAAACATTACAAATGAAAAAACAGAAGCATTGCGGTCAAGTTCAGGACCTTGCCAGAGCAACCCGGACCTTGAGCCGGAGCTAACAAAAGCTAGTAGAACCTAGCGCCGGAACTTACCAAAACTAGTATAACCAAGCTCCCGCCGGAGCTTACAAAACTAGCAGGACCTTAATAAAAATGTGTTTTGGTGATATTCAAAACTTTTATCGTCAAAGCAAGTGTATTCACTACAAGCCAATGTATTCAGCACACTTAGGTCTTACATGTACATCTACACCGGACCTACCTGTCCCAGACAGAAAGCTCCGAAGCTGCCATGTGTCCAACCGCCGGACCTTCAACCTCAGCAATCAGACGGGTGAACCCCCAACGGCTCGGACCTTCAAGGAGCAATCAAAGACTTCAAGACCCGATTAAGTGCCATTAATACCATATTAATGACACACGATCGGGAGGCCCTTAATACAAGTAATGGCACTGTCAAGGCCCGTTACCACGCTATTAAGGGTAATTAACCTCATTAATTGTGTATTAAACATCAGTAACCGCCAGGGCCACATGTCGGGCCAGACTAACGGTGTAACGACCAGCCCTTGTACTATAAAAGGACTAGTCGATGATATACAAAGGGACACTTTTCTCTCTCTTCTCTTGAACTCTCTAAGGCCCGAAGCTAGAAGCTCTGGACTCTTAGACGCTCAATACAACAACTACACACCCCGTGGAGTAGGGTATTACGCTCAGGCGGCCCGAACCACGTAAATCCTTGTGTCTATTTGCCATTGTCTTTTGAATCTCTGCATGCCCAATACCGAACTACAAACTCCGCGGGCTACCAACAGTAGTACCAGGAGAATTGTCGGAAAAACACTCCGACAGCTGGCGCGCCAGGTAGGGGGAGCCCAAGATTCGAAGATGGTGAACTCTACTGCTGGATCGTCCAATGGCAACCCTGCAGCGCAACCTGCTAGAGGCAATCCCTCCAATGTGCAGCAGCCAGCAGGTGCCGCGACTCTAGCAGGAGTCATGCATCCGCCGCCACCGTCCGCACCGGCAAATCAAGCTGGACAGCGGGACGGGGCATCTGCGCCGGTCACAACATCGGCTAACAACAACCCTGAACACGCGCTCCATGCAGCGCGTGCTCTTCTCCAACGCCCACCACCTCCAGGTGCATCCCATGGTGCAATGGAGCAGTGGAGGGCTGATGTGGAACATTTGGTTGCAGTAGCAGCTAATCGCATCAGCAACCAAGGTCCTCCCCCCTCGGGGCGGGCCCCATCGTAGCATCGGACTGTGTCGGGCAGACTTGGTCTGCATGCTTCCCAACATAGGACGCGTGCTGCGTCTCAACAAGTGACGTCGCTGCCTTCCCGGGCACAACACACCCATACAGTAACCAGGCTTTCAACTCACGACCTCCGGGCGGAGCTTGATCGTTGTTACCGTCAATAGGACGGTCGCGTCCATATCAAGTGTGCTCGTGAAAGGCAAGAGGCTCGAGACAATCCTGCTCCTGAGGGGGTAGGAGGCGGCTGTTCTGCCCTGGCTATGCACCTACGCATGGTCAGATGGCCACAAAAGTTCCAGCCTCACCTGCCGGAGAAATTTGACAGGACTGTCAATCCCGCTGAGTTTCTCTAGATTTACTCCACCGCAATCCTTACAGCCGGAGGCAATGAGGCTATAATTGACAACTATTTCCCCGTGGCTTTGACTGGGACCGCTAGGTCCTGGTTCATGAGCCTTCCGCCCGACTCTATCAACAGTTGGGCGGAACTGTGCCAACAGTTCACGACCAATTTCAGCAGTTCATACACCCGACCAGGCACCGAACTGGACCTTTTTGCTGTCAAGCAGAAGGGGGAAGAATCACCGTGTTCCTTCATCTAGAGGTTCTCCCAGGTATGAAACACTATTCCTTCTATCTCCAGCGCCTCTGTTATTGTGGCATTTAGACAGGGCGTACGAGACAAGAAGATGCAGGAGAAGCTGGCAACCAAGGAGATCACCAGCGTCATGGAGCTCTTCAGCTTGGCAGACAAATGCGCCAAAGCTGCGGAGGGCCGTGAAATGCACTCACAACCACCTCCGAAGGACAATAAAAAATCCTCCAAGGTTGAAGCCACTACCTCCGGGAGTGGAAAAAAGAAGAAAGAGTCCAACGACAAGAAAAAGCCGTCGGCCGGCACACCTACTGTTGCAGCTGCCGCAGCTCCGGGTGGCCGGGGGCCACGCCCCGAGAAATGACCTCAGCCGTCATCTGAAGACGGTGGCAGCTCCAAGATGTGGTGTCCTATACATAAGTCGAACAGCCACAACCTGGAAGACTGCCGAGAGGTCCAGAACCTTGCCGAGCGCTACAACAAGCGCCGGGAAGAAGTTCCTTTCCGTCAAAGGGAAGAAA
This sequence comes from Tuctoria greenei, assembly GCA_036927565.1. Classification (NCBI taxonomy): domain Eukaryota; kingdom Viridiplantae; phylum Streptophyta; class Magnoliopsida; order Poales; family Poaceae; genus Tuctoria; species Tuctoria greenei. Next base: position 158,993,825 of record JAYESD010000006.1, read on the forward strand.
AACAGATAGTCGACGAAGCTCCGGCTAAAGAGGAGTTAGGCTTTCAGGACCCTAAAAAGGTCTTGAAGGCTGTTTACACCTCCGTCGATGACGATTCCGACGTCTCCGACAATGAACGTCAGAAAACCATGAACACCATCTTTGGTGGTTCGTGGGACATCACCTCCCGCCGTGTCCTCAAGACCATGCGGCGGGACATGGCCTCAGTAGCTCCCACCGCCAGGGCGGAGCCACACCGGAAGTGGATGGATACTGCCATCACTTTCGATGCATCAGACTACCCTCGGAATATGATCGGAGCTGGCCAACTCCCATTGATGGTATCTCCGACCATCAACAACATCCAACTCCACCATGTAATGGTGGACGGAGGTTCAGGGCCGAACCTCATAAGCTTCAAAGCTTTCGTCAAGCTTCAGCTCCGACCTTCGGACCTTCGTCCCTCCTGACCTTTATCCGGAGTAGGTCTGGGGGCCATAACCCCACTCGGTGCAATTACTCTTCCGGTGACCTTCGGGACCTGAGAGAATTATCGCACTAAGAAGTTGGTCTTCGACGTGGCGCAAATCAACTTACCATTCAACGCCATTCTGGGCAGGCCAACCTTATACAAGTTCATGGCTACTGCTCATTATGGCTACTTGGTGTTGAAGATGCCAACACCAGCTGGTGTTCTCCGGATCTGAGGAGATCGCACTGCCAGAGTGACAGCTCTGGAAGAACTCCACGCGCTTGCTACGGCGCAGGAAGAAGAATCCGGAAAGGAGCAAGCTTCGAAACCCCCGAGCATTCGTCATCGAGGCTCAACCTCTGCACCTCGCATGCAACCAAGCGGCGACACCGACATTCCCGTAAAAGTCGTCCAAATCGGTTCCGACGCCGCTCAGACCACCCATAAATCGGGAGGTCTGAATGACAAATAGGAACTCGCGCTCATCACTTTCCTTCGGGCTAACGTCTACGTGTTTGCCTTGCAACCGCACAAATGCCTAGGATCCCTAGCGAAGTGATCGAGCATAATCTGAAGATCTATCCTGACGCTCGACCTGTACATCAGAAGCCTCAGAAGCAATCAGTAGAGCGATAGAACTTCATACGACAAGAAATGAATAAGTTGCTCGAAGTTGGATTCATCTGAGAAGTCTTCCATCTAAAATGGCTGGCAAACCTAGTCGTTGTACCCAAGGCTGGCGGGAAGCTTCAGATGTGTATCGACTACACTACACTGAATAAGGCATGTCCAAAAGATCCATTCCCACTACCTAGAATAGATCAGATAGTGGATTCCACCTCCGGGTGTGAATTACTGTGTTTCCTAGATGCATATTCTGGGTACCATCAAATCAGAATGTCTAGGGAAGATGAAGAGCATACCTCCTTCATCACAGTATATGGATTATATTGTTATACTGCCATGCCATTTGGTCTCAAGAATGCCGCTTCAACATTTGTTCGAGCTATGTACAAAACTTTTGGAGAGCTCATCAGAGACGTAGTGGAAGTGTATGTCGATGACATCATCGTTAAGATTAAGAACAAGGAGTCGTTCCTTGACACCTTGCAAGCTGTCTTCGACAAGTTGCGAGTCACTCGCACGAAGCTGAACCCAGACAAGTGTGTCTTTAGGGTTAGCTCCAGAAAACTTCTTGGTTTCTTGGTGAATCACCGAGGAATAGAAGCAAATCCGGCGAAGATAAAAGATATTGAAGATATGCGACCACCCGCCCTCAAGGACATCCAGAAGCTGACTGGATGTCTAGCTGCCCTTAGCCGGTTCATCTCAAGACTGGTGGAACGGGCGCTACCTTTCTTCAAGATATTGAGGAAGTCCAGACCATTCCAATGGTCTGAAGAAGCAGAAAAAGCATTCCAGGAGCTGAAGCAGCTCCTCACCACCCTACCAACCTTGGTAGCTCCGAACCCTGGTGAGCCACTACTGCTTTACATTTCGGCAACGGACGAAGTTGTTAGCATGGTCTTGGTTGTGGAAAGACCAGAACCATCTATAGTTCAAGAATCCATACCCCTTCGGGAGGGTCCAAAGCTACCTGAAGTCGACTCTGGGTCCCAGCTCCCAGGCCCTGATCCTCAAGGCGAGATGCCGAAGGATCCATCTCCTTCAAATGAAGGAGTCACTGTTAATGAACAAGAAGATCCCGACCCCTCCGAGAAGGTCCGAGTCACTTTAGAAGAAGCTCCAGGTTCCTCCAAGCGGAACCTGGAGGTCCCCGAACAAGGTCCAAACCCCTCTGGGAGGGTCTGAGTAGATGAGGAGGAAGCTTCGGGCCCCTTCGGGAGGGTCCGGATAGTCTAGCACCCAGTGTACTTCATTAGCGAAGTACTCCATGACGCCAAGACTCGATACCTTGAGGTGCATAAGCTACTCTATGCAGTTCTTATTGCCTCTAGGAAGCTCCAACACTACTTCCGAGCTCACAAGATTTCAGTGGTAACCTCTTATCCACTACGTGCAATCTTGCGTAACCCCAATTCCACTGGGAACATTGCAAAGTGGGTAGCAGAATTAGTCGAGTTCGACCTTGAATTCGTCCCAAGAAGAATTAGTCGAGTTCGACCTTGAATTCGTCCCAAGACAAGCGATCAAGAGCCAAGCATTGGCGGACTTCGTGGCGGAATGAACCCCCTCTCCATCAAATCTTGGGGCCCCAGTGAGCAGAAGTCGGAACCCAAGGTTCCGGTCTTCACTGAGCCTCACTGGACTCTCAACTTCGACAGCTCTGTGCAGAAGCAAGGGGCCAGAGCTGGTGTCCTTCTCCTCGCTCCGACCGGGGAGAAGGTTAAATACATGGTGCACCTTGACTTCAAGGTGACCAACAACATGGCGGAGTATGAAGCACTAATTTATGGACTCAAGGTGGCACTATCGTATGGTGTCAAGCAGCTATTGGTAAAGGGTGATTCACAACTTGTTGTAAAACAAGTCAAAGGTGAATGTTGCTGCAACAACCCTCAACTAGCTGCATACCTACTTGAGGTCCAGAAGCTTCAGAAGGACTTCGACGTCCTGGATCTTTGCCATGTCTAGCGTCTCAACAACGCTAAAGCTGACGAACTCTCGACGAAAGCTTCAATCGGGGCTCCGTCTCCCGACGGAACCTTCGTCCAAAGGTTTTCTAAACCTACAGCTCAGCGTGCCGAACTGAGTGAAGGGGGCGAGACCAGCACCTCGAAGCTGGCAGTCCCGATGGCCCTATTACCATGGCATCCATCAAGGGCCGTAGGTGCTGCAGGAAGCTCCGAGCAACCCAGCACGCAAGACTCAAATGCTCAAGTTAGCTCCGATGCATGGATCTCGGAGATCTGGAGCTACTTGAAGACAACTTCCTTCCTGAAGATAATGTATTCGCTGACCGGATAGTCAGATTGGCTAAAAGATACACGCTGGTAGAAGGGGATCTCTACCGGCGTGGTGCCAACGGCGTCCTAATGCGGTGCATTACAAGGGAAGAAGGTCGCGAGCTCCTCGTGGAAATCCATGGAGGCGAGTGTGGGAACCACGCGTCTTCCTGCACGCTGGTCGGTAAAGCCTTTTGTCATGGCTTTTACTGGCCTACAACGCTTCAGGATGCAACTGAGCTGGTGAAGAAATGTGAAGCATGCCAATTCCATGCGAAACAAATTCACACACCGGCTCAACCTCTACAAATGATACCTCCTACATGGCCTTTCGCTGTGTGGGGGATGGATGTCTTGGGACCTTTCCCAAGAGCTGTCGGAGGTTACAAATTCCTGTACGTTGCCATTGACAAATTCACCAAATGGTCGGAAGCAACTTCAGTTGTGACAATAAACAAGCAATCAGCCATCAACTTCATGCAGTCCATCGTATGCAGATTTGGAGTACCAAACAAAATCATAACTGATAATGAGACCCAGTTCACAAGCTCTGCATTCCAAGGATATTGCAAAGACCTCGGCATCCAAGTTAGCTACGCTTCCGTAGCTCACCCGACAAGCAATGTCCAAGCCGAGAGAGCAAATGCAGAAATCCTAAAAGGACTCAAGATGCGCTCATATGAGCGCCTGAAAAAACATGGAGCCAACTGGATCGAAGAGCTTCCACCCACTCTATGGGCCAACAGGACAACTTCAAACCGGTCAACTAGAGAGACACCCTTCTTCCTGGTATATGGAGCTGAAGCAGTCCTTCCTCCGGAAATCACCTTAGGGTCACTCCGGGTCTGGACCTTCGACGATGCCGCACAGGACCAGCTCCGGCGTGAAGACCTAGACCTCCTTGAAGAGGGAAGGTGCTGAGCAGCTGTTCGGAATGCTCGATACCGCCAAGCTCTTTGGCGCTATCACCAAAGGCATGCTCACAGCCGACAGCTCGAGGAAGGCGATCTGGTGCTACGGAGAATACAATCCAGAGAAGGGTTAAAGAAACTCTCCCCCGGCTGGGAAGGACCCTTCCGAGTGATCAAAGTATCCCGTCGCAGATGCATTCGCTTGACAACCAAGGATGGGACACCTCTCCCAAATCCTTGGAACATTGAGCACCTCCATAAGTTCTACGCTTAATATCACGGAGTTGAGTCTGTAGTTACATGTGATGTATGTTATAGAGTCATTGTACAGAGTCGGGTAGCTCCTCCGGGAGAACAGCCGGACCTTCTCCGGAAGGTCCGCAAAGTTCAGGCAACACTTGTCAGAGTCTCAGAACTAAAAGTGTAGCTAGCTACCTTGGGTCAAACAAGAAACGAAACACACTTAGCCTGGTTCCATACCCTAAGGGTGTACTTGTTTCCCTTGTACCCCGGACCTATAATGAAAGACATCATTGTGTGAAAATAGACTCCGCGTGCATTTCCTTTGTATAGGCTCAATATTTTTTCTCTTTCTCTTTCTTGTCTATAACAAAGTTGTGCAATTCTTAAGAAACTTTAGCTCGACCAATTGAAGTATAATTCAAGTTGCATTGTCAATTCTTCCGGATCTAAACATTGTTAATGGTCTACTCGTCTGAATGCCGTCAAGCCAATCTAGGTCTGGAGTGTGCTATCGACTTAGCCTGGTCATGCACCCTAAGTACGCCACTCTACCTACACCCCGACAGGCCGAAGTAAGGTGAGTCCAGAAACGATCGGACTTGGAGAAAACAAGGAAGTGCACTTGATTGTATTTACAATTGCGTTCGACCTAAAAATTTCTCGGGAATAGTGAGTCACAATTGAGTTATAGATAGAGAAAAGATTTTACTATTTTTCTTGACTTCAGTGTGCAAGAAAAATAAATATTTTGTGACGATGGTGAATGAAGCCGGAGCTACCAAAGCTCCAACATCCCCTAGGTGGCTTGTAGTTGATGTTTCAAACATTGATAGCAAGCGTCGCTAGAACTACTCAGCTCCGGTAAAGCCAGGGGGCCAGCCGTCAATGTAAACAAAAGATGGTTGGAAGACTCCATAATGGGGTCTGCTGTCGACACACCGCGTGTTGACAGAGGTCACTGCTGGAGCTACCAAGCTCCGACACCCCAGAGGACTAACCATCGATACTCTACGCATTGATGGAGATTGCTGCCGGAGCTACGAAGCTCTGACGATGGACAATGCAGGAGCCACTAAGCTCTGACAACCTCAGGGGGCCCTCACTATCGAAGACTTCGGACCTACGTTCTACAAGTTCGAAGAAAGCAAGTCTTCAACAACTATTAAATCCTCTTGGTACATGTTCACAATCAAATTGTGTACATTTACCAGGGGGACAAGTGGGACAAAGATGTTGAAGACAAAAAATGAAATTCACAAAAAACTTGGATTTCATTCATCTGGAGACAAGAGATTACAAAATTGGAGAAAAAGAAGAGAGGATACAAGCGGGAGCTACAAAGAGATGGTCCTAGACCCTATGGAAGAACGAGGCAACCTTCTGGGCAACCTCCGATACGCTGGCTTGGGCAGCTTCTCGCTCTCCGTCGATGGGGCCTTCAAGCACCAGGTCCAGTGAGAACTGAGGGTCCTGGCTTGTGTAGCACGATGGCACATATTCCGCGACGTTCTTCACCAGGGATTGTCCCTCAGTTTCCAGCTGGTCCGCAATGACATCGCCCATCTTGGTGAGCTTGTTGCCTGCTGAACTCAACGCCTGCAACATCTGGTCTAGCTCTGGCTCCGGATCATCTGGACGCATGGGACTAAAACCCATCAGCGTCAGCGTGTCGTTGGCTTCGCCTAGGAGGTCCCAAAATTGTTGGGACTCCACAGCCCTCGAGCCTCGCATCTCCTCCAAGGATCTTCTGGTCGTCGCAAGCTCCGAATTCTCTCGGGCAAGGTGCTCAACCTCCTTGGCGTTCCGCTGAATCTTTTCAGCAACCTGCCTTTCGAATTTATTGAACTTGGAGGTGGATCTTGTTCCGGCGGTCGACCAGGTCCTTCTGCCGACCCCGCACCATCTTCTCCCTAGCAGCAATTTCATCCTCCCTCTTGTGGAGGTCCTGTCCTCGTTGCCAAGCCTTCTTCTCCTCTTTCTCGCAACACTCATCCAACTTCTTGGTGCGCTCCGCGACACTCTTGTCACCCAAAGTCAGCCTCTGAGTAAGCTCTTCCTCCCTCTTCACGAGGTCATCCCGCAGCTCCAGGAGTTTTCTCTCTTCATCCTTGAGCTTTTTCTCCCACTCCTCAAGGGCCTCCCGGCGCTTGACGAGGCTGTCATGGATGGCGCTGAGCTTCTCCCCGCGATCATTCGCCGCATTATTAGCAGCTATGGCCTGTTCATGGATAGCCCGGGACTGGTTGTCAAGGTATCACACCATGCTTTCCCTCTCATCTAGCAGCTTACCCCAGTACTCCAACCGAACCTTCTCGTTCTTCACCCACTCCTTGTCTTCAGCCAGCCTCGACTACGCCAGCTTGGTCTCGAATTGAAGCCGGTTACGCCACCTCCTAAGAGTTTGGCGCTCCTCCTCGAGGGCCTTGCTGTCGTGGTAAAAAGCTAGCTGGACCTGACAAAGACTGGAGCAGGCGTTATCAATAGACAACGATAGAGGGATTGGGTCTGGACCTGCCGGGGTCCTCTCCGCTGGCTCCAGCGGGTTCTCTATGACAAAAGTTGGGTCCCACTCTACAAGAGCGGTCCCCTGAGCTTCCACGACACTAGGGTCGGCCTCCAGGATAGCCCCAGCCACCGACGAGGAAGGTCCCGCTATAGAAGTTTTACCTCCGGAGTTGGCTCCGAAGGTCCCGCCGCCAGGTCATCAACAACTGGTCCCTCAAGCGGGGGGCCAGCAACTTCATCTTGGCACCCTGGCTCATGCGTGGGCACCTCCGGGACCACCACCTCTGGAGCAGGCGCTAAAGGTTCGACCGGAGCTGAAGCCACTTCCGGCTCTGACGCTGGCGCTTCGACCATCAGGGGCTCGGGCGCTGGCACTTCTGCAGCAACCGGCTCAGGCGCCAGAACTTCTTCGACTACCGACTCAGGCGCTGAAGCTTCATCAACCACCGGCTCTACCGCCGGGTCCTCATCAACCACCGGCTCCGCTACCGGAGCTTCAACAACATCCAGCTCTAGGGCCGGAATCGCAGCTACCTCTGGCTCTGAGGCCAGAGCGTCCACCATTTCAGCATCCAAACTCGGAGCTTCAACCTCCGGGGCAGGTGCCGCTGGTACATCTTCATTCCTGTGGTCCAGCGCTACCACGGAAGCTTCTAGGGATGAGTCGAGGTCCATGATCACGACAGCTTGCGCCGGAGCTGTCACAGCCTCAGCCACTTCTTGGGGCGGCACTAGAATTGGAGCAGGAGCCACCGCCTGCACAGCTTCAGCTGCTGCTGCAGGAATTGGAGCTTCAACCCCTTTCTTGGGTACCCTGTGGATGAAGGACGAAGACACTCAGAACGCAGTTACAACAAAAAACAACCAACTGAAATAAAAAATCAAACTTACCTTGGAAGACTTCCGCTCTAGCTAGCGCAGAACCTCTTCCCCAGACGCTCAGGGCCGGACCTAGTCACCACTGGCATGTTGCTCCAGAAAGTTCCCCAGAGCTTGCTGCTGCCGTCGGCATCATCTTGGTTGAGGTCCCCCTCGACCGGGAAGGACCTCCGGACCCAGAGCCCTCAGCAGGCCCTGGTACTGGAGCCGTATGGCCAGAGCTAGCACCCCGGGGAGATGCCAATGCTGGAGTGGTTGCCGCCGTTGAGGACCTTGCCCTCCGGGGAGAAGGAGCTGCTGCGGAAGGAGCAGGTCTGACGGACCTCCCGTCAGAGTGCTTCAACTTCCTTTTACGGCTCGAGGGCTCAACCAACTCTTTGTCCTTGCCCATGACATCAACTCTCTGTCTCGAGGCAGAAGTGGGACTGCCCTCGGAAGCTCTGGTGATCGCCAACCCGGGGGTCGGACGCCTCTCAACTTCACCAAGGTCGTCAAGCACCGGCATCTTCCGCCGGAGCTCCCTACTGAACTCTGCCTCCATGTTGAGAGGGAGGAAAGCAGCCGGTGGAGTCAAGTCATCACCCTCGATGTCGATGCCGTGCTGGAACTTCTTGAGGTGAAACTCCAAAGTTGCACCTTCCATGTTGGACTTCAAACTGGTCTCGATCCGGTCGTCGTCCATCACACTGTTGAGGGCCCAGGCAAGCTTCTCCCTCTCCTTCAGCAGAGCCCACCTGTTGACCAGGAAGTTGAAAAATATCGCCTGAGGAGTCACCCCTCCTTCCACGCATTGGTGGATCCTGGTCAGAGCAGGGTTGAAGGCGTCCGATAACACCGGAACTTCGCTCCAAGCTCCAGTGTCGACGTTGGGGAGGTCTTCGGGCAGCTCCAGCTTCTCATGCTCCTCCACCCTGATGACGATCCAATCCTTCTTCCAGTCGTCCCACTTCCCAGAAGGGAGCGACCGCAAGTACTTGTACAGGCACTTCTTGCGCTTCACAAAATAATAGAAGCCAAGGTACTCATCACTCTTGTCGGTGGTGTGGATGGTGAAGAAGGTGCGGAAGAGCTCAACGCAGGGGGGGGGATGCTCACCCACATCTTGCAGAAGTGGACAAAGATCGACACCAGAAGAATGGAGTGGGGGCCAAGGTGGTACAGCTGCAGACCATAGAAGTCTAGCAGCATCAAGAGAAAAGTGGAGAAGGGTGGGATCAGTCCCACCATGGTGTACGCGGAGAAGTACACCATGTCGCCGGCATGTTCCTTCTCGAACAGAAGCTTGCCGGTGCGGACCTGGTGGTTGAAGAAGTCACTGGACCACCCCATGAGGGCCCGGACCTTCTTCAAATCACCGTCGGTCTTCAGTCGGCTCTTGTAGAGACCCAACTCCATTGCAGCGCAGCGAGGCGAGAGATGAAAAGCAAGCAAAAGTTTGGAGGATTTGAGCAATGTTCGAATGAAGGCGTAAAGAATCCCCAAATGGTGCGTGCTTTCCTTCTTAAGTAAGCCCCCGCAACGCTTGGATTGAAACTGCAGAGGACCTGACGATACAATTCAAAAATTTACCCTGCCGATGACAAGGGGGCCCGGGGCCACCTCGATGATCAAGTTGATGTCCTTACCCTAGGCGAACGGTTGTCATCATGAAAGGCGGGAAGCCCAAGGGCGGTGGCCTGACAGGGCGCGCGGTACCGATACGATTTTTGTATCGAGAACTGGCGACCTTCAATTGTGTGAGATCCGCACACTCAGATCTCACCTGCCGCATCCTGGATATGGCACGGGGCGTTGGTTTAACTGCGAACTACCTCCAATGGAAAATCTGAAGACCCTTGAATACACGGCTCAAAAACTGAAGGATGGACCCACCTCCGGCATAACGACATCATCCAAAAGGTCTCTCCCAGAGGTGGGCCCAGGGGGCCACTGTCGGTACCCTGCGTACCGTGTACCCCTTGGGGCTACAAAAAGACCAAAGGAACTTCACCTGACTGAGTTGAAGACTTGTGAAGGCCCCACGTGTCATACAGGACCAGACCTGCCTCCCATCTATGGTTAGTCCCGATGCTGCCACATGTATACTGCAACCGAACCTACATCCCACACATGGGATAGCTCCGGGCTAAACACTTGTGCGACACCCCCAGACCTAACCCCCGATAGAGGGAAGCTCCGGTACCGACACGTGTACATCTACACCGGACCTACCCGTCCCAGACGGAAAGCTCCAAAGCTGCCACGTGTCCAACCGTCGGACCTTCAACCTCAGCAATCAGACGGGTGAACCCCCAACGGCTCGGACTTTCAAGGAGCAATCAAAGACTTCAAGACCCAATTAAGTGTCATTAATACCATATTAATGACACACGATCGGAAGGCCCTTAATACCAGTAACGGCACTGTCAAGGCCCGTTACCACACTATTAAGGGTAATTAACATCATTAATTGTGTATTAAACATCAGTAACTGCCAGGGCCACATGTCGGTCCAGGATAATGGTGTAATGACCAACCCTTGTACTATAAAAGGACTGGTCGACAATACACAAAGGGAGACTTTTCTCTCTCTTCTCTTGAACTCTCTAAGGCCCGAAGCTAGAAGCTCTGGACTCTTAGACGCTCAATACAACAACTACACACCCCGTGGAGTAGGGTATTACGCTCAGGCGGCCCGAACCACGTAAATCTTTGTGTCTATTTGCCATCATCTTTTTAATCTCTGCGCGCCCAATACCGGACTACAAACTCCGTGGGCTACCAACAGTAGTACCAGGAGAATTGCCGGAAAAACACTTCGACAGGACTAGTCCGGCCAGAAGGGCGGACAAGTCCGGTTCCTGCGGACTAGTCCGGCCTTTGGGCGGACAAGTCCGGGTTACACAATGGAAACCCTAACCTTGATCGATTTTGTGATTTCTAACACAATGTGTCTACTTCTTTGGCTCATACACACTCCTTTGCATCTCTTATCAGTGACAATGTCGGATTCCGACTATGTTCCTCTTTTCGACTCCAAGGCTGAGGCGGGAAGACAAGAACTTTACCGTCGGAATATTGAGTAGAACGAATTTGCCATAGAATATCTCGAGCCTCAGTCAGAGGCCAAAAAGGCAAAAAAGACGCAAAGGGAAGCGCACAACTCAGTTGTAGCCGAGGCAGCCCCAACGAAGAAGAAGAGATTGTCACCATGGGAGAGAAGACAAGAACACAAGAAGCCAAAAAGTCAAAGGACAAAGGCAAAGTACCAATTGAGGAGGCACCCAAGAAATGGGTTCTGGTTGCCAAGAAGCCTGCAAGCAAGGCTAAAAAGGGAGCCCCTCAACCCATTGGTCCCTTAAGGATGTCCTCACCTACAAGGAACCCCAACCGTTCAACTGCCTTTGATGCCAACATCTTCAAAGGCAAAGGGGCTGAAAAAGCGAGGAAGCTAAGGAAGATTAATGTGTATCAACAGGAGAGGAGCACAGTGGATCCCTGTTTTTGGTGTGACTTTCATTGTAACTACTATAGGACAATCTACATATCTAAGCAAACACCAGTGACGGACGCCCAATGGATTGATTGGGATTACATGGTCCAGAAGGATCACTTGGCCTTCAATGCTGTGATTGAGGCCATAGAGTGCCACGCTTGAAGAAATTCATGGCATTCCAATATGACTGGAATGTGGAGGTCATTGCTCAATTCTACTCTTCCATCTACTTCCACACGGATGGGGATAGGAGGATCACAAGGATGACCCATGGAGAGCAATACTCCACAAATTATTGGAGTTTGCTCAACTTCTTGACTTGGAAGATCAACTGGAGAATGAGATCATCATCTCCAACCTAAAGCTAGTTGATCGAGACACCTTAGAATACATGTATCCAAGTCATGTACCATTTGAGGCAGGTCATATTTGCAACATAAAGCCCTTTTATAGTGTCCTCAACCGTGTGCTCTGGAAGACCATTGCCCCCAAAGATGGAGATGCGGGCGTTATCTAAGGAAATTTGAGGCACTTAATGATACTCATTGATGGAGATGTACACTTCAATGTGGTGGACTATATCTTTAATGACATCTTCAACATCTCACACACTTCCAGCCGATCATGTGGATATGCTCTTTATATCATGTTCATGATCGAGAAGGTGTCCGAGCATAACTTCAAGAAGGACATTGTTCATAGAAGACTTCGTCCTCAGATCCCGCCTCCAGAGCCTGCTGCCCCTCGAAGGAAGAATGCGGACCCTACCGCTTCTTCCTCTCACTTTGTTCCATCACCACCTCCACCTCCTCCTCCGTCACAATCCGAAAGTGTCTTCTTCAAATGCTTCAAAGCCATCTTTGCCTCTTGCCGAAAGGCGGAAGTTCGACAACGTCGCATGGAGCGTCGCCAAGAGAATGAAAGCATCTAGGCCCCCATGAGGTATGGTTTCGGTGATTAATGACAATCGTTAGATATTACTAATGAGTTTGCGGATGCGAGGTCTCACGTATAACACATCAAACGTAATGAACTATCTATTCATATCATCTACTGCTCATTGGATACAAATGGAGACCCCTCAACGAACTATTCTAAGGGGTTAATCAATTTTCATGAAGACTAAAAGAAGAACTCATACGTCAACGCAATTCCATCAAAATTGACAACACAAGGAAATCAATATTCATCAGAAGAACATTCCCAACAAATGTCAAAGAGGTCACTCAAGCAAATTCCAAAAGATCAACTTAAAACAACTCGAAGCAAACAAGATCAAACACACCAGATCATCTGATGTTTTGTGAAAGGACTACATCGGTCGAGTTGTGTCAACAGAAGAAGAAGACCTCAAAACTGAAGTACACACCGGATCATCCGATGTGTAGGAAGTGGTACATCGGTCCAATTCAACAGAAGGATAAATTTCTCAACTATTCTGGAGAAGTACACACCAGATCATCCGATGATGAAGCAAAGTGCACATCGGTCTAATTCAACAGAAGCAATTATTTCTGGACCAATTCTCAAAATCAACTCACCGGATCATCCAATGTACACAGAAGCACACATCGGTCGATTACTCCAGTAAGCGTCAAGTTTGAGTAAATTCTAGAGGAAGAGCCACCAGATCATCCGATGAAAAGACAGGATCAACATCGGTCTAACAACGGTCATATCTGACACAATGACGTCAGCTAAAGTAACTTGACCGATGATAACTAAAGGGGAGACATCAGATCATCCGGTGTTCGCAGAAAAGTTCTGTCAGCCTACTTTTCCAACAGCTATTTCATGGAGGCTGGCTATAAATACCCCCTAATCCTGTCATTTCGTCAAGTCTTGATCACCAGACACCATCAACACATCCACAAGTGTTCAAGACCAAGAGCAATCACTTCCACACCATTTCGATCATCTATACACCAAGATTTAGGCTAGAACTAGCTAGAGAGAGAGAGAGCTTGTGCCTCCATTCTGGGTGAGTGGACTCTCTAGGATAGTGTGAGAGCCTCAAGGGAGTGCCCTTGGTGTTTTTAACTGTGAGAAGACTTCCGGAGCTTGTCAAGGCGTGTGTGGAAGCCCGGAAGGTCGAAGTTGTACAAGGCTTGAGCTCTACCTTGCCAAGGGAGGCGAACGGAGAGGAATAGTGAAGATCCCTCGTCTCGGTGACTTGGGTGTGGCAAAACCCCTTGGTGGGTGCCACAACGTGGATGTAGGAAGATCTTGACGATCTTGCCAAACCACGGGATAAATCCTTGTCTCCTCGGGAGTTTGCATCCTTCTCCTTTCCCTTGCTTTTATGCATTTTATATTCTGCGAAGTTTCTATCTACTAGAATGCATAGATAGTTTGCGTAGGGAATTGGGCTTTAGAAATTAAGTTTCATTGCTTAGAATTTTTCGAAGAAATCCCAATTCACCCCCCTCTTGGGCATTCGGTCCTTACAATTGGTATCAAAGCAAGGTTGCTCATAGGATCATTCTAGCTTCACCGCTAGAGAGCTAAAATGGCCAAGGTTGGGGGTTCGGTTCCTATCTTTGAGGGCAATAACTTTGCCTATTGGAAAGCACGCATGCGCGCTTATCTTGAGGCTATTGCTCCCGAAGTATGGGAAGCGACCCACGCGGGGTTTGGAGAACACAATTATGTTGGTGATCAAATTAAGTGGGATGCTAAAGCTAGGAATGCTATTTATGAATGCATTAGTCAAGATGTGTTTTCTAGGATTGCTAGCAAGGAAAAGGCTTGTGAAATTCGGGCTTGCTTAATAGAGATTCATGAGGGTTCTTCTAGGGTCAAGGAACTTAAATATCACATGCTTAAAGCTAAATATGATGAATTTAAGATGCTACCTCATGAAAATGTTAATGAGATGTTCTCTCGCTTAAATGTGCTTATTGAAGAAATAAATCCTCTTGACATTGCTTCTCTTGGCAAGGGACTCACCAACCGCAAGATCCTCATGCTCCTTCCCAAGCCAAAGTACAACATCATCAACTCCATGCTCCAAAAAGAGTCAGACCACATTGAAGTTTTGGAGCTCATTGGAGAAATACACGCTCATGAGATGAGTGTACTTGGGATGCTGGAGCAATCATCTTCAAAGACAATTGCTCTAAAGGCCTCCACCAAGAAAACAAGCCACAAGAAGAAGAAGGTGGTTGAGCCTAGCTCAAGTGAAGAAGAACAAGCATCAAGTGAAGATGATGATGATGATCTTGTGTTGATGATGAGAAAGTTCTCACGCTTGAACTCCAAGATCACTAAGAAGGGATACACATTTGATCCTAAGAAGAGAGCATTTCTACCAAGGAGAGATGATCACAATACTTGCTACAATTGTGGTAATCAAGGCCACATCTCCTATGATTGTCCAAGACCGGACAAACGAAGAGAGAACCACAAGAGCAAGCATCGCAAGCTTGAAGGAAGTGATGATGATGAAGAAGAAGCCAAACCAAAGCCAAGATCCTTTGGGAAGAAGAAACATGACAAGGGCAAGAAGGCAAGGCTCTTCCCAAAGAAGAGAAATGGCCCACAAAAGGTGTTCATGTGTGAGGCAAATGAATGGGTCACCGACGAAGAAACAAGTGATGAAGAGAGTGAAGAGGAAGAAGAAAGCTTGGTCGGCCTCGCCATCGCCAACAATGATGATGCACCTCTTCATCCACCGCCCATGTGCCTCATGGCGAAAGGTAACACCAAGGTGAACTACAAAGCCGGAGGAAAGCATTGGGTACTCGATAGCGGGTGCACCCAACATATGACCGGCAATGATGGTATGTTCACCACCATAGAATACCCCGGCAATCATGAACAAGTCACCTTTGGTGATAACTCTAAGGGAAAGGTAATTGGGTTAGGTAAAATTGCTATTTCAAATGATTTGTCCATTTCTAATGTTTTGTACGTTAAGTCACTTAGTTTTAATTTACTTTCTATTGCACAACTATGTGATCTTGGACTAACGTGCACATTTAGCAAAAATGATGTTGTTGTGAGTAGTGAAACTAGCCAAGACATAGTCTTCAAAGGATTCTGGCATGGACATCTCTACCTAGTGGACTTCGCCAACAAGAATGCTAGCTTGAGCACTTGTCTTTTCACTAAGACAAGCTTGGGTTGGCTATGGCACCGACGCATAGCACACATAGGGATGAGCAAACTCAAGAAGTCATTCAAGCTTGGGATGGTGACCGGCGTGAAGGATGTCACATTTGAGAAGAACAAGCTTTGTAGCGCTTGTCAAGCCGGGAAGCAAGTTGCTTCACACCATCCAATGAAGACAATGGTGTCAACCTCCAAGCCACTTGAACTACTCCACATGGACCTCTTCGGACCGTCCACATATCAAAGCCTTGGCGGTAACCTCTATTGTCTCGTTATTGTTGATGACTATTCTCGCTATGCTTGGACTCTATTTTTAGGAGACAAGAGTGAAACTCCGGAAGTGTTCAAGACCTTCACCAACCGCGCTCAAAGGGAATTTCAACTTCCCATCATCAAGGTCCGGAGTGACAATGGCACCGAATTCAAGAACTACAACATTGGGGAGTGGTGTGACCGCGAAGGCGTGAAACATGAGTTTTCGGCCACATACACTCCTCAACAAAATGGTGTTGTTGAAAGGAAGAACAAGACACTCATCACTCTTGCAAGAGCAATGCTTGATGACTATGGCACGTCGGAGAAGTTTTGAGCCGAAGCGATCAACACGGCGTGCCATGCCGCAAATAGGGTCTACCTACATCGCCTACTTCAAAAGACCCCGTACGAGCTTCTCATTGGGAGAAAGCCCAACATCTCCTACTTTCGAGTCTTTGGATGCAAGTGCTACATCTACCGAAAGAAAAAGCTCGGTAAGTTTGAAAGAAGATGTGATGTTGGTATATTTCTTGGTTATGCATCAAACTCAAAAGCATATCGAGTATTCAACCAAACCTCCGGTTTAGTTGAGGAAAGTTGTGATGTTGAGTTTGATGAATCTAATGGCTCCCAAGAGGAGAGTTTTGGTCATGATGAAATAGATGATGAGCCTCTACGAGAAGCCATGAAGAACATGACCATTGGAGACATCAAGCCGGAAGTTGAGGAGAGCCATGATCAAGGGGGAGCTTCAAGTTCCAACAACAACACCTCCATGGAACCTCAAGTTGACGAACAAGAGAAGGATGATCCATTGCCGACTCAAGACTCACAAGCACAACAACATCAAGAAGAAGAAGTCCATGATCAAGTCCAACCACAAGAGGAGCAACACGCATCACCTTCGCCAAGTGCTTCACAACCACTTATGAGGCATGGACGCATCTCCAAGGCGCATCCAATGGACCGAATCATTGGAAGTCCGTCAAGGGTGTAAGCACACGTTCTCGCCACTTTGCTTCATTTTGTGAGCACTACTCATTTGTTTCGTGTGTATAACCCACTCACATTGAGGGAGCACTCCAAGACCCAAATTGGGTGATGGCCATGCAAGAAGAACTCAACAACTTCATCCGCAATGAAGTTTGGGTGTTGGAGGAGCGACCCAAGGACAAGAACGTCATCGGAACAAAGTGGGTGTACCGCAACAAACAAGACGAGAATGGCGTTGTGGTCCGCAACAAGGCAAGACTTGTGGCCAAAGGGTTCTCGCAAGTTGAAGGACTAGACTTTGGGGAGACATTTGCCCCGGTCGCCCAGCTAGAAGCCATCCGTATACTTCTTGCCTTTGCATCACATCATAGCATTAGGCTTTATCAAATGGATGTGAAAAGTGCCTTTCTTAATGGTTACATTAATGAGCTTGTTTATGTTGAACAGCCTCCCGGGTTTGAAGATCTAAGGAATCCTAATCATGTGTATAGGTTGCACAAGGCGCTCTACGGGCTCAAGAAAGCACCTAGGGCGTGGTAGGAACGACTACGGGACTTCCTCATCATGCAAGGATTCAAGATCGGGAGGGTGGACACCACACTTTTCACCAAGGACATCAACGGAGATTTGTTCATTTGTCAAATTTATGTTGATGATATTATTTTTGGTTCAACTAACGAAGCTCTTAGCCATGAGTTTGGCAAAATGATGTCTAGGGAATTCGAGATGTCAATGATGGGAGAGCTCAACTTCTTCCTTGGATTTCAAATCAAGCAACTTCAAGAGGGGACCTTCGTCTATCAAGAGAAGTACACCAAGGACCTCTTGATGAAATTTGAGATGGGAGATCGTAGCTCAAGAAGCACTCCAATGGCAACCAATTGTCATCTCGATGCGGATAAGGACGGTAAACCTATTGATCAATCTAACTACCGTTCTATGATTGGTTCATTGCTTTACCTTACCGCATCTAGGACCGATATCATGTTTAGTGTATGCTTGTGTGCTCGCTTTCAAGCGGCACCTAAAGAATCACATAGGAAGGCGGTCTTTAGGATACTTAGGTATCTTAAGCATACCCCTAGTGTGGGCTTGTGGTACCCTAAAGGTGCAAAATTCCATCTTGTGGGATACTTGGATTCGGACTTTGACGGATGCCGCGTGGATCGCAAGAGTACCTCCGGTGGGTGCCACTTGCTTGGGCGTTCCCTAGTATCTTGGTCAAGCAAGAAGCAAAACTCTGTCGCCTTGTCCATGGCAGAAGCGGGGTATATTGAGGTCGGTGCATGTTGTGCTCAAATTCTTTATATGAAACAAACCCTTTTGGACTTTGGTATTAAACTTGGTTGTGTGCCTCTCCTTTGTGACAATGAAAGTGCGGTTAAGATAGCTAAAAACCCCGTTCAACACTCCTGCACTAAGCACATTGATATTCGCCATCATTTCCTAAGGGACCATGAAGCTAAGGGAGACATCTCCTTGAGAGGTGTTAGGTCCGAAGAACAATTGGCGGATATCTTCACTAAACCACTTGATGAGAAAACTTTTTCTAGGCTAAGAAGTGAATTAAATGTGCTAGATGCAATGAACGTCATGTAAGAATGCACTTCATATAGGTCTTGCCTAACTCTCAAAGGATAGGGGTGAGCAAGGGTTAGCTTGGGATGGAGGTTCCTTTGGGTTGTCCCAAGGTTTGGAGAGTAGCTCTCCCTGAAGAAGCCTTTGAAAGGTTCAAATTTGGCAAGATAGATTTATTTTATGCCATGCATGATGCCTGCCATATAGACTTATAATTTCTTGCATTATAAAATGTTTGGCATTGCATACGGTAGATTGTCACAAAGGGGAACCCACCTCATGAGAAAGAGACTTGTTTGAAATGCAATATCTCAACTCATATAAGGTGGAAAGAACAAAATGTTTGGTGCGTTAATGCCTAGAGGAACATGCTTTAAAGAGATAGAAGTCTTCATACTCTAGCTCACAAAGCATGGGCCTTACATTTTATTTGGATAATTTCCTTCCCATTTTCTTCCTTCGGTGTTCTATTTGCTTTAAGGATTAGCCGATTTATTGGCATATTAGCATTTTTGAGGGGTAAGGGGTTGCCCAAAAAGTCCTAAGACTCGTGCTTCTCTTTGTGTGTTTAAGTCAAAGGACATATATGGGCAGTTTTAGAATTTCTGTAGTCATCGGATTATCCGATGCTAGGGCAGCAGCAACATCGGATCAGTTTGTGCTTCAGTTCAAGGATCAGATCAGTCAGAATCAGAAATCAACCGATGAGTTCATTCTGAGAAACATCGGAGCATCCTGTGTTCAATTTTCTGAAGTCCTGCAGAATTTGACCGATGATCGACCCTTCAACGTCGGATCATCCGATGCTTAAGAGGTTTTTGGAACAACCTCTCTGTTGAACTCGACCGATGCTCCACCCAGGTGTGCATTGGATCATCCGATGTTCTTGTCGCGGCAAGGGTTTGCCCGTACCTATTTAAAAAGTTTCAGCCGCCTCCCAGTTTTCTTTTCCTCTCTCCCCGACGCCCTCACCTCTTCTCCGCCGCCGCTCCGCCGCCACCGCTCCGAGCCTTCCACCCACCACCGCCGGTCGCCGCCGCCGTCTTCCGGCCCGCCGCTGCCGTCCTTCAGCCGCCACCGCCGTCGCTCGGCCGTCGCCGCCATCCCAAGGCCGCGCTGCCCTCTCACTCACCACGCTGCCGCCCTCTCCCTCGCCGCGTCGCTGCCTCTCCTCTCCACCGCAGTCGCCGCCACCGCCTCCCTCGCCGCGCCGCCGTCTCACCATCGCCGCACCACTCTATCTCTCCACCGCATCACCTCTTCTCGCGTCGATCGCCACCGTTGCCATTGTGGATTCGTTGTCGTTGTCAACCCTAGCCGGCAATCTCATCGCGATGGGCCGCGACAGGAAGGGCAATGGCAAGGCTATTGAGGAGCCCGCCGCAAAGAAGCAGAAATTGTCGAAGGAGGCTCGACGTGCAGAGTTGGCCGCTCGCACCGCTGAGGAGCGTGAGCGCGGCCATGGCGGATCCCTTCGGATTCGCGAGTCTCGACAGAGGCAGCAGCAGCCACAGGTTCAGCCTCTGCCGCCCGAGGACTCAGACGAGGAGGAGCCTAAGGTGCCGCTACTCGATCGCCGGCGCACTGTCAGGACCCGTGGAGGAGGTCAGACCCCAGCCGCGAGTCAGCGCCCCACTGCAGCTGACCGCGAGGAGGACAGAGCGGCCGAGAGAGCCGTGTACGAGATGGACACATCAGTCTGAGTTGCCGAGGACGTCCGATTGACAGATTACAAAAAACTGAAGGCAAAGCGGCTTCGGAAGCTCAGACGGACAGCCTTGCCTGAGGAGTGGTTCCCGCAGCCTAGGGACACTCGAGTGGACCCTCGCTTTTGGACCCTGACACATGCGTCGTTGTACGAGACTTACAGACGTCGGGGCCATAAGCTATTTCAGCACACTTACATCGACTGGGATCAGTTAGCAGCAGCAGTCGGCCACGGGATCATACCTTACTTCGAGAGATATAGAGGACTCGTGGAGCTGTTGTCTCACCAGAGGAGTGCTTACATGGAGGAGTGGGTCAGAGTGTTCAACGCCACACTCTACGTCTCAGAGGGCCGCAAGTCGATCCACTTCATGTTCTTGGGGCAGCGTCACGACTTGATGCGAGCGAGACTGGCTCAGCTGCTAGGTGTGGACCTTCACACCACCTGTCTGCACGAGGTTGTCTACGGAGGGGCTGACCCACCGAGGAGGCCACTGACTGGAGGAGTGTCACCGCCTTTTAAGGAGATCAGGGGACTGTTCACTCCACCGTTCACACTTGACCAGCTGAGGGTCCCTGCCTTGCTCACTCCAGCTGCTCGCACCGTTCACCACATCCTTCGGCGTACCCTTCTGCCTAGATCAGGATACTTGGAGGGATTCACTAGCCTGCAGCAGACTCTCCTGTTCTACGTCATGAACGGGATGGAGTTCGATATTGTGGATATCCTTATCTGTGAGATTGAGGATGTGGTCACTGACGGAGTTGGGATGCTGAGGCAGTTAGTGTTTGGACACTGGATCAGCCGTCTGCTCTACCTGCTAGCTCCAGAGGGTTCTCCAGCTACCGCTCCCCTGACTGAGCTACACGCTACTCGGTTCAACCACTACCGAGTTCCCACTCCTTGAGACCGCCGCCTTGGTCGTCCAGTTGAGCGTCAGGTCTGAGCATGACTTTCCGAGGAGGACTAGACAGAGTTGGCTCAGGAGGACGAGGCGCTTGCACAGGCAGAGGCTCAGGGAGGAGACCTTCAGCACGTCTAGTCGGACAGCGACACGAGTGACAGCGTCGAGGAGTACTTCCCACCTCCTCCTCCCTCACTGAGGTAGCATAATGTGGAGGCGGGAGGTTCAGCTGCTCCACCACCTACACCACTGCCCGTGTCCGAGGCGCATGTATCTCAGCCGTCTGAGCTCACTTCATTACTTCAGCAGATGATTGAGCAGGAGCGCCAAGACAGGCTTGCAGCTGAGCAGGCCAGAGCAGAGCAGGCTGCACGACTTGCAGAGCTTCAGCGGCAGCAGCAGGAGTTGCAGCTAGAGATAGCCTGTCAGAGGCGAGAGGACACTAACAGGCTCACCAACCTAGTTGATCAGATGCACCAGCGCACTCTCGACCAGCAGCAGCAGACTCAGCAGGGGATGATGGGCATCCTGGGGTTGATCACCAACCTCTACACTCAGACCGGGATTGCCCTTCCCCCTCAGCAGACGGGACTTGGTCAGGCTCCAGGTGCACCTTCTCTGGCACCCGTCGCGGCTCCAGTGCCGACTTTGCCGATACCGAGTATTAGCATGTCCCCGCTGCTTGCTCAGAGCGCATCGATTCACTCTCCAGTGCTGGCACCGACTACCTTCCTGCAGACTCCGACATCGGTGGCCAGTACACCTCTTCCAGCTGCTCCAACTCCACCGGCACCCCCAGCACCGTCAGCAGATCCCCCAACTTCCCCCGCTCCAGCATCAGCGACCGCCGACTCCAGCTCAGACGACAGCACCCCCAACGGCGACCGCTTCACCATCGCCCCGAGCACTCCGGAGTCTTAGGCACTCGACCTCCCTTTTTGGTGTCTTGATGCCAAAGGGGGAGAAGAGTTAGAGTCAGGGGGATGTTAGATCAGCTAAGAGTTAGAGTCAGGGGGGGTTAGCTCAGTCATAGGGGGAGTCTTAGTTGCAGGGGGAGTTCTATCAATTTTGGACTTATTGTTATATTTACTATCATTTGCTATTATTGTGTATCCGTGTGTGCTACTTTATGCTCTTATGATTTATTGATCTTTGTTTGAGCCTTCGAGCTTCTTGTGTTGAATTTTGTACTTGTTACATTCTTTTATGAGCATTGTGTTCTTAATTTCATTACCTCTATGCTCTACTTGTTGTGTTGTCAACAATCACCAAAAAGGGGGAGATTGAAAGCATCTAGGCCCCCATGAGGTATGGTTTCGGTGATTAATGACAATCGTTAGATATTACTAATGAGTTTGTGGATGCGAGGTCTCACGTATAACACATCAAACATAATGAACTATCTATTCATATCATCTACTGCTCATTGGATACAAATGGAGACCCCTCAACGAACTATTCTAAGGGGTTAATCGATTTTCATGAAGACTAAAAGAAGAACTCATACGTCAACGCAATTCCATCAAAATTGACAACACAAGGAAATCAATATTCATCAGAAGAACATTCCCAACAAATGTCAAAGAGGTCACTCAAGCAAATTCCAAAAGATCAACTTAAAACAACTCGAAGCAAACAAGATCAAACACACCAGATCATCCGATGTTTTGTGAAATGACTACATCGGTCGAGTTGTGTCAATAGAAGAAGAAGACCTCAAAACTGAAGTACACACCGGATCATCCGATGTGTAGGAAGTGGTACATCGGTCCAATTCAACAGAAGGATAAATTTCTCAACTATTCTGGAGAAGTACACACCAGATCATCCGATGATGAAGCAAAGTGCACATCGGTCTAATTCAACAGAAGCAATTATTTCTGGACCAATTCTCAAAATCAACTCACCGGATCAACCGATGTACACAGAAGCACACATCGGTCGATTACTCTAGTAAGCATCAAGTTTGAGTAAATTCTGGAGGAAGAGCCACCGGATCATCCGATGAGAAGACAGGATCAACATCGGTCTAACAACGGTCATATCTGACACAATGACGTCAGCTAAAGTAACTTGACCGATGATAACTAAAGGGGAGACATCGGATCATCTAGTGTTCGCAGAAAAGTTCTGTCAGCCTACTTTTCCAACGGCTATTTCATGGAGGCTGGCTATAAATACCCCCTAATCCTGTCATTTCGTCAAGTATTGATCACCAGACACCATCAACACATCCACAAGTGTTCAAGACCAAGAGCAATCACTTCCACACCATTTCGATCATCTATACACCAAGATTTAGGCTAGAACTAGCTAGAGAGAGAGAGCTTGTGCCTCCATTCTGGGTGAGTGGACTCTCTAGGA
This sequence comes from Tuctoria greenei, assembly GCA_036927565.1. Taxonomy (NCBI): domain Eukaryota; kingdom Viridiplantae; phylum Streptophyta; class Magnoliopsida; order Poales; family Poaceae; genus Tuctoria; species Tuctoria greenei. The sequence continues at coordinate 159,017,110 of JAYESD010000006.1, forward strand.
TAGTGTGAGAGCCTCAAGGGAGTGCCCTTGGTGTTTTTAACTGTGAGAAGACTTCCGGAGCTTGCCAAGGCGTGTGTGGAAGCCCGGAAGGTCGAAGTTGTACAAGGCTTGAGCTCCACCTTGCCAAGGGAGGCGAACGGAGAGGAATAGTGAAGATCCCTTGTCTCGGTGACTTGGGTGCGGCAAAACCCCTTGGTGGGTGACACAACGTGGATGTAGGAAGATCTTGACGATCTTGCCGAACCACGGGATAAACCCTTGTCTCCTCAGGAGTTTGCATCCTTCTCCTTTCCCTTACTTTTATGCATTTTATATTCCGCGAAGTTTCTATCTACTAGAATGCATAGATAGTTTGCGTAGGGAATTGGGCTTTAGAAATTAAGTTTCATTGCTTAGAATTTTTCGAAGAAAGCCCAATTCACCCCCCCTCTTGGGCATTCGGTCCTTACAGAGAAGTACCTCGAGGCGATGTGCGACAAGCTGGAAGTCCCCATGTCTCTCGCTGCGGAGAGTGATGGAGAAATAACTCCATTTTCGGAGTTCGCCGCCGAAGAACTAGCTCAATTCGGTAATGTTAGCACCTCCACCGCGGCTCCCTCCGAGGAAGATGATGATGCCCTTGATCCGAGGCCACAGAGGGTGATAGAGGACTCCAAGGTGGAGACGACGACGACGATGATGATGAAGAGTAGATCTTAGGACTCTCCTTTCTCTCTTTTCCTTTTTGGTGTCTTGATGCCAAAGGGGCAGAAATTGGAAGGTGGTACTTATTGGGTACTTATGTCTTTGTCTCTTTTGATCCACTATGAACTATGTTTTAAAACTCTCATTTCATCTAATGTAAGACTTAATCTATGTCTCTCATGTATTATGTCTAAATTATGGTGTTATGCTTGAATTACATGTTTATCTTGCATACCTTTTGCCTTATCAAAATTGATGAGCACATCACTTAGGCACCCCACCATAATATGCATATGTATGAGAACTCTCTCAATATCTCTTACTCATGATGCATACATTCAGAGGGAGTCACTCATACACATACATATTATGAAAAAAAATATTATTCCTTTTTGCTGAGTCTTAATGTGCTGCCATCAATCACCAAAAAGGGGGAGATTGAAAGTGCATCTAGGCATCCCCGTGGGTTTTGGATGATTGACGATGACAATTAAGAGACTAATGAGCTGAGTTGATCTTAAGTACATATGTGATGGTTGAAATGAGACAAAATCCCTCAAAAAGGAAAAGGTTGAAACGGGCGTCAAATACTCAAGTGTAGAAATTAGGTTTTCTATGGTGTTGAGCTTAGATGAGCCATATCATGTGTGAGGGTGGCTGTATCATGTGCATTGAGATCATTCTAGAGGGCTCAAAGTGGTGGTTGAGAGGAAAACCTAAGTGAGAAGCCAAAATGAGAGAAAACCCTAGGAGGTCGGACTAGTCCGGGCCTCAGGGCTGGACTAGTCTAGCCAGTCAGAGTAGTCTGTTTTGAGTCAGACTAAACATCTCTGGATGAGTTCGGACTTGTCCGCATGTGTGCGGACTAGTCCGTTCATCCCTTGGTGAGTGAAGTTGGTGCTAAGTCCCGGAAAACTGGACTTGTCCGTTTTGGGACGGGCCAAAGCACCCTGGAAGAGTTTGGACTTGTCCGTTGTGGCACGAACTAGTGTGCTTATGACTTAGTGAGAAAAATCAAGCCAAACCCTAGAGGGCCGGACTTGTCTTCCCTTGTGGCCGGACTAGTCCAGGCCTGCCTAGTTGAGTCCTTTTTGGGACGGACTAAACCTTTATGTCCTACTTCGGACTAGTCCGTTGTTGACCGAACTAGTGTGTGTTGTCACTGGCCATTTGAAATTCAAACGTTGGTGCGCAAGTCATCTGTTTTGTCGATCGATGACGTGAAATTGTCGGTGGTCCCAAAAGGCCGGACTAGTCTGTGGCATAGGGCCGTACTAGTCCGGGGTTGTCCTGGTGGCAACGGTTAGTTGCAGGGAACCCTATAAAAAGGGGACCCCGACCCCTATTTGATAACTATTGAACCCTAGCACCACCACAAGTGACCTAGAGCCTTCCAAAGCCTTCTACTTGTCCTACTAGCCCTCTAAAGACAAAATCTTGAAAAGATTAGGGTATGGGAAGGAGAGTGAAGGAAGATCATCGTGCTTTGGCTCTCGATTTGATCTCTTGCACATTGTGTTGTGCTTTGTGGCTTGTCTGAGTTGAGCTTCAAGTGCTCCTTGCTGTATTGATTTGTGGGAGCCTCAACTTGTGAGCATACGCAAGAAACTTGGTGATTACCCATTGATATAGTGGAAACCAAGCCGGCCATTGTGGTGGCTTGGTGAGAAGAGGGTCATGTGAGACTCGGTCCTTGTGTGGACTTTTCAACGTGGATGTCGGTACCCTACGTACCGGATACCCCTTGGGATTGCAAAGATCACAAGGAAACTCCACCGACCAGATTTGAAGACCTTCGAAGGCCCCACATGTCAGGCGTAACTAGACCTGCTTCCCCAACATGGTTAGTCCCAGGGCCGCCACGTGTATCATAAGACCGGAGCTATCGCCCACACATGGGAAAGCTCCAGACTAGATACCAGTATGGCCTCCCCGGACCTAACCCCAGACAGAGGGAAGCTCCGGTACCGACACGTGTCCAATAGCACCGGACCTACCCGTCCACGACGGTAAGCTCTGGAGCTGCCATGTGGCCGACTGCCGGACCTTCAACTTCAATAACTAGGCTGGTGGACCCCTAACGACTCCGGACCCTCAAGGAGCAATCAAATACTTCAAGACCCAATTAAGTGTCATTAATGCCATATTAATGACACACGTTCGGATGACCCTTAATACCAGTAACATCACTGTTAAGGCCCGTTACCAGGTTATTAAGGGTAATTAACCTCATTAATTGTGTATCAAGCATGTGTAACCATCGGGGCCACATGTCGGGCCAGGCTAACGGTGTAACGACCAGTCCTTGTACTATAAAAGGACTGGTTGACGACACACAAGGGACGACTCTAGACCACTACTGGAACTCCCTGGGCTAGATGAGCTTCTTCTTATGGAGCTTCTTCTAGACTAACACTCTCAATACAACACCAACACACCCCTTGGAGTAGGGTATTACGCTCAGGCGTCCCGAACCACATAAATCTCTGTGTCCACTTGTATTTCACCTTCTTGAATCTCTGTGCGCCCATACTGAACTACAACTCCTCGATCTACCAACAGTAGTGTCGGGAGATCTGCTGGATCCAAACACCGACAGTTGGCGCGCCAGGTAGGGGCGTCCGAGATTTCAAGGATGGTGAACTCAGCTACTGGTTCATCCAACGGCAATCCCGTTGTTCAACCCACTGGGGGCAATCCCTCCAACATGCAGCAACCAGCAGGTGCCACGACTCCAGCAGGAGTCATGCCTCCACCGCCACCGCCTGCACCAACAAATCAAGATGGGCAGCGTTATGGTGCATCAGCGTCAGTCACCGCATCGGCGAATAACAACAACCCTGAACACGCGCTCCATGCAGCGCGTGCTCTCCTTCAACGTCCACCACCTCCAGGTGCATCCCAGGGTGCAATGGAGTAGTGGAGGGCTGACGTGGAACATCTGGTTGCAGCAGCAGCCGACCGCATTAGCAACCAAGGTCCTCCCCCTTCGGGGCGGGCCCCATCGCAGCGCCGGACTGTGTCGGGCATACTTGGTCTGCACGCTTCCCAAAACAGGAGGCGTGCTGCATCTCAGCAAGTTACGTCGCTACCTTCCGGGGCGCGACGCACTCATACGGTAACCAGGCTTTCAACTCATGACCTCCGGGCGGAGCTTGATCGCCGTTACTGTCAACAGGACAGTCGTGTCCATATCGAGTGTGCTCGCGGAAGGCGAGAGGCTCGAGACAGTCCTGCTCCCGAGGGAGTAGGAGGAGGCTGTTCTGCCCTGGCCATGCACCTACGCATGGTCAGATGGCCACAAAAGTTTCGGCCTCACTTGCCGGAGAAATTTGATGGGATTGTTAATCCCGCTGAGTTTCTCCAGATTTACTCCACCGCAATCCTTGCGGCCGGAGGTAACGAGGCCGTAATGGCCAACTACTTCCCAGTGGCCTTGACTGGGACTGCAAGGTCTTGGTTCATGAGCCTCCCTCACAACTCCATCAATAGTTGGGAGGAATTGTGCCAACAGTTCACCGCCAATTTCGGGAGTTCATACACCCGACCAGGCACCGAACTGGACCTTTTTGCAGTCATGCAGAAGGGGGGAGAATCCCTATGCTCATTCATCTAGAGGTTCTCCCAGGTACGAAACACTATTCCTTCTATCTCCAGCACCTCTGTTATCGTGGCATTTAGACAGGGCGTACGAGATAAGAAGATGCTGGAGAAGCTGGCGATCAAGGAGATCACCAACATCACAGAGCTCTTCAGCTTGGCAGACAAGTGTGCCAAAGCTGCGAAGGGCCGTGAAATGCACTCCAAACCACCTCCGGAGGATAGTAAAAAATCCTCAAAGGCGAAGCCACTACCTCCGAGAGTGGAAAAAAGAAGAAAAAGTCGAACGGCAAGAAGAAGCCGTCGGCCGGCACATGTACTGCTGCAGCTGCTGCAGCTCCGGGTGGCCCGGGGCCAGGCCTCGAGAAACGACCTCGGCCTTCCTCTGAAGACGGTGGCAACTCCAAAGTTTGGTGTCCTATTCACAAGTTGAATAGCCACGACTTGGAAGACTGTCGGGAGGTCCAAAACCTTGTCGAGCGCTACAACAAGCACAGGGAAGAAGTTCCTTTCCGTCAGAGGGAAGGAAAACAGAAAGTCGATGAAGCTTCGGTTGAAGAGGAGTTAGGCTTTCAGGACCCTAAAAAGGTCCTGATGGTTGTTTACAGCTCCGTCGACGATGACTCCGACGTCTCCAACAATGAGCGTCGGAAGACCATGAACACCATCTTTGGTGGTTCCTGGGACATCACCTCCCGCCGTGTCCTCAAGGACATGCGGCAGGACATGACCTCAGTAGCTCCTACAGCCAGGGCGGAGCCTCATCGGAAGTCGATGGACACCGCCACCATTTTTTATGCTTCGTACTGCCCGCGAAACATGATCAGAGCTGGTCAACTACCTTTGATGGTGTCTCCGACCATCAATAACATTCAACTCCAACATATAATGGTGGACGGAGGTTCGGGGCTGAACCTCATAAGCTTTGAAGCTTTTGTCAAGCTTCAGCTCCGACCTTCAGACTTTTGCCCCTCCCGACCTTTCTCCGGAGTAGGTCCGGGGGCCATAACCCCACTCGGTGCCATTACTCTATCCATGACCTTCAGGACTCAGGAGAATTATCGCACTGAGAAGTTGGTCTTTGATGTCGCTCAGATCAACTTACCTTTCAACGCCATTCTGGGCAGGCCCGCCTTGTACAAGTTCATGGCTGCTGCTCATTATGGCTACCTGGTGTTGAAGATGCCAACACCAACTGGTGTTCTCCGGATCCGCGGAGACCGCTGTCGGAGTGACTGCTCTAGAAGAACTTCATGCACTTGCTACAGTGCAGGAAGAAGAATCCAGACAGGAGCAAGCTCCGAAACAATTGAGCATTCGTCAACGAGGCTCAACCACTGCACCTCGTGTGCAACAAGGAGCGACACCGACATCCCCGTCAAAGTTGTCCAAATTGGTTCCGATGCCGCTCAGACCACCCGTACATCGAGAGGTCTGAATGACAAATAGGAACTCGCGCTCATCACTTTCCTCCGGGCTAACGTTGACGTGTTTGCCTGGCAACCGTCTCAAATGCATGGGATCCCTAGGGAAGTGATCGAGCATAATCTGAAGATCTATCCTGACACTCGGCCTGTACATCAGAAGCATCGGAAGCAATCAGTAGAGTAATAGAACTTCATACGACAAGAAGTGAAGAAGTTGCTCGAAGCTGGATTCATCCGAGAAGTCTTCCACCCAAAATGGCTGGCAAACCCAGTCGTTGTACCCAAGGCCGGCGGGAAGCTTCGGATGTGTATAGACTACACAACACTGAACAAGGCATGCCCAGAAGATCCATTCCCATGTGACACCTGGTTCCGAACATGAACCAAGCGTAACGCATATGTGTGCCCAGGAAGTTCATCACACATAAACGGTTGCATCACAAACGATATACAGAATTTAACCACGTCTAAACTAATAAGTAAGTACTTTATTACAATAATCCAATAGTTCACGAATGATAAAACTCTAAATAATTGCAGCGGAAAATAAACTAAACAGCACGACTCCAATCCACAGGCAATTGACGGCTGTACGCAACCTAGTACTCCACGTGATCCTCAGGGTACTCCCAATTGTCTCCAGTAGCTGTTGGGGGGGATTGCAAGGGTGAGTACATGTCGTACTCAGCAAGTGTGGAAAGTATGACATGTGGCTAATTCAAATGACGAATGTAATAATGGCTAAGTGCTGAAAGGTACAGTAAAGCATTTGAAAAGCATTATACTACGTCTATGTGAAACAATCCCATCATAACCATCAAGTTAACATAATATAAACCATATCCAATTATTGCCAACATCATCATTATCCATGTCCAATTACCATAACTCAAATTCATATCCATGACCATAATCCATAAACCATAACCATTACCAACCCATAACCATAACCATTACCCGACCATAACCATCCCAAATCCCAATTCCAACTCTAATCATGTAGGTCATCTAGGCGCTCATAACCGGGAGCACGGCTATCATGATAGTTTTTAACACTCTGCAGAGGTTGTACCACTTTACCCACATGTTTGTGATTTTATCACCTTTCGATGACTAAGAAACCTCCATTATGCCATCTCACACTTCCGTGGGTGTGTGGCCAAGAGATCACAAAATAGCCTTTCAAAAGGGACTACTAGTATGTACGGGCCCACTAAGGTTTCACCGGCAGGCTTGAATCTCCATTCTCCCACCCACGGGACCACTCGTGTGCCATGCGGATCCCAGGGCAGTCCTCCTCGACTCCCATTACCCGCGCCATCCAATGGTCCATACAATACTAACAGCGCTCCTAATTATTCAGCTACGCCGCACCCATACTTGGCCTTGTGGTGGCACTGTTGACCTGGCATATTCTCGCATGAACCGGTCCTTAGATCTAAGGCAAGCAAACCACCATAACATCCAACCCTTCCACATACCAGGCTTGCTTAGATCACCCATCATATTGACCAGTTCACATTAACCATATTATCATTGATGCATAATTAAATATGTAGTGTTGTTTGCCATCCCAATTAATTAAGCGAAGCAAAAAGGTAAAAACCCTTCCCGACTCTCTACCATAAATTCCAGGTGACAAGGGTGGTTAAACAAAACTAGTAAACTTCCTACCATAGGATTCCCATCAATTTGACACAAGCATGCAAGTTCGCAAACAAAACATTTAATAAAACAGGATCAATATGCTTCAAGGACACTTGCCTTGCTCCGGCGGATGGGGTTGCTCAAGCGCTTCAAAGTCTTGATTTTGGAAATCCTCGTATGCGACCTCTTGAGCACGTTCCTCTACGCGTGATCATACATACAAGAGAACATATACAATCAACATAATGCACACAAATTAATCAACATGCAATGACATGTATGCATGCACAATTCAATAATTAATTACGGTTGTTTATTAACTAGATGCGACTAGTTCATACGTGTTCATAAGAGTTTACGGGGGTTTTAGGGTGGATTAATGCTGCTGAAAATAAAATCATGGTGCAACTAAATTCAATTTACGCCTATTAGATTCAATATGATCGCTAAAATTCGCATCGGGAACATGGCCTACCGTAGATGCGATGGCTTCGATGATCGCGGGATGGGGACAATGCGTAGACGAAGTAGATGCGTTCTCCGGCGGCACAACGACGGCGGCGCGATGGCGACGTCGATCTCCGGCGAACGGTGGGGCCCTCCTCTTTTTCTTCCTCTTCTTCCCCTTCTTTTCCTCCTTTTTCTTCCCTGGGCGCAGCTCTCTGGACTCCCTTTTTGCTTCTGTACCGGCGGCTAGGGTCTTTCCTGGGCGGTTTGGCAGCTGGGATCGTGAGCCTTAGGTCCCTTTTTATAGGGGCGGCGGAACAGGCGATCGGGGCGGGGTGTTCGGCGGGAATCGCGGCAGGGGAGTCGGACGCGGGAACATGCGGGATCGGGACTCGGTACGGGATCGGGGGGCGTCGGGGGACCGGGCGGGAGGCCGAGCCGGGCGCGACTCGGGGCGGGACCGGGGCTCAGCGCGGGAGGCGGGAGCGCGCGGGGTCGGACCTGCCGCGTCGGTCGCATCGGGGAGGCGCGCGCGCGCCCTCGGGCGTTGGGCGCGGAGCGGGGCCGGCGCGGGCGCTCGGTCGGCTGGGCCGCTGGCCTGGCCGCCGGGTTGCCCTTTTTTTTCTTCTTTTTTTATTTAGTATTATTATTATTTTATAATTTTATATTTATTTATTTTACCATTTTTTATACTTTTTTTTATTATATAACTTATTATATATATATTATATATATATATATTATTCATGTTATATATTTATTATTCATTATTATTATAATGTATATTATTAATATTAATATTTTATTTATTTTCATATATTGTTATATATATTATTTATATATATACTTATATATATATTTTTATTATTATTTTTATACTTATTCCTTATTACAAGTTTTAGGCTATAACTATTATTTTTTTTTCTTCTTTTTGCTACACATATTTGTAGATGCATGTTTTATTATTTTTCTTTTATCCTACTAATGTTTAACGCATGATTATGTATGCAATGCATGATGCGAAAATTTAGGGTGTTACAAACCTACCCCCTTAAAGTGAATCTCGCCCTCGAGATTCGATAGCGTGGAGAAAAGATGAGGGAATTCTGCCTTCAGGTCTTCTTCACGTTCTCATGTAGCTTTGGCTTCTGTATGGTGTTTCCATTGCACTTTGCACCAACGGATCCTCTTATTTCTCGTGACCCTTTCCTTCATATCCAAAATCTTGATAGGTTGTTCGACATAGGACAAATCCTCTTGAAGTTCTAACTCGTCCATCGGCACTTGTTCTTCTGGTACCCTGAGACACTTCTTGAGTTGAGAGACGTGAAATACGTCGTGTACATCGGAGAGATACGTCGGCAGCTCAAGTCGATAAGCTACCTCTCCTCGCTTGTCTAGAATCTTAAATGGTCCGATGTAACGTGGTGCCAGTTTTCCTTTGACGTTAAACCGTCGCTGACCTCTGATAGGTGACACTTTGAGGTATACAAAATCTCCAACTTCAAAAGTCAGACTCCTTCGCCTATTATCAGCATAACCTTTCTGTCGAGACTGGGCAGCCTTTAAGTTTTCCCTTATTATTTGGACTTGCCTTTGTAACACGTCGGGACCAAACACTTGATTCTCTCCGGTTTCATTCCAAAACAAGGGAGTCCTACATTTCCTTCTGTATAATGCTTCATAGGGTGACATTTTCAAACTTGCTTGGTAACTAATGTTGTACGAGAATTCAGCATACGGCAAACTTTTATCCCAACTTTTCCTATGCTTTAAAGCACATGCTCTTAACATGTCTTCCAAAATTTGGTTGGTCCTCTCGGTTTGTCCATCTGTTTGAGGGTGATACGCCGAACTGAAGTTCAACCTTGTTCCCATTGCTTCATGCAATTTCTGCCAAAATCTGGAGGTAAATTGAGAACCTCTATCCGAGACTATCTTCTTCGTTACTCCGTGTCGGCACACAATATGTTCCATATACAATTATGCTAGCTTTGCGGTGGTATATGTGGTCTTGACAGGGATGAAGTGAGCTGATTTTGTCAATCGATCCACAATAACCCATATTGAATCATAGCCAGACTGAGTTCGCGGTAATCCAACTATAAAGTCCATACCAATCTCTTCCCACTTCCACTCCGGGATCTTTAATGGTTGTAACAATCCGGCTGGATTTTGATGTTCAGCTTTAACTCGTTGGCACACATCACAAAGTGCAACATATTCGGCTATGTCCTTTTTCATGCTATCCCACCAATAGCATGTCTTAAGTCCTTGTACATCTTTGTACAACCGGGGTGAATTGAGTAAGGCGAGTCATGTGCCTCCTTTAATATTGTCTCCCGAATATGCCTGACATTAGGTACCACAATCCTCTTTCCAAGCCATAAGGTACCCTGTTCGTCCTCATCAAATCTGAATTCTTTCCCTTCTTGGGTCCTTTCCTTGATTTCCTGTATTTCCTTGTCCTTTGCCTGTCCTTCCCGTATTTCCTGCTCTAATTTTGGGTTGACTTCCATCGTTCCCATCTCATTTATGAATCCAAGGTTCAACCGTTCAAACTCCTTGCATAACTCGGATGGCAGCTCTCGAACTGTGAGTTGATTACTTACTCCTTTCCGGCTCAAAGCATCGGCCACTACATTGGCCTTCCCTGGGTGTTAGTTGATTCCCACATCATAATTCTTGATGAGCTCCAACCATCGGTGTTGCCTCAGATTCAGATCCGTTTGCGTAAATATGTACTTGAGACTCTTGTGATCCGTATAAATCTCACATCGGTGACCAAAAACATAGTGTCTCCATATCTTCAAGGCGTGTACCACGGCTGCGAGTTCAAGGTCGTGTGTAGGATAATTCAACTCATGTTTCTTTAGTTGCCTCGATGCATAAGCTACCACTTGGCCTTCTTGCATGAGCACACATCATAATCCTTGTCTTGATGCATCGTACAAATCCAAATTTCTTGCTCACGTCTAGTAATACCAGCATCGGTGCAGTTATAAATCTCTTCTTCACCTCCTCAATGTCGTCCTAGCAAGATAGAGTCCATTTGAGAAGCTTTCCCCTTGTTAGAAACTCAGTCATGCGCTTCACTATGTTGGAGTAGTCTTTGATGATTGGTTAGCTTTGACATTTATTGTGATGCATCAACTCCAATTGCTTTCGATGCGGTTTGAGATGCTTCAAATTCTACGGTGATCCCTTCTTCGTTGGTCAACTTCACCGTCTTTGTGGCACACTCAATAACTCCATTGTGCTTCCTCAACCAGTCCATACCAGGTATAATATCCAACCCTTGAGAATCTAAAACAATGAGGTTGGCGGAGAAATCTACCCCCCTTATTCTAAGGCTTATTTTTGGACATACTATATTTGTCCTCATCTCTCCTCCAGGAGACTTAACCAATCATCCGCATCCATAGGGTCAGCAGCTTGAGCAAAGGTTGGCGGCCTAGTCCTCATAAACTCTCCCAATCGGTTATGAGGAGGCGGGGGTGGCGGTGGAGGCATGTGGGGCTGATTGTTGTTGTTGCCAGCCTGCAGCTGTCCCATAGTTTGTATCATGGTCTGCATGAGCTGGTTTTGCATGGCCAATAGCTGCTCGATATTGATGGCTCCATGAGCAGGTCCTTGTCCGTTGTTGTTCTGAGGTACTCCATAGTTCTCCTCCTCACCATTGACATCCCTCTGATTGCGAGTCCTCACCATCTAAAGGAAAGCAGTAGGTAAGAATTAGAAAACGTCCCCCAACTATATGCATCAAGGGATATGAGACACTAAACAACTAACTATACTAGCCTATATGGACATGGCAATGCTAAAGCATCCCAAAATCCTCTATTAAGCACACAAGCAACCAATATATATATATATATATATATATATAGCAAACAACACTCCAAGCAAAAACACATCGATTCCTGAGTGCTCCTATGTGTTCTAAAGTGTCCATTCTATCTAGGCTACGTCCTACGATCAACGCGGCTCTGATACCAATTTGTGACACCCGGTTCCGAACATGAACCAAGCGTAACGCATATGTGTGCCCAGGAAGTTCATCACACATATACGGTTGCATCACAAACGATATACAGAATTTAACCACGTCTTAACTAATAAGTAAGTACTTTATTACAATAATCCAATAGTTCACGAATGATAAAACTCTAAATAATTGCAGCGGAAAATAAACTAAACAGCACGACTCCAATCCACAGGCAATTGACGGCGGTACGCAACCTAGTACTCCACGTGATCCTCAGGGTACTCCCAATTGTCTCCAGTAGCTGTTGGGGGGGATTGCAAGGGTGATTACATGTCGTACTCAGCAAGTGTGGAAAGTATGACATGTGGCTAATTCAAATGACGAATGTAATAATGGCTAAGTGCTGAAAGGTACAGTAAAGCATTTGAAAAGCATTATACTACGTCTATGTGAAACAATCCCATCATAACCATCAAGTTAACATAATATAAACCATATCCAATTATTGCCAACATCATCATTATCCATGTCCAATTACCATAACTCAAATTCATATCCATGACCATAATCCATAAACCATAACCATTACCAACCCATAACCATAACCATTACCCGACCATAACCATCCCAAATCCCAATTCCAACTCTAATCATGTAGGTCATCCAGGCGCTCATAACCGGGAGCACGACTATCATGATAGTTTTTAACACTCTGCAGAGGTTGTACCACTTTACCCACATGTTTGTGATTTTATCACCTTTCGATGACTAAGAAACCTCCATTATGCCATCTCACACTTCCGTGGGTGTGTGGCCAAGAGATCACAAAATAGCCTTTCAAAAGGGACTACTAGTATGTACGGGCCCACTAAGGTTTCACCGGCAGGCTTGAATCTCCATTCTCCCACCCACGGGCCCCCTCGTGTGCCATGCGGATCCCAGGGCAGTCCTCCTCGACTCCCATTCCCCGCGCCATCCAATGGTCCATACAATACTAGCAGCGCTCCTAATTATTCAGCTACGCCGCACCCATACATGGCCTTGTGGTGGCACTGTTGACCTGGCATATTCTCGCATGAACCGGTCCTTAGATCTAAGGCAAGCAAACCACCATAACATCCAACCCTTCCACATACCAGGCTTGCTTAGATCACCCATCATATTGACCAGTTCACATTAACCAGAATATCATTGATGCATAATTAAATATGTAGTGTTGTTTGCCATCCCAATTAATTAAGCGAAGCAAAAAGGTAAAAACCCTTCCCGACTCTCTACCATAAATTCCAGGTGAAAAGGGTGGTTAAACAAAACTAGTAAACTTCCTACCATAGGATTCCCATCAATTTGACACAAGCATGCAAGTTCGCAAACAAAACATTTAATAAAACATGATCAATATGCTTCAAGGACACTTGCCTTGCTCCGGCGGATGGGGTTGCTCAAGCGCTTCAAAGTCTTGATTTTTGAAATCCTCGTATGCGGCCTCTTGAGCACGTTCCTCTACGCGTGATCATACATACAAGAGAACATATACAATCAACATAATGCACACAAATTAATCAACATGCAATGACATGTATGCATGCACAATTCAATAATTAATTAACTACGGTTGTTTATTAACTAGATGCGACTAGTTCATACGTGTTCATAAGAGTTTACGGGGGTTTTAGGGTGGATTAATGCTGCTGAAAATAAAATCATGGTGCAACTAAATTCAATTTACGCCTATTAGATTCAATATGATCGCTAAAATTCGCATCGGGAACATGGCCTACCGTAGATGCGATGGCTTCGATGATCGCGGGATGGGGACAATGCGTAGACGAAGTAGATGCGTTCTCCGGCGGCACGACGACGGCGGCGCGATGGCGACGTCGATCTCCGGCGAACGGTGGGGCCCTCCTCTTTTTCTTCCTCTTCTTCCCCTTCTTTTCCTCCTTTTTCTTCCCTGGGCGTAGCTCTCTGGACTCCCTTTTTGCTTCTGTACCGGCGGCTAGGGTCTTTCCTAGACGGTTTGGCGGCTGGGATCGTGAGCCTTAGGTCCCTTTTTATAGGGGCGGCGGAACAGGCGATCGGGGCGGGGTGTTCGGCGGGAATCGCGGCAGGGGAGTCGGACGCGGGAACGTGCGGGATCGGGACTCGGTACGGGATCGGGGGGCATCGGGGGACCGGGCGGGAGGCCGAGCCGGGCGCGACTCGGGGCGGGACCGGGGCTCAGCGCGGGAGGCGGGAGCGCGCGGGGTCGGACCCGCCGCGTCGGTCGCATCGGGGAGGCGCGCGCGCGCGCCCTCGGGCGTTGGGCGCGGAGCGGGGCCGGCGCGGGCGCTCGGTCGGCTGGGCCGCTGACCTGGCCGCCGGGTTGCCCTTTTTTTTCTTTTTTTTTTATTTAGTATTATTATTATTTTATAATTTATATTTATTTATTTTACCCTTTTTATACTTTTTTTTATTATATAAGTTATTATATATTATATATATATATTATTCATGTTATATATTTATTATTCATTATTATTATAATGTATATTATTAATATTAATATTTTATTTATTTTCATATATTGTTATATATATTATTTATATATATACTTATATATATATTTTTATTATTATTTTTATACTTATTCCTTATTACAAGTTTTAGGCTATAACTATTATTTTTTTTTCTTCTTTTTGCTACACATATTTGTAGATGCATGTTTTATTATTTTTATTTTATCCTACTAATGTTTAACGCATGATTATGTATGCAATGCATGATGCGAAAATTTAGGGTGTTACATCCCACTACCTAGAATAGATCAGATAGTGGATTCCACCTCCGGGTGTGAATTACTATGTTTCCTAGACGCATATTCTGGGTACCATCAAATTAGAATGTCTAGGGAAGATGAAGAACATATTTCTTTTATCACAGTAGATGGATTGTATTTTTATACTGCCATGCCATTTGGTCTCAAGAATGCTGCCTCAACATTTGTACGAGCTATGTACAAAACCTTTGGAGAGCTCATCAGAGACGTAGTGGAAGTGTATGTTGATGACATCGTCGTCAAGATCAAAGACAAGGAGTCACTCCTTGACACTTTGCAAGCTGTCTTCGACAAGTTGTGAGCCACTCGCACGAAGCTTAACCCAGACAAGTGCGTCTTCGGAGTTAGCTCCGGAAAGCTTCTTGGTTTCCTGGTAAATCACCAGGGCATAGAGGCAAATCCGTCGAAGATTAAAGCCATTGAGGATATGCAGCCACCAGCCCGCATCAAGGACGTCCAGAAACTGACTGGATGTCTAGCCGCCCTCAGCCGGTTCATCTCAAGACTGGCGGAACGGGCGTTACCCTTCTTCAAGCTATTGAGGAAGTCCAGACAATTCCAATGGTCTGAAGAAACAGAAAAGGCGTTCCAGGAGCTAAAACAGCTCCTCACCACTCTACCAACCTTGGTCGCTCCGAACCCTGATGAGCCTTTACTGCTTTACATTTCGGCAACCGACGAGGTTGTCAGCATGGTCCTGGTTGCGGAGAGACCAGAACCATCCCAAGCTCAGGAATCCAGACCCCACCGAGAGGGTCCAGAGGTTCCTGAAGGTGATTATGGGTCCCAGCCCCCAGACTTGGATCTACAAGGAGTTATTCCAGATGATCTGGACCCCTCCGGGAGGGTCCGGGTCGCTCCAGTAGAAGCTCTGGGTTCTTCCAGCAAGGACCCGGAGGTCCCCGAAGCAGGTCTGGACCCCTCCGGGAGGGTACGGGACGATGTGGAGGAAGCTCCGGGCCCCTACAGGAGGGTTTGGACAGTCCAGTGCCTAGTGTACTTCATCAGCAAAGAACTATGTGATGCCAAGACTCGGTACCTAGAGGTGCACAAGCTGCTCTACGCAGTTCTCATCGCCTCCAGGAAGCTTCGCCATTACTTCCAAGCTCACAAGATCTGAGTGGTGACTTCTTATCTACTGTGTGCGATCTTGCATAATCCCAACACAGCTGGGAACATTGCAAAGTGGGCAGCGGAATTGGCCGAATTCGATCTTGAATTTGTCCCAAGACAAGCGATCAAGAGTCAAGCATTGGTAGACATCATGGCAGAATGGACCCCTTCTCCATCAAACCCTGGGGGCTTTAGTGAGCAGAAGCCATAACTCAAGGCTTCGGTCTTCACCGAGCCTCACTGGACCCTCTACTTCGACGGCTCCATGCAAAGGCAGGGGGCCAGAGCTGGAGTCCTTCTCCTCGCTCCAACCGGGGAGAAGGTAAAATACATGGTCCACCTTGACTTCAAGGCGACCAACAACATGGCGGAGTATGAAGCACTTATTTATGGACTAAAGGTGGCACTATCATATGGTGTCAAGCAGCTGTTGGTCAAGGGAGATTCGCAGCTCATCATCAAACAGGTGAAGGGTGAATGCTCCTGTAACAATCCTCAACTAGCTGCTTATCTCCTTGAAGTCCAGAGGCTTCAGAAGGACTTCAAAGTCCTGAACCTCCACCATGTCCAGCGTGTCCATAACGCTGAAGCTGACGAACTCTCGACAAAAGCGTAAACCGGAGCTCCAGCTCCTGACGGAACCTTCATCCGGAGATTGTCAAAACCCACAGCTCAGCCTGTCGAACTGAGCAAAGGGGGCAAGACCAGCATCCCGAAGCTGGCGGTCCCGATGGCCCTGTTACCATGGCAGCCATCAAGGGTCGTAGGTGCTGCCGGAAGCTCCGAGCAACCCAACATGCAAGACTCAAATGATCAAGAAAGCTCCAACGCATGGATCTCAGAGATCCGGAGCTACTTGAAAGACAATATCCTTCCTGACGATGATGTATCCGCTGACCGGATAGTCAGATTGGCTAAAAGATACACGCTGGTAGAATGGGATCTCTACCAACGCGGTGCCAACAACGTCCTAATGCGGTGCATCACAAGGGAAGAAGGCTTTGAGCTCCTCGCGGAAATCCATGGAGGCGAGTGTGGGAACCATGCGTCTTCCTGCACGCTGGTTGGTAAAGCCTTCCGGCATAGCTTCTACTGGCCTATAGCGCTCCAGGATGCAACTGAGCTGGTGAAGAAATGCGAAGCATAACAGTTCCATGCAAAGCAAATTCACACTCCGGCTCAGCCTCTACAAATGATACATCCTACATGGACGTTCGCTTTGTGGGGGATGGACATCTTGGGACCTTTCCCAAGAGGCGTCGGAGGTTACAAGTTCCTGTATGTTGCCATTGACAAGTTCACCAAATGGCCAGAAGCAACTCTAGTTGTGACAATAAACAAGCAATCAGCTATCAACTTCTTGCAGTCCATCATATGCAAATTTGGAGTCCCGAACAAAATCATAACAGATAATGGGACCCAATTCACAAGCTCTGCTTTCCAAGGATACTGCAAAGACCTCGGCATCCAAGTCAGCTACGCCTCCGTAGCTCACACGGCAAGCAATGGCCAAGCCGAGAGAGCAAATGCAGAAATCCTGAAAGGACTCAAGACGCGCACATATGAGCGCCTGAAAAAAACATGGAGCCAAATGGATCGAAGAGCTTCCGCCTACTCTATGGGCCAACAGGACAACTCCAAACTGGTCAACTGGAGAGACACCCTTCTTCCTGGTGTACAGAGCTGAAGCAGTCCTTCCTCCGGAAATCACCTTGGGGTCGCTCCGGGTCTGGACCTCCGATGAAGCCACGCAAAACCAGCTCCGGCGTGAAGACCTTGACCTCCTTGAAGAGGGAAGGTGCCGAGCAGCTGTTCAGAATGCCCGATACCGCCAAGTTCTTCGGCGCTATCACCAAAGGCATGTTCACAGCCGACAGCTCGAGGAAGGCGATCTGGTGCTACGGAGAATACAATCCAGAGAAGGGTTAAACAAACTCTCCCCCAGTGTGACGCCCGGTTCCGAAAATGAACCAAGCTAACGCATATATGTGCCCAGGATGTTCATCACACATACACGAGTGCAATCACAAAAGAGTATACAGAAAATTACCACAGAACAAGATTAATTAACCAAATTTTATTACACAAACCATATTATCCTCGAATACAAGCTCTAATGAATATTAATGACAAGTTCAACTAATGCAGCGGAAATAAACTAATTAAGCAACTAAGCAAACTAAGCATAAGCAATAGGGTATATATGCGCAGCTCCAATCAACACCACAGGCAAAGCTGACGGGAGACACGGCCTAGAACTCCGCATTATCGCCATTAAAATCCCAGTCCTGACCTGCAACTGTTGGGGTGGGGGATTGCAAGAGTGAGTACATGTCGTACTCAGCAAGTGTGGAAAGTATGACATGTGGCTGATTCAAATGACGACAATAATAATGGTAAAGTGCTGAAAAGTACATTAGAACATTTGGAAAGCAATACATTACATGTATGTGAAATAAACCCATCATAATCATAAGTAATACCATAATACCAAACTGAATTCATTACCATCATCAATAATTCCAGATTTCACCATCGTCAATAACCATATTCAATACCAGAAATTAATCCGTAACCATTACCAGACCATAACCATCCCAAATTCCAATTTCCCTCTAATCATGGAAGTTGTCCAGGTGCTCATAACCGGGAGCACGGCTATCATGGTAGTTTTAATTAACACTCTGCAGAGTTTGTACCTCTTTACCCACGTGTTCGTGATTTCATCACCCTTTGGCGACTAAGAACCTCTCTTATGCCCATGACCCGTCGGTCACATTACACACTTCCGTTGGTGTGTGGCCAAGAGATCACAAAATAGCCTTTACAAAGGGATTACTAGCCTATTTAGACCCCACTGAGGTTTCACCGGTGGCGATGTCTCCCGCAGAGCACATCTTCAACCAAGGGCCCCCTCTTGAGCCATTCGGATCCCAGGGTAGTCCCACCAATCATCAACAAACCCAATCCGACTACCCCTTCCCCGAGCATCCACAATGGTCCAAACAGCACTAGCAAAGCCCTAATTAATCAGCTACGCCGCACCCATACTTGGCCTCGTGGTGGCACTGTAGTCCTGGCTTATTCTCGCATGAACCGGTCCTTAGATCTAAAGCAAGCAAACCACCATAACATCCAACCCATCCACATACCAGGCTTGCTTAGATCATCCATTACAATACCATATTAACTAGTTCATGTTAACCATAATCTCATCCATGCATAATTAAATTGAGTGATATAGTTGTTTCCCATCCCAGTTGATTAAGCGAAGCAAAAAGGTAAAAACCCTTCCCGACTCTCTACCATAAATTCCAGGTGACAAGGGTGGTTTAACAAGTCTAGTAAACTTCCTACCATAGGATTCCCATCAAATTGACACAGCATGCAGTTTTGCAAACAAAACATTTATTTTAGAACAGGATCAATATGCTTCAAGGACACTTGCCTTGCTCTTGCTGTTGATTAGGGTCAAAGCCTTCAAACTCTTGATGTTGTGGATCCTCCGTGGCACTCTCTAGCGCAAATCCGTCTAATCCACACAATAAACATACAAGACAAGAAACACAATCAACGAGTGCACAAATATTACTCAATATGTCATGACATGCATGATTGATGCAAATGCAAGGTAGAACTTGTTACTAGATTGCTTTTAATGATCACTAACTAGCTCTAATAGATTTTAACAAGTTTATACAGGTTTGGGGTCGATTAGATCAAATTTTAGAATTAATTCAACACAATTTAACCAGAAAGATCGGACTAGTCCGCTAGGGACCGGACAAGTCCGCACTTGACGAGATCAGCAGATTAGGGTTTTCTAGATCGACGTAAATTCGGAGATTAGGGGTTGAATTCACATAAGGAAAAGAGAATAGAAGGTATACCAGGTGTTTAGGACTCCAATGAATCAAGAAACTTGGAGGTAACACTTGGATCTTGATGATCTAGGGTTGGTGATGAACTTGGAGATGAATTGGTGGTGAAGAACGAAACTTGGTGGAGATCTTGATCCTCCTTCGTTTCCTCCTCCTCTTCCTCTTGCTTGGGATCTTCTCCTCCCTCCTTGATGGTGGCTCCCCACGAACTAGGGTTTGGGTGGGTGGAAAAGTGGCAAATAGATGTCAAACCAAGGGGTGGGGTTGTTTATATAGACATGGAGGCTAGAGTTAGATGGATTTCGAGTTTTGGGATGAGTAGAGGCCGGTTTAGAGTCCCACATGGGCTCTAAAAGAGTTGGGCACGACGTCCCTAGGCCCACTTGACGTGAAACCCAAGAAACCAGTCGTACAACAAAAGGTCAATCTCGGAGTCACGAAATATCGGACAAGTCCGGACAGGACCGGACTAGTCCGAAGTCGTCCAGAGAGAAAATCGGACAAGTCTGGCCAAAAATCGGACAAGTCCGATCTTAGTCAGAAAGGAAAACGGACAAGTCCGCTGGAACACCGGACTAGTCCAGAAAAGTCCAGGGACTTAGCAAATTTTCAAGGATTCATGGAATACCGGACTAGTCCGCACAAAATCGGACAAGTCCGAAGTTGTCCAGAGGCAAATATCGGACTAATCCGCAGCAAAAACGGACAAGTCCGTTTTTAGACAGAGAGAAATCGGACTAGTCCTCAGCAAAACCGGACTAGTCCGCACTTTCCTACATTTTTAAGTGCGGTTTCGCTCCAAATCAATTTTAAACTTGTTCCTCTTGTTATGGGTTAATGTTAAACATGTATATGAGTGCATGTAGGGTGTGATGCATGAAAATGAGGGTGTTACAAACCTACCCCCCCTTAAAATGAATCTCGCCCTCGAGATTCGACGCGGAAGAGAAGAGATAGGGAAATTCCTTCTTGAGATCATCTTCTAGCTCCCAAGTTGCTTCTTTTTCTGTGTGGTGCTTCCATTGAACTTTACACCATCGAATCACCTTGTTCCTTGTGACTCTCTCCTTGGTTTCCAAGATTTTGACCGGTTGCTCGGCATACGTCAAATCTTCCTCTAGTTCCAATTCTTCCATTGGCACTTGATCTTCCGGTACCCTGAGACACTTCTTGAGTTGGGAAACATGAAACACATCATGTACGTCTGAAAGATGAGCTGGCATCTCCAACTTATATGCTACTTCTCCTCTTTTGTCCAAAATCTTGAATGGTCCAATATAACGAGGTGCGAGCTTGCCTCTTATGTGAAACCTCTTATGACCTCTCATTGGTGACACCTTGAGGTAAACAAAATCTCCTATTTCAAAGGCTAATTTTCTTCTCCTATTGTCCGCATAGCATTTTTTCCTTGATTGGGCAGCCCTCAAGTTTCCACGAATTATTTGGACTTGCTTTTCGGCTTCTTGCAACATGTCCGGACCAAATACTTGAGTTTCTCCTGCCTCATTCCAGAATAAAGGTGTCCTACACTTCCTCCCATAAAGCGCTTCATATGGTGACATTTTCAAGCTTGCTTGGTAACTATTGTTGTATGAAAATTCTGCGTATGGCAAGCTTTTGTCCCAACTTTTCCCATGCTTTAAAGCACAAGCTCTTAACATGTCCTCCAAAATCTGATTGGTCCTCTCGGTTTGTCCATCCGTTTGAGGATGATATGCTGAACTAAAATTCAACCTCGTTCCCAAAGCTTCATGCAATTTTTGCCAAAATCTGGAGGTAAATTGAGAACCTCTATCCGAGACTATCTTCTTAGGGACTCCATGTCGACACACAATATGCTCCATGTATATTTCGGCCAATCGTGCAGCTGTATATTTGGTCTTCACAGGGACAAAATGAGCTGACTTGGTTAAGCGATCCACAATTACCCAAATTGAGTCATACCCGGACTGAGTACGCGGTAACCCAACTATGAAGTCCATACCAATTTCTTCCCACTTCCATTCCGGAATCTTCAACGGTTGCAATAATCCGGCTGGCCTTTGATGTTCCGCCTTGACTCGTTGGCACACATCACATAATGCTACATATTCAGCTATGTCCTTTTTCATGCTATTCCACCAATAGCAAGTCTTCAAGTCTTTGTACATCTTCGTACAACCAGGGTGAATCGAGTAAGGCGAGTCATGTGCCTCCTTTAATATTGTCTCCCGAATATGCTTTACATTAGGCACAACGATCCTCTTTCCAAGCCATAAGGTACCATGTTCGTCTTCATCAAATCTGAATTCTCTCCCTTCTTTGATTCTTTCCTTGATTTCCTTGATCTCCTCATCCGTGGTTTGTGCTTCTCGAATTTCTTGCTCCAAGGTTGGGTTTAACTCCATCATCTCCATCTCGTTTACAAACCCAAGGTTCAACCGTTCAAACTCCTTGCATAACTCGGACGGTAACTCTCGAACTGTGAGTTGATGACTTACTCCCTTTCTACTCAAAGCATCGGCCACTACATTGGCTTTTCCCGAATGATAGTTGATCCCCAAATCATAATCTTTGATGAGCTCCAACCATCTTCGTTGCCTCAAGTTCAGATCAGTTTGTGTGAAAATATACTTCAAACTCTTATGATCCGTGTAAATTTCACACCTATGTCCAAGAATATAGTGTCTCCAAATATTCAATGCATGTACCACGGCTGCTAGTTCAAGATCATGCGTGGGGTAATTCTGCTCATGTTTCTTCAATTGTCTCGACGCATAGGCGACCACTTGACCTTCTTGCATCAATACACACCCAAGTCCTTGTCTTGATGCATCACAATTGATGTCGAATCTCTTGCTTACATCCGGCAATACCAAAACCGGGGCTGTTGTCAACCTCTTCTTCAACTCCTCAAAACTATTCTGACAAGCTTCAATCCATTGGAATGCCTTTCCCTTCGTTAGCAACTCCGTCATAGGCTTGGCTATCTTGGAAAAGTCCTTGATGAATCGACGGTAATATCCAGCCATTCCAAGAAAACTCCTTATTTCCTTGACGTTTTGCGGTGGTTCCCACTTCAACACGTCTCTCACTTTTCCGGGGTCAACCGATACTCCTCCTCCTGAGATTATATGACCCAAAAATGGCACCTCTTTCAACCAAAACTGGCACTTGTTGAACTTGGCATACAATTGATGCTCCCTCAATTTCTGCAGCGTAAGCCTCAAGTGTTCCTCATGTTCCTTCTCATCCTTCGAGTAGATCATAATATCATCAATAAACACCACAACGAACTTATCTAAGTACTCCATGAAGACCTTATTCATGAGGTACATAAAGTAGGCAGGTGCGTTTGTCAATCAAAAAGACATCACAGTGTACTCATAAGATCCATACCGTGTCCTAAAAGCTGTCTTGGGTATGTCCGATGGTCTAATCTTCATTTGAAAGTATCCCGACCTCAAGTCAATCTTAGAGAAGACACAAGCACCCTTCATCTGATCAAACAAGTCTTCTATGTGTGGCAAGGTGTACTTGTTCTTGATTGTTACCTCGTTGAGAGCTCGGTAATCCACGCACATCCTTTGGGATCCGTCCTTCTTGTCCACAAATAGAACGGGCGCTCCCCAAGGCGAAGAGCTAGGGCGAATGAAACCCTTCTCTAATTGCTCTTGAATCTGCTTCTTGAGCTCCGCTAATTTCATAGGAGGCATCCTATACGGCCTTTTAGCTATAGGTGCAGTTCCAAGTATTAAATCAATAACAAACTTGATGTCTCGATCGGGTGGCATACCTGGCAACTCATCCGGAAACACATCCAAAAATTCACATACAACCGGAATCTCCTCAATTGCGGCACCGTCCATATGATTCAGCTCTAATTGCTTCGGTGCATGTTGGGTTGCTTCAAATTCTATGGTGATCCCTTCCTCATTGGTCAACTTCACCGTCCTTGTGGCACATTCAATAACTCCATTGTGCTTCCTCAACCAGTCCATACCAAGTATAATATCCAACCCTTGAGAATCCAAAACAATGAGGTTGGCGGAGAAGTCTACCCCCCTTATTCTAAGGCTTACTTTTGGACATACTATATTTGTCCTCATCTCTCCTCCAGGAGACTTAACCAACAGAGTAAACTTCATATGAGAGATAGGCAAACTATACTTGGCAACATACTTCGATGCAATATGCGATTCTCTAGAATCAAATAACATAGTCGCGGGTTTGGAGTTGGCGAGAAACATACCAATGACCACGTCATCCGCTTGTTGAGCATCCTCCGTAGAGACATGGTTCACGTTGCCACGAGCAAAGTTCTGCTGTCCACGGCTTCCTTGTGGCTGTCCTCCATTAGGTCTTGGGTTTTGCCTCGATGCATTGCTTCCTTGACCAAGGCCCGACTTAGGACATTGATGTGCAAAGTGTCCAGCTTCTCCAAAAGTATAGCACTTCTTAACTCCACCAGAATTATTGGGACGAGCTTGGTTTTGAACATTGGCTCCAGGAACTTCAGCACGAGGTGCATAAGGCATCGGAGGCCTAGGTGCTTGCATGGCAGGGCGCTGCTGCACAAACTGAGTTGGGCGCGGTGCATAACCAGGGCGCTGAGCAGGAATAGAGGAGCTGTAATGAGGCGCATTGGGTGGCGCAAAGCGAGGGCGCACATTACTTCCTTGTTGCTGTCCTTGATATGGCGCCTTCCTCTTGATTTCTTGCTCCATCTCATGGATCTTGTTCTCAACCACAATTGCTTTGTCCACAAGCTTCTGGAAATTGACATAATCACAATTGAGCAATTGCACTTGGATCGTATTGTTCAATCCCCTCATGAACAAGTATTGCTTCCGGCTGTCCCGGCTAACATCCTCAGGCACATACTTGAGAGTTGAGTGAACTTATTGAGATATTCACTCACGCTTGATTTTCCTTGTCTCAAGTTCTCAAATTCTTGCCTCTTCAAGATCATAACACCTTCCGGCACATAATGAGAACGGAAACTCTCCTTGAATTCCGCCCAGGTAATTCTCTCTTGGTTCTCATGAGCATTGCAATAGGCATCCCACCAATCTGCAGCTTCTCCAACGAGTTGATGAGAAGCAAATAGCACCTTCTCCCGGTCGCTGCATTGGACAATGGCTAGCTTCTTCTCCACGGACTTGAGCCAATCATCAGCATCCATAGGGTCAACAGCTTGAGCAAAGGTTGGTGGCCTAGTCCTCATAAACTCTCCCAATCGGTTATGAGGAGGTGGGGGTGGCGGTGGAGGCATGTGGGGCTGATTGTTGATATTGCCAGCCTGCAGCTGTCCCATAGTCTGTATCATGGTCTGCATGAGCTGGTTTTGCATGGCCAATAGCTGCTCGATGTTGATAGCTCCCTGAGTAGATCCTTGCCCATTGTTGTTCTGAGGTACTCCATTGTTCTCCTCCTCATCATTTCCATCCCTCTGGTTGCGAGTCCTCACCATCCGAAGAAAAGCAGTATGTAAGAATTAGAAAACGTCCCCAACTATATGCATCAAGGGATATGAAACTAAACAACTAGCTACACTAGCCTAAGTGGACATGGCAATGCTAAAGCATCCCAAAATCCTCTATTAAGCACACAAGCAACCAATATATATAGCAAGCAGCACTCCAAGCAAAAACACATCGATCCCTGAGTGCTCCTATGTGCTCTAAAGTGTCCATTCTATCTAGGCTGCGTCTTACGGTCAACCTGTGGCTCTGATACCAATCTGTGATGCCCGGTTCCGAAAATGAACCAAGCTAACGCATATGTGTGCCCAGGATGTTCATCACACATACACGAGTGCAATCACAAAAGAGTATACAGAAAATTACCTCAGAACAAGATTAATTAACCAAATTTTATTACACAAACCATATTATCCTCGAATACAAGCTCTGATGAATATTAATGACAAGTTCAACTAATGCAGCGGAAATAAACTAATTAAGCAACTAAGCAAACTAAGCATAAGCAATAGGGTATATATGCGCAGCTCCAATCAACACCACAGGCAAAGCTGACGGTAGACACGGCCTAGAACTCCGCATTATCGCCATTAAAATCCCAGTCCTGACCTGCAACTGTTGGGGTGGGGGATTGCAAGAGTGAGTACATGTCGTACTCAGCAACTGTGGAAAGTATGACATGTGGATGATTCAAATGACGACAATAATAATGGTAAAGTGCTGAAAAGTACATTAGAACATTTGGAAAGCAATACATTACATGTATGTGAAATAAACCCATCATAATCATAAGTAATACCATAATACCAAACTGAATTCATTACCATCATCAATAATTCCAGATTTCACCATCGTCAATAACCATATTCAATACCAGAAATTAATCCGTAACCATCCGTAACCATTACCAGACCATAACCATCCCAAATTCCAATTTCCCTCTAATCATGGAAGTTGTCCAGGTGCTCATAACCGGGAGCATGGCTATCATGATAGTTTTAATTAACACTCTGCAGAGTTTGTACCTCTTTACCCACGTGTTCGTGATTTCATCACCCTTTGGCGACTAAGAACCTCTCTTATGCCCATGACCCGTCGGTCACATTACACACTTCCGTTGGTGTGTGGCCAAGAGATCACAAAATAGCCTTTACAAAGGGATTACTAGCCTATTTAGACCCCACTGAGGTTTCACCGGTGGCGATGTCTCCCGCAGAGCACATCTTCAACCAAGGGCCCCCTCTTGAGCCATTCGGATCCCAGGGTAGTCCCACCAATCATCAACAAACCCAATCCGACTACCCCTTCCCCGAGCATCCACAATGGTCCAAACAGCACTAGCAAAGCCCTAATTAATCAGCTACGCCGCACCCATACTTGGCCTCGTGGTGGCACTGTAGTCCTGGCTTATTCTCGCATGAACCGGTCCTTAGATCTAAAGCAAGCAAACCACCATAACATCCAACCCATCCACATACCAGGCTTGCTTAGATCATCCATTACAATACCATATTAACCAGTTCATGTTAACCATAATCTCATCCATGCATAATTAAATTGAGTAATACAGTTGTTTCCCATCCCAGTTGATTAAGCGAAGCAAAAAGGTAAAAACCCTTCCCGACTCTCTACCATAAATTCCAGGTGACAAGGGTGGTTTAACAAGTCTAGTAAACTTCCTACCATAGGATTCCCATCAAATTGACACAGCATGCAGTTTTGCAAACAAAACATTTATTTTAGAACAGGATCAATATGCTTCAAGGACACTTGCCTTGCTCTTGCTGTTGATTAGGGTCAAAGCCTTCAAACTCTTGATGTTGTAGATCCTCCGTGGCACTCTCTAGCGCAAATCCGTCTAATCCACACAATAAACATACAAGACAAGAAACACAATCAACGAGTGCACAAATATTACTCAATATGTCATGACATGCATGATTGATGCAAATGCAAGGTAGAACTTGTTACTAGATTGCTTTTAATGATCACTAACTAGCTCTAATAGATTTTAACAAGTTTATACAGGTTTGGGGTCGATTAGATCAAATTTTAGAATTAATTCAACACAATTTAACCAGAAAGATCGGACTAGTCCGCTAGGGACCGGACAAGTCCGCACTTGACGAGATCAGCAGATTAGGGTTTTCTAGATCGACGCAAATTCGGAGATTAGGGGTTGAATTCACATAAGGAAAAGAGAATAGAAGGTATACCATGTGTTTAGGACTCCAATGAATCAAGAAACTTGGAGGTAACACTTGGATCTTGATGATCTAGGGTTGGTGATGAACTTGGAGATGAATTGGTGGTGAAGAACGAAACTTGGTGGAGATCTTGATCCTCCTTCGTTTCCTCCTCTTCTTCCTCTTGCTTGGGATCTTCTCCTCCCTCCTTGATGGTGGCTCCCCACGAACTAGGGTTTGGGTGGGTGGAAAATTGGAAAATAGATGTCAAACCAAGGGGTGGGGTTGTTTATATAGACATGGAGGCTAGGGTTAGATGGATTTCGAGTTTTGGGATGAGTAGAGGCCGGTTTAGAGTCCCACATGGGCTCTAAAAGAGTTGGGCACGACGTCCCTAGGCCCACTTGACGTGAAACCCAAGAAACCAGTCGTACAACAAAAGGTCAATCTCGGAGTCACAAAATATCGGACAAGTCCGGACAGGACCGGACTAGTCCGAAGTCGTCCAGAGAGAAAATCGGACAAGTCTGGCCAAAAATCGGACAAGTCCGATCTTAGTCAGAAAGGAAAACGGACAAGTCCGCTGGAACACCGGACTAGTCCGGAAAAGTCCAGGGACTTAGCAAATTTTCAAGGATTCATGGAATACCGGACTAGTCCACACAAAATCGGACAAGTCCGAAGTTGTCCAGAGGCAAATATTGGACTAATCCGCAGCAAAAACGGACAAATCTGTTTTTAGACAGAGAGAAATCGGACTAGTCCTCAGCAAAACCGGACTAGTCCGCACTTTCCTACGTTTTTAAGTGCGGTTTCGCTCCAAATCAATTTTAAACTTGTTCCTCTTGTTATGGGTTAATGTTAAACATGTATATGAGTGCATGTAGGGTATGATGCATGAAAATGAGGGTGTTACACCCAGCTGGGAGGGACCCTTCTGAGTGATCAAAGTATCCCGTCCTGGATGCGTTCGCTTGGCAATTGAGGATGGGACACCTCTCCCAAATCCTTGGAACATTGAGCACCTCCGTAAGTTCTACGCTTAATATCACGGAGGTGAGTCTGTAATTACATGTGATGTATGTTATAGAGTCATTGTATAGAGTCGGGTAGCTCCTCCGAGAGGGCAGTCGGACCTACCCCGTTAGGTCCACAACATCCATGCAACACTTGTCACAGTCTCAGAACTAAAAGTGTAGCTAGCTACCTTGGGTCAAATGAGAAACGAAACACACTTAGCCTGGTTCCGTACCCTAAGAGTGTACTTGTTTCCCCTGTACCCCAGACCTATAATGAAAGACTTCATTGTGTGAAAACAGACTCCACGTGCATTTACTTTGTACATGCTCAATATTTTTTATTTTTCTCTTTCTTGTCTATAACAAAGTTGTGCAGTTCTTAAGAAACTTCAGCTCGACCAATTTATGTACAATTCGAGTTGCATTGTCTATTCTCCCGGATCCAAATATTGTGGATGGTCTACTCGTCTGAATGCCGCCAAGCCAATCTAGGGCCGGAGTGTGCTATCGACTTAGTCTAGTCATGCACCCTAAGTACGCCACTCTACCTACACCCCGGCACGCCGAAGAAGGCGAGTCCAGAAACGATCGGACCTGAAGGAAACAAGACTGCGCTATTGATTGTATTTAGAATTCTGTTCGACCTAAAACTTTCTCGGGAATAGTAAGCCGCAATGAAGTTATAGATAGAAAATGGATTTTACTGTTTTTCTTGACTTCAGTGTGCAGGAAAAATAAATATTTCATGTTGATGGTGAATGAAGCCGGAGCTGCCAAAGCTCCGACATCCTCTAGGCGGTTTGTGGTCGATGTTCAAACATTGACATCGAGCGTTGCTGGAGCTACTCAGCTCCGGTAAAGCTAGAGGGGCAAGCCGTCAATGTGAAGAAAATATGGTGGAAAGACTCTAAACTGGAGTCTGCCGTTGACACACCATGTGTTGACAGAGGTCACTGCCGGAGCTACCAAGCTCCGACACCCCAGAGGGCTAATCATCGATGCTTTACATGTTGATGGAGACTACTGCCAGAGCTACTAAGCTGCAGCGATGGTCAGTGGCGGAGCTACTAAGCTCCGACAGCCTCAGGGGGCCTACACTATCGAAGACTTCGGACCTACATTCTACAAGTTCGAAGCATGCAAGTCTTCAACTGTTACATCCTCTTGGTACATATTCACAATCAAATTGTGTACATCTACCAGGGGGCCAAGGGAGACAAAGGTGTTGAAGACAAAAAATGAAATTCATAAAAAAATTTGGATTTCATTCATCTGGAGACAAGAGATTACAAAATTGGAGAAGAAGAAGAGAGAATACAAGCGGGAGCTACAGAGAGATGGTCCTAAACCCTATGGAAGAACTGGGCGACCTTCTGGGCCACCTCCGACATGCTGGCTCGGGCTGCTTCACCCTCTCCTTCGATGGGGCCTTCAAGCACCGAGTCCAGAGGGAATCAAGGGTCCGACTGGTGTAGCACGTCAGCACGAACTCTGCGACGTTCTTCGCTAGGGACTGTCCCTTAGTTTCCAACTGGTCCGTGATGACATCACCCATCTTGGTGAGCTTGTCGCCTGCTGAACTCAGCGCCTCCAACGGCTGGTCCAGCTCTGGCTCCGGATCATCCGGACGCACGGGACTGAAGCCCATTGGCGTCAGCGCGTCGTTGGCCTTGCCCAGGAAGTCCCCAACTTGTTGGGACTCTGCAACCCTTGCGCTGCGCATCTCCTCCAAGGATCTTTTGGCCGCCGCAAGCTCCGAGTTCTCCCGAGCAAGATGCTCCACTTCTTTGGCATTCTGCTGAATCTTTTCAGCAACCTGCCTTTTGAGTTTATTGAGCTCTTCCTCCTGGAGGTGGATCTCATTTCGGCGGTTGACCAGATGCTTCTCTCGGCCCTGCACTTTCTTCTCCCTGGCAGCGATGGCATTCTCCTACTTGTAGAGATCTTGCCCTTGCTCCCGGGCCTTCTTCTCTTCCTCCTCGCAATGCTCCTCCAATTTCTTGGTGCATTCTTCGAGGCTCTTGTCAGCCAGAGCTGTCTTTTGGACAAGCTCTTCCCCCCCCCCTTCACGAGGTCATCCTGCAGCTCCAGGAATTTTTGCTCTTCATCTTCGAGCCTTCTCTCCCGCGCTTCAAGAGCCTCCCGGCGCTTGACGAGACTATCGTGGATGGCAACGAGCCTTTCCTGGCGATCACCGCCATGCTATTTACAGCTTTGGCCTGCTCATAGATGGCCCAGGACTGGTTGCTGAGGGATCGTGTCATGCTTTCCCTCTCATCCAACACCTTACCCTAGTACTCCAGGCGGACCTTCTCCCTCTGCACCCACTCCTTATCGTCAGCCAGCCTCGATTGTGCTAGCTTGGTCTCAAAATGGAGTCGGTTGCGCCACCTCCTAAGGGTTTGGCACTCCTCCTCGAGGACCTTGCTGTCGTGGTAGAAAGCCAGGTGGACCTGGCGAAGACTGGAGCAGGCATTGTCAATAGAAAACAATAGGTGGATCGGGTCCGGACCTGCTGGGGTCCTCTCCGCTGGCTCCAGCGGATCTTCAGTGACAAAAATTGGGTCCCACTCTACAAGAGCGAACCCCTGAGCTTCCATGGCGCTAAGGCCGTCCTCCGAGATAGCCTCGGCCACCGCCGAGGAAGGTCCTGCAGCAGAAGTTCCGACCTCCGGAATTGGCTCTGAAGGTCCCGCCGCCAGGTCATCAACAACTGGCCCCTCAGGAGGGGGGCCAGCAGCTTCATCTTGGCATCCTGGCTCAACAGCGGGCGCCTCCGGGATCACAACTTCCGGAACAGGTGTTGAAGGTTCAGTCGAAGTAGGAGCTACTTTCGGCTCAGGCGCTGGCGCTTCAACCACCATAGGCTCAGGCGCCGACACCTCCGCAACAACTGGCTCGGACGCCAGAACCTCTTCAACGACCGGCTCTACAGCCGGAACTTCTGCAGCAACCAGCTCTACCACCAGAGCTTCCTCAACAACCGGCTCAAGTGCCGGAACTTCATCAACACCCGGCTCCACCGCCGGGACCTCATCAACCACCAGCTCGCCTATTGGGGCTTCAACAACATCCGGCTCTAGGGCCGGAATCGTAGCTACCTCCAGCTCTGCGGTCGGAGCATCCAACATCTCAGCATCCAAGCCTGGAGCTTCAACTTCAAGGTTGGTGCCGCTGGTACATCTTCATTCCCGTGGTACGGCGCTACCACGGGAGCTTCTGGGGATGAGTCGAGGTCCAAGACCACGACAGCCAGCGCTGGGGCTGCCGCAGCCTCAACCACCTCTTGGGGCGGCGCTGGAATTAGAGCCGGAGCTTCAGCCTGCACAGCCTCAACTATTGCTGCAGGGACCGGAGCTTCTGCCCTTTTCTTAGGCACACTGTGGATGAAGGATGAATAAAATCAAAATACAGACATAACAATAAAACAACTGGTTGAGGTAAAAAAGCAAAAATTACCTCGGAAGGCTTCTGCACTAGTTAGCATGGAACCTCTTTTCCGGACGCTCCGGACTGACCCCAGCCGCCACCGGCGTGGAAATCCCAGAAGGTCCCCCGGAGCTTACTGTTGCTACCGTCATTGCCTTGGTTGAGGACCCCCTCGACCAGGAAGGATCTCTGGACCCAAAGCCCTCAGCTGGCCCTGGTGCTGGAGTCACATGGCCGGAGCTAGCACCCCGGGAAGATGCCGCTACTGGAGTAGATGCCGCCATTGAAGACCTCCCCCTCCGGGGAGAAGGAGCCACCGTGGAAGAAGCAAGCCTGGACGAACCTTCCGTCGGCATGTTTCAGCTTCCTCTTATAGCTCGAGGGCTCGGCCAACTCCTTGCCCTTGCCGACGACTTCGGTTCTTGGCTTTGGGGCGGGAACGGAGCCGCCTTCAGAAGCTCCGGAGATTGCCAACCCGGTGGTCGAACGCCTCTCAACGACACCAAGGTCGTCAAGCACCGGCATTGTCCGTCGGAGCTCCCTGCTGAACTCTGCCTCCATGTTCAGAGGGAGGAAAGCTGCCGGCAGAGCCAAGTCATCACCCTCGACGTCGATGCCATGCTGGAACTTCTTGAGGTGAAACTCCAAAGTTGCACCCTCCATGTTAGACTTCAAACCGGTGTCGATCCGGTCGTCGTCCAGCATACTATTGAGGGCCCAAGCAAGCTTCTCCCTCTTCATTAGTAGATCCCACCTGTTGGTCAGGAAGTTGCAAAACACTGCCTGAGGAGTCACCCCTCCTTCCACGCAATGGCGGATCCTGGTCAGAGAACGGTTGAAGGCGTCCGACAACACCGGAGCTTCACTCTAAACTACAGTGTCGATGTTGGGGAGGCCTTCCGGCAGCTCCAGCTTCTCGTGCTCCTCCACCCTTATGACAATCCAATCCTTCATCCTGTCGCCCCACCTTCCTGAAGGGAACGATCGCAAGTACTTGTACGGGCACTTCTTGCGCTTCACAAAATAGTAGAAGCCAAGGTACTCGTCACTCCTGCTGGTAGTGTGGACAGTGAAGAAGGTGCAGAAGAGCTCAATGCAGGGGGGAATGCCCACCCACATCTCGCAGAAGTGGACAAAGGTCGACACCAAGAGAATGGTGTGGGGTCCAATGTGATACAACTGCAGACCATAAAAGTCTAGCAGCATCAAGAAGAAAGAGGAGAAAGGTGGGATCAGTCCCACCATGGCGTACGTGGAGAAGTACACCATGTTGCCGGCGTGTTCCTTCTCGAACGGAAGCTTGCTGGCGCGGACCAAGTGGTTGAAGAAGTCAGGGGACCATCCCATGAGGGCCCGAACCTTCTTCAAATCACCATCGGTCTTCATTCGGCTATGGCGGAGACCCAACTCCATCGCGGCACAGTGAGGTAAAAGAGGAAAACCAAGCGAAAGTTTGGAAAGTTTGAGCGCAAGTTCGAATGAAAGGCATAAAGAACCCCAAACGGTGCGTGCTTTCCTTCTTAAGTAAGCCCCCGCAACACTTGGATGGAAACTACAGACAAGCCGACGATACCAGTCAAAAACTTCACCCTGCCAATGACAATGGGGCCCAGGGCCACCCCGACGATCAAGTCGAGGTTCTTACCCCAGGCGAACGGTTGCCATCATGAAAGGCGGGAAACCCGAAGGTGGCAGCCTGACAGGGCGCGCGGATCCGATATGATTTTCGTATCGGGAACCGGCGACCTTCAATTGCGTGAGTTCCGCACGCTGAGATCTCACCTGCCGCATCCAGGATATGCCATGCAGCGGTGGTTTAACTGCGAACTATCGCCAACGGCACGTTCGAAGACCCTTGAAGACACGGCTCAAAAACCGAAGAATGGACCCACCTCCGGCAGAATGACCTCATCCAAAAGGTCTCACCCGAAGGTGGGCCCAAGGGGCCACTATCGATACCCTACGTACCGGATATCCCTTGAGATTGCAAAGATCACAAGGAAACTCCACCTACCATATTTGAAGACCTCTGAAGGCCCCACATGTCAGGCGTAACCGGACCTGCTTCCCGGACATGGTTAGTCCCAGGGCCGCCACATGTATCATAAGACCGGAGCTATCGCCCACACATGGGAAAGCTCCGGACTAGATACCAATAAGGCCTCCCCGGACCTAACCCCAGATAGAGGGAAGCTCCGGTACCGACACGTGTTCAACATCATTGGACCTACCCGTCCACGACGGTAAGCTCCGGAGCTGCCACGTGGCCGACTGTTGGACCTTCAACTTCAACAATCAAGCTGGTGGACCCCCAACGGCTCCGGACCTTCAAGGAGCAATCATAGACTTCAAGACCCGATTAAGTTTCATTAATGCTATATTATGACACACGATCGGATGGCCCTTAATATCGATAATGGGACTGTTAAGGCCCGTTACCAGGTTATTAAGGGTAATTAACCTCATTATTTGTGTATCAAGCATGTGTAACCGCCGGGGCCACATGTCGGGCTAGGCTAACGGTGTAACGACCAGTCCTTGTACTATAAAAGGACTGGTCGACGATACACAAGGGACGACTCCAGACCACTACTGGAACTCCCTGAGATAGACGAGCTTCTTCTTCTGGAGCTTCTTCTAGACTAACACTCTCAATACAACACCAACACACCCCGTGGAGTAGGGTATTACGCTCAAGCGGCCCGAACCATGTAAATCTCTGTGTCCACTTGTATTTCACCTTCTTGAATCTCTGCGCGCCCATACCGAACTATAACTCCTCGATCTACCAACGGTAGTGTCGGGAGATCTGCCGGATCCAAACTCTGACAGTGGATGTAGGCTTCTTCGTGGAGCTGAACCAAGAGATAAATCTTGTCTCGCTTGTCTCTTTGCATTTCGTAATCACTAGAATTGCTATTAGCATTCATATTGCTCTTCATATTTGATCATTGTTGAAATCTTGTAACCTAATTGCTTTAACTTGTCAATCTCAGTAGTACTAGGTTACCATACATTGCTTACATCATTCGTGAACCTAAATTCCTCAAATAACTTGTAGAAATCAAGTTTTTATGTTTTCGCCCCTGTGCTGAGCGCACTAGTCTGGCCCTGTCCGGACAAGTCAGGCCTCAGCGATTTAGTCTCATTTGATAAAGCCATTTTAGGTTTTATTGCCTATTCACCCCCTCTAAGCGACTTCCACTCATTCATTCAATGAATGTGTTCATCTCTGTGTGATATCAAGTGAACGAAGCAAAAGGGAGAAGATCATGAAGTACGCCCGCGAATTGGAGACGCGATAATAAAAGGAGACGAGCTTTCTATAAAGCAAGTCTCATTTACTTTCGTTCATAGGAGACGCACTTTGTGCTAAGCCCATCTCCTTTTTGTCGAAGGAGCGGGCGCGTCTCGGATATTAACTTAAATGAGACGCATCGTAAAGTAGGTCATCTCCTTTTACACTCAACGGAGCCATGTATAGATCCTCACTGAAGCGGGCGTGTCTCGTTTACCCATATCAGAGATAGTTGCCTTTGCGCTCATCGCTGATCTTTATCTCCTATTTTAGTTTCTTACGTAGTGAAGGCCACTTTCCTTTTTAATTTTGTGAGTTTTTTTTTTCAGATTTGGAAAGAATGGGCTCTGGGCCTAATTCAACAGTGGGCTGGTTCCTTAGTTCTTGGGCCACCCGAAGCTTTCATTATTTTAGCATATTTCCTGTAACACCCTCATTTTCATGCATCATGTCTTGTATACATTCATATACATGTTTAACATTAATCCACATAAAGAGGAACATGTTTAAAATTGATTTGGAACAAAACCGCACTTAAAACGCAGGAAAGTGTGGACTAGTCCATTTTTGCTGCGGACTAGTCCGATTTCTCTCTGACTAAAAACGGACTTGTCCATTTTTGCTGCGGATTAGTCCGATTTTTAGCACTGGAAACTTTTGGACTTGTCCGATTTTGTGCAGACTAGTCCGATATTCCAAGAATCCTTGAAAAATTGCCAAGTCCCTGGACTTTTCCGGACTAGTCCGGTGTTCCAGCGGACTTGTCCGTTTCCCTTTCTGTTCAAATTCGTACTTGTCTGATGTTTGGCCAGACTTGTTCGATTTTCTCTCTGGACGACTTCGGACTAGTCCGGTCCTGTCCGGACTTGTCCGATATTTCGCGACTACGAGTTGATCTTTTGTTTTATGACTTGTTTCTTGGGTTTCACGTTAAGTGGGCCTAGGGACGTCGTGCCCAACTCTTTTAGAGCCCATGTGGGACTCTAAACCGGCCTCTACTCATCCCAAACTCAGAATCCATCTAACCCTAGCCTCCACCTCTATATAAACAACCCCACCCCTTGGATTGACATCTATTTGCCACTTTTCCACCCACCCAAACCCTAGTTCGTGCAGAGCCACCATCAAGGAGGGAGGAGAAGACCCCAAGCAAGAAGAAGAAGAGGAGGAAACGAAAGAGGATCAAGATCTCCACCATGTTTCGTCCTTCACCACCAATTCATCTCCAAGTTCATCACCAACCCTAGATCATCAA
Source organism: Tuctoria greenei (assembly GCA_036927565.1). Classification (NCBI taxonomy): domain Eukaryota; kingdom Viridiplantae; phylum Streptophyta; class Magnoliopsida; order Poales; family Poaceae; genus Tuctoria; species Tuctoria greenei. Next base: position 159,053,364 of record JAYESD010000006.1, read on the forward strand.
GATCCAAGTGTTATCTCCAAGTTTCTTGATTCATTGGAGTCCTAAACACCTGGTATACCTTCTATTATCTTTTCCTTACGAGAATTCAACCCCTAATCTCCAAATTCACGTCGACCTAGAAAACCCTAATCTACTGATCTCGTCAAGTGCGGACGTGTCCGGTCCCTAGTGGACTAGTCCGATCTTCCTGGTTAAATTGTGTTGAATTGACTCGAAAATTTGATCTAATCAACTCCAGACCTGTATAAACTTGTTAAAAGCTATTAGAACTAGTTAGAGATCATTAAAAGCAATCTAGTAACAAGTTCTACCTTGCATTTGCATTAATCATGCATGTCATGTCATATTGAGTAATATTTGTGCAATCTTTGATTGTGTTTCTTATCTTGTATGTTTATTGTGTGGATTAGACGGATTTGCGCTAGAACGTGCCGCAGAGGATCTACAGCACCAAGAGTTTGAAGGCTTTGATCCTGATCAACAGCAAGAGCAAGGCAAGTGTCCTTGAAGCATATTGATCCCGTTTTAAAATAAATGTTTGTTTGCAAAACTGCATGCTTGTGTCAAATTGATGGGAATCCTATGGTATGAAGTTTACTAGATTTTCTAAACCACCCTTGTCGCCTGGAATACATGGTAGAGAGTCGGGAAATGGCTTTTTACCTTTTTGCCTCGCATCAACTGGGATGGAAACCAACTATACCACTCAATTTAATTATGCATGGATGAGATTATGGTTAACATGAACTGGTTAAATATGATATGGTAATGGGTGATCTAAGCAAGCCTGGTATGTGGATGGGTTGGATGTTATGGTGGTTTGCTTGCTTTAGATCTAAGGACCGGTTCATGCGAGAATAAGCCAGGACTACAGTGCCACCACGAGGCCAAGTATGGGTGCGGCGTAGCTGATTAATTAGGGCTTTGCTAGTGCTGTTTGGACCATTATGGATGCTCGGGGAAGGGGTAGTCAGATTGGGTTTGTTGATGATTGGTGGGACTACCCTGGGATCCGAATGGCTCAAGAGGGGGCCCTTGGTTGAAGATGTGCTCTGCGGGAGACATCGCCACCGGTGAAACCTCAGTGGGGTCTAAATAGGCTAGTAATCCCTTTGTAAAGGCTATTTTGTGATCTCTTGGCCATACACCAAAGGAAGTGTGATTGGCATAAGGCAGATTCTTTAGTCGCCGACGGGTGATGAAATCACAAACACGTGGGTAAAGAGGTACAAACTCTGCAGAGTCTAAATAAACTATCATGATAGCCGTGCTCCCAGTTATGAGCACCTGGACAACTTCCATGATTAGAGGGAAATTGGTAATTGGGATGGTTATGGTCAGTATTATGGTTATGGATTAATTTCTGGTATTGAATATGGTTATTGGCAAATGGTGAAATCTGGAATTATTGATGAGGATGGTGAACTATGGATTGGTATTGTGATATTATTTATGACTATGATGGGTTTACTTCACATACATGTAACATATTGCTTTTCAAATGTTTTAATGTACTTTTCAGCACTTTGCCATTATTATTGTCGTCATTTGAATCAGCGACATGTCATACTTTCCACACTTGCTGAGTACGACATGTACTCACTCTTGCAATCCCCCCAAACAGTTGCAGGTTAGGATTGGGAGTTTAATGGTGATAATGCGGAGTTCTAGGCCGTGTCTACCGTCAGCTTTGCCTGTGGTGTTGATTGGAGCTGCGCATATATATCCCTTATGCTTAGCTTGCTTAGTTGCTTAATTAGTTTATTTCCACTGCATTAGTTGAACTTGTCATTAATATTCATTAGAGCTTGTATTCAAGGAAAATCTGGTTTTTGTAATAAAATTTGGTTAATTAATTTTGTTCTGTGGTAATTTTCTGTATACTCTTTTGTGATTGCACTCGTGTATGTGTGATGAACATCCTAGGCACACATATGCGTTAGCTTAGTTCATTTTTCGGACCGGGCATCACAGATTGGTATCAGAGCCACAATTTGACCGTAGGATGCAGCCTAGATAGAATGGACACTTTAGAGCACATAGGAGCACTCAGGAATCGATGTGTTTTTATTTGGAGTGCTGTTTGCTATATATATTGTTTGCTTGTGTGCTTAATAGAGGATTTTGGGATGCTTTAGCATTGCCATGTCCACCTAGGCTAGTGTAGCTAGTTGTTTAGTTCATATCCCTTGATGCATATAGTTGGGGACGCTCTCTAATTCTTGCCTATTGCTTTTCTTCAGATGGTGAGGATTCGCAACCAGAGGTATGGCAATAATGAGGAGGAGGACAATGGAGTACCTCAGAACAACATTGGACAAGGATCTACTTAGGGAGCTATCAACATTGAGCAGCTCTTGGCTATGCAAAACCAGCTCATGTAGACCATGATACAAACAATGGGACAGCTGCAGGCTGGTAATATCAACAATCAGCCCCACATGCCTCCACCGCCACCCCCGCCCCCTCATAACCGATTGGGAGAGTTTATGAGGACTAGGCTGCCAACCTTTGCTCAAGCCGCCGACCCTATGGATGCGGATGATTGGCTCAAGTCCGTGGAGAAGAAGCTAGCTATTGTCCAATGCAGTGACCGGGAGAAGGTGCTATTTGCTTCTCATCAACTAGTTGGAGCAGCTGCCGATTGGTGGGATGCTTATTGCAATGCTCATGAGAACCAAGAGAGAATTACTTGGGCCAAATTCAAGGAGAATTTCTGTTCTCATTATGTGCCCGAGGGTGTTATGATTTTGAAGAGGCAAGAATTTGAGAATTTAAGGCAAGGAAAATCAAGCGTGAGTGAATATCTCAACAAGTTCACTCAACTCTCAAGATATGTGCCTGAGGATGTTAGTCGGGACAGATGGAAGCAATATTTGTTCATGAGAGTCCTCAACAATGAGATCCAAGTGCAGCTACTCAACTGCGATTATGCCGATTTCCAGAAGCTTGTGGACAAAGCAATTGTGGTGGAGAACAAGATCCGTGAGATGGAGCAAGAAATCAAGAGGAAGGCGCCATATCAAGGACAGCAACAAGGAAGTAATGTGCGCCCTCGCCTTGCACCACCCAATGCTCCTTACTTCAGCCCTTCTATTCCTGCTCAGCGCCCTGGTTATGCACCACGCCCAACTCAGTTTGTGCAGCAGCGCCCTGTCAAGCACCTAGGCCTCCGATGCCTTATGCGCCTCGTGCTGATTTTCCTGGAGCCAATGCTCAAAACCAGGCTCGTCCCAATAATTCTGGTGGAGTTAAGAAGTGTTATACTTGTGGAGAAGCTGGACACTTTGCGCATCAATGTCCTAAGTCAGGCCTTGGTCAAGGAAGCAATGCATCGAGGCAAAACCCGAGACCCAATGGAGGAGCGCCACAAGGGAATCGTGGACAGCAGAATTTTGCTCGTGACAACGTGAACCATGTCTCTACGGAGGATGCTCAACAAGCGGATGGCGTGGTCATTGGTATGTTTCTCGCCAACTCCAACCCCGCGACTATGTTATTTGATTCTGGAGCATTGCATTCATTCATTGCATTGAAGTATGTTGCCAAGTATAGTTTGCCTATCTCTCATATGAAGTTTACCCTATTGGTTAAGTCTCCTGGAGGAGAGATTAGGACAAATATAGTATGTCCAAAAGTAAGCCTTAGAATAAGGGGGGTAGACTTCTCCGCCAACCTCATAGTTTTGGATTCTCAAGGATTGGACATTATACTTGGTATGGACTGGTTGAGGAAGCACAATGGAGTTATTGAGTGTGCCACGAAGATGGTGAAGTTGACCAATGAAGAAGGGATCACCGTAGAATTTGAAGCATCTCAAACCGCACCTAAGCAATTGGAGTTGAATTATATGGACGGTGCCCCAATTGAGGAGATTCCGGTGGTGTGTGACTTTTTAGATGTTTTTCCGGACGAGTTGCCAGGTATGCCACCTGATCGAGACATTGCGTTTGTTATTGATTTAATACCTGGAACTGCACCTATAGCTAAGAGGCCGTATAGGATGCCTCCTTTGGAATTAGAGGAGCTCAAGAAGCAAATTCAAGAGCAATTAGAGAAGGGTTTTATTCGCCCTAGCTCTTCACCTTGGGGAGCGCCCGTGCTGTTTGTGGACAAGAAGGATGGATCCCAAAGGATGTGCGTGGATTACCGAGCTCTCAACGAGGTAACAATCAAGAACAAGTATACCTTGTCACGTATAGAAGACTTGTTTGATCAGATGAAGGGTGCTAGTGTCTTCTCTAAGATTGATTTGAGGTCGGGATACTTTTAAATGAAGATTAGACCATCGGACATACCCAAGACAGCTTTTAGGACACGGTATGGATCTTATGAGTACACCGTGATGTCTTTTGGATTGACAAATGCGCCTGCCTACTTTATGTACCTCATGAATAAGGTCTTCATGGAGTACTTGGATAAGTTCGTTGTGGTGTTTATTGATGACATTATGATCTACTCGAAGGACGAGAAAGAACATGAGAAACACTTGAGACTTACGCTACAGAAATTGAGGGAGCATCAATTGTATGCCAAGTTAAACAAGTGTCAGTTTTGGTTGAATGAGGTGCCATTTTTGGGTCATATAATCTCAGGAGGAGGAGTATCGGTTGACCCCGGAAAAGTAAGAGACGTGTTGAAGTGGGAACCGCCACAAAATGTCAAGGAAATAAGGAGTTTTCTTGGGATGGCTGGATATTACCGTAGATTCATCAAGGACTTTTCCAAGATAACCAAGCCTATGACAGAATTGCTGATGAAGGGAAAGGCATTCCAATGGACTCAAGCTTGTCAGAATAGTTTTGAGGAGTTGAAGAAGAGGTTGACAACAGTCCCAATTTTGGTACTGCCGGATGTGAGCAAGAGTTTTGATATATATTGCGATGCATCAAGACAAGGACTCGGGTGTGTATTGATGCAAGAAGGTCAAGTAGTCTCCTATGCATCAAGACAATTGAAGAAACATGAGTAGAATTACCCCACACATGATCTTGAACTAGCAGCCGTGGTACACGCATTGATGATTTGGAGACAATATATTCTTGGACATAGGTGTGAAATTTATACGGATCATAAGAGTTGGAAGTATATTTTCACTCAAATGAATCTGAACTTGAGGCAATGTAGATGGTTGGAGCTCATCAAAGATTATGATTTGGGGATTAACTATCATCCGGGAAAAGCCAATGTAGTGGCCGATGCTTTGAGTAGAAAAGGAGTAAGTCATCAACTCACGGTTCGAGAGTTACCATTCGAGTTATGTAAGGAGTTTGAACGGTTGAACCTCGGGTTTGTAAATGAGACGGAGATGATGGAGTTAAACCCAACCTTGGAGCAAGAAATTCGAGAGGCCCAAACCGCAGATGAAGAGATCAAGGAAATCAAGGAAAGGACCGAAGAAGGGAGAGAATTCAGATTTGACGAGGATGAACATGGTACCTTATGGCTTGGAAAGAGGATTGTCGTGCCCGATGTGAAGCATATTCGGGAGACAATATTAAAGGAGGCACATGAATCGCCTTACTCGATTCACCCCGGTTGTACGAAGATGTACAAAGACTTGAAGACTTGCTATTGGTGGGATAGCATGAAGAAGGACATAGCTGAATACGTAGCATTGTGTGATGTGTGCCAACGAGTCAAGGTGGAACATCAAAGACCAGCCGGATTATTGCAACCATTGAAGATCCCGGAATGGAAGTGGGAAGAAATCGGTATGGACTTCATAGTTGGGTTACCACGTACTCAGTCCGGGTATGACTCAATTTTGGTAATTGTGGATCGCTTAACCAAGTCAGCTCATTTTGTCCCTGTGAAGACTAAATATACAGCTGCACAATTGGCCAAGATATACATGGAGCATATTGTGTGTCGACACGGAGTACCGAAGAAGATAGTCTCGGATAGAGGTTCTCAATTTACCTCCAGATTTTGGCAAAAATTGCATGAAGCTTTGGGAACGAGGTTGAATTTTAGTTCAGCATATCATCCTCAAACGGATGGACAAACTGAGAGGACCAATCAGATTTTGGAGGACATGTTAAGAGCTTGTGCTTTGAAGCATGGGAAAAGTTGGGACAAAAGCTTGCCATACGCGGAATTTTCATACAACAATAGTTACCAAGCAAGCTTGAAAATGTCACCATATGAAGCGCTTTATGGGAGGAAGTGTAGGACACCTTTATTCTGGAATGAGGCAGGAGAAACTCAAGTATTTGGTCCGAATGTGTTGCAAGAAGCCGAAAAGCAAGTCCGAATAATTCGTGAAAACTTGAGGGCTGCCCAATCAAGACAAAAAGGCTATGCGGACAATAGGAGAAGGAAACTAGCCTTTGAAGTGGGAGATTTTGTTTACCTCAAGGTGTCACCAATGAGAGGTCATAAGAGGTTTAACATAAGAGGCAAGCTCGCACCTCGTTATATTGGACCATTCAAGATTTTGGACAAAAGAGGAGAAGTAGCATATAAGTTGGAGATGCCAGCTCATCTTTCAGACGTACATGATGTCTTTCATGTTTTCCAGCTCAAGATGTGCTTGAGAGTACTAGAAGAACAAATGTCAATGAAAGAATTGGAACTAGAGGAAGATTTGACTTATGCCGAGCAACCGATTAAAATCTTGGAAACCAAGGAGAGGGTCACAAGGAACAAGGTTATTAGATGGTGTAAAGTTAAATGGAAGCACCACACAGAAAAAGAAGCAACTTGGGAGCTAGAAGATGATCTCAAGAAGGAATTTCCTTATCTTTTCTCTTCCGCGTCGAATCTCGAGGGCGAGATTCATTTTAAGGGGGGTAGGTTTGTAACACCCTCATTTTCATGCATCATGTCTTGTATACATTCATATACATGTTTAACATTAATCCACATAAAGAGGAACAAGTTTAAAATTGATTTGGAACAAAACCGCACTTAAAACGCAGGAAAGTGCGGACTAGTCCGTTTTTGCTGCGGACTAGTCCGATTTCTCTCTGACTAAAAACGGACTTGTCCGTTTTTGCTGCGGATTATTCCGATTTTTGGCACTGGAAACTTTCGGACTTGTCCGATTTTGTGCGGACTAGTCCGATATTCCAAGAATCCGTAAAAAATTGCTAAGTCCCTGGACTTTTCCGGACTAGTCCGGTGTTCCAGCGGACTTGTCCGTTTTCCTTTCTGTTCAAATTTGGACTTGTCCGATGTTTGGCCAGACTTGTCCAATTTTCTCTCTAGATGACTTCGGACTAGTCCGGTCCTGTCCGGACTTGTTCGATATTTCGCGATTCCGAGTTGATCTTTTGTTTTACGACTTGTTTCTTGGGTTTCACGTTAAGTGGGCCTAGGGACGTTGTGCCCAACTCTTTTAGAGCCCATGTGGGACTCTAAACCGTCCTCTACACATCCCAAACTCGAAATCCATCTAACCCTAGCCTCCACCTCTATATAAACAACCCAACCCCTTGGATTGACATCTATTTGCCACTTTTCCACCCACCCAAACCCTAGTTCGTGCAGAGCCACCATCAAGGAGGGAGGAGAAGACCCCAAGCAAGAAGAAGAAGAGGAGGAAACGAAAGAGGATCAAGATCTCCACCAAGTTTCGTCCTTCACCACCAATTCATCTCCAAGTTCATCACCAACCCTAGATCATCAAGATCCAAGTGTTATCTCCAAGTTTCTTGATTCATTGGAGTCCTAAACACCTGGTATACCTTCTATTATCTTTTCCTTACGAGAATTCAACCTCTAATATCCAAATTCACGTCGACCCCTAATCCCCTTATGAGCATCTGGACAACTTCCATGATTAGAGGGAAATTGGTAATTGGGATGGTTATGGTCAGTATTATGGTTATGGATTAATTTCTGGTATTGAATATGGTTATTGGCAAATGGTGAATCTGGAATTATTGATGAGGATGGTGAACTATGGATTGGTATGGTGATATTATTTATGACTATGATGGGTTTACTTCACATACATGTAACATATTGCTTTTCAAATGTTTTAATGTACTTTTCAGCACTTTGCCATTATTATTGTCGTCATTTGAATCAGCCACATGTCATACTTTCCACACTTGCTGAGTACGACATGTACTCACTCTTGCAATCCCCCCCAACAGTTGCAGGTCAGGATTGCGAGTTTAATGATGATAATGCGGAGTTCTAGGTCGTGTCTACCGTCAGCTTTGCCTGTGGTGTTGATTGGAGTTGCGCATATATATATATATATATATATATATATATATATATATATATATATATATATATATATATATCCCTTATGCTTAGCTTGCTTAGTTGCTTAATTAGTTTATTTCAGCTGCATTAGTTGAACTTGTCATTAATATTCATTAGAGCTTGTATTCAAGAATAATCTGGTTTGTGTAATAAAATTTGGTTAATTAATTTTGTTCTGTGGTAATTTTCTGTATACTCTTTTGTGATTGCACTCGTGTATGTGTGATGAACATCCAGGGCACACATATGCGTTAGCTTGGTTCATTTTCTGGAACCGGGCGTCACATTTCCTGAGTTGGGCTGGGTTAATTTAGGGTCCTTTTGGGCCAAATTGGGTTAATTTAGGGTCCTTTTGGGCCAAATTTTTAGCAGTGGGTATTTTAGTAATTTTTGTTTATCAGAAATTAAAATATGGGCAATAAATTTTGTAGGATCCACTGATTAAATTAAAATGGTTGAGAAATATAAATTAGTATTGTGTGGTGTATTGCAATGTAATGGTGTAATGCTTCATTATTTTATGTTATTATTATTGCTCACTTAGTAATTTTATCAGTCATTTAATTTAATAATGTTGTAGATCATTTTAATAATTATTAAAAATTCCCATAATTATGCTTCCGCCGTTTTACCTTTCATGGTAATTTTAAAAAGTAGCCAACGTGAGAAAATTACTATGTTTTCAGTTATATTTTGCATGGTGAAATTTTGCTAAGTAGCCAACGTGAACATCAGAATATTACTATGCTCTAAGTTTTATTGTGAATAATGCTTAAGTACCCAACATGAACAACGTAATTTGCTATGTTCTAAGTCACTATTCATGAAATTTTGTTGAGTAGCCAACGTGAAAAATAAAATATGACATGTTCTAAGTTATTTTGAATGACATGTTTTGTTGAAGTAGCTAACGTGAAAAGACAAAACACTACATTTCTGTTTGCTTTTAGTATATTTATGCATTCACATATGTTTTATTGTTCTTTTCAAATTTTGAAGGTTCCTCGGGTGTGAATCACGCACTCAGTCTCATGTCCTCCATAGAGCACCTTAATGACAACAATTATGGTGCACACAGAGAGAGCTTAGAAATTACTTCGGTAGTTTCAAACTTAGACTTAGCACTGACGACGCCTCTTTTCGTAGCTCTTGATACTCCTCCTGAGAGAGAACCACAGGAGAGTCGGGAGACTTACACTAATCGAACGGACCCTTATCATATAAGGCTCTCGCATCCTTCTACGAGGCTCGTACTAAGTGGAATGCATCAAACATGAAATGCTTGATGATAATTAGGGGCACCATCTCAGAAGGAATTAGGGGTTCCATCCCTGATTGCAAATTTGCCACAGACTACCTCCAAAAAGTTAAGAGTCAGCTTACTAGCTCATCTAAGACCACTGCGAGCACTCTTATCAAGAGGCTCTTCACTAAGAAATACATACTTAGGATGACAAGCATGACTGCTAAGCTTAAGATAATGGACTTAGGGGTGAAACATGAATTCCTCAAGCATCTCATTTTTTCCTCACTTTCAAAAGAATTTGAGCCATTTGTCATAAACTACAACTCTATGCCAGAGCAATGGAACTTAGAAAAATTGATGCCTATGTGTGTCCAAGAAGAGGAAAGAATTAAGTCCACTCGCAGAGTTGACACCATCAACTACATGAAAGGAAAAGTAAAGAAGAACACCCATTCTTCAAAGCCAAATCTCAGCATTTCTCAAAAGGACAAGGTCAAAGCTAAGGTCTCACAGGAGCACTCTAGCAAGAGTGAGAAAGTGGACAAGGATAGTTGCTTCTTCTGTAAAGGGAAGGGACATTTTTAGAAGCATTGCATTGGCTTTCTAAAGTGGTGCAATAAGAGAGGTATAGACTTAGTAACTCCAATTGATGAATCCATGCAATTAGATTATTCATCATCTACTTGGTGGATTGACTTAGGTGCTCTTTGCACATTACTCATTCATTGCAGGGGTTGAATATAAGGAGAAACCTAAGAATAGGAGAAAGGAGCATTAGAATTGCTGACGGTCACGAAACTCATGTTGAAGCCATTGGAGAACTCCCCTTAGTACTTAGACATGACTTTGTACTTACGTTTCATGACGTCCTCTATGTACCCTTAGTTAGGAGGAAATTAATATCAGTTTCGTGCTTAGATGATTATGGGTTTGTATGCCATTTTGGCAATGACAAATGTCTTATTAATTTTTATAATAAGATTGTGGGTCTTGCCATCCGACAAGACCAACTTTATTTGCTATCTTCACACGATCATGTGAATGAGATAAACGACATTCAGGATTCCTCACATAACAACTCAAGCTTTCACAAGCACAAAAGAATCGATCCTGAAACGTCACCAAAATTATGGCACTGTCGCTTAGACCATATTTCGAGGGTGGGAGGAATTGAATGACTTGTCTCGCAATCTATTCTACCTCATTTGGACTTTTTGAATTCAGATGAATGCATAGAGTGCATAAAAGGCAAATTTACTAAGACTATTAAAAAGGCATGAAACATTGTATGGGAATATTAGAATTAGTACACACAGATATCTGTGGCCCTTTTCCCACAGTCTCCATTGATGGTTTTGACTCATTCATAACCTTCACAGATGACTATACTTGTTATGGCTACATTTATGCAATCAAGGATCGATCCGAAGCATTGGGTAAATTTAAGATCTTTAAAGCTGAAGTTGAAAATCAGCACAACATTAAGATTAAGGTCGTTAGGTCCGATCATGGTGGTGAGTACTATGATCGGCACACCCCATATGACCAAGTTCCAGGACCTTTTGCACGGTTTCTACAGGAACATGGTATAGTTGCTCAGTATTCTACACCGGGCGAGCCTCAGCAAAATGGACTTGCATAACATCACAACCGTACGCTGTTGGACATGGTTAGGTCCATGCTTAGTTACTCAGACTTATTGGTTAAATTTGGATGGAGTCGTTAAAAATCGTCATTCATTTGCTTAATCGGGTTATGTCAAAGGGTCAATGCGACACTTCCCTCAGATCTTCTAAGGAGCAGCTCGCGAAGGTTCTTGTTCGGCGGGGCTTAGGCCTCAATCTAGTGTTCTAGCGGAAGAGTATCAGACAGTTGTTTTTACGTGGTTCAGGCCGCAAGGAGCGTAACACCCTACTCCACGGTGGATTGTATTGCTTGGTGAGTGTGTATGCGTATGTGAGTGTATCGGGGATTCTGCGTTCGGTCCCTGTACCGGTAGTCGTCCAGGCCTTTTATAGTCAAGACTGGACTCCTTACAAATGGGGTCCCGGGGCCCAACACGTGGTCCCAGGGCAATCTTATCCTAAAAGATCTAAGGCTTCCCGTATAATCTTCTCTGAGCATGACGGTAGAGACTCACTGTCTTGCCACCTCCCTTGTCAGTAGCCCACGCGCCGTTGATGATGGTGGCAGATGGTGTCCCGTCAGCCCGTCTTGCTGCCGCAACCTACCCACTTGGCTAAGTGGGATAGGCCTGCAGTGCCTTTACTGTGATGTGATTAGTCGTAGCGGTCTTCTGACCGTTGGCGTGCTCTGCGTCGTGTGTCGAAGGTGTGTGTGGTCCTTCAATGTGTGCCCTGGGCGGAGCGCTCCAGCTTTTAATTCCCGCACCTTACCGTCTTGGGGTGTTGCGAGGCACGTGATAGCGCCGGTGCAGATCCTTGTCAGGGAGGCTAGCCCTGGTCCTTCGTGACACGTGACAGCTCCGGGGCTCCCCAGGCACGTGGCAGCTCCGCTCTCTCCTTAGAGGGTGGGCGCTTGGTCCGGCGCTCCAGGCTTCGTGGTGGCCCTGGAGCTTTTCCACTTAGGTTGTGCGGGTCTCTCCTCAACACGTGGCGCCTTGGGAGGTTATCTCCCCTGAGGACCTTTATCCCATCCTTCATGCCCCACGTGGCGACACTGGGGCTGGATCCTGAGGGAGGCTAAGACCTCGACAACTTCTAGATACATGGTGCTGCCGGACTTGCCCTGGTGTCTTCATCCTATGTGCGAGGGTACCCGGTCTGCTGGGTACCGAAAGGTTCCTACTAAGTTGGTGTCGAGAACACCATATGAGTTGTGGACTGGATGTAAGCCCTCACTTAGATATTTGCACATCTGGGGTTGTTCTGTTGAGGCTAAGATATTTAACCCAAACATTGGAAAATTAGATCCTAAAATAGTTAGCTACCATTTTATTGGCTATCCCGATAAGAGCAAGGCCTTTCGTTTCTACTATCCCGACAGACACACTAAGTTTGTAGAAATGAGACATGTCATTTTCTTAGAGGATTCAATGATCAGGGGGAGCACGGTAAGACATGATCTTGATCTTGATGAGAAGCAGGTCTATGTGCCCACTCCTATGCTTCAATAACCATTATTCACTCCACCTGCAGTTGACGCACCACAAGTGCCTGATAATGGTGGTGCAACATCTGTTGTTAGTTCTCTGTCAGCGATAGAAAATAGTGACACTACTGTTCAACAGGAGCCAACTCAGCCTTCTGAGCAACCTGAGTCAGCTATCGCTAATGAGGAACAACAATCGCCGTAGGATGATGCACAACTTAGGAGATCTCAAAGAGTTAGATAGTCTGCAATACCGACTGACTACGAAGTCTATATGAGTGAAGAGTTTCAAATGCAGGATGATCTCTCATCATTTGAACAAGCTATGAGCAGTCCTCAATCATCTGAGTGGCGTAAAGCCATGGAGTTCTTAAAGGAGTCAAAAAGGTAGGTTGTAAATGGGTCTACAAAATAAAACTTGACTCCAAAAGGAACATTGAAAAGTACAAAGCCGGACTTGTTGCAAAAGGTTTCACTCAAAGAGAAGGCATTGATTACAATGAGACATTCTCACCCGTCTCAATTAAGGATTCGTTCAGAAACGTCATTGCATTAGTAGCGCATTATGACTTAGAATTATATCAGATGGATGTAAAGACGATGTTTCTCAATGGGAATCTAATGAGGATGTCTATATGATATAACTGAAAGGTTTTGTCGCTAAGGGTAAGGAGAACATGGGATGCCGACTTAGGAAGTCCATTTATGGACTCAAACAAGCCTCACGACAATGGTATCTCAAGTTCGATGAAACAATCAGAAATTTTGGGTTTAATGAGAATGAGGAGGACAATTGCATATACACTAAAGTTTAAGAACGAGAAATTCATCTTTGTCGTGCTTTATGTAGATGACATACTACTTGAGAGTAGTAACGTCAATCTACTATTAGAGACTAAGAAGTTCTTTTCCTCGAACTTTGATATGAAAGATCTAGGTGAAGCCTCCTATGTCTTAGGTATAGAGATTCACCGAGATAGAGTTTAGCGGTATTGGTCCTTTCGCAAAAGGCGTACTTGGAGAATGTACTCAAAAGGTATAATATGCATAAGAGTAAGCCCGCACCTGCTCCAGTTGTCAAGGGCGATAAGTTTGGGAACTATCAGTGTCCTAAGAATCAGTATGAAGTCGATTAGATGAAATCAGTTCCCTATGCTTCAGCTATCGGAAGCCTTCAATATGCTCAAGTTTGTACTCACCCTAACTTAGCTTATGGTACCAGGATGCTTGGCAGATACCAAGCCAATCCAGGACCTGGCCATTGGAAGGCAGTTAAGAAACCGTTAAGATATGTGCAAAGTACTAAGAGCCTCATGTTGACTTATCAGAAATCAGACTCACTAGAAATAGTGGGTTACTCAGACTCAGACTTTGCAGAGTGCGTGGATAGTAGGAAATCCACATTATGCTATATTTTCACCCTCGCGAATGGAGCTATTTCGTGGAAAAACTTCAAACAAACCATCATGACATCATCCACGATGTATGCTGTGTTTGTTGCTTGTTATGAGGCTACCGAACAGATTATATGGCTTAAGAAATTTGTACTCGAACTTAGAGTGGTCGACAGCGTTGAGAAACCACTTAAGCTATATTGCAATAACGAACCAACAATATTGTACTCTCACAACAATAAGTCGAGTGGTGCTGCCAAACACATCGACATTAAGTACTACATTGTTAAAGAACGAATCCAGGATGATGTCATCAGACTAGAGCATATCAGTATCGAGCAGATGCTCACAGATCAGCTAACCAAAGGTCTTCCGTCCAACGTGTTCAGGAGACACGTAACCGGTATGGGTTTGAGGGAGACCATGTGAGACCTGGATACTCAGGGGCCAACTCAGTTTTAGGACATGTTTCTAAATGTGAGATGTAATGTGATCGTCGAGTCAAGTGGTACGTAACTGGCTGTCTTCGATGCATTGTTTTCTTTATGTTGAGCATAAGAAAATAATGTCAAAAGTCTATGTATTTAGTAAATTAGCTTATGTGACCTGTGCTCAAGGGGGAGGATGTTAGAGTCTATTTAGCCTGACCACGGGATGTTTAGGAGCCGGTTCATAACCGACTTTGTCTCTCCTCCCTCTCCCCAGTCTTGATCGGGGATAAAACTCCAACAGAATCTATTGGGTGAGCCCCCTTGGGCGCCCTCACCTCCTTTATAAGAAATGGCCTTGCCCTGAAGATTAGCCATCATGATCAAAAGATGTACAGAATCACCTAAGTTTAGGAGGATCCAATCTCCTCGTGAGGGAAGCTCGGGGAAGGCCTCCTCAATGCACCAGCCGCTGCACCGACGTCGGTAGAGGTTGCCTCTGCCCTCCTGAATCCCTTCAGGGCTGCTAACTCTTCTACTACGGAAGGTATGTCTATCTGGTCCTTAACCCTAGTTGATTAGCTAGACAGATGCTTGGTGCTTGCTCTCTGTTCTTCCTAATTACCCAAACCTAATCCTCAATTAGGCACTCAGCATAATTACTCAAACTCAACACTTTGGACTAGCCGGTAGCCTGTCATGCACCAGCCCTGCATGTGTCCAGAGTGGCAGACATGCGAGTATTCAAACAGAAAACTGGATCTGAAGTGCACTCGGTTTTGCCGCAACCTACCTGCTGGAAACCGTGTGGAGTGAGACAGAGAATGCAATGCAATGGATAGTCAGAGCACGTAATCCTAGTTTTATTTCAGTTTATAACCCATCGTCTTCCAAAAAAGAGTTTAGGCTATATCTACACCAGCGTACTCTAAATCATACTCTATACAATATTCCCCTTCTAATTTTACAGTACGTACTCTAAACTTCTACTACGCTAGAGTGTATACAGTAAGCTTTACAGCGTGCCACTGCGCACGATAACTGTCAAGGTTATGGATAGTTTCTGTTGATGGACCAGATTTTGTTAATAAAAGCCCAAGAATGAGGATGATGACGGATTGGACCTATACCCGGAACTGATTGGAACACAAAGAAAGACATGTTGCATGGGCGCTGACGAACAAGATGGGCAAAATGATGGCGCAAATATGCTGCCAAGGCGCGCGTGGGCATCATCATTTCCGTCTACAGAGACGAGAGGCGCAAAAGACGCTGACGGTGCTGTAGTTTAGATAGTGCATATGCGTGCTGTGTAAGTAGTGGGTGATTCAGGAGTAGGCCATCATCGCACAAACAGTCACAGACAACACACGAACATCTACAGATAGAGACGAGTCCTTTGCAATCGATGCTTTCATCCACTACATAAACATCTATAGAGAGAGAGAGCCTTAGTTTCTTGGTTGGTGTAACCCGTGCGGAAGTAAAAGGCTCCGGCCTTTCTAAAGGTTTTTTGGGTGCGCTACTTTCAGATCTTGTTGTCCTGCCTGACATATCCCTCGACCTATGATGCATCTGCCGGATCGATGCCTTCTGTCAGGTCCAATTCTTTATTTCTAAATTATCTCAATATTGGATGTAAGTTGATGAGTGATGTTAATAATAAGAAAAATTCCAATCAGATCGTAATTTGTCCTTAGGAACAAGCATACATATTTAAGTATTGATTTCTGATCCATATGCACGGGAGCATTCCAGCAGAATATCAAACGTATGTAGTAACATGCACATATACGCAGTTGAAGTGATCATATATAGACTTCCATGAGCTAGCTTGTGTGTTCTCCGATTGCTCCGATCGATGAAGACATGCACGGACCATCATTTCAAAGGACGAAGAATATTATCTCAGCCAGTTTGGCTTCTTGCAGCACGCTTATGGAAGTGATACATTGTATGATTCAACCAGCTTTATTCGTAAAGGTAGATGCTTAAAGCTAGGGATGGTCAAGAATCCTTTTATTTGATGCATATATTTAGTATTTAGCTTCAAGTAGCATTATTTTATTGGAAGTAGTGAAGGAAAAAAACGTATAAATAACCATATTCTACGTGTGTACACACCAACGTTTAGATAGTGTCTCGTATGCGCATGTGACGGCAAAAAGTACGCGTACTAATATAGTAAATTATGTCCTGATTTAGACATGCCGCACTATGAATAGTTCATGATCATATTTCAAGTACACATATATTTGACGTGTAAATGGCTGCCGGGTACATGTACCTATGTATATGTATATACATATACATATATAGTGAATATCACATTTTTGTTTAATTCAAAGGCTAAACGTGCTCACCCACTACAGGAAACGCGATCATTTGCGATGGCCATTTTTATTTGCGACGGCCAGCCGTCGCAAATAGCTTAAATTGCGACGGCCCGCCTCTGGCCGTCGCAAATAACATGGCCGTGGCAAATAAGTGCTTATTTGCGACGGCTGTCGGTCTGGCCGTCGCAAATAAGTGCTTATTTGCGACGACCAACCCTAGAGCCGTCACAATTAAAGAAGCCGTCGTAAATAATGCCTTATTTGCGACGGCCAGACCGACAACCGTCGCAAATAGGTTTTAATTGCGACGGCCCGAAGGTAAGGCCATCGCAATTAAGGCAGCCGTCGCAAACTAGGTCTAATATCGGGACCCTCCGGCCCCGACTCTTCATTCACAATTCCCTCCACCGCCGCCCCCGACCCCGCCGCGCCCCGACCCCGCCGCCCCCGCCGCGCCCCCACCGCCCCCAACCCCGCCGCCCCTGCGGCCCTGCCACTGGCCCGCCTCCGCCCCTGCGCCGCCGCCCCCGACCCCGCTGCGCCCCGACCCCGCCGCCCCCGACCCCGCAGCCCCTGCGGCCCTGCCGCCGGCCTGCCTCCGCGCGCCTCCGCCCCTGCGCCGCCGCCCCCGACCCCGCCGCGCCCCGACCCCGCCGCCCCCCGACCCCGCCACCCCCCGCCCCCGCCGCACCCCCGCCGCCCCCGACCCCGCCGCCCCTGCGGCCCCCGCCGCCGGCCCGCCTCCGCGCGCCTCCGCCCCTGCGCCGCCCCCGACCCCGCCGCCGCTGCCGGCCCGCCGTCGGCTCGCCCCCGGCCCCGCCGCCCCTGCGCCACCGCCACCAGCAGGTAAGTCCCGGCCCCGCCCCTGCATTTTTGTAGAAATTCAGTCAAGTGATGTGTCATTTTTGAACATGGTGACCTCATGGAAGAAATCATAGTGGTTATGTTTAGGTTTATTGAAGTAAATTGCTCTCATTTGAATTATGGTTATGTTTAGGTTTATTGAATTGCTCTCACTTGAATTATGGTTATGTTTAGGTTTATTGAATTGCTCTCATTTGAATTATGGTTATGTTTAGGTTTAGTGAATTGCTCTCATTTGAATTATGGTTATGTTTAGGTTTATTGAATTGCTCTCATTTGAATTGAATTGCTCTCATTTGAATTGCTCTCATTTGAATTGAATTGCTCTCATTTGAATTGCTCTCATTTGAATTGAATTGCTTATGTTAGAATTGAGTTGATAAATTAATGAATTACAATGGATAATTGTTATGTTTAGGTTTATTTGAATTGCTTAGTTTTTTGAATTATGCTTAGGTTTATTTGAAGGGTCGTTGAATTGCTTAATTTTGATTGCTTGAGTGTTCAAGTACTATATATACATAAATGGGCTTCGGAACAGCTTGACAAGGCCCGACAAGGCCAATTTAGTGGTAAGGTAAAGTATGCGTGTAGACGAGCACAAAGGCGAACGACGACGGTGAGGATGGCAAGCACCTGCGCGTGGATGGCATACTCCGACGAAGTGGTTTCATCTCTGATCTACGGCAGCTAACCCTAAAGCCGTCGTGGAATTGTCATCTGAGACCAACTTTCCTCTCACTCTTTTTCTAGTTCTTTCCTCTCTCTTAAATGACCTGAAAATGAAAATGAGCAACGTAACCTATAGCAATGTATTACCCATTTCGGATCGGCACGTCTCACATGCCATTGGCATGTGAGACGTGCAGGTTCGGAATTGTCCCTTTTTTGGACAGCCTCGGAGTGACCGAGGGGGCGTGGCTTGTGACGAGATGCGGGTTCGGATTTGGACAATATTTCGGTGGCGTAACCCTATTGTTCTCTGCTGCACCATTTTCGGGCGTGCAGTGGAGAACAGCGGGGTTATGCTGCTGAAATTTCGTTCGAATCCGGATCACGCGTCTCGTCATGAGCACGCTCCGCTCGGTCACTCTTGGGTGGGTTTAGGATCTATCTGCCTAGGTTGTAGGGCCGTGACATAAAACAACAATACATTTACGACAATTTCTTTCGCGTTAAACTGCAGAGTCAAACATGGGTGAAGACAGCAGTTGGATGTATACTGGCTGGAAGAGCAGAACTGGTGGTCACTCCGATGAGTGGTTTATCAAGTTAGATCAATTTTTGGATCGAGCATTTTCGTTGTCAACGGAAGATATGGTGCGGTGCCTATGTACAAAATGCTGGAACACCAAGTTTTTGAGAAGATTGGAGCTTTCGTTTCACTTATGTCGAAACGGTTTCACTCCACATTATGAAGTGTGGACCTTTCACGGGGAGACTAATTCTCGAGTCATAGCCGAAGTGGATGAGGATGATGATATAACAGAGGTTGATAGGATGGATGAGATGCTAGAAGCTCTTGAAGCGGAGGATCCTCTTACAAATGAGGCAGAGAAGTTCTTCGAGGAGCTGAAGAAATCACAAGAGCCGTTGCATGAACACACGGTTGTGACCGTACTTGCTTTCTTGACCAGATTTATGGCAATTAAGTCCAAGTACTTTTTTTCCATCAACTGCTACAATGATCTCATGAAATTGATCTGCGATATCCTTCCACAACCTCACAAAGCGCCACCAGATATGTATCAGTCAAAGATCAAGATATCTGGTCTCGGTATGAAGTATGAGAAAATTGATGTGTGCCCAGACAACTGCATGCTATTCTGGAAAGAGAACGCCAATGAGAAGATGTGCTTGAAATGTGGTAAATCGAGGTATGTCGAAGTTGTTAATGATGATGGCGATAATGTGATGACAGATGTCGCACATAAGCAGCTTTGTTACTTGCCTGTGACACCTCGGTTGAAGCGGATGTTTCTTTCAAAAAGAACCGCAAGACACATAAGATGGAACAAAGAAGGTAAACGTGAGAACAAAGAATTCTTGACGCATCCGTCCGACGGTGATGCATGGAAGGCGCTAGACCGTTTCGATCCAGACTTTTCTCGTGATGCGAGGAATGTTCGCATCGGATTAGCGACGGACGGATTCTCATCGTTCAGTATGAACGCCATGCCATACTCATGTTGGCCTGTCTTTGTCATTCTGTACAACCTACCACCTGCTTTTTGTACGAAGAACGAGTTCATGTTTCTCAGCCTCATTGTACCTGGACCTGATCATCTCGGGTCACGTCTCAACGTGATGTTAAAACCGCTGATCGAAGAATTGAAAGTCTTGTGGACAGGAGTCGAAGCGTACGACAGTTACAAGAAGCAGAAATTCAACCTTCGAGCCGCTTATTTGTGGTCCGTCCATGATTTGCTGGCATACGGAATGTTTTCCGAATGGAGCACTCACGGTCGTCTGGCATGTCCGATATGTGCTTTAGACACGGATTGTTTTCGACTAACTCATGGAGGCAAAATATCTTACTTCGATTGTCACAGACGTTGGCTGCCCTCAAATCATATATTTAGGCAGCAGAGGCATGTCTTTCGAAAGAACACTGTTGTCACTAAAGAACCACCGAAGCGTCTCAACGGGTCAGAAATTTCTGATATGTTGGACAAACTGGTGCCTGATGATGGTCGTCCTGGATATTTCGTAGGTTAGGAGAGGAACACAATTGGACTCACATATGTGGACTTTGGGAGCTACCATATGTGAAGTCGTTGATTCTAATGCACAACATTGATGTCATGCATCAGGAGCGCAATATGAGCGAAAGTATCATAAGCACTTGCATGGATATGCCTGACAAAACGAAAGACAATTATAAAGCTAGACTAGATTTGGCAGACATTTGTCACCGTGCAACTCTTGAAATCTCTGAAAGTGGTGGAAAGCCACGTGCTTCTTTCTGTCTTCGATCGAAAGAAAAGAAAGAAGTTATGAAATGGATGAAAACTTTGAAATTCCCAGATGGTTATGCAGCTAGCCTGAAACGAGCCGTAAATGTTAACACAGGAAACCTCACTGGGTTGAAGAGTCATGATTATCACATTATAATGGAAAGACTCCTACCTGTTATGTTCCGAGGCTATCTAGATGATGCGGTGTGGAAGGTTTTGGCCGAGCTCAGCTATTTCTATAGACAGCTTTGTGCTAAAGAAATCAAGATCGGGATGATGGATAAGTTAGAGAAGGAGATACCCATACTTTTATGTAAGATGGAAATTTTTTTCCACCGGGTTTCTTCAATCCAATGCAACATCTGCTTATCCATCTTCCATTCAAAGCTAAAGTTGGTGGTCCTGTGCAATATAGGTGGATGTATCACATTGAAAGAGCGCTACGATATTTGAAACCAATGGTTGGCAACAGGGCAAGGGTGGAAGGGTGCATTGCTGAAGCATATGCTCTTAAGGAAGTAGGATACTTTCAAGTGTCTACTTTGTAGAAGAAAACAATATCAATACTTTGGCGATGCGGTACAATGTGGACGAAACACCCCCTCTAAGCGACCTTTCCATTTTTCAAACGAGAGGCGCCACCGTTGGTAGCTACACGACCTACGTGCTATCCGAACAGGAAAGGACTGTTGCTTTACTCTACATGTACGCAAATATAGAAGGCATGCAAGAATACTTCGAGTAAGTGTTTCTCCTACATTTATGCTAATCGACATATTTTGCTACCCATGTACTCTAAAATATGTTTTTTCATGTTCAGCGAGTTACACAGACAATATTAGCCACATAGGCATCAACCTACGGCCAAACAAGTAGAAGCGATGCGAAAGGAAGGAATAAATGGAGGGCAGAGTTTTCTATCTTGGTTTCGAGAATATGTAATATTCTCTCGTCTTCTATGTATTATAAATTACTATTATTAAAGAAGTATTATGTAATATTCTCTCGTCTTTTATAACAGTGTCAGACTCACAACGTCCATGAAGATTTGCGGCAGCTATCTTATGGATTGGTGAATGTTAGAAGCTATGGTCGATATGACGTAAATGGCTTTCAATTCCGTACAACTCATTTTGAAGCTCATCGTCCTCTCGCGGCAACATAAAATTTCGGTGTTGTGACGAGAGCAATGGACACTCAAGGAAATTTAACCGATTATTATGGTATCATTAACAAAATCCTTGAATTTACTTTTACCGGAAATAAGACCCTTCGAGTTGTCTTCTTTGACTATGACTGGTTTGATCGTACTCATGGAACTCGAGAAAACCAATTTGGAATGGTGGAAGTGAAACATAAGGACCGACTACGAGGTTACGATACATTTGTTCTTGCGCATCAAGTTGAACAAGTGTATTATTTACCTTATCCATGCACGAAGCTCAGTGCTTGGTGGGTGGTATATAAGGTGAATCCTCGTGAGCGGCTATATACTCCTGGGGATGATGGTTACCATGATAGCGAAGTCGTTGAAGAAGTGTACCAAGAAGAAGAGTTGCCAGACACTTTTATCGTCGAGCTTGGTGCAGGACTCGATCAATTAGTTGGAGATGTTGAAGACGTTGAAGATGTAGAGGCAGATGATACGCGAAAACGAAAATTAGAACAGGACACGATGGAAGATCGTTGGGCTGGTTTAAGGAGTAGGGCACAGGCACATGACAATGATGTTGATGAATTTTGAAAGTGACTACAAGTAATGTTTCTTGAAGATAGTAACATGAATTTTGTATATTTTATTTGCATATTTACTAATTATCTAATTACAACAGGATGGCGTCAAAGAAGGGTAAGAAGGTGCCACCGACGAGGGGGTTCTACCCCTCTAGACCTGAGGACGCTTTCGTTGGTGCCTCGTCGACTGGCAGTAGACGCTCTCAGCTGCTGGGGCACGTTTAGACCATCTCTAGAGCTTCGTCACAGGTAAATGTCACTCGTTTTGACAAATTCTTTAAATTCAAATTCACATTAAACTTACTTATGAATCATTTGAATGTTGTAGTCCTCACCGACTGACTCAGAGGCTGCGGTGCCTTCGGTGAGCCAGCCCTCGGCGAGGCAGCCCTCGGCCAGCCAGCCCTCAGCGAGTCAGCCCTCGGCGAGCCAGCCCTCGGCCAGCCAGCCCCCGGCTGGCGATGAGTTTGTTCCTGAGGCCTTTGACTCGGCTGGTGAGGAGCCGTCTGGGTCACCTGACGTGGCGCCCCAGCAGACGCGGAGGACGAGGAGGACTCACTTTGTTAGTCCTCCCGCGATCCCTTCACAGAGTTCACAGAGGATCGTGATTTGTCCAGTCGGAGACAGGTAATAAAAATTATCGTGTTCAATTTTAGTTTCTTTTGTTTACTTAAGTAATGAATGAATAAATATCTTACATGCTTGGGACGACACGTCTTTCACTGGTGAGAAACACCACGGACCGGTGAACGGTGTCCTCGGGTCCATAGTGCGTTTGCACTATCCCGGGGTCATCAACGGGTTGCCCGCTCTTTCGTGGGAGGACTACGCACGCGTCCATCACCAGGAGCACGGCAACCTTCAGGAGGCCGTATGGGCCGATTTTATGGTAAGTATGTTAAAAAAGTTTCTAAGTTACAACTCTTAAACTCTTTTAGTGAACATCTCTTCAATATATTCTTTATCGCAGGCAAGATATACTTTAGAGGACCCAAACGACCGTCGCCTGTTTGAGGATGCGAGGCGAGTGTTTCACTTCAACGCTGCCAAGGCGCTTCGACAAGCTTTGTCGAACGCCCGTGTTCAAATTATTAATAAGCACTTGAAGGCGAACCAGCAGCACGTGTTACACTTCTGGCAAGAGAGAAAGAGGCACCTGACGGAGGAGGAGTACGCGCAGGTACGTGGAGTGTAGTAAGTATTTTTTTCTGATAATTGCCTCGATGGTATTTTTAACGACTTCCAACTATGTGCAGGGCCACGTGAGCTGGTTGCAGGGTCGGACTGATGCATTTCGGGCCCTTTGTCGCTACTGGGCTAGTGACGAGTTTAAAGCTAAGTCTGAGAAGGCTCGAGACTGCAGAGGGGTGGAGGGGAAGAGCAGGCAGGGGCAAGATAACCACTTGCGTTTAGCTAAATGCATGGTAAGTGTGTGTAACTTATGTTTATATATTAATAATATATTGTTCGTACTAACACGTATTGACAGGAGCGCGAGACGGGGGTGCCGCCCACCCCTGTTGAGGTCTGGAAGAGAGGTCACAGGGACCCTTCTCAGCTGACGGGGTGCAGTCAGGCTGCAGCCGAGCGGTTGGTAAGTTTAGAAATCATTCATATTAAATATAACTATATAGATTGTTGAACTTACACGGTTTTCTTGTTTTGCAGGCTAAGTACGGGGAGGAGGCTAGGAAGATACACGGTGAGGATTTCGATTGGGAACGTCAACCGATCGATCCTCAAGCCTCGTATGCAACTGGTGGTGGAAAAGCACACAGAAGGTGAGTTTACAAGTCATTTTATCGTTTTCAATTCAAAGTATTCAAGATATTTCAATTTCATATTACTGACTCTCTTTTTTATAGGCTCACCATATTCGACGGAGTTGTCGACTCGAGGGCGGGGAGACCTGCGAGAGGCAGCTCCACGCAGGCTTCGGGCACGGGAGGTCGCCGCTATCGCAGAGGGACATTGAGATGCAGTCCCTCCGAGAAACTGTAGAAGAAAACGAAAGGCGACATGAGGAGGAAAGGAGGGAGGCGGAACGGCAAAGGATCGCGATGGAGGCCACGATCCAAACCCAGGCAGCAGCGTTGGCACAGACGCGGGAAGCAATGAAGGTAACAAAATAAAAACTAAAATTCTCATTAATTCTGCGTAAATGATTTACTAATAGGTAGCATTTAATGTTTGCAATGACAGGCCATCGCTCGGGGGCAAGGTCTGGGAATCCAGCTACCGGTACTACCACCGGTCCTTCCAGGCGATCCTTCTTCAGCGAGTCAGGTAAGTTTCTATGTAATCCTTCTTCTCTAGCGTAATAAGATTGAGATAGATGAAAGAGATAGATAGTTAGATAGAAGAAAATGATTGAGGTAGAAGAATGATAGAGATAGAAGAAAGAGAGACAGAAGAAAGAGTGAAAGATAGATAGAGTAGGATAGGAATGAAGAGAGAGAGTAAGATGTAGATGGAGATAGAGAGAGGGGAAGATAGAGGGAGGGAGATGTAGATGGAGATAGAGGGAGGAAGATAGAGGGAAAATGATATAAATAGAGAGATAGAGTGAGAGAAAAAGATAGAGTGAGAGACAAAGAGAGAAATGAAAAGAGAGAGGAAGAGAGGGGATCTAGATGAAGATAGAGGGAGAGGAAGGGAGAAAGAGATGTTGATGTATTTATATTCTAACTCTAAGTTTCATTAATTGCAGGGATCCGCGACGGCTGCACAAACGCCGTTGCTGTCGCTACCGCCGCCTGGAATGAGGCGCGATGACGACTTCGACTTCGGAGGTGGCTCCGGAGGTGGCTACGTAGGTCAGATGGGCGAGTGAGCCCTTTTGTTTGCTTTGTTGATGACGATGTGAGATGTATTGGAATTTATTAGTTTGTGATTGTGATGATGTTTCCTCTGTGATGATGATCTTTGCTATGTGTATATAATGTGTGTATTGAATCTGTTCTGTGATTCTGGCCATCGAGCTGGGTAGTTTTTTCTGTTTTTAAAAAAAAATAAAAAACCTTATTTGCGACGGCTTTTTATACAGTACCGTCGCAAATAAGGGACCAGGCCATCGCAATTAGGCCACTGCTATATGCGACGGCCAGGCCGTCGCAAATAAGGTTTAATTGCGACGACACGGCCGTCGCAAATAGCTCTGTGGGCCCCGGAGGAGGACCCGTGGGCCCAGCCCACTGGACTTATTTGCGACGGCCAGGCCGTCGCAAATAGAGGCACTTAATTGCGACAGCCCGGCCGTCGCAAATAAGCTTTAATTGCGACGGCGACACCGTCGCAAATAAGGTTGCGGGGCCCACCGGCCCACGGCAATAACTTGCGACGGCCCCTCCTAGCCGTCGCAATTAAAGCTTATTTGCGACGGTGGCCGTCGCAAATAAGCTTAATTGCGATGATTTATTTGCGACGGCTAAAAACCGTCGCAAATAAAGAAAGCCATCACAAATCGCTTATTTGCGACAGCATTTTGCTTATTTGCGACGGCCACGTCGGGATTCCTGTAGTGAACTAGTGACTATGCTTTATTATAAGACGTCACTAGCTAAAAGATACGATTAATAAGAAATTATTAGTTGCATAGCACTGCTAACTAATGGTGTGGTTAACAAGGAGAATATAAAACAAGAAGTCTAAGAATTCACCATAAAAATATCGATATAAGATTTTGTATGCTAATAATTAGAAATGGAATTTTTGTACACAAGTTTGAACTCATGCACCTAATTAAAGTTAAAATACACCACTTTTGTGGAGTTATTGATGAGATCATGCACATTATTATTTCACCTACAAACATGACACAATGTTTATTTGTTTGGGATCCTGGCTCTAAGTGAATATGCACTCTTATTTGATGGGCAAGATCAAGATGGCGCACTATATCGGCCACCACCTTGGCCTCCTCCATTCATGCATACAAGAAGATTTGACGGCGTTGTACATTTGGACCAACACATGAGAGAAGATGAACTTGAGTCGAGGACGACTCCAATTCAAGAAGGGGAGGATGATGAGAACATCACTTCTATGAATACAAACAACACTCCATTGAATATACAAGATACAATCAATAGAGTTCATACACAACAATTAATTTTAGAGGTGAACTCGTTCTTATATATTTCCTTATATGTTTTTGAGCATAGATTGCTACTTCATGATTTATTTGTAATTAGGATTCATGGAGAGGTTCAAGGAGTACTTGGAGGGAGTATTAGGGACGTGGAAGACCAGAGAATTCGTTCAAAGAAGATGGAAACCGAACCAAACTCCAAATCGTATCCAACTCGGAGTCCAGGAGCAGTACGCACTAAAACTGACGCCCAGGATGCATACGAACTCCGTTTTGGACGTTCTACATATGCACGGAAAGGGGAGAGGATAAACTTTCCAATGGCACCGGTCCCAGGTCAAAATACGTTGGGAGTCGACGGGTATCCTTGAAACAAAATCAAGTACAGAATCTGTCAGGGTGCTGCGCCACCGTATTGGGCCATTGGGCCTTGTATCAAGTCTAAGTCTATTATTTTTTTGTATTAGGGTTAGGTCACGACCCTAACACCCCCTTGGACGTCCTCCCACCTATATATACTCCATAGTAGCCACCATAGACAATTAGGTTTTGCTTAGATCAATAATATCGCCGTTCTTCGGTTTGTGAGACGCCAACTTCGCGATTTCAGATCGTGTCTACCTTGTTCTTGCTTGTGTTCTCGGTTGCACTTGCAGGGATTAGCCTTCTTGGCGAGGTCAATCGTGTGAAGCACGGTTGATAACCAACGGAGCGGTGGTGTAGTGATTGCAGGGGCTGTTCGTGTTCTACTCGAGAGCCTCGGATCATCAACGTCTAGATCTCCATCAATCGACTTACCCATTACCTATCGGAAGATTGGGCCTCATCAGTTATCACCATAAAAATTTCCGGTTCATGCAAATACAACCACTATAAGACTACATAGAAATTTTGTTAGAAAATGGACCAACATAATTCATAAAAATGAAACTTGTCAAACAAATGAACCGAGATCAAAATAACACTGGAAAATTTGAACAATAATGTAATAATTGATCCAACCTATTTCTATATGATCATACAAAGTTAATAAAAACACACTAGTACTCGAGATGCATAATTCCAACTTAATTATTTTATCTATAGAAAAATTATAATCCTCATTAGAGGTGCACTTGTTTATTTTTTGTTCTACATACTTATCAATCATGACCATTAACTAGAAGGTAAAGTCGACCTATATGCATGTGTTTGATACCTTGTATTAATGCTTACATTTATGTGTACATGTATATATTACTCGTGAACTCTAAATTATTAGCTACATTGTAATACAACTTATTATCTATATATGAACATGATCCAAAGAAACAAAAATAAAAGTGAAATAAGCGGATCCATCATGTACTCATATATAGATACTTAAGGAGCTTGTGCACAGAAATAAACGGACTTAATTGCGCTTAGCTCGAGCTTAATTTTCTTTTGTAGAAACATTATAGGGATGAGAGTTGCATATATATCCTCCCAACTCAAACTCAAGGATTCATTAATTAAATAGAAAAATAGACGTGTAAAAGCAAGCATATCTTTCACAGTACATCATTTACATCCAAAGCCAAAAGTAATGAAAAGAGAATCGAAAAGGAATCCGATCACTTCATCTTGTCTCGACAAGGACACTACTGCTAACAGCGGTGGAAGCCGAACAAAATGGCCGTCACCCTTTTACAAGTCCATCGATCACGGCAATGTGATCCTCCTTCCATTTTGCATCAAGAAAAATTCAACATCCAAGAAAACCAAAATTCACACTTGAGATAACAAGTCAAGACAATGACCCAGATTTATGTATTTACATGCATCGTACTAAAACCATGGAAATCAAAACTCACGAGATTATGCATCTTTCTGAATGCCAAATAGTAGTAGTGGCCAAGTAGTAGAAGTTAGCCAAGCATTAGCTTAATTAGCTTCTGCTCCATCGCTCACGAATTCTCATAACGCGCACACCAAATTATGGAAGAGAAGTTAATGACGTACTAATGCCGGCCGCCGCTGTACTTGTCTCCGGCGATGAAGGAGGAGAAGAAACCATGGTGGCCGCCGCCGACACCGTTGACCCTGTCGCTTTCCGCAGCCGCCGGTGCTTGGAAATGGTCGAACGGGTTGAACCCTCCCATGGCGCCGATTCCGTGGTAGTGGTGATCAGCGGCACCTGATCCGCCCGGCGTTGCAGATGCGCCGGCACTACTTGGCGGCACCACGTCGCTCTTGGCGAACAGCGCG
Organism: Tuctoria greenei; assembly: GCA_036927565.1. Taxonomy (NCBI): domain Eukaryota; kingdom Viridiplantae; phylum Streptophyta; class Magnoliopsida; order Poales; family Poaceae; genus Tuctoria; species Tuctoria greenei. The sequence goes on from JAYESD010000006.1 coordinate 159,081,976, forward strand.
AGCGCATCCATGATGGAGCTGGTACTGGGAGTAACGTTATTGCTACTAGGAGCAGTATTGATGACGGTATTTGCCAGGGTTGTGGTGTGGGTGCAAGAGCTGTGAGGAAGCAGCATGGAGTTATGTGGGTACTTAAGAGGCGACGGGCGCATCAGGAAAGGGGGGCTGCCGAGGAGGCGCGGGCGGACGGCGGGCGGTGGTGCGGCAGCGAAGGGCGGTGCCGGGAAGCCGGTGAACTCCTGCACCATGACGCGGAAGTTGGAGGTGTCGGTGGTGAGCACAGTTGTTGGCGGCCGGCGGGAGGCCCGCGGGCGCTTCTTGGCCGACTTCGAGGGCGCCGGATGATGAGGAGGGAGCGGCGGCGCGGGAGAACGTGGAGGGGAAGGGGATGGTATGCCGGCGGCGGAGGAGGGGGTGGGGAGGAGGCTGTGGAAGGACTGAAGGTATAGGCTGGCAGGGGATGAGGAGCAAGGGAGGAAGAGGTTTTGGTGGTGGGAGGTGAACTCTTGGTCAGCGCCGGCGTCGATGGAGGCAGTGGTGGGCAGGGAGGAGGAGGAGGGGAGGCTGTCGCTGGTGGACGCCATGGACGGAGCGCTGGCTGGATCGATCAAGGTAAAGCAAGTAGGTGGAAGAAGAAGAAAGTGTTGAACAGTGGATGGGCAGATAGGGTTTGGTGTGGGAAAGCTCTGTATATGAGGAGGGAAGCAGGGTGTGGGGATCTTGATGTAGGTGGATGGGTGATATGAGCTGATCAACAAAGACAGGAGGTGGCATATGCTTGCTTTTCCATCCTTTTTGTTCTCCATGCATGTAACTTGTTTCGCCGGGCTCTCTAATTGTCTGCTGTAATTTTAGCACGTCACAGTTTCTTCTCGTTGAGATACAATACAATTTCCATATACAAATTTAGGGTATGTCTATTTGTAAAAATTTCAGACATCGGGTAATTAGCACCTAATTATTATCATTAATTTCTAATCTTATAATTAACTATTAACACTACTACAAAAAGCATTTTTACAGGCGCCTCAATTTTTCAAACACAGATGGTCCTTAAAAATATACGACTGTGATGACGAATGATATAATAACCGCCTGTGATGAAAGAACAACACAGACGGATTTTAAAGAACAACCGTCTGGGTAAGTACATGATCTTCATAATCGGTTCTTAATTAAGAACCGCCTGTAATGCAATGAACTTCACAGTCGGATTTTAAGAAACAACCGCCTGGGTAAATACATGATCTTCACAAACGGTTATTAATTATTAACCGTCTGTAATGCAATGAACTTCACAGATGGATTTTAAGAAACAACCGCCTAGGTAAATACATGATCTTCGTTGGCAGTTCTTAATTAATAACCGCCTGTAATGCAATGAACTTCATAGATGGATTTTAAGGAACAACCGTCTGGGTAAATACATGATCTTCGTTGGCGGTTCTTAATTAATAACCGTCTATAATGCAATGAACTTCATAGACGGTTCTTGATTAACAACGGCCTGAGAAGATCATGTATTTTCAGTGGCGGTCATTGTTTAATTATCATAAGCGGTTTTCATTGAAATTACAGGGATGTAGTTGCAATTATCACAACCGTATGTAGTCGTGCAGGCAAAATTGTATCAGGAAAAAACACACAGATGAGCTAGCGGATACTAGTACAGTAATGCATTATAGGAAATGCTCGATCACCAGTGAGGCTGGCTTAATTGTGATAATACACCATTAGAGGCTTTACAATTGTTCAAAGATAATTTCTTTACACACTGAACAAAAATCATGCTACATTCATTGTAGATCGACGATGAAGCTCCCATCGATCAATCTAAATTGTACCGTACTGCTTGCTCCCGAACACGTCTCTTATATTCCGCTGGATCCTGAAAATATTGACATTATTTAAACTAACAAATGTCGAAAGAGGAATGAATAACCTACATTGGTCACTAAGTCAAAGTGTCATCTAACCTTGATAAGTAGATTATAGCAATCATTTTCAACATCAGGCACATTTGGCTGATGCAGCAAACGCTGAACTTCAAGTAGTATAGTTTTAATTGTAAAAGCACTGCACCACCCCTACGAAATATAATTTAAGCAATATAAGAAACCAGTTCAAATAAGTTCGACAACAATTATAAGTAATAATTACATGAACAAAATAGGTCTATCTTACAGTCTCTTGATCAAGAATCCCGATGCAGAGTGCTCATGAACGATGGACATTTGGGTGGAAGAACCCAATTGGAAAGGCACATCTTGAAGGCACCAAGGGATAGTCCTCAGAGAAGGAGATTGTCAGGGGGTAGTAACCATCTTCCCATTCAGTCTGCAAAAGAAATTTATTAATAGGAGGACGATGGTTAAACTCATATTGTGCTTGTTCTTCATGACTTACCCCTTCTTTACCGGGGACGATGCACTGCCACTTCAATAAATCTCCCGATTCAGGCTTCGCAGAGAAACCCTACGTGGAGAAATTGAAAATACCAAAAACAAACAACACGGAAAAACAAACTACAGTTAAGTTCATCAGTCCATTATAGATACATATGTATATACAACCATGTGACCGGTGTGTCATATGTACATACATGGGGATGGTTCTTGCGCCACGCCAAGCTCTTCTCCTTCAATCGGCTACACGCCCGAGACATCATTATCTGAAAGACCAAACTTCTAAACTTCCAAATCATTGAGTCCAAACGCATATGTACACAAATGCAAAAGGACACAATCCATATACCAACATTGTTCTAAGTTGATTTCAGAAGATACAAATATATACAATATATATCATCTCGCATTGCTATATACATTTATTCCAGCATTGACATCTTCTCGCATATAGGATTTCAAATTCTTTTTAATGCTTCTCTCTACGCGCTTGATGTTTTCTGGTTTGGTGAAAAGGTACATCTCTTCATACTGATTATATTCCTCTTTATTATCTCCCACATTGTCAACCCCAACAATATTTTGCTTTCCAGAAACAGCTACGTGCAACTTCTCAGTTTCTGGATCTTGAACATAAAAAACTTGTGCAACATTATCAGCGAGAACCCACAGGTCATCTTTGTAACCCACTTTATTCAAGTCTACCAGTGTCAGCCCGTAATTGTCCACTTTCAAACCATCAGGATGTTTGTCCCATTGGCACTTAAATACGGGTGTTAAAGGGTCTTCACAGATGGCTGATATAGGTAAACTCCGTCTGTGATAACACCGTTATCATAGACGGGTTAGTTATGCTTCAATAACCGTCTGTAAAGACATATTATCATTGACAGTTAGTTATGCTTCAACACCCGTCTGTGAAGACACATTATCATAGACGGTTAGTTATGCTTCAAAATCCGCCTGTGAAGACACATTATCATAGACGGTTAGTTATGCTTCAAAACCCGCCTGTGAAGACACATTATCATTGGCGGTTAGTTATGCTTCAATACCCGTCTGTGAAGACTCATTATCATAGGCGGTTAGTTATGCTTCAATAACCGTCTGTGATAAGACATTTATCACAGGCGGTTATATATGCTGCACGACCCGCCTATGATAAAGTATTTTCACAGGCGGCTATTCTAAGTAAAGAACCGCCTATGATAATCTGTCTTCACAGGCGGCTAGCCTAAGTGAAGAACCGCCTATGATAATGTGTCTTCACAGGCGATTTCACTTCTCCGCCTGTGAAATTACGGATTATCACAGACTCTTCGTTTCAGGCGGTTTTAAAAGCCGTCTGTGATAATAGGTTTGGAGCCGCCTGTGATGAGGCTTATTGTAGCAGTGTAACTCTTAATTCTATGGTTAATCAATAACAATATTTTGTTTGACTATTTTACAATTAACATAACCCTACAATTATGGATTAATAATGACAGATTAACAATTAACAGAAAAAAAAAGAAAAACTCATTTTCTTCACCAGAGATCCGGCGACGGCGCCGCTGCCGTCGCACCACGCCGCCATTCACCGTGCGTCGCACAGCCGCCCGCCGCGATGCATGGTCACTGCTTCCGGCCACCGCGCGCCGCTGCCGGCTCCTTGCATTGCGCCGCCATGGACATTCGCGCGCCTCTACCGACCACCAAACGGAGTTACAAGTATGGACGCCACCGCCGGCAAGGGCGGACGCCGCCGCAGACGAGTGCATCTTGCTGTGCCGAACGCTTGCTGCCTTTGAGGGCGGCCGCCGCCGCCACTGGTGGTATCAGGAGTGGAAGTCTGGAACAGAAGATAATGATTGGGGGAATATATGATCCACTAGCACGAATCTCAACATAAAATCAATGGTCGCTTGAAACTTTAGTTGTTTTCAGTCGCTTGAAAAGAAGTAATTCCGACAAATTTAAGGCGTGTTTAACCAGTTAAAGGTGCATCGGTGTATATAGGATCTTCATAGAACTGAAGGGAGAAACAAGTACTCCGTTTTTTAATTATTAACGTTGGCTAGCTCGACGTTAATAACTAAAAAAACAGAGGAGTAGCTCTAAGACCAAAAAAATCAGTTTATAAGCTAGCTCATCCTGTTTCTAGCTCAACATAGTTTAATTCAAGTTTTAACGGGCAAAATATCTTTTTTAAGAGCTAACTCGAGCCAGCTTATGAGCTACTCACGAGACTAATGAGTCAATGAACCATGTAACAAACTTTGTTTCTTGATCTCTAAGACCTGTAGAAAGGCTAGTTGTCCGATATGTGTTAAGCAATATTCATTTTTATTTGATACACAATTACGACAATTATATCATAATATCTATTATTTTAGGCAAATATATTTTCATATCAATAACATATTGTCAAGAGTGTGAGTCATAACGAGCTTGCTTCACTACGGGGATCCGACATATTTACGACGACCATACGCCGACATTAACTTATTTACGATGGGACATGGCCGTCACTATATTTTTATCATAAATAAGTTTATTTACGAAGGTCACCGTTGAAATTAACTTATTTACAACGGCTCCATCTGACCGTCGTAGATAAAGATGGCAATGGACATCCATTAAACGCGTATCCGCAGATACCCGACCCGACGGGTACGGGTTTGGGTACAAATTTGTACCCGCGGGCACGGATTTGGGTAATAAGTTGTACCCAACGGATATGTTTAGCGGGTAAAAAACTCATATCCGTATCCGTATACCCGTACCCGTGCTGACAAGTGGGTACAATGCAGTCATATATATATATATATATATGTATATATATATATATATATATATATATATATATATATATATATATATATATATATATATATATACACACACACTTGCACAGCCCAGGCTAAGCCCCCTCCCAACCTTAGCCGTCGGACGGTGCTCGTTCCCCTCCCCAACCCTAGCCGCACAAACTCACGGAGTCATGATCCCCATCCCCAATCCCGACCCCCCATCGCCGTTGCCAAAGGACCCCAACCCTAGCACGAATGCACGCCGCACGGGTCGTCGCCGCCGTCTGTCAACCCTCTCGCCGCCGTCCCTTAACCCTGCTCCCCGCCGTCCCACAACCCTGCTCGCTGTCGCCGCGTTGCCACTCGCCAGACGTGGCGCGCCGCCAACTGCAAGACCAGGCTCGCCATAAACCTTGCAACACCACCGAGCGCGGGCCAACTAAGGACTAAGGACTCATCAACAAGGTTAGTCTCAGACTAGTCATGTTACTCTCGTGGCTACAAATCTTGGGCGGTCGATGGATTCCATTGGTCTGACGGCAATTTTTATTGTAGAAACACTATGTGAGAAAGGCTCATACAAGACGAGCCCGCACGAAGAACAGAGATGAAGAAACCGCTCCTCTCCGTCGTCGCGTCTCGCAATATGGAGTCAACATAGACGCGCAACGGGTGCGTTGTCGATCAGCATACATGCAAGACAAGCTCTAAGAAAGGACATCTTTTTTTCTAAGTAATACCAGACAAGTTTTAAGGAGGTCGTCTCCTTTATATAAATAAAATCCAAGAAAGGCGCTATAGATGATCATCTCCATTCTTTAAGCAAGCCGAGACGGGCTTTGAGTGCGTCCATCTTCTTTACTTCTAATATCGGGGATGAACTTTCTTCTTAACATGTCGCCGATGTATCTACTGGCTGTTACATTGTGGCACTGAAAGGAGACGTACTATGTTGAATGCTCGTCTCCTATTAGATGCCTCCCACCCCCTGTTTACCCTGCTTGTCGGCTGCATCATGGAGCTAGTCAGGATTTGGTAGCCACATAGCCATTCTCAGCAACATGCACATGCATGAATATATGTATCGCCAAATGGAGATCATACATTAAATTACATTGACCAATCAAATATTAACAAAGTGTCAATCATGGTTAGCAAAATAATTAATTACACAAAGAATGCCCCATGTTCATCCTGATTACCAAGTAACTAATTACACATATCATACTGTCATTATCTAATATTGTATAGCGTAATGAAAATTCTCCCTTTGGATCAACGACTTCATTAAAGATGAGCTGTATAGCCTCTCTCTAATGCGCTCTTCAAGTCAGTTTTGTAGTCCTGGCACACGATAAAATGAGGATTAGTGAAAGATTAATAATAGAGTCAAATAAATGCAGTTACACATACATTGCAATTTGCCAGCTCTCCAAATACAAACATGCTTAAGCAGACATATAGTAGTCTGGTGTCTAGCCTCTTCATTCTGTTGCTGATGCACCGACTGAGACATCCTCAAATTAAATAAAATCATCGAAGTCATATAAAACATTGTCATATCACAGTCACTTTCGCACAAATAGTCACATAAGGAAACAAATATTTGAAGGCTCAGGAACAAACTTATTGGAGAATGGTATTTCTGTTTGTTAGGGCTTGATCATACCGATTACCGAGGTCGGGGTCGAGGTGGCGGCGTGCTCCGGGGACAGGGACGATACCACGTCGGCGTGCTCTAAGGACAAGGCGGCGGAGGCACCAGAGCGGCGGTTCCTCAACTCTTTGATGACAGCAGGCCGGCGATGTTGGGAGTGTCGTGGTTGCCCAAAATTTGAAACTTTTACTACCACTGTTTGAGCAAATTTGGAAATGTGTTGGTTAGGGCTTGATCATACTGATTACGGTGAGGTCGGGGTCGACGGCGGCGGCATGCTCTGAGGGAAGGATCCAGGGGGTGGTGTACATCGGGGACAGGGATGATCAGACGCTGACGTGCTCCGGAGATGAGGTGGCGGAGGCACCGGAGCGGCAGTTCCTCAACTCGTTGATGATAGCAGTCCGTGGTGTTGGGAGGGAGCGCATAAATTCATACCAAGGTCGGGGTCGACGGCGGCAGCGCGACAATGATGAAGAGCAAGTTGAGGAAGAGGGACGGCGCCAGCATGGTCCGAGTGCAGGGTCCAGGCGGCGGTGTGCTTCGGGGACAAGACGATCAGACAACGGCGTGCTTTGGGGATGGGACAATCAGGTGGCGGCGTGCTCCGGGGACGGGATCATCAGAAGGTGACGTGCTCTGGGGACGAGGCCGCCGAGGTGCCGGAGCTGCGGTTTCTAGGTCGAGAGAGCGTGCAAGAGCTAAAAATAGCTTAGTTCAACAATTGGAGACAAGCTTATATAATGCCCGTCTCTCATTCGCGCATCTCCCTATTCCCCACTCGCGCGCAGTTCATCATGAGTGTCTGTTGCCACTTTGCACGCAAAGTTAACACCGTGAACGTCTGTTGCCACTTTGCATGCAGATATAATAAATGTGTATCATTGCCACAATGAACACAGAACCGCAATCACATTGAAATTCTGAGATAAACATTTGCAACTCAATGAACATTTCAGAGTTTATATTGCGTGCCCTCTAAACTATACATTTTCAGACTTATATTCCTATGAAGCTCTGATCGATTGATGTAAACTGTACTGTCGAGCTTGCACCCGAACACGTCTCTTATATTCCTCTGGATCCTAAAAATATTGACATTCTTTAAATTAACATGTCAATTGAGGAATGATATATAACCTATGTTGTGCACTAACACAAAGTTACTAACCTAGATAAGTAGATTATAGCAATCATTTTCAACATTAGATGCATTTGGTTGATGAAACAAACGTTGAACTTCAACTAGTAAAATTTTGACAGTAAAACCATGCCACCGCCCCTACGAAATATCAATTTAAGCAACATAAGAAACCACTTCAAATAAGTTAAGCAACAATTACTAATTACTTGAGAAAAATAATTATATATTACATTATCTTGATCAGGAACCCCAAGGTAAAGTACTTCTGAGCGATGGACACTCCAGTGGAAGAAACTTGTTGGAAAGGCGCATCTTGGAGGTATCAAGGGATAGTCCTCCGAGAAGGAGATTGTCAGAGGGTAGTGACCACCTTTCCAGTCAGTCTAGAAAGGAAATTCATTAACAAGGGGACGATTGTTATACTGGATTGTGCTTGTTCTTCATGACATACCCCTTCTTTACCAGGGACAATGCACATCCACTTCATTAAGTCTCTCGACTCAGGCTTCACAGAGAAACCCTACATAGAGAAATTGGACAACAAGTGATGCTGTAGGATCGAAGAGCATGTGAAAAGCTACCAGAGGGGGGTGAATGTTAGATTTAAAAATCTTACGCAGCGGAAACAATTAAACCCCAACCCCTTCGGCAGAAAAACGATCTGTTAAAGAAATCGTGTGTGAGACTAATCTAAACGTGTTTCACCGTGACAAAAGTGATATATATCAGAGAGAATCAAGTCACGAAGACAACACAATAATAATCACTCAAATCCGTCAAGAAGAACTCAAGTTATGATCGAAAGATCAAACAAAGGTCAATATGCCCTACCCGAGAGAAAAATAGTTCTGGAACGCTGCAAAGAAACTCGTGTAGATCATAGACCACAAATCCAATGACCGTGAAATTTTTACAGATGATAGATAATCAAGTTGTGAAGACAACCCATAAAGAATCACGTCAATTGGATCTGTAAAACTAGAGTTATGATAAAACCACCGACGAAAGATAGTGCTGTCCAGAAACTCGATGAGTAAAACTTGTTTGAAACAAGTCTGACGAACAAGGCACAAAAGTTCCTTCAAACTACAAATTTTATTTAATATAACACAAGAGGAACAGCCCCCCAAAGTCGTGCACTATGAGCTCTGGGCTCCCTTGCTTATATAACCAGCTCGAAAGCCAACTCAACTCAAATCAGGAACCTAATCCTACTCTATTCACGAATCGTAACTTTCCATAACTGCTTAGGATTCTTCTATACGTAGATAGAAGCAATATTAAGACTTCCAAACACCTTAGGAATGTATCCCACATTCCTAAACAACTCAAATTCGTGACCCACACGAAATCCTATCATAACCAACTCAAATCTTTCCATATTTGAGTCAAACCCGACTCAGCCGCAGCCTGAGTCCATAACCTAGTCGGTTGGACCTTTCCGACCAACTCTTTACGTCCACATCTCTTCATCACATCTCGGAACCATGTAGCCACGTCCATGTACTCCTTGCACACGTGAAAACATCTTCCAATGACGTCCACGATACCTTCACATGCATTGTTCTTTATTCAATCATGCTGCGCAACCTCCTGATCAGCTCAACCACAATTCCTCCTGAATTTGGTTGTTGGAACCTCATCTCCTCCCTGAGACTAGTCCAATGGATCCCATCACCAGCCATGTCTTGAACTCAAGCAACACCTGCACACAAATAAACAACCAATTCATACGAGCCCAAGTCCTCGACTTGACTCAAGTTAGTTCCAAACACAATACCTTACGTGAGAACCTCACATAAGCATGTTGCAAAACCATAGTAACACGATATCATCCATGTCAACCAAAAACGCACCAAAGACTTAGCAAATGAATAGTAAGCAATCTTTCCAGAGATGTAAAGCAAGTACGAAACATTGCAAATGAAAAACAGAAGCATTGCGGTCAAGTTCCGGACCTTGCCAGAGCAACCCGGACCTTGAGCCAGAGCTAACAAAAGCTAGTAGAACCTTGCGCCAGAACATACCAAAACTAGTATAACCAAGCTCCCGCCGGAGCTTACAAAACTAGCAGGACCTTACCAACAAGTCGGACCTAGAATCTAACGTAGCCGGAGCTACCCAAAACAAGCCGAACCTACCGTCAGACCTTGCTGTAGCTCGGTGCTAGAGTCGAACCTTGATACAAAAAGTGTTTTGCTGATATTCCAAACTTTTATCGTCAAAGCAAGTGTATTCACTACAAGCCAATGTATTCAGCACACATAGTTCTTACAATCTCCCCCTCGATGAATGCATTGGCAACACCATTTAAAATCCGAACATTGGCTTATTCACATAAAAGTTTTGAAGGCAATATCTCTCCCTTTGTAAATAAAAAGTAAAATGAGAAGAAAATCCAAAAATTATCCCATATTAACTCTCCCCCTTTATTATCACTCCTTATGCACATATTCTCTTTCTCTTCATGCTTATCTCTCCTCCTTTGACAATGTATTCAGCAAGTCATGAGCATATAAACAAATTATCTCTCCCCCTTTAGTTGTTATGAGCATTATAACATATACATATAAACAAAGCTCATCCAAGTCATACTATCAAGTACCTTACATTATCACATCAATAAAATACATAAAGTAGTGTAAGCCATGCTAGAGATCAAATGTATTTTTCAATTTAAGTAAGTCATGATCTCACAAACTTAACTATTTCAAAACCTGAAATCATGACACTAGTTGCTGCATTTTATTATTTTTCAAAGCATAGCTTTAGATCATATGATATTTGCAAGAGATTATATGCGCATCTGCCTTATTCTAACCAATCAAGCCAAGCCTATGTCATTTGACAATCAGAAGCTTAAGAACATGGTTTTAGTCATACACAACTTCTTCCAAGTTCATATCTAAGTGCAATGATAAGCCATGAGGATGCATAACCCCTATTTCACTACGAATGTAACAAAAAACGAGTGAAATCCAAAGGTTTTGTAAAAATGTCAGCTAATTGTTGTTCAATATCTACATGGTGAAGCACAATGTTTCCTTTTTCAACATTATCTCGGAGAAAGTGATACCTAATGTCAATGTGCTTAGTTCTAGAATATTGACGGGGTTTTTAGCAATGCAAATGGCACTAGTGTTATCACAGAATAGTGAAACACTATCTAGATCAACCCCATAGTCCATAAGTGTTTGAACAATCCAAAGAATTTGTGAGCAAGCACTAGCAGCAGCTACATATTCAGATTCGGCTGTGGATTGTGCAACTGAATTTTGTTTTCTAGAGGACCAAGCAATAAGAGAATTACCAAGAAAATGACAAGCACCGGGAGTACTTTTCCTATCAATCCTACAACCCCCAAAATCAGCATCCGAAAAAGCTTTCAAAGTAACGGGTTGAGGAAGAAAGAAGAAAAATTCCAAATTCTTGAGTTCCATGTAAGTACCTGAGAATCCTTTTGACGGCTTGACGATGTGAAGCACGTGGGGAGGCTTGAAACCATGCACAAAGACATACGCTGAATTGTATGTCTGGTCTTGATGCCGTGAGGTACAAAAGTGATCCGATTATGCTTCTATATTCTTTTTGATCCACGGGTTCACCATCTTCATCAAGTCCAAGTGTTGTTGCTGTTCCCATTGGTGTCCGAAGAGGCTTGCTTTTGTCCATGTTGAAGCGCCTTAGGAGATCTTTTGTATACTTCATTTGATGCACAAAGGTACCCTCCTTTGTTTGTTTGATTTGCAGCCCCAAAAAGTAAGTGAGTTCACCCATCATACTCATTTCAAATTCGGAACTCATCATTGCTGAAAACATGGACACAAGATCATGAGAAGCACAACCAAAGATAATATCATCCACATACACTTGAACGAATAATGAGTCATTGCCATGCTTAAGAACAAAAAGAGTTTTATCAACCTTGCCCATGGTAAACCCTTTTTCAAGTAAGAATGTTTTTAACCTATCATACCATGCTCTAGGGGCTTGTTTGAGACCGTACAAGGCTTGGGACAGTTTGTAAACATGATTAGGAAAATCTGGATTTTCAAAACCCGGTGGTTGTTTCACATAAACATCCTCATCTATGTAGCCATTAAGAAAAGCACTTTTAACATCCATTTGATATAGCTTAAAACCATTTGATGCAGCAAAAGCTAGCAAAATTCTTATGGCTTCTAATCTAGCAATAGGAGCAAATGTTTCATCAAAATCTAGACCTTCAACTTGACTGAAACCTTGAGCAACCAACCTAGCCTTATTCCTAACCACAACCCCATCCTCACTTTGTTTATTTTTAAATGCCCATTTAGTTCCAATTAAAGTGTGACCTTGAGGTGGAGGTACAAGTTTCCAAACATTATTTCTTTCAAAATTTTCTAACTCTTCTTGCATGGCAATAATCCAAGATTCATTAGTGAGTGCGTGTGATATATCTTTGGGTTCAAAAGAAGCAACAAAAGAATAATGAGCATAAGAGTTTGGATCGCAAAACATGGACCGTGTGACTCGTTCGTGCAAGATTCCAATCATCTGTTGTGGGGGATGATCTTTGTAAAACCGTAGGGGAACAGATGTCTCACAAGCTTCTTCTTCTTCATGTTCATCACAAATTGATGAGCTTTTGACTTGAGGATGATTTGAATCAGCATTGATGGTTGTCGGTGCTGGTTGAGAATTAACATCCGGAGCTGAACCAAAGTCTTTAGCTGCTGAATTTTCGGGCAGCAGCTCCAATTCTTCCTCATCTTCAACGAAAATGCTCCCCCCTGCGGATATGGATCTGGACCTGCAATGTTTGAGCTAGTACCTGGGATAGCTTCATAAAAAGACACTTCACAAGTCTCCACAATTTTGTTAGTGTCAAGTAAAAGCACACGGTAGCCTCTAGTATGAGATGGATAACCAAGAAACTTGCCATCAATGGATCTAGATTCAAATTTATCAAGATTACCATGTTTCTTAACAAAGCATTTGCAACCAAAGACCCGAAAGTGTGTAACACTAGGCCTATATCCAAACCGGAGCTCATATGGTGATTTACCTAGCTTAGCACGCAAGAAAACACGATTTGAGACATAACAAGCGGTTGCTAACGCATCAGCCCAAAATTTCCTAGGAGTTTGATATTCATCAAGCATAGTCCTAGCCATCTCAACTAAGGTTCTGTTCTTTATTTCTACAACACCATTTTGTTGAGGTACATATGGCGAAGAAAATTGATGATCTATTCTATTTTCAGCACAAAAGTGATCAAAAGATTGATTTTTAAATTTAGTTCCATTATCACTTCTAATTGCTTTTAAAGATCCTGGGTGATCAATTAATAATCTAAGAAATAAAGTTCTAAAGTGACTAAAAGCCTCATTCTTAGATGCCATAAAGTAAATCCAAGAGTATCTAGAATAATCATCAACAATCACAAGAACATACCATTTACCTCCGAAGGATTGAACACGTGAAGGTTCTACGGTGTCAAGGTGCAAAAGTTGACACGGTTCAGTTGTCATGACCATTGTGAGAGGAGTATGTGATTCTGCAACCATCTTAGCATGTCTACAAGAAGAGCACACAATTTCTTTGTCCCCTTTAAGCTTAGGCAGCCCACGTATGCGATCAAGAGCACTAACACGCATTAGGTGATCAAAACCTACGTGACCAAGTCTACGATGCCAAAAAAATAAGTCCTTTGAATCATTAGCAACTAGACACCTATGCTTAGAGGAAGACATCAAAATCAGCTTTAAAAACTCTTCCAAACCGAGACATGTTAAAAATAAGCTCACTATTTGAACTTACAACTTTGCAGCAGTTTTTATTGAAAATACTTTTCAGATTTTCATCTAGCAATTGTGAAACAGAAAGCAAGTTGTATTTCAAATTTTTGACAAGTGCCACATCCTTCAAAGTGTAGTGATCATTTACTCTCACCGAACCCTTAGCAATTATAGGAGTTGAGGAATTATCGGCAAAAGTAACATTCTCTACACGTGACACAAAAGAGAGAGAGGAGAACCAATATTTGTTACCGGTCATGTGGCGTGAGCAACCTGAATCAAAAATCCAAACGTTCTCCTTCCTCAAATGTGTAACCTACATAGAAGCACAATACGTTGATGACTCAATACTGGGGTTAGTCAAAAGGCATTTAGGAATCCATTACTGAGGCACGAGACGTGCAGCATGAAAAACACGCGAAAGCTGAGACAAAACAGCAGGTTTATGAGTCAAAGTTTGAGATTTTTTATTCTTAACCACTGACCTATAAGGTGTTACTTGTGTAGCACAAAAATCAGTAGCTCCGGAGGCAAACTTTGAATGTTTTTGACTCTAAATAGCATGTTGTACATTCGGTTCAATATGTGCAGCAAATTTTGCATGAAAGTTATGAGATCTAGCAACCATTCTTTACCTTTTCTGTTGTTTAGCTAGTCTATAACAAAAATCTATGACATGACCATCTCTACCACAATAGGTACAATGAAATTTAACTTTGTGTTCATGTCTAGATGAGCAAACAACATTTTTATTTGAAACCGAATGAGACAATACTCCTGCAGATTTGAAAACCACTTCTTTTTGTTGAGGAACTGTTTGAATCAAACCACTTTCTAATGACTTTACACTTTTAGGTGGATGTGCCTTAGCATGAGCATGAGAATCAAAACCTAAACCAGTTTTATCATTGCAAGACTTGGATGAATTCAGCAGCAAGTTTAGGTTCTTATTCCCATTACAAAACCGATCAAATGTCTTATGCATGTTATCAAGTTTATTGGACAGATCAAGGCAATTTTCACATGAAGTTTTTCCTTTTAATTTGCAATTGGAACAATATTTAACTTCATGAAAACGTAAAGCATTGTTCAATATAGAGATTTCATTCATAGCATCTTGCAGTTTCTTATCAAGATCATCACAACTAGAACAATGCAAATCAATTGCAGAACAAGAAGCATCTTTTAAGTTTCCAATATTAAGTGCAGCAAGTTTTTTTGTTCTTTTCAATTTCAAGTTCAAGTTTATCAAGTGTGGAGGTATGTGCATTTCTTAGGGAGGACAATTGTTCATATATTAAGTCACATGAGGAACAAGAATCATCACTAGGAATCAAGGATTTCAAACGATTAATTTTAGATTCTAGTGACTCAATTTTAGTAGCATTGTCCCTAAGCTTTTTGTCCTTTTTCTTAACAATAACAGTGGCACGAGAAATAACATCACACATTTCTTCGCAAGTAGGACATACCTCTTCATTGTCGCTGTTGTGTTCTGCCTCCTCCATACTTGATCTTGACTTGCCCGCCATGAAGCACAAGTTTGCCAAATCATCTTCATCTTCATCACTTCCAATGTCCACGTTGCTTGAGCCAAGTTCCTGGAGTGCTGAGATAAAACTGCTCACCAATTGACGTCCTGTAAAACCCTTTTTTTTCTTCGTATCTTTTGCAGAGGAGTGCTTCGTTCTTGTTTTCTTTTCATCTTGGGAGGTAGGACCTGAAAGGTTAGGTCAATCTGAAAGAAAATGTCCTGTCTTACCACATTCAAAGCATCATTGAGGTCCGGAGCTTCCTCTCCTTCTAGTTCTCACATTTTGCAATGCTTTTGAGAACCGGGTAGAGATGAGCGCTAGATCCTCCTCTGGAAACTCCTCAATTTGTTCAAGGGTTAGAGAGGACAACAAAGCAAGTGTACCACAAGATGATGTTTGACCGGAACTAGGCATGTCACGTTGAGAAACAAAAGCAATAGACTTGTTGGGGTTCTTACATGAGATTATGTCAAGTTCATGAGTTTTTAACTTGGAATATAGCACCTCTAAAGTAAGTGAACTCATGATAGTAGATTCATGAATAGATGTGACTTTCATATCCTAAATTGACATATCTAATGCACTTAGCAATTTCCTGCATTTTCAGCATCTGAAAAATTAACATTGACACTACGCAAGTTGCTGAGAATCTTATTAAAGTGAGCAAAAAGGTCATCAATAGACTCACCGGGTTGCATCTCGAAGCGCATGTATTCTTTCTTGAACATGTCTTGCCTTACCTCTTTGATCGTGTTGGATCCTTCGTGGTAGTCACAAAGTGCTTTCCACACATCGTATGCAGATCGGATGTGTGCAACACAGTCGAAGTCGCTTTGTGTTAATCCTTGTATGATCAAGTTCCGAGCCTTGTTGTTATTGTCGACATCTCTCAGATTTGTAGCTGTAACTTGATCGTTTGATGGCACTTCGTAAAGCTTGTATACCTTCTCCCATATTGCAAATACTTGTGCCTGGATGAATGCCTCCATGCGTGCCTTCCAAACCTAAAAATCAATACCAGCGAACACACAAGGTTTGGCAGAGTACTTCTCCATGATGATTAGTCAAAAACACGCGCAAATCACAAAGATTAGAGCACCGTGGCTCTGATACCAATTGTAGGATCGAAGAGCACGTGAAAATCTACCAGAGAGGGGGTGAATGGTAGATTTAAAAATCTTATGCAGCGGAAACAATTAAACCCCAACCCCTTCGGTAGAAAAACGATATGTTAAAGAAATCATGTGTGAGACTAATCTAAATGTGTTTCACTGTGACAAAAGTGATAGATATTCGATAGAATCAAGTCATGAAGACAACACAACAGTAATCACTCGACGAGTAAAACTTGTTTGAAACAAGTCTGACGAACAAGGCACAAAAGATCCTTCAAACTACGAATTTTATTCAATAGAACACAAGAGTAACAGCCCCCCAAAGTCGTGCACCATGAGCTCTGGGCTCCCTTGCTTATATAACCAGCTCGAAAGCCAACTCAACTCAAATCAGGAACCTAATCCTACTCTGTTCACGAATTGTAACTTTCCATAACTGCTTAGGATTCTTCTATACGCAGGTAGAAGCAATCTTAAGACTTCCAAACACCTTAGAAACGTATCCCACATTCCTAAACAACTCAAATTCGTGACCCACACGAAATCCTATCGTAACCAACTCAAATCTTTCCATATTTGAGTCAAACCCGACTCAGCCGCAGCCTGAGTCCATGACCTAGTCGGTTGGACCTTTCCGACCAACTCTTTACGTCCCCATCTCTTCATCACGTCTCGGAACCATGTAGCCACGTCCATGAACTCCTTGCACACGTGCAAACATCTTCCAATGACGTCCACGATACCTTCACATGCATTGTTCTTGATTCAATCATGCTGCGCAACCTCCTGATCAGCTCAACCACAATTCCTCCTGAATTTGGTTGTTGGAACCTCATCTCCTCCCTAAGACTAGTCAAACGGATCCCGTCACCAGCCATGTCTTGAACTCAAGCAACACCTGCACACGAATAAACAACCAATTCATACGATCCCAAGTCCTCGACTTGACTCAAGTTAGTTCTGAACACAACACCTTACGTGAGAACCTCACATAAGCATGTTGCAAAACCACAATAACACAATATCATCCATGTCAACCAAAAACGCACCAAAGACTTAGAAAATGAATACTAAGCAATCTTTCCAGAGATGTAAAGTAAGTATGAAACATTGCAAATGAAAAATAGAAGCATTGCGGTCAAGTTCCGGACCTTGCCAGAGCAACCCGGACCTTGAGCCGGAGCTAACAAAAGCTAGTAGAACCTAGTGCCAGAACTTATCAAAACTAGTATAACCAAGCTCCCGCCGGAGCTTACAAAACTAGCAGGACCTTACCAACAAGTCGGACCTAGCATCTAACATAGCCGGAACTACTCAAAACAAGCCGAACCTACCGTCGGACCTTGCTGTAGCTCGGTGCTAGAGTCGGACCTTGATAAAAAAGTGTTTTGGTGATATTCAAAACATTTATCGTCAAAGCAAGTGTATTCAGTACAAGCCAATGTATTCAGCACACATAGGTCTTACAGATGCAAATGGCGAGCCAGCCATATAATTGCAAATACCAAAATCAAAACTACAGAGTGCGATTAAGTTCATTAGTCCATTGCAGAGCTACATACAACTATGCGACCGGTCTGCCATATGTACATACATGGGGGTGTTTCCTGCGCCAAGCCAAGCGCTCCTCCTTGAGTCGGCCACACGCCACGTTGATATCTAATTTCCCAGACATGAAATACATAAAAAGTTGAATATAAGTAGCATAGAATAGGAGGGAGTAGCGACGAAAAGGACGGTTTACGGTGAGGACAGCGAAAACGATGACGACGATGGCGAACAGTGATTGGTCAAACATGCAGCGGTTGCACTGGAGAAGCGTGGCCTGAGGAGGAGGAGTTGAGGAGAACTTAATTGCGGTTGGTGGTGCAGAGACGGGCGAGATAAAAACGCGACTTCGATTGATGACAAAGGGAGACGGGCGAGATAAAGCGCATCTTCCATTATTGACAAAGGGAGATGCGCAGCCCAAGGAGGAGGAGGTGCGGAACTTAATTGCCACCGCGGTGGTGCAGAGACGCGTGCGACCATCGTGCGACCTTTCATTTCCTCGAGGGTGAGCGGTTTCGAAGAATCCCATCGTCCATCAATGCGCGTGAAATGAACCGCTCCATCGTGGACTCCACACAGACCTTATATAAGGCGTGCCATCAGTTCTCCACAAACGCGTCTCTCCTTTTGCATCTGTTTATCCTTTTCTTCGCCTTCTCCGCGTCAACGATCCACCATGGCCAACGTTCTGCCGCCAAGCCTGCCGAGGGAGCCAAACTTCAAGAAATTGTGTTGCGACTCCCTCAAGAGGCTCAAGAACGACATGAGCCTCATTTTGGCGTGAGAGGCGTACAACCGTATGTCTCGCTCCATGAGTTTATTTTGTCTGGGTACCCTTCCAGAGTTTACTGGAATGAGTACCACCGGCCACTACCTCTACACCCTCACGGGTGTGGCCAGTCTCTCGACACTCTGTTCGAGACGGTGGCCCAGGAGCTCGGCGCTGAGGGCCGCAGTAACCTGGTGGCATCGACAGCGAGGAACCTCGGTCTCCAGGTTGCACCGCCAGAACAGCCAGCCCAGGATCCTTGTGCACACGCTCCTGTTGCACTGCCGGAGTCGCCGCTGGAGCGTCTATCGAAGGAGGAGGAGGAGGTGTAGGATTTAGTTTTTCTTTTGTTGTTTTTAGTTGATGTTGTCATTCTTTTATTGTGTCTTCTTGTACTTTTTTCTTTTGTTTTGTAATATATTGTGTTAATGAATGAATTATTTGTGTTCATCTATGTGAATGAATATTATTTTGTGTGTTCAACTTTGTGAGTGAATGAATGTGTGGTGTGTTCGTGTTCCTCAGGAGTGACAATTCATAAGGAAGGATTTGATTATTTTTTGGATTTAAATCGGACTACAGTGAAGGTGCTCTACATTGGAATGACAATTTCTTTTGTTATCAAGTGAATGTGCTCTAATTCGTTTAGTGAATGTGTTCATGTCTGTATGATATCAAGTGAACCAAAGCAAAATGTAGAAAATCACGAAGCCAAAGGAGACAAGCTTTCTACAAATCCTGTCTCATTTCCTTTCTCAAATAGGAGACGTTCTTTGTGCTAAGCTCGTCTTCCTTTTGTAAGAGGAGAGGGCGCGACTCGAATATTTTTCTTAAATAAGACGTGCCTTATAGTAGCCCATCTTCTTTTACACTCCCCCGAGCCATGTCACATCCTCGTTGAAGCGGGCTCGTCTCATTTACCCTTATCAGAGACGACCCCCTTTGCGCTCGTCACCAATCTTTGTCTTCTATTTGAGTTTCTTACGTAGTGAAACCATCATTTTCTTTTCTCTGGATATATCATTGTAAACTGCTGAAGACTGAAGTGCTGTGCTAGTTTTATGCTTTAATTATGAATGTTCACACTTTTTTTTTAGAAAACACGATTCACATTTAAGATGGAAAAACATGAATCTTAAGCTCTAGGCACTACAAAATCGTGAAGCTCGACGGCTCGAGACAACCCAACGTACTGTAACGCGTAATCTCAGTCATTTTATGTGCTTCTTCTTCTTCTTCTTCCTGTTTTCAGACATGTTGGGAAACAAAGGGTTTTCAGAACTGTTTTGTGCTACTACTTTTGTAATTCTATTATGGTCAGCAGTCAAGACAATTGTGTTATGTGTTGAACATGTGTTATATTGAACTGTGAGTGATGAAGTTAAACTGTATTTGTGAATGTAGTTTCGGGTAACGTGTGACACCCGATTCCGAAAATGAACCAAGTGAATGCATATGTGTGCCCAGGATGTTCAACACACATACACAAGTGCATTCACAAAAGAGTATACAGAAAATTACCATAGAACAAGATTAATTAACCAAATTTTATTACACAAACCATATTATCCTCAAATACAAGTTCTAATGAATATTAATGATGAGTTCAACTAATGTAGCGAAAATAAAATAAGTAAGCAAACTAAACAGCTAAGCAGCATAAGCGATAGGGTAGCGCAGCTCCAATCAACACCACAGGCAAATCTGACGGTAGACACGGCCTAGAACTCCGCATTATCGCCATTAAAATCCTAATCCTGACCTGCACCTGTTGGGGGGATTGCAAGAGTGAGTACATGTCATACTCAGCAAGTCTGGAAAGTATGACATGTGGCTGATTCAAATGACGAATATAATAATGGCTAAGTGCTGAAAAGTACATTAAAAACATTTGAAAAGCAATATATTATAAGTATGTGAATAAACCCATCATAAGCCATGTAGTTATCATAATACCAGTCCATATTCCATATCCATCATCATATACCAATATCCATATTCAATACCAGAATTCAATTCATAACCATCCATAACAATAATACCAACTATAACCATCCCAAAATCCCAATTTTCCTCTAATCATGTGAGGGTCTAGGTTGCTCGTAACCGGGAGCACGACTATCATGATGTTTTAGACACACTTTGCAGAGGTTGTAGCGCTTTATCCACGTGTTTGTGATTTTATCACCTTTCGATGACTATAGAATCTCAATTATGCCGTCTCACACTTCCTTAGGTGTGTGGCCAAGAGATCACAAAATAACCTTTACAAAGGGATTACTAGCCTATTTAGACCCCACTGAGGTTTCACCGATGGCGATGTCTCCAACTGAGCACATCTTCAACCAAGGGCCCCCTCTTGAGCCATTCGGATCCCAGGGTAGTCCCACCAATCATCAACAAACCCAATCCGACTACCCCTTCCCTGAGCATCCTTAATGGTCCAAATAGCACTGGCAAAGCCCTAATTAATCATCTATGCCGCACCCATACTTGGCCTTGTGGTGGCACTGTAAATCTTGGATGGTTGCTCCACGAACCGGTCCATAGATCTAAAGAAAGCAAAACCACCATAACATCCAACCCATCCACATACCAAGCTTGCTTAGATCACCCATTATCATATCATATTAACCAGTTCATGTTAATCATAGCCTCATAAATGCATAATTAAGTGTGTAGTATTGTTTTACCATCCCAATTAATTAAGCAAAGCAAAAAGTAAAAAGCCCTTCCCGACTCTCTACCATATATTCCAGGGACAAGGATGGTCAACAAAACTAGTAAACTTCCTACCATAGGATTTCCCATCAAATTGACACAAGCATGCAGTTTTGCAAACAAAACATTTATTTCAAAACTGGATCAATATGCTTCAAGGACACTTGCCTTGCTCTTGCGGTTAGTTTGGGTCAAAGCCTCCAAACTCTTGGTGCTAGAGATCCTCCGCAACACTCTCTAGCGCAAATCCGTCCAATGCACACAATAAACATACAAGACAAGAAACACAATCAAAGAGTGCACAAACATTACTCAATATGACATGATATGCATGATTTATGCAAATGCAAGGTAGAACTTGTTAATAGATTGCTTTTAATGATCACTAACTAGTTCTAATAGATTTTAACAAGTTTATACAGGTTTGGATTTGATTAGGTCTAATTTTGGAATTAACTCAAAACAATTTAGTCAGCAAAATCGGACTAGTCTGCAGAAGGTCAGACTAGTCTGCACTTCGCAGAACTAGCGAACTAGGGTTTTCTAGATCAACGTGAATTTGGGAAAACGGGGTTGGATTCACGTAAGAAAAAGAGAATAAAAGGTAGACCAGGTGTTTAGAACTCCAATGAATCGAGAAACTTGGAGACAACACTTGGATCTTGATGATCTAGGGTTGGTGATGAACTTGATGGTGGATTGTTGATGAAGAACTCGAAGTTGATGGAGATCGTGATCCTCTTTCATTTTCTCCTCCTCTTCTTCTTGTTTGGGATCTCCTCCTCCCTCCTTGATGGTGGCTCTCCACGAACTAGAGTTTTGGTGGGGTGGAAAAGTGGCAAATGGATGTCAAGCCAAGGGGTTGGGTTGTTTATATAGAGGTGGAGGCTAGGGTTAGATGGATTTCGAGTTTGAGAGGAGTAGAGGCCGGTTTAGAGTCCAACATGGGCACTAAAAGAGTTAGGCACGACGTACCTAGGCCCACTTAGCGTGAAACCCAAGAAACAAGTCGTAAAACAAAAGATCAACTCAGAGTCGCGAAATATCGGACAAGTCTGACAAGGACCAGACTAGTACAAAGTTAGTCATAAAGAAATCAGACAAGTTTGGCCAAAAATCGAACAAGTCTGACTTTAGTCAGAGAGGAAAATGGACAAGTCCGCTGGAACACCAGACTAGTCCGGACAAGTCCAGGGACTTAGCAAATTTTCAAGGATTCTTGGAATATCGGACTAGTCCGCATAAAATCGAACAAGTACGAAAGTGTCCAGAGGCAAAATCGGACTAGTCCACAGCAAAAACGGACAAGTCCGTTTGAAGTCAGAGAGAAATCAGACTAGTCCTCACCAAAATCGGACTAGTCCGCACTTTTCAGCATTTTAAGTGCGGTTTTGTTCCAAATCAATTTTAAACTTGTTCCACTTTATGTGGATCAATGTTAAACATGTATATGAACATATGTAGGGAATGATGCACGGAAATGAGGGTGCTACAAACCTAGCCCCCTTAAAATGAATCTCGCCCTCATGGTTCGATGCGGAAGAGAAGAGATAGGGAAATTCCTTCTTGAGATCATCCTCCAATTCCCACGTTGCTTCTTTTTCTGTGTGGTGCTTCCATTGAACTTTACACCATCTAATAACCTTGTTCCTTGTGACTCTCTCCTTGGTTTCCAAAATTTTGACCTGTTGTTCAGCATAAGTCAAATCTGCCCCTATTTCCAATCCTTCCATTGGCACTTGTTCTTCCGGTACTCTCAAGCACTTCTTGGGCTGGGAAACATGAAAGACATCATGTACATCTGAAAGGTGAGTTGGCATCTCCAACTTATACGGTACTTCTCCTTTTTTTTCCGAAATCTTGAATGGTCCAATGTAGCGAGGTGCTAGCTTTCCTCTTATGTTAAACCTCTTATGACCCCTCATCGGTGACACCTTGAGGTAAACAAAATATCCCACTTCAAAGGCTAATTTCCTCCTCCTATTGTCCGCATAGACTTTTTGTCTTGATTGGGCAGCCCTCAAGTTTTCACGAATAACCTGGACTTGTTTTTCAGCTTCTTGCAACACATTAGGTCCAAATATTTGATTCTCCCCTATCTCATTCCAGAACAAGGGTGTCCTACACCTGCTTTCATATAGTGCTTCATATGGTGACATCTTCAAACTTGCTTGGTAACTATTGTTGTATGAAAATTATGCATATGGCAAGCTCTTGTCCCAACTTTTCCCATGCTTTAAAGCACAAGCTCTTAGCATGTCCTCTAAAATCTGATTGGTCCTCTCGGTTTGTCCATCCGTTTGAGGGTGATATGCTGAACTAAAATTCAACCTCGTTCCCAAAGCTTCATGCAGTTTTTGCCAGAACCTGGAAGTGAATTGTGAACCTCTATCTAAGACTATCTTCTTCGGAACTCCATGAAAACATACTATTCTTCCCATATACAAAACCACCAATTTCTCTCCATTATATGTGGTCTTGACAGGAATAAAGTGGACTGACTTAGTTAACCGATCCACAATTTCCCAAATTGAGTCGTAATCGGACTGAGTACGTGGTAAACCAACTATAAAATCCATACCGATTTCTTCCCACTTCCATTCCGAGATCTTCAATGGTTGCAATAATCCAGCTGGCCTTTGATGTTCTGCATTGACCCGTGGACACACATCACACAATGCTACATATTCAACTATGTCCTTTTTCATGCTATCCCACCAATAGAAAGTCTTCAAGTCTTTGTACATCTTCGTACAACCAAGATGAATTGAGTATGGTGAGTCATGTGCCTCTTTTATTATTGTCTCCCGAATATGCTTCACATTAGGCACAACAATCCTCTTACCAAGCCATAGGGTACCATGTTCATCCTCATCAAATCTGAATTCTCTCGCCTCTTGGGTCCTTTACTTGATTTCCTGAATTTCCTCATCCTTAGTTTGACCTTCCCGAATTTCTTACTCCAAGTGCGGATTTAACTCTATCATCCCCATCTCATTTATGAATATGATATTCAACCGTTCAAACTCCTTGCATTACTCGGATGGTAACTCTCTAACTGTGAGTTGATGACTTACTCCTTTTCTACTCAAAGCATCGGCCACTACATTGGCTTTTCCCGGATGATGATCCCCAAATCATAATCTTTGATGCCATCTCTATTGCCTCAAATTCAGATCCGTTTGTGTGAAAATATACTTCAAACTCTTATGATCCGTATAAATTTCACACCTATGTCCAAGGATATAGTGTCTCCAAATCTTCAACGCATGTACCACGGCTGCAAGTTCTAAATCATGTGTGGAGTAATTCTGCTCATGTTTCTTCAATTGTCTTGACGCATAGGTGACCACTTGTCCTTCTTGCATGAGCACACATCCAAGTCCTTGTCTCGATGCGGCGCAATAAATATCAAAACTCTTGCTTACATCCGGTAGTACCAAAACTGGAGATGTCGGCAACCTCTTCTTCAACTCCTCAAAACTGTTTTGACAAGCTTGAGTCCATTGGAAAGACTTTCCCTTCATTAGCAATTCCGTCATTGGCTTGGCTATCTTGGAAAAGTCCTTGATGAATCGACGGTAATATCCAGCCATCCCAAGGAAACTCCTTATTTCCTTTACGTTCTGCAGGGGTTCCCATTTTAGCACATCCCTCGCTTTTCCGGGGTCAACCGATACTCCTCCTCCTAAAATTATATGACCCAAAAAACAACACCTCTTTCAACCAAAACTGACTCTTGTTGAACTTGGCATACAATTGATGCTCCCTTAATTTTTGCAATATAAGCCTCAGGTGGTCCTCATGCTCCTTCTCATCCTTTGAGTAGATCATAATGTCATCAATAAACACCACAACGAACCTATCCAAGTACTCCATGAAGACCTTATTCATGAGGTACATAAAGTACGCAAGTGCATTTTTCAATCCAAAGGACATCACAGTGTACTCATAAGATCCATACCGCGTCCTAAAAGCTGTCTTGGGTATGTCCGATGGTCTAATCTTCATTTGAAAGTATATCGACATCAAATCAATCTTAGAGAAGATACAAGAACCCTTCATCTGATCAAACAAGTCTTCTATGCGTGGCAAGATGTACTTGTTCTTGATTGTTACCTCGTTGAGGGCTCGATAATCTACACACATCCTTTGCAACCCATCCTTCTTGTCCACAAACAGCACGGGCGCTCCCCAAGGTGAAGAGCTTGGGCGAATAAAACCCTTCTCTAGTTGCTCTTGAATCTACTTCTTGAGCTCCGCTAATTCCATAGGAGGCATCCTATACGGCCTCTTAGCTATAGGTGCAGTTCCATATATTAAATCAATAACAAACTCAATGTCTCGATCAGGTGGCATACCTGACAACTCGTCCGGGAAAACATCCAAAAATTCACACACCACCAGAATCTCCTCAATTGTGGCACCGTCCATATGATTCAGTTCCAATTGCTTCGGTGCGGTTTGAGACGCTTCAAACTCTGCGGTGATCCCTTCCTCATTGGTCAACTTCACCGTCTTCGTAGCACACTTAATAACTCCATTATGCTTCCTAAACCAGTCCATACCAAGTATAATGTCCAATCCTTGAGAATCCAAAACAATGAGGTTGGCGGAGAAGTCTACCCCTCTTATTCTAAGTCTTACTTTTGGACATACTATATTTGTCGTCATCTCTCCTCCAGGAGACTTAACCAGTAGAGTAAACTTCATATGAGAGATAGGCAAACTATACTTGGCGACATACTTCGATGCAATGAACGAATGCGATGCTCCAGAATCAAATAACATAGTCGCGGGGCTGAAGTTGGCAAGAAACATACCAATGACCACATCATCCGCTTGTTGAGCATCCTCTGTAGAGACATGGTTCACGTTGCCACGAGCAAAATTCTGCTGTCCACGGCTTCCTTGCGGCTGTCCCCCATTGGGTCTTGGGTTTTGCCTCGGCGCATTGCCTCCTTGACCAAATCCTAACTTAGGACATTGATGCGCAAAGTGTCCAGCTTCTCCACAAGTATAGCACTTCTTAACTCGACCAGAATTATAAGGACGAGCTTGGTTTTGAGCATTGGCACCAGGAAAATTAGCACGAGGTGCAAAAGGCATTGGAGGCCTAGGTGCTTGCATGGCAGGGCGCTGCTGCATGAACTGAGTTGGGCGCGGTGCAAATCCAGGGTGATGAGTAGGCGCAAAGGAGCTGAAGTAAGGCGCATTGGGCGG
This sequence comes from Tuctoria greenei, assembly GCA_036927565.1. Taxonomy (NCBI): domain Eukaryota; kingdom Viridiplantae; phylum Streptophyta; class Magnoliopsida; order Poales; family Poaceae; genus Tuctoria; species Tuctoria greenei. Next base: position 159,108,665 of record JAYESD010000006.1, read on the forward strand.
TATGAAGCGAGGGCGCACATTACTTCCTGGCGACTGTCCTTGATATGGCGCCTTACTCTTGTTGTCTTGCTCCATCTCACGAACCTTGTTCTCAACCACAATTCCTTTGTCCAGAAGCTTCTGGAAGTTGGCATAATCACAGCTGAGTAGTTGCACTTGGATTTCATTGTTCAAGCCCCTCATGAACAAGTATTGTTTCTGGCTGTCCCGGCTCACATCCTCAGGCGCATACCTTGAGAGTTGAGTGACCTTATTGAGATGTTCACTCACGCTTGATCTTCCTTGCCTTAAGTTCTCGAATTCTTGCCTCTTCAAGATCATAACACCCTCGGGCACATAATGGGAATGGAAACTCTCCTTGAGTTTGGCCCAAGTGATCCTCTCTTGATTCTCATGAGCATTGCAATAAGCATCCCACCAATCGGCAGCTGCTCCAACGAGTTGATGAGAAGCAAATAGCACCTTCTCCCGGTCACTGCATTGGACAATAGCAAGCTTCTTCTCTACAGACTTGAGCCAATCATCAGCATCCATAGGGTCAGCAGCTTGAGCAAAGGTCGATAGCCTAGTCCTCATAAACTCTCCCAACCGGTTATGAGGAGGCGGGGGTGGCGGTGGAGGCATGTGGGGCTGATTGTTGATGTTGCAAGCCTGCAGCCGTCCCATTGTTTGTATCATGGTTTGCATGAGCTGGTTTTGCATAGCTAATAGCTGCTCAATATTAATAGCTCCTTGGGAAGGTCCTTGTCCATTGTTGTTCTGAGGTGCTCCATGGTTCTCCTCCTCATCATTAGCATCCCTCTGGTTGCGAGTCCTCACCATCTGGAGAAAAGCAATAGGTAAGAATTAGAAAACGTCCCCAATTATATGCATCAAGGGATATGAAACTAGACAACTAACTAGACTACATGGACATGGAATGCTAAAGCATCCCAAAATCCTCTATTAAGCACACAAGCAAACAATATATATAGCAAACAGCGCACCAAACAAAAACACATCGATTCCTGAGTGCTCCTATGTGCTCTAAAGTGTCCATTCTATCTAGGCTGCGTCCTACGGTCAACCTGTGACTCCGATACCAATCTGTGACACCCGGTTCCGAAAATAAACCAAGTGAACGCATATGTGTGCCCAGGATGTTCAACACACATACACGAGTGCATTCACAAAAGAGTATACAGAAAATTACAATAGAACAAGATTAATTAACCAAATTTTATTACACAAACCATATTATCTTCGAGTATAGGTTCTAATGAATATTAATGACGAGTTCAACTAATGCAGCAGAAATAAACTAAGTAAGCAAACTAAACAGCTAGGCAACATAAGCGATAGGGTAGCGCAGCTCCAATCAACACCACAGGCAAAGCTGATGGTAGACACGGCCAGAACTCCGCATTATCGCCATTAAAATCCCAATCTTGACCTGCAGCTGTTGGGAGGATTGTAAAAGTAAGTACATGTCGTACTAAGCAAGTGTGAAAAGTATGACATGTGGCTGATTCAAATGACGAATATAATAATGGCTAAGTGCTGAAAAGTACATTAAACACATTTGAAAAGCAATATATTATAAGTATGTGAATAAACCCATCATAAGCCATGTAGTTATCATAATATCAGTCCATATTCCATATCCATCATCATATACCAATATCCATATTCAATACCAGAATTCAATTCATAACCATCCATAACCATAATACCAACTATAACCATCCCAAAATCCCAATTTTCCTCTAATTATGTGAGGGTCCCGGTTGCTTGTAACTGGGAGCACGACTATCATGATAGTTTTAGACACACTATACAGAGGTTGTACCGCTTTACCCACGTGTTTGTGATTTTATCACCTTTCGATGACTATAGAATCTCAAATATGCCGTCTCACACTTCCTTAGGTGTGTGGCCAAGAGATCACAAAATAGCCTTTACAAAGGGATTAGTACCCTATTTAGACCCCATTGAGGTTTCACTGGTGGCAATGTCTCCAACTGAGCACATCTTCAACCAATGGCCCCCTCTTGAGCCATTCGGATTCCAGGGTAGTCCTACCAATCATCAACAAACCTAATCCGACTACCCCTTCCACGAGCATCCTTAATGGTCCAAATAGCACTGGGAAAGCCCTAATTAATCAGTGATGCCACACCCATACTTGGCCTTGTGGTGGCACTGTAAATCCTGGATGGTCGCTCCACAAACCGGTCCTTAGATCTAAAGCAAGCAAAACCACCATAACATCCAACCCATCCACATACCAAGCTTGCTTAGATCACCCATTACCATATCATATTAACCAGTTCATGTTAATCATAGCCTCATAAATGCATAATTAAGTGTGTAGTATTGTTTTCCCATACCAATTAATTAAGCGAAGCAAAAAGTAAAAAGCCCTTCCCGACTCTCTACCATATATTCCAGGTGACAAGGGTGGTCAACAAAACTAGTAAACTTCCTACCATAGGATTTCCCATCAAATTGACACAAGCATGCAGTTTTGCAAACAAAACATTTATTTCAAAGTTGGATCAATATGCTTCAAGGACACTTGCCTTGATCTTGCGGTTGGTTTGGGTCAAAGCCTTCAAACTCTTGGTGCTGGAGATCCTCCGTGACACTCTCTAGCGCAAATCCGTCTAATTCACACATTAAACATACATGACAAGAAACACAATCAAAGAGTGCACAAATATTACTCAATATGACATGATATGCATGATTGATGCAAATGCAAGGTAGAACTTGCTAATAGATTGTTTTTAATGATCACTAACTAGTTCTAATAGCTTTTAACAAGTTTATACAGGTTTGAATTTGATTAGGTCTAATTTTGGAATTAACTCAACACAATTTAGTCAGCAAAATTGGACTAGTCTGCAGAAGGCCGGACTAGTCCGCACTTCGCAAAACTAGCGAACTAGGGTTTCTAGATCGACGTGAATTTGGGAAAACGGGGTTGGATTCATGTAAGAAAAAGAGAATAAAAGTTATACCAGGTGTTTAGAACTCCAATGAATCGAGAAACTTGGAGACAACACTTGGATCTTGATGATCTAGGGTTGGTGATGAACTTGATGGTGGATTGTTGATGAAGAACTCGAAGTTGATGGAGATCTTGATCCTATTTCATTTTCTCCTCCTCTTCTTCTTTCTTGGGATCTCCTCCTCCCTCCTTGATGGTGGCTCTCCACGAACTAGGGTTTGGGTGGGGTGGAAAAGTGGCAAATAGATGTCAAGCCAAGGGGTGGGGTTGATTATATAGAGGTGGAGGCTAGGGATAGATGGATTTCGAGTTTGAGAGGAGTAGAGGCCGGTTTAGAGTCCCACATGGGCTTCAAAAGAGTTAGGAATGACGTCCCTAGGCCCACTTAGCGTGAAACTCAAGAAACAAGTCGTAAAACAAAAGATCAACTCGGTGTTGCGAAATATAAGACAAGTCCGACAAGGAACGGACTAGTCCGAATTTAGTCAGAAAAAAATCAGACAAGCTTGGCCAAAAATTGGACGAGTCCGACTTTAGTCAGACAGGAAAACGGACAAGTCTGCTGGAACACCGGACTAGTTCGGACAAGTCCAGGGACTTAGCAAATTTTCAAGGATTCTTGGAATATCGGACTAGACCGCATAAAATCGGACAAGTCTGAAAGTGTCAAGAGGCAAAATCGGACTAGTCCGCAGCAAAAACGGACAAGTCCTTTTGAAGTCAGAGATAAATCGGACTAGTCCTCACCAAAATCGGACTAGTCCGCACTTTTCAGCATTTTAAGTCCGATTTTGTTCCAAATCAATTTTAAACTTGTTCCTCTTTATGTGGATCAATGTTAAACATTTATATGAACGTATGTAGGGCATGATGCATGAAAATGAGGGTGTTACATAACGGGTACGAGTGATGGTTGTACCTGCTGCGGGCAACGGGTACGGTTTTGGGTCAGCAGGTACGGGTATCCAAAGTAACTATCCGAGAGTATTTTACCCGTTAGCATCCCTAGTCGTAGATAAGGTCACCCGTACCACGTGGGTCGAGAGGTAAATTATTTACGACGGTCCTGTAAGTTGTCGTAGATGAGTATGGTCTATTTACGACGGCATGACGAACCGCCATACATAGTACATGCTTATTTATGATGGCAAGGCAGGCCGTCGTAAGTCCATACATGTTTACTTATGACAGATTGACCTTAGACATTGTAAATATGTGTATCACTACGTGAGAAAGGCTCATCAGAGACGAGCCCGCACAATGAACGGAGACGTACAAACCGCTAATCTCCATCGTCGCGTCTCACATTACGAGTCAACAGAGACGCGCGGTGGATGTGTCACCGATCAACATGCATGCAAGACAAGCTCTAAGAAAGATCATCTCCTTTTTCTGAGTAATACCAGATTTAAGGAGGCCGTCTCCTTTATATAAAAAAAATCTGAGACCGGCATTACAGATGCTCGTCTCCTTTCTTTAAGCAATCTGACACGGGCTTTAAGTGCGTTCGGCTCCTTTACTTCGAATATCGGAGAGTACTTTCTTTTTAGCACGTCGCCGATGTATCTACTGGTTGTTACATTGTGACACTAAGAGGAGATGTACCATGTTGAATGCTCGTCTCCTATTAGATGCCCCCACCTCTTTTTTACCGTGCTTGCCGGCTGCATCCTGGAGCTAGCCAGGATTTGTCAACCGCATAGCCAGTGTGATGAGGACATCACAACAGCGAAGACGCACATTGAACTGCAAGGACCAATCACAAGAGCACGAGCACGGTTATTAAATCAGCGGGTGAATTCGTTCCTAACTTCTTTTGCATGTGAGTTTGAGAATATATTGCTACGTGATGATTTAATTGTTGTTAGGAATAATGGAGAAGATCAACAAGTGAAGGAAAGAGGCCTTGGGAGCATGGAGAACCAGCTGGGACGTCCACAAGTTGATGGAAACAGTTTACAGCTCGGACTCGAGTTCAACTCGGAGTCCAGGAGCAGTCCACCTCAAAACGGACACCCAGGAGGCATACAGACTCCGTTTTCGACGTTCTACATACGCACGGAAAGAGGAGAAGATAAACTTTCCAATGGTTCTGGTACTACCTCAAAATTCCTCAGGAGTCATTGGGAATCGTCGAAACAAGTCGAGTCCAAAATTCTGTCTGGTGCTGCGCCACCGAATCGGGCCTTTGGGCCTTGTTTCCCGTAAGAGTCCATTAGGGACGCGTCTAACCGTGTTTTGGTCGAACCCTAGCCTATAAATACTGCAGCCGCTAGTCATATTTGGTGGGTTTTGCTTAGATCAATAATATCCCCGTTCTACGGTTTGTGAGACCCCAACTTCGCGATTTTCTGATCGTGTCTTCGACGTTCTTGCTCGTGTTCTCGGTTGCACTTGCAGGGATTAGCCTTATTGGTGAGGTCAAGCGTGTGCAGCATGGTTGATAACCAACGGAGCCGTGGTGTAGTGATTGCAGGGGTACTCGAACCGCTCGAGTGCCACGGATCATCAACGTCGAGTTCTCCACCCCAATCGACATACCTTTCGGAAGATCGGGCCTAAACTCACTCATCAATTGGTATCAGATTTCCAGATTGTCCGTGAGGTATCTTTGTTTTTCTTCCATTAGATCGATTTTGTTTCATACCTAGAGTCCACAGAAAAGCCACAAAAAAATTAGATCGTGTTTACCGCTTCCCAGACTATAGTGCATGCAGTTTCGTTTTTCAGTTTGCATTGTTGAGTTTGCATTCATGTGGTCGAGTCTTGTTGCTGGTTTAGCTTTGTGTTTTGGGTCCTAGTTATCGTGTTTTTTCCTTGCTTTCTTGCTATTCGACACCTACTCCACAATCCCTAAATAACAAACTGATCCACCACGTTCATCGGTTTGCCCTAGCTAGCCGCCTTGCATGAACTCCCGCATCGCCAGCCCTAGATTAGGTGACAAACTTTTGTGCCATTCATCCTTGAATCATCACACACCACCCCATTAGTTGCTGTGCAAATTCCCAATCGTTTTCACATGGACGTCGTCAAGAAACTCAGTTTGACAACAAGAGCACACCCTCATCCGTACCACATTAAAGGTTCAACAACAGCGGTAAGGTTCGGGTAACACAAACAGCAAGAATACATTTTTCAATTGGTTCATACCATGATTTTGCTGATTTTGATGTTGTTCCTATGGATGCTTGTTCTCTTTTATTGGGTCGTCCTTGGGAATTTGATACAGATGCTATTCATCATGGTAGAACCAATAAATATACTCTCATGCATAAGGGAAAGAAAATCACTTTGCTCCCCATGACACCAGCTGAAATTGTGCATTTTGAGAAGAGTAAAATTCGTGATGGCAAAGCAACAAAATTAGAATCTGAAAAACAGCAAGTTATTAAGTTAAAATCACCATCGTTGCTCGCAACTAAATCTGAACTTGCTGATTTATTCGATGCTAAGGGGATGTGCTATGCTTTAGTTTGCAAAGAAGCCATGTTTTCACTTAATGAATTGTCTATTGCATTGCCCCCTGCTGTTGCTAACCTTTTGCAGGAGTTTGAGGATGTGTTCCCTCCAAGATACCCCCTAGTTTACCACCGATGAGAGGCATTGAACACAAGATCGATTTGATTCCAGGAGCAAGTTTGCCAAATCGTGCAGCATACAGGGCGAATCCACAAGAAACTAAGGAAATTTAGCGACAAGTTCAAGATCTTTTGGACCGTGGGTACATTCGTGAAAGCCTTAGCCCTTGTTCCGTTCCTGTTCTTTTGGTTCTTAAGAAAGATGGTAGTTGGCGCATGTGTGTTGATTGTCGAGCGATTAATAACATCACCATTCGATATCGTTAACCTATTCCTCGATTAGATGACATGCTTGATGAATTGAGTGGTGCTATCATCTTCACAAAAATTGACATGCGTAGTGGTTACCACCAAATTAGAATGGCACTACGAGATGAATGAAAATTGCATTTAAAACCAAGTTTGGACTTTATGAGTGGTTAGTCATGCCTTTTGGTTTAACTAATGCACCCAGCACCTTTATGCGACTAATGAACGAGGTTTTACGTGCTTTCATTGGACAATTTGTGGTGGTTTACTTTGATGATATCCTCATTTACAGTAAGTCATATGATGAACATCTTGATCATTTACGTGTTGTTTTTACTGTTTTGAGAGATGCACGTTTGTTTGGTAACCTCGAAAAGTGCGTCTTTTGCACCAATCGAGTCTCATTTCTTGGCTATGTCATTTCCTCGCAGGGAATTGAGATGGATGAGGCAAAAATTGAAGCAATCACCAGCTGGCCAGCCCCAACAACCTTCACACAGGTTCATAGTTTTCTTGGTCTTGCAGGTTTTTATCGGCGCTTTGTGCGGGATTTCAGCACCATTACAGCACCTCTACATGAGCTAACGAAGAAGGGAGCTCCATTTCGACGGGGCGAACAGCAGCAACAAGCTTTTGATGCTCTCAAATCGAAGCTTACACAAGCACCATTGCTACAACTTCCTGATTTTGACAAGACCTTTGATCTAGAATGCGATGCAAGCGGCATTGGTATTGGAGGCGTTCTCATACAAGGAGGTAAACCCGTTGCTTTATTTAGTGAAAAACTTTATGGTCCTTCTCTGAATTTTTCTACTTATGATAAGGAATTGTATGCCTTAGTGCGTGTATTACAAACTTGGCAACATTATCTTTGGTCTAAGGAGTTTGTCATACATTCCGATCATGAATCATTGAAGTATCTTAAGTGTCAAACCAATCTGAATAAACGACATGCTAAATGGATTGAGTTCATAGAGTCATTTCCATACATCATTAAGCATAAGAAAGGGAAGGAAAATATCATTGCCGATGCATTATCTAGGTGTTATACCATGCTCTCCCAACTTGATCATAAAATCTTTGGTTTGGAAATAATTAAATCATTATATCCTACTAATTTGGACTTAAAAGATGCTTTTGAAATATGTAGAGAAGGAAGAACTTGGAATAAATATGTGCTGCGAGAGGGTCTCCTCTATCGTGCTAACAAGCTATGCATTCCAGCTAGCTCTGTTCGTCTATTACTTTTGCAGGAAGCACATGGAGGAGGTTTGATGGGACATTTTGGAGTGAAGAAAACTGAAGACGTGCTGTCCACACACTTCTTTTGGCCAAAGATGAGGCGTGATGTCAAGCGCTACGTGTCACGATGCACTACTTGCAACAAAGCTAAGTCTCGCCTTAACCCACATGGTCTTTATATGCCTCTTCCTGTTCCTAGTGTACCTTGGGAGGATATTTCTATGGACTTTGTTTTGGAATTGCCTAGGACTAAGAGGGAGAGGGATAGTATTTTTGTAGTTGTTGATCGTTTTTCCAAAATGACACACTTTATACCTTGTCATAAGAATGATAATGCCTCACACATTGCTGATTTATTTATGACAGAAATTGTTCGTTTACATGGTGTGCTAAATACCATTGTTTCCGATCGTGATGCAAAATTTTTAAGTCATTTTTGGAGAACTTTGTGGTATAAATTGGGAACCAAGTTGCTGTTTTCAACTACATGTCACCTACAAACGGATGGACAGACCGAGGTAGTTAATCATACTTTATCCACTATATTGCAGGCTGTCTTAAAAACAAATTTGAAGTTGTGGGAGGAGTGTTTACCACACATAGAATTTGCTTACAAAAGATCCGTTCACTCCACGACAAAGGTAAGTCCATTCCAGGTAGTGTATGGTTTCAATCCCCGTGCTCTTTATTGATTTACTACCTTTGCCTCCTTCTGAAACTATAAATTTGGATGCTACACAACGATCTGAATTCATTCTTAAGATGCATGAAACTACAAAGAAAAATATTGAAATGATGAATGAGAAGTATAGGTTTGCAGGTAGTAAAGGTAGAAAAGAAGTAAAACTTGAACCAGGTGATTTGGTGTGGTTACATTTGAGAAAAGAGTGATTTCCCGTCTTGAGAAAATCTTAACTTATGCCACGAGCTGCTGGTCCTTTTAAGATCGTTGAAAAGATTAATGATAATGCATATAAGCTTGAATTGCCTCCCGATTTTGGGGTTAGTCCTACATTTAACATTTTAGATTTGCGACCGTACTTGGCAGAAGAAGATGAACTTGAGCCGAGGATGACTCCAATTCAAGAGGGGGAGGATGATGAGGACATCACAACAGCGGAGACGCACATTGAACTGCAAGGACCAATCACAAGAGCACGAGCACGGTTATTAAATCAGCAGGTGAATTCGTTCCTAACTTCTTTTGCATGTGAGTTTGAGAATAGATTGCTATGTGATGATTTAATTGTTATTAGGAATAATGGAGAAGATCAACAAGTGAAAGAAAGAGGCCTTGGGAGCGTGGAGAACCAGCTGGGACGTCCACAAGTTGATGGAAACAGTTTACAATTCGGACTCGAGTTCAACTCGGAGTCCAGGAGCAGTCCACCTTAAAACGGATGCCCTGGAGGCATACGGACTCCATTTTCGACATTCTACATATGCACAGACAGTTGAGAAGATAAACTTTCCAATGGTTCTGGTCCCACCTAAAAATTCATCCGGAGTCATTGGAAATCGTCGAAACAAGTCGAGTTCAGAATTCTGTCCGGTGCTGCACCACCGAATCGGGCCGTTGGGCCTTGTATCCCGTAAGAGCCCATTAGGGACACCTCTAATCATGGTTTGGTCGAACCCTAGCCTATAAATACTGCATCCGTCGGTCATATTCGGTGGGTTTTGCTTAGATCAATAATATCGCCGTTCTACGGTTTGTGAGACCCCAACTTCACGATTTTCTGATCGTGTCTTCGACGTTCTTGCTTGTGTTCTCGGTTGCACTTGCAGGGATTAGCCTTATTGGCGAGGTCAAGCGTGTGCAGCACGGTTGATAACCAACAGAGCCATGGTGTATTGATTGCAGGGGTACTCGAACCGCTCGAGTGTCGCAGATCATCAACATCGAGTTCTCCACCCCAATCGACATACCTTTCGGAAGATCGGGCCTAAACCTACTCATCACAGTGTAAGCAACATTCAGATACATGAACATATGTATAGCCAAATAGAGATCACACATTAAATTATATTGATCAACCAAATATTAACAAAGTGTCAGTCGTGGTTAATAAAGTAACTAATTACACAAAGAATGCCCCCCTGTTCATCCTGATTACCAAGTAACTGTCATCATCTAATCCTGTATATCGTAATGAAAATTCTCCCTTTGGATCAATGACTTCAGTAATGATGAGCCTGCATATCCTCTCTCTAATGCGCTCTTGAAGGCGGTTTCATAGTCCTGCCACACGATAAAATGAGAATTAGCAAAAGATTAATAATAGAGTAAAATAAATGCAGTTACACATACATTGCAATTCGCCAACTCTCCAAATACAACCATGGTTAAGCAGACATGGAGTAGTCTGTTGTCTACCCTCTTCAACCTACTACTGATGGTCCAAATGTGGCCTGGGGGGTGAATATGCTTTGAAAATTTCTTGCACACTTAATCAAACTGTCAAATACTTGAGGGACCGGACTTGTCTAGTTGGTGGAGCGGACTAGTCCGGTGTGCTAAAGTGTTGTGAGTTAATTAAGTATTGATTTAGGAATTGAGATGTTATAACAGCAGAAATTGAACAACTATTGAGATCACTTAAATTGGCAATCAATATTGCAAAGTTATACATGGAAAGCAATTGTGATCTAGTTTACAAGATTGATCAACTTAATGCCCTAAGTAATGATGATGCAAAAATAAAGAAGCACACGAGATACAAATTTTTACCGAGGTTCGATCTCACCAAAGAGATCTACTCCTCGCTGAGGATGCCCACACAGAGCCAGATCTCTTTAAACCCTTTCCCTCGTCAAGTAACCACACAAGGCCGACTTGACTCCACTATCACGGGTAATCACCGAGTTGATGGGGCAACCTCACACTTTGATGGCTCCCACAAGAAATACAGCGAAAAGATGATCAAATACACTCGAAAAGATTACAAGTAATTGCACGAGTGTAAAGAGATCAAACCCCAAGAGCTCAATGACGCGTAGACAACGATCTTCCAATCCCAAATCTGAATACTCAAATGATTTTCACTTTTGACGACTTTAAATGCGTGGGGAGATGTGTTTTTGTGCTCTTAGGACAGGTGGCGGTGCTTGGGTTTCACTTGTGAACAGTAGAATACGAAAGATGTCTATTTGGGCTCGTGGATCTCCTATTTATAGTGTTTCCAAAAATATTACCATTAGAGATCCCGACGGCCGGACTAGTCTGTACTGGGTACCGGAACTGTCCGGTGTGCTGTGTAAAATCGGCGTGGAATGTGCAACACACTAGAAACCTTAAATCGTGTGATGTATACAGGACTAGTCCTGTAGGAGTCCGGACTTGTCTAGTTCCCTGTGTATTGGAACATCATAAAGTTTCTCAGACTAGTCCGGTCCTTGGACAGACTTTTCCGGTGCTTAGTGTTATGAGACATTAGAGAGTTTATCAGACTAGTATGGTCCAAGAACGAACTTGTCTGATGCACAATGTATTGAGTTTACAGAGAGTTGAACATACTAGTTCAGTCCATAAACGGACTAGTCCGGTGCACTGTGTAGTGAGGTTCCAGAAAGTTGAACGGACTAGTCCGGTCCATGAACGGACTATTCCGGTGCAAAGTGAATTTTAAAATTGATTTTAAGACCCTTACCCCTACGTGAAGACTTGAGCTCTTGGGATGTGTTTCTCACACACATCTATAATTAAGTCTACTTTGCGCTTCATCCATCAATGGGGCCTTTCTATTTCTTCATCACTTCATTTTTCACTTTTTGAGTGCACCAAACTATCTAATATGACTTGACTTGCATTCATCTCAACAAGTTCATTTGTATCTCAATTCGTTTTTCATCAATCGTCCAAAACCGACAAGGGATTGCCTATATGCACTTACAATCTCCCCCTTTTTGGTGATTCATGACAACCAATTGAGATTTCACAATTAAGAGTAAAAATTGATTTTCATAAAGTGTGCATATATGAGAATGACAAATGAGTAACAAAAACTTCTCACATATATGCACTCTTTATGGTGGGGTGCCTATAGAGTGTGTGATCAAATGATGTGATTAGCAAAAGAAAAGAACTTAACAATTATAGCAACAATCATCACATTAACATTAAACTATGCATCACACATTAAATAAAGTAAGCACATCCACAAGAGATTACAATAACTTGAAATTGAGATGCATGTCCTCGATCACAAGTCCTTAAGGATACAAAATAAGGCTACTAGTCTCAATCTCTCCCCTTTGGCATCAAGGCACCAAAAAGGGGAAAATTGAGTGGAATCACTCTTCGCCACTGCCTCCCTCACTCTCGGTCCTATATTCACCCTCTTCTTCATCTTTAGGTGCTTGCGGAGGAGGAGGAGGAGGAGGAGCAGAGACGCCAGCTAGTCCAAATGAAGCCAACTCTTGTTATGAAAGTGGTGCCATCTCTGTGATATTTTCTTCAGAATCTTTTGAGATTTTTGGTGACCCCATTGGCTCCATCTCTAGCTTCTCACAAATATCTTTGATGTTGGCCTTCACATATCTTTGATGTTTCTTCCTGGCCAAACTCTCCTTGTGATGCTTAACTTCCACTTTGCGGCAGAATGCAAAGATGGATGAGAGCATTTTTAGCAAACCACTAGAGGACTCTCTAGAGGGTGCATGAGCATGAGTAGCAGCTTCATTTCTTGTGCCTTCATGAGCCCTCTTAGATATTTGTTCCTGTGCAGGCAAGGTAGGAGCAGAGGGGACAGTGTAGTTGTAGCCTTCTGGGGCCTCAGACCAGTGTGAGGAGCATCCTTTACAAACTGAAGTCTTGTCACCTTCTCAATCATATACATGATATAGGGTTCATAGACATAGGACATGTTAGGTGTGATGGAGATGTTCACAATTTCATTGTAGATGTCCTAAAAAACATTAAAGGTCCTTCTCTTGCTTATCACCGTCATCAATGTCCTTAGTGTCCCCTGAATAGTTCCTGCATCTCCCTCCTTGGGAGCTATGGTCTTCCTGAGGATTCTATTTAGAATTGCAAAGAATGGCTTCAATTATTTGGTAGTTGGAGACCTCTAATCCATTCTTGTATCATAGAGAAAATCAAGCTCATCTTTCTCCAGGGGCTTCATGTTGTGAATGATGATGTCATTCTCCAATGAATCTTCAAGATGAAGAATTCTATAAAACTCCTCATAAGTGACACTGTACTTTGCTCCATATGTCATCCATATCATTTTGTCACCATCATCACAAGAAAAGTATAGAGTGGAGTAGAATTGAGTGATGACCTCATTGTTCCAGTCCCACTGGAAAGAGACAAGATCCTTCAGTCCATGTCGCTCTAATGCCTCCAAAACCTCTTGGTAAGCTTGGCATATCTTGGAATGGAGGTAAGTGATAGTCACCCACTGACTTTCAATAATTGGGTTCCTCATCTTCATATATACATGCTCATAATAGTCAGCATGGAAATTGCTCCAAAATCTGGGGTCAGCTGACTGTTTGGGCTGCTCATAGACTACCATCTTTCTAAACTTGTCAGCCAATTCACTTCCTTTTCCAGTAAAATCATCACCTGATGGATTCCTATTGCGATGAGTAGGAGCCTTCATCTTCAAATGGCCAATAGGACCACTTGCCAGTCATTTTCCCTTGTTGAGACTTCTCTTGGGTGCTGAAGAACTGCTAGCACCTTCCTTGCTCACGTGCTTCTTCACTACCACTCTCCTCTTCTTAGGAAGTACTTCATCGGGAGGAGAGGAGTGAACATTGTGGTCGTGCCTTTTCTTCAGAACCCTCTCTTTTGCTCTTTGCACTCTTGCACGGTCACGCTCTTTGTCAAAGTCAAAAGAGTTGTCCTCAAAACATGAAGACATCGTGCCTGACAGAGGAACTAAAGGGTTGATAAGAATTGATTGTAGACTTTGTGCAAATAAGAATTTAGAAGTTCAGATTTTCAGGGTACCAGACTTGTCCGTTTTCAGAGTGCGGACTTGTTCGGAGCACCGAACGTGTCCGCACTTGAGTACCGGACTTGTCCGGACTGACATAAGAACCCTAACTTCCTATTTCCAACAAATCTAGCTTGAACTGATTCACAATGAGAGGGAAAAAGTAGGAATACATCTAGAAGAGTAATGTATGCCCTAGGAATCAAGAAAAATAAGCAAGATTTGAGAAAAGGTGAGAACTAGGGTTAAGTGATATTTTACCAAAAAATTGAAGCTCGAAGTTGAAAGAGCGGAGTAGGGTCTGGATAAGTCTGGTGTGGTCAAGCTTCGTGCCTAGGAGAGGACTTCCCTTGGAGAAATCTTCGATTTTGATGGCTGGATGCCAAAATCGCCTTGGGAGCTCACAGTAGAAGAGAGATAGAGAGAGAGAGAGAGAGTGGGGGGGAGAGAGAGAGAGCAAAAGTGGTTGTGAGATGATGGGGATGAGCTCCTGGCGGTGGGCTAGGGTTAACCCCGATAGATACGGACTAGTCCGGTCGCTACCGAACAAGTAAGGTATGCCGGACTAGAGCTGGACTAGTCTGAGGCAACGGACTAGTCCGGTGCCAATGTCGGACTAGTCCGATGTCAGCAAGACAGAATAGAATTGAACAACTCGATTTTGGTTGATTGAACTAATAGTCATCTAAAGGACACCATTTCACAAATAATCCTGATGAACATGATCAGTAAGCAATCAACAATCATACAATGGCCGTAATTCACCAAGGTTCACTAATTTAAATAGTTTTCAAGAGAAAATTGAGATAAGGCACAATTTTTTGCAAAAATGAGTAAATTTTGGAAATCACAATCAGGTATGCAGTGATTCAAGCCACATTTCAAGAGTCAAGTATATTTAGCTCAATTCTTAGCTCACAAAATCTCTTTTCATTTTATGGCTTGGTGAAAATGTATGCAAGTTGTTTTTCTGTCCTAACATGTGAGATTACAATGTCACCTTTTAATGAATGATCTCTTAAGAAATGGTGACAAATATCTATATGCTTCGTTCTTGAGTGCTGTACTGGGTTGTGCGCAATTTTTATAGCACTCTCATTATCACATAGGAGTGGAATATGGTTCAGATAGTAACCATAATCCCTTAGAGATTGTGGCATCCAAAGTAGTTGTTCGCAACAACTAGTGGCTGCAACATACTTTGCTTCGGCCGTGGAAAGAGCAATGGAGTTTTTCTTTTTAGATGACTATGAAACTAAGGATCTGCCAAGAAATTGGCAAGTCCCCGACGTGCTCTTTCTATCGACTTTGCATCCTGCATAGTCGGCATCAGAATATCCTATCAAGTTAAACTTGGATCCTTTGGGATACCAAAGGCCCAAGTTGGGTGTGTGCACAAGGTATCTCAAAATTCTTTTGACAACTATTAAATGGCACTCTTTAGGTGCGGCTTGAAACCTTGCACACATACACACACTAAGCATATTATCTGGCCTAGATGCACATAAAAAGAGTAACGAGTCAATCATAGACCGATATACCTTTTGATCGATATTTGGACCATCTTTGTTGAGATCAAGATATCCATTAGTTGCCATGGGTGTCTTGATGGGCTTGGCCTTGTCCATATTGAACTTCTTGACGATGTCTTGCGTGTACTTGGTTTGGCTTATGAAAGTGTCTTTCATTAATTGCTTCACTTGGAATCCCAATAAGAACTTTAATTCACCCATCATCGACATCTCAAATCTGTCTGTCATAATTTTGCTAAATTCTTCATAAAATGACTTATTAGTAGAACCAAAAATGATATCATCAACATAGATTTGACATACAAATAGATGATCATCAAAATGTCTTGTGAACAAAGTATAATCAGCTTTTCCAATTTTAAAGCCATTTTGAGTTAGAAAATCTCTAAGGCACTCATACCAAGCTCGAGGAGCTTGTTTGAGGCCATAGAGAGCCTTATGCAGTTCATACACATGGTTAGGGTACTCTTGATCTTCAAATCCCGGTGGCTGCTCCACATACACTTCCTCCTTAATGGGGCCATTGAGGAAGGCACTTTTGACATCCATTTGATACAGCTTAAAATTATGGTGAGTAGCATCCAAAAATACGAATGGACTCAAGTCTAGCTACGGGAGCAAACATCTCATCAAATCCAAACTTTCGACCTGTGTGTAACCCTTATCCAGAAGTCACGCCTTATTTCTTGTTACCACTCCACGTTCGTCTTGCTTGTTCTGAAAGACCCATTTGGTTCCTACAATGTTTGCCTTTGGTCTTTCTACAAGCTCCCATACTTCATTTCTTTTGAGGTTGTTCAGTTCTTCTTGCATTGCAATCACCCAATCTAGATCCTTTAATGCTTCCTCTACCCTATATGGTTTTAGAAATAAGACAAAAGAGTAATATTAACAGAAATTAGGTATGCGAGATCTAGTGGTTACTCCCTTAGCAATGTCTCCAATGATGTTGTTGACGGGATGATCTCTTTTTATACTCTGATGCACTCTTGGGTGAGGAACTTGTGAAGTAGCTTGCACTTCATTTTCTTGATTGTCAATGTCTCCCCCTAGATTATTGCTTCCATGATTATATTAATCTTCTTGATCTTCCTGATCTTGATCTTGTGCATGAGCTCCCCCTTGATCATTGCTTTCTTGTTGAGGTTCATTTTGTGCACTTGAGTCTTGTGGTTGTTCTTGAGGTCGAATATCACCAAGTGCCATCCTCCTCAACGCTTGATATGGGGCTTCTTCTTGATCTAGCACACACTTATCAACTTGCTCCACTTGGGAGCCATTAGTTTCATCAAACTCTATGTCACGTGCTACTTCAACAATGCCAGAGACTTTGTTGAAGACACGATAGGCATAGGCATTCAAATCATAACTAAGCAAGAACCCTTCATCAGATTTCGAGGCAAACTTCGAAGTCCTCAGTTTCTTGTTCAAGATAAAACATTTGCATCCAAATACTTTGAAATATGAAACATTTGGTCTGTTATCGGTGAGGAGCTCATATGGTGTTTTGAAATATAAAGTCGGTGAAGATATAGCCGGTTTGTGGCGTGACAAGCGGTGTTCACCGCTTCAGCCCAAAACCGGTCCGAAGTCTTGTATTAATCCAGCATTGTCCTCGCCATCTCGATGAGCGTCCTGTTTTTCCTTTCGGCCACCCCATTTTGTTTAGGGGAGTAGGGTGCCGAGAATTCATGCTTTATTCTTTCTCTATCTAGGTACCCCTCAACTTGTGTATTCTTGAACTCTGTTCCGTTGTCACTTCTAATGTCCTTCACAGTTGAGGAGAATTCATTATGCCCTCTTTTCGGAAATTTCTTGAAGATTTCCTCAGTTTCTGATTTATCACACAAGAAAAATACCCAGGTAAATCTAGAAAAATCATCAACAATAACCAATACATATTTGTTACTGTCGATGCTTATATATGAAATTGGACCGAAGAGGTCGATGTAAAGAAGTTCCAGCAGTCTTGAGGTAGTCATCATGTTCTTGGCGGGGTGTGGTGCTCCAACTTGTTTTCCCGCCTGGCAAGCGCTACATGGCCTGTCTTTTTCAAAACAACATCCTTTAAACCTCAGATGTGACTACCTTTTAGAAGTTTCTACAGATTTTGCATCCTAACATGGGTTAGACGTCTATGCCACAACCATCCCATGTTAGTTTTAGCAACCAAGCAAGTGTTGAGTTCAACATTATTTTTTTGAAGTCAACAAGATAAAGCTTTCCCTTCAGCATTCCCTTGAATGCAATCGAGTCATCGCTTCTTCTAAAAACAGTCATTTGAGAGAGTACGCTGAGAAGAAATTTCAATTTTACCGCTACCAAGGACCTTTCCTTGGATGTTATCTCCAAATTATATTCCTTCACTTGGATCCGCGTTGCGCTCATACTCCACGAACATACACCTCTCTCCAGTAATGTGATTAGTGCATCCACTGTCTAGCTCCCATTTTGATCCACCTCAGGAGTAGGCCTTTTTCTTGCCTTCCTTAGCCATGAGGCAAGTGTGATTATGAGACTCCCGTCGTCCCATGTTCAGGAAGAGCGTAGACCTCTTGGTAGGCTTCTCGATGACAATGGTGGCCATCTCCTCTTCTTCATCGGAGGAGGACTCGTCGTTTGAGTCCCACTCCTTGCCAATGTGCACTTGGTAACCTTGCCTCCTTTTCTTGAATATCTTCTTCTCTTGAGGATTCACTT
This sequence comes from Tuctoria greenei, assembly GCA_036927565.1. NCBI lineage: Eukaryota > Viridiplantae > Streptophyta > Magnoliopsida > Poales > Poaceae > Tuctoria > Tuctoria greenei. Next base: position 159,126,909 of record JAYESD010000006.1, read on the forward strand.
CCTTCGTCTCTTTATTTTCTTTATAAGTGCAGTCAACCATAAAGTGGTCCTACTCGCCACAATTGTAGCAAGTAGGTCGTGCCTTGGATTTTCCCTTGTCTTTGCTCTTCCCATCACTAGAGTTGTTGCCCTTCCTTCTTCTCATCATACGCTTGAATTTCTTGATGAAGAGCACCATCCTTCATCATCCAAATCAGTGCTCACATCACTTGTGTCTTCATCATCTTGTGCTTCACGAACTTCCCTTCCTTTAGGCTTGCAAGTTGCTTTTAGAGCAACGTCCTTCTTTTTGGAGGAAGTAAGTTCAGCCAAGTCTATGATGTATTGGGCCTCCTTCTCCATCATTTCATGACTGATAATTTTGCCCAATAGTTCATCCAGATCTACTCCTTGTTGAGGAAGCCCACATAGAGTCGAGTGTCTTCAAATCCTTTCCCTCATCAAGTCACCACACACACTGCAAGGATTCCGGTTTATCGCAACGAAAAAATTTGTTGCAATAGGTTGTTTTTCGTCGCAGGTCGTTGTTGCAACGAAAAAGAGTGTGGCGATAGTTTTTATGAATCGTCATAATAATTCCCGCGGCGATAGGTTATTTGCGACGCCTTGGCATCCGTGGCGAATAGGACGCTATTGCAACGGTTTTACATCGGTGGCAAATAGGACGCTATTGCAATGGTTTCATGTATTGTGATGATTTAACGTATCGCAACGAATTGTACGGTATTGTGACGGTTTCACGATCGTGGCAAATAGTTTGGTATTGCAACGATTTCATATTCGTGACAAATAGTATGTTGTTACAACGATTTAGCGTATTGCGACGATTTAATGTATTGCAACAAACAGCATGGTATTGCAACGATTTCACATTCGTGGTAATTGTATGTGGTTGCAACGATTTTATAGGCGTGGCAATAGTACGACATTGTAACAATTTCACATTCGTGGCAAATAGTATGTTATTGCAACGGTTTAGCGTGTTGCAACGATTTAACGTATTGCAACGATTTCGCAGGTGTGACAATAGTACGGTATTGTAACGATTTCACATTCGTAGCAAATAGTATGTTATTGCAACGGTTTAGCGTATTGCGATGATTTAACGTATTGCAACGAATAGTATTGTATTGCAACGATTTCGCGTTCGTGGTAATAGTACGTGATTGCAACGATTTTCGCATTCGTGGCACATACTACAGTATTGCAATGATTTTCACAGCCGTGGCAAATATTAACATATTGCAACGAGTTATGGTGTAGCGACGATTCACCATATTGCAACGAATATCACGGTATTGCAACGATTTCACATCCGTGGCAAATAGTATGATACTGCGACGGTTTAACGTCCGTGGCAAATAGTAGGTTAGTGCAACGAGTCAACAAACGTGGCGAATAGTACCGTATTGCAACGATTTCAGATCCATGGGAACTAGTCTAGTACTGCAACGATTTCGTATCTGTGGCGAATAGTTGAGTATTGCAACGAGTCCACAAACGTGGCGAATTGTACCGTACTGCAACGATTTCAGTTCTGTTGGACTAGTATGGTACCGCAACGATTTTGCATCTGTGGCGAATAGTTTGGTATTGCAACGATTTCTTATATGTCGCAATAGTGTTTTAATGCAACGTTTTTTGAGTCGTTGCCAAATGTTTATACTGCAACGTTTTGTCATTCTATTGCCACATTTTATCATCCGTATTGGCAATAGCTTCCTATTGCAACAATTTATCATTCGTGACAAGAAATTCGTAATGCCACATTTTATAATTAGCGGCAGTATAACCTGAATGCACCAGGTTTGAAAATTAGTGGAAACAGAATCACGAGTTTAACAATAAACATCCATCAATTTTACAACACACATAACAACACTCAGGGATTACTTAAGCGACGTGTTTGCATGCTAAGAGTTTTCCTAAGCTGACCGGGACTAATTGTTGGAGCAGGTGACTTTTGGCGGTTCCTTATTTGTTGGACCTTCTGTGGAGTGGTCGCCATCATCATTTTGTGCATTTCAGCCATTGAGGCGCGCATGTCCTGCATGTCCTTAGCTGTCTGTTCACGATCAGCTGCTATCTGACCTTGTAAGTTCTGGACTTCAATGATTAACTCTTCATTCTTCTGGTTTATGCAGTCCATCTGGGTGTTTAAGCTATCATTTCTTCCTTCCAAGTCCTGCACTATTTCATTGAGGCTTGCATTTCTAACTTCTAAGTTTCGAACTTAGTCGTTGAGGTGTTCAGACGTCTGGATACGCATACGTTCACGTTCGGGACCAGCTGGGTTAGCCATATAACCACGCCCCCGAACCTGTGATCCTGCACAACCGATTTAGGATCTATAACAACACTGGAAGATGTGGTTTCTCTCCTCATTTGGAATTGGTCCTCCCTGCTCAGCTTCCATGTCGTCCACTTGGGCACGTGCCTGGATCTATATACAAAAATAAAAGTCACAGGTAATTTGCAAATATTTATTTAATTGGGGATTGTTTGAAGTATTACTCACATGTACATCTTCTGCCAGCTTGTTTGTCCAGTTACCGTTCAACAAATGGCTTGCCTCCCACAGTTGTATGTCATCGGGTTCTTCCCTGGTCTCTGGGTCTTGCTACATAAAATACAAGTAAACTTCAACATGTCGGTATATATATTGTTTGCAGCGCAAAGTAAAAGCATGATTTATTTTTCATACCTTCTCGTAACTAAGTTGGGCGTAGGATTTGGAGCCAAGCAAGTGACACGCCTTTTGTCTTCTTCGATTTTGAGAATTGGTCCTGCTTATTGACTGCAATAATTTTAAGAATTAATTCCACGAATGAAAGTAAATGAAATATTTTTTGTATGATGCGAAGCTATTAAAAAGTTAGCTGACCTTGAATCACTCAGACCCAAAATATTCTATTAGGTGCAACCACTCGAGCGTCATTACATCAGCAGGCTGGTTTCGTATACGTTCTTTATCGGTAGAATAACTCTTATAGGTGGCATGCAAAGTCGAGCGCCACCCCTTGTAGCGCTCACCAGCAATTTTCAAAATTTTTCTTGCGCTCTCTGGTGTGTCCTACATGTCCCAGGAATCCTGTACATTGTATAACAAGTTGCTGTAAATGTACAGGATGGAGATTGCAAGAAAAAAAAATACTTGTGTGGGGGTGTGACAACACTAACCAGAATATCTCGTACTATATCTCTCTTGTTACTATGGCCAACCTCTGCCCACTTCGTTGCACCGGTGAGGGATGCATGTCTTTTTTGTAAACATAACCACATAATCGACAAAGTGCCGCTGATTAATACCAACCGCAGCACCCAACCTAGCGGAGAACTGAATTGGTAGCTTCACATGCTGCGTTCTACTAACTTGGGATGCATAGCGTATTCTGGCAACCTTAAGTCCTTTATCCACACTTCTTCCTAGCTTCCTTCCTCTTGTTACATTGATTCAAACGATAAATGGTTAAAGCAAATTACCGCCTGAACAAGTTTAGTATCATGTACAAATAGTATGAAAAGAAGAAAAGTCTGATGTCCATACCATCTTCAGGACGAGTGCGACAAATATGAGCGTGGGAGGACCACGTCGTGCCAGCACCATTTTGTTCTGTAGTACTCCCTCCTAGTTTATATTAATTGTCGCCCACAAATGAATTAAAAATGAACTACTACAGTAGTTAGGACTGTCCTAACGACACCTATTTTGATGGGGGTTTACATTATTGACTTCTTTGTTGCTGTTCATACCCTAAAATGAGCCATCAGGTACACATGCTAGTGGCAGTACACACTCGTAGTACTGTAGACGATTTTCAGTCCATGAGCGAAGCAGGCAAGACTATGAGGGGGCATGCAGCTGGCAACGCTAGACTAGACAAAGATAGGGTTCGCCGGTTCGGTCTGACCGACATCAGCCGGAGCGTGTCTCGAAGAGAATTATTAGTTGCAGGGCAAGTAATGAATGCCAGCGGTAGCAGGTGGCGAATGCAAGATAGATAAGGCGTGCAGCTTGCGGGATTGAAATCCTCTGCACTACTGCACCTGCATTAGCTGCCACTGACATGTGGGCCCATGAGACATCGGGTCTACTTGTCAGTGGCGACTACTGCAGGTGCAGTACTGCATAGTGCCAGCTTGCGACACTCACAAAGCGAGGGTTCGGTCTCGCCGAAACTCTCGAGGACGATTGGTGGCAGGGCGAGTAATGGTTAGGGATTTGCAGGCAGCGGGGTAATCATGGCACGCGAAGGATGGGACATGGCGATGGGCGAGGGAGACGCGTCGGGGAGGACACTAAAGTGACCAGCAGCAGGGTGTGGGCGTGGGCGCCGGTGCCGGCCGTAGTGGCCGGCGGCAAGAGAGCATAGCGTGGAGGCATAAAAAAATCACGCCATCACACAGGCTGATGAACTGTTAACTATAAAGACTAAGTACTAATAAGAAAGTAAAATCGCAAGGAATGCTAAAATAATTAGTAGAGCCTAGGAAAGAATGCAAATGACCATGATACACCCATCATCAATACATCTAAAGGACAGAATGTAGTCTCTCAAAATGCTCCAAATTCAATGCCATTGGAGTAGAGTAAAAAACTAACACGCTCTGCCAAAACAAATGGCACGGTAGAGAGGCAGGTAGTAATGTGATGTGATATGGGTAGTTGGAAGCTACTACCGAGGATAGAGTTGGAGTGGGACATTTTTTAAGCTCCAAAAGTAAAATTACGCTGGGGCGGAAGGAGTATTTCTGGTTTGTATATCTATACCTGCTGTTGGTTCATGCATCGTAGTAGTACCAGGGAGTGAAGAACCTCGGGGTTCCTAAACATCATGTGCTGCAATATTCTCTGCGTACCATGCAAATGATTTAATGTTGTCTAAATTTGATTAATTTTGATAGTAAACACATTTATAGTTATACTAGGTGCTTGTTGGCCACCATGAATGCTTGTAGACGACATCACGGTTTTATGTCTTGTTCTTAATGTAAAGAGCATTGTAAGTAGTCATTCCAAATAACAGTGATAACGTCAGATTACATGACCGACATAGATTTTGGATCGGACGGTGTTCTTTCTATAAAATGCAGTGTTTGTTACTAACGGAGGAATTAGAAAAGAAAGAATAGAAAAAAATGTACGATCCGAGAAAGCCACAAGAAAGAAAAAAGTGAAAACCATGGGAACTAAAAATCTTAGGAATACAAATTTGTAAAACAAGAATGAGAGTACAACATTTGGAGTGGTTGATCAGATAATCCATGCGTCATTTACTTCTAAATCTAGAAATTACATACTACTACCTCTGGTTTTTAGTATTTGTCGTTCCCGGCTAGGAATTGAACTAGAAATACACTACCGTAATAAGTTGTCGAAGCAACATTTATTTCGTGAAACAGAAGACCACATTTCTTCTTTGTTAATTTATTTAATCTTCGTATATCAGGATGGATCGTGTATAACTTAACTAGGCCAAAACTGCATGGACTGTGTAGAACCAAGCCCATATAGCTCTATAAAAAGACGGCATGGATTGTGTAGTTTACCTAGCACAAAACTGAGTACGGGATGAGATGTCGCAGGGAGGTGTCGGCGATGAAGAGATTCGGTAGAGCCTGTCAAACTTGGTCGCCCGGTGTTGTACCCAGGAGTCAACACCACCAAGAGCTTCAATGCGTCACTACGAGATCCATGGCGGAAAAATTGTAAAAACCGTGGAAAATGAAAACATGGGAATTTCTTAGGAATACAAGTATGGAACACAAGACAGAGAGACAACACATTTGGAGTACTGCGAGATCACCGGAAGGGCGGGGCAATGGTGTGTTGGGAACATAGGCCAGTGTTTCCATTTATACTCATCGTTGCTGAAATAGGATTACAATAATAGGCAGGACTGAAATTGTAGGCGCAGGTAGTGAAAATTGAATTTTTAAAATCTCAAATGTGGCGCGCCAAGTAGAACGATAAAATTTTCGCGGGAATGGAGAATTTGATGCAAGCCGTGCCCTTGTACACGCATCCAATCGTGATTAATTACATGTCATGTCGCGTCGATTCCTGCACATGGATGGTGCGTGTAGCTAGAGGGGTAGACTTCGTCTTAGGACAACTTGCTCACTTCTTAATTCATCTTTGTTGCCATGCATGGAGATCAAAATCTAAAAGAAGTCATCTGCTAGCTAGTGGGACATTCAAAAAAGTATGAAAAAAATATGAATCGTCAAATATATACATATGTGCTAATGCAAACGATATGCAAATACAGCCAAGTGCACGAAACTATGGTAAACAATCAGCATTTTGTAACATTAATCATAATGAAACGATAACATGTAGTATATACTACTACATACTAAAAATACATTTTCCCATGCGCCGACTACAAATGAAAAAAATTGAGTGAAAGAACACAAAAGAGAAGAAACGCAGCCTCAACCACGATCTCAATAGAGTTTCAACCAAGAGTCGTTGATTGTCACAACACAATGAATTCTTGGCTAGACATTGAACAACAGTTATCTCGCCCCTTGTTCAGAATGGAGATGTTTTTCGATACTGCATAGGACGTATTGTTCATGAACAGAAAAGACATTTATCATTAAAATAGAAAAAACACATATATTACAAATAGAACTACGAAAGCACATAGAAGACAAGAAAAAGAAAAAGTACAAATACTACTCTACTCAGAGTCGGAGGAGATCTCCTCCACCTCCTCCCCCGCCGCTGCTGCCGCCGTCGCCTCCTCCGCCACTGCCGCCGCCGCCTCCTCCGCTGCCACCGCTGGTACCGCCTCCTCCGGCAATTGAGTTCGAAGCTTCCGGGTGACGGTTCGCAAAAGATGTTGGTGGCCCTCCACCCCAACCACCTCCCTGATCATTTCGTAGAGGACATCGAGACGACCGGCCACAAACCCTAACCCGAAGCAGTAGTGGCCGGCGGTGTCCATGCTGGTGCAGACGGGAAGTTTCCCAAGACCCAGACGCTCACACGAGCGAGATGTATCGGAAAATACATCTCGCGCCAATATGTCAAGCTTTTTTGCTCGCCCGGCAGTGGCGGAAAGGTGCTCGGTGGCCTCCTTCAGGCGCCGATCGAGTTCATCGAAGCGGTGTTCGACGAGGCGGATAGTCTCCTGAACCCAAACGGGATGAGGAGGTGCGGGCGCTGCGGGCAGAGAAGGGGACAAAGGAGGTGCGGGCGCCGCCTCCAGTTCCACCGGCATTGGCTGCAATGGAAATGGAGAAGAAGGAGGTTCGGAGGACGTCGACGGCCTGGAGCGCTTCAGTGCGGGGCTACCCATTTGTGCAGCGACGAAGTTGCGGTGAAAGAGCGAGAGGTGGTCGGCGATGGTGCGGCGGTGAAGGAAGAGAAGTTTGGATGCTATGATCGATGGAGATGGAGTGGTGTGGCAGAGACGCAAGAGGACGGGTGTGGCTTTATAGCGGGTCCTCGTCCCGTGCGAGTGGACATGATCGGACGCTTCGAAAACTGCGCTTTCGAATTAATCCAAACCACGGTTGGCTTTCATCTCCGCTTCACACGCAGTTTTTTAATTTGACATGCAAAGGGTCCACGGTATGTAGTGGCCCACCTGGCATACTTTGTAGGTCCGTCCAGCGGTGTTTCAGTTTTTTAGTTCCAGTTTTTAATTTTGACACTCAAAGGCCCCCCCCCCCCCCGGCCCAAGGTATATGCAATGTTCCAGTTTTTTCAGTTTGTCACGCAAAATAACTCGATCATGTTTCAAGACATTACGCGTTTTCTCTTATTTTTTGAAAGATCGTCATATATATATATATATATATACATATATATATATATATATATATATGTATATATATATATATATCATCGTCATATAGTTGAGAGATCGTCAGAAAATACAAGAAAAAAGTACAAGACGATGAACACACCACACATTCATGCATTCATTAACACACACACACACACACACACACACACACACACACACACACACACACACACACATATATATATATATATATATATATATATATATATATATATATATATCACAAACCCTCGTTCATGTTTTCTCAGTTTGACATGCAAAAGACCTCGATCATGCATGTTTGATGATGTTAGGTGTTTTCTAATTTTGTTGAAAGATTTTCATATTTAAGACTCGTTGATCATGTTTGGGGTGTAGCAAGCATGCATGGACAAGTAACATATATATGCACTTGAAACCTCACGACGATCATGTTTGATGACAACATTATTACGTGTTTTCTCTGTTTTTTGTTGAAACATCGTCATATATAGTTTGAGGCTCGTTGATCATGTTTGGGGCGTGACAACTACCATATATATATAGTTTTCTCTTTTTGTTGAAAGATTGTTATATATATATATATATATATATATATATATATATATATATATAGTTTGGCTCGTTGATCCTATGTTTGGGGCGTAGGGTAGCATGCATGGACAACTATAACATGCATGTGAGAGAGACGTCGGTGATCATATGTACTCCCCCCGTCTCCATGAACTTGTCGCTTTGTCATAGTTTATTTTTAACTACAAAAGCCGCATCAGAAGAGCTTGTTTATTGGCTCATGGACAAGGAAAATTATTTGTACCTAGTAAAAAAGTATAAGTTGGTCAGCGTTGCCGTTCGTACGCGAAGGATGCATCCAGGTAGTTGCTCTTGCAGGTGTATGGTAATTACGTGAGTGTTTGGTCGGGTCATGTGTTTAGTCCACGACGCACCCTAAACCAAGTGTTGAGGCCATGTATTTGTCATTTGTGCGTACACTCTAGTGACATGTGACAAAGTGCTCAGTCATCAATTGTGTTTGGTTTGACGTCAAAGTTCAATTGGAGATAGATCATCCATTTCTTTATGTCTTGGATCATCCAAATTAACGTTTGGTTGAATGGACTGGACGATCCAATTTTTTGTTGGTAGGTTGGATGAAACTTGATTGGATTATTGAATCATCAAAGTTGATAATTTCATAATATTATTCGTGTGCATGATGATGGATCGTGCACGCCGAGCACCGAGTTATTCGGATCACTGAGCAAAGTTCGGACGTGGAGTTCGTGTGTGCCCGTGTGCCCTGCAAGATTCGGTGCGCTCGCGTACTTGACAATCATCAGGGCAGGGTGGTATAGTCGCGAGAACCGTGCAGTGCGCCCTTGGCTGTAAGATTTGGAGCGTGAAAGTATGTGGCAACCATCTTGGCAGGGTCGCACAGAGACGGGTGTGCAGAAGGGCCGGTGTTTGGAAACACGGTATTTTTGGAGTTTTAGACCATCCATAGTGGTTTCCTCTAAAACTTACTCTATATCCCTCTATACTTCAAGTATATTCTATATACTTCCAGCATTTCACTCTGGACACTAACTCCATACTTCCAGTAATCTACTCTATATTTCCAGTCCAGTAAGCTTTACAGTGAGCCACTGCGGATGGTCGAGCAATTAGCAATACTGTGGTATTTGAGATTACTATGGTATTTTTTACAGAATGGTGTTTGTCAACCAAACAGTCCTATGTATTGCAAAATCGTGGTATTACAAAACTGTGTTATTGAAATACATACTTTGGTATTGCCATGTCATTTTAAAAACTGTGGTTTCCAAAACTTCAGTATTGAAAAACTGTGCTGCCAAACTCAGCCTAAAGCTTTACCATGAACCACTGCGGATGGTCTTAAAGGCAGGCCCGACTCTGGGCCTAGGAAGGCGGAAATAAATTTTCTGCGGCCCTGCCGCACAACGTCGCCTACCGCGCCCCCGCCGCCGCCCCTGCGCCCCCACCGTCGGCCCGCCCCCGACTTGAGAATGGATCGAGGGGAAGGCTCATCGCCCATAGCGGCCGTGTAGCTTCCGTCCCCTCGATCCGTTGGCGATGAGCCTTCTCCTCATCCGTTCTCGAGTTCGCGGCGGCCATGGCGCCGCTTTGACCCTGCTTCTGGACTGACAATGCTGATGATCCGCAACATACTTTTAAATCTGCGCATTGGTATTCTCCCCCTCATATTTGTTGATGCGTTAATACCTGATGTTTTACATCGTTTTCCACAGGAGGCAAAAAGTAATGAACATCATTGCTCACCACTGCGCCGAGGAGAACGCGAAAATTGCAGTGGGCCACGTCATGTCGGTTTTACGATTTTATTCACGTTCTATTTGACTTCAAGTACCACACCTATGCTTTGAAATATATTATTATACTAATCAAGCTCCGGTCTTTTACTGATTGATACTTAACCTCGTTTGTTGCATTTGCCAAGGTCTGAGGCCAACAAGGGCTACTGCTTTGTCAACGTCACATCGCCAGATGCGGCGTTCTGGCTTTGGACGAAGCACCTGCATGGCTTCTGTTGGAAGGTGAACGACTCGCGGAAGATGTGCGAGGTCGACTATGCCAACATCCAGGTACGTCGCCGTCTGCTGCCACCATTTTCCATTGCGCCGCCGCTGCATGGTGTTCACCTGCTGCTGCTCGTCATCCTTTCACAGGTTCAGGATGCGTTGGTGGCCCATTTCTCCAAGTCATGCTTCGACTGCGAAACCGAGGAGTTCCTGCTAGTGTGGTTCAGCTCGCCGCGGAAGGTGAACGACTCGCGGAAGATGTGCGAGGTCGACTATGGAACATCCATGTACGTGGCCGTCCACTGCCACCGTTTTCTATTGCGCCGCCGCTGCATGGTGTTCACCTGCCGCTGCTCGTCATCCTTTCGCGGGGTCGGGATGCGTTGGTGGCCCATTTCTCCAAGTCATGCTTCGACTGCGAAACTGAGGAGTTCCTGCCAGTAAGGTTCAGCTCGCCGCGGAAGGTGAACGACTCGCAGAAGATGTGCAAGGTTGACTACACCAACATCTAGGTACGTCATCGTCCGCTGCCACCGTTTTCCATTGCGCCGCCGCTGCATGGTGTTCACCTGCCGCTGCTCGTCATCTTTTTGCAGGGTCGGATGCGTTGGTGGCCCATTTCTCCAAGTCATGCTTCGACTGTGAAACCGAGGAGTTCCTTCCAGTGTGGTTCAGCTGGCCGTGGAAGGTGAACGACTCGCAGAAGATGTGCGAGGTCGATTACGCCAACATCCAGGTACGTCGCCGTCCGCTGCCACCATTTTCCATTGTGCTGCCGCTGCATGGTGTTCACCTGCCACTGCTCATCATCCTTTTGCAGGGTCGGGATGCGTTGGTGGCCCATTTCTCCAAGTCATGTTTTGACTGTGAAACTGAGGAGTTCCTGACAGTGTGGTTTAGCTCGCCGCGGAAGGTGAACGACTCGCGGAAGATGTGCGAGGTCGACTACGCCAACATCCAGGTACATCACCGTTCGCTGCCACTGTTTTCCATTGTGCCGCAGCTGCATGGTGTTCACCTGCCGCTGCTCGTCATCCTTTCGCAGGGTCGGGATGCGTTGGTGGCCCATTTCTCCAAGTCTTGCTTCGACTGCGAAACTGGGGAGTTCCTGCCAGTGTGGTTCATCTCGCCGCGGAAGGTGAACAACTTGCGGAAGATGTGCGAGGTCGACTACGCCAACATCCAGGTATGTCGCCGTCCGCTACCACCATTTTCCATTGCGCCGCCACTGCAACGTGTTCACCTGCCGCTGCTCGTCATCCTTTCATAGGGTCAGGATACGTTGGTGGATGCGGCCAGATGGTTGCTCTTGCAGGTGTATGGTAATTACGTGAGTGTTTGGTCGGGTCATGTGGTTAGTCCACAATGCACCCTAAACCCAGTGTTGAGTCCGTGTATTTGTCATTTGTGCGTATACTCTAGTGACATGTGACAAAATGCTCAGTCATCAATTGCGTTTGGTTTGACGTCGAAGTTCGATTGGAGATAGATCATCCATTTCTTTATGTCTTGGATCATCCAAATTAACGTTTGGTTGGATGGACTGGACGATCCAATTTTTTGTTGGTAGGTTGGATGAAACTTGATTGGATTATTGAATCCTCAAAGTTTATAATTTCATAATATTATTCGTGTGCATGATGATGGATCGTGCATGCCGAGCGCTGAGTTATTCAGATCGCTGAGCAAAGTTCGGACGAGGAGTTCGTGTGCCTGTGCGCGCTGCAAGATTCGGTGCGCTCGCGTATGTGGCAATCATTAGGGCAGGGTGGTATAGTCGCAGGAACCGTGCAGTGCGCCCTTGGCTGTATGATTTGGAGCGTGAACGTACATGGCAACCATCTGGGCAGGGTCGCACAGAGACGGTTGTGCGGAAGGGCCGCAAAGAATTCGATTTTAGTGTTTGGGAACACTGTATTTTTGGAGTTTTAGAGCAATTAGCAATACCGTGGTATTTGAGATTACTATGGTATTTTTTACAGAATAGTGTTTGTCAACCAAACAGTCCTATGTATAGCAAAATCGTGGTATTACAAAACAGTGTTATTGAAATATGTACTTTGGTATTGCCATGTCATTTTAAAAACTGTGGTTTCCAAAGTTTTAGTATTGAAAAACTGTGCTCCCAAGCACAGCCTAAAGCTTTACCGTGAACCACTGCAGATGGTCTTAAACGCAGGCCCGGCTCTGGGCCTAGGCGGGCGGAAATAAATTTTCTGCGGCCCTACCGCACAACATTGTGCGTGCGCCCCCGCCCCGCATGTCGTCTCATGGAAATCCCGCTGAGATCCTTCGCTTCGCGCTGGGTTTGTTGTCTGGACACCGAAGGATGGAAATCCCGCGTGTCCCGCTGCAACGATTATGTGATTTTGATCGGACGGCGTGCGAGGCGAGGGCGCCCGTGTGATGCTGTGCGGCAGCGTCGCAGAAAATTTGTGGGCTACTGCCTAGGGCTAGGCTGGTGGGTGGGGGTTGTCACGTCCTACTAATGTTAGTTCAATGCTTTGTCCAAAACGTCAAATAAAAGAATAAGAAGGGAGTATTTATTAGATACAGTATAATATTACTAATGTGTTAGTTTTCCATATGCGATGTTTTTCGAATTTTTTTATTAATATACCTTTTAAAAAATCATTAATAATAAATAACCCACGGATTCAAAAATTTGCCAAAATGACCCACCGTCGTATGTGCCTCATACGAAATCCGAATTTCGTATGAGGCACATACGAAATGCACAACCAATCGATGCCACGTCAGTTGTTGTCTGCCACGGTGGCGATATGACCTGTCACGGTGGAAGAAATGGGCACGCACGTATTTCGTACGTGCCCCATACGACGTGAACAGTACCGTCGTATGAGGCACGTACGAAATACGTGCGTGCCCAAACCCATACCCTAGTGTTGAACCATCTTGTAATGGATTTTAGTCAAAGTTTTTGAAACATTTGTAGACCGATTTGCTAAAAACTTCTAAAGCATAAAATAGAGAATACATTGTGAATTTTTGAATTCAATGAAGTTTCTCTATGTTTAGTATGTAGAAACTAGAGTAATTGTATGTTTTATTAGGCAATACGATCATGTTTGTAAAATGTATTCAGTTTTAGTTTTTTGTTTACAAATATTTTTAGTTAGAATCGACATAAATGTTCATAAAGGTTATTGTAATGTAAGTTTTGTTGAGTATAAAAAATAAGTTATGAATATAATTTATGGGAGTTTAATGGGAGTTTCAATATATTAAAATCCTATAGCGATAACAAATGCATAGTTTGGAAAATTATACAATTAATGTATTAATTTATAGAAATGCATATTAATTGAAGATAATTAATTGTAAGCTCGGCGACGGTTACATGAAATGAAATTACGTAGTTCCGAAAGTATGTGCATGTTGTTTGCCACACTACTACTACATTACATGAGGCAAAACATAAGTGCACATATTTCTGGAAGAAAATGTAAAATAGGTGATACAAATGGCATGTGTACGACACACTAAAGATGCGCCGATCTAATCCTAACACACCTTAGTTGAATTAAATGCCGAGCATAGTTTACCCAAGTTGCTACTGAGTGCAACGGGGGTATTTTCCCTTACGCAAAGCATCCGAACCGGCTTCTTTTGCGCGACGAGCTCTCTTGCACATGCGTTCTCGCTCAGCCTCTCGTGCTTGTGCTGCGACGCGTTCCTCCTCTGCAGCTTTGCGATCACACTCTGCTCTCTATTGTCGAATTTCTTCTTGCCTCTTGAGACGACGCTCCTCCTGTGCAGCTCTATTCCTCCTCTCTTGCTCTATTCTTTCATCCCACTCTCTTTCTTCTTTGAACTTCCAATATGCAAGTCGAGCCATTCTCTCAACCTCTGCGGCGTCTTCTGCCGATTGTTCCTGGTCGATGTAGTTTCTGAAGTCGCATAGAGGTGGCGGCGACTGCACAAGTATTTGTACAAAATATTAGATTCTATAGCATTCATAAAACATAAATAATGTTGCATATTACCTGTTTCCTACCACCTAGAAGAAATGGGCACGTCCTGTGAGGAGGATCATACTCGTAGTTGTCGCACATCCAAAGCCGGCAACCATACGAGTAACCAGGTCAAAGATCTCTTACAAACCTACAATCAGTGCCACAGAAACACATTGGAGGTTGCAATCCCTCGGGGATTGGAACATTTTCTCTATTTGTGGGTGGTGAGTTCTCGTCCATGGTAGTGAAGTATATAGAATGATTGTAGGTAGTGCATGGTGAAGCTGTTACCGGGGTGAGTGTTATATAGATGAGCGGATGATGGTGTATGGACCTAGTCTATGAGAAAATTCATCTCTGACATGTATAAGTGTGAAATGGCATTTCACGGGGTCTGACATAGAGCAGTGCAATTTTGTATGTCTCTTGTACGAGATTCGCCTGACATGGAGTATGAGATTCGCCTGACATGGAGCAGTGCAATTTCGTATTTCTCTTGTACGAGATTCGTCTGACATGGAGTACGAAATTCGCCTAACATGGAGCAGTGCAATTTCGTATGTCTCTCGTACAAGATTCGCCTGACATGGAGTATGAGATTCGTCTGATATGGAGCAGTGCAATTTCGTATGTCTCTTGTATGAGATTCTCCTGACATGGAGCAGAGCAATTTCGTAATTCTCTTGTACGAGATTCGTCTTAGAAGATTTGTCTTACAAGGTTGAAATTAGTACGGCGAGTCGCAAAGTACGAAGATGACAAAGTAATTTTAACAAAATTCTCATTCGAAACATAGTTGTCATACATAGGGACCATACTTTAGATACATATGAAACATACTTGTGATACAATTTGAAACATATTTTGCTAATTCCGTACTACTTGTGATGCGGACAGTTGCAAGACATGTTATTGCAAATGCCATTTTCATCGTTATCATTCATCTCACTTGTAACAGGATAAAGTTCCATTTGTTGAAGTTCCATTTCCGCCAGTTCACCTACCAAATCTTGATTGCGACGTTGTACATGTTTAATGTACTCTCGAGTAGCCTTAATAGGTGGTGGATCAACCCAGAGTGTATATCCACAGTTGTCATCATCATAGTAAGCCTAAAACAAAAGTATTGTCATGAATATTGCATATATGAAATATGTTTTGGAAATGATATGTAGTACTTACTCCACCAACAGGACAACGGAAGAATCGACGATCGCTGTCGTCTCCTTCGTACATCATTTGCACAATACAATCCAAGTTACAATGACACTTAGGCCACTCTTGTTTGCTGCCATCGTACGGCCGTAGTGGATTAAACGGGCTAAAATGACTCTAACTAAAAAGTGGGAACTCATCTAATGGTGGTTCATACCAAGTTGGACCTCCCATCAAGTAATTTTTAGGCACTGCTCTAAAGTTTCTACCTTCTCGCGTAGCACGACTTGTACCCGCCAATGTTTCACCTCCACGCCTACCTCGACCTCTACTCGTCATTTTTGGTTTGATGAACATAAGGATGCATGATGAGTCGTATTTATATAGGCCGATCAGTGCAGGGTCGTTCTTCTCTCGTACGAGATTCGCCTGCAATGTCGTTCTTTTGATGTACGAGATTCGTCTGCCGTGGATAAAATTCGCTGAACACGATAAAGTGCATTGTAACGATGAAAGATATAGTGCATAAAGAAACATAACATAGTTCTTATATAATATAACACACAATTACATGGGTACACATTACTAACGTCTACCACGCTTGTTGTCGAACCTACGCGCTGCATTCACATGAGCCCGATCGTAAGACACGCGCGTAGGAGCTGCCCTCCTCCATCGCTGCTGCGCAGGCGTCGGTGTCTCAAACTGCTGTGAAGGCTGAGTCGGAATGGGAGCACCATCGAACTGTGATGCAGGAACTGTGTCCTGCTGCGGCACGTCCACCAGGTAGTTGTCGATCTGGAAAGGTGAAACTGGAGGACTGCCGTGGTGCGCCAACGAGCCGGAAATCATAGTATCAAAGTCTGTGGTGCCGTCTCCTGCATTCGCATATAACATATAGTTAGCAGGCAGCATTGTGTCCAATATGTATTTAAGTAGCATAATTTTTGCACGTCATACCTGCGCCCATGTGTGGCACATGCGTGGATGGGCCAGCCAGGTTCAAAGAAGGAACCCAAGAAGGTATCTGTGCCGACGGGTCTGCAAAATCCCAAGCACATACCTGTGTCGACGGCCCTGGAGCCCAAGCAGCAGGTGCCTGTGTGGATGGGCCTGGAGCCCAAGCAGCAGGTGGCTGTGTGGATGGGCCTGGAGCCCAAGCAGCAGGTACCTGTGTAGACGGGCCTGCAACCCAAGCAGGTACTTGCGTGGACGGGCCTGTACCAGAAGTAGGTACCTGTGTGGAGGTCCCTGCAGAAGATATATGAACAGAAATATTAGTATCATGCAAATATGTCAAGTTTACTAATAATTACGTACATGCTGTGCTGGGATGCCTATAGTGACGTGCGGTCGGTACAGTAGTGTGTTGTGCACATGATTGTACACAAGAAGCCAACTTCAGCCCCTCTTTTGCATGAATGTATATGTTTTGGAGCATGTGCACCATCTCTGAAGAAGTCATCGATATCCCCTGCCTAAGTCATTGGAGTCCAGCAGAGGACTCCGTGAGAACCTGTCGGAACCGACTCATCTTCACAAGTGCGAAGTGATCGGTCATACAACAATTAATTAGTCATGTTTCATGAAAATAACATAGTAAAAAATTGCAAATGTACTTCAACACATTCAATCATACCGCCATTGAAGCCGCTTCATCTCTATGGCGCGGATACGTATCTCTCACCGAGGGTACGTGCGTCTGTCGCTCGGCTGGTGTGTGTGCGAGAACAACTCGCGTTCGAGGAAGATACCACTGCAAGTACTCCTGGTAAACGGCCTGTGAGAATGGTCGTGTCTCCTGCACAACCTCCTGTAAGGCAGTCGTCCACTGTAGGAGCCACGGATGCATGCGCTGCAACCAAAGACCCGGCGCTGAGGCACCCTTATGACAATATCTGCAGGAAAAATAAGTACATTAATAGTTCAGAAATAACATTGTATTGAAGATTTATTAGTCGAATTACTTACGTATGAACTGCAGAAGGCACAATAGAATGTGGAAGCACTGGAAATGCCTGGTGCAGGCCGAGCTGACGCAACACTCGGTGTGGTGTGTACTCCTCGACATAGATATCGTATACCAGCGGCTTCCTTGTAAGCCAGTAATCCGAGTCTCTGTAGCGCAGATATGCTAGTCCTCTCGGTGCTCGGCGGTCGTGCTCCTCCATATCGTACGGTGTCCAGCGCACGTCCTCATCCGCATATAACCGATCAAACTCTTTGACAAACCCTTGGTACACCTTGTGCATCTGCTTGTTACTCCACTCACGCTGCATAAAGAACAAAATATGTCAGAACAATATATTATTGTAATCGTGAACAATATGTGCGCATACTTAAAATAGTACTGTACCTGCCGGCGCACCCAAAAAGTACCCATCGTAGGGCCATCATCCGGTGTCTCACCATACTCATCAAGATCGTATGGTGCCGGGTGCACTTGCAGCCGACCTATCATGAACCGCTCGTATACCCAAAGCTGCAGAAGTAGAGGACAACCAGCTAGTACTGCGTTACCTTGAGCCTTCGTGCAAGCGTCACAAAGTCCTCTGTAAGTGGCCGCCAACACAGCTGAATCCCAACTGTACTGTGGCATCTCCTGGGGTGTGGACTCCGCTATCTGTTGTGCAAAAAGAATCAAGCGTCTGTCCACGGAGTCACCGTGCGTGTTCGTGAACATGATCGCACCAAACAACCACAAAAAGTACGCCTCCAGGTATCTAGTAACTGTGGCATCATCGGCGTGTGGATGCATAGTATCCAACTACAATTTGAAAACAAAAAAGTTTAAGTTTTTTTACAATTCATAGTCAAATAACAAGGTTTGTGTGCATCGAAATAACACTTAAGTAATGTGAAAACATTACCTCGTAGTACGTTAACCACTTCTTTGTCGGACCATGGTGCTGGTCATTGCGAAGTGGAGAAACAGGGTTAGCCGCAGGATGTCGTGCCACATCCTGAAAGCGCGCAGACATCTCTGCGCGCCAAGTAGGTGAGTCCTCTGGAGCGCAAACAAGGACACCTGTGATAGGAAGACCCAACAAGAACGACACGTCCTCTAGCGTGAGAGTCATCTCTCCACACGGCAAGTGAAACGTGTGGGTCTCTGGCCTCCAACGATCTGTCAAAGCTGACAGCAGGGCTCTGTCGAGGCTGAACCGGTACTTGCGATCAACCCGATCATATGGCCTCTCCTCAAGCAGCCTACATATCGGAAGCATCCCGGCTGCACTCAACCTGTTACATACCAAGCAATACATTAAAATCTACAGAATGATAAAACCAATTTCAGTTTCGTATTAACAGAAGAATGTACCTGGGAATCCATCTATCGTCTATCTTCCAAAACTTAGCAGGCAGCTGAGGACGAAGCACGGGCAAATCCTCACCACGCGATAGTCGGAAAGCTCGGTGAGTTATATCAATCCGAAACTGTAGTAACTCAGGACATTGTCCTTCATCTGCAGCCATATCTATATATGACACATATAACATTAGTACGACGAAATATATGAAAAACATATTGAAATGAATGACGTGGACAACATATTGAAATAAGAGACATGCACAACATATTATAACAGAAAATATGTCAATATTCGATACAACACACTTAACTTAAGGTACACGTACAAATTCATAGTTCATAATAATAAGATATTACATAATGTAGCACATTTGAATATAATGATGCACATCAAATAGCATTGCCATCCCTAAACATAGATGTGCGGCGTGCACGAGGACGCCGACCATCCTTAAGATTCCCAGAAGGTCCAACTTCAGCCTCATTTGCCTCATTGTTTGAAATGCAATTCTTGTAAGTATGTCCAGTTTGGTTGCACTTGCTGCATGTTCCTTGAAATTTGCCAATTTCGAACTCATCCATATCATTTCTGATATGACGAGTCTTGTGACGACCTCTTTTCTGTTTCAACCGCGTGGTGTCTGGTCCTCGCAAAGCGGCTGGTCCTGGATCTGTGGTAAATGTCCCTTCCATAGCAAACCCATATATCTCTGCATTCCAAGTACTCACAAGAACCTCTTTATGGAAGTAGTAGGAGACGTAATTACTTGGTGTTAACTTGGTATATGAGCAAGCTGCAATAACATGATAACAAGGCCTATGAAAGAGTTGTGGCTTCATACATGTGCACGTGCAATCATTCTGACGAAGAATGCACTGCTGAACAACTCTATCACGGTTATCACCACGATGATTCTTATCCCTACACAGAATTTCAAACTTGTGCTCCGCAGTTCCTATAGGTCGCACACGATGAAATGCGGCCTTTTGGATCTTCTTCTCCATGAACTTGCACATGTAGGGTGAATAAGCCAAATTGACATCATTCCTTACTGAAATTGCAGTAGCGTAGCGCTCACGAAAGTACTTGCATGTCCCATATAAACTGCCCTCGACAATAGCAACCAAAGGTAACCCTCTTAAACAACGTATCACCCAGTTGTATATCTGTATTCAGTACCACTACATTAGCATGTGTAAAATATAGAAGACTAAATAAAAATTAATAGAAGAAATGTAACAGAAGAACCTCACCTCAGCTAAATTAGTTGTCATGATGCCATACCTAGCATCATTAGTGTCGTATAATAAAGACCACTTCTCTTTCGGTTCACGCCGAATCCAACTAGAGAAGTTTCGGCTGGATGAACCAACAGTTGGAACAGAGACTTCATTAGGATTGGCTCTGCTTGAGGACGCCTCTGCTTGTGTCGTAGTCAATTCGTCTAGACATTGCCATAGAGCAATAAACTTCCTCTCTTGATTCTGACTACACAATATCTTGAAAAAATTCATAAGTTGTTTGTTCTTGAAGTGACTGAAAAAGTTGGCGCCCAAATGTCTCATGCAATATCTTGATTGAATGTCTGTCCAATAAGGTTGTTGCCCACGCTCGGAGGAACCATGTTTCAAATCCGATATTGCTTTAAGCAGAACAGCATGACGATCGTGTATCAAACAAACATCAGGTCGTTCTTGCACAACAGCCATCTTTACCTGACTAAGAAATCAATACCAGCTATCAGTGTTCTCGCTTTTGACAAAAGCAAAAGCTACAGGCCACACCTGTTGGTTTCCATCAACTGCAATAGCTGTTAGAATTTGACCTTTGTACTTTCAAGTTAAGAAAGTACCATCAATGCAGAGAATAGGCCTACAAGTCTGAATGCAGCAATACATTGACCTAATGCAAAAAATGCACGATGGAGAAAAAACTTCCCTAGCATATATCTGTTCGGCACATCCATAATGTCATAATAAGTACCAACATTCCTCTCCTGGATGGTCTGCAATAACTTCAGAAGATTTCCATAGAAGCTTCAAATGAACCAAATCTTTGCTCAATCACCTTCTGTTTTGCCTTCCACGCTTTGGAGTAACTTATAGTGTACTTGAACTCCTCGTCAATAGTGTTTATTATTAATTTCGGCTCAAACCGAATGTTGTCCACAATGCGGGCGTACATGTGATTCGCAATAAACTGCGATGTAAGAGCACTATTGCACTTCTCCAATTCATGCAACTCGCATGTGTGATCAATCATTTTAGATACTCTCCATAGTTTCGTCCACTTCTCTTCAAAACCATGGACCCGAAAAGGGCAACTTGAGAACACACATTTAACATCATAATATTTTTTACTTGACTTGTAAACTGTAAAGGATCTTTGCACAGCCAGAGACCAATATTTCACGGCATCCTTCAAACTATCTTTGTCTTTAAAGATATCTCCTTATGTTAACTGATTCTCGTGGTATCCCGATAAGCCACAATACTTTTCTGTAGCTGATAAATTACTCGGGATTGGATTGTTCCACTCTGCCGGAACAATAGTATCATTCTCATTCTCATCATCAGAAGAATCAACTTCTGGAACATTTTCGTGTTCCATATCTTCGATTCTTATTTGTTCAACTATGTTCTCAATGTGTTCCCCTTCATCTGCCACACCACGTGCTTCTACATGTACCGAGTTCTCTCCAGCTTCTTCTACTCCGACATCATCTTCCACACTATTTGCTTCATCAGCTTCTGCTACAATCTCTACTTCTTTCATTTCCGCTTGCGCAAGAAGCACTAGAGGCCAACCCCGCTCCACAACTAAATCTACATATTTCCTCCAATTCGGTGTTCTCTTAATAATAATCAAATCCCAATAAATTCCATTTCTTGCCCGATTAATCATTCCTTTCAATGTCAACTGATGTTGTTTTGGATCAAGGTTAAATTTTTTCATCAACCAGTTTACAACACCACTAAATGTCCTCTCATTTGCTCTTGTTATCCCGCCATCACACGATGCGAAACAAGACAAATCAATTCTAGTAGGGCCATAAACTATTGTGCCTTCTCCATAAAATATCCTAAATACTAACTTCTCTGACATTCCTATTGGAATTTATACACACGAATAAAAGTAATCTAATGTTAAGAATGCCTACACACAATCTTATTATCTAAAAACAAATAGAAACATAAAAATTACATTTCTAATAATATATGAATTAGAGAAGTGCACTCTAAACATTTATCAAATATTATTACTTTTAAAATTAACAACATTAATTAAAAATAACTTACGAATATAAACCTAAAAATTATAACTATTAGAACCTAATAACATGTATGGTAAAATAACTATGAAACCTATTTTAAAATGTCAAAAATATATCTAAAGTGTAATAACACATAACTAGCAGTACCTAAAATACCTAAAATAAAGATAAATCCGTACCTAACTTACAACATAATAATACATAGATAATACGTAAATCACTAACTAGAATACTAATACCTCAATCACTAACTAAAATAATAATGTGCACTACATAATAATACCTAAATCACTAACTAAAATAACTAACAAAGAAATACCTATTGAAATAAGTAAGCAACCTAATAACAAATAGTACTTTAGTACTAGAACGAAATAGAAAATACAAGGAAATAGTAGTACCGACGACAAGCGGGGCCGAGAGGGAGGCGACGAAGCTGCGGCGCGGTCGGCCCGAGCGGCGCGGTGGATCAGTGGCGGCGGCAGCGCGGCGTGATTCAGTGCCGAGAAGAAGAAGTGGTGTGCGTGTGCATTTTATAGAGCGACGCAAATCGTCCGTGACACATACGACGCTTCGGGCGGGCCCCACATGCGGGCGAATTTTGTATGCGCCGCATACGAAATACGAATGTCGTATGCGGCGCATACGAGATTCGTTCTCCTCGGGAACGTACCCGCCACCTCGGGAACGCGTGGCAGGCCACGTCACCTTCGTATGTGCCTCATACGAAATGCGTGGCCCACGTGGCAATTCGTATGAGGCACATACGACGGTGGGTCATTTTGGCAAATTTTCGAAACCGTGGGTAATTTATTATAAATGATTTTTTAAAAGGTATATTAATAAAAAAAATTCATGTTTTTTGACAAAAGGAGGAGTTTTTCGTTAGTGCATGTACTGGAGTAGGACACATTGTTCATGAACATAAAATAAAAAAACATTTTTCATTAACATAAAAATAACACATATATTACAAACAAGAAAAAAAAACACAGAGAAAACAAAAGAAAAAACTACTACTCATCCTATTCTACTCGGAGGAGGACTTGTCCACCTCCGCCGCCGCCTGTGCCTCCGCTGCCACCGTTTTCTATTGCGCCGCCGCTGCAACGTGTTCACCTGCCGCTGCTCGTCATCCTTTCACGGGGTCGGGATGCGTTGGTGGATGCGGCCAGATGGTTGCTCTTGCAGATGTATGGTAATTACGTGAGTGTTTGGTCGGGTCATGTGGTTAGTCCACGATGCACCCTAAACCCGGTGTTGAGGCCATGTATTTGTCATTTGTACGTACACTCTAGTGACATGTGACAAAGTGCTCAGTCATCAATTGTGTTTGTTTTGACGTTGAAGTTCGATTGGAGATAGATCATCCATTTATTTATGTCTTGGATCATCCAAATTAACGTTTGGTTGGATGGATTGGACGATCAAATTTTTTGTTGGTAGGTTGGATGAAACTTGATTGGATTATTGAATCATCAAAGTTGATAATTTCATAATATTATTCGTGTGTATGATGATGGATCGTGCACACCGAGCGCTGAGTTATTCGGATCGCTGATCAAAGTTCGGCGTGGAGTTCGCGTGCCCGTGCGCGCTGCAAGATTCGGTGCACTCGCGTACGTGGCAATCATCAGGGCAGGGTGGTACAGTCGTGAGAACCTGCAGTGCGCCCTTGGCTGTAAGATTTGGAGCGTGAACATACATGGCAACCATCTGGGCAGGGTCGCACAGAGACGGCTGTGCGGAAGGGCCGCAGAGAATTCGATTTTGGTGTTTGGGAACATGGTATTTCTGGAGTTTTAGAGCAATTAGGAATACCGTGGTATTTGAGATTACTCTAGTATTTTTTACAGAATGGTGTTTGTCAACCAAACAGTCCTATGTATTGGAAAATTGTGGTATTACAAAACTGTGTTACTAAAATACGTACTTTGGTATTGCCATGTCATTTTAAAAATTGTGGTTTCCAAAACATTTGTATTGAAAAACTGTGCTCCCAAACACAGCCTAAAGCTTAACCGTGAACCACTGCGGATGGTCTTAAAGGCGGATGCAACTTCGGTGCTCCCATTTGTGTTTCCATGCGTACTCCCGCTTATGTGTCATCATCTAATTGGTTGAAGTTAAATTAGACATTATGTTAAGTAAATGAAAGGGCCAATAAAATCATGACACTTAAGTAGGAGCACGCATGGAAGCACTGAATGGGAGTATACAAGCCGTGTCCTCCCGTTCGGATGTAACTTTGGTGCTCCCGTTTGTGCTTCCATGCGTGCTACCGCTTATGTGTCATCATCTAATTGGTTGAAGTTAAATCAGGCATTATGTTAGGTAAATGAAAGGGCCAATAAAATCATGACACTTAAGTAGGAGCACGCATGGAAGCACTGAATGGGAGTATACAAGCCGGATGCAACTTCGGTGCTCCCATTTGTGCTTCCATGCGTACTTCCGCTTATGTGTCATCATCTAATTGGTTGAAGTTAAATCAGGCATTATGTTAGTTAAATGAAAGGGCCAATAAAATCATGACACTTAAGTAGGAGCACACATGGAAGCACTGAATGGGAGTATACAAGTCGTGTCCTCCCGTTCGGATGCAACTTCAGTGCTCTCGTTTGTGCTTCCATGCGTACTCCCGCTTATGTGTCATCATCTAATTGGTTAAAGTTAAATCAGGCATTATGTTAGGTAAATGAAAGGGCCAATAAAATCATGAGACTCGAGTAGGAGCACACATGAAAGCACTGAATGGGAGTATACAAGCCGTATCCTCCCATTCGAATGCAACTTTGGTGCTCCTATTTGTGCTTCCATGCGTACTCCCGCTTATGTGTCATCATCTAATTGGTTGAAGTCAAATCAGGCATTATGTTAGGTAAGTGAAAGGGCCAATAAAATTATGACACTTAAGTAGGAGCACGCATGGAAGCTCTGAATGGGAGTATACAAGCCGTGTCCTCCCATTCGGATGCAACTTCGGTGCTCCCGTTTGTGCTTCCATGCGTATTCCTGCTTATGTGTCATCATCTAATTGGTTGAAGTTAAATCAGTGGTGGTACCCTCCGTACCGGATACCCCTTGGGATTGCAAAGATCACAAGGAACTCCATATACCAGATTTGAAGACCTCCGAAGGCCCCACATGTCAGGTGTAGCCGGACCTGCTCCCCCGACATGGTTAGTCCCGGGGCTGCCACGTGTATCACAAGACCGGAGCTATCACCCACACCTGGGAAGCTCTGGTCAGAATACCAATATGGCACCACCGGACCTAACCCCAGACAGAGGGAAGCAACGGTACTCACACGTGTCCAACAGCACCAGACCTACCCGTCCGCGATGATGAGCTACAGTGCTGCCACGTGTCAACCGCCGGACCTTCAACTTAAACTATTAGGCCGGTGGACCCCCCAACGGCTCCGGACCTTCAAGGATCAATCAAAGACTTCAAGACCCGATTAAGTGTCATTAATACCATATTAATGACACATGATTGGATGGCCCTTAATACTGGTAACGGCCTTGTTAAGGCCCATTACTAGGCTATTAAGGGTAATTAACCCCATTTATTGTGTATCAAGCATGTGTAACCGCCGGGGCCACCTGTCGGGCCAGGCTGACATTGTAACGACCAGTCCTTGTACTATAAAAGGACTGGTCGATGATACACAAGGGATAACTCCATACCACCACTGAACACTCTGAGCTAGACGATCTTCTTCTTCTGGAGCTTCTTCTAGACTCCCGAGCTTAATACATAACCAACACACCCCGTGGAGTAGGGTATTACGCTCTGGCGGCCCGAACCACGTAAATCCCTGTGTACACGTGTCTTTCACCTTCTTGAATCTCTGCGCACCCATTACCGAACTACAACTCCCCGGTCTACCAAAAGTAGTGTCGGGAGATCTGCCGGTTCCAAACACCGACAGTTGGCGCGCCAGGTAGGGGCGCCCGAGATTTCGAGTATGGTGAACTCAACCGCTGGATCATCCAACGGCAACCCTGTCGTTCAACCCGTTGGAGGCAATCCCTCCAACATGCAGCAACCAGCAGGTGCTGTGGCTCCAGCAGGAGTCATGCCTTCACCACCACCGCCTGCACCAGCACGTCAAGCTGAGCAACATGACGGTGCATCGGCGTCAGTCACTGCATCGGCAAACAACAACAACCCTGAACACGCGCTTCATGCAGCACGTGCTCTCCTCCGACTTCCACCGCCTTCAGGTGCATCCCAGGGTGCAATGGAGTAGTGGAGAGCTGATGTGGAACATATGGTTGCAGCAGCAGCCGACCACATCAGCAATCAAGGTCATCCTCCTTCGAGGTGGGCCCCATCATAGCGCCGGACTGTGTCTGGCAGACTTGGTCCGCATGCTTCCCAGAATAGGAGGCGTGCTGCTTCACATCAAGTTACGTCGCTACCCTCTGGGGAGCGACGTACTCATACGGTAACCAGGATGTCAACTCATGACCTCCAGGCGGAGCTTGATCGCCGTTACCGTCAACAGGATGGCCGTGTCCATATCAAGCGCGCCCGCGAAAGGCGAGAAGCTTGAGACAGCCCTGCTCCCGAGGGAGTAGGAGGCTTTTCTGCACTGGCCATGCACCTACACATGGTCAGATGGCCACAAAAGTTCAGGCCACACCTGCCTGAGAAGTTTGACGGGACTGTTAACCCCGCCGAGTTTCTCCAAATTTACACCACCGCAATCCTTATGGCCGGAGGTAACGAGGTTGTAATGGCCAACTACTTCCCAGTAGCTTTGACTGGGACCACCAGGTCCTGGTTCATAAGCCTTCCTCACAACTCTATCAATAGTTGGGAGGAATTGTGCCAACAGTTCACCGCCAATTTCGGGAGTTCATACACCCAACCAGGCACTGAACTGGACCTTTTTGCAGTGGTGCAAAAGGGGGAGAATCCCTGCGCTTATTCATCCAGAGGTTCTCCCAAGTATGAAACACCATTCCTTCTATCTCTAGTGCTTCTGTCATCGTGGCATTTAGAAAGGGTGTGCGAGATAAGAATATGCTGGAGAAGCTGGCGGTCAAGGAGATCACCAGCATCATGGAGCTCTTCAGCATGGCAGACAAGTGTGCCAAAGCTGCGGAGGGCCGTGAGATGCACTCCAAACTACCTCCGGAGGATGGCAAAAAATCCTCCAAGGGTGAAGCCACTACCCTCGGGAGTGGCAAAAAGAAGAAAAAGTCCAACGGCAAAAATAAGTCGTCAGTCGGCACATCCATCGCTGCAGCTGCTGCAGCTCCGGGTGGCCGGGGGCCACGCCCTAAGAAACGACCTCAGTCGCCCTCTTAAGACGGTGGCAACTCCAAAATGTGGTGTCCTATCCACAAGTCAAACAGCTACAACTTGGAGGACCGCCGGGAGATCCAAAACCTTGTTGAGCGCTACCACAAGCGTCGGGAAGATGTTCCTTTCCGTTAGAGGGAAGGAAAGCAGAAAGTCAACGAAGCTCCGGCTGAAGAGGAGTTGAGCTTCCAGGACCCTAAAAAGGTCCTGAAGGCTGTGTACACCTCCGTCGACGATGACTCCGACGTCTCCGACAATGAGCGTCGAAAGACCATGAACACCATCTTTGGTGGTTCATGGGACATCACCTACTGCCGTATCCTCAAGACCATGTGGCGAGACATGGCCTCAGTAGCTCCTACAGCCAGGGAGGAACCTCATCGGAAGTGGATGGACATTACCATCACTTTCGATGCTTCGGACTGCCCTCAGAACATGATCGGAGCTGGCCAGCTACCTCTGATGGTATCATCTACCATCAACAACATTCAGCTCCACCATGTAATGGTGGACAGAGGTTCGGGGCTGAACCTCATAAGCTTCGAGACTTTTGTCAAGCTTCAGCTTCGACCTTTGGACCTTCGCCCTTCCCGACCTTTCTCCGGAGTAGGTCCGGGGGCTCGGTGCCATTACTCTCTCTGTGACCTTCGGGACTCGGGAGAATTATCGCACTGAGAAGTTGATCTTTGACATCGCTCAAATCAACTTGCCCTTCAATGCCATTCTGGGCAGGCCTGCCTTGTACAAATTCATGGCTGCTGCTCATTATGGCTACCTGGTGTTGAATATGCCGACACTAGATGGCGCTCTCCGGATCCACGGAGACCGTACTACCGGAGTGACTGCTCTGGAGGAACTCCATGCGCTTGCTACAACACAGGAGGAAGAATCCAGGCAGGAGCAAGCTCCAAAACCCCCGAGCATTCGTCAGCGAGGCTCAACCTCCGCATCTCGCGTGCAACCAAGCGGCGACGCCGACATATCCATCAAAGTCGTCCAAATCGGTTCCGATGCTGCTCAGACCACTCATATATCGGGAGTCTGAATAACAAAAAGGATCTCGCGCTCATCACTTTCCTCCGGGCTAACGTCGACGTGTTTGCCTGGCAACCGTCATAAATGCCTGGGATCCCTAGGGAAGTGATCGAGCGTAATCTGAAGATCTATCCTAACACTCGGCCCATACATCAGAAGCCTCGAAAGCAATCTGTAGAGCGACAGAACTTCATACGACAAGAAGTGAAGAAGTTGCTAGAAGCTGGATCCATACGAGAAGTCTTCCATCCAAAATGGCTGGCAAACCTAGTTGTTGTACCCAAGGCCGGCGGGAAGCTTCAGATGTATATCGACTACACAACACTAAATAAGGCATGCCCAAAAGATCCATTCCCACTACCTAGAATAGATTAGATAGTGGATTCCACCTCCGGGTGTGAATTACTGTGTTTCCTAGACGCATATTCTGGGTACCATCAAATCAGAATGTCTAGGGAATATGAAGAACATACTTCTTTTATCACAGTAGATGGATTGTACTGTTATACAGCAATGCCATTTGGTCTCAAGAATGCAGCTTCAACATTTGTACGAGCTATGTACAAAACCTTTGGAGAGATCATCAGAGACGTAGTGGAAGTGTATGTTGATGACATCGTAGTCAAGATCAAGGACAAGGAGTCACTCCTCGACACCTTGCAAGCTGTCTTCAACAAGCTGCGGGTCACTCGCACGAAGCTGAACCCAGACAAGTGCATCTTCGGTGTTAGCTCCGGAAAGCTTCTCGATTTCCTGGTAAACCACTAGGGCATAGAGGCAAATCAGGCGAAGATTAAGGCTATAGAGGAGATGCGGCCACCAGCCCGCATCAAAGATGTCCAGAAACTGACTGGATGTCTAGCCGCCCTCAGCCGGTTCATCTCAAGACTGACGGAATGGGCGCTACCCTTCTTCAAGCTATTGAGGAAGTCTGTACCATTTCAATGGTGTGAAGAAGTAGAAAAGGCGTTCCAAGAGCTAAAGCAGCTCCTCACCACTCTACCAACCCTGGTAGCTCCGAACCCTGGTGAGCCCTTACTGCTTTACATTTCAGCAACCGACGAGGTTGTCAGCATGGTCCTGGTCGTGGAGAGACCAGAACCATCACAAGCTCAGGAATCCAGACTCCTCCGGGAGGGTCCGGAGGTTCCTGAAGGAGAGTCTGGGTCCCAGCCCCCAGACTTGGATCAACAGGGAGTTATCCCAGAAGACTTGGACCCTTCCGGGAGGATCTGGGTCACTCCAACAGAAGCTCCGGGTTCCTCTAGCAGGAACCCAGAGGTCCCCAAAGCAGGTCCGGACCCCTCCGATAGGGTCCGGGTCGATGTGGAGGAAACTCCGGGCCCCTCCGGGAGGGTCCGGACAGTCCAACATCCAGTGTACTTCATCAGCGAAGTACTACATGATGCCAAGACTCGATACCTATAGGTACACAAGCTGCTCTATGCGGTTCTCATTGCCTCCAGGAAGCTTCGCCACTACTTCCAACCTCACAAGATATCAGTGGTGACCTCTTACCCACTTCGTGCGATCTTGCATAGTCCCAACTCTACTAGGAACATTGCAAAGTGGGCAACGGAATTGGCCGAATTCGATCTTGAATTCGTCCCAAGGAAGCGATCAAGAGTCAAGCATTGGCAGATTTTGTGTCGGAATGGACCCCCTCTCCATCAAACCCTGGGGGCCCTAATGAGCAGAAGTCGAAACATAAGCTCCGGTCTTCACTGAACCTCATTGGACCCTCTACTTTGACGGCTCCATGCAAAAGCAGGGGGCCGGAGCTGGAGTCCTTCTCCTCGCTCCAACCGGGGAGAAGGTAAAATACATGGTCCACCTTGACTTCAAGGCGGCCAACAACATGGCGGGTATGAAGCACTCATTTATGGATTAAAGGTGGCACGATCATACGGTGTCAAGCAGCTGTTAGTCAAGGGAGATTTGCAGCTCATCATTAAACAGGTGAAGGGTGAATGCTCTTGTAACAATCCTCAATTAGCTGCTTATCTCCTTGAAGTCCAGAGGCTTCAAAAGGACTTCGAAGTCCTGGATTTCCACCATGTCCAGCGTGTCCATAACACTGAAGCTGACGAACTCTTGACGAAAGCGTCAACCGGAGCTTCGGCTCCTGACGGAAGCTTCGTCCGGAGGTTGTCAAAACCCACAGCTCAGCCTGCCGAACTGAGCGAAGGGGGCCCAACCAGCATCCCGAAGCTTGCGGTCCCGATGGCCCTGTTACCATGGCAGGCATCAAGGGTCGTTGGTGCTGCAGGAAGCTCCAAGCAACCCAGCACGCAAGACTCAAATGCTCAAGCAAGCTCCAATGCATGGATCTCGGAGATCCAGAGCTACTTGAAAGACAATATTCTTCCTGACGATGATGTATCCGCTGACCGGATAGTCAGATTGGCTAAAAGATACACGTTGGTAGAAGGAGATCTCTACCGGCGCAGTGCCAACAGCATCCTAATGCGGTGCATCACAAGGGAAGAATGATGCAAGCTCCTTGCAGAAATCCATGGAGGCGAGTGTGGGAACCACACGTCTTCTCGCACGCTGGTCGGTAAAGCCTTCTCGCATGGCTTCTACTGGCCTACAGCGCTCCAGGATGCAACTGAGCTGGTGAAGAAATGCAAAGCATGCCAGTTCCATGCAAAGCAAATTCATACACCGACTCAGCCTCTAAAATGATACCTCCTACATGGCCTTTCGTCGTGTGGGGGATGGACATCTTGGGACCTTTCCCAAGAGTCGTCGGAGGTTACAAGTTCTTGTATGTCGCCATCGACAAGTTTACCAAATGGCCGGAAGCAGCTCCGATTGTGACAATAAACAAGCAATCATCTATCAATTTCTTGCAGTCCATAGTATGCAGATTTGGAGTCCCGAACAAAATCATAACAAATAATGGTACCCAATTCACAAGCTCTGCTTTCTAAGCATACTGCGAAGACCTCGGCATCCGAGTCAGCTACGCCTTTGTAGCTAATCCGGCAAGCAATGACCAAGCCGAGAGGGCAAATGCAGAAATCCTGAAAGGACTCAAGACGCGCACATATGAGCGCCTGAAAAAGCATGGAGCCAACTGGATTGAAGAGCTTCCACCCACTTTATGGGCCAACAGGACTACTCCAAACCGGTCAACTAGAGAGACATCCTTCTTCCTGGTGTATGGAGCTGAAGCAGTCCTTCCTCCGAAAATCACTTTGGGATCGCTCCGGGTCCGGACCTCCGACGAAGCCACGCAGGACCAGCTCCGGCGTGAAGACCTTGATCTCCTTGAAGGGGGAAGGTGTCGAGCAGCTGTTCGGAATGCCCGATACTACCAAGCTCTTCGGCGCTATCACCAACGGCATGTTCACAGCCGACAGCTCGAGGAAGGCGATCTGGTGCTACAGAGAATACAATCCAGAGCAGGGTTAAACAAACACTCCCCCAGCTAGGAGGGACCCTTCCGAATGATCAAAGTATCCCGTCCCGGATGCGTTCGCTTGGCAACTGGGGATGGGACACCTCTCCCAAATCCTTGGAACATTGAGCACCTCCGTAAGTTCTATGCTTAGTATCACGGAGGTGAGTCTGTAATTACATATGGTGTATGTTATACAGTCATTGTACAGAGTCGGGTAGCTCCTCCGGGAGGGTAGCTGGACCTACCCTGTTAGGTCCGCAACGCCCATGCAACACTTGTCACAGTCTCAGAACTAAAAGTGTAGCTAGCTACCTTGGGTCAAACGAGAAACGAAACACACTTAGTCTGGTTCCGTACCCTAAGAGTGTACTTGTTTCCCCTGTACCCCGGACCTATAATGAAAGACATCATTGTGTGAAAACAAACTCCACGTGCATTTACTTTGTACAGGCTCAATATTTTCTATTTTTCTCTTTCTTGTCTATAACAAAGTTGTGCAATTCATAAGAAACTTTAGCTTGACCAGTTCATGTACAATTCGAGTTGCATTGTCTATCCTTCCGGGTTCAAACATTGTTGATGGCCTACTAGTCTGAATGCCGCCAAGCCAATCTAGGGCCAGAGTGTGCTATCGACTTAGCCTGGTCCTGCACCCTAAGTACGCCACTCTACCTACACCCCGGCAGGCTGAAGTAAGGCAAGTCCAGAAATAGTCGGACTCGAAGGGAGCAAGACGGTGCTCTTGATTGTATTTAGGATTGTGCTCGACCTAAAAATTTCTCGGGAAT
Organism: Tuctoria greenei; assembly: GCA_036927565.1. NCBI lineage: Eukaryota > Viridiplantae > Streptophyta > Magnoliopsida > Poales > Poaceae > Tuctoria > Tuctoria greenei. The sequence continues at coordinate 159,159,543 of JAYESD010000006.1, forward strand.
AGTAAGCCGCAATGAAGTTGTAGATAGGAAAGGGATTTTACTATTTTTCTTGACTTCAGTGTGCAGGAAAATAAATAAGCTATGACACCCTCTAGGCGGTTTGTGGTCAATGTGCAAACATTGACATCGAGCATCTTTGGAGCTACTCAGTCCCAGTAAAGCGAGTCGTCAAGGTAAAGATGGTGGAAAGAATCTAAAGTGGAGTCTAACGTTAACACAACATGTGTTGATGGAGGTTAATAACGGAGCTACCAGTGCTCCGACACCCCGGAGGACTAACCATCGATGCTCCGGAGCTACTAAGCTCTGGCGATGGTCAATGCTGGAGCCACCAAGCTCCGACAGCCTCAGGGGGCCTACACTATCGAAGACTTCGAACTTACATTCTACAAGTTCGAAGCACGCAAGTATTCAACAACTATTACATCCTCTTGGTACATGTTCACAATCAAATTGTGTACATCTACCAGGGGGCCAAGCGAGACAAAGGTGTTGAAGACAAAAATGAAATTCGAGTTCACAAAAATTTGGATTTCATTCATTTGGAGACAAGAGATTACAAAATTGGAGAAGAAGAAGAGAGAGTCCAAGTGGGAGATACAGGGAGACGATCCTAGACTCTATGGAAGAACTGGGCAACCTTCTGGGCCACCTTCGACACGTTGGCTTGGACAGCTTCACCCTCTCCTTCGATGGGACCTTCAAGTACCGGGTCCAGAGGGAATTGAGGGTCCCGGCTGGTGTAGCATGTCAGCACATACTCTGTGACGTTCTTTGCCAAGGACTGACCCTCCATTTCCAATTGGTCCGCGATGACATCGCCCACCTTGGAGAGTTTGTTGCCTGCTGAACCCAGCGCCTCCAATGCCTAGTCCAGCTCCAGCTCCGGATCATCCGGACGCATGGGACTGAAGCCCATTAGCGTCAGCGCTTCGTTGGCCTTGCCCAGGAAGTCCCAAACTTGTTGGGAATCCACAGCCCTTGCACCACGCATCTCCGCCAAGAATCTTTTGGCCGTTGCCAGCTCCGAGCTCTCCCGAGCAAGACGCTCCACCTCTTTGGCATTCTGCTGAATTGTTTCAGCAACTTTCCTTTCGAGCTTGCTGAGCTCTTCCCCCCGGAGGTGGATCTCGTTCCGGCATTTGACTAAATCTCTCTCCCAGCCCCGCACTTTCTTCTCCCAGGCGGTGATGGCATTCTCCTGCTTGTAGAGTTCCTGCCCTCGCTCCCAGGCTTTCTTCTCCTCCTCCTTGCAACGCTCATCCAATTTCTTGGTGCGTTCTTCAAGGCTCTTGTCAGCCAGAGATGCCTTTTGGACAAGCTCCTCCTCCCTCTTCACAAGGTCGTCTCGCAGCTCCAGGAATTTCTTCTCTTCATCTTCGAGCCGTTTTTCCCGAGCTTTAAGAGCCTCCCGACTCTTGACGAGACTATCGTGGATGGCAAAGAACCTTTCCTGGCGTTCATCAGCTGCACTATTGGCAGCCTTGGCCTGATCATATATGGCCCGGGATTGGTTGTCGAGGGTCCGTGTCATGCTTTCCCTCTCATCTAACAACTTGCCCCAGTACTCCAGGTGGACTTTCTCCCTTCGCACCCACTCCTTGTCGTCAGCCAGCCTCGACTGTGTCAGCTTGGTCTCAAAATGGAGTCGGTTGCGCCACCTCCTAAGGGATTGGCGCTCCTCCTCGAGGGCCTTGCTGTCGTGGTAGAAGGCCAGTTGAACCTGGCGAAGGCTAGAGCAGGCGTTGTCGATAGACAATAATAGGGGGATCGGGTCCGGACCTGCCAGAGTCATCTCCGCTGGCTCCAGCGGATCTTCAGCAACAAAAATTGGGTCCCACTCTACGAGAGCGGTACCCTGAGCTTCCACAGCACTAGGGCCGTCCTCTGGGATAGCCTCTGCCGCCGCCGAGGAAGTGCTTGCAGCAGAAGTACCGACCTCTGGAATTGGTTCCGAAGGCCCAGCCGCCAGGTCATCAACAATTGGTCCCTCCGGCGGGGGGCCAGCAGCTTCATCCCGGCACTCTGGCTCGGCAACGGGCACCTCCGGGATCACTGCTTCCGGAACGGGCGTTGAAGGTTCGGACGGAGCAGAAGCTACTTCTGGCTCCGGCACAAGTGCTTCCTCCGCCTCTGGTTCGGGAGCTGGCGCTTCAGCCATCATGGGATCCGGCGCTGGCGCTTCGACCGCCATAGACTTAGGCGTTGTCGCCTCCGCAGCAACTAGCTTGGACGCCGAAACCTCTTGAACAGCCGGCTCCACAGCCAGAACTTCTGCAACAACCGGCTTCACCGCCGGAGCTTCCTCGACGGCCGGCTCAAGTGCCGGTGCTTCATCAACACCCGGCTCTACTGCTGAGACCTCCTCAACCACTGGTTCGACTTTCGGGGCCTCAACAACATCCGGCTCTAGGGCCGGAATCGCAGCTTCCTCCGGCTCAACGGCCGGAGCGTCCCACATCACAGCATCCAAGCCCGGAGCTTCAACCTTCGAGGCTGGCACTGCTGGTACATCTTCAGTCCCGTGGTCTGGCGCTACCACGGGAGCTTCTGGGGATGAGTCGTTCGATACCACAACAGCCGGCGCCGGGGCTGCTGCAGCCTCTGCCACCTCTTGGGGCGGCACTGGAACCGGAGCTGGTGCTTCAGCCTGCACAGCCACAACTGTTGCTGTAGGGGCCGGAGCTTCAGCCCTTTTCTTGGGCACGCTGTGAATGAAGGACGAAGAGAATCAAAATACAGTTAACAATAAAACAACTGACTGAGGTAAAAATTCAGAAATTACCTCGGAAGGCTTCCGCACCAGTTCGACTGGCCCCAACCGACAATGGCGTGGTAGTCCCGGAGGGCCCCCCAGAGCTTGTTGCTGCTGTCGGCGTTGCTCTGGTCAAGGCCCCCCTTGACTGGGAAGGACCTCCAAACCCGGAGCCCTCAGCTGGCCCTGGGACTGGAGTCACTTGGCTAGAGCTAGCACCCCAGGAAGATGCCGCAATTGGAGTAGACATCGCTGTTGAAGACCTTCCCCTCCGGGGAGAAGGGGATGCTACGGAAGAAGAATGTTTGGCCCTCCTGTCGGCATGCTTCCTCTTACGGCTCGAGGGCTCAGCCAATTCCTTGCCCTTGCCGATGACTTCGGTTCTTGGCTTAGGGGCGGGGACAAAGCCACCTTTCGGGGCTTCGGAGATCGCCAATCCGGTGGTCGAGCACCTCTCAATGACACCAAGGTCGTCAAGCACCGGCATCGTCCGTCGGAGCTCCCTACTGAATGCAGCCTCCATGTTCAGTGGGAGGAAAGTTGGCGGAGGAGCCAAATCATGGCCCTCGACATCGATGCTAAGCTGAAATTTCTTCAGGTGGAACTCCAAAGTTGCACCCTCCATGTTGGACTTCAAACCGGCCACGATCCGGTCATCGTCCAACATACTGTTGAGGGCCCAAGCCAACTTCTCCCTCCTCTTCAACGGAGCCCACCTGTTGGTCAGGAAGTTGCAAAACACCACTTGGGGAGTCACCCCTCCTTCCACACACAGGCAGATCCTGGTCAGAGCAGGATCGAAGGCATCCGACAGCATTGGAGCTTCACTCCAAACTGCAGTGTCGATGTTGGGGAGGCCTTCCGGCAGCTCTAGTTTCTCATGCTCCTCCACCCTGAATGGGAGGGACACGGCTTGTATACTTCCATTCAGTTCTTCCATGCGTGCACCTACTTAAGTGTCATGATTTTATTGGCCCTTTCATTTACCTAACATAATGCCTGATTTAACTTCAACCAATTAGATGATGACACATAAGCGGGAGTACGCATGGAAGCACAAACGGGAGCACCGAAGTTGCATCCCTGATAGTGAACCGCCTGCGTCATCGGAAGCCTAGATGGAGTTGGAGGACAGGAATCAGAGCATACACCTGCCTGGACCAGGATCGCCTGATGTAGTGACATTTTGCTGCATGCGTGCAGTAAAGGCTGCATCCACTGTTTGTTTTGATCCGACGGTTGTACTTCCTAGCTATCCAACTAAGGGGTCCATTCAAATCGTTTCTTAAACTCTTGCCTGCTTCCTTTAACATGAGAAAGAGTTTACATGCATATAATGATGCATACTTTAAACATTTAAATAAAACAAACTTCTATCACAAATTAATAGGATTAAAAACACATTAACTATCTTATGTGACATGCCAATGTGTGGATGTCCAACTCAGAGTAAGGATGAAGTGAAACAGTTTTTGAAGTTGATGGACTAAATAATTGACCCATTTGGAAGTTGAAGGACAAAACTTAGTTTTGATTGAAAGTTTGAGGATGAAGTTGAGTATTGCCAGCTTGATGAGCTCAAGCTCGAAAAGTTCGAGTAAGCTCATTTGTAAAGTTGCCTGTATGATACTTTAGCTGCTAGATGTGCCAGGAGATCGCCCGCAGCGAGGCCTGCAAAGCGGTCTATAAAGTAGTATACAGAACAGGTAGCGACGACTGGAAAGAAAAGTGGAGACAATCAACAGAGAGAAAAGAAAAGAAAGGGCGAGAAAAATGTTACAAAAAATAGGTAGAACTCCAACGTACCACTAGCCCTATGCCCCTATACATGGTGTTATCATTACCACTACTCCTATACGCGGCCAGAAGTTATTACCACTGCTTCAAGGGAAGTGTTGCGGGCTAGATGCGCCAATTAGTTTATTTTGTGTTTATTGGGGATTATGTAACAGCTAGTTCTGTCGATTAGCGACGACTGGAATGAAAAGTGGAGACAATGAACAGAGAGAAGGGAACACTGATTTCCTTCATTACAAACTATTGTATGATTGAATGTATTCATTTCTGGAAGAATCCATTTCTTTAAACTGTCCCTTGAGTTTCCTTTGATGCAAACGAGGCTAAACATAAGACGAGTGCGCATAGGGGAAACACAACAAGTGCAACATTCATTAGAGACGAGCGGGCATAGGGGAAACACATATACTAGTACAAGTCTATTTTATATACTCCCTTTGTTCTCTTTTAATTGGCATTGGCAGAACTAGCGGTGCATCCAAATGGGAATGGAGGGAATATAACCCATATAGTACAACGCCAGATGGCAGAATAGGTCATGCTCGTGCTTAATCCTACAGTTCTCGGTACAGAAGACTCTCCACTCCTCCCACGTAGGCCTGCCGCAGCGGGCAGTTCCCTGGATTCCCCCCTATTGAGCAGTCCCAAGCATCATCATCAATGTTGGGCACCGCCACCGGCGGCGCTTCTGGACGAGGCCTGCCCAGGAACCTCCAGGCGACATCATTGATACTATTCATGGCTTCACGCCGACACCGGCAGCACTCCTTGTTGGTCCACTTCATGGCGACAGACCCGGTCGCGTTGTAGCCGACGTGGGCTTCACCTTCGACTTGCCGGATATACTCGAAGGCATAGCGAGCCCCGCGATCGGCGTCGTAGGGGAGCATGGCGAGGACGTAGGCCGCCACCATGTGGCCGTTCGCAGCCGCCCGGGCAAGGAACTGGGTGCCCGGCTGTGCGCAACCGTGCAGGAAGACAAGGTCGAACCCGGTGACGTAGCACGCATGAGGGTTGCCGACGATTGACAGGCGCTCCACGAGGCGGTCGTAGCTCCGGTTAGACTTCCAGATGCTCACCCGCTCCAGCGCCACGCGCCTGCCCACAGCGCGATCCCGGCACGCCGTGTGCATGGCCTTGCAGGTGGCGCGCAGACTGGAGAGGTCGCCCATGGGCAGTGGGGAGGTTGCGGCGACCCACCCCGCGATCAGGACCGCAATATCGTGCGGCAAGGGGAACTCCATGGACTTCGAAGGGAACCAATGAGGGAGCGCGCGACGGAGACGAAGAGGAAGAGTACGCACGGAGAAGAGGATGACCTGTGTGTGTTGCGGAGAAGAGGATGGTGTGTCTTTATTAGTATGCGCGGAGAAGACGATGAGACGCGCGTAGTGATGGTTATGGCTTCTAAAGTGCAATTGTACGCTACTTTAGCCGCTGAAGTTATCAGCAGGCAGGAGATCGCCCGCAGCGGGGCCTACAAAGCGGTCTGTAAAAAGTACTCCTCCCTCTACCCCAACTCAACTCTATTTTTAGCTTTGTTCAAACTTACCTTTGACCAATGATTTCTTGTCTGATCCTTATCCTGATCATCAAGGTCCTCTGCCTGCTGCCCAAGATAACTTGGGGCAGAATAGGGATGAATACGGTCGGAATTGAGCTTGTTACCTTTGACAACTCCTTATTCAAACTGGTGTCTGAATAAAAAATTTAAATAATTGAGCTTATTACTCCCTCCGTCTCTAAATACTTGTCTCTTTGTAGTTCAAAGATAAACTACAAAGCAATATTTACTACGGCCCCATTTGGAACGTAGGAATCCAAATCACAGGAATTGGAAAAACATAGGAATAGGCAAAATGCAGGAACGAAGAAAGTGAGGAACTATAAACAAAATTCTTTGGAATCTTAACTATCATTATTTGTAATACATAAATCAAAGTCATAAATTCTTGCCAAAATGAACTACCAGTTTGCTTCATAAACAACTTCATTCCTATATTTCTAACATCAAAACGTCTATTGCATTGCAGTCGCTCAGAAATAATTATTCCCTTGTTTCAAAAAAAGAAATAATTATTCCATGCAAATCATTAGTTTAGTTAATTTGACTTTTAGCACCCTATATATTCCCTCCATAGCCAACCAGCAGACCACAAAGAACTTGGACTGGATTATTTCATTCCTCCATTTTACATAGGAAAGGAAGTCTTTCTACAGGAAATGAAATATGATTCCTGTGTTCCAAACACTTGTGACGTAAGCACAATGTAGGAATGAATTCCTTTGAAGTTTCCTTTAAAAAACCTCTATTCCAAGAGACGGAGAGAGTACATGTCAACCCATTAGACTCAACCTACTATTTGGAAAGTATTTGGTTATTGTTCAGAAATTTTCCATTAAAATATGGTTGATCGGAAATCAGTCTAAATTGTTTCCATTCCGTTTACCAAATTTCAACGTTCTATAAAAATGGTAATCGGATCGTAAATTTCAGAAATTGTCGAAAATGGTAATCGCATCGGAAATTTTCGAAAACGGCATCGAACGGTTCGGGAATTTACCGTACCGTTTTCATCCCTAGGGCAGAATGATCCTAGCGACCAGAATGAAGTGTCGGATATATGTTGTCCATGGCGCAGGGTTATTCAACACAAGCAATAGGTAGCATATCCTAATCTTTCTCCTCATATATAGCGTGTTAACTAATTTTTTGGCCCCAAATGATCTAGCAAAATTACACTAGATTTGATGATGCCATAAATTAATCGCTGCTCAAAACAATGACGGTGCTCATCAAGCTCGCAACCTCAACTTCATTCATCCTCAAACTAGCTAATTATTTCGGATGGATTTACGTTAAGGGGTGTGCATTCGGTCTACCCGATATTTTGGTTCGGGTATTTCGGTCTTTTTCAAAATTCAGTTTCTTGAAATCACTACCCGAATTGTTGTAATAATATTAGGTACCCGAACATTTTGGGTACCAAAATTCCGGCTCGGTCTTCGGTCCTACCCGATATATCCGAATTATATATGATATCCATGTCATGTTTGCACAAATTTAATATGATTGATAAACTTAATCCCATGAGGTCATTTATTATAAATTGACAAATGACAAATAAAAAATAAACGTTTAAATCCAACAACTTCACACATCACAACTTGAAAATAAAATATCTAAATTTGAATTGTTCATAGTTTAGCACGCATAATTTAAATTATTATTTGATGGACAGACTATTCGGTTATTTCAGTTACCCGAGAGTGGTACCCGAACCCGACATTTATATTTCAGTAATTTATATTTGCTACCCGAAAAGTACCCGATACCCGATATTTCGGTCTTTTCGGTTCCGGTCTCAGTTTTATTGGTTTCGGTTTTTTGGTCTCAGTTTATTTGCCCGCCCCTAATTTACGTAGTAGTAGCATATGGGATATACATATTTCTCCTCCATGTGTTTTTGCAAAACTATTTAGTGATATATCCTATGTACATATTACATATGTAAAACTAATGTAAAGTATAAAACTTTTTCAAAGGGAAGTCTTAGGTTTCGTCAAATCTATCTTTGAGATTTATGCAATTTTGATCTGTTTTAACAATACAAGAATTGTACTTTTAGATTCACCATGAAAATATTTCTATAATATACAATCTAGTACTACATGTTATTGAAGTTAATAAATTCCATATAAATCATTGGTCAAAGGTAATTAGTTCGACCAAAATAGAAATAGAGTTGAGTTGGGGCGGAGGAAGTATTATACATTGCTGTTTGCCGCATAAGGTTTGGTCCTTTGTTCAAGCCGTAGCCATTTGTACAGGCGGCTGATGCGACCAGGCGCACCGAGCTTACGTGCGCACCAGTCACCGAGGCGCCTTAAATGCGCGCAGCGCATGCACATCTTTGAATTCAATTGGAACTGCTCTGCGTCCCATCACAACTACTGCGTGCGTCAAGAGACGAACAGCCAGGCGGGTTCAAATCCCCTGCAGTACTGCAGGTGCAGTAGAGATGGCTGACATGAGGGCCCCACATGGTGTGGGACCCACATGTCAGCCACCTCTACTGCACCTGCAGTACTGCAGAGTCCCCACCACTCAGTTGCAGTAACCGCAGTGCAGTTGCAGTAACCACAGTGCAGTTACTGCAGGGGATTTCGTCTATGCTATAAGATCACCCGGGCACGCTATCGTCTTCTTCGCACAACCACTCTTCCTCTCTTCCCAAAACCGCACCAAGAACGCCATGGCTAACAAGACAACGCCACCGCCAAGCCCACCGAAGGATGCCAAGGGGAAGCGTCCCCGACCGGACTCCCCCCCCCCCCCCCCCCCCGAACATGGAGTGGGCTCTCCGGAAGATTGCACGCGATGTATTTGACAATACATCGCGCTCCATGTGTCTCCTTGGGTCCCCTTCTAGAGTATGCTGCCATGAGAACCACGAGCCACTACGTCTTTGGCATGACGCACTTGGCCGGTCGCCTCGATGTGGAGAAGCCTTACGGGGTGAGGACGAGCAACTGGGACGCGTACAATCTCTCCGGTGAGCAGATCAGCTATGCGTGCATCGACGCCTTTGTCTCCTTCGAGGTCGGCCGCAAGCTGCTCTCCGGCGACTACTGATCTTACCACTGAGTTTGCATATCGGCTTCCGTCGATCATCCCGGCATATGGAATTCGTAGGTGCATCGCTCAAGTTCTAGCTTTTGTGCTTGTGCGCCCAATCTCTCATAAAATTATTTTTTCTTGAGGAAACACTATATCTTGCTTTTAAAAACATGCATGTTATTTCACATGCATCGAGGTCTTTCACATGCATGTTAGTTGTCCATGCATGCTACGCCCCAAACATGATCAACGAGCCTCAAACATGACGATCTCTCAACAAAAAAGAGAACACACGTAACGTCAGCAAACATGATCGAGGTCTTTCACATGTATGTTAGATGTACATATGCTACGTCCCAAACATGTATTCCAAGAATAGAATAATATTTCCTACCATGTATATATATTTCTATATTTATCATATTCTCTACCATGCATGTGTGTATGCTCTCAACCTACAGTATATGGCAGTTTAACTACCACACTAATGAAGAATATTATCCTGTCATCAATAGAGATAACAAATTTGGCACAAGGATGTTCCCTCGATGGTACGAGGACAGAATGTGAACTACCATCATCTAATAAGCACACAGCTCTCACTACGTACATACGTGGTTCATCAAATTAATCGATCGCATGCTGCCATTATGTATTGATGTACTCATCTTTTAAAGAAACAACAGGCGTAGGCGCTAGCCGCTACGTGTTCTGATTTTAGGAACAAATGAACACACTTGTGAAAACACTTGTGATAACCGAGAGGAGGCGAACCGCAGTTTGGAGTAACTCTGACCGACGATTCAAAAGAACAATTTTTGAAGCGTCCGATCATCTCCACTCACGCGCTTAGACGACGACCCGCTATAAAGGCACACCTTCCTCTTCTTCTCCGCCACACCCCTTGATCGATTTGAGCATCCAAACTTCTCCTCTTGCTTCTCCGCTGCACCACCGTCGACCACCTCTCTCTCTTTGTTCGCACCTCCGTCGCCGCATAAATGGGTAGCCCCGCAACGAAGCGCTCCAGGTCATCGATGTCCTCCGAACCTCCTTCTCCGTTTCCGTCGCTGCCAAGGCCGGTGGAACTGGAGGCGACGCCCACACCTCCTCCACTCCCGTCTCTGCCCATAGCGCCCGCACCTCTTCCGTCCGACTATGATGAGACTGTCCGCCTCATGGAAGAAAGCATTGACAAACTCGACGGCAAGCTTAAGCAGGTCACCGGCAGCCTGTTCGCCGCCGACGTGCAAGCAAAAACGCTCGACAAAATGGTGCAGGATGTATTTCACAATACATCTCACTCCTGTCGCCGACTGGGACTTGGTGTCCTTCCCCACCACGCCATCATGTACTTCGTCGGCTACTACATCTTCGGGTTAGGCTTTGTTGCCGTTCGTCTCGACTGCCTCTACGAGACGATCGGTGAGGAGACCGGGGAGGGATTTCGCATGCAACTCGTGGAGGTCGTCAGCCGGAAGAAGTTCGATCTGGTGTTGGAGGATGCTCCGCCTGCGGTTGCGGCGGAGGCGGAGGCACTGGCGGTGGATGCGGAGGCGGAGGCGCCACCGGCGGAGGCGGCAGCGGAGGTGGACAAGTCCTCCTCTGAGTAGAGTAGGATGAGTAGTAGTTTTTTCTTTTGTTTTCTATGTGTTTTTTCTTGTTTGTAATATATGTGTTGTTTTTATGTTAATGAAAAATGTTTTTATTTTATGTTCATGAACAATGTGTCCTACTCCAGTACAAGAACTAACAAAAAACTCCTCCTTTTATCCAAAAACATCGCATATGGAAAATTAACACGTTAGTAATATTATACTGTATCTAATACATGTTCCCTCCTTATTCTTCTAATTGACGTTTTGGACAAAGCATTGAACTAACATTAGTAGGACGTGACCACCCCCACCCACCGGCCTGGCCCTAGGCAGTAGCCCACAAATTTTCTGCGACCCTGCCGCACAGCATCGCGCGTGCGCCCCTGCCTCGCACGCCGTCCGATCAAAATCGCATAATCGTGGCAGCGGGACACGCGGGATTTCCATCCTTCGATGTCCATACAACAAACCCAGCGCAAAGCGAAGGATCTCAGTGGGATTTCCACTGGACGGCATGCGGGGCGGGGGCGCACACGCGACGTTGTGCGGCAGGGCAGCAGAAAATTTATTTCTGCCCGCCTAGGCCCAGAGTCGGGCCTGCCTTTAAGGGACACGGCTTGTATACTCCCATTCACTGCTTCCATGCATGCTCCTACTTAAGTGTCATGATTTTATTGGCCCTTTTATTTACCTAACATTTTAATTGGCCAGTTCTCGATTCCGCTGAGTCATTGTTGTTGTACGTGGTGTTTGATTGAGACAGTGCAACTTGTGGTCATAACGATAATAATTAAAAAGAGGAGTATATCATATTCAAAAATCTTCATTATGCCAGGTCGTATGATGGCTGGACACTCTCCAATCCACTTAGATTGAATTGGAACCACTCCTACCCAAGCGAGGAAAAAAAATTTATGGATACGGTATGCATATCCAAGGCTGTGCATACTGTTCCACATTTGTGACATGTGTCCACATGAACGGACCCGCACAGTAGTTGTGATGGGACGCGGAGCGGTTCCAATTGAATTCAATGATGCGCATGTGCTGCGCGCGTTTAAGGTGCCTCGATGACTGGCGCACACGTAAGCTCGTGCGCCCGGTCGCGTCAGCCGCCTGTACAAATGGCTACGGCTTCAACGAAGGACCAAACCTTCTGCGGCAAACAACAACATATAATACTTCCTCTGCACCAACTCAACTCTATTTCCGTTTTGGTCGAACTAATTACCTTTGACCAATGATTTATATGGAATTTATTAACTTCAATAACATGTAGTACTAGATTGTGTATTATGGAAATATTTTCATGGTGAATCTAAAAGTACAATTCTTGTATTGTTAAAACAGATCAAAATTGCGTAAATCTCAAAGATAGATTTGACGAAACCTAAGACTTCCATTTGAAAAACAGCTCCTTTAACGATGCCAAATTTCAGTACATGGGCTCACGCGTACATGGGGAGGAACACCAAGCGTTCCAGCGCAGTTTTGGCCCAGGAATACAAAGTGACTCAGTGCAGTTTCAGCCCACGAATAACAAGCGGCCCAGCACAGTGTTGGTCCTACTCTGATAGCTTCACGGACGCTTTGTCCTTGCTGCCTCCCCGCCGGACCATTTGATCCACAACGGCCCCCTCTCCTGATTGCACGAAACGCGCCTGGAGCAGCATCTGCTGACCGCCATGCTCTTGGAGGAGCATCCGCCGGCCACCACGCTCTTGGAGAAGCATCCGCCGGCTGCCACGCTCTTGGAAGAGCATCCGCCATCCACCGACGTGGAGGTGCATCCGCCGGCCGCCGCACGTGGAGGAGCAATAGCGCTAGGTACAATTGCTCACATAATGTTATTGTAGTTCAATCCTCTTACGGATACGCTGATTGAAATGTAGGAAGCGATGTCAGAAGATAAGACATGGATGGGAAAAGACAAGCGTACGAAGGAGTGTCATGATGGAATGAAGTCATTTTTAAATTTAGCATTCCAGGGCACTCGTGAAGAAGAAACTAAGCCTTGTCCGTGCACTAAATGTTGTAATATTTGCCACGGGAGACGCAAGGAAGTTCATCTTCACTTGCTTCGTAATGGGATGTCATTTGAATATACTTGTTGGGTACACCATATAGAAAAACGAGTTGAGAAAAAAATTGCTGAGCAATCAGCAAATAATGATGCTGCTATAGAAAATATGTTGTCCAACCTTCTTAGAGGCACTGGTGATCATGGTGGTACTTCAGCAGGTGTTGATGATCTAGAAAATACTATAAACCAGCAGGAGTCAACTGGGTGTGCAAAGGCATTCTATGACTTATTAAATGATGTCAAAAAGGAGTTGTATCCAGGTTGTGAGAAGGTGACCCAATTATCCTTCATTGTCAGGTTGTACCAGATAAAGTGTTTAACTAGTTTGAGCAAAAAAGCGTGTGACTTCATCCTTGAACTATTCTCATATGTGCTTCCAGAGGGCCATTGCATTCCTAATACACTTGATATAGTTCAGAAGGTTGTTCGTGACCTCGGGCTGAGCTATGAGAAGATCGATGCATGTGTCAATGTCTGTGTGTTATTCTGGAAGGACTATGCTCTGTTGGATCGATGCCCAAAATGTGGTGAATTAAGATGAAAAAATAGTACTGGTGGGGATGCAAGAGAGGCTTTACCTTGTGGAAAAGCCAAGAAGCTTGTAGCACGCAAGATTCTACGATACTTCCCTCTTATTCCCGTCTTCAAAGGTTTTATATGGCAGAATCAACGGCATCAAACATGCGCTGGCACAAAGAAGAACGTATTGATGATGGAATATTACGACATCCTGCAGATTCGAAAGCATGGAAACATTTTGATAGCATTCACCCAAATTTCTCATTTGATCCTCGCAACATAAGACTTGGGATAGCATATGATGGTTTCAATCCTTTTGGAGTCATGAATGTTTCTTACAGTACATGGCCTGTGATTCTAATCCCTTATAATCTACCACCTTGGTTGTGTATGAAGCAGCCTTATTGGTTGATGTCAATGATAATTCCTGGGCCAAAGTCACCTCGAAACAACATTGATGTGTATCTGCAGCCTTTGATTGATGAGCTACTGAAATTATGGTCTGATGGTGTTGAAACATACGACAGTTCAAAGAAAGAGATATTTCTCATGCGAGCTTCTACATTGTGGACAATAAATGATTTTCCAGCATATGCAATGCTATGTGGATGGAGCACAAAAGGTAGGCTAGCATGTCCATAATACCATGTAAACACTGATGCCTTGTGGTTGAAACATGGACGAGAGTATTGCTACATGGGCCATCGTCGTTTCCTACCCCAGGATCACTGGTGGCGTCGGGACAAAGCTTCTTTCAACAACAAAATAGAGAATAGAGAGGCTCCAACATCACTCTCTGGTCACGAAGTACTCCAACAATACGAGACTTTTGATCAAGTGAGTTTTGGAAAGACGAATAATAAGAGAAAGCGCACTGAGGAAGATAGGTGGCATAGTTGGAAGAAGAAAAGTATATTTTTTTCAGCTCTCGTATTGGAAGACATTGCTAATAAGTCATAACTTGGATGTCATGAACATTGAGAAAAACATTTGTGATAGCATATTGGGTACATTGCTTAATATGGATGGTAAAACAAAAGATAGTCTACAAGCTTGTTTTGATATGCAGGAAATGGGCATACGGTCAAAGCAACATGGTGGGTATGAAAGATAAGTATGATTGTCCATCAGCATCATATACTTTGCAAAAAGATCAGAAGACCACCTTGTGCAAGTTTTTGGCAGATGTGAAGATGCCAGATGGTTATGCCTCAAACATCAAGAGAAGTATGGACATAACAGCACGTAAGGTATCAGGTCTAAAAACTCATGACTGCCATATTATATTTCAGAAGCTCCTTCCTATTGCAATACGTGACATATTGCCTGAAAGGTTGTTGAACCTTTAATTGAGTTTAGCAGATTCTTTTCTAGAATTTGTTCCAAAGAATTGGCGGAACCAGATTTGGATAAGATGATTGAACAATTTCCTGAAACAATTTGTAAGCTTGAGATGTTGCTTTCTGCCGCTTTCTTTGATATCTTGGTACATCTTCCAATCCATCTTGGCAAAGAATCTCGCTTGGGTGGACCTATTTCTTACAGATGGATGTATCCAATCGAGAGGTACCTTGGTACATTAAAGAGGTATGTACGTAACAGAGCTCACCCGGAGGGTTCTATAGCTGAGGGATATATTGTGGAAGAGTGTATGACTTTTTGTAGCCAGTTTTTGGATAACATCAGCACCAAGCTTAATAGGCTAGAACGTCATGAAGCTGCAGCTAGGAATGGACCTTCTCTCGAGTCTAATATATTTACAGAAGTTGATAATTCTAAAAAAGGGTTTAAATGGGGCGAACTTACTATGGTGGAATTACATAACATCAGGCATTATATTATTTCTAATGTTGAAGAGGCCGCTCCATGGATCAAGTACGTATAACACTCAGATGTTCTATACTATATTAATGGATCATGCTTATTGTAGATGGCTAATTTATTTTGTACCCTTTTTAGTGAGCATTTTGAAGAGCTGAAAAAGATTCATTCTCGTGATGTTGAAAAATGCCATAGAGATGAGTTTGTTTATTGGTTTCAGAAACGAGTAAGTACATGCAAGTTTTTACTTTGAAGAAATATTTGTTCTGAAGTTGGTTTATCAATGACCCCTTTTATACTAATTAATGTGTACAAATTACAACATTAGACAAAGAAGGCAAAGTAACCGATTACTTGTATGCATTACCTAGAGGACCTGATCGTCGGGCACGTTTTTTTAGTCGGTCATTCATAAATGGCTTCTTCTTTCGAACAACAGAGGTGGAAAAAGATTTACGGACGCAAAACAGTGGTGTTGTTGTTCGGGATGGTGATCATGAGTGGTATGGAGTAATCAAGAAAATGATTTCTGTTGATTTCGAAAAAAAATCAAGAGGTTCAGTTATTTGAATGTGAATGGTTTGATCGGCCTCGTTCCGGTAAGAGCCAAAGCAAAGGCTACAAAATGGATCGATACGGAATGATAGATGTGGACACTACTATTTCTCAATTTAAGTATGAGCCTTACATTCTAGCCACCCAAGCAGAACAAGTTTTTTACGTTAGAAGTGTGAAGCAACCTAAATGGGCTACAGTTGTTAAAACGATGCCAAGAAACCTTTTTGCCATGCCCCTGGAGATAGTGAAAATAATGTCACTGAGACGATGGAGGCTGGGACATTATTTGATGATCAACGACTTACTGATATAAATGAGGATATGACCACATGGGATAGGAATGACATTGACGGAGCAACCGATGATGCTTCCGCTCTTTCAAATGAAGATGACGACGACGACGACGACGACCACGACGATGATGATACATATATCAATGATGGTATTGTACCTCCAATATTGACAGAGGACAGCGAAGATGATGATTTTTTCATATAGGTACTGTGTGAGCTAGTTGTACGTGAACACTATATGTAATGCAGTTTGTGTTCCGTGGTGATAGATGCTAATGCCATGAACTAGTGAATCGTGGCAATAGATCCTAATGCAATGATTGTGTTCTGTGGCGATAGATGCCAACGCCACGAACTATTGAATCGTGGCAACAGATCCTAATGCAATGATCGCGTTCCATGGTGATAGATGCTAATGCCATGAACTAGTAAATTGTGGCAACAGATTCTAATGCAACGATCGGGTTCCATGGCGATAGATGCTAACGCCACGAACTAGTGAATCATGGTAACAGATCCTAGTGCAACGATCGTGTAACATGGCGATAGATGCTAATGCCACGACTAGTGAATCGTGGCAACAGATTCGTGGCGAAAGATGCTAACGCCACGAACTAGTGAATCGTGGCAACAGATCCTAATGCAACGATCGTGTTCCTTGGTGATAGTTGCTAATGCCACGAACTAATGAATCGTGACAACAGATTCATGGCGATAGATGCTAAGGCCATGAACTAGTGAATCGTGGCAACATATCCTAGTGCAACGATCGTGTTCCGTGGCGATAGATGCTAACACCACAAACTAGTGAATCATGGCAACAGATCCCAGTGCAACGACTGTGTAACATGGCGATAGATGCTAATGCCACGAACTAGTGAATCGTGGCAACAGATTCGTGGCGATATATGCTAAGGCCACGAACTAGTGAATCGTGGCAACAGATCCTAGTGCAACGATTGGGTTCCATGGCAATATATGCTAACGCCACGAACTAGTGAATCGTAGCAACATATCCTAGTGCAACGACCGTGTAACGTGGCGATAGATGCTAATTCCACGACTAGTAAATCGTGGCAACAGATTCGTGGCGATAGATGATAACGCCACAAACTAGTGAATCGTGGCAACAGATCCTAATGCAACGATCGTGTTCCGTTGCGATAGATGCTAATGCCACGAATTAGTGAATCATGGCAACAGATTCGTGGTGATAGATCCTAACGCCACGAACTAGTGAATCATGGCAATAGATCCTAATGCAACGATCGTGTTCTGTGGCAATAGATGCTAATGCCACAAACTAGTGAATATTGGCAACAGATTTGTGGTGATAGATCCTAATGCCACAATCTAGTGAATCGTGGCAACAGATCCTAATGCAATGATCGTGTTCCGTGGCGATAGATGCTAATGCCACGAACTAGTGAATCATGGCAACAGATTCGTGGCGATAGATCCTAATGCCACGAACTAGTGAATCGGGCAAAAGATCCTAATGCAACGATCGTGTTCCGTGGCGTTAGATGCTAATGCCACGAACTAGTGAATCGTTGCAACAGATTCGTGGTGATAGATCCTAATGCCACGAACTAGTGAACCGTGACAACAAATCCTAATGCAACGATCGTGTTCTGTGGTAATAGATGCTAATGCCATGAACTAGTGAATCGTGGCAAAAGAACAAGCTTACTGCAACGATTTAGTATTCATTGTAGTACAATCGTTGCAACAGGGTGGAATCCTTGTAGTGACAAGGACGAATTGATTTCACTATCACAAGTAATCATCGAGTTGATGGGGCAAACTCACACATTGTGGGCTCCCACAAGAATTACAGCGAAAAGATGATCAAATACACTCGAAAAATTTACAAGTGATTGCACGAGTGTAAAGAGATAAAACCCCAAGATCTCAATGACACGTAGACAACGATCTCCGAATCCCAAATCTGGATACTCAAATGATTTTCACTTTTGAGGACTTTAGATGCGTGGGGAGATGTGTTTTTGTGCTCTTGGGACAGGTGGCAGCGCTAGGGTTTCACTTGTGAACAGTAGAATATGAAAGATGTCTATTTGGGGTCCCCTATTTATAGTGTTTTCAAAAATATTACCATTAGGGATCCCAACGGCCGGACTAGTCCGTACTGGGTACCGGACTTGTCCGATGTGCTGTGTAAAATCGGCATGGAATGTGCAGCACACTAGAAACCCTAAATTGTGTGAGGTATACCGGAATAGTCCGGTAGGAGTCTGGACTTGTCCGGTTCCATGTGTATTGGAACACTAGAAAGTTTCTTGGACTAGTCTGATCCTTGGACGGACATGTCTGGTGCTTAGTGTTATGAAACATCAGAGAGTTTATCGGACTAGTCCAGTCCAAGAACAGACTTGTCCGATACACAATGTATTGAATTTACGTAGAGTTGAACAGACCAGTTCAGTCCATAGACAGACTAGTCTGGTGCATTGTATAGTGAGGTTCCAGAAAGTTGAACGGGCTAGTCCGGTCCATGAACAGACTAGTCCGGCGCGCAGTAAATTTTAAGATTGATTTTAAGACACTTACCCCTACGCAAAGACTTGAGCTCTTGGAATATGTCTCTCATACACATCCTATAAAATTAAGTCTACTTTGCACTTCATTCATCAATGGGTCTTTTCTATTTCTTCATCACTTCATTTTTCACTTTTTGAGTGCACAAAACTATCTAATATGAGTTGACTTGCATTCATCTCAACAAGTTCATTAAAATCTCAATTCATTTGTCACCAATCGTCCAAAACCCACAAGGGATTGCCTAGATGCACTTTCATGCTCTGATTGAGAAATCCTCAAATTCAATAAAATCACTGAAAGCATATAAAACATTATCAAATTGCAGCCACATTTGCACAAACAGTCACATAAGGGAGCAAATATCCGAAGGCTTAGGAACAAATTTACTGGAGAATGGTATTTCTGTTGGTTAGGGCCTGGTCATACCAATTACCAAGGTCGGGGTTGACGGCACACTCTGAGGATAGGGTCGAGGCGGCAACGTTCTCCGTGGATAGGGACGATCAGACGTCGGCGTGCTCTGGGGACGAGGTGGCGGAGGCGCCGGAGCGGTGGTTTCTCAACTCCCTGATGATAGCAGACCAACGGCGTTGGGATGTCATGGTTGCCCAAATTTTGAAACTTTTACTACCACTATTTGAGCAAATTTGGAAATGTGTTGGTTAGGGCTTGATCATACCGATTTCCGAGGTCGGGATCGACGGCGGAAGCACACTCTGACGGCAGGGTCTAGGCGGCGGCGTGCTCCAAGGACAAGGATGATCAGACGTCGGCGTGCTCCGAGGACAAGGTGGTGGAGGCGCCAGAGTGGCGATTAGTCAACTCTCTGATAACAGCAGTCCGGCGTTGTTGGGAGAGAGCGCATAAATGATCATACTAAGGTCGGGATCAACAGCGGCAGCATGACAATGACGAAGAGCGAGTTGAGGAAGAGGGATGATGCTGGCACGCTCCGAGTGGAGGGGCCAGGCGGCAGTGTGCTCTCGGGACGGGATGATCAGGTGGCGGCTTGCTCCAGGGATGGGACAATCAGGCGCGTCGTGCTTCAGGGACAAGACGGCCGAGGTGCCAGAGCTATGGTTTCGAGGTCGAGAGAGCGCAAAAATTTTGCCAAGTGCTGGGAGAGAGCGCGTGAGTGCTAAAAATAGCTATGTCAACAATCGATGACAAGCTTTTATAATGTCCTTCTCTCATTCACGTGTCTCCCTTTGGCCACTAGCGCGTAGCTCATCGTGAGCGTCTGTGCCACTCGCGCGCAGAGTTAACATCGTGAGCGTGCGTTGCCACTTCGCATGATAAATTTGCATCGTTGCCGCAATGAACAGAGAATCACAATCACATTGTAATTCAGAGATAAACATTTGCAACTCAATGAACATTTCAAAGTTTATATTGCGTGCCCTCTAAACTATACATTTTCAGACTTATATACCTGTGAAGCTCCC
Source organism: Tuctoria greenei (assembly GCA_036927565.1). NCBI lineage: Eukaryota > Viridiplantae > Streptophyta > Magnoliopsida > Poales > Poaceae > Tuctoria > Tuctoria greenei. The sequence goes on from JAYESD010000006.1 coordinate 159,179,595, forward strand.
ATCGATCGATCTAAACCGTACCGTCGAGCTTGCTCCTGAACATGTCTCTTATATTCCTCTAGATCTTGAAAATATTGACATTCATTAAATTAACATGTTGGATGAGGAATTATATATAACCTAGGTTCCACACTAACACAAAGTTACTAACCTTTATAAGTAGATTATAGCAATCATTTTCAACATCAGGTGCATTTGGCTGATAAAACAAATGATAAACTTCAAGTAGTAAAATTTTGACAGTAAAACCAGGCCACCACCACTACGAAATATCAATTTAAGCTACATAAGAAACCACTTCAAATAAGTTCGACATCAATTACTAATTACTTAGCAAAAAATAAGTCTATCATACATTCTCTTGATCAAGAACCCCAAAGTAGAGTGCTCTTGAGCGATGGACATTCGGATGGAAGAAACTTGGTGGAAAGGCGCATCTTGGAGGTACCAAGGGATAGTCCTCAAACAAGGAGATTGTAAGGGGATAGTAACCACCTTCCCAGTCAGTCTACAAAGGAAATTCATTAATAAGTGGACGATGGTTATACTGGATTGTGCTTGTTCTTCATGACTTACCCCTTCTTTACCGGAGATGATGCACTGCCACTTCATTATGTCTCTCAACTCAGGCTTCGCAAAGAAACCCTACGCAGAGAAATCAGACAAGTAACGCAAATGGCGAGCCATGAAATTGCAAATACCAAAAGCAAGACTACATAGTGCGATTAACTTCATCAGTGCACTGCAGAGCTACATACAACCATGCGACCGGTGTGCCATATGTGCATACATGGGGGTGGTTCTTGTTCCACGCAAAGCACTCCTCCTTGAGTCGGCCACACACCAAGTAGATATCAAATTTCCCAACCACGAACTACATAAAAAAGTGGAATATAAGTAGCGTAGAATAGGAGGGAGTAGCGACGGCAAGGACGGTATAGTGAGGACAGCGATGACGACGACGGTGAACAGAGAGTTGGTTGAACAGGCGGTAGTCGCACTGGAGTTGGTCGATCACTAAGGAGAAGCGCAACTCGAGGAGGGGAGTTATGGAGAACTTAATTGCGGCCAGTGGTGCAGAGACGGGCAAGATAAAAGTGTGTCTTTCATTGATGACGAACACTACGTAAAAAAGGCTCATCCGAGATGATCCCCAACGAATAAGAGAGATGAACAAATTGTGTGTCTCTGCCGTCGCGTCTCGCATTACATTGTCATCAGAGATGTGCAACTGGCGCGTCGCTGATCATCCTAAGTGCAAGACATGCTCAATGGAAGCGCGTATCCTTTCTTTGTGTCATAACAGACGTCCTTTATGGGATCATTAGAGACAAGACTGGTGCATGTTGCCCATCAGCATACATGCGAGACAAACACTAACAGAGCCTGTCGCAGATTTATTTGCTGATCCGAGACGTGCTTTATTGTAGCCCATTGCAGATTGGTTTACTGATCTGAGACATGCTTTATGAAAGCTTGTCTCCTTTATTTAGATAATCTGTGACGTTCTCCGTTACAGCTCATCGCGGATTGTTTACAAGCAGGGTCTCCTATTAGGTGCCCCCCACCTCTGATTATCCTGATTGTCGGCTGCATCCTGGAGCTAGCCAGGATTTGGCAGCCGCATTGCCAGTGTCAGCAACATACACATACATGAACATATGTATAGCCAAAAGATCACACTTAAATTATATTTATCAATCAAATATTAACAAATTGTTCATCTTTATTACAGTGTAACTAATTACACACATCATAACTGTCATCATCTAAACCTGTAGACCCTAATGAAAATTATCCCGATCAATGACGTCATTAACGATGAGCCTTCATAGTCCCTAATGCTCTGATTGAGACATCCTGAAATTCAATGAAATTATTGAAATCATATAAACCATTATCAAATTGCAGTCACATTCGCTTAATCAGTCACATAAGGTAGAAAATATATGGAGGCTTAGGAACAAATTGGTATACAATTGTAATAAACACAGGAAATGTTAGTGAATGGAGAATCGAGCTTACTTTTAGCACAGGCAGTTGGTGAGCATCTGCAAGGCATCAACAGAGAAATTGTTCTCATGCTAAAGAACATGGTACTGAGATGGTGTGCTTGTCCCTTGAAAAAACAAACAATTTACATTCCACTGATGCTTTTATAGCCTGATATCAAAAACTCGTGAGAGAAACACCAATTGTCGCATAGGTACCTTGATTCCAGCATGGCTGCAGAAGTAGAAATCAAACTCGGTGGGATGGAAAATGCAAGTGTCAATGACAATTCCTGTAGTTTTAAGGGTTTGCGAATCAGAATTCATTATACATTGATAGTCCAAACAAATAAATTACTTCTGCATTGGATATAAACAAGGAAGATGAATGTATACTATAATGAAAATTTTCCCTTTGGAACAATGACTTCATTAACGATGAGCCTTCATTAGACATCCTCAAATTCAATAAAATCACTGGAATGCATGCTCTGATGGCAGGGTCAAGGCAACGGCGTGCTCTGGGACGAGCTGACGGAGGCGCCGGAGCGGCGGTTCCTCAACTCTTATGTGAAGGCGGCGTCGTGCTCATACCAATTACCGAGGTTGGGGTCGAGGCGGCGGTGTGCTCTGGGGACAGTGGACGAGGTGGCATGCTTCAGCGTGCTCAACTCTCTGATGACGAAGGTATGGGTCGATGGCGGCAGCGCGACAATGATGAAGGGCGAAAATGAGGAAGAGGGACAGCGGCAGCGTGCTCAGGAGCTGCGGTTTTTTAGGACGAGAGAGCGCGTGAGAGCTAAAAAATTTTGACAAGTATTGGGAGAGAGCGTGTGAGAGATAAAAATAGCAAAACTCGGAGACGAACCTCTATAACACCCGTCTCTCATTTCAGCATCTCCCTTTGGTCGAGAGAGCCCCAGTAAGTTTTGCGCGAAAATTTTTGCCAGAGAGCGCGTGAGAGCTAAAATTAGGTCAAAAATTGGAGAAGAACATACATAACGCACGTCTCGCATTATTTTGTGACCGAACGAGCATGCCGTATGTTAAAGATGCGCCACAGTGTAATTGAGCCAGGAACAACGTCTTTGGCATCCAGACATGTCAACCTGGAAACTACGTGCAATGTCTTGTATGATCGTTTCCACACGCTCAACTTTCCGTAGTGGGACAAAAGATCTTCGGCATGAATTAGAGACGAGCCCGGGTAACGCACATCTGCCATTATTCTGTGGCTGAATGGGCATGCAACATGCGAAGGATGTTGTTCGCGGGGTGCGACGCCATCTTTCGCATACTCGCATGTCCAACTGGCAACTGTGTGAAATGCCTTATATGATCGTTGCAACGCGCACAACTTTCTAAAGTGGGACAAAAATCTTCGACACAAATCAGAGACGTGCGCAGCATAAGGCGCGTCTCGCATTATGTTTTGGCCTTACGGGCAAGCCGCATGCAACAGCTGTTGTTCCAGCAACCAACAGCTGTCGCATGTGGACTTGTCCAACTGGAAACTGTGAGCAATAACTTATATGATCATTGCAACATGCTCAGATTTTTGAGGTGGGACAAAAGATCTTCGGCACGAATCAGAGACGTGCCCGAGTAAGGCGTGTCTCCCTATTGCCACTCGCACGCGTGAGCATCTGTTGCCACTGGCATGTTATCATGAGCGTCCATTGTAGGAATAAACAAACGCAATGACACTGCAATTAAGATTCAGGGATAAACAAACGCAATGACATTGCAATTCAGAGATAATTTGCAACTCAGTGAATTTCAGAGTTCATACACATTGCGTGCCCTCTAAACTAATTTTGAATCTATACTTATTACTAAAGCTCCCATCAATTAATCTAAATTGTACCATGCAGCTGGCTCCCGAACATGTCTCTTATATTCCCCTAAATCCTGAAAATATTGACATTCTTTAAATTAATAAATGTCAAATGACGAATGAATAACCTACATTGGTCACAAACACAAAGTGTCTAACCTTGATAAGTAGATTATAGCAATCATTTTCAACATCAGATGCATTTGGCTGATGATGCAAACACAGAACTTCAAGTAGTATAGTTTTGATTGTAAAACCATTCCACCACCCCTACGAAATATCAATTTAAGCAACATAAGGAACCAGTTCAAATAAGTTCGGCAACAATTATTTTCAACATGAGAAAAATAAGTCTATTTTACAGTCTCTTGATCAAGAATCCCAATGCAGAGTGTGCCTGAGCGATGGACATTTGGGTGGAAGAAACCACGTGGAAAGGCGCATCTTAGAGGCACCAACAGATAGTCCTCCGAGAAGGAGATTGTCAGGGGGTAGCAACCACCTTCCCAGTCAGTCTACAGAGGAAATTCATTAATAATAGGACGATGGTTAAACTCATATGATTGTGTTTGTTCTTCATGACTTACCCCTTCTTTACCGAGGATGATGCACTGCCACTTCAATAAATGTCCCGATTCAGGCTTCGTAGAGAAACCCTATGCAGAGAAATTGAAAATACCAAAAACAAACAGTTAAATTTATCAGTCCATTGCAGAGCTACATATATATAACCATGCGACCGTGCCATATGTACATACATGGGAATGGTTCTTGTGCCACGCCAAGTGCTCCTCCTTCAGTCGGCTACGCACCAAGCCGATATCTAACTCAGCCATGTATAGTGACAACGACAACGAGACGGCGACAACGACGATGATTGCGAGGGCGAACAGAGGCGATGGTCGCACTGGAGTTGGTCGATTAGTAAAGGAGCGTTGCTCTTAGTAAAGGAGCAGCGGAGGCGAAGAGATGAGCGAGATAAACGTGAGACACACGAGAGACTAAAGCGAGACGCGCTAGAGACTAAAGCGAGACGCGCTTTATGAAAGTGCATCTTCCATTGTTGACAGAGAGACGCTCGGCACGAGGACTATGGAGAAATTAATTTCGGCGGCGATGGTGCACAGACGTGTGCGACCGGTGTGCGCGACCTTTCATTTCCTCGAGGAGGTATCGATGCATCCCATTGTTCCATCATTGCACGGGAAACCAACTGCTCCATCATCGACTCCGTGCAGACCTTATTTAAGACGCGCCATCACCCATCAGTTCTCCACAAGCGCGTCACTCATTTTGAATATGTTTCTTCTTCTTTGCCTTCAACGTGCTGATGACCCACCACCATCATGGCTGACCTTCCGCCGCCAAGCCCGCCGAGGGAGCCACCGTGCAAGAAACAGTGTTGTAACTCCACCGAGAGGTTCAACATCGAGCATCACCTCCTTATGGCGCAAGAGGTGTACAACAATACGTCTCGCACTATGAGTTCTTTGGGTTTGGGTACTCTTCCACAGTTTACTGGAGTGGGTACCATCGACCACTACCTCTTCACCCTCACGGGGGTGGCCGATCGTCTCGACATTCTATTCGAGACGATGGCTCGGGTGCTTGGCGCCGAGGGCCATAGAAACCTTGTGAAGGCGATGGAGAGCAACCTCGGTCTAGGGGTTGCACCAGCGCCGGAGTCGCCACTGATGGAGGAGGAGGAGGAGGAGGAGGAGGAGGAGGAGGAGGAGGAGGAGGAGGAGGAGGAGGAGGAGGTAGTAGCTGCAGCAGTAGTAGTAGCAGCAGTAGTAGCAGAAGGAGTAGTAGTAGCAGTAGCAGTAGCAATAGGAGTAGCAGTATGAGTAGCAGTAGCAATAGGAGTATGAGTAGAAGTAGCAGTAGTAGTAGGAGTAGGAGTAGGAGTAGGAGTACTAGTAGTAGGAGGAGGAGTAGTAGGAGGAGTAGCAGTAGTAGCAGTAGCAGTAACAGTAGCAGTAGTAGCAGTAGTAGCAGTAGTAGTAGCAGCAGTAACAGCAGCAGTAGTAGTAGCAACAGTAGTAGTAGTAGTAGTAGCAGCAGTAGCAACAGCAGTAGCAGTAGCAGCAGTAGCAGAAGCAGCAGCAGTAGCAGGAGCAGTAGCAGTAGTAGTAGTAGGAGTAGCAGTAGGAGCAGCAATAGTAGAAGTAGAAGTAGTAGTAGTAGTAGTAGCAGCAGTAGCAATAGTAGTAGTAGCAGTAGTAGTAGTAGCAGCAGTAGCAGCAGAACTAGTAGCAGTAGTAGTAGTAGTAGTAGTAGCAGTAGCAGCAGTAGCAGCAGTAGCAGCAGTAGTAGTAGGAGTAGGATTAAGAGTAGGAGTAGTAGTAGTAGTAGTAGTAGTAGCAATAGGAGTAGCAGTAGTAGCAGCAGCAAGAGCAGAATTGCAGCAGTAGCAGTAGCAGCAGCAACAGTAGTAGTAGTAGCAGCAGTAGTAGCAGTAGCAGTAGTAGCAGTAGCAGCAGTAGCAGTAGTAGCAGCAGTAGCAGGAGCAGCAGCAGGAGCAGTAGTAGGAGCAGCAGTAGGAGCAGCAACAGTAGTAGTAGTGTGAGACCTATGTGTGCTGAATACATGGCTTGTAATGAATACATTTGCTTTGATGATATAAGTTCTGAAATTCTGCCAAAATATCCTTTTTAGCAAGGTCCGACTCTAGGTTCGAGCTCCAGCATGGTCCGACGATAGGTACAACTTGTTTTGGCTAGCTTCAGCAAGGTCTGACTTGCTTTGGCTAGGTCCGACTTCTTTGTCTAGGTTCGACTAGCTTTGGTTAGCTCCAGTGCTAGGTCCCACTAGCTTTGGTCAGCTCCGGTGCTAGGTCCGACTAGTTTTGGTAAGCTCCGATGCTAGGTTGTACTAGCTTTGGTAAGCTTCAGCTCAAGCTCCGGTTAGCTTTGGCAAGATTCGGAGCTTGATCGCAATGTTCCTCCTTTTGCTGTGAAATGTTTCGAACTTACTTTACATTGTTGGAAAGATTGCTTAGTATTCATTTGCTAAGTTTTTGGTGCATTTTAGTTGATATGGCTGATATCGTTTTACTGTGGTTTTGCAACATGCTTATGTGAGGTGCTCACGTAAGGTGTTGTGTTTGGAACTAATTTGAGTCAAGTCGTGGACTTGGGCTCATACGGATTGGTTGTTTGTTCATGGCAGGTGTTGATTGAGTTCAAGACATGGCTGGTGACGGGATCCATTGAACTAGTCTTAGGGAGAAGATGAGGTTCAACAACCAAGTTCAGAGGAATTGTGGTTGAGTTGATCGGGAGGTTGCGCAGCATGTTTGAATCAAGAACAATGCATATGAAGGTATCGTGGACATCATTGGAAGATGTTTCACATATGCAAGAAGTGCATGGATGTGGCTACATGGTTCCGAGGCGTGATGAAGAGATGTGGACATAAAGAATTGGTCGGAAAGGTCCAACCGACTAGGTTGTGAACTCAGGCTGCGGCTGAGTCGTGTTTGACTCAAATATGGAAAGTTTTGAGTTGGTTATAGTAGTTTTCATGTGGGACACGACGATGAGTTGTTTTAGGAATGTGGGACATGTTCCTGGTTTGTTAGGAAGTCTCGAGATTGTTTCTATCTGCGAATAGGAAGATCTTGAGCAGTTATGGAAAGTTTTGATTCGTGATTTGAGTAGGATTAGAGTCCTCGTTTGAGTTGAGTTGGTCTAAGGGCTAGTTATATAAGCAAGGGAGGCCAGAGCTCATGGCAGACGACTTTGGGGCTGTTCCTCTTGTGTTCTATTGAATAAAATTCGTAGTTGAAAGGAACTTTTGTGCCTTGTTCGTCCGACTTGTTCCAGACAAATTTTTCTCGTCGAGTTTTCTGCACAGCACTACCTTTCTTTGGTGGTTTTATCATAACTCGAGTTTTACAGATCCAATTGATATGATTCTTTTTGTGTTGTCTTCACAACTTGATTATCTATCATCTGTCAAAATTTACTGTCATTGGATTTGTGGTTTTTGATCTACACGAGTTTCTTTGCAGTATTATAGATTTGTTTTTTACTCGGTAGAACAGATTGACCTTTGTTTGATCTTTCGATCGTAACTTGAGTTTCTCTAGACTGATTTGAGTGATTCTTGTTGTGTTGTCTTCGTGACTTGATTCTCTCTGATATATATCACTTTTTTCATGGTGAAACATGTTTCAATTAGTCTCACATATGATTTCTTTAACGGATCGTTTTTTTGCCGAGGGGTTTTTATTGCTTCTGCTGAAAAAGTTTTAATCTACCATTCACCCCCTCCTCTGGTAGCTTTACACGTGCTCTTCGATCTGACAATTGGTATCAGAGCCACGGTGCTCAAATCTTTGTGATTTGCACGTGTTTTTGACTAATCATCATGGAGAAATACTACGCCAATCCTTGTGTGTTTAGTGGTATTGATTTTCAGGTTTGGAAGGCACGTATGGAAGCTTTCATCCAGGCACAAGGCTTCGCAATATGGGAGAAGGTATACAAGCCTTACGAAGTGCTTCCAAATGATCAAGTTACAGCTACAAATCTGAGAGATGTTGAAAACTACAACAAGGCTCGAAACTTGATCATACAAGGATCAACTCGAAGCGACTTCGACCGTGTTGCACACCTCCGATCTGCATACAATGTGTGGAAAGCACTTTGTTACTACCACGAAGGATCCAAAACGATCAAGGAGGTAAGGCAAGACATGTTCAAGAAAGAATACATAGGCTTCGAGATGCAACCCGGTGAGTCCATTGATGATCTCTTTGCTCGCTTTAATAAAATTCTTAGCAACTTGCGTAGCGTTAATGTTAATTTTTCAGATGCTGAAAAAGCTAGGCAGTTACTAAGTGCATTAGACATGTCAACTTGAGAGATGAAGGTTACATCTATTCGTGAATCCACTGTCATGAGTACACTTACTCTAGAGTACTATATTCTAAATTGAAAACTCATGAAATTGACATAATCTCACGTAAGAACACCAACAAGTCTCTTGCATTTGTTTCTGAACGTGATATGCCTAGCTCCGGCCAATCTTCATCCTGTGGTACACTTGCTTTGTTGTCCTCTCTAACCCTTGAACAGATTGAGAAGTTTCCAGAGGAGGAGCTAGTACTTCTATCTACTAGGTTCTCAAAAGCATGGCAAAATGTGAGAACTAGAAGGAGAGGAAGCTCCGGACCACAACGCTGCTTTGAATGTGGTATGAAAGGACACTTCCGTATAGAATGCCCTAATCTTTCAGGTCATACTACCCGTGATGAGAAGCAGAACAAGGTCAAGACCATCTCTGGAAACTCCAACAAGAAAAAGAAGGGTACCATAGGACGCAAGATAATAAACAGCTTCATCACCGCACTTCAAGAGCTTAGTTCAAGTGATGTAGACTTTGGATGTGATGAAGATGATGATGATTTGGCCAACTTATGCTTTATGACGGGCAAAACAAGATCAAGATCAAGTCAGGAGGATGCAAAACACAACAGTGATGACGATGAGGTATGTTCTACATGTAATGAAATATGTGATGCAATTTCTCGTGCAACTATTATTGTCAAGAAAAAGGACAAAAAACTTAGAGATAATGCTGCTAAAATTTAATCACTAGAATCTGAAATCAACCGTTTGAAAACCTTGATTCCTAGTGATGATTCATGTCCCTCATGTGACTTAATCTATGAACAACTGTCCACATTAAGAAGTGCAAACTCCTCCACTCTAGATAGACTTGATAAAGAAATTGAAAAGAACAAAAAGCTGTCAGATTTTAATGTTAAACACTAAAAAATGCTTCTTGTTCTACAGATGATTTGCATTGTTCTGCATGTGATAATCTTGATAAGAAACTAAAAGATGCAATGAATGAAATTTCCATTCTAAACAATGCTTTATGAACACATGAAGTTAAAAATTGTTCTAACTGCAAACTTAAGGGTAAAGCTTCATGTGAAACCTGCCTAGACTTGTCTAAAAAGCTTGATGACATGAATAGGACACTAGAGCGGTTTAGTAACGGGAATAAGAATCTAGACTTGCTGTTGAATTCTTCTAAACCTTGCAATGATAAAACTGGTTTAGGTTTTGATTCTCATGCTTATTCTAAAACACATCCACCACATTTTGTAAAAACATTTGGAATAGGTTTAATCAAAATTATCCCTAAACAAAAGGATGTGATTTTTAGATCTACAGTAGTGCTTTCTAATTCTGTTTCTAATGTTGGATGCTCATCTAAACATGATTACAAAATTAAATTTCATTGTACTTACTGTGATAAAGATGGTCATGTCATAGATTTTTGTTATAGACTAGCTACACAAATTAAAAAGGATAAAATGTGTGCTAGATCTCATAACTTTCATGATAAATCTGCCATGCTTGCTAAACAGAAAACTAGAAACATGCGACCTGCTTTAATGAGTCAGAAATTTGCAAAGGTAGCATTCGGACCTTCTGGTAAGAAATCTGCAAGGGCGGCTCCGGTAGTTCTGATAGCTCCGAGAGCTCCCGTACCTTCTGTTGTTTCCTCTGAAACTTTGGTTTTTGCACCCGGAGCTTCAGCCTTTCCCCTTGGAACTTCTGCGTTCACCTCCGGAGCTACTCGTTATCGTGCTAAACGCGTAACAACATTTAAATCAGTTGTTAAGAACAGAAAACTTCAACTCTTGACTCATAAACCTACTGTTTTATCTCAGCTTTCGCGTGTTATTCCTGTTGGATGTCGTGTGACTCAGTACTGGATTCCTAAATGCCTTTTGACTAACCCCAGTATTGAGTCATCGAAGTATTGTGCTTCTATGTAGGTTACACGCTTGAGGAAGGGGAACATTTGGATTGTGGATTCAGGTTGCTCACGCCACATGACCGGTAACAAAGAATGGTTCTCCTCCCTCTCTTTTGTGTCACGTCTAGAGAATGTTACTTTTGCTGATAATTCTTCAACTCTTATAATTGCCAAGGGTTCAGTTAGAGTAAATGATCACTACACTTTGAAGGATGTGGCACTTGTTAAAAATTTGAAATACAACTTGCTTTCTGTTTCACAACTACTAGATGAAAATATGGAAATTATTTTCACTAAAAATTGCTGCAAAGTTGTAAATTCAAATAGTGAGCTTATTTTTAACATGTCACGGTTCGGAAGAGTCTTTAAAGCTGATTTTGATATGTCTTCCTCTAAGCATAGGTGTCTAGTTGCTAACGATTCAAAGGACTTATATTTTTGGCATCATAGACTTGGTCACGTAGGCTTTGATCATCTCACGCGTGTTAGTGCTCTTGATCGCATACGTGGGCTGCCTAAGCTTAAAGGGGACAAAGAAATTGTGTGCTCTTCTTGAGACATGCTAAGATGGTTGCAGGTTCACATACTCCTCTCACAATAATCATGACAACTGAACCGGGTCAACTTTTGCACCTTGACACCGTAGGACCTTCACGTGTTCAATCCTTCGAAGGTAAATGGTATGTTCTTGTGATTGTTGATGATTATTCTAGATACTCTTGGGTTTACTTTATGGTGTCTAAGAATGAAGCTTTTAGTCACTTTTGAACTTGATTTCTTAGATTATCAATTGATCACCCAGGATCTTTAAAAGCAATTAGAAGTGATAACGGAACCAACTTTAAAAATCAATATTTTGATCACTTTTGTGCTGAATGGGAATAGATCATCAATTTTCTTCACCATATGTAACTCAACAAAATTGTGTTGTAGAAAGAAAGAATAGAACCTTAGTTGAGATGGCTAGGACTATGCTTGATGAATATCAAACTCCTAGGAAATTTTGGGCTGATGCGATTGCAACCGCCTGTTATGTCTCAAATCGTGTTTTCTTGCGCGCTAAGCTAGGTAAAACACCATATGAGCTCCGTTTTGGACATATGCCTATTGTTACACACTTTTGGGTTTTTGGTTGCAAATTCTTTGTTAAGAAACATGGAAATCTTGATAAATTTGAAGCCAGATCCGAAGATGGCATGTTTCTTGGTTACCCATCTCACACTAGAGGATACCGTGTGTTTTTCCTTGGAACTAACAAAATTGTGGAGACCTGTGAAATTTCTTTTGATGAAGCTAGTGTAAGGATCGAATGCCCAAGAGGGGGGGTGAATTGGGCTTCTTTTCAAAAATCTAAACAATAAAACTTAATTCCTAAGAGCCCAATTCCCTACGCAAACTATCTATGCATTGAGGTAAATAGCAACTTTGCGGAATATAAAATGCATAAATGTAGGGGAGAGGAAGAGGATGCAAACTCCGAGGAGACACGAGGATTTATCCCGTGGTTCGGCAAGATTGTGAAGATCTTCCTACATCCACGTTGTGGCACCCACCAAAGGGTTTAGCCACACCCAAGTTACCGAGACGAGGGATCTCTACTATTCTTCTCCGTTTGCCAACCTTGGCAAGGTGGAGCTCAAGCCTTGTACAACTTCGACCCTCCGGGCTTCCACAAATGCCTTGGCAAGCTCCGGAAGTCTTTTCACAGTTACAAACACCAAGGGGCACTCCCTTGAGGCTCTCACTATCCTAGAGATTCCACTCACCCAGAATGGAGGCACACAAGCTCTCTCTCTAGCTAGCTCTAGCCTATCTCTTGGTGTGTAGGTGGTCGAAAATGATGTAGAAGTGATGGCTCTTGGTCTTGAATGCTTGTGGATGTGTTGAGAATGTTTTGTGATCAAGACTTCTCGAAATGACCGGTTTAGGGGGTATTTATAGCCAGCCTCCCCGAAATAGCCATTGGAAAAGTAGGCTGACAGAACTTTTCTGCGAACATCGGATGATTCGATTTCTCCCCTTTAGTTATGATCGGTCAAGTTTACTTTAGCTGACGTCATTGTGTCAGATATGATCGTTGTTAGACCGATGTTGCACTTGTCTTCTCATCGTATGATCCGGTGGCTCTTCCTCTAGAATTGACTCAAACTTGATGCTTACTGGAGTGATTGACCGATGTGTGTATTTCTGTACATCGGATGATCCGGTGCTACACTTGGTCCAAGGATATTGCAAACTGTACTGATGGACCGATGTAGCTGAGCCCTTAACATCGGATGATCCGGTGAGTGCTTTGTTCTGAGGTCTTCTTCTTCTGCTGAACCAACTCGACCGATGTGTTGTTCTGAGAAATCATCGGTTGATCTGGTGAGTTGATTTTGTTTGCTTCGAGTTGTTTCTAGGTGATTCTTTTGTGTCTTGCTCGATTGACCTCTTAGACTTTTGTTGGAAATGTACTTCTGATGGTTGTCAAGCGTTAAGTGTCATTAATTGTGGTTGAGTGGCTTTGACATAAGAGCTTTCACTTCTTGTCTACATATCATTGATTTGATCTCATAAAGTGATTGTATATGGGTCACCAATGACATATAGATTTCATTTGATTGAGTGATTATGGGGACCTTGCATTCACAAATTCATTAGTAAAATCCAATGGTTGTCATTAATCACCAAAACCGTACCTCATGGGGCCTAGATGCTTTCAATCTCCCCCTTTTTGGTGATTGATGACAACACAACAATTTAAAGCACAATAGTAATGAATTTGATAGTACAAAGCTTAAGAGGATATGCAATGAATACAAGATTATTACACTTAAAATTTGAAAGCTCAATCAAAGAATAACTCAAGTGAATAAGTGATCATAAGATAGGCACCAAATAAGCTCAATCGATTAACAGCTTAAGAGTACTCAATAAACACCAAATGAGTAGCAAAAGTATCGAATTACAAAAGGAGATAATATCGAATTACAAAGATGATATAGGTAAATTCCCCCTAAGGCTAGGACACTCCCCCTGAGACTAAGCTATCCTCCCCCTGACTCCTCTAACTCTTCTCCCCCTTTGGCATCAAGAAACCAAAAAGGGATCCGAGTGCCTAAGGACCCTGAGTACTAGGCGCGATGACAAACTGGTCAACGTCGCTGTCGTCGGAGCTGCTGCCTGGAGTAGAGGTAGAAGGAGCTGTCGAAGCCGTAGGAGCCGTCGTCGGTGCCTGCTGGGTAGGAGCTGCTGGAACAGGGGCACTGATGACGGATGCCGGCGTCTGCTGGAATAGTGTTGTGGCTGGCAGTGGAGAGTGAATCGGTGCGCCGGGAGCCAGCAGTGGGGACATGCTGATGGAAGGGATCGGCGTAGTCGGCACCGGAGCGGCAGCTGGAGCGAGGACAGGTGGAGGTGGAGCAACTCCTGGCAGCTGTGACGGGAGGGCAATCCCGGTCTGGGTGTAGAGGTTGGTGATCAACCCCAGGATGCCCATCATCGCCTGCTGTGTCTGCTGCTGCTGGTCGAGGGAGCGCTGGTGCATCTGGTCGATCAGCCCAGTCAGCCGGTCAGTGTCCTCACGCCTCTCACGGGCGATCTGGCGCTGCATCTCCTGCTGCTGCTGGAGCTTCAGAAGGCATGCGTCCTGCTCTGCTCGGACCTGCTCAGCTGCAAGCCGGTCCAAGCGCTGCTGCTCAACCATCTGCTGCAGGAGCGAGGTGAGCTCTGACGGCTGAGATACCTGTGCCTCTGTGATGGGAGGTGGAGTAGGGGGTGGCACTGTAGAGCCTCCAGCCTCCGCGTCGTGCTGCCTGGGTGAGGGAGGAGGAGGGAAGTACTCCTTGACACTGTCATCCGTGTCGCTCTCGGACCATATGTGCTGCAGGTCCTCACCCTGTGCCTCTGCCTCAGCCAGCCTCTCATCCTCCTTCTCCAGGTCCGACCAGTCCTCCTCAGATAGACGAGCCCTGACCTGATGCTCGACTGGACGGCCAAGGCGGCGGTCTCCAGGAGCTGGGGCACGGTAGTGACCGAACCGTGTGACACTCTCGTCAGTGAGACGGTCATGCACGACGGACTCCTTAGGGACCATCATGGAGAGCAGGTAGCTGATCCAGTGTCCATACACGAGCTGCCTCATCATGCCCACTCCGTCAGTGATCACATCCTCCATCTCGCATATGAGGACGTCCACTATATCAAACTCCATCCCGTTCATGATGTAGAACAGGAGGGTCTGCTGCAGGCTGGTGAACCCCTCTAAGTAACCGGACCTCGGCAAGAGTGTGCGGCGCAAGGCAAGGTGCACTGTGCGTGCAGCTGGAGCCAGTAGTGCCGGTACCCTCGGCTAATCTGGAGAGAAGGTCGGGCCAAACAAGGAATGTATGTCCTCTAGTGCTGGTGCCACTCCTCCAGTGAGCGGCCTCCTCGGTGGGTCTGCCTGACCATACACCCTCTCATGCACACAAGTGTCGTGCAGGTCCACTCCCAGCAGCTGTGCCAGTGTCTGCCTCGTCAAGTGATAGTGCTGGCCCATGAATATGAAGTCAATCGACCTGCGGCCCTCAGAGACGTATAAGGTAGCGTAGAACACACGTACCCAATCCTCCACATAAGCACTCCTCTCATAGGACATGAGCTGGACCAGCCCTCTGTACCTCTCAAAGTAAGGGCGTATATCCGTCTCCGCTGCCAGGGAAAGCTGATGCCAGTCCAGAAAGTTGTGCTGGAATAACTTGTGGCTACGGTGTCTGTAGGTCTCGTAGAGTGAAGCCTGTGTCACGGTCCAGAAATGACTGTCCACAAGAGCCTCTCTGGGCTGCGGGTACCACTCCTCAAGCAAGATACTCCATCTGAGTCTTCGGAGCTGCTTGGCCTTCATCTTCCGGTAATCAGCCAAACGGACACCTTCACTGACACAGACGGTGGTGTCCATCTCGTAGATGGCTCTCTGGGCCTCCCTGTCCTCACGACGATCGGCAGCCGTCGGTCTCGGATGTGGTGCTGCCGGGGGTTGCCCCCCATAGGTCCGGGCTGAGCGCCGGCGGACGAGTGGCTCTTCCGGCTCTTCTTCGGCCTCGAACTCATCGATTATAGGAGGCTGCCTCGGACGAGCCTCGCGGATCCTCAGTGATCCTCCTCGGCCACGCTCTCGCCCCTCGACGGCACGAGTGGCCATCAACGCCTTCTTCTCCTCCTTCGAGAGCTTCTGCTTCTTCGCGGCCGGCTCCGCAATGGCCTTGCCCTTGTTCTTCTTGTCACGAGCCATTGCGATCGGGCGCGTGAACGAAGTCTTCGACGTTGAACGCACGGAACGGCGACGTGGAGATTGACGGGGCCGGGAAACCCTAGCGTCGGCAACAGTAGAGGGAGGCACCATGGACGTGAGGCCGTGCGTGGGGCGTGGGCGGTGGTGGTGCACGGGCGGTGGTCGGCGGCGCTTTGGTGGAGCAGCGGCGGTGGTTGCGGTGGAGGGGAGTGGCGTCGGCGGCTGTGGTGCGGCGGCGGCTGAGGTGGTGCGGCGGCGGCGGCTGCAGTGGTGCTGCAGCGGCGGCGGCGGCCGGAGGACGGCGGTGGCTGCCGGAGGGCGGCGGTGGCGTAGGGCTAGAGAGGCGGCGGCGATGGAAGGTGAGTGGCGGCTTCGGGATCGGGAGAGAGAAAAAGAAGAAAGTGAACGACCGTTTAAATAGTGGGTCCCAAATCCTAGCCGTAAATTTAACACCGGATGGACCGATGTAGAAACAATAGAAGCATCGGTCGAATGGCACAGTAAGGGTATTCAAAAAGGTGCCGTTGACATCGGATGGACCAACGTGCAAAGAAATAGCATTGGTCGAATGTCACAGTATGGGTATTCAAAAAGATACCGTTGACATCGGATGGACCGACGTGGAAGGGAATATCATTGGTGGAATTCATCACAGTTCCAGAATTGTGAACACCGGATGGACCGATGTTTCTCGGAATGAACTCGTCGGTTCAATTAAGATTCTGACTGAACTGGTCCTTGGCTTTTGAACACCAACTAATCCGATGATGGTCTAACCTAAGCATCAGATAATCCGATGACTACTAAACAACAACATCCCATATATGTCCTTTGACCAAACAAACAATCAATGAGAAACACATGTCTTAGGAATTTTTGGGCAACCCCTTACCCCTCAAAGATACTAATATGCCAATAACTTGGCTAGGCCTTAAAACAAATAGAACACCGAAGGAAATGGGAAGGAAATTATCAAAATAAAATGTAAGGCCCATGCTTTGTGAGGTAGAGTATGAAGACTTCTATCTCTTTAGAGCATGTTCCTCTAGGCATTAACGCACCTAACATTTTGTTCTGTCCACCACATATGAGTTGAGATATTGCATTTCAAACAAGTCTCTTTCTCATGAGGTGGGTTCCCCTTTGTGACAATCTACCGTATGCAATGCCAAACATTTTATAATGCAAGAAATTACAAGTCTATATGGCAGGCATCATGCAAGGCATAAAATAAATATATCTTGTCAAATTTGAACCTTTCAAAGGCTTCTTCAGGGAGAGCCACTCTCCAAACCTTGGGGAAACCCAAAAGAACCTCCATCCCAAGCTAACCCTTGCTCACCCCTATCCTTTGAGAGTTAGGCAAGACCTATATGAAGTGCATTCTTACATGACGTTTGTTGCATCTAGCACATTTAACTCACTTCTTAGCCTAGAAAAGGTTTTCTCATCAAGTGGTTTAGTGAAGATATCCGCCAATTGTTCTTCGGACCTAACACCTCGCAATGAGATGTCTCCCATAGCTTCATGGTCCCGTAAGAAATGATGGCGAATATCAATGTGTTTAGTGCGGGAGTGTTGAACGGGGTTTTTAGCTATCTTAAACGCACTTTCATTGTCACAAAGGAGAGGCACACAACCAAGTTTAATACCAAAGTCCAAAAGGGTTTGCTTCATATAAAGAATTTGGGCACAACATGCACCGGCCGCTATATATTCCGCTTCCGTCGTGGACAAAGCGACGGAATTTTGCTTCTTGCTAGACCAAGATACTAGGGAACGCCCAAGCAAGTGGCACCCACCGGAGGTACTCTTGCGATCCACGTGGCATCCAGCAAAGTCCGAATCGGAGTATCCCAAGAGGTGGAATTTTGCACCTTTAGGGTACCACAAGCCCATACTAGGGGTATTCTTAAGATACCTAAGTATCCTAAAGACCGCCTTCCTATGAGATTCTTTAGGTTCCGCTTGAAAGCGAGCACACAAGCATACACTAAACATGATATCGGGCCTAGATGCGGTAAGATAAAGCAATGAACCAATCATAGAATGGTAGTTAGATTGATCAATGGGTTTACCGTCCTTATCCGCGTCGAGATGACAATTTGTTGCCATTGGAGTGCTTCTTGAGCTACAATCTCCCATCTCAAATTTCTTCAATAGGTCCTTGGTGTACTTCTCTTGATAGACGAAGGTCCCCTCTTAAAGTTGCTTGATATGAAATCCAAGGAAGAAGTTGAGCTCTCCAATCATTGACATCTCGAATTCCCTAGACATCATTTTGCCAAACTCATGGCTAAGAGCTTCGTTAGTTGAACCAAAAATAATATCATCAACATAAATTTGACAAATGAACAAATCTCCGTTGATGTCTTTGGTGAAGAGTGTGGTGTCCACCCTCCCGATCTTGAATCCTTGCATGATCAAGAAATCCCGTAGTCGTTCATACCACGCCCTAGGTTCTTGCTTGAGCCCGTAGAGTGCCTTGTGCAACCTATACACATGATTAGGATTCCTCGGATCTACAAACCCGGGAGGTTGTTCAACATAAACAAGCTCGTTAATGTAACCATAAAGAAAGGCACTTTTCACATCCATTTGATAAAGTCTAATATTATGATGTGAAGCAAAACCAAGGAGTATACGGATGGCTTCTAGCCGGGCGACCGGGGCAAATGTCTCCCCAAAGTCTAGTCCTTCAACTTGCGAGAACCCTTTGGCCACAAGTCTTGCCTTGTTGCGGACCACAACGCCATTCTCATCTTGTTTGTTGCGGTACACCCACTTTGTTCTGATGACGTTCTTGACCTTGGGTCGCTCCTCCAACACCCAAACTTCATTGCAGATGAAGTTGTTGAGTTCTTCTTGCATGGCCATCACCCAATTTGGGTCTTGGAGTGCTTCCTCAATATGAGTGGGTTCTACACATGAAACAAACGAGTAGTGCTCACAAAATGAAGCGAAATGGCGAGAACATGTACTTACTCCCCTTGACGGATTTCCAATGATTTGGTCCATTGGATGCGCCTTGGAGATGCGTCCATGCCTCATAAGTGGTTGTGAAGCACTTGGCGAAGGTGATGCGTGTTGCTCCTCTTGTGGTTGGACTTGATCATGGACTTCTTCTTCTTCTTCTTGATGTTGTTGTGCTTGTGAGTCTTGAGTCGGCAATGGATCATCCTTCTCTTCTTTGTCAACTTGAGGCGCCATGGAGGTGTTGTTGTTGGAACTTGAAGCTCCCCCTTGATCATGGTTCTCCTCAACTTCAGGCTTGATGTCTCCAATGGTCATGTTCTTCATGGCTTCTCCTAGAGGCTCATCATCTATTTCATCATGACCAAAACTCTCCTCTTGGGAGCCATTAGATTCATCAAACTCAACATCACAACTTTCCTCAACTAAACTGGAGGTTTGGTTGAATACTCGATATGCGTTTGAGTTTGATGCATAACCAAGAAATATACCAACATCACATCTTCTTTCAAACTTACCGAGTCTTTTCTTGCGGTAGATGTAGCACTTGCATCCAAAGACTCGAAAGTAGGAGATGTTGGGCTTTCTCCCAATGAGAAGCTCGTACGGGGTCTTTTTAAGTAGTCGATGGAGATAGAACCTATTTGCGGTATGGCACGCCGTGTTGATTGCTTCGGCCCAAAACTTCTCTGACGTGCCGTAGTCATCAAGCATTGCTCTTGCAAGAGTGATGAGTGTCTTGTTCTTCCTTTCAACGACACCGTTTTGTTGAGGAGTGTATGTGGCCGAAAACTCATGTTTCACGCCTTCACGATCACACCACTCCCCAATGTTGTAGTTTTTTAATTCGGTGCCGTTGTCACTCCGGACCTTGATGATGGGAAATTGAAATTCCCTTTGAGCGCGGTTGGCGAAGGTCTTGAACACTTCCGGAGTTTCACTCTTGTCACCTAGAAATAGAGTCCAAGCATAGCGAGAGTAGTCATCAACTATAACAAGACAATAGAGGTTACTGCCAAGGCTTTGATATGTGGACGGTCCGAAGAGGTCCATGTGTAGTAGCTCAAGTGGCTTGGAGGTTGACACCATTGTCTTCATTGGGTGGTGTGAAGCAACTTGCTTTCCGGCTTGACAAGCGCTACAAAGCTTGTTCTTCTCAAATGTGACATCCTTCACGCCGGTCACCATCCCAAGCTTGAATGACTTCTTGAGTTTGCTCATCCCAATGTGCGCTATGCGTCGGTGCCATAGCCATCCCAAGCTTGTCTTAGTGAAAAGACAAGTGGTCAAGCTAGCATTCTTGTTGGAGAAGTCTACTAGGTAGAGATGTACATGCCGAAATCCTTTGAAGACTATGTCTTGGCTTGTTTCACTACTTACAACAACATCATTTTTACTAAATGTGCATGTTAGTCCAATATCACATAGTTGTGCAATGGAAAGTAAATTAAAACTAAGTGACTTGACATACAAAACATTGGAAATGGATAAATCATTTGAAATAACAATTTTACCTAACCAAATTACCTTTCCCTTAGAGTTATCACCAAAGGTGACTTGTTCATGATTGCCGGGGTTTTCTATGGTGGTGAACATACCATCATTGCCAGTCATATGTTGGGTGCACCCGCTATCGAGTACCCAATGCTTTCCTCCGGCTTTGTAGTTCACCTACACACATGAATTCAATTTTTAACTTTAGGCACCCAAGCCAACTTAGGTCCTTGTATGTGTGATACAAGTGTCTTTGGGACCCAAAGTTTCTTGGGGAGCTTCCCCTTCATGCCCTTCATGTCTTTACCGATGAACCTAGCCTTCACCTTGCCATCTACTTTACTTAAGAGATAATAATGATCATTGAAAGTAGATTTGTAATTAATAGGCAACTTTGGAGAAGGTCGGTTAGGAAGAGGACACTCCCTTGTGTGGTGACCGGTGACCTCACAATGTTGGCAATAAGAACCAACTTCCTTGATGAAACTTGTTCTAAGCTCTGGTGAGGGCACCTTTCCTTTGTTAGGCACCGGGAAGGATCCAAGTCCTCTCTTGTTGAAGGCCTTTGATTGTTGGAAGAATATTTCCTTGTGTTTGACTTCCCCTTTTGAAAGTCTAGCCACACTAGTGCGGAGACTCTCAATTTCTTCCAACAAGTCCTTCTCCCTAGCATTTGCTCTCACAGGCAAAGACTTGTTCAAGGCATTAGTGATATGAGAAGTAATGGATATCCTATCATTAAGAGTTTGCTTCTTTGCATTTTTCAACTCTTGATCAAGCACGTCATGAGCAAGGTTAAGTGTTTGATGTTCTTGTACTAACTTGTTGTGCTCTTCCAAGAGTGTTTGGTGTGCTAAGCTAAGCTCATGATTATCTAACTTGATTTTAGCCTTTTCTTCCTCAATTTGCTTGACATGAGATTTGAGCGTGTCATACTCTTTGAGTATGCTTTCATACTTGTCAAGCAAATCGAGGTTAGCACTCTCAAGTCTAGCATGAGTTTCTTCAAGAGCTTTAACCTTACTCTTTGCCCTCTTAATGATAGCATGATATTCATTTATTAAGGAAGTTAGATCATCGGGGGAAAGCTCATCATCACTAGATTCGTCACATACCTTGGTGTTACCTTTTGCCATGAGGCACATGGGCGGTGGATGAAGAGGTGAGTCATCATTGTTGGCAATGGCGAGGCCGGCCAAGCTTTCTTCTTTCGCTTCACTCTCTTCATCACTTGTTTCTTCGTCGGTGACCCATTCATTTGCCTCACACATGAACACCTTTTGTGGGCCATTTCTCTTCTTTGGGAAGAGTTTTTCCTTCTTTCCCTTGTCATGTTTCTTCTTCCCAAAGGTTCTTGGTTTGGGTTTGGCCTCTTCTTCATCATCTTCACTCTCTTCATGCTTGCGATGCTTGCTCTTGTAGTTCTCTCTTCTTTTGTCTGGTTTTGGACAATCATAGGAGATGTGGCCTTGATCACCACAATTGTAGCAAGTCTTGTGATCATCTCTCCTTGGTAGAAACGCTTTCTTCTTGGGATCAAAGGTGTATCCTTTCTTGGTAATCTTGGAGTTCAAGCGTGAGAACTTCCTCATCATCAATGCAAGCTCATCATCATCATCTTCACTTGATGCTTGCTCCTCTTCACTTGAGCTAGGCTCAACCACCTTCTTCTTCTTGAGGCTTGTTTTCTTGGTGGAGGCCTTTAGAGCAATTGTTTTTGAAGACGATTGCTCCATCATCCCAAGTACACTCATCTCATGAGCGTGAATTTCTCCAATGAGCTCCGAAACTTCAATGTGGTCAAGAGACTCTTTTTGGAGCATGGAGTTGATGATGTTGTACTTTGGCTTGGGAAGGAGCATGAGGATCTTGCGGTTGATGAGTCCCTTGCCAAGAGAAGCAATGTCAAGAGCATTAATTTCTTCAATAAGTACATTCAAGCGAGAGAACATCTCATTAACATTTTCATGAGGTAGCATCTTAAATTCATCATATTTTGCTTTTAGCATGTGATATTTCAGTTCTTTCACACGAGAAGAACCCTCATGAATTTCTATCAAGCAAGCCCAAATTTCACATGCCTTTTCTTTGCTAGCAATCCTAGAAAAAACATCTTGACTAATGCACTCATAGATTGCATTCCTAGCTTTAGCATCCCATTTAATTTAATCACCAACATAGTTGTATTCTCCAAACCCCGCGTGGGTCGCTTCCCATACCTTGGGAGCAATAGCCCCTAGATAAGCGCGCATGCGTGCTTTCCAATAGGCAAAGTTCTTGCCCTCGAAGATAGGAACCGAACCCCCAACCTTTTCCATTTTAGCTCTCTAGCGGTGAAGCTAGAATGATACTATGAGCAACCTCGCTCTGATACCAATTGTAAGGATCGAATGCCCAAGAGGGGGGATGAATTGGGCTTCTTTTAAAAAATATAAACAATAAAACTTAATTCCTAAGAGCCCAATTCCCTACGCAAACTATCTATGCATTGAGGTAAATAGCAACTTTGCGGAATATAAAATGCATAAATGTAGGGGAGAGGAAGAGGATGCAAACTCCGAGGAGACACGAGGATTTATCCCGTGGTTCAGCAAGATCATCAAGATCTTCCTACATCCACGTTGTGGCACCCACGAAAGGGTTTAGCCACACCCAAGTCACCGGGACGAGGGATCTCCACTATTCTTCTCCGTTTGCCAACCTTGGCAAGGTGGAGCTCAAGCCTTGTACAACTTCAACCCTCCAGGCTTCCACAAATGCCTTGGCAAGCTCCGGAAGTCTTTTCACAGTTACAAACACCAAGAGGCACTCCCTTGAGGCTCTCACTATCCTAGAGATTCCACTCACCCAGAATGGAGGCACACAAGCTCTCTCTCTAGCTAGCTCTAGCCTATCTCTTGGTGTGTAGGTGGTCGAAAATGATGTAGAAGTGATGGCTCTTGGTCTTGAATGCTTGTGGATGTGTTGAGAATGTGTTGTGATCAAGACTTCTCGAAATGACCGGTTTAGGGGGTATTTATAGCCAGCCTCCCCGAAATAGCTGTTGGAAAAGTAGGCTGACAGAACTTTTCTACGAACATCGGATGATCCGATTTCTCCCCTTTAGTTATCATCGGTCAAGTTTACTTTAGCTGACGTTATTGTGTCAGATATGACCGTTGTTAGACCGATGTTGCACTTGTCTTCTCATCGGATGATCCGGTGGCTCTTCCTCCAGAATTGACTCAAACTTGATGCTTACTGGAGTGATTGACCGATGTGTGTATTTCTGTACATCGGATGATCCGGTGCTACACTTGGTCCAAGGATATTGCAAACTGTACTGATGGACCGATGTAGCTGAGCCCTTAACATCGGATGATCCGGTGAGTGCTTTGTTTTGAGGTCTTCTTCTTCTGCTGAACCAACTCGACCGATGTGTTGTTCTGAGAAATCATCGGTTGATCCGGTGAGTTGATTTTGTTTGCTTCGAGTTGTTTCTAAGTGATTCTTTTGTGTCTTGCTCGATTGACCTCTTAGACTTTTGTTCGAAATGTACTTCTGATGGTTGTCAAGCATTAAGTGTCATTAATTGTGGTTGAATGGCTTTGACATAAGAGCTTTCACTTCTTGTCTTCATATCATTGATTTGATCTCATAAAGTGATTGTATATGGGTCTCCAATGACATATAGATTTCATTTGATTGAGTGATTATGGGGACCTTGCATTCACAATTTCATTAGTAAAATCCAATGGTTGTCATTAATCACCGAAACCGTACCTCATGGGGGCCTAGATGCTTTCAGCTAGCCGAGGTACTAGCTCCGATTTTGCAAGACCAGATCCACATCCTTAGGGAGAGGGTATTTTTAAAGAAGAAGAAGAGTCGGTGATATTGTCTGATAGTTCCAAAGTTGACACGTGTCCAGCTCCGAACCTTGAACAAGCTCCGACTACTACCTCTACTGGTCCTGATCGTCCACAAGCCACAAGCTCATCAATCTGCGATGAATCTAATGAAGAAGAAGCTTGTGAGACATTTGTTCCCTTACAGATTTACAAGAATCATCCCCCGCAACAGATAATTGGAAGCTTGCATGAACGAGTTACAAGATCCAGGTTTTCCAACCCCACTTCTCATGCTCATTCTATTTTTGTTGCTTCTTTTGAACCCAAAGATATATCACACGCACTCACTAATGAATCTTGGATTGTTGCCATGCAAGAAGAGTTAGAAAATTTTGAAAGAAATAATGTTTGGAAACTTGTACCTACACCCCAAGATCACACTTTAATTAGAACTAAATGGGTGTTTAAAGATAAACAAAGTGAGGATTGGGTTGTGGTTAGGAATAAGGCTAGGTTGGTTGCTCAAGGTTTCACTCAAGTTGAAGGTCTAGATTTTGATGAAACTTTTGCTCCTGTTGCTAGATTAAAAGCCATAAGAATTTTGTTAGCCTTTGCTGCATCTAAAGGTTTTAAGCTATATCAAATGGATGTTAAAAGTGCTTTTCTTAATGGCTACATAGATGAGGAGATTTATGTTAAGCAACCGCCTGGTTTTGAAAATCTAGATTTTCCTAATCATGTTTTCAATCTGACTAAAGCCCTGTATGGTCTCAAACAAGCCTCTAGAGCATGGTATGATAGGTTAAAAACATTCTTACTTAAAAAGGGATTTACCATTGGCAAGGTTGATAAAACTCTTTTTATGCTTAAGCATGGCAATGACTCACTATTCTTTCAAGTGTATGTGGATGATATTATCTTCGGTTGTGCTTCTCATGATCTTGTGTCCAAGTTTTCAGCTATGATGAGTTCAGAATTTGAGATGAGTATGATGGGAGAACTCACATACTTTTTGGAGCTGCAAATTGTAAGACCTATGTGTGCTGAATACATTGGTTTGTAGTGAATATACTTGCTTTAATGATAAAAGTTTTGAATATCACCAAAACACCTTTTTATCAAGGTCCGACTCTAGCTCTAAGCTACAGCAAGGTCTGACGGTAGGTCCGGCTTTGTTTGGGTAACTCTGGTTACGTTCGATGCTAGGTCCGACTTGCTCCGGGCTCCGGTGAGTTTTGTCTTTAGCTTCGACATGTCTTTGATAGCTCCGGCGTGTTTTTGCTAAGCTCCGAGTTGATTTTTCTAGCTCCGGCTTTTGGGTTTACTAGTTCCGAATAGTTCTGGTTAGCTCCGGCGCTAGGTCCTGCTAGTTTTGTAAGCTCCAGCGGGAGCTTGGTTGTACTAGTTTTGGTAAGCTCCGGCGCTAGGTTCTACTAGATTTTGTTAGCTCCGGCTCAAGGTCCGGGTTGCTCTGGCAAGGTCCGGAACTTGACCGTAGTGCTTCTGCTTTTCATTTGCAATGTTCCGTACTTGCTTTACATTGTTGGAAAGATGGCTTAGTATTCATTTGCTAAGTTTTTGGTGTGTTTTGGATGATATGGCTGATATCGTTTTGCTATGCTTTGCAATATGCTTATGTGAGGTTCTCATGTAAGGTGTTGTGTTCGGAACTAACTTGAGTCAAGTCAAGGACTTGGGCTCGTATGGATTGGTTGTTTATTCATGTGCAGGTGTTGCTTGAGTTCAAGACATGGCTGTTGATGGGATCCATTGGACTAGTCTCGGGGAGGAGATGAGGTTCCAACAACCAAATTCAGGAGGAATTGTGGTTGAGCTGATCAGGAGGTTGCGCAGCATGATTGAATCAAGAACAATGCATATGAAGGTATCGTGGACGTCATTGGAAGATGTTTGCACGTGTGAAAGGAGTGCATGGACGTGGCTACATGCTTACGGGATGTGATGAAGAGATGTGGACGTAAAGAATTGATCGGAAAGGTACAACCGACTAGGTTATGGACTCAGGCTGCGGCTGAGTCGGGTTTGACTCAAATATGGAAAGATTTGAGTTGGTTATGATAGGATTTCGTGTGGGTCACGGATTTGAGATGTTTAGGAATGTGGGATACGTTCCTAAGGTGTTTGGAAGTCTTAAGATTGCTTCTATCTGCGTATGGAAGAATCTTGAGCAGTTATGGAAAGTTACGATTCGAGATCTGAGTAGGATTGGAGTCCTAGTTGATATTGGGTTGGCATAAGGGCTGGTTATATAAGCAAGGGAGCCTAGAGCTCGTGGTGCACTACTTTGGGGCTGTTCCGCTTGTGTTCTATTGAATAAAATTCGTAGTTTGAAAGAACTTTTGTGCCTTGTTCGTCCGACTTGTTCCAGACAAGTTTTACTCGTCGAGTTTCTGGACAGCACTACCTTTCGTCGGTGGTTTTATCATAACTTGAGTTTTACAGATCCAATTGACGTGATTCTGTTTGGGTTATCTTCACAACTTGATTTTCTATCATATGTCAAAATTTCACGGTTATTGGATTTGTGGTTTATGATCTACACGAGTTTCTTTGCAGCGTTCCAGAACTGTTTTTTCTCGGGTAGGGCAGATTGACCATTGTTTGATCTTTTGATCATAACTTGAGTTTTTCTCGACGGATTTGAGTGATTCCTTTTTTGTTGTCTTCGTGACTTGATTCTATCGGATATCCATCACTTTTGTCACGACGAAACACAATTATATTAGTCTCACACACGATTTCTTTAAGAGATCGTTTTTCTACCGAAGGGGTTGGGGTTTAATTATTTCCGCTGCGTAAGATTTTTAAATCTACCATTCACCCCCCCTCTGGTAGCTTTTCACATGATATTCGATTCTACAATTGGTATCAGAGCCACGGTGCTCTAATCTTTGAGATTTGCGCGTGTTTTTGACTAATCATCATGGAGAAGTACTCTACCAAATCTTGTGTGTTCGCTGGTATTGATTTTCAGGTTTGGAAGGCACGCATGGAGGCTTTCATCTAGGCACAAGGCTTTGCAATATGGGAGAAGGTATACAAGACTTACGAAGTGCCATCAAACGACCAAGTTACTGCTACAAATCTGAGAGATGTCGACAACAACAAGGCTCGGAACTTGATCATACAAGGATTAACACAAAGCGACTTTGACCGTGTTGCACATCTCCGATCTGCATACGATGTGTGGAAAGCACTTTGTGACTACCACGAAGGATCCAACACGATCAAAGAGGTAAGGCAAGAAATGTTCAAGAAAGAATACATGCGCTTCAAGATGCAACCCGGTGAGTCTATTGATGACCTTTTTGCTCGCTTTAATAAAATTCTCAGCAACTTGCGTAGTGTCAATGTTAATTTTTCAGATGCTGAAAATGCTAGGCAATTGCTAAGTGCATTAGATATGTCAATTTGGGAGATGAAAGTCACATCTATTCGTGAATCTACTGTCATGAGTTCTCTTACGTTAGATGTACTCTATTCTAAACTAAAAACTCATGAAATTGACATCCTAGCACGTAAAAACCCAAATAAGTCTATTGCATTTGTTTCACAACGTGATATGTCTAGCTCCGACCAATCATCATCTTGCAATACTCTTGCTTTGTTGTCCTCACTAACCGTGGAGCAGATCGAAGAATTTCCAGAAGAGGAGTTGGCATCTCTACTAGATTCTCAAAAGCATTGCAAAATGTGAGAACTAGAAGGAGAGGAAGCTCCGGACCTCAACGCTGTTTTGAATGTGGTAAAACAGGATACTTTCGTACAGAATGCCCTAACCTTTCAGGTCTGACCATCCGGGAAGAAAAACAAAGCAAGGTTCGGACCTCCTCTGGAAATTTCAACAAGAAGAAGAAAGGTACCATAGGACGCAAGATGATCAACAGTTTCATCACCGTGCTTCAAGAGTTCAGTTCAAGCGACGTGGACATTGGAAGTGATGAAGATGAAGATGATTTGGCAAACTTGTGCTTCATGGCAGGCAAGTCAAGATCAAGTATGGAGGAGGCAGAACACAACAACGACAATGATAAGGTATGTCCTACATGCGAAGAAATGTGTGATGCTATTTCTCGTGCCACTATTATTGTTAAGAAAAAGGACAAAAAGCTTAGGGATAGTGCTTCTAAAATTGAATCACTAGAATCTGAAATCAACCGTTTAAAAACTTTGATTCCTAGTGATGATGCATGTTCCTCATGCGATTTAATATATGAACAATTGTCCTCATTAAGAAGTGTGCACACCTCCACACTTGATAAACTTGAGTTAGAAATTGAATAGAACAAAGAGTTTGCTGCACTTAATGATAAAAACTTGAAAGATGCTAGCTGTTCTACAATTGATTTGCATTGTTCTACTTGTGATGATCTTGATAAGAAACTACAGGATGCTATGAATGAAATTTTTATATTGAACAATGCTTTACGTTCTCATGAAGTTAAATTTTGTTCAAATTGCAAACGAAAAGGAAAAACTTCATGTGAAAATTGCCTTGATCTGTCCAATAAACTTGATGACATGCATAGGACATTAGATCGATTTTGTAATGGGAATAAGAACCTAAACTTACTGCTGAATTCTTCCAAGTCTTGCAATGATACAATTGGTTTAGGTTTTGATTCTCATGCTCATGCTAAGGCACATCCACCTAAAATTGTAAAGTCATTAGGAAGTGGTTTGATTCAAACAGTTCCTAAACAAAAAGGAGTGGTTTTCAAATCTGCAGGAGTGTTCTCTCATTCGGTTTCAAATAAAAATATTGCTTGCTCATCTAGACATGAACACAAAGTTAAATTTCATTGTACCTTCTATGGTAGAGATGGTCATGTCATAGATTTTTGTTATAGACTAGCTAAACAACAGAAAAGGGAAAGAATGGTTTCTAGATATCATAACTTTCATGCAAAATTTGCTGCTCACATTAAATCGAATGTACAACCTGCTGTTTTGAGTCAAAAACATTCAAAGTTTACCTCCAAACCTTCTGTTTTTGCCTCCGGAGCTACTGATTTTTGTGCTACACAAGTAACACCTTATAGGTCAGTAGTCAAGAATAAAAAATCTCAAACTTTGACTCATAAACCTGCTGTTTTGTCTCAGCTTTCGCATGTTTTTCCTGCTGCACGTCGCGTGACTTAGTACTGAATTCCTAAATGCCTTTTGACTAACCCCAGTATTGAGTCATCGACGTATTGTGCTTTTATGTAGGTTACACGTTTGAGGAAGGAGAACATTTGGATTGTGGATTCAGGTTGCTCACGCCACATGACCGGTAACAAAGATTGGTTCTCCTCCCTCTCTTTTGTGTCACGTGTAGAGAATGTTACTTTTGCCGATAATTCTTAAACTCCTATAATTGCTAAGGGTTCGGTTAGAGTAAATGATCACTACACTTTGAAGGATGTGGCACTTGTCAAAAATTTGAAATACAACTTGCTTTCTATTGCACAATTGCTAGATGAAAACCTAGAAATTATTTTCAATAAAAACTGCTGCAGAGTTGTAGGTTCAAATAGTGAGCTTATTTTTAACATGTCTCGGTTTGGAAGAGTTTTTAAAGCTGATTTTGATATGTCTTCCTCTAAGCATAGGTGTCTAGTTGCTAATGATTCAAAGGACTTATATTTTTGACATCGTAGACTTGGTCACGTAGGCTTTGATCACCTAACGCGTGTTAGTGCTCTTGATCGCATATGTGGGCTGCCTAAGCTTAAAGGGGACAATGAAATTGTGTGCTCTTCTTGTAGACATGCTAAGATGGTTGCAGGTTCACAAACTCCTCTCACAATGATCATGACAACTGAACCATGTCAACTTTTGCATCTTGACACTGTAGGACCTTCACGTGTTCAATCCTTCGGAGGTAAATGGTATGTTCTTGTTATTGTTGGTGATTATTCTAGATACTCTTGGGTTTACTTTATGGCGTCTAAGAATGAAGTTTTTAGTCACTTTAGAACTTTATTTCTTAGATCAATTGATTACCCAGGATCTTTAAAAGAAATTAGAAGTAATAATGGAACTGAATTTAAAAATCAATCTTTTGATCACTTTTGTGCTGAATATAGAATAGATCATCAATTCTCTTCACCATATGTACCTCAACAAAATGGCGTTGTAGAAAGAAAGAACAAAACCTTAGTTGAGATGACTAGGACTATGCTTGATGAATATCAAACTCCTAGGAAATTTTGGGCTGATGCGTTAGCAACCGCTTGTTATGTCTCAAATCGTGTTTTCTTGCGTGCTAAGCTAGGTAAAACACCATATGAGCTTCGGTTTGGACATAGGCCTAGTGTTACACACTTTCGGGTCTTTGGTTGCAAATGCTTTGTTAAGAAACATGGTAATCTTGATAAGTTTGAACCTCGATCCATTGATGGCATGTTTCTTGGTTATCCATCTCATACTAGAGGATACCGTGTGCTTTTACTTGACACTAACAAAATTGTGGAGACTTGTGAAGTGTCTTTTGATGAAGCTAGCCCAGGTACTAGCTCTGGTGTTGCAGGACCAGATCCCTATCCTCAGGGGGAGGGTATTTTCGAAGATCAAGAAGAGCCGATGATACTGCCTAGTAGTTCCGAAGTTGACACGTGTCCAGCTCCGGACATTGAACAAGCTCCGGCTATCACCTATGCTGGTCCTGATTGTCCACAAGTCACAAGCTCATCAATCTACGATGAACCTAATGAAGAAGAAGCTTGTAAGACATCTGTTCCCCTACGTTTTTACAAAGATCATCCCCCACAACAGATGATTGGAAGCTTGCACGAACGAGTCACACGGTCCAGGTTTTGCGATCCAAACTCTTATGCTCATTCTGCTTTTGTTGCTTCTTTTGAACCCAAAGATATATCACACGCACTCACTAATGAATCTTAGATTATTGTCATGCAAGAAGAGTTAGAAAATTTTGAAAGAAATAATGTTTGGAAACTTGTACCTCCACCTCAAGGTCACACTTTAATTGGAACTAAATGGGTATATAAAAATAAACAAAGTGGGGATGGGGTTGTGGTTAGGAATAAGGCTAGGTTGGTTGCTCAAGGTTTCACTCAAGTTGAAGGTCTAGATTTTGATGAAACTTTTGCTCCTATCGCTAGATTAGAAGCCATAAGAATTTTGTTAGCTTTTGCAGCATCTAAAGATTTTAAGCTATATCAAATGGATGTTAAAAGTGCTTTTCTTAATGGCTACATAGATGAGGAGGTTTATGTCAAACAACCACCGGGTTTTGAAAAACCAAATTTTCCTAATCATGTTTACAAACTATCCAAAGCCTTATACGGTCTCAAACAAGCCCCTAGAGCATGGTATGATAGGTTAAAAACATTCTTACTTGAAAAGGGGTTTACCATGGGAAAGGTTGATAAAACTCTTTTTGTGCTTAAACATGGCAATGACTCATTATTCTTTCAAGTGTATGTGGATGATATTATCTTTGGTTGTGCTTCTCATGATCTTGTGTCCAAGTTTTCAGCAATGATGAGTTCCAAATTTGAAATGAGTATGATGGGTGAACTCACTTACTTTTTGGGGCTGCAAATCAAGCAAACCAAGGAGGGTACCTTTGTGCATCAAACAAAGTATACCAAAGACCTCCTAAGGTGCTTCAACATGGACAAAAGCAAGCCTCTTCGGACACCAATGGGAACAGCAACAACACTTGAACTTGATGAAGATGGTGAATTTGTGAATCAAAAAGAATATAGAAGCATGATCAGATCACTTTTGTACCTCACGGCATCAAGACCGGACATACAATTCAGCGTATGTCTTTGTACACGGTTTCAAGCTTCCCCACGTGCTTCACATAGTCAAGTCATCAAAAGGATTCTCAGGTACTTGCATGGAACTCAAGAATTTGGCATTTTTCTTCCCTCTTCCTCAACCGTTACTTTGAAAGCTTTTACGGATGCTGATTTTGGGGGTTGTAGGATTGATAGGAAAAGTACTTCTGGTGCTTGTCATTTTCTTGGTAATTCTCTTGTTGCTTGGTCCTCTAGAAAACAAAATTCAGTTGCTCAATCCACAGTCGAATCTTAATATGTAGCTGCTGCTAGTGCTTGCTCACAAATTCTTTGGATTGTTCAAACACTTAAGGACTATGGGGTTGATCTAGATAGTGTTCCACTGTTCTGTGATAACACTAGTGCCATTTGCATTGCTAAAAACCCCATGCAACATTCTAGAACTAAGCACATTTACATTAGGTATCACTTTCTCCGAGATAATGTTGAAAAAGGAAACATTGTGCTTCACCATGTAGATACCGAACAACAATTGGCTGACATTTTTACAAAACCTATGGATTTCACTCGTTTTTGTTACATTCGTAGTGAAATAGGGGTTATGCATCCTCACGGCTTAAATTGAGGGGGAGTTTTGGAAACTTGGGAAGTCTATGTGTGAATCTGAAATTAAAATAATATGAGCATAGTATTTCATACATATATGACTTTGTGATTCCTTTTACATGCTGAAAGTTCTTACTACATTACTCGTGTTATACATTTTGTAGTTTTTGCTATGTCTAGTAATTGGAATGATTACTTACACTAAATCTGGTCATGGTCGAACTTTCTTGCTGTTTTGAACTTGTTGCATGCTCACAGATGCTTTTAATCATAAAGAATTAATCAAGTAATCAACTCACATGTTGAGTTTTTATGAACAAATATAAATTGAGAAAAGATCAAGAGAATATGCATGCATCGCACTTCTTTTTTTTGAGATGGCTTATCATTGCACTTAGATATGAACATGGAAGAAGTTGTGTATGACTAAAACCATGTCCTTAAGCTTCTGATTGTCAAATGGCATAGGCTTGGCTTGGTTGGTTAGAATAAGGCAGATGCGCATATAATCTCTTGCAAATATCATATGATCTAAATTTGTGTTTTGAAAAATAATAAAATGCAGCAACTAGTGTCATGTTTTCAAGTTATGAAATAGTTAAGTTTGTGAGATCATGACTTGCTTAAAATTGAAAATTACATATGATCTCTAGCATGGCTTACACTACTTTATGTATTTCATTGATGTGATAATGTAAGGTACTTGATAGTATGACTTGGATGAGCTTTGTTTATATGTATATGTTATAATATGCTCATAACAACTAAAGGGGGAGAGATAATTTGTTTATATGCTCATAACTTGTTGAATACATTGTCAAAGGGGGAGAGATAAGCATGAAGAGAAAGAGAATATGTGCATAAGGAGAGATAATAAAGTGGGAGAGATAATATGGGATAATTTTTGGGATAATTTTTGCTTTTCTTCTCATTTTATTTCCGATTTACAAAGGGGGAGAAATTGTCTTCAAAACTTTTAATGAGAATAAGCCAATGTTCAGATTTTAAGTGGTGTTGCCAATGCATTCATCAAGGGGGAGATTGTAAGACCTATGTGTGCTGAATACATTAGTTTGTAGTGAATATACTTGCTTTGATGATAAAAGTTTTGAATATCACCAAAACACCTTTTTATCAAGGTCCGACTCTAGGTCTGAGCTACAGCAAGGTCCGACGGTAGGTCCGGCTTGGTTTGGGTAGCTCCGGTCACGTTCGATGCTAGGTCCGACTAGCTCCAGGCTCCGGTGAGTTTTTTCTTTAGCTCCGACATGTCTTTGATAGCTCCGGCGTGTTTTTGCTAAGCTCCGAGTTGATTTTTCTAGCTCCGGCTTTTGGGTTTACTAGTTCCGACTAGTTCTAGTTAGCTCCGGCGCTAGGTCCTGCTAGTTTTGTAAGCTCCGGCGGGAGCTTGGTTGTACTAGTTTTGGTAAGCTCCGGCGCTAGGTTCTACTATCTTTTATTAGCTTCGGCTCAAGGTCCGGGTTGCTCTGGCAAGGTCTAGAACTTGACCGTAGTGCTTCTGCTTTTCATTTGCAATGTTTCGTACTTGCTTTACATTGTTGGAAAGATTGTTTAGTATTCATTTGCTAAGTTTTTGGTGCGTTTTGGATGATATGGCTGATATCGTTTTGCTATGCTTTGCAACATGCTTATGTGAGGTTCTCACGTAAGGTGTTGTGTTCGGAATTAACTTGAGTCATGTCAAGGACTTTGGCTCGTATGGATTGGTTGTTTATTCATGT
The DNA here is from genome assembly GCA_036927565.1 of Tuctoria greenei. NCBI lineage: Eukaryota > Viridiplantae > Streptophyta > Magnoliopsida > Poales > Poaceae > Tuctoria > Tuctoria greenei. The sequence goes on from JAYESD010000006.1 coordinate 159,213,883, forward strand.
GCAGGTGTTGCTTGAGTTCAAGACATGGCTAGTGACGGGATCCATTGGACTGGTCTCAGGGAGGAGATGAGGTTCCAACAACCAAATTCAGGAGGAATTGTGGTTGAGCTGATCAGGAGGTTGCGCAACATGATTGAATCAAGAACAATGCATATGAAGGTATCGTGGACGTCATTGGAAGATGTTTTCACGTGTGCAAGGAGTGCATGTACATGGCTACATGGTTCCGGGATGTGATGAAGAGATGTGGACGTAATGAATTGGTCGGAAAGGTCCAACCGACTAGGTTATGAACTCAGGCTGCGGCTGAGTCGGGTTTGACTCAAATATGGAAAGATTTGAGTTGGTTATGATAGGATTTTGTGTGGATCACGAATTTTAGTTGTTTAGGAATGTGGTATACGTTCCTAAGGTGTATGTAAGTCTTAAGATTGCTTCTATCTGCGTATATAATAATCTTGAGCAATTATGGAAAGTTACGATTTGAGATTTGAGTAGGATTGGAGTCCTTGTTGATATTGGGTTGGCCTAAGGGCTGGTTATATAAGCAAGGGAGCCCAGAGCTTGTGGTGCACGACTTTGGGGCTGTTCCGCTTGTGTTCTATTGAATAAAATTCGTAGTTTGAAGGAACTTTTATGCCTTGTTCGTCCGACTTTTTCCAGACAAGTTTTACTCGTCGAGTTTCTGGACAGCACTACCTTTCGTCGGTGGTTTTATCATAACTCGAGTTTTACAGATCCAATTGACGTAATTCTGTTTGGGTTATCTTCACAACTTGATTTTCTATCATATGTCAAAATTTCACGGTCAATGGATTTTTGGTTTATGATCTACACGAGTTTCTTTGCAGTGTTCCAGAACTGTTTTTTCTCGGGTAGGGCAGATTGACCATTGTTTGATCTTTCGATCATAACTTGACTTTTTGTCGACGGATTTGAGTGATTCCTTTTGTGTTGTCTTCGTGACTTGATTCTCTCTGATATTCATCACTTTTGTCATGGTGAAACACATTTAGATTAGTCTCACACACGATTTCTTTAAGAGATCGTTTTTCTGCCGAAGGGGTTGGGGTTTAATTGTTTCCGCTGCGTAAGATTTTTAAATCTACCATTCACCCCCCCTCTGGTAGCTTTTCACGTGCTCTTCGATCCTACACAAATCAAGCAAACCAAGGAAGGTACCTTTGTGCATCAAACAAAATATACAAGAGACCTTCTCAAGCGCTTCAACATGGACAAAAGCAAGCCTCTTCGGACACCAATGAGCACAACAACAACACTTGAGCTTGATGAAGATGGTGAACTGGTTGACCAAAAAGAATATTGAAGCATGATCGGATCACTTTTGTATATCACGGCATCAAGACCGGACAACACTTCAGCGTATGTCTTTGTGCAAGATTTCAAGCCTCCCCACGAGCTTCACATCGTCAAGCCGTCAAACGTATTCTCAGGTACTTACATGAAACTCAAGAATTTGGCATTTTTCTTTCATCGTCCTCAACTGTTTCCTTGAGAGCTTTTTCCGATGCTGATTTCAGAGGTTGTAGGATTGATAAGAAAAGTACTTCTGGTACTTGTCATTTTCTTGGTAATTCATTTGTTGCTTGGTCCTCTAAAAAACAAAACTCAGTTGCTCAATCCACAGCCGAATCTCAATATGTAGCTGCTGCTAGTGCTTGCTCACAAATGTTTTGGATTGTTCAAACAATTAAGGACTATGGGGTTGATCTAGATAGTGTTCCACTGTTTAGTGATAACACTAGTGCCATTTGCATTGCTAAAAACCCCATGCAACATTCTAGAACTAAGCAAATTGATATTAGGTATCACTTTCTCCGTGATAATGTTGAAAAAGGAAACATTGTGCTTCACCATGTAGATATCAAACAACAATTGGCTGACATTTTTACAAAATCTTTGGATTTCACTCGTTTTTGTTTCATTCGTAGTGACATAGGGGTTATGCATCCTCATGGCTTACATTGAGGGGGAGTTTTGAAACTTGAGAAGTCTATGTGTGAATCTGAAACTAAAATAATATAAGCATAGTATTTCATACATATATGACTTTGTGATTCCTTTTACATGTTGAAAGTTCTTACTACATTACTCGTGTTATACATTTTGTAGTTTTTGCCATGTCTAGTAATTGGAATAATTACTTACACTAAATCTGGTCATGGTCGAACTTTCTTACTATTTTGAACTTGTTGCATGCTCACAAGTGCTTTTAATCATAAAGAATTAATCAAATAATCAACTCACATGTTGAGTTTTTATGAACAAATATAAATTGAGAAAATATCAAGAGAATATGCATGCATTGCACTTCTTCTTTTGAGATGGCTTATCATTGCACTTAGATATGAACTTGAAAGAAGTTGCGTATGACTAAAACCATGTCCTTAAGCTTCTGATTGTCAAATGACATGGGCTTGGCTTGGTTGGTTAAAATAAGGCAGATGCGCATATAATCTCTTGCAAATATCATATGATCAATATTTGTGCTTTGAAAAATAATAAAATGCAGCAACAACTGTCATGCTTTCAAGTTTTGAAATAGTTAATTTTGTGAGATCATTACTTGCTTAAATTGAAAATTACACTTAATCTCTAGCATGGCTTACACTACTTTATGTATCTCATTGATGTGATAGTGAAAGTTACTTGATAGTATGACTTTGATGAGATTTGTTCTATATGTATATGTTATAATGTGCTTATAACAATTAAAATTTCTCTTTTGTACCTTGTTGAATACATTGTCAAAGGGGCAGAGATAATAAGTGAATTTTTAAAGATAAGTATGCAAGGGGGAGAAATTGATTACACATTGCACATATTCACAATTGTTTTGGCACAATTCTTCTCATGGGGAGAATTTGTTTTTCTTCTTATTTTATTTCTATTTTACAAAGGGGGGGAAATTGTTTTCAAAACTTTTAATGTGGATAAGCCAATGTTCGGATTTTAAATGGTGTTGCCAACGCACCCATCAAGGGGGAGATCGTGAGACCTATGTGTGCTGAATACATTGGCTTGTTCTGAATACATTGGCTTTGATGATATAAGTTCTGAAATTCTGCCAAAATACCCTTTTTAGCAAGGTCCGACTCTAGGTCCGAGCTCTAGCAAGGTCCGACGATAGGCACGGCTTGTTTTGGTTAGCTCCGGCAAGGTCCGACGTAATGTCTGACTTGCTTTGGCTAGGTCTGACTTCTTTGTCTAGGTCCGACTAGCTTTGGTTAGCTCCGGTGCTAGGTCCTACTAGCTTTGGTCAGCTACGGCGCTAGGTCCAACTAGTTTTGGTATGCTCCGGCGCTAGGTTATACTATCTTTGGTAAGCTCCGGCTCAAGCTCCGGTTAGCTTTGGCAAGATTCGGAACTTGATCGCAATGTTCCTGCTTTTGCTGCGAAATATTTCGAACTTAGTTTACATTGTTGGAAAGATTGCTTAGTATTCATTTGCTATGTTTTTGGTGCATTTTAGTTGATATGTTGATATTGTTTAACTTTGGTTTTGCAACATGCTTATGTGAAGTGCTCACGTAAGGTGTTGTGTTTGGAACTAATTTGAGTCAAGTCGTGGACTTAGGCTCGTACGGATTGGTTGTTTATTCATGTGCAGGTGTTGCTTGAGTTCAAGACATGGCTGGTGACGGGATCCATTGAACTAGTCCTAGGGAGAAGATGAGGTTCAACAACCATGTTTGGGAGGAATTATGGTTGAGTTGATCGGGAGGTTGCGCAACATGTTTGAATCGAGAACGATGCATATGAAGGTATCGTGGACGTCGTTGGAAGATTTTTGCACACATGAAAACAGTGCGTGGATGTGGCTACATGGTTCCGAGGCGTGATGAAGAGATGTGGACGTAAATAATTGGTCGGAATGGTCCAACCGACTAAGTCGTGTTTGACTCAAATATGGAAAGTTTTGAGTTGGTTATGTTAGTGAAATGGAGACAGGCGAGATAAAAGTGCATCTTCCATTGATGACAAAGGGACACACACGGCCCGAGTAGGAGGAGGTGCAAAAATTAATTGCGGCCGCGGTGGTGCAGAGACGCGTGCGACCGGCGTGCGACCTTTCATTTTCTCGAGGCAGTTTCGAAGTCCCATCGTCCCCATCAATGCACAAAATGAACCGCTCCATCATCGACTCCGCACAGACCTTATATAAGGTGTGCCATAAATTCTCCACAAGCGCATCTCTCCTTTTGCATCTATTTCTCCTTTTCTTCATCTTCTCCATGCCAGCGATCCACCATGGCCAATGTTCTGCCGCCAAGCCTACCGAGGGAGCCACCGTAAAAGAAATATTTCTGCGACTCCCCCGAGAGGCTCAAGAATGACCTGCGCCTCGTGATGGCACGAGAGGCGTATAACAATACGTCTCATGCTATGAGTTCCTTGGGTCTGGGTACCCTTCCAGAGTTGTAATGTGTACCACCGGCTACTACCTCTACGCCCTCACGGGTGTGGCCGATCATCTCGACACTCTGCTCGAGTTGATGGCACAGGAGCTTGGCGCCGAGGGCCGCAGTAACGTGGTGGTGGCGACGGTGAGGAACCTCGATCTCCAGGTTGCACCGCCGGAGCAGCCGGAGCAGTCAGTCCAGGCTCCTTGTGCACAAGCTCTTGTTGCACTGTCGGAGTCGCCACCAGAGCCTCTGTCGTAGGAGGAGGAGTAGGATTTAGTTTTTCTTTTGTTTTTTCGTTGATGTTGTTTTTCTTTTCTTGTGTCTTCTTATACCTTTTTCTTGTGTTTTTCTTATACTCTGTCGTAGGAGGAGTAGGAGGAGCCGAGTCATGTCACATCCTCGATGAAGCGAGCTTGTCTTGTTTGCCCTTATCAGAGACTATCTCCTTTGCGTTCGTCTATCTCGTATTTGAGTTTCTTACGTAGTGTATTTAGGTTTTTTAAAATTTTAAATAGTACATCTTGCATGAAGTTCAACTCATAGAACACATGCAATCAAAATATGGCACATATCCGTCACATATTGTCATACACATATCATCACACATATGTATATCATCACATAAATTAAACGCTACCTCCAAAGCTAAAGAAGTCGTCCTCATGCCTTGGTTCAGGCACAGGTAGGTGTGGCGATAGAGTATGAGCCTCCGTTGCTGATCCATGTGATACAAAAGTGTAGTTAGACACGTATATAGCTTCAAAAGTATGTTTTTACTAAATTTACTTAATTGATCTAGAATTGAGCGAATGGAAGCACAATCAAGTAAGTTTGGTTATGTTGTGCTATAGATCCAATTATATTTGGCTAAGTATACCAAATTTGGCCAAGTTAGGTTAGATGTAACTAAGTTTGACAGTATTTGACTAAGTTATGCTAAGTTTATCTAAATTTGGCTAAGTTGTACTAAATTTAGCTAAGTTTAATTAAGTTTGGCTAAGTTTGACTAAATTAGCTAAACTTTTTATATTTGGGCAAGTATAATTGTAGGATAAAAGAGCACGTGAAAAGTTACTAGAAGGGGGTGAATGGTAGATTAAAATGTTTTCAGCGGAAGTAACAAAAACCCCTCGGCGGAAAAATAATTTGATAAAGAAACAATGTGTGCGACTAATCTAAACATTAGTGGTATAGATTGTGAAGAATCAGGTCTTGAAGAAGTCACAATAAGAATCACAAAAAACTGTCAAAAAAAATTCAAGTTATGATTTAAAGATCAAACAAGGGTCAATATGTTTTATCCGAGTAAAAAAACAGATCTACAACACTGCAAAGAAACTCGTGTAGATCAGAAACCACAAATTCAATGATTGTGAAATTTTCAAAGATGATAGATAATAAAGTTGTAAAGACAGCCCAAAAGAAATCACATCAATTGGATCTGTAAAACTCGAGATATGATAAAAACACCGATGCAATGTAGTGCTGTGCAGAAACTCAATGAAAAAACTTGTCTGAAACAAGTCGGACAAACAAGGCACAAAAGCTCCTTTAAACTATGAATTTGATTGTTCAAAACATAAGAGGAACAATACAAAGTCATCTCATCACGAGCTCTAGCCTCCCTAGCTTATCTAACCAGCCCTAAGGCCAACCCAATCCTAATTAAGACTCTAATCCTACTCAGTTTCAACCGAAACTTTCCATAACTGCTCAAGACTCTTCCATACGCAGATATAAGCAATCTTAAGACTTCCAAACACCTTAAGAATGTCATAAACATTCCCAAAACAACTCAATTTTGTGACCCGCATGAAATCTAACCAAAACAAATTTAAAACATTCTATAAACGAATCATAATCATCTTTGTCGTAGCCTGAGCCAAAATATAGCTCGGTTGTACCATTCCAACCATATATTCACTTCCATATCTCTTCATCATGCCTTGAAACAATGTTGCCATGCCCATGCACCCCTTGCACACGTGCAAAAACTTTCCAATGATGTCCACAATATCTTCATATGCATTGTTCTTGACTCAAACATGATGTGCGACCTCCCGATCAACTCAACCACAATTCCTCCCGAACTTAGTTGTTGAACCTTATCTTCTCCCTAAGACTAGCTCAATGGATCCCGTCACCAGCCATGTCTTGATCTCAAGTAACATCTGCACATGAACAAACAACCAATTCTTCTGAACACAAGTCCTCGACTTGACTCACATTAGTCCCATAACCACAACACCTTATGTGAGCACCTCACATAAGCATGTTGCAAACATAGCAAGATAATGTCCACTATGACCAGTCAAAACACATCAAAAACTTAGTAAAAAAATACTAAGCAAATCTTTCCATGAGTGTAAAGCAAGTTTGAAACATTGCAAACGAAAAACATAGCAGCCGCACGGTTATTTCAGCACATAGAAAGATCGGACAGTCCAAAATAGCAGCTATGCATTGTACAATAAAAGTTTGGATGGTGCAAAATGTGTTTCTCAAGTATATTCAAAACTTTGCATGTAAACCTTCACGTTTAACATTATTGCCAATGTATTCAGCACACATAGGTCTTACAATCTCCACCTTGATGAATGCATTGGCAACACCACTTAAAATCCGAACATTGGCTTATTTACATGAAAGGTTTTGAAAACAAATTTCTCCCTCTTTTGAAAATAAAAAATCAAATGAGAAAGAAGTTTCAAAAACAAATTTTCCCATAGTGTGACATATTGCAACCTCTATACGTATTTCTCCCTCTTTGACAATGTATTCAGCAAGGTTCAAAAGAGAAATTTCAATTGTTATGAGCATATTATCACATATACATATAAAATAAAGCTTATCCAAGTCATACTATCAAGTAACTTACACTATCACATTAATGAGATACATAAAGTAAGTAAGACATGCTAGAGATCAAGTGTAATTTTTTAATTTAAGCAAGTCATGATCTCAGAAACTTAACTATTTCAAAATCTGAAAGCATGGCACTTGTTGCTGCATTTTTAATATTTTTCAAAGCACAAATTCAGATCATATGACATTTGCAAGAAATTATATGCCGCATCTGTATTATTTTAACCAACCATGTCAAGCCTATGTCATCTAACAATCAGAAGCTTAAAGACATGGTTTTAGTCATGCACAATTTCTTCGAAGTTCATATCTAACACTACAAGAATCAAGCAATTGGACGTCAGGGATCTTATGATCGTCGGGATCGTCGCTTTTAAATACACTAAAAACATCGGGCATCTGAAAACCTATGGCCAAATATTAAGATGTCGGGACAACTATGTAACCCGACAGCTATATATTTAAAATGGTTGGTAGCGCTTTAGTGGCCGACGGCTGTAGAGGAGGTCCGCGTGGCTGACATAAAGATGTTGGGATATGAAAAAAGGCTGACGAGCGTAGAACTAAAACCATCGAGGTCCATGGCCGGCGTATACGTGTGGGCCCCGCAACTGCATGCGCCCAACTCACCTCTTTTTTTATTTGCCGTCGCCACTTAACATTTCCCCACCCACACCATTCGACTCTTTTATATTCCTAACCCTAGCCACCCACACAAGTACCCCACCCAGCCACCGCTAACTCCATCCCCACTCGCGAACCCGGCCGACGGCGCGCCTCCACTCGTCGGCCGCCCGTCCTCATCGGAGTGGCAGCGCCTCCGTTCGTCCCTCCAACCGCAGCCCAGATCTGGCGTCGGAGTGGTGGCTTCTCCGTGGCCGTTCATCCGTCGGCGGGTGGTGGTGCCTTCGCGGCCGTCCGCCTGTCACCGATTGGTGCACCATTCTACGGTCGTTCGTCCGCGTCGGAGTGGTGGCACCTCGCTCCGTCCCCACGTCGACGGGTAGTGTGCCAGTCCGCGACCGTTGTTGGCTGTCTCTCCTACAGCGGCTCAGATCCAGCATTGGAGTGGTGACGCCTCCCTCCATCGCACCTTCGTCGTGGCCCAGATCCGACCTCTCACAGCCGCCACCCCACTGACGCCCGTGGCCCAAATCTGCTCCGTTCCAACGCTCACTTACATTTACTCCGCCCCCAGTTCTAGCAACCAACTCCGAGGCCCCCACGGCGACACTCATTCCGACGCCCACCTCTGAGGCCGCTGTCGAGTTACGGCCACCACTGCGCTATGTTGGAGCTTGTGTTTATATTTTTTTCCTGTGAGCAGATTTGTTTGATATTGTGGGGGAGATAGATTGTTGAGACATATGCTTGAATAATGATTCTTTTTGTGCTCATATTTTTGGTATCGAGAAAGATTGTGTAAAAGCGATATCTGCTTGAATAATGATTCTGCTTGAATAATGCTTTGTGTTCATCTTGCATGTTTGTGTTCATCTGGATATAGAGATCTCATTAAATAAGAACTAAAGCAGTAGAGTAAAAGTGGATGGCGGTTTAAGAAAAAAAACTAAAGGTGTCGGCCTGATCTGGGGAACCGATGGTCTTACGTGCGATAAAAGCGTCGGGTCTGCCACCGACGTCTTTAGATATTAAATGTGTCGGTGCTGTAAATTGACGGTTTTAAGCAATAAAGGCGTCAGTACCAGTTAAAAATGTCAAATCTAAGTCGTCGGTTATGAATGTCAGTTTACCGACGTATATACATTAAATACGTCGGTTTCTTTAGGTTACCAACGCCTATACAACCGACGGCATTTTGCCCGATTTTTGTAGTGTAAGTGCAATGATAAGCCATCTCAAAAGAAGAAGTGTGATGCATGCATATTCTATTTATCTTTTCTCATTTTTCTATTTGATCATAAAAACTTAACGTGCGAGTTGATTACTTGATTATTTCTTTATGATTAAAAGCACTTGTGAGCATGCAACAAGTTCAAAATAGAAAGTAAGTTTGATCATGACCAGATTTAGTGTAAGTAATTATTCCAATTACTAGTCATGGCAAAAACTACAAAATGTATAACACAAGTAATGTAGTAAGAACTTTTTGCATGTAAAAGGAATCACAAAGTCATATTATATAAAATAGTATGCACATATTATTTTAAATTCAGATTCACAAATAGACTTCTCAAGTTTAAAAACTCCCCCTACATTTAAGTCATGAGGATGCATAACCCCTATTTCACTACGAATGAAACAAAAACGAGTGAAATCCAAAGGTTTTGTAAAAATGTCAGCCAATTGTTTTTCGATTTCTACATGGTGAAACATAATGTTTCCTTTTTCAACATTATCACGGAGAAAGTGATACCTAATGTCAATGGGCTTTGTTCTAGAATATTGCATGGGATTTTTAGCAATGCAAATGGCGCTAATGTTATCACAAAATGGTGGAACACTATCTAGATCAGCTCCATAGTCCTTAATTGTTTGAACAATCCAAAGAATTTGTGAGCAAGCGCTAGCAGCAGCTACATATTTAGATTCAGTCGTGGATTGTGCAACTGAATTTTGTTTTCTAGAGGACCAAGCAACAAGTGAATTACCAAGAAAATGACAAGCACCCGAAGTAGTTTTCCTATCAATCCTATAGCCCCCAAAATCAACATCTGAAAAAGCTTTCAAAGTAACAGTTGAGAAAGAAGGAAGGAAAATGTCAAATTCTTGAGTTCCATGTAAGTACTTGAGAATCCTTTTGACGCTTGACGATATGAAGCACATGGGGAAGCTTGAAATCATGCACAAAGACATACACTAAATTGTATGTCTGGTATTGATGTCGTGAGGTACAAAAGTGACCCGATCATGCTTTGATATTCTTTTTGATCTGCAAGTCTACCATATTCATTAAATTCAAGTGTCATTGTTGTACCCATTGGTGTCCGAAGGGGCTTGCTTTTGTCAATGTTGAAGCGCTTAAGAACGTCTTTCGTATACTTTGTTTGATGCACAAAAGTACCCTTCTTGGTTTGCTTCATTTGCAGCCCCAAAAAGTATGTGAGTTCTCCCATCATACTCATCTCAAATTCTAAACTCATCATAGTTGGACCGTGTAACTTGTTCGTGCAAGCTTCCAATAATTTGTTGTGGAGGACGACTTTTTAGGACGCTGAGGGGAGTAGACACTTCACAAGCTCCTTCTTCTTCATGTTCATCACATATTGAAGAAGTTGTGGCTTGAGGACGATCTGTACCAGCTGTAGTAGTTGTTGGTGCTGGTAGTGGTGCAAATCAGCAGCGTGAGCAACATCGTTTGCTTCTGACTTTTCGGACAGCAGCACCACTTCTTCGTCTTCTTCGATGAAAATACTCTCCCCTGAGGATATGGATCTGGACTTGCAATATTAGACCTAGTACATGGGCTAGCTTCATCAAAAGAAACCTCACAGGTCTCCACAATTTTGTTAGTGTCAAGTAAAAGCACACGGTGGCCTCTAGTATGAGATGGATAACCAAGAAACATACCATCAACAGATCTAGGTTCAAATTTATCAAGATTACCATGTTTCTTAACAAAGCATTTACAACCAAAGACCCGAAAGTGTGTGACACTAGGCCTATGTCCAAACCGAAGTTCCTATGGTGTTTTTCCTATCTTAGCACGCAAGAAAACACGATTTGAGACATAACAAGCGGTTGCAATTGCATCAGGCCAAAATTTCCTATGAGTTTGATATTCATCAAGCATAGTCCTAGCCAACTCAACTAAGGTTTTGTTCTTTCTCTCTATGACACCATTCTATTGAGGTACATAGGGTGAAGAAAATTGATGATCTATTCTATTTTCAGCACAAAAGTGATCAAACGATTGATTTTTAAATTCGGTTTCATTATCACTTCTAATTGCTTTTAAAGATCCTGGGTGATCAATTGATAATATAAGAAATAAAGTTCTAAAGTGGCTAAAAGCTTCATTCTTAGATGTCATAAAGTAAACCCAAGAGCATCTAGAATAATTATCAATAATCGCAAGATCATACCATTTACCTCCAAAAGATTAAACACGTGAAGGACCTATGGTGTCAAGGTGTAAAAGTTGTGCTGGTGCTATTGTCATGGTTATTGTGAGTGGAGCATGTGAACCTACAACCATCTTAGCATTTATGCAATCAAGAGCACTAACACGCGTGAGATGGTCAAAGCCTACGTGACCAAGTCTACGATGCCATAAATATAAGTCTTTTGAATCATTAGCAACTAGACACCTATGCTTAGAGAATGATATATCAAAATTAGCTTTAAAAACTTCTCCAAACCGAGACATGCTAAAAATGAGCTCACTATTTGAATCTACAACCTAGCAGCAATTTTTAATGAAGATAATTTCCAGATTTTCATCTAGCAATTGTGAAACAGAAAGCAAGTTGTATTTCAAATTTTTAACAAGTGTCATGTATTTCAAAGTGTAGTGATTATTAACTCTAACCAAACCCTTAGCAATTATAGGAGTTGAAGAATTATCGGCAAAAGTAACATTCTTTACACGTGACACAAACGAGAGGGAGGAGAACCAATCTTTGTTACCGGTCATATGGCATGAGCAACCTGAATCCACAATACAAATGTTCTCCTTACTCAAGCGTGTAACCTACATAGAAGCACAATACGTTGATGACTCAATATTGGGGTTAGTCAAAATATATTTAGGAATCCAGTATTGAGTCACACGACGCTCGGCAGGAATAACACGCGAAAGCTGAGATAAAACAGCAGGTTTATAAGTCAAAGTTTGAGAATTCTTGTACCCGACTATTGACCTACGAGTTGTTACATGTGTAGCACGAAAAACTATAGGTTTGGAGCAAACTTTGCATGTTTTTGACTCATAACAGCAGGTTGCATGTTCCTGACATTCGGTTTAGCATGTGCTGCAAATTTTGCATCGGAATTATGAGATCTAGCTTGCATTCTTTCCTTTTTCTGTTGTTTAGCTAGTCTATAACAAAAATCTATGACATGGCCATCTGTACCACAGTATGTACAATGAAATTGAACTTTGTGTTCATGTGTAGATGAGCAAACAACATGTTTGTTTGAAACTGAATGAGACAACACTCCTGCAGATTTGAAAACCACTTTTTTTAGGAGCTATTTGAATCAAACCACTTCCTAATAACTTTACAATTTTAGGTGGATGTGCCTTAGCATTAGCATGGGAATCAAAACCTAAAGAAGTTTTATCATTACATGATTTAGAGGAATTCAGCAGCAAGTTCAAATTCTTATTCCCATTACAAAACTGCTCTAGTGTCCTATATATGTCATCAAGTTTCTTAGACAAGTCTAGGCAGTTTTCACATGAAGTTTTTCCTTTTAGTTTGCAATTAGAACAATATTTAACTTCATGAGAATGTAAAGCATTGTTCAATATAGAAATCTCATTCATAGCATCATGTAGTTTCTTAACAAGATAATCACAAGTAGAACAATGCTAATCAATTGTAGAACAACATGCACCTTTCAAGTTTTTATCATTAAGTCAAGATAATATCCACTATGATCAGCCAAAACACATAAAAAACTTATTAAAATAATACTAAGAAAATCTTTCCGTAAGTGTAAAGCAAGTTTGAAACATTGCAAATGAAAAACATAGCAGCCACATGATTATTTTAGCATATAGAAAGATCAGACTGTCCAAATAGCAGCTATGCATTGTACAATAAAAGTTCAGATAGTGCAAAATGTGTTTCTCAAGTATATTCAAAACTTTACATGTAAACCTTCACATTTAACATAATTACCAATGTATTCAGCACACATATGTCTCACAATAATTTATTTGTGCTCCTGAAGAAGGCACATGTGGCTCCATCTGCGGCTGCCACGAGGTAATGGCAATCTGTTGCCCATGATGTTAGCCTAAGGCCTGTGATTGCAAATGTATCACTAAAATGTTATAGAAATTAAGTAATATAAACTACTTACTTGCATCGTCGCTTGCATCTGTGCTAGGTAATTCGCATGGTACTCCTCTCTCGACTTGGCCAGAGCCTTAACCTTCTGCAGCCTTGTTTGGGTCTACCTAAGCTCCTCTTGCATAATCTGGAGCTCTAGATCCGGCCAACAAAGACCGTGATAAGATCCCCTTGAAAGCCTTGCCTCCTTTGAGTCGACAACTCCATCGAAATATGGCAAACCTACAAAAAAGTAAAGATTAAGAGTAAGCTTTTATAGCTCGAATTCACAAAAATTTAAAAGTTCACATCACATCGTACATGGGATTTTTGCCTCTGCTTGCATACACAACACTGGCGTCAATTAGTGCATTTTCCCAATCATAGCCTTCGTTGTCAATCTTCACTGTCTCATTTCTCCTACAAATACAAGCAAACTGTGTAAACTTATAATAACAATATTAATTAGAATTCATCACTTGGTCGTTCACCGATCTTGTGTTTTAGTGGATATATGTTACTAGCATAAATATACTATGAATATATTTATATATATATATATATATATGTATTCTTTACCATGCATTTAGGCAGACATATATGTCTATCAGGACCATACGTATGGCCTCGGTAGTTTGCAGCTTTCGCGATGCCTCCTGTTGGTCTGGCGACTCGAAAGGCTGGTTAGCCGACCAAGATGGGTCAGCCCACTGTGGCTCAGGCTCACCACCCTGTGCCTACGCCTCTGACTCCGAGTCTGACTCATCCTGCAAAATTACTAATGAAATTTCATACAATATGATTGGTAAGTCAAATTTAACTCGATCCACTAAAAGGCGACAAATCTGCATGCCAACTCTGAGGGCACGTGTCTCAAAAATAAGACCGTCTGCTCTATTATGAAGAACTACCCTAAAAAGGCTGTCTACCACATTGCATCCGCGAACCATCCTTTTCGCACTGCTCAGAAACTCCTTCACAGCATTTTTGATCCCCTTTCCCTTACCCGACGACATCATATTACAAGGAATAATTGGTAAGTACAAATATTAAAACATATGCAAAATGAAAGAATAAATGAAAAATAATACTTGATATAATTATCAATACTCAACAGCATCACGATCATGTAATCTACTCCTTAAAACAGACCTTTGAAAAATTTTCATGATTGGTTTCCGTTTCCGCTTCTCAAGAGGTTGTACATCATCAGTGTCAGCAACTAAGTCATCTATTCCTTGACCAGGCTTGATGACAAAAGAGGGTGTCAACTCTTCTTTTTGCTAAACCTCATTAATCTCACCATCCAATGCCAGAGTATCATGGTACCCATCATCGCATGGAGAAATAACCGTTCACGAGGATTTACCTTGTGTACAACTCATCATACACTTAACTTTTCTTATGGATATGGTAGATAATACTCTTGCTCGACTTGGTGTGCAAGGACAAAGTGTCGAAGCTTCATTGTGTTTGACTTCCATCATGCCAAATTGGTTATATCGAGTTTCACGACAGATATCAAAACAATTACATTTGAAGAAGACTACTTTAAGTTCCTTATTCCTGAAAAAATTAAATTCAAGAATACAAATTGTACTAATTAATTAAATTAATGCAATTAACACTAAATTAACAAAATTAACACTAAATAACAATATATACTAATAAAAAATAAATCAAAATTAATCATCTAAATTACAAAAAAATGTACTAAGCAGGAGGGCAGTGGAGTGGGGGCACGGGGGTGCTGCGTGTGGGCCAGGGGGTGGATGGCTGCACCTTGCCGCGCTGTGGAGCCACCATTTGACATGAATATATGAAACAGAACAGATGGTCTGTAGTGGGCTGGGTACACGAGAGTGAAGGTGATGGGAAAAAACGCGGCGCCCACGACTCTGCTCCTAGCTAAGCTAACACAGGGGAAGGAAGCTTCTTATTTGGACTATGTGCCGCTCGCGGCTGAGCACACACACTACTGAACCAAAATGCATGCGAACCCGCAAGGAGAAGCCCCCCAAGCCGAAAGCCACACGGGCTCCGCAGGTGGGCATGTGGGGTAGGGGGCAGGGGGAGGGGGCTGCAGGGGCGGGCGGGGGAGGGGGGGGGGGGAGGGTTTGGCGGCAAAGGCCGCGGTGGCACAGGCGGCGAAGTGTGGCGATAGTGGGAGCATAGGGGGAGGACGGTTTCAAGAGGCGGGGAGGAGGGGAGCCCCTACGATGGCAGGGGGCAGTAGCGATGAAACGGCGGTGATGGAGAGGCTATGATAGTTGCCTGGGTCGCTGCCAGCCCGGTGCAGTGGGGCGGTGGCGACGTTCGGGGTGGGCGATGGCAGTGATGGCACAACCGACGAGAGTGAGGCAGCGGGGGTGATAGAGGCGGGGTGGCAACGATGACGGTGCAGCCAACAAGAGCGAGGTGGCGGGCAGCCCGCGCGAGTGTGGCTGCACAGGCGCGATGAAAAATTTCAAGCGGAATCAAGCTAGGGTATAGGGTCCCTAATTTATGACAGTTAGGTCAACGCCGTGGTAAATAAACGTACCTTACGGTGGCCAGTTCATGGCCATTGCAAGTTAATGCTATTTACGACAACTCTGACATGATAGTCATAAATAACCATGGTTTTTATGATAATCATATTTAGGCATCGTAAACAAGCTTGTTTACGGCAAGTCAATCAAAACTAGAATTTCGCTTGTTTAATCTGTTAAAGATTCAAGTATAGTCAGGTTGTTATGCAAACGATCCTAAGAGATCAATGACATCCAACCCTAGATTATGTAAGGCAAAGGAAAGTGTGGTTTCATTTTTATGATAAGTGAATTTTTATTTTATTTTTTTCTATCAGTTGCATCAAAATGATACAACTTTCACAAAAACACACTTTTAACTTCTGCATCATATGATACACAAGGCCTAAAATGAAAAAAAAAAGACAATGATCGAATTTTGTCGGTACCCTGCGTACCGGGTACCCCATGATATCGCAAGAAGTGCAAGGGAGTTCCACCTGTCAAAATTGAAGACCTTCATAGGACCCACGTATCAAATGGCACTGGACCCACCTCCTACATAGGGGAGCTCTGACACTGCCACGAGTAACACAAGACCGGAGCCAAACCCTCTACATAGGGGAGCTCCGCACTTGACACGTGTACAGTGACCCCGGACCTAACCCCCAGTAGAAGAAAGCTCTGGTGCCTCCACGTGTATAGCAGCTTCAGACCTACCTCCACGCAAGGGAAAGCTCCAGAGCCGCCATGTGTCAAGCCTTCAGACCTACTCCCCCAACGGGAATACAGATGGATCTCCAACGGCATAAGCATTCAAAGGACTCTTATTGCTACAATTACATGGCCTAATTATATGCCATTAATGCACTATTAATGGCGCACGATCAGAAGACTCTTAATACTGGTAATGCCACCATTAAGGCGTGTTATCACGTTATTAGGGTTCTTAAACACACTTAATTGTGTTTAAGGCAAGAATAACCGTCGCGAACACATGTCAGGCCAGGCAACTCATGCAACAGCCATCCCTTGGTCTATAAAAAGGATGTGTTGCACGGTACAAAAGAACTAAGCTCATACGCACACAATCACGATCAAATTCCTAATACAACAACACAGATCCCGTGGAGTAGGGTATTACGCTCAGGCAGCACGAACCACGTAAATCATCTGTGTCACCTTCTTGTCTAAGATCTCAGCGCGCCCAAACCGATACAAGAACCTCCACGGGCTCTAGTTCAGTAGTACTGGGGGAAGTGTCGTCCGTACGCTTCGACATTCGGAAAGACTTTGAAGTCCTGGATATCCACTATGTTCAGCGTCTCCATAATGCTGAAGCCGATGAACTCTCGACAAAGGTTTCAACCGGAGCTACGGCTCCTGACGGAATCTTCGTCCGGAGGTTCTCAAGACCAACAGGTCAGACTACCGAACAGTGTGAAGGGGGTGATACCAGCACCTCGAAGCCTCCGAGTCTTGCGGTCCCGGTGGCACTGTTACCGTGGTGACCACAAGGGTCGTAGGTGCTATCGGAAGCTCCGAGCAACCCAACACGCAAGACACAGAAGCTCATGTTAGCTTTGATGCATGGATCTCGGAGATTTGGAGCTACTTGAAAGACAATATCCTTCCTGAAGATGATGTATCTGCTGACCGGATCATCAGATTGGCTAAAAGATACACGCTGGTAGAAGGGGATCTCTATAGGTGCGGTGCCAACGGCGTCCTAATGCGGTGCATTGCAAGGGAAGAAGGCCGCGAGCTCCTTGCGGAAATCCATGTAGGCAAGTGTGGGAACTACACATCTTCCAGCACGTTGGTCAGTAAAGCCTTTTGGCACGGTTTCTACTGGCCTACAGCACTCCAGGATGCGGTGGAGTTGGTGAAAAAGTGTGAAGTGTGTCAGTTCCACGCAAAACAAATTCACACACCAGCTTAGTCACTACAAATGATTCCTCCTACATGGCCATTCGCTGTGTGGAGCATGGACATTTTGGGACCATTCCCAAAAGCTGTCGAAGGTTATAGGTTCCTGTATGTCGCCATCGACAAGTTCACCAAGTGGCCGGAAGCTACTCCAGTTGTGACTATCAACAAGCAATCAGCAATCAAGTTCTTGAAGTCCATAAAACGCAGATTTGGAGTTCCGAACAAAGTCATAACTGATAGTGGAATCCAATTTACAAGTGCTGCATTCCAAGAATATTGCGAAGACCTCGGAATTTAAGTCAGCTACGCATCAGTAGCTCACCCAGCAAGCAATGGTCAAGCCGAGAGAGCAAATGCAGAAATCTTAAAAGTACTCAAGACGCGCACATATGAGCGCCTGAAAAAGCATGGAGCCAACAGGATCAAAGAGCTTCTGTCTGCACTGTGGGCAAGTAGGACTACACCTAACCGATCAACCGGAGAGACACCCTTCTTCTTGGTGTACGGAGCTGAAGTAGTCCTTCCTCCGGAGATCACCATGGGGTCGCTCCGAGTCTGGACCTTCGATGAAGCCGCGCAGGATCACCTAGGAAAGGTGCCAAGCAGCTGTTCGGAATGCACGATATCGCCAAGCGCTCCAACGCTATCATCAAAGGCATGTGCGTAACCGACAGCTCAAAGAAGGCGATCTGGTGCTGCGGAAAATACTAACTCGCGAAGGGATGAACAAACTTTCCCCCGGCTGGGAAGGTCCCTTCCGAGTGATCAAAGTATCCCATCCCGGATGCGTTCGCTTGACAACTGGGGATGGGACTCCGCTTCCTAATCCTTGGAACATCGAGCACCTCTGTAAGTTTTATGCTGAGAATCACGGAGGTGAGTCTGTAATTACACACAATGTATGTTATAGAGTTAATATACAGGGACGGGTAGGTCCTCCGGGAAAACAACCGGACCCCTACGGGAGGGTCCGGGAAGTTCAAGCAACACTTGACACAGTCACGGCACTAAAAGTGTAGCTGCCTGCCCCGGGCTAGTACAAGATGTATAGCACACTTAGCCTGGTCATGAACCCTAGGTGTGTCCTTGTCTCTCCTGTAATCCGGACCTATAATGAATGACATTGTTGTGTGAACACAGACTCCACGTGCATTTACTTTTGTACAAGGCTCGATCTTTTGAATTATTATTTTTTTATCCTTCTTGTCTATAATGAAGTTGTGCAATTCTTTTTAGGTTTTAGTCCAAGTTATTCATATGTGTTACAAATTATATTGTTGGTCTCGTTGGATCTTAACATTGTTGCATAGTCTACTTGCCTGAATGCCAAGCCAACATAGGTCCGGAGTGTGCTATCGACATAGCCTGGTCCTGCACCCTAAGTACGCCACTCTACCTACATCCTTATAAGCCTGAGTAAGGTGAGTACTAAAAAAACATGCGGATCTGGAGAGACTACATCAATTTTCTTGTTATCATATCGAATTTCTTCATATCTAAAACTCAAATAAGAACAATAAGTCACAAACAAATTATAGGTAAGAGGACAATTTTTACTCTTTTTCTTGTCTTCAATGTACAGGAAAAACAAAAAACCCAGTGATGGTGAACGATGCTGGAGCTATTAAGCTCCGACAACCTCCAAGGGAGCCCGTCGTGGACGTTTTTGGATGTTCAAAGTGGGCGCCGCCAGAGCTAACAAGCTCCGACAACTTCCATGAGGGCCGGATGTTAACGTCAAGTGATGATGGCATACCCACCCCAGGGGGCCCGCCGTCGATGTTCTACGCATTGACAGTGGGTGTCGTTGGATCTACAAAGCTCCGACAACCCCAGGGGGCCCGCCATCAACATTCTACGCGTTGACAGTGGGTGTCGTTAGACCTACAAAGCTCCGACAACCCTAGGGGGCCCGCCGCTGATGTTCTACGTGTTGACAGCGGGTGTTGTCGGACCTACAAATCTCTAGCTACCCCAGGGGGCCCGCTATCGACGTTCTACGCATTGAACGTGGGTGTCGTCGGAGCTATCAACTTTCGACAACCCCAGGGGGCCTGCTGTCAACGCTACAAAAGCTCCCTGGAGAAGTCGGAAATAAACTTCGGACCTAAAATCTATAAGTTTGAAGTGTCCAAGTCATCAACACATAGTCTAATCATTTTGGTACATGTTCGCAATCAAATTGTGTACATCTACTGGGGGCAAACAAGATAAAGGACAGTGTATTGAAGACAAGGACAACAAAATGGAATTCATTGTAGAAACAATGGTTTTCATTCATTCAAAGTAGTGGATTACAAAATCAGGGTTACAGCAAAAGACGTGAGGAAAAGGTCCTAGCTACTGGAGGATCTAAGTCCTGCGGAAAAACGAAGCAATCTTCTCAGCAACCTCTTGGACACTAGCTTTGGAGGTATCCTCCTCTTCGACAATGAGTCCTTCAAAGATCGGATCGAGAGAAAATTGGGGTTCTCGGCTTTTATAACACGCCAAGACATACTCGGCGACGTTCTTGGCCAGAGATTTTCCCTCTGTCTCCAGCTGATCAGCGATGACATCACCCATTGCGTCGAGTTTGCTGCCACTAGAACCAAGCGCCACCAGCATCTGGTCTAGCTCCTATGTTGGGTCCTCCGGGTGTACTGGACTGAAGCCAAGAGGCACAAGGGCTCTGTCTGCACGTCCCAGGAAATCTCAAACCAGCAGGAATTTAGTTGCCCTTGAGCTCTGCAGCTCCTCCAGTGACCTACGGGCGGCTGCTAGCTCTGAACCTTCCTGATCGAGGCGCTCAACCGCTTTGGAATGTTGTTGCATATTCTCAGCTACTTGCTTTTCACGGTCGGCTAGCTCCGTCTCCCGAAGGTGGATGCGGTTCCGCCGTTCCGCCAGGTCTTTCTCCCTGCCTCTTACTTTCCCTTCTCTTGTGGCAACATCAACTTCTCTTTTCAATGGCTCCTGCCCCAGTTTCCAGAACTTTTTCTCCTCCTCCTAACTCCCTGGATCAAACTTCTTAGAGCGATCTGCCAAATTTTGCTCAGCCAGAGTCAGCTTCTGACTGAGCTCCTCCTCTCTCTTCAAAATATCCTACTGCTGTTCCAGGAGTTTCTCTTCCCTTGCATCAAGGTCTACTCGACACTTCTGGAGAACCTCATTTAATTCATTAAGGTTGTCGTGACGCTTGTCAGCAGCATCACTCCTTTCCTTGGCATGCTCAAGGATTTCCCGAGAATTAGCGTCAAGAGCCCTGATGGCGGCCTCCTTCTCCTCCAGCAGTTTGCCCCAGTATTCCATCCGGGCCATTTCCCTCTTGACCCACTCCTTCTGATAAGCAAGCCTCGTTTGAGCAATCTTGGTCTCGAAATGGAGTCTGTTGTGCTAACACCTTAAGGTGTGCCGCTCCTCTTCAAGGACCTTGCTGTCGTGATCGAAGGCGAGCTGAACTTGTCAGAGACTCGAGCAAGCATTGTCTATGGACAATGCTAAGGAAATAGGCTTTGGATCTGCCGGGGTCACCTCCGCTGGCTCCAAGGGGTCTTCAAGAACAAGAATAGGGTCCCATGCCACAAGTGTGGTTCCCTGAGCTTCTACGGCACTGGGGCCGCCCTTTGAGAGCTCTTCGACAGTAGCTAAGGAAGATCCCACTCGGGGAACTTCTACCTCCGGGGCCGACGCCGAAGGTCCTGCCGCAGGAACTTCAACTGCTGGCTCTGCAGCTCGAGAGCCTGCCACTGCCTCTTCATGGTGTTCTGCTCCGGGCATGGACTCCTCCAGAGCAGTTACTTTCGAAGTGGTCGTTGGAGCTTCACTCAAAGACATTTCCATCGCCGGCTCAGGCGCCGGTACATCTTCTACCTCCGGCTCAGCTGCAGGAGCTTCAACAACTTCCGGCTTAAGGGCCAAAGCTTCAAGCACCACCAACTCGGTTGTCGGGCCATCAAAGACTTCCGGCTCAAGAGCCGGAGCTTCTGGCACCACTGGCTCACCTGCTGGCTCAGCAAAAACTTCTGGCACAGTGATCGAAGCCTCAGTTACCTCTGGCTCCGAAGCCACAGCTTCCACCATCTCCACGTATGGCGCCGAAGCTTCAGTCGTTGGTGCCACCGCTATTGGAGCATCTTCATGTATGTCTCCCCCGTGGTCCGGCGCTACCACGGGAGTCTCTGACGATGACTTAGAATCTAGATCCACGACAACTGGCGCCGGAGCTGCCGTGACCTCAGCAACCACTTGAGGAGGCACGGGGGTTGAAGCTGGAGCTTCCGTATGCACTATTTCGGTCGTTGCAACATAGGCTGAAGCTTTAGACCCCGTCTTTGATGCCCTGCAGTAAAAAAATTGGAAGATTCAAAACATGACAAAAATAAGAGTGGCAAATCAAGGTGAAAAAACAAAGCTTACCTTGGGAAGCTACGGCTCCAATCGGCGCGAAACTTCTTCGCCGGAGGCTCAGAGCCGGAACTTGCGGTGGTTGGCACGGAGGGAGCTCTGGAATGTCGCCCGGAACCTGCCGTCATCATTAGCGTTGCCCCAGCTGAGGTCTTCCTTGGCTCGGAAGGACTACCGGACCTGGAGCCCGTAGCTGCCGCCAGAACCGGAGTCGACTGTATAGAACTGGCGCCTCTCGAGGACGCTTGCACCGTAGGAGGTGTCGCCGCAGAAGATCTCCGTTGCCGGGGAGAAGGGGCAGTTGTAGATGGAGCAGACCTGACAGAGCTTCCATCAGCGTGCTTTAGCTTCCTCTTTCGACTGGAAGATTCGGCTGGCTCCTTGCCCTTGCCCTTGCTGACGTCATCAACTTTTTGGCTCAGGGTAGGGGCGACCACCTCCTCCGAAGCCCCGGGTATTACAGCCCTAGAGACTCAACGCTTCTCCACCTCACTGAGGTCGTCTAGCGTCGGCATCTTCCTCCTGAGCTCCCTGTTGATCTCTAGAATCATGTTTAGAGGCAGGAAAGCAGCCGGCGGAGCTAAGGCATCATCGGCGATAGACCTGTGGTGAAACTTTTTTAGATGGAGCTTCAAAGCTTCGTCATCCAAGTTGTGTTTCAAACCAGTTTCAACCCGATCATCATCCATCACACTATTGAAAGCCCAGTCGAGCTTCTCCCTCCTCCTCGGTAGATCCCACATGTTCACCAAGAAATTTCCGAAGACCATCTGGGAGGTCACTCCACCCTCCATACATTCTCGAATCCTGGTCAGGACAGGGTTAAATGCATCCGATAGCTTTGGAACTACATTTAGGCATCGGTGTCGACGTTGAGGAGTCCTTGGGGCAACTCCAACCTGTCGTGCTCCTCCACTGCAATGACGATCCAATTCTTCTTCCAGTCATCCCATATGCCAGAGGGGAATGACTTCAAGTAGTTGAAGGGACAGTTCTTGCGCTTCACGAAGTAGTAGAAGCCAAGCAACTTTATCCCCTTGCCAGTGGTATGGTACATGAAGAAGGTCCGAAAGAGTTCTACGCAGAGAAGCAAGCCCACCCACATCTCGCAGAAGTGGACGAAAGTCGCCACCAGCAGAAGGAAGTGTGGACCGAGGTGATGTAGTTGGAGGCCGTAGAAGTCCAATAGCATCAAGATGAATGTTGAAAAAGGTGGGATCAATCCTACCATGGCATACGCTGAAAAGTACACCATCTCGCCGCGGCGCTCCTTCTTGAAGGGGAGCTTGCCGGCACGAACCAAGTGGTTGAAGGAGTCGCTAGACCATCCCATGAAGGTCCAAACCTTCATTGGATTGTCCTTGCTCTGGATGCGGCTTTTGGGAAGACCTAACTTCATCGCGGCAAAGTAGAGCGAAAGAGGAGAAAGCTAGGCAAAATTTGGAGGCTCTGAGCGCGAGTTTGTTCGAAAGCATAAAGGGTCATCAAACCGTGCGTACTTTACTTCTTAAATAAGCCTTCCACGATGCTTGGATGGAAACCGCAAGTAGAGAACTCCACATTACAAAAAATATACCCATCAATGACGAATGGGCCCGGGACCACCCCGACGAAGAAGTTGAGGTTATTACCCCAGGCGAACCATTGTCATGATGAGCGGCGGGAAGCCCGAGGGCGGCAGTCTGACAAGGCGCTCGGAACAGATACAGTTTTTGTATTGGAAACTGGCGACCTTAAATTGTGTGAGATCCACACTCAAAGATCCCATCTGCCGCATTCAAAACAAGCCACGCGGCAATGGTTTAACCCCAAACCATCGCCTCAATGGTACATCAGAAGACCTTCGAAGTTGCAGCGTAGGAATCAAGGATGGCCGCACCTCCAGTAGAATAATTTAAACCAAAGGGTTTTTCCCAAAGGTGGGCTCGGGGGCCACTGTCGGTACCCTGCATAACGGGTACCCCATGATACCGCAAGAAGTGCAAGGGAGTTCCACCTGTCAAAATTGAAGACCTCTGTAGGCCCCACATGTCAAACGGCACTGGACCCACCTCCTACATAGGGGAGCTCTGACACTGCCACGTGTAACACAAGACTAGAGCCAAACCCTCTACATAGGGGAGCTCTGCACTTGACACGTGTACAGTGACCCCAGACCAAACCCCCAGTAGAAGGAAGATCCGGTGCCTCCACGTGTATAGCATCTTTGGACCTACCTCCCCACAAGGGAAAGCTCTAGAGCCACCACGTGTCAAGCCTCCGGACCTACTCCACCAACGGGAATACAGACGGATCTACAATGGCATAAGCATTCAAAGGACTTTTATTGCTACAATTATAAGGCCTGATTATGTGCCACTAATGCACTATTAATGGCGCACGATCAAAAGACCCTTAATACTGGTAATGCCACCATTAAGGCGCGTTATCACGTTATTTGGGTGCTTAAACACACTTAATTGTGTTTATGGCAAGAATAACCATCGGGGCCACATGTCGGGCCAGGCAACCCATGTAACAGCCATCCCTTGGTCTATAAAAGGGATGTGTTGCACGGTACAAAAGAACCAATCTCATATGCACACAAGCACGATCAAATTCCTAATACAACAACACACATCCCGTGGAGTAGGGTATTACACTCAGGAGGCCTGAACCACATAAATCATCTATGTCACCTTCTTATCTAAGATCTCAGTGCGCCCAAACTGATACAAGAACCTCTCCGGGCAACAATTCGGTAGTACTGGGGGAAGCGTCATTTGTACGCTTCGACAAACTCCAAACACGGTAGTCGCAATCAATTTGAATACTAGGTTACCATCCATGTTTAGGGGAAGATCACGGACCACCTACTCCAAGCAACTCTTTATGGATGGAGGTCCAAAGCTTGTCGACAATGAAGATCTAGTCCACTAAATTGAGGACTCTGACATGGACATCTTTGACGCCCTTCACAACACTATAGGAAACTTGTCCATCTACGACAGCCAGCCGTCGTAGATAGACTACCTAATGATGACTCAGCGTGGCCGTCATCAATAAGGTAGTTTACGATGGCTGCAGGGCCATAGCCATCATAAATAAAAGAACCATTGTAACTTAGGATTAACTTAAGACATTCAAACCCCAAACCAATGTAAGTTAGGCCACTGTAGCAATTTAGAGTGTAACTTACGACGGCTAACCTTAATGTCGTCATAAGTTATGTGACCGTCATAAATTTTGGGATATACCCCGGCCCACGCGGCTGACCTCTCTCCTCTCTCTCTTTCTCACATGACACCGACGTTGTCGCCTCCCTCCCAACGATGTCGCCCCCGATGGCGGTGTTGCGCCTCATCCGACGCTGCCACCATCCATCTCCCTCGTCCCCGGCAACGCCGCCTCCGCACGCTCGGTGCCGCCCTCCATACAGATGCCACCCTCGATGCCGACGCCGCCCCGATGCTGCACCTCGCTCGACGCCACACGGCCCCTTCTGTCACCCTCAGACCCGATCGCACCGACTCCCCACGCTTGGCTCCAATTAATTGAATTTAAATTAGGTTTGAATTATGATTAATTTTGTTTATTTGAATTGTGATTAGGTTTTCTGCATTAGGTTTTCATAATTTTTGTTTATTGGATTTCAATTGAGATTAATTTAGTTGATTAGTTTAATTTCTTATGGTAATTAGGTTTATCTTAATTGGTTTAATTGAGTTGTATATTAGTTTAGTTTTAGTTGTTTTATTTTTTTGATAATTTTTGTTAATTAGTTTAATTGATGTTAATTAGTTAAGTTTGTGTTAATTAGCTATGTTTATGTTAATTAGGTATGTTGATTAGTTATGTTTATGTTATTTAGTTGTTTTATCTTGATTAGTTTTGACTCACTTACGATGGCTAACCCTAAAGCTGTTGTAAGTTTATGGTAAGCCCCGACAAAGCATAACTTAGGACAGTTGACCCACTTCTCTCTCTCTCTCTCTCTCTTTGGCGTCCGAACACGGCAAACTCCTTTTCTTCCTACTTTCTCTCTCATTCTTTCCTCTCTCTTGTAAATGACTCAACAATAAAAGATGAATGTAACCTATACAATATGCGTCATTCGTTTTGAACCGGCCCATCTCACATGCGTTGCGCATATGAGCGTGTAGGTTCAGAATAGTCCCTTTTGAACACTCTGGGAGTGATTGAGAGGTGTGCTTATGACGAGACGCAAGTGTGGATTCGAACGAGATTTTGACCGTGTAACCCTAATGTTCTCCGCTGCACCATTTTCGAGCATGCAGTTGGAGAACAGCGAGGTTATGCTACCGAAATTATATCTGGATCCAGACCTCGCGTCTCGTCATAAGCACGTTCCTCTTGGTCACTCTTGGGTGCATTTAGGACTTATCCTTTTCAATAGATGTAGGGTTGCGATATTAATCAAAGTATAAAGTAACAATAATTTCTCTGGCTTTAAACTGTAGAGTCAAACATGGGTGAAGACCGCAGTTGGATGTATACTGATTGGAACAAGAAAAGTGGTCACTCAAATGAGTGGTTTCCCAAGATCGATGATTTTATTGATCAAGCTTTTTCGTTGTCAACGATCAATAAAGTGCGGTGTCCATGTATGAAGTGTCGGAATAAAAGGTTTGTGGACAAAATGACAGTGTCAATACACTTGTGTGGAAATAGTTTCACGCCATATTATGAGGTGTGAAGCTTCCACGGCAAGACAACTTCTGAAACTGTACCAGAAGTGGAAGAGGATAATGATAGCATGGGAGTTGATAGGATTGACAAGATGCTAGAAGCTATACAAACGAAGGATCCTCCTAAAATGGAGGCACACGCGTTCTTCAAGCTTCTCAATGCTTCAGAACAGCCGTTGCATGACCACACGGAAGTGATCCTCCTTACTTTTATTACCAGACTTATGGCAATTAAATTGTACTACTTCTTCTCCAATAACTGCTATAACAATCTCATTAAATTGATTAGTAATATCCTTCTACAACCTTATAAAGTGACTAAATATATGTATCAGTCGAAGAAATTGCTATCTGATCTCGGTATGAAATATGAGAAAATTGATGTGTGTCCAAACAACTGCATGCTTTTCCGGAAATAGCATGACAAAGAGAACAAGTGCTTAAAATGTCGTAAATCGAGGTATGTCAAAGTTGTTAATGCTGATGGTGATAATGTGATGACAGAAGTCGCACATAAGAAGCTTCATTACTTATTCGTGGAAACTCGGGTGAAGCGGTTGTTTCTTTCAAAAAGAACTGCCAGACACATGATATGACATAAAGAATGTGTACGTGAGAACAAAGAAGTCTTGAGGCACCCATCTGACAAATAATGCACAGAAGGCGCTGGACCGTTTCGATCCGGATTTCGCTAGTGGTTCGCATCAGGTTAGCGACAGATGGATTCTCACCGTCTAGTACAAATGACACACTATAATCTTATTGACTCATCTTTGTTATTTTGTAGAACCTACCACTGCTCATTGTATGAAGTATGACTTCATATTCCTTAGCCTCATTATCATCCTGGGCCACATCTCAACGTGGTGCTGAAATTGTTAATTGAAGAATTGGAAATGTTGCACAAAAGAGTCGAAGCGTATGACTGTCACAAGAAGCAGAATTCAACCTTCGAGCTGCTTATCTGTGGTGTGTCTATGATTTCCCGATATACGGCATGTTTTCTAGATCGAACATTCACTGTCGTTTGATGTGTCCGATATGTGCTTCTGACACATTGTTTATGACTTACTCATGGAGGCATGATATGCTATTTCTATTGTTACAATGTTGGATGCCTTTGAATTTCATGTTTAAGCAATTGAGGAATGTCTTCAAAAAGGACACTATTGTCACTAAAGGACCACCAAAGCGTCTAAATGGTTCAGAAATATCTGATATGTTGGACAAACTAGTGCTAGATGAAGGTCGTCCTGGATATTTTTTAGGTTATGGAGAGAATCACAATTTTTTGGGTACCTCGTCAGTTGGGAGCAGACATTCTCAGCTGATGAGTCACTTGTTGGCAGCGCTTTGGCTTTACAGTGCACCGAGATAAATTCACTAGTCATTAACAAATTCACAAATTCCACTTTCCAAGTAAACTTACTTATGAAGCATTTAAATTTTGCAGTCTGGCTCGGACTCTTACACAGAGGCTAAGGCACCACTTGAGACTGGCACCCTTTGGGGTCAGCTAGCCACCTGTCGGTACCCTGGGTACCATATACCACTTGGGATTGCAAAGATCTCAAGGGAATGTCATCTACTTGATTTGAAGACCTTCGGAGGCCCACATGTCAGACATAACCGGACCCACTTCCCCAACATGGTTAGTCCCAGGGTCGCCACGTGTACTATCAAACCGGAGCTACCGCCCACAAGGGGGAAGCTCCGGGCTATGTACCATAGCGGCACCCCCGGACCTAACCCCAGACTGAGCGAAGCTCCAAAACTGACACGTGTTAAGTGGCACCGGACCTACCTGTTCCCCACAGTATGCTCCAGAGCTGCCACGTGTCCAACTGTCGGATCTTTAGCCTCTAACCTCCGAAAGACTCCACAACGGCTCTGGATCTTCAAAGGGGAATCAAGGACTTCAAGACCCGATTAATTGTCATTAATACTATATTAATGACACACGATCGGACGACCTTAATTACCAGTAACGGTGCTGTCAAAGCCCGTAACTCGGTTATTAAGGGTAATTAAGCGCATCAAATGTGTATCAATATTAGTAACCGCCGGGGCCACATGTCGGTCCAGGCTAACTCGTAACGGCCTGCCCTTGTACTATAAAAGGACAGGCCGACGATACATAGAAGGGGACTGGACGCGCTCACTCTACACTCTCAACTTACGTTGAGCTCATACATCCAATACAACACCAACACACCCCGTGGAGTAAGGTATTACGCTCAGGCGGCCCGAACCACGTAAATCTTCGTGTCTCTTGTGTCATTTATTACTTTCACCTTCTTGAATCTCCACGCGCCCACACCGAACTTCAAACTCCGCAAACACCTTAGTAGTGTCGGGAGATTTGCCGGATCAAAACCACCGATAGTTGACGCGCCAGGAAGGGGCGCCTGAGATTTCAAGAATGGTGAACTCAGCCGCTGGATCATCCAATAGTCATCCCGCTGTTCAAGCTGTTGGGGGCAATCCCTCCAATATGCAGCCACCAGCAGGAACCACGGTTCCAGCAGGAGTCACACTTCCACCACCGCCTCCTCCACCAGCAAATCAAGCTGGGCAACGCGATGGTGCACCGGCGTCAATCACTTCATCGGCGAATCTTGACAACCCGGAACACGCGCTTCATGCAGCACGTGCTCTCCTTCAACGCCCACCACCTCCGGATGCATCCCGGGATGCCATGGAGCAGTGGAGGGCCGATGTGGAACATTTGGTTGCAGCAGCAGCCGATCGCATCAGCAACCAGGGTCCTCCTCCTTCAGGACGGGCCCCGTCGCAGCGACGGACCTTGTTTGGCAGACTTGGTCCGCACTTTTCCAACAACGGGAGACGTGCAGCGTCACAGCAGGTGATGTCGTTGCCCTCCGGGGCACGACGCACTCACATGGTATCAAGGCTTTCAACTCATGACCTCCGGGCGGAGCTTGATTGCCGATACCGTCAACAAGACGGCCGAGTCCATATTGAGCGTGCTCGGGAAAGACGAGAAGTTCAGGACATTCCTGCTCATGAAGGAGTAGGAGGAGGCTGTTTGGCTCTGGCCATGCATCTGCGTAT
Organism: Tuctoria greenei; assembly: GCA_036927565.1. Taxonomy (NCBI): domain Eukaryota; kingdom Viridiplantae; phylum Streptophyta; class Magnoliopsida; order Poales; family Poaceae; genus Tuctoria; species Tuctoria greenei. The sequence goes on from JAYESD010000006.1 coordinate 159,243,729, forward strand.
GGTCAGATGGCCACAGAAATTCCGGCCTCACCTGCCGGAAAAGTTCAATGGGACCGTTAATCCTATCGAATTTCTTCATATTTACTCCACTGCTATCTTGGCAGCTGGAGGAAATGAGGTCGTAGTGGCCAATTATTTCCGAGTGGCTTTAACTGGGACCGCCCGGTCCTGGTTTATGAGCCTTCCACCCAACTCCATCAACAGTTGGGAGGAGTTGTGCCGGCAGTTCACCACCAACTTCGGGAGTTCATACACTCGACCAGGCACCGAACTGGACCTTTTTGCAGTCGTGCAAAAAGGAGGAGAATCCATGCGATCATTCATCCAGAGATTCTCTCAGGTACGAAACACTATCCCTTCTATCTCTAGTGCCTCTGTCATTGTGGCATTTAGACAGGGAGTGCGGGATAAGAAGATGCTAGAGAAACTGGCGATCAAGGAGATTACCAGTGTCACGGAACTCTTTAGCTTGGCTGACAAATGTGCCAGAGCTGCGGAGGGCCGTGAAATGCACTCCAAACCACCTCCGGAGGATCACAAGAAATCCTCCAAAGGAGAAGCCACTACCTCCGGGGGTGGCAAGAAGAAGAAAAAGACCAATGGCAAGAAGAAGCCGTCGGCCGGTGCATCTAATGCTGCAGCTGCTGCAGCTCCGGGTGGCCGGGGGCCACGCCTCGAGAAGCGACCTCGACTGTCTTCTGAAGATGGTGGCAAACCCAAGGTGTGGTGTCCAATTCACAAAATGGACAGCCACAGTTTGGAAGACTGCCGGGAGGTCCAAAACCTTGCCGAGCGCTACAACAAGCGCCGGGAAGAAGTTCCTTTCCGACAGAGGGAAGGAAAACAAAAGTTGACGAAGCTCCGGCTGAAGAGGAGTTAGGTTTTCAGGATCCTAAAAAGGTCCAGAAGGCCATTTACACCTCCATCGACGACGATTCTGACGTCTCTGACAACGAGCGTCGGAAGACCATGAACACTATTTTTGGTGGATCATGGGACATCGCCTCCCGCCACGTCCTCAAGACTATGCGCCGGGACATGGCCGCTGTAACTCCTACAGCCAGGGCGGAGCCTTATCTAAAGTGGATGGACACAACCATCACGTTTGATGCTTCAGACTGCCCTCGAAGCATGGTTGGAGTAGGTCAGTTACCTTTGATGGTATCTCCTACCATCAATAACATCCAGCTCCACCATGTTATGGTAGACGGAGGTTAGGGGCTCAACCTTATAAGCTTCGAAGCTTTTACCAAGCTTCAGCTCCGACCTTCAGATCTTCACCCCTCCCGACCTTTCTCCAGAGTAGGTCCAGGAGCCATTACCCCACTCGGTGCTATTACCCTCTCCGTTACCTTTGGGACCCGGGAGAAGTATCGCACCGAGAAATTGGTCTTTGACGTTTCTCAGATCAACTTACCCTTCAATGCCATCTTGGGTAGGCCTGCCTTGTACAAATTCATGGCAGCTGCTCATTATGGTTACCTGGTGTTAAAGATGCCAACACCAGTAGGCGTTCTCGGGATCCGCGGAGATCGCACTGCTGGAGTAACTGCTCTAGAAGAACTCCATGCGCTTACTGCAGCGCAAGAGGAGGACTCCAGACAGGAGCAAGCTCTAAAACCCCCGAGCATTCGTCAGCAAGGCTCGACTTCTGCACCTCGTGTGCAGCCAAGCGGCGACATCGACATTCCCGTCAAAGTTGTCCAAATTGGTTCCGATGCCGCTCAGACCACCCGTATATCGTGGGGATTGAACGACAAATAGGAACTCACGCTCATCGCTTTCCTCTGGGCTAATGTCGACGTGTTTGCCTGGCAACCGTCACAAATGCCTGGGATCCCAGGGAAGTGATTTAGCACAATCTGAAGATGAACCCCGATGCCCGGCCCGTGCATCAAAAGCCTCAGAAGAAATCCGTGGAGCGACAGAACTTCATTCGACAAGAAGTGAAGAAGTTACTCGAAGTTGGATTCATCTGAGAAGTCTTCCATCCAAAATGGCTGACAAACTCAGTTGTTGTGCCCAAGGCCGACGAGAAGCTTCGGGTGTGTATTGACTACACAACACTAAATAAGGCATGTCCAAAAGATCCATTCCCACTACTTAGAATAGATCAGATAGTGGATTCCACCTCCGGGTGTGAATTACTGTGTTTCCTAGACGCATATTATGGGTATCATCATATCAGAATGTCTAGGGAAGATGAAGAGCATACCTCTTTCATCACAGTAGATGGATTGTACTGTTATACAGCCATGCCATTTGGTCTCAAGAATGTAGCTTCAACCTTTGTACGAGCTATGTACAGAACTTTTGAAGAACTCATTAGAGACATAGTGGAAGTGTACGTCGATGACATCGTGGTCAAGGTCGAGAACAAGGAGTCACTCCTTGACACTTTGCAGGCTATCTTCGACAAGCTGTGGGTCACCCGCACAAAGCTAAACCCAGACAAGTGTGTCTTCAGGGTTAACTCCGGAAAACTTCTTGGTTTCCTGGTAAGTCACCGGGGCATAGAAGCTAATCTGGCGAAGATCAAAGCCATTGAAGACATGCGGCCACCAGCCCGCATCAAGGATGTCCAAAAGCTAACTGGATGTCTAGCAGCCCTCAGCCGGTTCATTTCAAGACTAGCGGAACGGGCACTTCCCTTCTTCAAGTTATTGAGGAAGCCCGGACCATTCCAATGGTCTGAAGAAGCAGGAAAGGTGTTCCAGGAGCTAAAACAGCTCCTCACCACCCTACCAACTCTGGTAGCTCCGAACCTTGGTGAGCCTTTGCTGCTTTACATTTCAGCTACTGACGAAGTCGTCAGTATGGTCCTGGTTGCGAAGAGACCAGAACTATCCCATACTCAGGAATCCAGACCCCTTCGGGAGGGTCCGGAGGTTCCTGAAAGCGAGTCTGGGTCCCAGCTCCCAGACTTGATTCCACAAGAAGTTACTTCAGAAGACCCATACCCCTCCGGGAGGGTCCAGGTCGCTTCTGAAGAAGCTCCGGGTTCCTCCAGCCAGGACCCGGAGGTCCCCGAGGAAGGTCCGGATCCCTCAGGGAGGATCCGGATCAATGAAGAGGAAGCTCCGGGCCCCTCCGGGAGGGCCCGGACCATCCAGCGCCCAGTGTACTTCATCAGTGAAGTACTTCATGACGCCAAGACTCGATACCTAGAGGTGCATAAGCTGCTCTATGCAGTTCTTATTGCCTCCAGGAAGCTTCGCCATTACTTCCAAGCTCACAAGATCTCAGTGGTGACTTCTTACCCACTTCAAGCAATCTTGCATAATCCCAATTGAACTGGGAGTATTGCAAAGTGGGTAGCGGAATTGGCAAAATTCGATCTCGAATTCATTTCAAGGCAAGCAATCAAGAGTCAAGCATTGGCAGATTTCGTGGCAGAATGGACTCCCTCTCCATCAAACCCTGGGGGCCCCAGTGAGCAGAAGCCGGAACACAAGGCTCCGGTCTTCACCGAGCCTCACTGGATCCTATATTTCGACGGCTTCATGCAAAAGCAGGGGGCCAGAGCTGGAATCCTTCTCCTTGCACCAACCGGGGAGAAGGTAAAATACATGGTACACCTTGACTTCAAGGCGACCAACAACATGGCGGAGTACAAAGCACTCATCTACGGACTAAAGGTGGCACAGTCATATGGTGTCAAGCATCTGCTGGTCAAGGGAGATTCACAGCTCATCATTAAGCAAGTGAAGGGTGAATGCTCCTGCAACAACCTCCAACTAGTTGCTTACCTCCTTGAAGTCCAGAGGCTTCAAGAGGACTTCGAAGTCCTAGACCTACACCATGTCCAGCGTGCCCACAACGCTGAAGCTGAAGAACTCTCGACGAAAGCGTCAACCGGAGCTCCGGCTCCTGACGGAACTTTTGTCTGGAAGTTGTCAAAACCCACAGCTCAGCCTGCCAAACTGAGCGAAGGGGGCGAGATCAGCATCCCAAAGCTGACGGTCCCGATGGCCCTGTTACCATGGCAGCCATCAAGGGTCATAGGTGCTGTCGGAAGCTCCGAGCAACCCAGCACGCAAGACTCAAATGCTCAAGTTAGCTCCGATGCATGGATCTCGGAGATCTGGAGCTACTTGAAAGACAACATCCTTCTTGACGATGATGTATCCGCTGACCGGATAGTCAGATTGGCTAAAAGATACACATTGGTAGAAGGGAATCTCTACCGGCATGGTGCCAACGACATCCTAATGCGGTGCATCACAAGGGAAGAAGGTTGCGAGCTCCTCGCAGAAATCCATGGAGGCGAGTGTGGGAACCACGCGTCTTCCCGCACGCTGGTCGGTAAGGCCTTCCGGCATGGCTTCTACTGGCCTACAGCACTCCAGGATGCAACTGAGCTGGTGAAGAAATGCAAAGCATGTCAATTTCATGCAAAGCAAATTCACACATCAGCTCAGCCTCTACAAATGATACCTCCTACATGGCCCTTCGCTGTGTGGGGGATGGACATCTTGGGACCTTTCCCAAGAGCCGTTGGAGGTTACAAGTTTCTGTACGTCGCCATTGACAAGTTCACCAAATGGCCGGAAGCAACTCCAGTTGTGACAATCAACAAGCAGTCTGCTATCAACTTTTTGTAGTCCATTGTATGCAGATTTGGAGTCCCAAAAAAAATCATCACTGATAATGGGACCCAATTCACAAGCTCTACATTTCAAGGATATTGCAAAGACCTCGGCATTCAAGTTTGCTACGCCTCCGTAGCTCACCCGGCAAGTAATGGCCAGGCTGAGAGAGCAAATGCTGAAATCCTTAAAGGACTCAAAACGCACACCTATGAGCGTTTGAAAAAACATGGAGCCAGCTGGATCGAAGAGATTATGCCCACTCTATGGGCCAACATGACAACTCCAAACCGGTCAACTGGAGAGACACCCTTCTTCCTGGTGTACGGAGCAGGACCAGCTCCGGCGTGAAGACCTAGACCTCCTTGAGGAGGGAAGGTGCCAAGCAGCTGTTCGGAATGCCCGATACCGCCAAGCCCTTCGGCGCTATCATCAGCGGCATGTACACAACTGACAGCTCGAGGAAGGCGATCTGGTGCTACGGAGAATACAATCCAGAGAAGGGTTAAACAAACTCTCCTCCAGCTGGGAGGGACCCTTCCGAGTGATTAAAGTGTCCCATCCCGGAAGCGTTCGCTTGGCTACCAAGGATGGGACACCTCTCCCAAATCCTTGGAATATCGAGCACCTCCGTAAGTTCTACACTTAATATCACGGATGTGAGTCTGTAGTAACTTGAGCTGTATGTTATAGAATCATTGTACAGAGTTGGGTAGTTCCTCCGGGAGAACAGCTGGACCTTTCTCGGAAGGTCCGCAAAGTTCATGCAATACTTGTCACAGTCTCAGGACTAAAAGTGTAGCTAGCTACCCTGGGTCAAACGAGAAATGAAACACGCTTAGCCTGGTTCTGTACCCTAAGAGTGTACTTGTTTCCCTTGTACCCCGGACCTATAATGAAAGACATCTTCATGTGAAACAGACTCCACGTGCATTTATTTTGTACAGGCTCAACATTTTTTATTTTTCTCTTTCTTGTCTATAATAAAGTTGTGCAATTCTTAAGAAATTTTAGTCTGACCGGTTCATGTACAATTCGAGTTGTATTGTCAATTCTTTTGGATTCAAATATTGTTCATGGCTCACTCGCCTGAATGCCGCCAAGCCAATCTAGGGCCGGAGTGTGCTATTGGCTTAGCCTGGTCAAGCACCCTAAGTACGCCACTCTACCTACACCCCGGTAGGCCGAAGTAAGGTGGGTCCAAGTACAAGTGGATCTGGAAGAAAAGACAACGCATTCGGTTGTATTCAGAATCGCGTTTGACCTAAAACTCTCTTGGGAATCGTAAACCGCGACGAAGTTATAGGCAAGGAATGAATTTTACTATTTTTCTTGGCTTCAGTGTGCAGGAAAAATAAAAAATCCATGTTGATGGAGAAAATCCCCTAGGTGGCCTGTAATCGATATTGAACATTGAAAACGAGCATCACCGGAGCAACCAAGCTCCGGTAAAGCTAGGGGGGCCAGCCGTCGACGCAAAATAAAAGATGGTGAGAAGACCCCACATGCGGAGTCTGCTGCTGACAAACTACACGTTGGTAAAGGTCACTGCCGAAGCTACTAAGCTCCGACACCCCGGAGGGCTAACTATCGATGCTCTACGCGTTGATAGGGACTATTGTCGGAGCTACTAAGCTCCGACGATAGCCAATGCCGGAGCTTCTAAGCTCCGACAACCTCAGGGGGCCTTCACTATCGAAGACTTCGGACCTACACTCTATAGTTCGAAGCAAATGAGTCTTCAACAAAACACAATATCCTCTTGGTACATGTTCACAATCAAATTGTGTACATCTACCAGGGGGCCAAGTGAAGACAAAAGTGTTGAGTGTTGAAGACAAAAAATGAAATTCTCAAAAATTTGGGGATTTCATTCATCTGAAGACAAGGGATTACAAAATTGGGGAAGAAAAAGAGAGAATACAAGTGGGAGCTATAGAGATGGTCCTAGACCCTATGGAAGAACTGGGCGACCTTCTGAGCAACCTCCGACATGTTGGCTCGGGTGGCTTCACCTTCTCCTTCGACGGGACCTTCAAGCACCGGGTCCAGAGGGAATTGGGGATCCTGGCTAGTGTAGCATGTCATCACATACTCTGCGACGTTCTTCTCCAGGGATTGCCCCTCAACCTCCAACTGGTCCGCGATGATGTCGCTCACCTTGCAGAGTTTGCTACCCGACGAGCTCAACGCTTGCAACACCAGGTCCGGCTCCAGCTCCGGATCATTCGGACGCACGGGACTGAAGCACATTGGTGTCAGCGCGTCGTTGGCTTTGCTCAGGAACTACCAAACCTGTAGGGAGTCCGCAGTCCTCAAGCCCTTCAATTCCTCCAAAGATCTTTTGGCCGCCGCCAGTTTAGAATTCTCGTGAGCAAGGCGCTCAACCTCTTTGGCATTTTGCTGAATCTTTTCAGCAACCTGCTTCTCGATTTTGCCGAGCTCCTCCTCCCAGAGGTAGATCTTGTTCCGGCGGTCGACCAGGTCCTTCTCCCGTCCCCAAACTTTCTTCTCCCTGGCAGCGAGGGCACACTCTTGCTGGTAGAGTTCCTGCCCTCGCACCCAGGCCTTCTCCTCCTCCTCAAGGCAACGCTCCTCCAACTTTTTGGTGCGTTCCTCGAGACCCTTGTCAACCAGAGCCACCTTTTCGGCGAGCTCCTCCTCCCTCCTCAAGACGTCATCCCGCAGCTCTAGGAGTTTTTGCTCTTCATCTTCGAGCCTTTTCTCCCTCTCCTCAAGTGCCTCCCAGCGCTTGATGAGAGTAGTGTTAATGGCTTCAAGCCTTTCTTGGCGTTCATCAGCCGCACTATTAGCTACCTTGGTCTGCTCATAAATGGCCCGAGATTGAGCGTTGAGGGCGCGAGTCAAGCTCTCCCTGTCATCCAATAATTTGCCCCAGTATTCCAGGCAGACCTTCTCCTGCTTGATCCATTCTTTGTCGTCTGACAGCCTCAACTGCGTCAGCTTGGTCTCGAAGTAGAGCCGGTTACGCCACCGCCTAAGGGTTTGGCGCTCCTCTTCAAGAGCCTTGCTGTCGTGGTAGAACACCAGCTGGACTTGACGCAGGCTGGAGCAAGCGTTGTCAATAGGCAACAACAGGGGAATAGGTTTCAGACCTGCTGGGGTCTCCTCCGCTGGTTCGAGCGGGTTCTCGCTTACAAAATTGGGTCCCACTCCACAAGAGTGGTCCCCTGAGCCTCCACGGCACTAGGGCCGTCCTCCGGGATAGCCTCAGTTGCCACCGAGGAGGGTCCTGCGGAAGAAGTTCCGACCTCCGGAAGTGGTTCCGAAGGCCCTGCCGTCAGGTCTTCATTTTCCCCCTCAGGCAGGGGGCCAGCGACTTCATCTGGGTACTCCGGCTCAACAGCAGGCACCTCTATAGACAACACTTCCGGAGCAGGGGCTACTTCTGGCTCCGGCCTGGGCCCCTCCTCCGCTGATGGCTCGGGTGTTGGCATCTCGACCACCATGGGTTTGAGTGTTGATGCCTCCGCAATAACCGGCCCTAAGGCCGGAGCTTCAACCTCAACCGACTCGGGCGCCGGAAGGTCTTCAATTGCAACCGGCTCTAAGGCTGGGGCTTCGGAGGTAGCCGGCTCAACTGCCAGAGCTTCCTCCACACCCGGCTCACTTGCCGGGACTTCAATAACCTCCGGCTCAACCGCCGGGGCTTTGAAAATTCCGGCTCTGGGGTCAGAATTATTGCTTCCTCCGGCTCAACGGCCGAAGCTTCCATCATCTCAGCATCAAGACCCGGGGCTTCAACCTCCGGGGCAGGTGCCGCTGGCGCATCTTTTCTCCCGTGGTCCAGCGCTACCACGGGAGTCTCAGGGGATGAGTCAAGGTCCATGACCACGACAGCTGGCGCCGGAGCTGCCGCAGCTTCAGCCACCACTTGGGGCGGCACCGGGATAGGAGCAGAAGCTTCTGCCCTCACAGCTTCAGCTATTGTGGCTGAGGGTGGAGCCTCGCTCCTCTTCTTGGGAACACTGCAGATGATGGATGAAGAAACTTAAAAAAAAATAGTTACTACAATAAAACAACTGTTTGAGGTAAAGATTAAAAATTACCTCGGGAGGCTTCCGCACCAGCTTGCGCGGAACCTCTTTCCCGGGCGTTCTGGGCTAACCATAGCCGCCGCCGGCGTGGAAGCTCCGGAAGGCCCCCCGGAACTCGTTTCAGCCACGGGCATTTCCTTAGTCGAGGCCCTCCTCGATCGGGAAGGACCTCCGGACCTAGAGGCCTCAACTGGCCCTGGTGCTGGAGTCGCATGCCCGAAGCTAGCACCCCGGGAAGACGCCGCTGCGGGTACAGTTGCCGCATGTGTAGAAGACCTCCCCCTGCGGGGAGAAGGAGCTGATGCAGAGGTTGCAGGCCTGACGGACCTTCCGTCGGCATGCTGCAGCTTCCTCTTCCGGCTCAAAGGTTCGTCCGCCGGCTCCTTGCCCTTGCCGACGACTTCGATCCTTGGCTTCGGGGCAGGGTCGGAGCCACCTTTGGAAGCCCCTGGGATCACCACCCTGGAGGTCGATCTTCTCTCGACGACACCAAGATTGTCAAGCACCGGCATCGTCCGCCGGAGCTCCCTGCTGAACTCTACTTCCACGTTCAGAGGGAGAAAGGCTGGTGGCAGGGTCAAGTCATCACCCGCGACGTCGATGCCGTGCTAGAACTTCTTGAGATGAAACTCCAAGGGTGCCCCCGCCATGTTGGACTTTAGCCCGGTCTTGACCCGGTCGTCGTCCATCACGCTGTTGAGGGCCCAAGCGAGTTTTTCTCTCCTCTTCAGTGGTGCCCACCTGTTGACCAGGAAATTGCAAAATACCGCCTGAGGAGTTAATCCTCCCTGCACGCACTGGCGGATCCTGGTCAGAGCAGGGTTGAAGGCATCTGACAGCACCAGAGCTTCACTCCAGACTGCAGTGTCGATGTTGGGGAAGCCTTCGGGCAGCTCCAGCTTCTCGTGCTCCTCCACCCGGATGACTATCCAGTCCTTCTTCCAATCATCCCATTTTCCAGGGGGAAACGACCGGAGGTACTTGAATGGGCACTTTTTGCGCTTCACGAAGTAGTAGAAGCCAAGGTACTCATTACTCCTACCGGTGGTATGGACGGTGAAGAAGGTTTGGAAAAGTTCAATGCAGGGGGGATGCCCACCCACATTTCACAGAAGTGGACGAAGGCAGACACAAGAAGAATGGAGTGGGGGCCAAGGTGATACAGGTGCAGACCATAGAAGTCCAGCAGCATCATGAAAAAGGAGGAAAATGGTGGGATCAACCCCACCATGGCGTACGAAGAGAAGTACACCATCTCGCCGGCGTGCTCCTTCTCGAACGGGAGCTCTCCCCCGGCACGGACCAGGCGGTTGAAGAAGTCCAGGGACCATCCCATGAGGGCCCGGACCTTCTTCAGGTCACCTTCGGTCTTCAAACGGCTCTCACGGAGACCCAACTCCATCGCGGCACAGCAAGGCAAGAGAGGAAAAGCGAGCACAAGTTGGGAGTTTGAGCGCAAGATCTGATGGGAGGCGTAAAGAACCCCAGACGGTGCATGCTTTCCTTCTTAAGTAAGCCCTCGCAACGCTTGGATGAAAACAGCAAGGAAGTCGAAGATACTACTCAAAAATTCTACCCTGCCAATGACAAGAGGGCCCGGGACCACCCTGATGACCAAGTCGAGGTTCTTACCCAGGCGAACGGTTGTCATCATGAGGCGGGAAGCACGAAGGCGGCGGCCTGCCAAGGCGCGCGGAACAGATATGATTTTCGTATCGGGAACCGGCGACCTTTAATTGCGTGAGATCCGCACGCCAAAGATCTCATTTGCCGCACACGGGATATGCCACGCGGCGAGGATTTAACCCCAAACTATCGCCAACGGCACATCCGAAGACCTTTGAAGACTCAGTTCAAAAGTCGAAGGATGGACCCACCTCCGGCGGAATAACTTCACCCAAGGGGTCTTCCCCAGATGTGGGCCCAGGGGCCACTGTCGGTACCCTGGGTACCATATACCCCTTGGGATTGCAAAGATCTCAAGGGAATGTCATCTACTTGATTTGAAGACCTTCGGAGGCCCACATGTCAGACATAACCGGACCCGCTTCCCCAACATGGTTAGTCCCAGGGTCGCCACGTGTACTATCAAACCGGAGCTACCGTCCACAAGGGGGAAGCTCCGGGCTATGTACCATAGCGGCACCCCCAGACCTAACCCCAGACCGAGGGAAGCTACAGAACTGACACGTGTTAAGTGGCACCGGACCTACCTGTTCCCCACAGTATGCTCCGGAGCTGCCACGTGTCCAATCGTCGGATCTTCAGCCTCTAACCTCCGGAAGACTCCACAATGGCTCCGGATCTTCAAAGGGGAATCAAGGACTTCAAGACTCGATTAAGTGTCATTAATACTATATTAATGACACACAATCGGACGACCTTAATTACCAGTAACGGTGCTGTCAAAGCCCGTAACTTAGTTATTAAGGGTAATTAAGCGCATTAAATGTGTATCAATATTAGTAACTGTCGGGGCCACATGTCGGGTCAGGCTAACTCGTAACGATCTGCCCTTGTACTATAAAAGTACAGGCCGACGATACATAGAAGGGGACTGGACGCGCTCACTCTACACTATCAACTTACGTTGAGCTCATACATCCAATAGAACACCAACACACCCCATGGAGTAGGGTATTACGCTCAGGCAGCCCGAACCACGTAAATCTTCGTGTCTCTTGTGTCATTTATTACTTTCACCTTCTAGAATCTCCGCGCGCCCACACCAAACTTCAAACTCCGCAAACACCTTAGTAGTGTCGGGAGATCTGCTGGATCAAAACAACCGACACCACCCTTCAGGGTCGACTGGCCACACTTCTAGTGTTGACCAGTCTTCTGGCTTGGGTAGCTAGTCTTCTGGCTCACGTAGCCAACCTTCTGGCTCGAGTGGTGCCCAACCTTCTAGATCAACAGACGTGGTGCCGCAGCAGAGGCAGCGGACGAGGAGGGGTCTCTTTGACGTAGAAGGAGTACGCGAAGGTAAGTTGGGTGTATTAAATATTTTTTTGATAATTTTTTAGCGCTATTTTTAATGACCTACAAAGATGTGTAGGCTAATGTGAGCTAGTTGCAGGGCCGACCTAATGCATACTGGGCCCTTTGTAGGTACTGGGCTAGCGATGATTTCATCGCTAAGTCCAATAGGGTTCGAGAGTGCAAAGGGGTCCCGAGAAACACATATACGGCCAAGAATGCCACTTGCGTTTAGATAAACGTATGGTAAGTGTGTCTTACTTGTTTTTATGTATTCATAATATACTGTTCATACTAACACGTATTGATAGGCACACGAGACGGGAGTAGAACCGACCGCTTTCTAGGTCTGGAAGAGAGGTCACAAGGAAAGTGATCCTTCTCAGCCCGAGCAATGCAGTCAGGTTGCAGCCGAGCGACTGGTAAGTTTCAAAATCATTCAGGTTAATTATAAATATCTTTGTTGTCTGACATACATCGTTTCCTTATTTTTAGGCTTGGTATGGGCACAACACCGTGAGGATACACAGTGAAGAGTTCGATTGGCAAATTGTGTCAATCGATCCCCAAGCCGCGTATGCAAGCAGAGGTGGGAAAGACCATGGAACGTGAGTTGGTCTTTCGTTTTATTGTTTTCAAATCAAGGTAATTCAATTTAATATTACTGATTCTTATTTTTGTAGGCTTGTCATATTCGACGGAGTCGTCAACTCGAGGTAGGCACGACCTTCGAGAGATAGGTTCACGCAGGCTTCGTTCGTTGGAACGTAGAGTCCCTGTGTCTCCGAAGAGACATAGAAGTTCAGGCTCTTCGACGAAGTTTTAAAGAGAAGCTTGCGCGGTAAGAAGAGGCGTTAGAGAGGGAGCGAGCAAGTCATAGGGCGGTGATGGAGAATCAGGCCCACTACATGGCGCAGATGCAGGCGGCAATAGAGGTAAGAGATATAAAGTATTGTACTTTAAATTCATCACATTTCTTCAATATGTAAGTTGCAATATTTGCACTGACATGCTCTAGCTCGACAGCATGGGCAACGGATCGAGATACCATCGTGGCAGCTACCGCTGTTGGTGCAAGAGCTCACGCCAGAGGTGCCTTCTCTGGTAGTTCAGGTAACAAAAATTTCAAATTCTAGTCTTACTTCATCTAACATAGCCAAATCTAACTCAACCTAAATTGAGCTAAATATGATCAATTCTAGCTTATTTAAGCAAATCTAGTCAAAAATTAAGTTTAAAACTTATAAACATGTCTACCTACTCACGTGCATTGCAGAGATCGGTGACGGAGGCTCAAACTCTGTCGCCACAGCTACCGGCATCTGGAGAGACTCGCGGAGATGACGGAGGGACTCGCGGAGATGACGGTTCCAGAGGTAGTAGATGGGCTAATGTATAGCCTATGTACGTTTTGCGGTGATTATTGTTATATGATTGTGTTGTGGTCGTTTGTGTTGTGATGTTGTTGTTGTGATATTGTTGTTTTCTTGTGATACATATGTGTCAAAGTGTTAATACGACACTTCCCCTGGATCTGCTAAGGAGCAGCCCGGGGAGGTTCTTGTTCGGTGGGGCTTAGGCCTCAATTAAGTGTACGCGCGTATGAGAGTGTATGAGACGGTGGTTTTTACGTAGTTCGGGCCGCAAGGAGTGTAACACCCTACTCCACGATAGATTGTATTGCTAGTGTGTGTGAATGTATGTGTGTGTCGGGGATTGGATTCTCCTCCCCATGTAACGGTGGCGGTCTGGTCCTTTTATAGACAAGGTCGGACGCCTTACAAGTGGGGTCTGGAGACCAACAGGTGATCCCGGGACGATCTTATCCTAAAGATCTAAGGCTTCTCGTATAAGATTTATTTGACCATGGAAGTGAAGACTCGTCGTCTTGCCGCCTCTCTTGTCAGTAGCCCATGCGCCGTTGCTGTGACAGTCGGTTCTGAAGAACGAACCAAGTGCAGTATATGTGTGCCCATGATGTTAACACACATACACAAGTGATTCACAAATGATAAATAGATAATTATCACAGCTCAAATTATTAAATAAGTACTTTTGTTACAATATTAAAGTAATCCTCATATTATAATTCTAATTATCATTATTGAACTATAACTGCAGCGGAAATATCCTAATTAAGCAAACTAAGCAATCTGAGCATAAAGGGTAGAGCGGCTCCAAGCATAACCACGGGCAAGTCGACGGCAGCACACAGCCTAGTACTCCGTATATCATCATGATACTCCCAGACATCACGTTAAACTATTGGTGGGGGATTTGCAATGGTAGGTACATGTCGTACTTAGCAAGTGTGGGAAAAATATGATATGTAGCTTAACAAATGACGACAATAAATAAAGGCTAGTTGCTGAAAAGTACATTTAAAACTTGTAGAAAGCATTATACTATGTCTATGTGAAGTAATCCCATCATATCCCACATAATTAACATAATACGAAATCATAATCAATTATTCATCCATATACCAGATTATTACCATCATCATCATCCATGTACATTTATCATAACTCAATCCATAACTATAATCATAATCATAACCATAACCATAATCAACCATCCCAAATCCCAAGTTCTCTCTAATCATGTAGGTCATCCAGGTACTATTAACCGGGAGCACGACTATCATGATAGTTTTTAACACTCTGCAGAGGTTGTACCACTTTATCCACAAGTTCGTGATTTCGTCACTCGTCGGCGACTAAAGAAACCTCTCTTATGCCAATTACACTTCCTTAGATGTATGGTCAAGAGATCACAAAATAGCCTTTACAAAGGGACTAACAGCATATTCAGACCCACTGAGGTTTCACTGGTGGCAATGTCTCCAACTGAGCACATCCTAAACCAAGGGCCCCCTCTTGTGCCGTTCGGATCCCAGGGCAGTCCCGCCACTATTGCAAACACAATCGACTCCCATTCCCCGCTCCTCCAAATGATCTGAGTCGATGCTGATAATACTCCTAATTAATTGGCTAAGTCACACTCATACGCGGCCTTGTGGTGGCACTGTAGTCCTGGCTTATTCTCGCATGAACCGATCCTTAGATCCAAAGCAAGCAAACTACCATAACATACAACCCAATCCACAAACCATGCTTGCTTAGATCTTCCAAGTCCCATATTACCAATTAATCATATTCATCAATTCACGTAAGCCATAAATTCAATAATTCATAATTAAGCCATTTGGTTGCTTTCCCATCCCAATTAATTAGAGCGAAGCAAAAAGGTAAAACACCCTGCCAGCCTCTTTACAAATATCTCAAGCGACAAGGATAGTCAAACAAGACTAGTAAAGACCTATAAATGGGTTTCCCATCAAATTGACACAAGCATGCAGTTTTGCAATCAAAACATTTTAAAAACAGGATCAATATGATCAAGGACACTTGCCTTTATATCCCGCAATTCGATGGCTCAAGCAAATTCAAATTCTTGCGCATGAAGATCCTCGGATAATCGCTTCTCGATTTTAACCTCTTGAGTGAATCGTTTACTCGCAATCAAGCACATATACAAACCAACAACAATGCAATCAATAATATGCACATATATTAATCAATATGCAATGACATGAATGCATGCAAAGTTCAATAATTAAATATCTACTGTTGTTTATTAATTAGATGCAACTAGTTCATATGTGCTCATGCGAGTTTACGGGGGTTTTAGCGATAATTAGGGTTGCTAAAATAAAATAGATGTAGATGCAACTACGATTTAATTCCGGGTATTAGATCTATTATGTCACTAAAATTTGTCTCAGAAAATGTATCTTACCGTAGGTTCAGCGGCTTCGAAAGTCGCGGAACGGTGGCGTAGAGTAGACGAAGTAGACAGCGCAGCGATCCTCCAGCAAAAAGACGACGGCGACACGACGATCTCCAGCAGACAGCCTTCTCGTCCTCCTTCTTTATCTTTCCTGGCGGCTGCCCTCGGTTGCCTCTCCTCTTCTAGCGATGGTTGCTGCCCTAGGGCTTTCTCTTTCTTTTTCTCTGGTAGCGTTTCACGTAGCAAAGACGGCGGCATGATTTTTCCTATGGAGAATTTACGTGGGTAGGGCACGGCGTACGGGGAGGCCACGGTGTTATGCGGGCAGGCAGCCAGGCTACAGAGAGAGTCCTGGCTCGGTACTGGGACTTAGTCCCGATTGGTTCCGGTGGACGGTTGCTAGCTGGCCTGTGCGCCAGGCTAGTTGACCTTTTTCTGGTTTTTTTTTCTTTTTCTCTACCTTTGTGCGGCCAAACTCCTTGCCTGACTTGTTATTTGTTTTTTTTCTCGTTTTGATTGGTGCGGTGAGGGTTGTACGGTCAGGTCTTCTTTGGACATGGTTGACTTCCGATTCTCTTTTTTATTATCATTATTCTTCATATTATTTTTTTATTAATTATTTATTTTCCTTAATTAATTGTTATTTATTATTTATTTCCTTCTTTCTTTCTTTTATCCTACTTAATAATTATTAGTATCTCTTTCTTCTATATTAGATTATTCTTTCATTATTTTTCTTTGCCGTGCGGCAAGACTCTTTGTGTGGTTCGTGATCAGACTAGCGGTTGACTTGTGTTTATTAATTTGTACATTCTGTATAGTGAAGTGTTAAAATACACCAAACTGTAGAGTACCGGATTAGTCCGTTTAATACCGAACAAGTCCATTCCGGTACAGAGAGGTACATCGGACAAGTCTGGTGTTATGCTGGACAAGTCCAAAGTTTTTACAGTAAGGGACTTCAGACTCGTCTGTTGTTGTAACGGATAAGTCCCTGGTGGGAAAAAATTTTGATTAAGTCAGTGCATACCGGACTAATCCGGTATTGTACCGAACAAGTCTGTTGTTGTCCAGTGAGGGTATTCGGACTAGTCCGTCATTTTCTGGACTAATCCGGTGCTTGACTCCATTTTACTTGCATCTTTATTCTTGACTCCATTTTACTTGCATCTTTATTTAAATTATTTTACGTTTGTTCCTTTTCATCACTTAATTCTTTTTGCATGAATTCATCATATTACTAAAATATTATGTTTTCGTATTTATATCGTTAGCTGCATCTATTTCTATTATCTCATATTCGTTATGGCAAATAAATTACTTTTGGCATATCTATTTTGGTAACTAGTTCTCAACACTCAAGATGAATGCAAAATGTAAGATGAGATGCATATATTTTCTATTTTTCTTTATAAGAACAATTTATTCCTGTTATTAACTCTAAGTTCCCATTTAAGTTTTTGATTTGCCAAAATTTGAAAATCAGGGTGTCACAATTCTACCCCCCTTAAAATGAATCTCGCCCTCGAGATTCGGATGGGCTGAAGAAGAGATTTGGAAATAAAATTATAAATTCTCCTTTCTATTTGAATTAGCCAAGTTTGAAAATTTATGGATGTTACAGTTGCTGACGATGGCAGAAAGTGTCCCGTCAACCTGTCTTGTTGCCGCAAGCTACCCACTTGGCTGAGTGGGATAGGTTTGCAGCGCCTTCACTGTGATGTGATTGGTCACATCGGCCTCTGACCATTGGCATGCTCTGCATTGTGCGCTGGAGGTGGATGCGCGTCTTCAATGCTTGACTTGGGTAGGGCACACCATCCCTTAACTCTCGCATCTCACCGTCCAGGGCAAGTTGCAGGACACGTGGCAGCGTTGGGGATAGCTCCTGCTGGGGAGGCCAGTCCCGGTTTTTCATGACGCGTGGCAGCTCCGGGGCTCTCCAGGGATTGTAGCAGCTCCAGGCCCTTCCCCGCGGGGGTGCCTGGCCTGGTGCTCCATGCCACATGGTTGCACCGGAACTCTTCCCCAAGGTTGGGTGAGGTCCCGTCCTAACACGTGGCGTCTCGGGAGCCCTTCTCACCGGAGGAGCCGAGTCCCATCTTCAAGGCTCTTGTGGCAGTGCTGGAGCTCGTCCTTGAGGAAGGCTGAGGTTTGGCACCTTCGGGACACGTGCCACCACCGGACGTTCCTCAGTATTTTCATCCTTTGTGCGAGGGTACCCTGTCTGCAGGGAACCAACAGTGGCCCCTCGGTCCACCTTGGGGTGAGGTGATGAGCCCAAAGGTGGAGCCTTTTCCTTGTTTTCCTGCACTGTGCTTTGAATTCTATCTTGGACAGCCAAAGTGGTGGGTGCTTTTGCCAACGTCGCCACGCGTCCGCTTCTGGTTGAGAGACTATGGAGGGATATTTGCTTGCTGTAGTATCTCTGTCTTCTGCGGTGCCTTTAACCGCGACGGTTCCCAATGCATCTATAGCACTTTCGTTCGCTCCGCCTTTATGGGAGCCGCTTCAGCTATTTTCTCAGGTGGCTATCCACCTGGGCCAGTGTTTCTGACAGGGGGCGTTGGGCCCATTGTAATGGGTGTTGTATGTTGAGTGTCTGGGTCAAACCTTTGTGATACGCACGAAGTACTCAAGCCTCGCGGGGGTGATAAAAAAAAAACCTTTGTTAGAGGGG
The DNA here is from genome assembly GCA_036927565.1 of Tuctoria greenei. Lineage (NCBI taxonomy): Eukaryota > Viridiplantae > Streptophyta > Magnoliopsida > Poales > Poaceae > Tuctoria > Tuctoria greenei. The sequence continues at coordinate 159,261,827 of JAYESD010000006.1, forward strand.
ACAGTTCCTTCCTTACTCACACACTGCAGCCTGAGTTTTCACCTTCTTCCTCGATCGCCCGAGCCTTCACCCCTTAGCCAAAGCTCTCACCTTCGCTTGCTCCAATGGCCTCCCCACTACTTCCTTCCCGCTTCTAGTCGGCCAATGATCTGTTGTTAATGAGGCGACTTCTTGGCTGGTTGGCAGCAGAGTATGCGTGGATGATCTGCTACGGATCTCCCACTCTTGAAGACCTGCGCAAAGACGAGACTATCCTCTTCGATGCCTACATGTATGCGGGGCTTGGGATCCCACTGTTGAGGTTCTTCCTCGCAGTGCTGGAGGAGTATGGGCTGCAGCTTCACCACCTGCCACCAAACTCCATCGTCGTGATCGTTGTGTTCATCCACTTCTATGAGGCGTTCGTGGGTTGCATGCCAACAGTGGAGATGTTCCTGTTCTTCTTCGTGAGTAAGACCACCAGAAAGAGTGCAACGACCCGTGTGGGTGCCTACTACTTTCGGCACCAGGACAAGACCTCCCGGGCCTACATCCCTTTGCTCAAAGGGGGCAAGTGGAGCACCTGGAGGGAAGATTGGGCAATCATGCGGGCTGAGGCCCATCCTGCGCTGAAGATGCCCTCTGAAGGTCCGACTTCCGATCTCACCACTTGGGAAGCCTTCCAGGGGTCGATGAAGGAGTACACGCCTATATTGAAGAGGATTTGGTTCCTGGCGGGCAAAGGCTTGACCTCCCTGATGGTGCTGGTAGACTTATTGCGCCGTCGCATTGCCCCTCTCCAGAAGCGCCAGTACGGGGCTTGGCACTACACAAGAATTTATGATCGGTGTCGGCTGGCTCTGGACGACCCCACCCCCAACATGTTGGAGGGGTTGTTGAAGGTGGTGACCCGTGACACGGTCGACGATGAGCACGTCTCCATCCCGGACGATTGCCATCCGCTCTTCATGGCCCCCGGCTTGAGGGATGAACTGCTAAGCTCCATGTTGGCTGTCAATGCGTTCGGCGTTACCCGCCTGCACCCTGAGGAGACGTCTGGGGATTCTGCGGTCCTGGTGCGGTGCCACGCCATGACGCAACCAAGGTCGGGGTCTTCCTCCTGTTCTTCGGAAAGGGTGGAGGTAGGGTCCCAACCATCCTCTATCAGGGTGGAGGGCAGCCAGCCAGCGCCAGTTCTGGTGCCAGGAAAGCGTTCCCGCCCTCTGGCCGCGTGTTCCGCCACTGTGTCGAAGAAGCAGAAGCTGACGCGGGGGGACGGTACCCCAATCTCTCATTGCGATGGAGCCAGAGCGGTCGAAGCTCCCGTCGTCGACTTGGTTTCTGATTCCAGCAACGACTCTGGTTTTGGAGGAGGCGCAGAGGGATCTGCGCAGGTGACCGCACTGACGTGGGTCGACCAAGAGCCTATGCAAGAGACGGTAGTGTCGGCCTTGTCATCAGGTCCTAGCTACCTCAATCTACCGCGTGGGGTGGGATGCCAGGGTCACTAGAGCGGTCCGACCCACTGGTAAGCCACAGCTTCTTTCTCTGCTATTTCTCTTCTTTTCTTCTTTGTTCTAGCAGAGTTTCATCTTGGTTTTTTAGGGTGTCATCAGCTGATATGGTTTCCTTGGTGCTTCAAGGGTGGGCTTGGTCGCCCCTACTTTTCCCAGAGCTGGAACGAGGTCTGCCGCGCTGCATCCTGTGCCTGAAGGTGCGCTGGCCTTCGGTGATGTCGATGTCTCTGTACCCCCGTCCGTCGAGGTAGGTGGGGCAGAGGTGGTTCCAGGCGAGGAGGTGCCAGGCAAGGAGGTGCCAAGCGAGGAGGCGGCTACCTTGGTCGTGGCGGCTTCCCTTGGTAGAGCTGACCCGCCTGCCGTTGATGCGACACAGGTGCATGATGTCATTGGCGCGCAAGATGGCAACTCGCCACTAGCAACCGGTGATGCCCTTGCAGCGGAGGAGGGGACTTCAGCACCAGGCAGCGACGCGGTGGTTATTGAAGCTCCATCCAGGCAGCCATGTGGTCCCCAGGCGATGGTGTCTACCATGGAGTCGGTAGAAGGGGTGGAGGGGCAGCCGTCCGTGGAGATGGTCACACCGATCCCTCTCGCCGATGTTGTTATCACGGCCTAGTCCTTCTTGCGCCAGACGCAGGCTTCTTTTGCTCGAGAGTGGGATCAGCTTGCAGAGGAGTGGCGCTCGGTGAAACTGGTCGACGCCAAGAACAAGGAGCTCAAGGTGAAGGCCTTGAAGGCCCATGCTGTCGCTGATGCCCGTTTGAAGCTGTGCGAGGATCAGCGGTTGGAGTTGGTCTGCAGCGAAGTTGTTGTTGCTGATGTGGAATAGGAATTGGCGGTGAAGGAGGAGGAGGTCTCCCGGTGCCTTGGCATGCTGGAGGAGAAGCACTGGGCTATGCAGGACTCGCAGCTCTCCATTAAGTGTTGGGAGGACGATCTGGAGTGTCGTGCTCAGGAGCTCGCCGACTGGGAGGAAGCTGTATGGGGACAGGTGGAAGGCCTCCAGGCCTCCCGTGCGACCGAGGCCCAAGGGATCCAGGACTTCTTGGCCCGTGCTGGGGCGGTACTGGAACCCCTTGGCCTTGGTCCCATGCCGCGCGGGGAGCCATCTCAGGGGGGTGGCCTAGCTGCTCCCCGCCTTGGACTCCCTCTGTTCGTTGTTGGGGGCAGTGAACATTGTCCTCTCAAGGCGGCTCGAGGTCGAAGGAAGGGAGCTAGCTGAGCTGGTGGCCTCCCATATCTTGGTATGCTTCCGAAGCTGGTACCCGACGATCCCACTGGAGTCAGTGGAGAAAGGCCCCCTTGATGAGCGAGGGGAGGAGGCGAGAGTCGAAGTCCAGGACCTTGCCAAGCAAGTGGCCTATTTGTTCCTGTGGAGTTGCAGGACCCAGGTGGAGTGTTTTTGTATCTGTGGATGACCCCATTTGTATAAATAACTGTTAATGAATTTGAATCCATGTTGTTTTGCTTGTTGGCTTGTCTTGTGCTTCTCAAATTGTTGCCCCATGTCCTTCTCTACATAAGGTCTTGAAGAGCTTTTGATGATGTCATTTAGCTTTTGAGGAACCAACGATTGCACATTTTCCATAGCCGAGTTGTCGACAATTGACGTAATGCCTATGAAACCACCTTAGAGGCCCCTTGGTAGATGTGGCGAGGTAGCTGGGTACACCTACCACTTGATCGGAGGATGTCTTTGACGGACCCCCAGTGGAGCAGGAGAGTTTGAGTGGATGGCTTTAGTAGGGCTAATGACGCACAGCTTTGTCTGAGTAGGGACGTCAACGGCAGGCCCCTTGGATGGTGCCTAGGTTGGGCGCTCTGGCAACGGCCACCATCATTGTAGAAACTTTGATGGCGGGCCCCCTAGGTGGTGCCGGAGCTATCTGCTCTGGCGTCACCCATTGCCGCTGTGGGAATGTTGACGGCGGGCCCCCTGGGTGGTGCCGGAGCTGGGCGCTCTGGCGACGGCCACCATTGTTGTAGAAACTTTGACGGCGGGCCCCCTGGATGGTGCTGGAGCTAGCTTCTCCGACGTTGCCTATCGTCACTGTGGGAACATCGACGGCGGTCCCCCTGGGTGGTGCCAGAGCTGGCTGCTCCGACGTCGCCCACCATCGTTTGTAGATACATTGACGGTAGGCCCTTGGGAGGTGCTGGGGCTGGTTGCTCCGGCGTGGCCCACTATGGTCGTAGAAACGTCGGCGGCATGCCCCGTGGGAGGTGCCGAAGCTGGCTGCTCCAGCGTCGCCCACCATCTTCTCAATGATGTTGACGGTAGGCCCCTTGGGAGATGTTGGAGCTGGATACTCTGGCATCGTCCACCACCTTTGCAGATGTGTCGACGGCAGGCCCCTGGTGTACAAGTTATCACAAGAGAACCCTGTTAGCTACAAGAGCAAGGTAGGAGAGTTTACTCACCTATGCGCGCTTGTTGCTGTCGTTGTCATGTTGAGACGTCAACGGCGGGCCCCTTGGGTGGTGCCAGAGTTGGATGCTCTGGCGTCATCCACCATCTTCGCAGAAGCGTCGACGGCAGGCCCCTTGGGGGGTGTCGGAGCTCGTTGCTCCGGTGTTGCCCACCATCATCGTAAATACGTCAAGGCAAGCCCCATGGGTGATGCCGGAGTAGGATGCTCCAACGTCACCCATCATCGTTGTAGATCCATCGACGCTAGGCCCCTTGGGAGGTGCCAGAGCTGGCTGCCAAGGCGTTGCCCGCCATCGTCATAGATACATCGACTGTAGGCCCCTTGGAAGGAGCCAGAGTTGGTTGCTCCGGCGTCGCCCACCATCATCTTATATGCATCGACGACAGGCCCCTGGTGTATAGGATATCACAAGAGAACCTTGTGAGCAACAAGAGCGGGGCAGGAGAGTGTACTCACTTATCAGCGCTTGTTGCTGTCGTCAACATGCTTGGATGTTGACGGCAGGCCCCTTGGGTGATTCCGGAGCTGGATGCTCCAGCGTCGCCCACCATCGTAGTATATTCGTCAACGGCAGGCCCCCTGGGAGGTGCCAGAGTTGGCTGCTCTGGCGTCTCCCTCCATGATCGTTAAGACGTCAATGGCAGGCCCCCTGGGAGGTGCAAGACTTGGCTGCTCCGGCATCGCCCTCCATCATCGTTAAGACATTGACTGCAGGACCCCTGGGAGCTCTTGGAGCTGGGTGCTCTGGCGTTGCCCACTATCGTAACTTGCTTTGTATGTCCTGCACACATAACATGGATGCATATTTTTTGCTCATTGGTGATCTTTTCCTATTCTTAGTATTGCCATGTCTTACAGTCCTGGGCTTGTACACGGGGTTTGGGTAATTTAGTGTGTTATCGCCCGGGATCCGGCTCCCACCTTACTCGGGGTGTGAGCGTACTGGCCCTCAGTACTTAGCCGTAGCACTGGGACGCAAAGTGCGCACGCTTATGGTACAGGACCAGGCTAAGCAGGTTGTGCGCCCTGGACCTCCAGCTCGACGTAGGCCTTCTGTGGGGGACCATTTGGCACCAGAGGGCCCCAAGTAAGTGGGCAGCCGCGAGGTCCCAAAATGCCTTGCAGGTACCTCAAACAAGTCTGCCTTCAGCAGGGTTGCATAGCTCTACTAGGGGTGATATAGAAAAAACTTCACCAGGTATATGAAGATATACGAAAGAACGAAACTAGCCTGACCAATCACAAAATTAATGGGTAATTAAGTGAACATAAGAGAAATCTTATGGTAAGAAAGTATTTTTTCAAATTTGGCATTCATAGAAGGGGACTAACTTTACAATAAGGCAACAACCCACTCCGGTTGGCAAGGTAGGTAGAGTGTTCATGCTTAGGGTACGGAACCAAGCTAAACGGCTGAACACTCTGGACCTGTCCCCCCCCCCCCCAAAGATTGGTTGTCCTAAGTGTCGTTCCTTGGCACCATGACACCCCACATTGTCCTACTATTATGCTTAGGGATAGAACTTATGGAGGTGTTCTATGTTCCATGGGTTGGGGAGGGGCTCTCCTTCTGTGGCTAGGCGGATACACCCAGGGCGGGATACTTGTGTCACTTGGAAGGGGCCCTCCCAGCTGGGGGAGAGTTTGTGCAACCCTTCTCGAGAAAGTATACGCCGCAGCACCAGGTCACCAGTCTGGAGTTCTCTACTCTGCACGAACCGCTCCTGGTAGCGCCTAAGCACCTGTCGGTAATGTGTGTTTCGGATGGTGGCATGCCACCTTGCTTCGTCGACGAGGTCGACATCTTCTTGTCAGAGCTGGTCCTGTGAGGCTTCATCGAACACTCGGACTCAGAACAAGCCCACTGCGATCTCTAGGAGGAGGATGGCCTCGGCCCCATACACTAGGAAGAAAGGTGTTTCTCCAGTGGCACGGTTGGGTGATGTTCGTCTTGCCCATAGCGCGCAGGGGAGTTTGTCAACCCACATGGCACCATGCTTATCCAAGCTATTATACGTGTGTGTCTTGAGGCCCCTGAGGATCTCAGTGTTGGCCCTTTCAACTTGACCGTTGTTCTTTGGATGAGCCACGGATGCATAACAAACTTGGACACCGATGTCTTCGCAGTAGTCCTGGAATGCTACACTGGTGAACTGGGCCCGTTGTCGGTGGTGATCCTGCTCGGGACCCCAAACCTACAAACAATCGACTTGATGAACTTGACTGGGGATTCCTTGTTGATGTTGATCACTGGGGCTGCCTCTAGCCACTTGGTGCACTTGTCTACAGTGACGTAGAGGAACCAGTACCCTCCGACTACCCTGGGGAAGGGTCCCAGGATATCCAGCCCCCAGACCGCGAAAGGCCAGGAGGGCGGGATCATTTGCAGTGTCTGCACCGGAGTGTGAATTTGTTTGGCGTGGAGCTGGCACACCTTGCATCTCTTGACCAGCTTGACAGTGTCTTATAGTGTTATTGGCCAGTAGAAGCCATGCCGGAAGGCTTTGCCAACCAGCATGCAAGAAGCTGCGTGATTCCTACACTCTCCTTCGTGGATCTCTGCGAGAAAGTCGCAGCTCTCCTCCCAATTTATGCACTATAGCAGTACGTCGTTGGCACCACGCCGCCAGAGGTCACCTTCTAGCAGCATGTTGCGTTTCGCCATCCTCACGATCCTCTCAGCGGATACTGGATCCTCCAGGAGGATGTTGTCATTCAAATAGTCCTGGATCTCCGTGATCCACGCATCGGGACTCTCATGTGCTTCTGGATCTTGGACGTCGGGTGATTTGGGGTCCCCGGCAATGCACAAGAACCTCGGCGGGTGTTGACGGCTGTTATACACCAATTTCACCCGTCAATATAACTCAACTATGTGAACGAATACACGCCACTTGCACAACCCCACTTTACGCTTCATGCATAGATGGGTGGCTATGACTATGTTTCCTAGAGGAGATGTAAGGATAGTATGTGATGATGAGCTAAAAGTTTTATTTGCCATGATTAAAAAGATAAAAGTTGCTCTAGTTATTGCCATGGTGACACAGTGGTTATATTACATTCCAAGCGTAGGGCCAATTGAATGCACTTCATTGATTACCCGTATTGCTACTAGGGTAGGAGCACTTGAATATTCTTCATTTGAATACATTGAAAATGAAAGAGAATTAATTGAATAAGAATATTTAGTGCAAGGAAATACCCTTAAACATGATAAAGATGGCTCTTTGATATTTTATTATCCCGTCTTTGTCAATGAAATACGGTTACCTAACCCGGATTATCATCTATACAAATGTCGGAGGCTAACCATTGACCTACTTCCCATCGAGGAAGCCGGAAAAAGTAATGTCTCTGGCAGGGTACCTAGAAGTCGTACAAGGAGAGCGGCCATGCCCCCGACAACCTCCACGGTCCATGAGTACGAAGAGGGAGAGAACTCAACAGGTGATGCACCCGGATGGACTCAACCTCCATCGTATGAGACTGAAGGTCCATCTTGGCATGGATGGCCAGGCACTACATGGGAGACACCCCTATCCACTTCAAGCTCTAGCAGCTTGCCTCCAACAGCTATGAGAAGATTTCATTCCACTTCGAGTAGAAGTCATCATGACTATAGCCAAGGAATGACGAACCTCTCTAGACGTATGGAGGAGGTAAGGACGGGTGACATATACAACACTCTCCAAGGGCATGTCCAAGGTACCCAAGACTGGCAACAACACATGGACGCTCAATTCATCAACTTCAACTCCACACTACAACAACAACAAGCCGATCTCGCAGCATACTTCTATCATCAAGGGTTCAACCCTCAACACGGAGGTGAGTGAAGAACAAGCTTTGGGGAGGACCCCCCAGTTGAGGTAAATTGTATCAACCCCTTGCATATTTATTTTCCACTTACCCATCATCCACCTTGCATTTAAAATAATAATAATAATAATAATAATATAGGATAGGTTTAATTTTCAAATAAAATAAAAGATGTGCGGTAAGAATGACATGGAATTCACATAGATAAAATGATGAATAGTTGCTCTGTTTTATTTTTCCTAAGTCCCTAGTTTACAACTTACTACTCTCCAACATATTGCTCTCATTGGCTAGAATTGCTTTCGCCTTAATTTGGAAATTGTGGGTAGCAAAAGATTAATCCATTCTAAGTTGTTGTGAGATATGATATAGTGATAGGGCTGCTATTCCTAGTTCGATAGTGAAACTTAGATTTCTGGAGAAATTTTAAAAAGATTTAAGTTATCCTCATTTGATTGGAAATACCCACCAAAGCCATATGATACACTATATTGACAGACCTTATGCATATGCTATTTGCTTTCACATTGAGCTTTGTTAAACTAGTATAGACCTATGTGAGATGTCATTCATTACTTTTTGAATTCAAGACTTCACTTGCACATGCTATACTTCTACACTAGAAGTAAGCAAATTTCCATCATACCACCATTCCGCAATAAAAAGAGAAACTTCATATCATTCATGCTTAGTACTCTCTCCAAAATTCATTGCATAAAAAGGGAGTAGATTACATGGCTACAAGAAAAAGAAAAAAATGCATGCTTACATCATAAGCATGAGAAAAAAAAGAAAAAAAAATTAGTCATGTTTCATCCCTGCAAAATAAGAGAGTCCACTCAAAAAGGAGTCATCTCAATATCCACATCCACTCCATTCCATCACACATGCACAAGTCTTGAATCAAATTGTTTTGAATTTATTTCTCCTAAGTCTTGCTCTTTTGACTTAGCAAAATTATGTGTTGCAAATATGCCTACTATATTCCCTACCAAGCTCCACATACAAGCCTTATATAGAGGTAGGATGAATTTAGGCACAATGCCTTGGTGAGGAAATATTTCAACTACACACAAAGGAGAGACTTGAGAGAATCAAATTGAGATACTTCAAATCTAAATTGAACTCTCCGGAATTTGAGTGGAACTTGATTTCTACGGTATGTGTGCTCAATTTTTTGTTCTATCTTTCAACCATCCATGAATAGGAGATGGCATAAGACCCATAATAACCTAATATGAGTGAAGTATCGTGCCAATTTTTGCAATACTAGGTAGAGTATTTTGTTGGGCACATGGTACTTCTGAAAAATAGGACATAGTAGCAACTCCTGATCATCAACCTAAAGTCTTGACTTTGCTCGGGACGAGCAAAGGATAAGCTTGGGGGAGTTTGTTGATGGATGTTATACATCAATTTCACCGGTCAATATAACTCAAATATGTGAAGGAATTGATATCTGTTGCACACATCACCTTTCTATTTAACCTATTTCCACTTGTCCTTGGAGAAAGTAGTGCATGCAGGGATTCTATGCAGAAATGAAGTGAAACAAGGGGATGGATCCTATAAAATATCATTTCGGCCAATCAAGCAATGACACGTGGATCCACATGGATCAAAAGGCCCACAAACAGAATTATTTGAGGCCATCCATCTGTGTAGCATCCATATCAGTCAATGGAACCCACCTATCAGTCACGTGGAGAAAGCACACCGCAAAAGGGGCCAGGACCAGGTCGGTCGACCCCCCTAGACATCCGATTAGTTCCTGGCGTTTTTCTCGGTCAAACTCCACATGGTGGATTCTTCCGGCTTGAACTGGTCATGGGTGACTGATTCGCGCGCTTTTGGTGGCAGAAACTGACCCTTCTCCAAGCTATAAATAAGATCCCTCACCCCTCACTTCAACACACACCACTTGAGTATTCATCCTTTGTATCCACTACTCTCCATAGGTTTAGAGGAGTATAGGCTGTAAAGAGGAGAGTCTCTAGTCCATAGTCCAAGTAGGAGAGGAGTAGAAGTAGTCTCTTCCCAAATGGGAAAGGTATGCCTTCCATACTCCTATTTGTATTTGTGACATTATTCATAATAAAGATATTATCTTTAGTCTTCATATGTTCATATACTTGGATGAAGTGTTTCTTGTTTGATTGTGGATTCCATGTATATGGTAGGAGTAGTATTTATGATTGTGCTTTATCATAAACACTATAAACCTCCACTATAGTCTAATTAGCTATGATATGGTTATGTTAACAAGAATCACTTATGCTATGAATTAACATTGGTTCAACGATGATTTAGTTCATTGCCTTAGGATGGCTTGTGCCTAGGCTCTTAAGGTAATTACTTAATATGCTACCATGGTGCTAGGATAGAGAGTAGCGTTGAATGTCTCGTAGACCCACGGATTGAAGAGGTAGGCAGTAGGTGGTGACAGCCCTATCTGTCCTTTGTAATCCTCCACGTTCGGCTATGCCATAGTCTCTTGGCGGGAGTCGCCTAGTGTTGCTAGGGGTAAACCCGTGCCCAATGTGTTAATCCACTTGGCATGAGAATTCATAATTAACATGATCATTTGTAACTAACTTAGGCTATGTATATGTACATTAGAAGCATAGGAGGAGTCTCTACCTAAATCTTAGCCTAGTTCCTCTATTACCTCATTTATCCCCTTAGGATAGAATGCTCTTGTGTGTGTCACACTACCTCAACTTGTCATTTAACCCATCCTTGCTAGAACCCTACCTAGACCAACCTAAGCCTTTCCACTTGATGATTATTTTACTTCCATCTAGCCTTCCTTTGGGAAAATATAAATGACACCCATTGGGAATACTCTTAAAAGGGAAAATGCTACATCGATAATTTCCGTGCGCTTGCGGATGTTCACTTGAAAATTAAAACCTACCAACAAACATTTCTGGCACCCTGGCTAGGGATGATTTGTTAGTAGTGCGTAGGAAATATCAACAAGCATTTCTGGCGCCGTTGCTGGGGAAGGCAGCCGAAGTATTACATCATTGAGTGAATAGGATAGGACCTTGGTAGATTTTAGTAGGATGACCCCTCTTTGTTTTCGCATTTTATGTGATAACAGGGTTGTGTATGTCTAGTTTCCGCTTGCTAGAAAACTTTGTTGAAGATCCCAAATTCCTTCTGAGAGATCAACCTCGTGTCATGGCCCCTCAGAAGCTTCGAGTGGCAAAGCAAGCCAGCACAACCGCACTAACAACCAAAAACCAAATGGCCCAGAAGACCCTTCGTGAGTTTTCAGCTCCCTCTGCTAACAATGTGCCTATTGGGCCCACAATTAACACGGGAGACGTAAACTTAGAAATCAAGATTGGCCTTATCACTATGGTGCAAGTCAACCCATTTTGTGGGAAGGCTAACGAGGATGCAAGTGCTCACCTGCAACAGTTCCTTGAGATCTGTAGCACTTTTAAGATATGACGTATCCCCTGATGTTGTCCATCTTAGGGTGTTCCCGTTCTCTCTTCTTGGGAGAGCGAAACGGTGGTTCTACACGAACCGAAGTGCTATAGACACTTGGGAGAAATGTTCTACAGCATTCCTTACCAAGTTTTTCCCAATGGGCAAGACCAATGCCCTACGTGGAAGAATTTCCAGCTTCCAGCAAGATGCCAAGGAATCTATTCCTGAGGCTTGGGAGAGGATGCAGGAGTATATCCTAGCCTGTCCCGACCATGGGATGGATGATTGGGTAATTATCCAAAACTTCTACAACGGGCTGATCCCTTCTGCCCGTGACCATGTTGATGCTGCTGCTGGAGGTGCCTTCTTCTCATTAATGGTGCCCAAAGCTAAAGATTTGATTGAGAAGATGGTGTCAAACATGGGTTGGAGCAACGAGCATCTCCATACCCACCAGCGAGGTATGCACACCTTGAAGGAGGTGGACATGATCGCTGCTAAATTGGACCTCCTTATGAAGAAGATTGATGGACAAGGCAATGGTGAAGTATGCGGCAATTCTTATACCTTAGACTCTCACATCACACATGAAGTTTGTGGAAACATGGGCCATCTGGGCAACGACTGCCCAGAAACCCGTGAGGATGCCCTATACCTAGCCAACAATGGAAACAACAATGGTTATCGTCAAGGAGGTCAAGGGTGGGGCAAACCACGCCCATAATTTCAAGGAGGGTACAACAACAATGGCAACAATGGAAATCAACCCAACTTGAGAGAACATGCAATTAGTGTAGGAACGAAGAGGATGTGTAAAGCTACCAGAGGGTGTGAATGGTAGATTAAAACTTTTCAGCGGAAACAACAAAACACCCCCTCGGCAGAAAACCAATTTGTTAAAGAAGCCGTGTGTGCGACTAATATAAATATTTTCAACTGTGAAAAAATAGTATAGATTTTAGAGAATCAAGTCACGAAGACGTAACAACATGAATCACGAAAATCCGTTGAGATAAACTAAAGTTACGATTGAAAGATCGAACAAAGGTCAATATGTCCTACCCGAGAAGAATAGTTTTGGAATACTTTAAAGAAACTCGTGTAGATCAGAAACCACAAATCCAATGACCGTGAAATTTTCACATATGATAAAAAAACAAGTTGTGAAGACAGCCCAAGAAGAATCACCTCAATAGGATCTGTAAAACTCGAGTTATAATAAAACCACTGAAGCAAGGTAGTGTTGTGCAGAAACTAAACAAGAAAGACTTGAAGAAAACAAGTCGGACGAACAAGGCAGAAAAGCTCCTTTAGACTATGAATTTTATTGATCAAAACTTACAAGGAACAGCCCCAAAGTCGTGCACCACGAGCTCTGGCCTCCCTTGCTTATATAACCAGCCCTTAGGCCAACCCAAACTTAACTAGGACTCTAATCCTACTCAATTCACGAATCTAAAATTTCAATAACTGCTCAAGACTCTTCTATACAGAGATAGAAGCAATCTTAAGACTTCCAAACACCTTAGAAACGTATCCCACATTCCTAAAACAACTCAAATTTGTGACCCACACGAAATCCTATCATAACCAACTCAAAACTTTTCATATTTGAGTCAAACACGACTCAGCCGCGGCCTGAGTCCATAACCTAGTTGGTTGGACCTTTCTGACCAACTTTTACGTCCACATCTCTTCATCACGCCTCGGAACCATGTAGCCACATCCATGCACTCCTTGCACACGTGCAAACATCTTCCAATGACGTACATGATACCTTCATATGCATTGTTGTTGATTCAACCATGATGCGCAACCTCACAATCAACTAAACCACAATTCCTCCTGAACTTGGTTGTTGAACTTCATCTTATCCCTAAGACTAGTTCAATAGATCTTGTTACCAGCCATGTCTTGAACTCAAGCAACACCTGCATATGAATAAACAACCAATACTTCCGAGCACAAGTCCTCGACTTGACTCTCGTTAGTTCTGAAACCACAACACTTTACATGAGCGCCTCACATAAGCATTTTGCAAACCATAGCAAAAACAATATCAGCCATAACCACCAAAACACACTAAAAAATTAGTAAAAGATTACTAAGCAAACTTTCCATCAATGTAAAGAAAGTATGAATCATTGCAAGTTAAAAGCAGAACCACTGCGATCAAGCTCCGAACCTTGCAAAAGCTAACCGGACCTTGAACCGGAGCTTATGAAAACTAACAGGATCTAGCGCCGGAACATAACAAAGCTAGCAGGACCTAGCGCCAGAGCTAACTAAAGCTAGTCGTACCTAGTGTCGGAGCTTACCAAAGCTAGTCGGACCTAGAGCCGGAGCTAACCAAAGCTAGTCAGACTTAGACAAAGCAAGTCGAACCTTTCGTCACACCTTGCCGGAGCTAACCAAAACAAGTCGGACCTATCGTCGTACCTTGCTGGAGCTCGGACCTAGAGTCGTACCTTGATGATAAAGGTGTTTTGGTAGTATTCAAAACTTTTATCGCCATAGCCAATGTATTCAGCAGACATAGGTCTCACAATTATAGGAGAATCATTCTTTGTTACCGGTCATGTGGCGTGAGCAACCTGAATCCACAATCCAAATGTTCTCCTTCCTCAAGCGTGTAACCTACATAGAAAATCAATACATTGATGACTCAATACTGGGGTTAGTCAAAAGGCATTTAGGAATCCAGTACTGAGTCACACGACGTGCAGCAGGAAAAACACGCGAAAGCTGAGATAAAACAGCAGGTTTATGGGTCAAAGTTTGAGATTTTTTATTTTTAACTACTGACTTATAAGGTGTTACTTGTGTAGCACAAAAATCAGTAGCTCCGGAAGCAAAAACAGAAGGTCTGGAGGTGAACTTTGAATGTTTTGACTCATAACAGCAGGTTGCATGTTCCTGACATTTGGTTTAGTATGTGCAACAAATTTTGCATGAGAGTTATAAGATCTAGCTTGTATTCTTTCCTTTTTATGTTTAGCTAGTCTATAACAAAAATCAATGACATGACCATCTCTACCACAATAGGTACAACGTAATTAAACTTTGTGTTCATGTCTAGATGAGCATGCAGTATGTTTATTTGAACACGAACGTGATAATACTCCTGCAGATTTAAAAACCACTTCTTTTGGTTTAGAAATTGTTTTGATCAAACCACTTCCTAATGACTTTACAATTTTAGGTGGATGTGCTTTAGCATGAGCATGAGAATCAAAACCTAAACCATTTTTATCATTGCAAGATTTGGATGAATTCAGTAGTAAGTTTAGATTTTTGTTCCCAATACAAAATTGCTCTAGTGTCCTATTCATGTTCTCAAGTTTCTTAGACAATTCTAGACAGTTTTCACATGAACTTTTTCCTTTTAATTTGCAATTAGAACAATATTTAACTTCATGAGCACGCAAAGCATTGTTCAGTATTGAAATTTCATTCATAGCATCTTTTAGTTTCTTTTCAAAATCATTACAAGTAGAAAATGCAAATCAATTGTAGAATAAGAAGCATCTTTTAAGTTTCTATCATTAAATACAGCAAGCTTTTTGTTCTTTTCAATCTCTAACTCAAGTTTATCAAGAGTGGAGAAGTGTGCACTTCTTAAGGAGGACAATTATTCATATATTAAATCGCATGTGGAACAAGAATCATCACTAGGAATCAAGGTTTTTAAACGATTAATTTCAGATTCTAGTGACTCAATTTTAACCGCATTGTCCCTAAGCTTTTTGTCCTTTTTATTAACAATAATAGTTGCACGGGAAATAGCATCACACATTTCATCACAAGTGGGACATACCTCTTCGTTGTCACTGTTGTGTTCTGCATCCTCCATACTTGATCTTGATTAGCCCGCCATGAAACACAAGTTTGTCAGATCATCTTCATCTTCGTCACTTCCAATGTCTACATCACTCGAACCAAGTTCTTGAAGTGCGGTGATGAAACTATTTATCAGTTTGCGTCTTGTAAAACCCTTATTTTTCTTGTTGATGTTGCCATAGAGGACTTGACTTTATTCTGCTTTTCATCACGGGTAGAATGACCTGAAAGGTTAGGGCAATCTGTACGAATGTATCCTGTCTTACCACATTCAAAGCATCGTTGAGGTCCGGAGCTTCCTCTCCATCTAGTTCTCACATTATGCAATGCTTTTGAGAACCGAGTAGAAATGAGTGCTAGCTCCTCTTCTGGAAATTCTTCAATCTATTCCAGGGTTAGTGAAGACAGCAAAGCAAGTGCATTGTTAGATGAAGATTAGCCGGAGCTAGGCATATCACGTTGAGAAACAAATGTAAGAGACTTATTGGGGTTCTTACGTAAGATTATGTCAATTTCATGAGTTTTCAATTTATAATATAGCACATCTAATTTAAGTGTACTCATGATAGTAGATTCACGAATAGATGTGACCTTCATCTCCCAAATTGACATATCTAATGCACTTAACAATTGCCTAGCATTTTCAACATCTGAAAATTTAACATTGACACTACGCAAGTTGCTGAGAATTTTATTAAAGCGAGCAAAAAGGTCATCAATGGACTCACCAGGTTGCATCTCGAAGCGCATGTATTCTTTCTTGAACATATCCTGATTTACCTCCTTGATAGTGTTGGATCCTTCGTGGTAGTCACAAAGTGCTCTCCACACATCGTACACCGATCGGAGGTGTGCAACACAGTCGAAGTTGGAGTTAGTCCTTGGATTATCAAGTTGTGGGCTTTGTTGTTGTTGTCAACATCTCTTAAGTTTGTAGATGTGACTTGATCGTTCGGCGGCGCATTGTAAGGCTTGTACACTTTTTCTCATATCGTGAAGCCATGCGCCTGGATAAAAGCTTCCATACATGGCTTTCAAACCTGAAAAACAATACCAATAAACACACAAGGTTTTGTCGAGTATTTCTCCATGAGGATTAGTCAAAAACACGTGTGAATCACAAAGATTAGAGCACTGTGGCTTCGATACCAATTGTAGGATCGAAGAGGACGTGTAAAGCTACTAGAGAGGGGTGAATGGTAGATTAAAACTTTTCAGCGGAAGCAACAAAACACCCCTCTGCAGAAAACCGCTCTGTTAAAGAAGTTGTGTGTGTGACTAATCTAAATGTGTTCAACTGTGAAAAAACTAGTATAGATTGTATATAATAAAGTCACGAAGATGTAACAAGAAGAATCATGAAAATCCTTTGAGATAAACTCAAGATACGATCGAAAGATCGAACAAAGGTCAATCTGTCTTACCCGAGAAAAACATTTCTGGAACACTGCAAAGAAACTTGTGTAGATCAGAAACCACAAATCCAATGACCGTGAAATTTTCACAGATGATAAAAAAACAAGTTTTGAATACAACCCAAAAATAATCACCTCAATAGGATCTGTAAAACTTGAGTTATGATAAAACCAACAAAGAAGGTAGTGCTGTGCAGAAACTCGACGAGAAAGACTTGAAGAAAATAAGTCGGACGAACAAGGCACAAAAGCTCCTTTAGACTATGAATTTTATTGATCAAAACCTACAAGGGACAGCCCCAAAGTCGTGCACCATGAGCTCTGGCCTCCATTTCTTATATAACCAGCCCTTAGGCCAACCTAAACTTAACTAGGACTCTAATCCTACTCAATTCACAAATCTAAACTTTCCATAACTACTCAAGACTCTTCTATACGCAGATAGAAGCAATCAAGACTTCCGAACACCTTAGAAACATATCCCACATTCCTAAAACAACTCAAATTCGTGACCCACACGAAATCCTATCATAACCAACTCAAAACTTTCCATATATGAGTCAAACACAACTCAGCCGCAGCCTTAGTTCATAACCTAGTCGGTTGGACCTTTCCGAACAATTTTTTACATCCACATCTCTTCATCATGCCTCGTAACCATGTAGCCACGTCCATGCACTCCTTGCACACATGCAAACATCTTCCACGATGTTCACGATACCTTCATATGAATTATTCTTGATTCAAACATGATGCGCAACCTCCCGATCAACTCAACCACAATTCCTCCCGAACTTGGTTGTTGAACCTCATCTTCTCCCTAAGACTAGTTCAATGAATCTTGTCACTAGCCATGTCTTGAACTCAATCAACACCTGCACATGAATGAACAATCAATACTTGTGGGCACAAGTCCTTGACTTGACTCTTCTTGGTTCCGAAACCACAACACCTTACATGAGCACCTCACATAAGCATGTTGCAAACCAAAGAAAAAACGATATCAGTCATAACCACCAAAACATACCAAAAACTTAGTAAAATATTACTAAGAAAACTTTCCATCAATGTAAAGCAAGTACGAATCATTGCAAGTTAAAAGCAGAACCACTGCGATCAAGCTCCAAACCTTGCCAAAGCTAACTGGACCTTGAACCGGAGCTTACCAAAACTAACAGGATATAGCAACGGAACTTACTAAAGCTAGCAGGACCTAGCATCGGAGCTAACTAAAGCTAGTCAGACCTAGCGCCGGATCTTACCAAAGCTAGTCAGACCTAGAGCTGGAGCTAACCAAATCTAGTCGGACCTAGACAAAGCAAGTCGAACCTTTCGTCGGACCTCCCAAAACAAGTCGGGCCTATTGTCGGACCTTGCTGGAGCTCGGACCTAGAGTCGGACCTTGATGATAAAGGTGTTTTGGTAGTATTCAAAACATTTATTGCCATATCCAATGTATTCAGCACCCATAGGTCTCACAATTAGCCAGGTGAAGATCAATGATGCTCTATCCAAGAAGTTGTCAGCTAATGACAAGACCCTAGAAAGCATCAATGCCAAGATTGCAGGACTATCCTCAGCCTTCAAGAATCAATTGAGTTTCAACAAGATGTTGGAGACTCAATTGGCTCAACTGGCAGCTGTTGTTCCTCCAATGGAGAATGGCAAGATGTGAGGACGGCCCGAACCCCTCGTGGAAAGTGCCAACATGATTTATTTACAATGAGGCAACTGGCTAAAGGAACCTGGATGTCCTACAATCTCATGCTCAATTGGGGCACACCACTTTGACAAGGCCCGTTTGTGACCTTGGAGCAAGCGTGAGTGTGATGCCCAAGGTGGTTTTCAACCAGCTAAACTTCACGGTGCTTATTCCAACACCAATGTAGCTCCAACTGTATGATTCTTCAGTTTGTTATCCGGCGAGTATTGTCGAAGATGTCCCGGTGAAAATCCAGAACTGCTTCATACCCGTGGATTTGGTGGTGTTCGACATGGAGGTCGAGAAGGATACGCTGCTCATTTTTGGACGCCTGTTACTAAGCACCGCGAAGGCTCCCATAGATGTGAGAGCTGGAGAAATCCACTTCCATATCAATGGCAACGAGGAGAAGTATAACTTTCGCTCAAAGTTGGGGCAATGCTCAATGATCCGTATCAAGTAAGGGCCAAATGTTAAACATATTCAAGAGGTCAAAATCACACCCCCAAAGGTGGACCCGCTCATTGCATTCATGAGGAATTTGATCTATGCGGAAAACCCGTCTTATCGTCCACGCCGACACCCCAAGAGACGAAGAAGTTCGAGCCTCCTCAAAGGCCCAAGTCCACCAAGCCGCCAAAGAAGGAATGGCGGAAGAAGCAAGACAAGCCGTCCGAGCCCATCCCACCAGGCCCGAATGTCAATAATTGAAGAAGGAGGAATGTCCATCTCATCGGACGGTGGTGAGACATAGCCCATAGGTTAAATTGGTAGTTATCCTTTATTTGATTTTTCTTTTCTTTTCTCTTCATTTGATTTTCCCCATTTAGTTTGATTTTCCCCACTGCATATTTGATTTTCTTAGCAATTGGAGAATCTTATATTCTCAACTATCATTTTTATTTCTTTATTTTTCACAAATAGAAATTTTTTGGGTTTTGAAAAAGGAATTTTTATTTGGAAAACAATTTTTCTGAGAAAAAGTGGTATTTCACCAACGTGCTGATTCAATAGTCGTTGAGGAGCCACCTGCCAAAAGGGAGAACAGGGGGCCACCTGTCAGGTCAGCCGACCTTCCTGTTCGACCGACTAGGGGAAGGAGCCAATTTGGCTCTCTCTCCTCCAATGGCTACATTTGGTGCCCTAGTGACCGTTGGGGATTGCACACTATAAATGGTGGCCGTGATGAGCTCTTCTCTTCACACTTCACCTCATTTCATGCATCCCCAAAGTCACTCTTGCTCAAGTTGTTTTTCTTACTCCTCATTGAAACACTCTTGCTCAAAATCCAACTCAAAAAGATTTGCTTTTGTTTGCATTTGCAATTTTCTCTCAAGTCCTTCAAGGGAAAATTCGTCGGGGTTTGTTTTCACTAACATAACCTTTTTCGAGTTTTTGCCTTGTTGTGTTCTTGTTTGTTGTGGCCATGAAAGGAATGAAAAGGTTGTTTGGCAAGAGGAAGGAGGCTGCAAGCTGAAGCCATGGTGGAGACTCAAGTGCACGGCCCTCTTCCATTGCTACACTAAGTTCACGGAGGAGGAGTGTAGGAGAGGACACTCCCATGGATGAGAGGAGCAACCCTCACCAACTTCTTCACAACGACGACCTCGACATCCAAAGTGAAGTTGAAGATCAAGCACACAAGCTCCTCCAAGATCGTGAGTTTTCGCATACGAAAGCTTATGATCTGGATTTGATCTCCAAAATAGGAATGGATTTAGGATCGAGGATAACGTGAAAATCTACCAGAGGGGGTGAATGGTACATTTAAAAATCTTCGCAGCGAAAACAATTAAAATTGAACCCCTTCGGTAGAAAACGGATTTGTTAAAGAAACTGTGTGTACGACTAATCTAAACGTGTTAAACTGTGAAAATCTAGTATAGATTTTATATAATCAAGTCACAAAGATGTCACGACAAGAATAACAAAAATCCGTTGAGAAAAACTCAAGTTACGATCGAAAGATCGAACAAAGGTCAATCTGTCCTACCCGAGAAAAATAGTTCTGGAACACTGCAAAGAAACTCGTGTAGATCAGAAACCACAAATCCAATTACCATAAAATTTTGACAGATGATAGAAAATTGAGTTTTGAAGACAACCCAAAAATAATCACGTCAATCGGATCTGTAAAACTCAAGTTATGATAAAACCACCGACGAAAGATAGTGTTGTGCAGAAACTCGACGAGTAAAACTTGTCTGGAGCAAGTCGCGCGAACAAGGCACAAAAGTTCCTTTCAGCTATGATCCTTATTCAATAGAACACAAGATGAACAGCCCAAAAGTCATGCACCACGAGCTCTGGCCTTCCCTGCTTATATAACCAGCCCGAAGGCCAACTCAACTCAAACGAGGACTCTAATCCTACTCAAATCACGAATGGAAACTTTCCATAACTGCTCAAGATCTTCCTATTCGCAGATAGAAACAATCTCAAGACTTCCTAACAAACCAGGAATATATCCCACATTCCTAAACCAACTCATCTTTGTGTCCCACACGAAAACTACCACAACCAACTCGATATTTCCATACCGAGTCATCACCGACTCCGCTGCAGCCAAAGTCATCAACCGATATGATCTGATCCTTCCAACCAGATCTTTCCTTCCCTAGCCCATCTTTGGAACCATGTTGCCACATCATGCACCGCATGCATACGTGCGAACACCATCCTTCGACGTCCAGTAACCTTCATATGCACTACCCTTAATTCAATCATCTTGCGCGACCTTCTGACCCATTCAACCACAATTCCTTCTGAACTTGGTTGTTGGAACCTCATATCCTCCCTGAGACTAGTCCAAAGGATCCTGTCACCAGCCATGACTTGAACTCAAGCAACACTTGCACATGAACAAACAACTAATCCGTACAAGCCCAAGTACGCGACTTGACTCAAGTTAGTTCCGAACACAACACCTTACGTGAGCACCTCACATAAGCATGTTGCAAAACCACAGAAAAACGATATCAGCCATACACACCAAAAAAACATAGCAAATGAATACTAAGAAATCTTTAAAACAATATAAAGAAAGTTCGAAACATTTCACAGTAAAAGCGGAAACATTGCAATCAAGCTTCGAATCTTGCCAAAGCTAACCGGAGCTTGAGCCGGATCTTACCAAAGCTAGTACAACCTAGCGCCGGAGCTTACCAGAGCTAGTACAAGCTAGCGCCGGAGCTTACCCAAAAACATGTTGGACCTTGACAAAGCAAGTCAGACCTATTGTCAGACCTTGACAAAGCAAGTCAGACCTATTATCGGACCTTGCAGAAGCTCGGAGCTAGAGTCAGACCTAAGTCGATGTATTCAGCACACATAGAGCTCACAATCTCCCCCTTGATGAATGCATTGGCAACACCACTTAAAATTCGAACATTGGCTTATTGATATTAAAAATTTTGAAAACAATTTCTCTCCTTACAAAAACCAATTGAGATAGAAATAAATTTCTCCCCCTTTGCATACTTCTCCCCCTGAGAAGAATCGTGCCAAAAACACTTGTGAATATGTGCAATGTGTGATCAATTTCTCCCCCTTGCATACTTATCTTTAAAAAATTCACATATTATCTATTATCTCTCCCCCTTTGGCAATGTATTCAGCAAGGTACAAAATAGAAATTTTAATTGTTATGAGCCTATTATAACATATACATAAAACAGAGCTCATCCAAGTCATATTATCAAGTAACTTACACTATCACATCAATGAAATACATAAAGTAGTGTAAGCCATGCTAGAGATCAAATGTAATTTTCAATTTTAGCAAGTCATGATCTCACAAATTTAACTCTTTCAAAATCTGAAAGCATGACACTTGTTGCTGCATTTTATTATTTTCCAAAGCACAAATTTAGATCATATGATATTTGAAAGAGATTATATGTGCATCTGCCTTATTCTAACCAACTAAGCCAAGCCTATGTCATTTGACAATCAGAAGCTTAAGGACATGGTTTTAGTCATACACAACTTCTTCCAAGTTCATATCCAAGTGCAATGATAAGCCATCTCAAAAGAAGAAGTGTGATGCATGCATATTCTCTTGATCTTTTCTCAATTTATATAAAAACTCAACATGTGAGTTGATTACTTGATTAATTCTTTATGATTAAAAGCACTTGTGAGCATGCAACAAGTTCAAAACAGGAAGAAAGTTCTACCATGACCAGATTTAGTGTAAGTAATTATTCCAATTACTAGACATGGCAAAACTACAAAATGTATAACACGAGTAATGTAGTAAGAACTTTCAGCGTGTAAAAGGAACCACAAAGTCATATATGTATGAAATACTATGCTCATATTATTTTAATTTTAGATTTACACATAGACTTCTCAAGTTTCAAAAATCCCCCTCAATGTAAGCCATGAGGATGCATAACCCCTATTTCACTACGAATGAAACAAAAAGGAGTGAAATCCAAAGGTTTTGTAAAAATGTCAGCCAATTGTTATTTGGTATCTACATGGTGAAGCACAATGTTTCCTTTTTCAACATTATCACGGATAAAGTGATACCTAATATTAATGTACTTAGTTCTCGAGTGTTGCACGGGGTTTTCAGCAATGCAAATAGCACTAGTGTTATCACAGGAAAGAGGAACACTATCTAGATTTACCCCAAAGTCATTAAGTGTTTGAACAATCCAAAGTGTTTGTGAGCAAGCACTAGCAGTAGCTACATATTCAAATTCAGTCGTTGATTGTGCAACTGAGTGTTGTTTTCTAGAGGACCAAGCAACAAGAGAATTATCAATAAAATGTTAAGTACCAGAAGTACTTTTCCTATCAATCCTACAACCTCTGAAATCAGCATCTCAAAAAGCTCTCAAAGAAACGGTTGAGGAAGACGGAAGAAAAATGCTAAATTCTTGAGTTTCATGTAAGTACCTAAGAATACGTTTGACGGTTTGACGATGTGAAGCTCGTGGGGAGGATTGAAACCTTGCACAAAGACATACGCTGAATTGTATGTGCGGTCTTGATGCCGTGAGGTACAAAAGTGATCCGATCATGCTTCTATATTCTTTTTTATCCACGGGTTCACCATCTTAATCAAGTTCAAGTGTTGTTGTTGAATGTGGCCTAGAGGGGGGTGAATAGGACTTTTTGAAATTTAGTGGGAACCTGCAACACTTACAGATTGATCAAATCCCGAGATATCGGACTAGTCCGGTAGAGTGCGGACTAGTCCGGTGCGTGCGGACTATATCGATCAAGTTTGATCGATTATCTCGATCCTAGACTCTATGCAGCGGAAATATACTTGTAATTAGAGTGTAATACTTCTATGAAACTGGATGTTGCACAAGTTAACCTTATATTCAATTTTTAACGTAATATGAACAAGATCAAGTAAAACCCTAGATACCAACAAAAGTAAGAACAAAATGCACAAAGTGAAGACACAAGATTTTTTTCCCGTGGTTCGGTTCCCACAAAGGCAACATACGTCCACATTGAGGAGCCCATGAAAGGACCGGGTCTGTACCAACCCTGACCTCGTCAAATCGCCACGAAGGCAAATTCTCTTTCACTATCACAAGGGTAAATCACCAAGTTCAAGGGGCCTTCTCACAAGTTTAGACCTCCCCAAGATTACAAAGCAAATACCACCAAGAACACACTCTTAAGATCAACAATGAAACAGCAGGAGTGTGTTAGAGATCAAACCCAAGAGCTCAAACGTGTGGAATTGTGTCTCTCCTTTGATCCAAAGTGAATCCTCAAGGGATTGATATTTCTTGCATTGGATTGCGTGGAGAGATGTGTTTTCTAAGCTCTTGGAGGGTGTCAAGGCACAGGGGGTCGAGAGAGTTGAAAGTAGGGCCATGCACATCTATTTATAGGGTGTTTCCAAAAGTTACTGTTAGGGTTTCGAGGGTCTAGACTAGTCCATGGTGGAGTCTGGACTAGTCCGGTGTGCGGTGTGTAGGAAACCCTAAGTTCTCGGGAAGATCATACTTGTCCGACTTAGGGCGGACTAGTCCGATTTAGGCTTTGGAAAATTTCGGACTAGTCCGGTAATTTTTGGACAAGTCCGCCTGTGGTGATCTCCTTAGTGAATTGGGACAAGTGCGCATTTAGAGGACTTGTCCGATTTTAGTCAGAGAGGTTATCGGACTAGTCCGTGGTGATTTCGGACTTGTCCAATTTCGTGCAAATCTATGAAGTGTAGAGGACTAGTCCGTACTGGGTAGGACTAGTCCGATTTTAGTCAGAAAGATATCGGACTAGTCCCTGGTGATATCGGACTAGTCCGGTCTATGTAAACCTGGACTGTGCAGACAAGTCCGCACTGGAAGGACTTGTCCGATTTTGAACAGAGGGGTTATCGGACTAGTCCAGATATTATTGGACTAGTCGCGACTTGTATAAATTAGTGCAGTGAGTTAGTTTTCTTGTGATTGAGCTCTTGGGGTGTGTTTCTCCAACACACTCCATACACAATGATCTAATCTATTTAGCTCTTGAGCTCTCTTCCATATAGATTCTCATTCTCCTTTCTTTTTGTGTTTTCTTCATAATTTCTTTTAAGACCTACGCTCATCTCAACAATTTGGTTAGGATCTCATTTGTTTGTCATAAATCAACCAAAACCCACAAGGGATGCCTAGATGCACTTTCAGTTGCTATTCCCATTGATGTCCGAAGAGGCTTGCTTTTGTCCATGTTGAAGCGCCTTAGGAGGTCTTTTGTATACTTCGTTTGATGCACAAAGGTACCCTCCTTGGTTTGTTTGATTTGCAGCCCCAAAAAGTACGTGAGTCTCCCATCATACTCATGTCAAATTATGAACTCATCATAGCTGAAAACTTGGACACAAGATCATGAGAACCACAACCAAAGATAATATCATCCACATACACTTGAACAAATAATGATTCATTGTCATGCTTAAGCACAAAAAGAGTTTTATCAACCTTGCCCATGGTAAACCCTTTTCAAGTAAGAATGTTTTTAACCTATCATACCATGCTCTAGGAGCTTGTTTTAGACCATACAGGGCTTTAGTCAGTTTGAAAACATGATTAGGAAATTATGGATCTTCAAAACTAGGTGGTTGCTTAACATAAACCTCCTCATCTATGTAGCCATTAATAAAAGAACTTTTAACATCCATTTGATATAACTTGAAACTTTTAGATGCAGCATAAGCTAACAAAATTCTTATGGCTTCTAATCTAGCAACAGGAGCAAAAGTTTCATCAAAATATAGACCTTCAATTTGTGTGAAACCTTGAGCAACCAATCTAGCCTTATTCCTAATCACAACCCCATCCTCACTTTGTTTATTTTAAACACCCATTTAGTTCCAATTAAAGAGTGACCTTGAGGTGGAGGTACAAGTTTCCAAACATTATTTCTTTCAAAATTTTCTAACTCTTCTTGCATGGCAATAATCCAAGATTCATTAGTGAGTGCGTGTGATATATCTTTGGGTTCAAAAGAAGCAACAAAAGCAAAATGAGCATGAGAGTTGGGGTTGGAAAACCTGGATCTTGTAACTCGTTCATGCAAGCTTCCAATTTTCTGTTGCGGGGGATGATTCTTGTAAATCCATAGGGGAACAGATGTCTCACAAGCTTATTCTTCATTAGTTTCATCGTAGATTGATGAGCTTGTGGCTTGTGGATGATCAGGACCAGCAGAGGTGGTAGTCGGAGCTTGTTCAAAGTTCGGAGTTGGACACGTGTCAGCTTTGAAACTATCAGGCACTATCACCAACTTTTCTTCTTCTTCAAAAATACCCTCCCCCTGAGGATATGAATCTGGTCCTGCAATATCGAAGCTAGTACCTAGGCTAGCTTCATCAAAAGAAACTTCACATGTCTCCACAATTTCGTTAGTTCCAAGTGAAAACACATGGTATCCTCTACTATGAGATGGATAACCAAGAAACATGCCATCTTCGGATCTAGCTTCAAATTTATCAAGATTTCCATGTTTCTTAATAAAGAATTTGCAACCAAAAACCCTAAAGTGTGAAACACGGGGCCTATGTCCAAACCGAAGTTCATAAGGTTTTTTACCAAGCTTAGTGCGCAAGAAAATACGGTTTGAGACATAACAAGCTGTTGCAATTGCATCTGCCCAAAATTTTCTAGGAGTTTGATATTCATCAAGCATAGTCCTAGCCATCTCAAGTAAGGTTCTGTTTTTCCTTTCTACAACACCGTTTTGTTGAGGAACATAAGGTGAAGAAAATCGATATTCTATTCCATGTTCAGTACAAAAGTGATTAAAATATTAATTTTTAAATTCAGTTCCATTATCAATTCTGATTGCTTTTAACGACCCTTAGTGATCAATTAATAGTATAAGAAACAAAGTCCTAAAATGAGTAAAATCTTAATTCTTAGATTTCATAAAATAGACCCAAGAGTACCTGGAATAGTCATCAACAATTACAAGCACGTACCATTTACCTCCAAAGGATTGTACACGTGTCGGACCAACGGTGTCAAGGTGCAAAAATTGACCAGGTTCAGTTGACATAGTCATCGTGAGAGGGGCATGTGAACCTTCAACCATCTTAGCATGTCTACACGAAGAGCATGCAATATATTTGTCCCCTTTGAGTTTAGGTAAACCACGTATGCAACCAAGAGCACTAACACGAGTGAGGTGATCAAAGCCTATGTGACCAAGTCTACGATGCCAGAAGAATAAATCTTTTGAATCATTGGCAACTAGACACTTATGCTTAGAAGTTGACATATCAAAATCAGCTTTAAAAACTCTTCCAAAGCGAGACATGTTAAAAAAAAGCTCAGTATTTGAATTTACAACTTTGCAGCAATCTTTAGAGAAAATTATTTCTAAATTCTCATCAAGCAATTGAGAAACAGAAAGCAAGTTGTATTTCAAATTTTTAACAAGTGCCATATCTTTTAAATTGTAGTGATTATTTACTCTAACTGATCCTTTAGCAATAATAGGAGTTGAAGAATTATCGGCAAAAGTAACATTCTCTACACGTGACACAAAAGAGAGGGAGGAGAACCATTCTTTGTTACCGGTCATGTGGCGTGAGCAACCTGAATCCACAATCCATATGTTTTCCTTCCTCAAGCGTGAAACCTACATAGCAGCACAATACGTTGATGACTCAATACTGGGGTTAGTCAATAAGTATTTGGGAATCCAGTACTGAGCCATGCGACGTCCAGTGGGAACAACATGCAAAAGCTGAGACAAAATAGCATTTTTATGAGTCAAGAATTTAGGTGTTTTGTTCTTAACCGCTGATTCAAAAGTTGTTACTCGTTTATCATGAAAATCAGTAGCTCTGGAGGTAAACATAGAAGTTCCAGTAGAAAAAGTTGAAGCTCCAGATGTTAAAATTGAAGTTCCAGAGGAAACAACAGAAGGTCCGGGAGCTCTTGGAGCTATCAGAACTACCGGAGCTACCTTTGCAAATTTCTTACCAGAAGGTACGGATGCTACCTTTACAAATTTCTGACTCATTAAAACAGGTTGCATGTTTCTAATTTTCTGCTTAGCAAGCATGGCAGATTTATCATGAAAGTTATGAGATCTAGCAGACATTTTATCCTTTTTAATTTGTTTAGCTAGTTTATAACAGAAATCTACAACATGACCATCTTTATCAAAATAAGTACAATGAAATTTAATTTTGTAATCATGTTTAGATGAGCATGCAACAATAAAAACAGAATTAGAAAGTACTCTTGCGGATTTAAAAATCACATCCTTTTGTTTAGGGACAGTTTTTATTAAACCTCTTCCAAATGTTTTTACAATGTGTGGTGGATGTGTTTTAAAATAAGCACGGGAATCAAAACCTAAACCAGTTTTATCATTGCAAGGTTTAGAAGAATTCAACAGCAAGTCTAGATTCTTATTCCCATTACTAAACTGCTCTAGTGTCCTATTCATGTCATCAAGCTTTTTGGACAAGTCAAGGCAGTTTTCACATGAAGCTTTACCCTTAAGTTTGCAGTTAGAACAATTTTTAACTTCATGTGTTTGTAAAATATTATTCAGAAGGGAAATTTCATTCATTGCATCTTTTAGTTTCTTATCAAGATTATCACATGCAGAATAATGCAAATCATCTATAGAACAAGAAGCATTTTTTAAGTGTTTAACATTAAAATCAGACAGCTTTTTGTTCTTTTCAATTTCTTCATCAAGTCTATCTAGAGTGGAGGAGTGTGCACTTCTTAATGTGGATAATTGTTCATAGGTTAAGTCACACGAGGGACATGAATCATCACTAGGAATCAAGGTATTCAAAACAGTGGATTTCAGATTCTAGTGATTCAATTTTAGTAGCACTATCCCTAAGTTTTTTGTCCTTTTTCTTGACAATAATAGTTGCACGAGAAATTGCATCACACATTTCATTACATGTAGAACATACCTCATCGTCATCATTGTTGTATTATGTATCCTCCTGACTTGATCTTGATTTTGTTTTGCCCGTCATAAAGCATAAGTTGGTCAGATCGTCATCATCTTCATCACTTCCAAAGTCTACATCACTTGAACTGAGCTCTTGAAGTGTTGTCACAGCCCGAATTTTACCAGACAGTAAAAATCGCTCTGAATTAAAAAATTTGATATCTTCAACCAAATCTTGATAAAATAATAACAATCTATAAAAAAACATACGACATTAAATCACATAAGCCTTTTTAAAACCAAACAAGTATGTGGACCTACATGTCCAGTAAAGAACGTAAATATAAACAAATAAGCCGAATGAGATTATACCTAACCATATGAGCAACGAATCATATGAATACAAATATACTCGAATATGAAATTACTAAAAAGAAACCAAATCAGAATTCGATCTGAAACTCAATAATTAAATAATATATATCATTGAATATATGCATGGAAACAACTAATTGGGTGCCAAATGATAAATCATTTACAATGACTAAATCAAGTGCACGACTACCAAATGACCTAGATGAATTCAAAATATAGTAAAAATACATGATACAAAAACACACTATGCTAAATCCATATTTGAATCTAAACTCATACAAAATATTTGGTGGGAAAATATTTAAATATAATACCTACAAAAGATGACCCAAGAACAAAGCAAAACACATTTTAATCATATTCAAACTAAAATTAGAAATAGAAAACTGGAAAGCAAAATTGGGCGCGGCCCATTTTCCCTTCCACCCTCACGGCCCAACCCTCTCCCCTTATTTCTCTCCCTCGCGGCCCGGCGCGGCCCACCTACCCTTTTCCCTCCTCCGTTCGGCCCGGCCCAGCAACTGGCGCCCTGTGACGCCTCCTTCTTCCACCTTGTGTTTCCCTTCTCAGCCCGACACCTGCTCTGCATCTCCCGTGACGGGACGTCGCCAGGGTGTCGCCTGTGGCATTGCACCGAGCTAGCTCGCTCCACCATGATCATGCCTGCCGCAGCGCCTTACCCTCGCGGCATGATTGCTGCAACGACCGCGATCCCCGGCGCACCACCTCAGCTCACGCCAAAAGCAGCGCCCATCGGCCGCCGTCGCGTTCCATCCTCCTGTCGCATCACCCGATGCCATGATGGATCCGACATAACGTCACACGCGTGGCTGCTCGTCACCAGCTAGAAAGCGTGGCGCGTGTGCCACGGAGCCCCGCGCACCGCCTCGGCTCGCGTCAAAAGCCGCGCTGGCCACGGCCTCCTCGAACCGCCTCGCTGGTCTATAAATTGGGACCCTGTCTCCATTATCGCGCAAATCACACATCCCAGACTCCTCTACAGCCCTTTGACCACCAAGCCCCCTTCCAAGTGCCATCAGAGGCCCGTTTCCGAGATTCCTCTGTTTCTTCCCCAACTCCGGCCGCCGTGCCATGTTCTCGCTCCGGTGAGGTCTCAATCTTCAATTGCTTTTACCTGATGCTTCCTACTTTTGTTATCTAGCTAGAAGGAGTAATGGTTAGGAGTTTGGCTCGCCGTAGCATGGATTGGCTGTCAACCCTAGGTGCGCTAAGTTCCCGGCCGCACCTCACCGTCGCCGGCCATCATAGGGTCCTCCCCGGCTAGTTCGAGCACACTGTCACGTTATTCACATCCGAGAACACACACCTGACACACTGATTCATTAAGAACTCGCACGCCTAGGTAGATCGATGATGCGCCGACGTGACCAGCCGCCATGACCCGCCGCCGGCCACCTAGAGCGCTGCTCTGACGCAGCCAAGCCTGCCATAAGCTACACCGCAACCTCGCGCACGCCTCAGACAGCTCGCTGCTCTGAAATCTCTCACCCACGCCTCCTTCACCGAGCACCGCACCAACTTGCTATGGTGGCTAGCCGTCGGTCACCATGGGCGCCGTCCCGGCCTGGGTGAGACAACGGAGGGCATCTATGCACCCCTGAACATGCTCCCGACAGCACCAATGGAGGGGAGACCACTCATTCCGCATGAAGCC
Source organism: Tuctoria greenei (assembly GCA_036927565.1). NCBI lineage: Eukaryota > Viridiplantae > Streptophyta > Magnoliopsida > Poales > Poaceae > Tuctoria > Tuctoria greenei. The sequence goes on from JAYESD010000006.1 coordinate 159,292,420, forward strand.
GCCGCCGGCGAGCTCCAAGGGCCGCGCGCCGCCTCCTCCCCTATTTCCTCAGTGCAGCGCCTAGGTGGCGCCACGTGGCGCATAGGTGGTCGCCACCTAGACGTCACCTCAGCCGAACTAGCCGACGTGGCCACCACTTGGTCGCCACGTGGGCGCAAGGGCGCCACACCAGCCATAAACCACGCCCCCTCTCCTCCGTAGACCGTGTCCATGTGAACCGTGGACCCATGCGCCACTGATGAGTGGGCTCCTTTTGCCAGCCATACAGAGAGAGAGGTAAACTGCTAGGTACACACGCACACCGTAAGGCCCACAAGCCAGCCACTGCTGCACCTCAGAAAATGGTTATAGCCACACGCTTAGTGCACAGACAGTTAGAAAATGTATTCCTTGATACAAGAAAATTATGGAAAAATCCCCAAAAATGATTGATTGCTTATAGAACATATTAGGAGTGACTGATAGGAGAAATTAAATGTATGTATTGTGGTATATATCTTAGCTTACCTAACATGGAATAATAATTAATAAATTAAAAAGGAATCATGTTAATGCTCTAAATTGATAATCATTATAGGAAATAATTATCTAGGAGTCCCCTACAATTATATAATAATTATCATAACCTAAAAACAGTAACTAATGACAAAGTAAATTGTAGAAAATATGAGACCTTGTGTTAACTAATAGAATCATTTGATTAATCAGGAAATTAGGAAAAGACTCACCTTTAGTCTCCAAATTTAGAAATCACCTAGCAAATAATTATCTAAACTTATAGGAATATTATTTTATACCTATAAATAATTTAAGTAATAATTACATTACAATATATTATGTGATAGTAAAGTAATTATTATCATTATCGAAAAGCCATTTAAATAACTATTGATTAGTAATTTACCTACAAGCCCTAAATAAAATAATATTGCTACTAATAATTATCTGAAAAATCCCTAGAAAATGTTATTTAACTTATATAATATAATGTAAGTGATATTGGACTAATATAAATGATAGAATAAGAATTAGCTATAACTCCCATTGGAAAATCATATAGATATTCATAATTCGTAAAATACTCACAAAACATCTAATTAGTCCTTTTCGTAAATGACTTTCTAAATATTACTAAAAGTGTATTATTATGACCTTTAGAAAAGAAAGTGACTAAATAAATTATAGAATAATGAACTACTCACCAGCATCAAAGAGGAGCAATTAGAGAGATACTAGATAATATAAATTCACATGCAAACTCGAAAATAAGGTGGACCCTTCACTAGTGATTCCTGGAAGACCTAATAACCCTACACTAGTGAAGTCCTAAAATAGGTTCATTACTTTAGAACACATTAAGAAAAATAGATTAAAGATAATATAAGATAGCGGGTCATACGCTATTGAAACTATTGAGATGACTCGAGAATGTTGGAACCGTTGCTTAGACTCTAAAATAAGTGGGTCTTGCATTATTATAACTTTAGTGAATACACTATTGTGAAGGTAGAATAATTATAAAGAAGGCTTAGAGAAATTATGTTCACCAAAATATACGTAATTTACAATATAAACTAGTGAATTAACCACAATGATCATGAACCCTGTAAATAACTAGAGGACCTGATAAAACCGTTATAACCTCTTAGTGACCATTTGATTGACCAATGAAATAGTAGCATTTCCATATAAGCCACTAGTAGAGTTATGTATTCTCCAATAAACCTTATGAGAATCTTAATAACCGTGTTATTGAACGATTGTTTATATTTATTGGAGTTTTATTCGGATTTCTTGGATCTTTATCGATGAATCGTATCTTATCCGCGTAGCTATGTACTTAGTAATTGGAGAGATTGCGAAGGAGATATTCAAGACCCGGATCACGAAAAACAAGACAAGGACTTTGGTAAACCACTGTAAAGGAAAGCTCTAACTCCTGGATCATATTTCACCTATGTTTTGCAATCGCACCTATGGCCTGTTTTTATTGCATGATTGTATGTCTATTTTAAAATATTGTTATGCTATGAATCACTTGATGTGGTAGCATGAGCTATGTTGATGATTGAGTATCGGTGTTAGCTACTAGCCAACGATGAACAGTAACACATAAGTTACTCGCTATCAATGGCTTGAAACAAGACACTGTATTAGTTACGATAATAGCATTGACTATCACAATCACCTCCTTGACCTTGAAAACACAACCCCTTGACAACTTAACAGCTTCATCACTATGCTATAGCGGCGATGTGAGCACCTCCTTGTTAGTACTATGCTTAGGAACTCCTGCGATGTTCGCATCGCGAACCACTACACACTGTATACATGATTGTGAAATGTGTTCAAAGTTGTTTGGTGGTGTGAGTTAGGATATGGGTGGGATATTAATGAACTGTGTGTGTGAAGGGGATGGGTGGTCGAGGCGGGTATGGTGATGGGGTGTTGCGGGGTCCCTAAGAGGTATACCAGTTGTGGTTGTGTATTCGGTGTAATCCACCGACGGCGCTGAGTGCTTCAGTAGTAGTCCGATGACCATGCTTTTCGGACTAGCCTTGTGTTGAGTACTTCAGTTTAGTTCAATGTTGGGTGTTCCGAACTAGTCCTTTTGCCAAGGATGGATGGAGTCGCCTCACCAATATAAGGATCGGTTCATTTGACCTCAACATAGTGGTTTCGTACAACCACAGAACCTGTATGGGCGGGACTCGCCCTACCTTTCTGGTAACTGCCACATGAGAAAACCTGGAGAGCCATGGAGGGCACGGTGGACCAGGAAATGGCATGGAGACCAAGGGTCGTCCGGTGTCTGGCTGGGTAGTTAATGCCCGAATAGCCCTTGCGTCGGGCTGAGGTGTGAATGTGGGGTTACGCGGGGAAGATGGGATGAGCGTTGCATTACTCTCTGATCCAGAGTACGTAGCCTGTGGGTAAAGTGTACAAACTCTACAGAGTCTTAATCTATTCGAATAGTTGTTGTCACAGTCTTGGCACACTATGCTTTGGGCTCCTATTGATTAGCATTAGTACAACTCCTTGAAGTGTGTGTGTGTGGGTGGCCGAGGCCGCCATGTTTTGGGAAAGTATTGGCATGCGTGCCAGAGTCATCAGGGCCAGGGGTCCGAAGACTCATCTAAAAGTGAGGGAACTGGCGGGATGGTCTGAAACTTCCCCAGGGCCCGCCAACTATAATAATATTGATTCAACTACTTCTCCCTCTTATTGCAAAACTCTTTTCAAAAAGAACCTGCATAAAATGCTTTTCGGCAAAACTAAGTCGTATGGCCTCTCCTTGCTACAAGCCCCAATGCATGATACAACTCCCCTTTGAGTAGTGTTAGGGCTTGCGGAGTACCTTTTGTACTCACTCTTGCTTTATCTGTGGTTTTATTAGAAGACAAAGAAGTTGAAGCATGTGAGGATGACAATAGGGTCTAGTCCTACTTCCCAAGTCTGCCTGTTGGGCATGGCGCCGTTCTACTCCGCTGTTTTTGAAGATTTTATCTATTTTGGTGGTCATCTCCGACTACAACCAATGTAATCTAGATCATGTTTGTAAGACTTGTATTGATTATAAATAAATAATTGTTGTATGGATCTCGATCTATTCTGTTGTGCATACCAACTACTGATCCAGGGATTGATATGGGATGCACAAGTGGACCCTCGGAAGGCGGGTCCTGACAGAGTGGTATTAGAGCTATACTTGGCCGTAGGACGAAACCTTAGCGTTATCCTAGTTCCTGAACCTATATTTTGAAAAGTATAAAATTATTTTTGAAAGATTCTCTCTCCTCTATGTTCCTTCTGCACTTATCTCCTTCTATGTTGAAAACTTAATTTATTTCATTTGATGGTGCCACTAACCTCAACCAAACACACCTTGGTCGTTCAAGAGTAAGATGGACACCAGCGCAATATGCAAGATTGGAACCGTGCAACATATGCACCCGACTCGAGGATGCGATCAGTCAAACCACCTTCTAACCAATTCAAGAGAGTGCGTAAAGACAGTGGAAATAATTACTCTACTAAGTCTACTAGAAGATGACATCATCACGTGTCAAGAACGACATCACGATCGGTGCAAGAGCAACCACGTGCAACCCTACATTCCTCAGTCCCATTGATAAAATCATAGAATGACCGTAGTGCCCATGAGTAGAATGGCTTAGCCTATAGACATAGAGTAAGTCACGAATAGCATGATTAATAGTATAATATATAAGTTTGTAATCTAGATATCTTTGGGTGTGATTCGCTGGTTTTCATTTGGTTCTTTGATTGAGTGAAATTGTGTGCTCTAATACAACATAGATCAATAATCAAATGAAAGAAGATAAGTTGGGTGTTTAATAAAATAAATACATATGGAATGAGTGTATATATATATACCTACACACGTATATCTATATGTATATCGAATATAATGTACACAAAAAATACATAAAATAAAATTTAAACTATATATACGTGAGGATAATAATAACGACCAAAACAAATATCTTCCACTCCTCTCTTCCTATCATATCAACGAAATACCCATTCAGAAGACTATTCCTAGTCATGCTCACCACAAGCACACTGCTCATGCAGGAAACCGTCTCAATCCAAGTACTCCAGTTAACCCTCAAAGTCAATAAATAAATAATTAAAGACATAAATAAACTAAACAAAATAAAACAAAACTACATATAATAAAATATAAATACATCAATAATAATAATAAACCCACGCTAATAAAAAAACATATAGAAGTTAAAATCCTATTTAAGTGGGGTAGGATCTTAACAGACCTAAAAGCTCATTAGACAAATGGTGTGGATCACACCTTCACTGATTGGTTGGCACACCGACAAGGATTTACAACCCGTGTCAACTAAAAGTTACTACAGTAAATCATGTTAAGATAACGATAAGATGCCAGCCGCAAGAGCTCACATGGAATTCCTGATACGTAGTTTGGAAGCTACGCCCATGGAATGAGTGTCGGAAGTATATACATGCTCAGATATAGATCTGGAAGGATTACAAGGAATGGAACCATACATAGATGTGAAGTTTCTGACCACATCAACACCCAAAGAAACACTGACGGCAAGGAGACCCTATCGGATAGACACATATTGATTGTTCAAACACAAAAGACAAACCCGTAAGCTACAAGAGTAAGGGATTTTCCAACTAAGTTCATCACCTTAGGGAACCCTAGTGTTGTGGTCAAGCAAAAAAAAACAAGCTCAAGATGTGCATCGTCTACCGAACATCAGATGAAGTAGTGGAAATACTTGTCACCTTGACTCGATGACTTGCCTAACCGGTTAAGAGAGTTAGGTACACCTATGATTTGGGATCAAGTTAATACCAATTCAAGATCATATATGCTCACATCATGAAGCCGATGCTCGTGACCCAATGTGGAAAATATGAGTCTCCACGGTGATGTCATTCGTACTGACCAACACATCAGTCTGCTTCTTGGGTCGTATTGGCAAGGTAGCAGTAGAGGAGCTAGCAGCAAACCTTCCTTGGACCAGCCCTAAAAGCTAAAGTCATGGTAGTGGACCCCACAAAGTCTAAAGATGTCACCTTCTGAGACACTGTATGATACTGAATATCGATCCACGCTATTATGATCAGAGATGAAAGAACGTCATTTTATGGCTTCGCCCGTAGTAAGGACCCTAAGAGGCAGAAATCGAAACCAGAGGCAGTCAACGGTAACAATAAACAAACAACCACTGTGAGAATTCACCACCATGGTAGTGATTGCGTGTACCCTAGGGAGACATCAGTATGGGGTACAAACAAATTTTTGGGACTAAGGCATGTTGCCTCCCTGACCAGTCGGACCAGTTAAGACAATAGGGGCCACCACCTAATATCATGAGTACCAGACAAGGATGTTGGATACACGCCCCTCAAGGTGTGCAATCACACGCGAGGCACGTACGAAGTCCTAAAGGTCAAATACTGCTTGATGCAATGGATCAACAGACCAATGCTGCATACAGAGAACTAACTGTATGAATACTCGAACTTGTGGCACAGTAAACGAGGACAACTACAGTACAGTGATGTCAAGATCAAGAAAACGACCATCTCAAGTTAGTAAAGATAACTTTAGAAAATAAATTTGTTCCTACCTAAGACTGCCTTTGAATCTCGAGGACGAGATTATGTTTAAGTGGGGTAGATTTGTCACAGCCCGAATTTTACCAGACAGTAAAAATCGCTCTGAATTAAAATTTATGATATCTTCAACCAAATCTTGATAAAATAATAACAATCTATAAAAAAGCATACGACATTAAATCACATAAGCCTTTTTAAAACCAAACAAGTATGTGGACCTATATGTCCAGTAAAGAACGTAAATATAAACAAATAAGCCGAATGAGATTATACCTAACCATATGAGCAACGAATCATATGAATACAAATATACTCGAATATGAAATTACTAAAAAGAAACCAAATCAGAATTCGATCTGAAACTAAGTAATTAAATAATATATACCGTTGAATATATGTATGGAAACACCTAATTGGGTGCCAAATGATAAATCATTTACAATGACTAAATCAAGTGCACGACTACCAAATGACCTAGATGAATTCAAAATATAGTAAATACATGATACAAAAACACACTATACTAAATCCATATTTGAATCTAAACTCATACAAAATATTTGGTGGGAAAAATATTTAAATATAATACCTACAAAATATGCCCCGAGAACAAAGCAAAACACGTTTGAAACATATTCAAACTGAAATTAGAAATAGAAAACTGGAAAGCAAAACTGGGCGCGGCCCATTTTCCCTTCCACCCTCGCGGCCCAACCCTCTCCCCTTATTTCTCTCCCTCGCGGCCCAGCGCGGCCCACCTACCCTTTTCCCTCCTCCGTTTGACCCGGCCCAGCAACTGGCGCCCTGTGACGCCTCCTTCTTCCACCTTGTGTTTCCCTTCTCAGCCCGACACCTGCTTTGCGTCTCCCGCAATGGGACGTCGCCAGGGTGTCGCATGGGGCACTGCGCCGAGCTAGCTCGCTCCACCATGATCATGCCCGCCGCACCGCCTTCCCCTTGCGGCATGATTGCTGCAACGACTGCGAGCCCCGCGCACCACCTCAGCTCACGCCAAAAGCAGCACCCATCGGCCGTCATCGCGTTCCATCCTCCCATCGCATCACCTGACGCCATGATGGATCCGACATAACGTCGCACGTGTGGCTGCTCGTCGCAAGCTAGAAAGTGTGGCGCGTGCACCACGGAGCCCCGCACACCTGCTCGGCTCGTGTCAAAAGCCGAGCTGGCCACGGCCTCCTCAAACCGCTTCGCCGGTCTATAAATTGGGACCCCGTCTCCATTCTCGCGCGAATCACACATCCCACACTCCTCTGCAGCCCTTTGACCACCAAGCCCCCTGCCAAGTGCCATCGGAGGCCCGTTTCTGATATTCCTCTGTTTCTTCCCCAACTCCGGCCGCCGTGCCACGTTCCCGCTCTAGTGAGGTCTCAATCTTCAATTGCTTTTACCAGATGCTTCCTACTTTTGTTATCTATCTAGAACGAGCAATGGTTAGGAGTTTGGCTCGCCTTAGCATGGATTGGCTGTCAACCCTAGGTGCGCCGCTTTCTCGGCCACCCCTCACCGTCGCTGGCCGCCGTAGGGTCCTTCCCGGCTAGTTCGAGCACACTGTCACGTTATTCACATCTGAGAACACACACCTGACACACTGGTTCATCAAGAACTCGCACGCCTAGGTAGATCGACGATGCGCCGACGTGACCGGCCGCCATGACTCGCTGTCGGCCACCTAGAGCGCCGCTCTGACGCAGCCAAGCCTGCCATAAGCTACACCGCAAGCTCGTGCACGCCTCAGACAGCTCGCGCTCCGAAATCTCTCACCCACGCCTCCGTCACTGAGCGCCGCCCCAACTTGCTATGGCGGCTAGCCGTCGGTCACCATGGGCGCCGTACTGGCCCGGGCGAGACAATGGAGGGCATCTATGCACCCCTGAACGTGCTCCCGACAGCACCAATGGAGGGGAGACCGCTCATTACGCGCGAAGCCGCCGCCGGCGAGCTCCCGGGGCCGCGCGGCGCCTCTTCCCCTGTTTCCTCAGTGCAGCGCCTAGGTGGCGCCACGTGGCGCACAGGTGGCCGCCACTTAGACGCCACCTCAGTCGAACTAGCTGACGTGGCCACCACTTGGCCGCCACGTAGGCGCAAGGGCGCCACACCAGCCATAAACCACGCCCCCTCTCCTTGGTAGACCATATCCACGTGAACCGTGGACCCATGCGCCACTGATGAGTGGGCTCCTTTTGCCAGCCATACAGAGAGAGAGGTAAACTGCTAGGTACACACACACACCGTAAGGCCCACAAGCCAGCCACTGCTGCACCTCAGAAAATGGCTACAGCCACACGCTTAGTGCACACAGACAGTTAGAAAATGCATTCCTTGATACAAGAAAATTATGGAAAAATCCCCAAAAATTATTGATTGTTTATAGAACATATTAGGAGTGACTGATAGAAGAAATTAAATGTATGTATTGTGGTATATATCTTAGCTTACCTAACATGAAATAATAATTAATAAATTAAAAAGGAATCATGTTAATGCTCTAAATTGATAATCATTATAGGAAATAATTATCTAGGAGTCCCCTACAATTATATAATAATTATCATAACCTAGAAACAGTAACTAATGACAAAGTAAAGTAGAAAACATGAGACTTGGTGTTAACTAATAGAATCATTTGATTAATCAGGAAATTAGGAAAAGACTCACCTTTAGTCTCCAAATTTAGAAATCACCTAGCAAATAATTATCTAAACTTATAGGAATATTATTTTATACCTATAAATAATTTAAGTAATAATTACATTACAATATATTATGTGATAGTAAAGTAATTATTATCATTATCGAAAAGCCATTTAAATAACTATTGATTAGTAATTTACCTACAAGCCCTAAATAAAATAATATTGCTACTAATAATTATCTGAAAAATCCCTAGAAAATGTTATTTAACTTATATAATATAATGTAAGTGATATTGGACTAATATAAATGATAGAATAAGAATTAGCTATAACTCCCATTGGAAAATCATATAGATATTCATAATTCGTAAAATACTCACAAAACATCTAATTAGTCCTTTTCGTAAATGACTTTCTAAATATTACTAAAAGTGTATTATTATGACCTTTAGAAAAGAAAGTGAAAATAAATTATAGAATAATGAACTACTCACCAGCATCAAAGAGGAGCAATTAGAGAGATACTAGATAATATAAATTCACATGCAAACTCGAAAATAAGGTGGACCCTTCACTAGTGATTCCTAGAAGACCTAATAACCCTACACTAGTGAAGTCCTAAAATAGGTTCATTACTTTAGAACACATTAAGAAAAATAGATTAAAGATAATATAAGATAGCGGGTCATACGCTATTGAAACTATTGAGATGACTCGAGAATGTTGGAACCGTTGCTTAGACTCTAAAATAAGTGGGTCTTACATTATTATAACTTTAGTGAATACACTATTGTGAAGGTAGAATAATTATAAAGAAGGCTTAGAAAAATTATGTTCACCACAATATACGTAATTTACAATATAAACTAGTGAATTAACCACAATGATCATGAACCCTGTAAATAACTAACTAGAGGACCCGATAAAACCGTTATAACCTCTTAGAGACCATTTGATTGTCCAATGAAATAGTAGCATTTCCAGATAAGCCACTAGTAGAGTTATGTATTCTCCAATAAAACTTATGAGAATCTTAATAACCGTGTTATTGAATGATTGTTTATATTTATTGGCGTTTTATTCGGATTTCTTGGATCTTTATCAATGAATTGTATCTTCTCCGCGTAGTTATGTACTTAGTAATCCGAGAGATTGCGAAGGAGATATTCAAGACCCGGATAACGAAGAACAAGACAAGGACTTTGGTAAACCACTGTAAAGGCAAGCTCTAACTCCTTGATCATATTTCACCTATGTTTTGCAATCGCACCTATGGCCTGTTTTCATTGCATGACTATATGTCTATTTTAAAATATTGTTATGCTATGAACCACTTGATGTGGTAGCATGAGCTATGTTGATGATTGAGTATCGGTGTTAGCTACTAGCCAACGATGAACAGTAACACATAAGTTACTCGCGATCAATGGCTTGAAACAAGACACTGTATCAGTTACGATAATAGCAGTGACTATCACAATCCCCTCCTTGACCTTGACAACACAACCCCTTGACAACCTAACAGCTTCATCACTGCGCTATAGCGGCGATCTGAGCACCTCCTTGTTAGTACTATGCTTAGGAACCCCTGCGATGTTCGCATTGCGAACCACTACACATTGTATACATGATTGTGAAATGTGTTAAAAGGTGTTTGGTGGTGTGAGTTAGGATATGGGTGGGATATTAATGAACTGTGTGTGTGAAGGGGATGGGTGGTCGAGGCGGGTATGGTGATGGGATGTTATGGGCTCCCTAAGAGGTATACCAGCTGCGGGTGTGTATTCGGTGTAATCCACCGATCGGCGCTGAGTGCTTCAGTAGTAGTCCGATGACCATGATTTCCGGACTAGCCTTGTGTTGAGTACTTCAGTTTAGTTCGATGTTGAGTGTTCCGAACTAGTCCTTTTGCCAAGGACGGATGGAGCCGCCTCACCAATATAAGGATTTGACCTCAACATAGTGATTTCGTACAACCACAGAACCTGTATGGGCGGTACTCGCCCTACCTTTCTGGTAACTGCCACATGAGAAAACCTGGAGAGCCATGGAGGGCACAGTGGACCAGGAAATGGCATGGAGACCGAGGGTTGTCCGGTGTCTGGTTGGGTAGTTAATGCCCGAATAGCCCCCGCGTCGTGCCGAGGTTATGTGGGGTTACGCGGGGAAGACGGGATGAGCGTTGTGTTACTCTCTGATCCAGAGTACGTAGCTTGTGGGTAAAGTGTACAAACTCTGCAGAGTCTTAATCTATCTGGATAGCTGTTGTCACATTCTTGGCACACTATGCTTTGGGCTCCTATTGATTAGCATTAGTACAACTCCTTGAAGTGTGTGTGTGTGTGGGTGGTCGAGGCCGCCGTGTTTTGGGAAATTATTGGCATGTGTGCCGGAGTCATCAGGGCCAGGGGTCCGAAGACTCATCTAAAAGTGAGGGAACTGGCGGGATGGTCTAAAACTCCCCTAGGGCCCACCAACTATAATAATACTGATTCAACTACTTCTCCCTCTTATTGCAAAACTCTTTTCAAAGGGAACCTGCATAAAATGCTTTTCGGCAAAACTAAGCCGTATGGCCTCTCCTTGCTACAAGCCCCAATGCATGATGGACCTCCCCTTTGAGTAGTGTTAGGGCTTGTGGAGTACCTTTTGTACTCACTCTTGCTTTATCTGTGGTTTTATTAGAAGACAAAGAAGCTGAAGCGTGTGAGGATGACGATGGGGTCTAGTCCTACTTCCCAAGTCTGCCTGTTGGGCATGGCGCTGTTCTACTTCGCTGTTTTTGAAGATGTCTATTTTGGTGGTCATCTCCGACCACAACTAATGTAATCTAGATCATGTTTGTAAGACTTATATTGATTATAAATAAATGGTCGTTGTATGGATCTCGATCTATTCTATTGTGCATACCAACTACTGATCCAGGGATTGGTACAGGATGCACAAGTGGACCCTCAGAAGGCGGGTCCTGACAAGTGCGGTCATGAAGCTGTTTATCATATTGCATCCTATGGTACTCTTCTTTTTCTTGTTGTAGTTTCCAGAGATGGTATTGACCTTGTTCTGCTTCTCATCACGGGTAGTAGGACCTGAAAGATTAGGGCATTCTGTAAGGAAGTGTCCTGTCTTACCACATTCAAAACAGCGATGTGGTTCGGAGCTTCCTCTCCTTCTAGTTCTCACATTTTGCAATGCTTTTGAGAATCCAGTAGAGATGAGTGCTAGTTCTTCTTCTGGAAATTCCTCAATCTTCTCTAGGGTTAGTCAGGACAACAAGGCAAGAGTATTGCAAGATGATGATTGGCCGGAGCTAGGCATATCACGTTGTGAGACAAATGCAATAGACTTATTTGTATTCTTACGTGATAAGATGTCAATTTCATGAGTTTTTAGTTTAGAGTAAAGCACATCTAATGTAAGAGAAATCATGACAGTTGATTCACAAATAGATGTAACTTTCATCTCCCAGATTGACATGTCTAATGCACTATGAAGCTGCCTAGCATTCTTAGCATCAGAAAAGTTAACATTGACACTACGCAGATTGTTGAGAATTTTATTGAAGCGAGCAAAAAGGTCATTGATAGACTCATTGTATCTCGAAATGCATGTATTCCTTTTTGAACATATCTTGTCTTACCTCCTTGATCATGTTGGATCCTTCGTGATAGTCACAAATCGCTCTCCACACATTGTATGCCGATCGGAGGTGTGCAACGCGATCAAAGTTGCTCTGAGTGGGTCCTTGGATGATCAAGTTCCGGTCTTTGTTGTTGTTGTCGACGTCCCATAGGTTCGTTGTCGTAACTTGATCGTTTGGTGGCACTTCATAAGGTTTGTGTACCTTTTCCCATATGCCGAACATCAAACACACAAGATTTTGTGGAGTACTTCTCCATGAGGATTAGTCAAAAACACGTGCCAATTATCAAGTTTAGAGCACCGTGGCTCTGATACCAATTGTAGGATCGAAGAGCACATGAAAAGCTACCAGAGGGGGTGAATGGTAGATTTAAAAATCTTCGCAGCAGAAACAATTAAAACTGAACCCCTGCGGTAGAAAATAGATCTGTTAAAGAAACCTTGTGTGCGACTAATCTAAACGTGTTCAACTGTGAGAAATCTAGTATATATTTTAGAGAATCAATTCACGAAGATTTCACAACAATAATAACAAAAGTCCGTCAAGAAAAACTCAAGTTAAGATCAAAAGATCGAACAAAGGTCAATCTGTCCTATCCAAGAAAAACAGTTCTGGAACACTGCAAAGAAACTCGTGTAGATCAGAAACCACAAATCCAATGACCGTGAAATTTTGAAAGATAATAGAAAATTAAGTTGTGGAGACAAACCAAAAATAATCACGTCAATCGGATCTGTAAAACTCGAGTTATGATAAAACCACCAACGAAAGGTAATGCTATGCAGAAACTCGTCGAGTAAAACTTGTCTGAAACAAGTCGGACAAACAAGGCACAAAAGTTCCTTTAAACTACGATATTTATTCAATATAACACAAGAGGAACAGCCTAAAAGTCGTGCACCACGAGCTCTAGCCTCCCTTGCTTATATAACCAGCCCGAAGGCTAACTCAACTCAAACGAGGACTCTAATCCTACTCAAATCACGAATCAAAACTTTCCATAACTGCTCAAGATCTTCCTATTCGCAGATAGAAACAATCTCGAGACTTCCTAACAAACCAGGAACATATCCCACATTCATAAACCAACTCATCTTCGTGTCCCACACGAAAACTACCATAACCAACTCGATACTTTCTATATCGATTCATAACCGACTCCACCGCAGCCAAAGTCATCAACTGATACGATCCGATCCTTCCAACCAGATTTTTCCTTCCTTAGCCCATCTTCGGAACCATGTTGACACATCATGCACTGCATGCATACGTGTGAACACCTTCCTTCGACGACCGGTAACCTTCATATGCACTGCCCTTGATTCAATCATCCTGCGCGACCTCCTGACCCATTCAACCACAATTCCTTCTGAACTTTGTTGTTGGAACCTCATCTCCTCCCTGAGACTAGTCCAAAGCATCCTATCACCAGCCATGACTTCAACTCAAGCAACACCTGCACATGAACAAACAACCAATCCGTACGAGTCCAAGTACGCGACTTGACTCAAGTTAGTTCCGAACACAACACCTTACGTGAGCATCTCACATAAGCATGTTGCAAAACCACAGTAAAACGATATCAGCCACACGCACCAAAAAACTTAGAAAATGAATACTAAGCAATCTTTCCAACAATGTAAATCAAGTTCGAAACATTTCATAGTAAAAGTAGGAACATTGGGATCAAGCTCCAAATCTTGCCAAAGCTAACCGGAGCTTGAGCCGGATCTTACCAAAGCTAGTACAACCTAGCGCCGGAGCTTACCAAAGCTCACCGGAGCTTACCCAAAAACATGTTGGACCTTGACAAAGCAAGTCGGACATTGACAAAGCAAGTCGGACCTATTGTCAGACCTTGCAGAAGCTCGGAGCTAGAGTCGGACCTAAGCCAATGTATTTAGTACAAGCCAATGTATTCAGTACAAGCAAATGTATTCAGCACACATAGAGCTCACAATGGATTCTGAATTCTTTTCCATTTGGCGTGCACTAGGATTGGAAAACTTTGCTCACATGGAGGAGAAAGGCTCACGCCTTCTCTCCATACAATTTCTTTGCACACTCAAGATAGGATTTGATGATATTACTTTTTATTATTTCAAAAAGAATACAACATTCTATGGAAAGAATTATGTGAAATCCTAGGCTTCCATAAACGTTGTTTGCTAGATTTAGACACTTTGCCTAAGCTTAACAAACAAAGTTTTTAGCAAGATTTAACTGGTGAGGTCAGATGTAGTGCACCTAGGAATAGCCACTTGCACAACCCACTTTACGCTTCATGCATAGATGGGTGGCTATGACTATGTTTCATAGAGGAGATGTAAGGATAGTGTGTGATGATGAGCTAAAATATTTATTTGCCATGATTAAAAAGATAAAAGTTGCTCCAGTTATTGCCATGATAACACAATAGTTAGATTACATTCTAAGGGTAGGGCCAATTCAATGCACTTCATTGATTACCTGCATTGCTATTAGGGTAGGAGCACTTGAATATTCTTCATTTGAATACATTGAAAATAAAAGAGAATTAATTGATGAAGAATATTTAGTGCAAGGACATACCCTTAAGCATGATCAAGATGGCTCTTTGATATTCTATGATCCCGGCTTTGTCAATGAAATTCGGTTACCTAACCCAGATTATCATTTGTACAAATGTCGGAGGCTAACCATTGACATACTTCCCATCGAGTAAGCCGTAAGAAGTAATGTCTCTGGCAGGGTAACTAGAAGCCGTACAAGAAGAGCGACCATGCCCCCGACAACCTCCACAGTCCATGAGTACGAAGAGGGAGAGAACCCAACAGGTGTTGCACCCGGATGGACTCAACCTCCATCGTATGAGAGTGAAGGTCCATCTTGGCATGGATGGCCAGGTGCTACATGGTAGACACCCCTATCCACTTCAAGCTCTAGCAGCTTGCCTCAACATCTATGAGAAGATATCATTCCACTTCGGCTAGAAGTCATCATGACTATAGCCAAGGAATGACGGACCTCTCTAGACGTATGGAGGAGCTTGAAGTAAGGACGGGTGACATCTACAACACTCTCCAAGGGTATGTCCAAGTTACCCAAGACTAGCAATAACACGTGGATGCTCAATTCATCAACCTCAACTCCACGCTACAACAAAAACAAGCTGATCTCGCGGCATACTTCTGTCATCAAGGGTTCAACCCTCGACATGGGGGTGAGTGAAGAACAAGCTTGGGGGAGGACCCCACTTGATGTAAATTGTATCAAGCCCTTGCATATTTATTTTCCACTTACCCACCATCCACCTTGCATTTTAAAAAAATATATAGGATAGGCTTAATTTTCAAATAAAATAAAAGATGTGCGGTAAGAATGACTTGGAATTCACATAGATGAAATGATGAATAGTTGCTCTATTTTATTTCTCCTTAGTCCCTAGTTTACAACTTACTACTCTCCAACATATTGCTCTCATTGGCTAGAATTGCTTTCGCCTTGATTTGGAAATTGTGGGTAGCAAAAGCTTAATCCATTCTAAGTTGTTGTGAGATATGATATAGTGATAGGGCTGCTATTTCTAGTTTGATAGTGAAACTCAGATTTCCAGAGAAATTCTAAAAATATTTAAGTTATCCTCATTTGATTGGGAATACCCACCAAAGCCATATGATACACTATATTGATAGACCTTATGCATATGCTATTTGCTTTCACATTGAGCTTTGTCAAACTAGTATAGACCTATGTGAGATTTCATTTGTTACTTTTTGAATTCAAGACTTCACTTGCACATGCTATACTTCTACACTAGAAGTAAGCAAATTTCTATCATACCACCATTCCGCAATAAAAAGAGAAACTCCATATCATTCATGCTTAGTACTCTCTCCAAAATTCATTGCATAAAAAGGGAGTAGAAGACATGGCTACAAGAAAAAGAAAGAGAAAATGCATACTTACATCATAAGCATGAGAAAAAAAAGTAGTCATGTTTCATCCTTGTAAAATAAGAGAGTTCACTCAAAAAGGAGTCATCTCAAGATCCACATCCACTACATTCCATCACACATGCATAAGTCTTGAATCAGATTGTTTAAGGCTTGCTCTTTTGACTTAGCAAAATTATGTGTTGCAAATATGCCTACTATATTCCCTACCAAGCTCCACATGCAAGTCTTATATAGAGGTAGGATGAATTTAGGCACAATTCCTTGGTGAGGATATATTTCCACTACACACAAAGGAGAAACTTTAAAGAATCAAATTTAGAACTTAAAATCTAAATTGAACTCTCTGGAATTTGAGTAGAATTTTATTTCTAGGGTATGTATGCTCAATTTTTTGTTCTATCTTTCAACCACCCATGAATAGGAGATGGCATAAGCCCCATAATAACCGAAGATGGGTGAAGTACCATGCCAATTTTTGCAATACTAGGTAGATTATTTTGTTGTTCACATGGTACTTTTGAAAAATAGGACATAGTAGCAATTCCTGATCATCAACCTAAAGTCTTGACTATGCTCAAGGCGAGCAAAGGATAATTGGGGGAGTTTGTTGACAGCTGTAATACACCAATTTCACCCGTCAATATAACTAAAATATGTGAAGGAATTGACATTTCTTGCACACATCACCTTTTTATTTAACATATTTCCACTTGTCCTTGGAGAAATTAATAGATGCAGAGATTCTATGCAGAAATGAAGTGAAACAAGGGGAATCTATAAAATATCATTTAGTCCAACCAAGCGACAACACATGGAACCACATGGATCAAATGGCCCACAAACAGAAGTATCTGAGGCCATCCATCGGTGTAGCACCCATATCAGTCAATGGGACCTACCTGTCAGTCACCTGGAGAAAGCAAACCGCAAAAGGGGGCCAGGACCAGGTCGGTTGACCCCCCTAGTCGGCCGACTAGTTCCTGGCATTTTTCTTGGTCAAACTCCACGTGGTGGCTTCTCCCGACTTGAATTGGTCATGGGTGACTAATTTGCGCACTTTTGGTGGCGAAAACTGACCCTTCTCCATGCTATAAATAGGACCCCTCAGCCCTCACTTCAAAACACACCACTTGAGTATTCATCCTTTGTATTCACTACTCTCCATAGGTTTAGAGGAGTATAGTTTGTAGAGAAGGGAGTCACTAGTCCATAGTCCAAATAGGAGAGGAGTAGGAGTCTCTTCCCAATTGGGAAAGGTATGCCTTCCATATTTCTATTTGTATTTGTGACATTATTCATAATAAAGATATTATATTTAGTCTTCATGTGTTCATATACTTGGATGAAACATTTCTTGTTTGATTTTGGATTCCATGTATGTGGTAGGAGTAGTATTTATGATTGTGATATACCATGTTCATTACATTATCATAAATACTATAAACCTCCACTATAGTCTAATTAGCTATGATATGGTTATGTTAACATGAATCACTTATGCTATGAATTAACATTGGTTCAACGATGATTTAGTTCATTGTCTTAGGATGGTTTGTGTCTAGGCTCTTAAGGTAATTACTTAATATTCTACCATGGTGCTAGGATAGAGAGTAGCGTTGAATGTCTCGTCGACCCACAGATTGAAGAGGTAGGCAGTAGGTGGTGACATCCCTATATGTCCTTTGTAATCCTCCACATTCGACTATGCCACAGGCTCTTAGCGGGAGTCGCCTAGTGTTGCTAGGGTTAAACCCGTGCCCGATGTATTAATCCACTTAGCATGAGAATTCATAATTAACATGATCATTAGTAACTAACTTAGGCTATGTATATGTACATTAGAATCATAGGAGGAGTCTCTACCTAACTCTTAGCCTAGTTCCTCTATTGTCTCATTTATCCCCTTAGGATAGAATTCTCTTTTGTGTGTCACAATACCTCAACTTATCATGTAACCAATCCTTGCTAGAACCCTACCTAGACCAACCTAAGCCTTTCCACTTGATGATTGTTTTACTTCCATCTGGCCTTCCTTTGGGAAAATATAATGACACCCTTTGGGAATACTCTTAAAAGGGTAAATGATACATCGATAATTTTCGTGCGCTTGCGAACGTTCACTTGAAAATTAAAACCTACCAACAAACATTTCTGGCACCCCTGCTAGGAATGATTTGTTAGTAGTGCGTAGGAAATATCAACAGCGGGCCCCATGATTGTAGGGCTGCCGTGATCGCCAGCTTTGTGGTGTTGGGCTTGCCTTCTTCGTTAGGCCCCGCAGGCCTAGCAGTCAGTCGTATCAACCTCCTGCCGAAGACCCCTTCAGGAACCAAGGCTCCCGTGGATGCCATGGTTGGCAGGGCGTCGGCGATGAAGTTGTCCGTGTGTGGCACATGCAAAGGTCCAAGGCCTCAAAACTAGCTTCCAGCTTCTTGATGTGCAGCAGGTACGCCGCAAGTTGGGGGTCGTTGCAGCAGCACTCTCCCCAGACCTGCTTGATGATCAGCTGGGAGTCTCCCTTGACCAGCATTTGCTGGACACCAAGACCCTGTGCAGCTGTAAGTCCGAAGATGAGGGCTTCATATTCCGCCATGTTGTTGGTCACCTTGAAGTCCAAGGGCACTGCATACTTGGACTGCTCTCCTATTGGTGAGGTGAGCAGTACGCCGGCTCTGGCCCCTTGCTTCCACGAGGATCCATCGAAGAAGAGTGTGCAGTGAGGTCCGATAAGCACCGGTGCTCTGGGCTCCGGGTCGCTGGTTTCCCGACCCCCTGGGTTGCTTGGTGAGGGAGTCCACTCAGCGACGAAATGCGCTAGCGCTTGGCTCTTGATTGCATGCCGCGGTAGGAAGTTGAGCTCGAACTCTGCCAGTTTAGCTGCCCATTTGGCGATATTTCCTATTGCATTAGGGCTGCGCAGCATCGCTCCCACTGGGAACGAAGTCACCACTTAAACTTTGTGTGCCTGAAAGTAATGGCGGAGCTTCCTCCTTGCGATTAGTACCACATAGAGCAGCTTGTGCACTTCAAGGTACCTTATTTTTGCTTCATGTAGGACTTCGCTGATGAAGTAGATCGGCCGTTGGATGGTTCGGGATCTCCTTGGGGAATCCGGCGCATCCTCTTCCATCTGCTCTGGACCCAGAGACTCCATGTCCCCAGGGCCTGGTGCATCCTTTGGGGGTTGGGAACCAAAGGCTCCCTAATCTCCGGGGCCCCCTAGGGGCACCCAGTCATCCTCTAAGGGCTGTGACTCAGAGGCTCCTTGTTCTCCGGAGCCCCCTAGGGGAACCCGGGCATCCTCCGGGGGCTGGGACCCGGGGGAAACCTTGTTGTCGGGGCCCCTGCAAGCTCCAAGCCCAGGGGCTCAGAATCAGTGGCAGTGGGCCCTTCCATCCGTTGGGGCTACTGGAGACAGGCCCGCTCTACAACCAAAACCATACTTGCCACCTCTGTTGTGGCGGCGATGTAGAGGTATAGGGGCTTCCTGGGCTCCGGTGCCACCATTATGGGCAGCGACGTCAGCTGCTGTTTTAGCTCGCGGAATGCCTTCTCTGCCTCCTCAGTTCAGACAAATGGTCCGGACTGACGCAGGAGCTTGAAGAATGGGAGGGCCCGTTCAGCCAGCCTAGAGATAAACCGGCTAAGCGCTGCCAAGCAACCTGCCAGCTTCTGCACGTCCTTGATGCGGGTTGGAGGCCGCATCAGCTCCATCGCCATGATCTTCTCTGGGTTGGCCTCAATCCCTTGGTGTGAGACCAAGAAACCGAGGAGCTTCCCAGCTTTGACTCCGAACATGCATTTGTCGGGATTGAGCTTTGTGTGTGGTCCGCAGTCTGTCAAAGACTAGGGTGAGGTTCTCTAGCAATGATGTATGTGTCTGGATTTTAACTACAATATCATCGACATATACCTCTACTAGCGAATGAGGTCCCCAAATGTTTTATGCATGGTGCGTACGAAGGTGGGGAGGGCATTCTTAAGATCGTAAGGCATGGAGACATAGCAGTAAAGGTAATCTACGGTTATAAATGCGGTATGTTGTTTGTCCTCTCTAGACATTGGGATTTGGTGAAACCCCGAATATGCATCTAGGAAGCATAGCATATCGCATCCCGAGGTTGACTCTACGATTTGATCTATTCTAGGGAGAGGGAAAGGATCTTTAGGACATGCCTTGTTGAAGTTGGTGTAGTCGATGCACATCTGAAGCATACCTCCAGCCTTGGGAACCACAACACGATTGGCCACCCATTTGGGATGGTGGACCTCCCTTATGAAGCCAGCATCAAGTAGCTTCTTGATCTCTTCGAGGATGAAGTTCTGGCGCTCGATGGACTGCTTACAAGGCCTTTGTTGTGCTGGTCGGGCATCGAGGTAGATCTTCATACGGTGCTCGATCACTTCCCTGGGGATGCCTGGCATCTGCGATGGTTGCCAGGCAAAGACATCGACATTAGCTCGGAAGAAAGCGGCGAGCACCGATTCCTGCTCGCTGTCCAGACTCCCTGCGATACGGGTGGTTTAAGCAGCATTAGAGCCAATCTAGATTGTCTTAATGGGTATGTCATCGTCGGACGAGGACTGCACCAGTGGTGCAGCAGCGTGACTACGTGCGCATGAGTCTGGCGAGGGCTGACTCGATCCAGCATCGCTCGAGGCAGGTGCTGGGGCTGCTGCCAGCGCTCAGAGCTTCTCCAAAGCCGTCACCGCAGCAGCGCGATCTCCGCAGATCTTGAGGACACTGGAGGGAGTCCGCATCTTGAGGACGAGGTAGCCGTAGTGGGCTACAACCATAAACCGGTACAGGGTTGGCCTGCCGATGATGGCGTGGTAGGGGAGGCTAACCTCCGTGACGTCGAATAGGATATTCTCCATCTTGAAGTTCTCGGGTGTCCCGAGGGTCACCCGGAGGTGGATGCTGCCGTACGGGATAATACTCCCCGGCACTACCCCCGAGAATGGTCTCGATGGGGCGATCTTGGACACGGTAATCTTCAGCTTGTCGAAGGATGCACGGTTGATGAGGTTGAGGCCGGCCACACCATCTACCAGGACGTGGTAGAACTTCACGTCGGAGATGGTGGAGGCGACGAGGAGGGGAAGCAGCCCGGCTCTCGCCATGTTTTTAGGGCAGTCGGAGGCATCAAAGCTGATCAGTGTCTCCATCCATCTGTGATGTGACGCCGGGGCATGAGTAGAGGTTGCTGAAGCTATTGCCCGACGTAGGGTCTTGACCACATTCCTGGATGCGGGTTCCAAAGATCCTCCACATATGACGTGGAGTGCTTTGCGATGCTCGTGGTCGCTGTTGAGGTCGAAGTTCATAGCCTGGTGAACCATTTCCACGGTGCGTTCCGGCCTTTGGAACTCCATCTCCACGTCTTCGTCGACACGCAGGTCGATCTTTTTTGGCTTGATCTTGCCGCTACTCGCAGGTTTGATGAAAACCATGGTGATGAAAGTGCTACCACTTTTTTGAGGGAAATAGCCCCTACCTGGCGTGCCAAATATCAAAGTATTAATGTGACACTTCCCTCGAATCTTCTAAGGAGAAGCCCGTGGAGGTTCTTGTTCGGCGGGGCTTAGGCCTCAATCAAGTGTACGCGCGTATGAGACTGTATGAGACGGTGGTTTTTACGTGGTTCAGGCCACAAGGAGCATAACACCCTACTCCATAGTAGATTGTATTGCTAGTGTGTGTGAATGCGTGTGTGTATCGGGGATTGGATTCTCCTCCCCTTGTAATGGTGGCAGTCCGGTCCTTACAAGGTCAGACGCCGTACAAGTGGGGTTCGGGGCCCGACAGGTGGTCCCGGGGTGATCTTATCCTAAATATCTAAGGCTTCTCGCGTAAGCTTCCTCTGATCGTGGCAGTGAAGACTCGCCGTCTTGCCACCTCGCTCGTTAGTAGCCCATGCGCTGTTGCTGACGATGGCAGAAAGTGCCCGTCAGCCTATCTTGTTGCCGCAAGCTACCCACTTGGCTGAGTGGGATAGTCCTGCAGCGCCTTCACTATGATGTGATTGGTCACAGCGGTCTCATACCGTTGGTGTGCTCCGCGTTGTGCGCCGGAGGTGGTGCGCGTCTTCAATGCTTCACTTGGGCAGGGCGCACCATCCCTTAACTCCCGCATCTCACCGTCCAGGACAAGTTGCGGGGCACGTGGCAGCGTCGGGGTTGGCCCCTGCTGAGGAGGCCAGTCTCGGTTCTTCATGACATGTGGCAACTCCGGGCTCTCCAGGGAACGTAGCAGCTCCGGGTCCTTCCCCGCGGGGGGTGCCTGGCCTGGTGCTCCGAGCCATGTGGCTGCACCGGAGCTCTTTCCTAAGGTTGGGTGAGGTCCCGTCCTAACACGTGACGTCTCGGGAGCCCTTCTCACTGGAGGAGCCGAGTCCCATCTTCAAGACTCTCGTGGTAGTGCTGGAGCTCGTCTTTGAGGAAGGCCGAGGTCTGGCACCTTCGGGACACGTGGCACCGCCGGACGTGTCTCGGTGTTTTCATCCTTTGTACGAGGGTACCACGTCTGCAGGGTACCGACAATATGTATATATGTTTTTGTGTTTCTAGTCATCGTGTCGGGTAGCCATTTTCTGTTTTTTAATAAAAAAAATTATTTACGACGGCATGTATACAAATAAAACATCTGGTATTTATGACAGTTGCTCCGGTCGTCGTAAATAAGCCTCTCTTATTTACGATGACAACAGTAGCCATCGTAAATAAGCTCCTCTTTATTTACGATGACCAGAGAAGTTGTCGTAAATAAGGAGGCTCAGCTTATCACGTGGCACGGGCCCTTATTGACGACTGTTTTCGGCTGCTGTTGTAAATAAGTTTATTTATGACGATAGCCGTCGTAAATAACCTTATTTACGATGTTTTTTATAATAGTAAAAATCCTCGTAAATAGATTATTTACGACGGCTTTCACTTTATTTACGACGGGCTTTATTCCTGTAGTGGAATATGAATCATCTCTACCTCCCATCTGCGAGATCCGAATTGGCCGACTCACATAAAGCTGAATGCCTTCATCTCTGTTACAGTATTATTGGCTGATTTAACTAATTTGCTGGCGCTACCTGGGATTTGTGACCGTCCGTTGGTACCTGTCCGTAAAGTTAATGAAGACCTTTCTACGGTTCTCGTCAAATTGGAGTATTTTTCAGATATTATTTTGGCTGTACTCAGCCAAAAAGTCAACAAATATCTGCGCACCGGCCCATCATAATTTGTACCGTGTTTTATGTCTGGAAAATAATGATATATCAAGTACTAGGAATTGTACGGTCCAAAATTTATTACATGTTGTACTCCTATTATAATGATATCATCATTTATAAAGTACGTAGTGCTTTTTCAAATGGCTTAAAACTTTACTAGTACCAGAGAACTACTTCAAAATAAAGCCCTTCTTTGCATGCATGGCTGAACTTAATATACAAATTGATTAATTAAAATTATTATCTTAATGATAAGCATGCTTAACTGGATATGTCCATCATGATATTTATGGAAGAGTTAGGTAACCTTTGAAATTGTGATCAAGTACTAGTTGGACTCCTGGAAAACATTGCAAGAAATCTAGCATATATATTTAAGCTGCGTGCATAAAAAGGATGATTTCATTTTTATTTGAGCTATTATGTTATTTAAGATGACAGCTTAGAAATGTGGTAAGCTCTAGTTCTAAAATTAATCACAATCCTAGAGGCTGGTTTCAAGGAAGTTATGTAAAAATTTGGATCCGCAATCTATAAAGTAAATGCATTGCCTTCAGGAATT
The DNA here is from genome assembly GCA_036927565.1 of Tuctoria greenei. Classification (NCBI taxonomy): domain Eukaryota; kingdom Viridiplantae; phylum Streptophyta; class Magnoliopsida; order Poales; family Poaceae; genus Tuctoria; species Tuctoria greenei. The sequence goes on from JAYESD010000006.1 coordinate 159,316,581, forward strand.
GGTTTGGATGTGAGTAACTTTAGTTTCCTTTATAAGACTTCAGAAACACTGAGAAATTGTTATATTTATGTACGAAATTGAGTGTATAGATAGCTTATTAGTGGCAAACCCATGCTTTTTAAACACATAGATTGTAAAGATTTGGTTTTGCCAATTTGGAGCTGCATGGCAGATGAGATCTGGGCCCATCCGATGTGGGTAGGTATAGTGATATACTGATGGAAGGTGCTTAGGTGCAGATTTTGTCCATCAGTGATATTATTAATAATTCTAATCTAGATGCTACGGTGGGTAAGCTTTGATTAGAGATTATTCTCACCACCTCACCTGGTTCCATAGGGCTTTAATTGGACGAAGCTCTAGGTTGCTCAACCACGAGCATACGTTGGTTGCACCTAAAAATGAATGCATGCATGCATGCATGCATGGCCTCTCTAGCATGAGAATTATGTAGCACAGACCTAATAGGGCTATCTGAGTCGTACACTTGGTCTATTACTAATGTAATCCACGTGGGAGTGAGATCAGATCGGCTATGGATAGATCGGTAGAGCTCATTCCACATTCTATCCTATTTCTCTATAAATTAGCGGCACATAATTATTTATCTATCGTGAATCCTGTCCTATATTTATTTGCAGTTAGAATTTTGAGATATGTAATTTTACATATTTTCATTTGTCCCATGAATGAAATTACACTACTAGTTTCAAAGCCTATACAACATGCTTGGGACAAAATCTTGGTTATTGTTGTTATAATCAACAAGTAATCTATTTAGACTAATATGACATGGATCATTGGGAATCCTCTAAAGAGGATCAAATGTTGTTCTCGGTTACACCCTATACATACAACAAAATAAGTGAGTCTTTTTTTAGATGATAGGTACATGCAAGTTCCGACATTTCCCTCTAAGGAGGTTATAGTCAATTTATTACAAGCGAGTACAAATGCAAACACACGTAGCTTATTTTCTAGAACAAGGCGATGGTAATTGAATGACTAAGCACACAATTGTGGACCAGACTTCACATTCACCCCAGATTCAATGTCCACGGACTTTCTTTGTAGAGTACATGTATTTAGTATTATGAAATTCAGCCTGAAATTCGCTTCTCAGAACGTGAGTAGTAATACTCAGAGTACTTAACTACTAGACTAACACTGCTACAATAAGCCTCATCACAGGCGGCTCCAAACCTATTATCACAGACGGCTTTTAAAACCGCCTGAAACGAAGAGTCTGTGATAATCCGCAATTTCACAGGCGGAGAAGTGAAACCGCCTGTGAAGACTAATTATCATAGGCGGTTCTTCACTAAGGATAGCCGCCTGTGAAGACCGATTATCATAGGTGGTTCTTTACTTAGGCTAGCCGTCTGTGAAAATACTTTATCACAGACGGGTCGTGCAGCATATATAACCGTCTGTGATAAACGTCTTATCACAGATGGTTATTGAAGAATAACTAACCGCCTATGATAAGAAGTCTTCACAGGCGGGTATTGAAGCATAACTAACCGCCAATGATAATTTGTCTTCACAGGCGGATTTTGAAGCATAACTAACCGCCTATGACAATGAGTCTTCACAGTCGGGTATTGAAGCATAACTAACCGCCTATGATAATGTGTATTCACAGGCGGATTTTGAAGCATAACTAACCGCCTATGATAATATGTCTTCACAGGCGGGTTTTGAAGCATAACTAACCGTCAATGATAATGTGTCTTTACAGACGGTTATTGAAGCATAACTAACCCGTCTATGATAATGGTGTTATCACAGACGGAGTTTACGTATATCAGCCGTCTGTGAAGACCCTTTAACGCAGCCGGTTTCTACTATAATAGAAACCGCCTGTGAAAATTAGGTTATCACAGATATTTCTTTACTTGTATCTAGCCGCCTGTGATAATTGTTTTTCACAGTCATGCAGTACTACTGCTGTTATTTCTAATTTCCAGGTCAATTCAATATAATCACAGAACAAAAAACAACAATCATCACAGAACAAAAGACAACAATATTATCATCACAGAAGTCAATTTCACTAAAACAATATACATACACACAAGTTACAGATACAATTTCATCTCAAAGTTTACAAGTTTTCACTAAAAACTGTTTAGATTGGTATTGTCGCAAAGTTCTGGCACATCAGCTGCTGAACCTCTCTTATCAAAGAACTTCCCCGTTTTGTGCAAAATTTCGCGACGAATGAACTGACAGAGTTCAGAAGCAATCCTGTCGGCTCCTCCATCAGGAATACTTCTACAAACCGGCCATTCTTCGTTCAGATTCTTCTTGTGCTGCAATATAACACATAACAAGGTTTAGAATGTGTTGGTTTGAACAATCTCAAAGTATAGATCAAAGTGAGAGTATACAAGAATTTAGTAGGTATTTTTGGAGCAGTTGTACTATGAGCAATTGAATTTTGAAGTTGGAATCAAAATATGAAAATAATGTTTCTGGTAATATTGAACAGCAGAGAATATAAGCATTAAACTATGCTAGTTACAATGAAAATGAAACACAAAAGTAAGAAAATAAGGTATCGACATTAAGGATAACTTACATCCTCACGATTGACTCTATATACGGCGGCGGTCCGAAGATGCTCGCATACATAATACCCGCATAAGACACTCCCAGCAGGCTGCTTCGGACAAGCATAATACGTTTTAATGTCCAATGCATTCGTATTAGGAGGTCTCTGACCGCCAACCTGTTCCACGTAAAACCGCCAAGCGCTGTAATACAAGAAATGTCATATAAAACTTGTCAACACATTCTAAATGTGCGTAAATTAAAATTATTGAATAAACGTACTTTTTCAAAATGGAAAGGAAATCTTTGTAACGATCTGGTGGGTAATCGGCCGAGTCCAAGACTGTTGCCATTCCCTGCGTTGGCTTGATGAAGATCATTATGTAGTGATTACTGCAAACATACAAACACACGTGTTAACAATTACCAATAATTGCTATTTCAATGTCATGTGTCGAACTTACTCGAAGTGGTACGGAGCCTTTACGAGGTCCTGGTCGTCTCTGACAAAGTTAAACATCGCATGTCCTATGTAAGCTGCAACTTCTGCCTTTCTATCCTTCTTAAGTTTTGCAATTGCTCTTTCAAAATCTTTTTTTTTCATGTGTTTGTACTGGCTTGATTCTCGATTCGCCTGGACGTCGAATAGCGACTTTGCAATCCTAGTAGGGTCAAGGATACCTGTCTTGTGCGCCAACTTTTCATTATCCATGTATTGCATCCTATTGAAGAAGTCCAGAATTGTTATAATCTCATGAAATGCGTATGCGTGTAGTAAGAAAAGCAAATACAAAATATTAGAGCACTTACAAGCACCAGACGAGCAGCAGGTTGATTTCGAGCATGCCCCGATGGAAAAGGGAAAGCAGCTCTTCAAATAAAATGACTCGTTTATCTACTCCAGTGCTCCAGAATGCTTCTTTTGGAATACGAAATGTGACGCAATCAAGACCATATTTTGTGCTGGCAGTGATGTACCACTCATGCATTCTTCTGAGCGCGACGGGTTGTTTGCTAAGTTGTACGGATGTCATTAACGGCTTCCCATTCTCAAATTTAGGAGGAACATCCTCAAGCTTGTATATTGGAACTCCTGGTTTAACTAAAGCCGTCCGCCGATTATACATGACACCGTCTTATTCCCACTCCTCGATATCTTATAATGCTGGCTCATGAGAAGAACGAGATGCACTCGATTTTCTAATATTTTCCTTCATAGCTTCCAAATACTTTGTCACTTCTGATGAAGGTTTCTTATTTTCGTATGAGCTAACTTTGACAGGCACTGATGATCGAGGAGTAGTCGTCGGAAGTTGGACACTGGCTTGTTGTTGAACCTATTGTTCAACTGATTGCTCTTTACTCCCAGCAGCTGGCTCTAGTACTACTTCAAGCTGTTGCTCAACTAGTTGCTCTTTACTAGCAACAGCTTGCTCTGGTACTGCTTGAAGTTGTTGTCCAACTTGTTGCTCTTGGATATCATCATCCTTGCTCAGACATAGGGGGAGTGGATCTTCCCGGACTGGGAGTGGATCTTCATGCACTTTCGCCTTAGAAGATGGGGTTGCAGTATTTGGAGATGCGACGGGGCTAGAAATTGGCTCATCGTCCAACACGATATCGCGTCGGTGCCAAAGGATTAATTGGTTGACAGCCTGCCCCAGAGTCGCGATCCCCTCAGGTGTGACGTGGTCTATTTCATAATCTTCATAATCATTATCAATGATCTGAAGAACTTGCACCACAGAATAATACAACGGAAGTGGACTCCCGTTGAAGTCACGATCAGGCTTTGCCATAGCAGTGGCAACCTGTTTGGTTTTGTTCCCTGCTCTGCCTATCGGGAAAAGAAGACGACAAGATTTGTCGTTAGCAATATCATCGACAGGGAACTTATGGGCTGACCCTGAGCCTGGCACGGAACCAACGCTGCTAGGGTAGGCAGTTGGAGATACTAATTGCTCCTTTTGCACCGGAACCATCATTGTACTCGGTGCCACTAATTGTCCTGATTGTCTAAGTTGTTCCATTATTTCTTGCATATTTTCTTTGACCTTTTGAGCAATTGTTTCATCAAGTGTTTTCTTAAACTTCTCACGTCTTCTATATGTGTCTTTATCTTTAGGGAAACCATCTAGCCAAGACATTTGAGAAGAGACCGCTCGAACCCGTCCGTTGTGTTCAGGGTTTCCCAAGATAGCGGTAAGTTGGTCATTCTCCCTCTTCGGCTTGAAGAGACCCTTCTGTTGCTTTTCAATTACCTCTTTCATTTTATCCTCTACTTCATTCAGAGAGTCGGGCTTTTCAAGTTTGCCCTCGCTGGTCAAACCTGACCGAGCAAAGACCCAGCGTTGAGTTCGCTCATCGCACCCTTCTAATGGGTGAGGATTGCCCTTACTAAGAATTTCGTCTATTATCTTATTCCATTTCTGGACTTTGGGGCCATATCCGGCAGACCCCAAGCGATGATGGTATTTGTTCTTTTTTGCAAGCTCTGACCTAGTTGCACTTAGAGCTTTAGCATCAGGTGTGCTCTTTTGACGAACAAACTCTTGCCACTGAGCTTGTGTGATTTTTCCCATCTTCCTCGGGCTAGGGACCTTATTGGCCTTAACATAAGCATTCATTTCACTCTTCCAGCATCGAAACTTCTTGCCGCAAGAGACCAATGTTGCTTTCTTTACAGCTTCTTCTGTGCCTTTCGGGAACTTGAATTGTTTCTTTATCTTTTCCCACAACTCATTCTTGGTCTGCTCGGGTAATTTCCTCCAATTCTCGGTTGTGATCGGCACAACCTCCCTAACAAGAAAACCGCATGCATTACGGTACTTGGTAACTGAATCCAGTGGTTCTTGGGGAAGCCCACCTGGACCGACCCTTGTTATGTACATGATGCGGTCCAATGGACCCTTATTGGGACCTCGTTGCCCTCATTTCCGCTTGAGTGAAGCTGAGGATTCATCCATTGGTGAACCTTCTGCGGTTTTAGGAGCCGATGTCACCTCATTGTCTTCGAGATTAATCTAGGTAGAAAAAAATTATAAGACTTCGTATACTTGACAACCAACATTAACTTGAACTGCTGAAGTTAAGATTCGTGATCCATACCTCGTCGGCAGGATCATATTCCAGGTCTAGATCCACTGAAGTCTTTTTAATTTTTATATTCGGAAAAGGATCCGAAGGACTGTGATAGGAGCCTGAACTGCTGGAGTCAGTAAACTCCATATTGTCTTCTTTGTTGTTACTATCAGGACCAGTCTTCTTAGGGCTTTCCATGCTAGATCTAATAAGACAAAAAATCTAATAAATGGCATAACTAAATTTGGTCATATTTAAAACAAATTTTCTCAATTTTGGCTCAATTAAGTAAATTTAGCCAAAACACATTTTTGAAGTTATATAGGTCTAACTAAATTCTTGTATCATAGAGATCGGCATCATATGCTCAGACTCCATCGCCACACCTAGTGTTACCTAGATATGGGCGTGAGGATGCTCCTGGCATCACAAATGAGTTGGCCAGCAACTTTTGTTTGGCTTCAGAGCTAAATATAGCATAACTTTGGTAGCTCAGATTAGGTACAATTGCTCAAATGAAGCTGATGGAGCCACAAGTGCAGACATCTTTATTAGCACAGATTAGCTACAATTGCTCAAATGAAACTTAGAGAAATAAAAGCAAACTTAGCCAAACTTAGTCTAGCATAGCTAACTCTAAGCAAAAGTAGCCAAATATAGCTAAATATAGCATAACTTAGTCAAAATTAGTCAAGTATAACTATATCTAATGTAACTTAGCCAAAATTAGCCAAATTTGGTCAACTTAACCAAATATAGCTAAATCTTGCCCCTAATAGAGAATTATGTGGCATATGCAAGGCCGATGACAGAAATAGGGAATATACTGCTGTTACTAGAGTCTAGAATCATGTTTACCACTAATGTGTCAGAACAGTTTCAGACACACAGAACCAACTACCAATTTATCGTGATATAACCATCCACATAAATCTTGCCCCACCGAACCCTAACCAAAGATGCCACCGAACTTGACAGTTTTTCGAATTCCACCGAACCCTAACCAAGGATGCCTACCATTATCTAATTCCCGAACCCTAACCAAGGATATGCAAGACGGCAGCGAGGGCGGGGAGGGAGGCGGCACGGCGAAGGAGGATGGAAGGTCGAAGGGTTTAGGGTTTACCTTGAAGCTCGGCGGCAACGGAAATGGCTTCGCTCGGCGTACCTGGAAGTGAGGAGGGCGAAGCTCGGCGGCGACGGCGAAGCTCGGCGACGACGGCGAAGCTCGGCGACGACGGCGAAGCTCGGCGACGACGGCGAAGCTCGGCGACGTACCTGGAAGTGACGAGGGGGAACACTTGGCGGCAAACGAAATTTTGGCAGCCTAACGGCGTCTAAGTGTTTCGCCCGGGTTAGGTTTTTCCAATGCTGCCGAGGGGTATATATAGACTCACATTTTCTCAGGCGGATTTTAAGTACCGAACGTCAGGGAAGACTGTTATCTCAGTCGGATTTTACTTACCAACCGCCTGAGAAGATACAATTATCTCAGGCGGTTGGTTAGTAACACCCGCCTGAGTTAAACATGGGCCTGTGAAGATATTTACTTCTTCTTAATTTGATGAACGCCTACATAAAGACCCCTCACCAACCGGGATGAGGATCCCCTGACTTAATCAGCGGTCACTGACATGTGGACCCGGTCCCACACGTCAGTGACCATGTCACGCGTGCGCGACCTTTCTTTTCCCCGAGGTGCGACCTTTCTTTTCCACTTCGCGCGGACTTAAAGACGCGCTATCGCTCACAAGCGCATCGCTCACTTTGAATCCTCTTGTTTTCTTCGTCTTCCTCCGCTCCGACGACCCAACACCACTATGGCCGACCTTCCGCCGCCAAGCCCTCCGAGGGAGCCACCTTGCAAGAAACAATGTTGCAGCTCCCCCGAGAAGATCAACACCGAGCAGCGCCTCCTCATGGCGCGAGAGGCGTACAACAATACGTCTCGCGCCATGAGTGCCTTGGGGCTGGGTACCCTTCCAGAGTATACTGGAATGGGTACCTTGGGCCACTACCTCTACGCCCTCGTGGGGGTGGCTGATCGTCTCGACATTCTGTTCGCGACGATGGCCCAGGTTCTTGGCCCCGAGGGCCGTAGAACGCTGGTGGAGGCGACGGCTAGCAACCTCGGGGTTGCACCGCCGGTGCAGCCGGTGCAGCCGGTGCAGCCGGTGCAGCCGGCCCTGTCTCCTGTTGCACCGGTGCCGGAGTCGCCGCCGGAGGACGAGGAGGAGGAGGAAGAGGAGTAGGAGTAGGATTTAATTAGTTTTTCTTTTTGTTGTTTTTAGTTGCTTCTGTTTTGTAAATATTGTTAATGAATGAAATCTATCTTTTTTCATCTATGTGATTGAATATTACTTGTGTATCTTTTGTGTTCTTGTGTGTTCTTGTGTAAATATTGTGCATCTTGTGTGTTCTTTTGTGAGATGTGCATATTGTTAATGAATGAGTATCTTGTGTGTTCTTCAACTGTGTGAATGATTGAATATTGTTAATGAATGTAGTGTGTTCATCGTTAATTAAAATTTCACGTCTGAGAAGAAATTAATTTGATATTTACCAAAACATTACAATGTCAGCTATACAAGTTTTAAAAATATTTTGTTCAGGTGGTAGATGTTAATTTTATACAAATGTAGAAGAAAGAATCATCGAATTTGGACACAATTTGCAGAATCTAAACATGTTTGAGTATTTATATTGGAATCTAAATAAAAAAGAAGCAAGGGATAAGGAAACTGAAGAACAGTATCGGGCATTATCTCAGGCGGTTGTTAAGCAATAACCGCCTGTGAAGATATTTACTTCTTCTTAATTAATATTCTTGATTAAATGTGGTCCTTTAAAAAGGCAAAAATCCACTTTCTTGTAATATTATTGATAAATAAAGGTTACCATTAAATTTCACTTCATAAATCCTTTGAAATTGGTCAGAACATAAAAAACATACAACAAATGCTATTTTTCATTTTTCTATCTTGATGAATATAATGCTTTTTTCATTTATTTTTTCAGTGGACATTTTTAATCATCATACCAACATCTACGAATTTTTTCATATTTTTTTAAATTTTTTGGAATCAATGTGTGTTCATAATTTGATGAATGCCTCATATGAATATGAGCATTTAGTTAGAATGGTGGATAATTTGAAGTTTGACATGTTGGAATGCTTTTAAAAATTAAAAAAATTCATACATGTATAAATTATACAAATATGTTCATACCAACAATTTTGAGTGAAGGAACTTTTTTTTTATGAGATACACAAATGTGAATAATATGTGAGTAGAAATTAATTTGATATTTACCAAAACATTACAATGTCAGCTATACAAGTTTTAAAAATATTTTGTTCAGGTGGTAGATGTTAATTTTATACAAATGTAGAAGAAAGAATCATCGAATTTGGACACAATTTGCAGAATCTAAACATGTTTGAGTATTTATATTGGAATCTAAATAAAAAAGAAGCAAGGGATAAGGAAACTGAAGAACAGTATCGGGCATTATCTCAGGCGGTTGTTAAGCAATAACCGCCTGTGAAGATATTTACTTCTTCTTAATTAATATTCTTGATTAAATGTGGTCCTTTAAAAAGGCAAAAATCCACTTTCTTGTAATATTATTGATAAATAAAGGTTACCATTAAATTTCACTTCATAAATCCTTTGAAATTGGTCAGAACATAAAAAACATACAACAAATGCTATTTTTCATTTTTCTATCTTGATGAATATAATGCTTTTTTCATTTATTTTTTCAGTGGACATTTTTAATCATCATACCAACATCTACGAATTTTTTCATATTTTTTTAAATTTTTTGGAATCAATGTGTGTTCATAATTTGATGAATGCCTCATATGAATATGAGCATTTAGTTAGAATGGTGGATAATTTGAAGTTTGACATGTTGGAATGCTTTTAAAAAAATTAAAAAAATTCATACATGTATAAATTATACAAATATGTTCATACCAACAATTTTGAGTGAAGGAACTTTTTTTTATGAGATACACGAATGTGAATAATATATGAGTAGAAATTAATTTGATATTTACCAAAACATTACAATGTCAGCTATACAAGTTTTAAAAATATTTTGTTCAGGTGGTAGATGTTAATTTTATACAAATGTAGAAGAAAGTATCATCGAATTTGGACACAATTTGCAGAATCTAAACATGTTTGAGTATTTATATTGGAATCTAAATAAAAAAGAAGCAAGGGATAAGGAAACTGAAGAACAGTATCGGGCATTATCTCAGGCGGTTGTTAAGCAATAACCGCCTGTGAAGATATTTACTTCTTCTTAATTAATATTCTTGATTAAATGTGGTCCTTTAAAAAGGCAAAAATCCACTTTCTTGTAATATTATTGATAAGTAAAGGTTACCATTAAATTTCACTTCATAAATCCTTTGAAATTGGTCAGAACATAAAAAACATATAACAAATGCTATTTTTCATTTTTCTATCTTGATGAATATAATGCTTTTTTCATTTATTTTTTCAGTGGACATTTTTAATCATCATACCAACATCTACGAATTTTTTCATATTTTTTTAAATTTTTTGGAATCAATGTGTGTTCATAATTTGATGAATGCCTCATATGAATATGAGCATTTAGTTAGAATGGTGGATAATTTGAAGTTTGACATGTTGGAATGCTTTTAAAAATTAAAAAAATTCATACATGTATAAATTATACAAATATGTTCATACCAACAATTTTGAGTGAAGGAACTTTTTTTTTATGAGATACACAAATGTGAATAATATGTGAGTAGAAATTAATTTGATATTTACCAAAACATTACAATGTCAGCTATACAAGTTTTAAAAATATTTTGTTCAGGTGGTAGATGTTAATTTTATACAAATGTAGAAGAAAGAATCATCGAATTTGGACACAATTTGCAGAATCTAAACATGTTTGAGTATTTATATTGGAATCTAAATAAAAAAGAAGCAAGGGATAAGGAAACTGAAGAACAGTATCGGGCATTATCTCAGGCGGTTGTTAAGCAATAACCGCCTGTGAAGATATTTACTTCTTCTTAATTAATATTCTTGATTAAATGTGGTCCTTTAAAAAGGCAAAAATCCACTTTCTTGTAATATTATTGATAAATAAAGGTTACCATTAAATTTCACTTCATAAATCCTTTGAAATTGGTCAGAACATAAAAAACATACAACAAATGCTATTTTTCATTTTTCTATCTTGATGAATATAATGCTTTTTTCATTTATTTTTTCAGTGGACATTTTTAATCATCATACCAACATCTACGAATTTTTTCATATTTTTTTAAATTTTTTGGAATCAATGTGTGTTCATAATTTGATGAATGCCTCATATGAATATGAGCATTTAGTTAGAATGGTGGATAATTTGAAGTTTGACATGTTGGAATGCTTTTAAAAAAATTAAAAAAATTCATACATGTATAAATTATACAAATATGTTCATACCAACAATTTTGAGTGAAGGAACTTTTTTTTATGAGATACACGAATGTGAATAATATGTGAGTAGAAATTAATTTGATATTTACCAAAACATTACAATGTCAGCTATACAAGTTTTAAAAATATTTTGTTCAGGTGGTAGATGTTAATTTTATACAAATGTAGAAGAAAGAATCATCGAATTTGGACACAATTTGCAGAATCTAAACATGTTTGAGTATTTATATTGGAATCTAAATAAAAAAGAAGCAAGGGATAAGGAAACTGAAGAACAGTATCGGGCATTATCTCAGGCGGTTGTTAAGCAATAACCGCCTGTGAAGATATTTACTTCTTCTTAATTAATATTCTTGATTAAATGTGGTCCTTTAAAAAGGCAAAAATCCACTTTCTTGTAATATTATTGATAAGTAAAGGTTACCATTAAATTTCACTTCATAAATCCTTTGAAATTGGTCAGAACATAAAAAACATACAACAAATGCTATTTTTCATTTTTCTATCTTGATGAATATAATGCTTTTTTCATTTATTTTTTCAGTGGACATTTTTAATCATCATACCAACATCTACGAATTTTTTCATATTTTTTTAAATTTTTTGGAATCAATGTGTGTTCATAATTTGATGAATGCCTCATATGAATATGAGCATTTAGTTAGAATGGTGGATAATTTGAAGTTTGACATGTTGGAATGCTTTTAAAAAAATTAAAAAAATTCATACATGTATAAATTATACAAATATGTTCATACCAACAATTTTGAGTGAAGGAACTTTTTTTTTATGAGATACACGAATGTGAATAATATGTGAGTAGAAATTAATTTGATATTTACCAAAACATTACAATGTCAGCTATACAAGTTTTAAAAATATTTTGTTCAGGTGGTAGATGTTAATTTTATACAAATGTAGAAGAAAGAATCATCGAATTTGGACACAATTTGCAGAATCTAAACATGTTTGAGTATTTATATTGGAATCTAAATAAAAAAGAAGCAAGGGATAAGGAAACTGAAGAACAGTATCGGGCATTATCTCAGGCGGTTGTTAAGCAATAACCGCCTGTGAAGATATTTACTTCTTCTTAATTAATATTCTTGATTAAATGTGGTCCTTTAAAAAGGCAAAAATCCACTTTCTTGTAATATTATTGATAAGTAAAGGTTACCATTAAATTTCACTTCATAAATCCTTTGAAATTGGTCAGAACATAAAAAACATACAACAAATGCTATTTTTCATTTTTCTATCTTGATGAATATAATGATTTTTTCATTTATTTTTTCAGTGGACATTTTTAATCATCATACCAACATCTACGAATTTTTTCATATTTTTTTAAATTTTTTGGAATCAATGTGTGTTCATAATTTGATGAATGCCTCATATGAATATGAGCATTTAGTTAGAATGGTGGATAATTTGAAGTTTGACATGTTAGAATGCTTTTAAAAAAATTAAAAAAATTCATACATGTATAAATTATACAAATATGTTCATACCAACAATTTTGAGTGAAGGAACTTTTTTTTTATGAGATACACAAATGTGAATAATATGTGAGTAGAAATTAATTTGATATTTACCAAAACATTACAATGTCAGCTATACAAGTTTTAAAAATATTTTGTTCAGGTGGTAGATGTTAATTTTATACAAATGTAGAAGAAAGAATCATCGAATTTGGACACAATTTGCAGAATCTAAACATGTTTGAGTATTTATATTGGAATCTAAATAAAAAAGAAGCAAGGGATAAGGAAACTGAAGAACAGTATCGGGCATTATCTCAGGCGGTTGTTAAGCAATAACCGCCTGTGAAGATATTTACTTCTTCTTAATTAATATTCTTGATTAAATGTGGTCCTTTAAAAAGGCAAAAATCCACTTTCTTGTAATATTATTGATAAGTAAAGGTTACCATTAAATTTCACTTCATAAATCCTTTGAAATTGGTCAGAACATAAAAAACATACAACAAATGCTATTTTTCATTTTTCTATCTTGATGAATATAATGCTTTTTTCATTTATTTTTTCAGTGGACATTTTTAATCATCATACCAACATCTACGAATTTTTTCATATTTTTTTAAATTTTTTGGAATCAATGTGTGTTCATAATTTGATGAATGCCTCATATGAATATGAGCATTTAGTTAGAATGGTGGATAATTTGAAGTTTGACATGTTGGAATGCTTTTAAAAAAATTAAAAAAATTCATACATGTATAAATTATACAAATATGTTCATACCAACAATTTTGAGTGAAGGAACTTTTTTTTTATGAGATACACGAATGTGAATAATATGTGAGTAGAAATTAATTTGATATTTACCAAAACATTACAATGTCAGCTATACAAGTTTTAAAAATATTTTGTTCAGGTGGTAGATGTTAATTTTATACAAATGTAGAAGAAAGAATCATCGAATTTGGACACAATTTGCAGAATCTAAACATGTTTGAGTATTTATATTGGAATCTAAATAAAAAAGAAGCAAGGGATAAGGAAACTGAAGAACAGTATCGGGCATTATCTCAGGCGGTTGTTAAGCAATAACCGCCTGTGAAGATATTTACTTCTTCTTAATTAATATTCTTGATTAAATGTGGTCCTTTAAAAAGGCAAAAATCCACTTTCTTGTAATATTATTGATAAGTAAAGGTTACCATTAAATTTCACTTCATAAATCCTTTGAAATTGGTCAGAACATAAAAAACATACAACAAATGCTATTTTTCATTTTTCTATCTTGATGAATATAATGATTTTTTCATTTATTTTTTCAGTGGACATTTTTAATCATCATACCAACATCTACGAATTTTTTCATATTTTTTTAAATTTTTTGGAATCAATGTGTGTTCATAATTTGATGAATGCCTCATATGAATATGAGCATTTAGTTAGAATGGTGGATAATTTGAAGTTTGACATGTTAGAATGCTTTTAAAAAAATTAAAAAAATTCATACATGTATAAATTATACAAATATGTTCATACCAACAATTTTGAGTGAAGGAACTTTTTTTTTATGAGATACACAAATGTGAATAATATGTGAGTAGAAATTAATTTGATATTTACCAAAACATTACAATGTCAGCTATACAAGTTTTAAAAATATTTTGTTCAGGTGGTAGATGTTAATTTTATACAAATGTAGAAGAAAGAATCATCGAATTTGGACACAATTTGCAGAATCTAAACATGTTTGAGTATTTATATTGGAATCTAAATAAAAAAGAAGCAAGGGATAAGGAAACTGAAGAACAGTATCGGGCATTATCTCAGGCGGTTGTTAAGCAATAACCGCCTGTGAAGATATTTACTTCTTCTTAATTAATATTCTTGATTAAATGTGGTCCTTTAAAAAGGCAAAAATCCACTTTCTTGTAATATTATTGATAAGTAAAGGTTACCATTAAATTTCACTTCATAAACCCTTTGAAATTGGTCAGAACATAAAAAACATACAACAAATGCTATGTTAATTAACTGACGCGCCGCACGAGGTCTGCGGAGAAGTTAAGAAGCCGTGGTGCAGGGGACGCGTGCGACGGAAGGATCTCTGAAGATCGTCTTCCACAGTGGTTTAATTGTGCGCCGCACGAGGTCTGCAAAGAGTTCAATGCGCAATGAACAAAATATTTTGTTCAGTTGGTAGATGTTAATTTAATACAAATGTAGAAGAAAGAATCATCGAATTTGAACACAATTTGCAGAATGTAAACATGTTTGAGTATTTATATTGGAATCTAAATAAAAAAGAAGCAAGGGATAAGGAAACTGCAGAACAGTATCGGGCATTATCCCAGGCGGTTGTTAAGTTATACCCGCCTCAGATAAACATATTTGTAGACGGTTGTTAAGTACCAACCGTCTGTGAAGGTCTTTACTTCTTTTTTCTCAGGCGGTTTATAAGTAATACCCGCCTGAGATAATCATTTTTAAACTACAATATGTTAATTAACGGCCTGAGAAGTGTTAATTAACTGACGCGCCGCACGAGGTCTGCGGAGAAGTTGAGAAGCCGTGGTGCAGGGACGCGTGCAAGGATCTCTCAAGATCGTCTTCCACAGTGGTTTAATTGTGCGCCGCACGAGGTCTGCAAAGAGTTCAATGCGCAATGAACAAAATATTTTGTTCAGTTGGTAGATGTTAATTTAATACAAATGTAGAAGAAAGAATCATCGAATTTGAACACAATTTGCAGAATGTAAACATGTTTGAGTATTTATAATGGAATCTAAATAAAAAAGAAGCAAGGGATAAGGAAACTGTAGAACAGTATCGGGCATTATCCCAGGCGGTTGTTAAGTTATACCTGCCTTAGATAAACGTATTTGTAGACGGTTGTCAAGTACCAACCGTCTGTGAAGATTTTTACTTCTTTTTTCTCAGGCGGTTTATAAGTAATACCCGCCTGAGATAATCATTTTTGAAACTACAATGTTAATTAACGGCCTGAGAAGTGTTAATTAACTGACGCGTCGCACGAGGTCTGCAAAGAGTTCAATGCGCGGGAAACGAACCGCTCCCTCGTCTACTCCGCACAGACCTATATAAGGCGCGTCGTCGGTTATGGACAAGCACAAAACTTTTCTCCACTCCTTTCTTCTTCTTCCATCGTTCCACCTCTCCTAGCCCGCCGCCGATTAACCACCACAGCCATGGCCAACCTTCCGCCACCTAGCCCGCCGAGGCAGCCACCCTGCAAGCGGATACGCTGCAGCTCCCCCGAGAGGGTGAATGACGACCAGCGCGTTCCACCGCCGGTGCAGCCGGAGCCACCGGTACAGCCGGAGCAATCGGCTCAGCCGGAGAAGCCGACCCTCTCTCCTGCTGCATCGTCGCCGGAGGAGGAGGAGGAGGAGGAGGACGACTTCGACGACGACGACGATGATGACGATGATGACGACGAGTCGTCCTCCGACGACGGCGACGACGAGTCGTCCACCGACGACGGCGACGACGAGTCGTCCACTGACGACGGCGACGACGACGACGGCGACCACCACCATGGTGACGACTACGACGACGACGACGAGTCGGAGGAGGACCGCTTGGCTTGGTTTGAGAAGCTGGCGGAGAGGATGGAGGAGGCGGGGCCGTAGTGTAGTTTTAGGATTTCAATCAAGTGTTCTTGTACATTTTTCTTGTGTTTTGTACATATTTCAATCAAGTGTCAATGAATACTGGTGGATAATTTGAAGTTTGACATGTTGGAGTGCTTTTAAAAAAATTCATACATGTATAAATTATGCAAATATGTTCGTACCAACAATTTTGAGTGAAAGATCTTTTTTTATGAGATACACAAATGTGAATAATATGTGAGTAGAAATTAATTTGATATTTACCAAAACATTTCAACGTCAGCTATACAAGTTTTAAAAATATTTTGTTCAGTTGGCATTATCTTAGACGGTTGTTAAGTAATACCCGCCTGAGATAAAAATCTTCCTTAGCGGTTATTAAGTACCAACAGCCTGTGAAGATATTTACTTCTTAATTAATAAACATCATCTCAGGCGGTTGGTAAGTAAAACCCGCCTGCGATAAAGTTAAAAACCGCCTGTGAAAAACCTACGTCTATATAAGGACCCCTCACCGCAGTCAAAACGCAACCCTGGAGAATTTATATCGACGCCGCCAGGCTGTTGAAATTTCCACTGCGCCGCGCCGCCGCTCCGCCGCCCAGCCCATACTGCCGCGCCGCCGCTCAACCCCGCACCGCCACTTTTCCACCCAGCCGGCCCACCGTGCTGACGCCTCCCCACCGTGCTGACGCCTCTGCAAGGTAAATGTAGTTTCCTTACTTTTTCTTTGTATATTTTCATTAGCTGATAAGCTGTTAGTTTTGTGTGTTCTGGTATATGGATTCTGTCCTTTTGCATGTGTAAGGACTGTATGGATTGTGTTCTGGTATATTGATGTATGGACTATATGGATTGTTTCCTTTTTGTACCTATTATGTGACATGAATATGATGTTTAATTAACAGATGCTATTGTAATATATATAAGATGCATCTGGGCCTTGTTTCCCGATATAACGGACTGGATCCCACCCAGACCTAGCCCATGCTGCTGGGCCTGTTTCCCCCTTTGACTCCGTCCGCCTCAAAACGTCGCCCGTCTCCTACATTAGTCGCCCTAATCATACTTGTTATGTCTCTGTAAATTCATTTTATAGAAGACCTTTAGAGAATATTTGTGGCCAAATTTTGTAAATCTGACAAAAAATTCTATTATTGAAGCATGGACCGTCGAGCGTGGATGTATAACATGCCAAGACCCGATCCTATGTACATTCGTAATGTTGCAAATTTTATTGAAGCATCCAAGAGACATGCGAAGTTGCAAAAGATAGATGACATATTATGTCCATGTATCGACTGCGAAAATAAGATTGCTTGGACGGATACTATAGTAATCCAATCTCATTTGGTGAAAAGAGGTTTCAAAAATAACTACACAATATGGACAGAGCATGGTGAGTTAGATACACATGATGTGGATAAAGATGATGAGAGAGGCTCAGATGATGATAATGTTCATATCGATGATGGTAGTGACAATCAAGCTGGTGATGATGATGATGAGTTCGATTGTGAGGAGATGTTGCGTCACATTGAACCATATGTACTGACTTCTATGGGAGCAAGCAAAGGTTTAAGTAAAATGGAGACATTGCAGAATGCGGCCACAGAGCTTTTATATGATGAATCAAACGGTTGTGATAAAGAGTTTACTACATTGCGTGCAGTCTTAGAACTACTAAAGTTGAAAGCTACGCACGGATGGTCCGATTGTAGTTTCTCTGATCTTTTGAATCTTCTGGCAGAAATTCTTCCAAATCCAATAAACTGCCTAGAAGCACTTATAAAGCGAAGAAACTTCTTTGCCCGATGGCACTAGGTGTGACAAAAATACACGCTTGTGTGAACCATTGTATTCTATATCACAAAGAGCATGAGCTCGCAACTAGATGCCCCATTTATGGTGTCAGTAGATATAAGAAGGACTACAATCACCAGTATGTTACCAACATGAAAAAGACTCAGAAGAATAAGAAGTTTATTATTGGTCCTGAAGGTGACGATGACGATACTTCTGGCGATGCAGACGGGAAGAATAAGAGAAAAATTCCTGCATTGGTGATGTGGTACCTTCCGGTAATTGATCGCTTGAAGCGTTTGTTCTCAAACCCTAGGGAGGCCGAACTTATGCGTTGGCATTCCGAGGAACGCAAGAAGAATGAAAAACATATACGACACCCTGGTGATGCAACGCAGTGGAAAAATTTTGATATTCAGTATCCAGAATTTGCGAAGGAAATCAGAAATGTGAGGTTTGCCTTGGGTACAGATGGAATGAATCCGTTTGGTGAAAAAAGGAGCATACACAGCACATGGCCCGTGGTCTTAACTATGTACAACCTACCGACGTGGTTGTGTCACAAAAGGAAATATATCTTATTATCTGTTCTTATCCAAGGTCCGAAACAACCCGGCATCGAAATTGATGTGTTCTTGGAACCTTTAATGGAAGATATGGCGAAATTGTGGAATGAAGGGGTACGTACATGGGATGAGTACAAGCGGGAGTATTTCACGCTAAGAGCAATGATATTCGTTACCGTGCATGATTATCCCGGACTGTTTACATTATCGGGACAAATGAAAGGGAAGAAAGGTTGCGTTAGGTGCGTGGATAGAACTGGATATCTATACCTCACTTCATCCAGAAAGACGGTGTACATGAGACATCGACGGTTCTTGACAGATACACACAAGTATAGGAAGATGAAAGAACAATTTGATAACAAAATCGAAAAAGATACTGCACTGAAACCTTACAGTGGAAAACTTGTGTTTGAAATGGTCAAGAACATTCATATTGCTTTCGGTAAGGGAAAAAAGAGTAAAGGAATTAAGAGAAAGAAAAGTACATCTTCGGATGATACAACTGACATGGCTTTCAAGAAACAATCAATTTTTTTCAAGTATCTTCCGTATTGGAAGAATCTGGAATTTTGCCATAGTATTGATTTGATGCACGTTACAAAGAATGTATTTGACAGCATCATTGGGACCTTGCTGGACATGCCGAGGAAGACAAAGGATGGATTAAATTCACGTATGGACCTAGTAAATCTTGATTTGAGACCAGAGCTTTATCCAGTAGAAAAGGCGAACGGGAAGCATTACCTTCCCCCAGCCAGCTACAACTTGACGCTAGAAGAGAAAAAAGCAATTTGCGAATGCTTGCGTGGGATCAAAGTGCCCACAAGTTTCTCATCCAATATCCGCAAACTAGTCTCGATGAAAGACTTGTCTTTATTCGGTTATAATTCTCACGACTGTCACATGATGATGACAATTTTCCTTGCCATTGCAATAAGAGTAATCAAACCTGAGCATATAAAAGTTGTCATCACACGTTTGTGTTACTTCTTCAATGCAGTATCGCAAAAGGTGATAGCACGTGAAGATTTAGACTATCTGAAAACATACATTGTCGAGACAATGTGCAAGCTTGAGATGTGTTTCCCACCATCCTTTTTTGATATGCAAGTACACCTAATCATACATCTTGTTGATCAGATAAAAGCATTGGGGCCACTATATTTACATCATATGTTTTCGTTGGAGAGATATTTAGGAGTATTAAAAGGTTATGTGCGGAACCGTGCTCATCCAGAGGGTTCAATTATGGAAGGATACACCACTGAAGAAGTGATTGAGGGTTGCGCTGATTACATCAAAGATGGAAAATCGATAGGTGTGCCTATACCGGTACATGAGGGTAGACTACGTGGGAGAGGCAAAGTGGGTAAGAAAACTTTTATTGTTCAATATTACAAGAATGTACACCGTGCACATTTTGGTGTACTACAACAGCTCGCAATAGCTGAGCCGTACATCGAGGAACACCAAATTGAGCTTCGTGATAAAAACTAAGACCGCAAAGAGGACTGGATCATGAAAGAGCACAGAAGATGTTTCACTGAATGGTTAATGGACAAAAATATATCATACGGAAACACTATAGAAGAGGCAACAATGAAAAAGTTAGCTTGTGGCCCATCTGCTTTGGTAACATCATGGCAAGCATATGACATCAATGGTTACACATTTTACACTAAAGAAAAAGACGGTAAGAGTGTTGCACAAGATAGTGGTGTTCGTATTGAGGCTTATGATTCACAAGGGCAGAAGACCACATACTTCGGGTTCATAGAGGAAATATGGGAACTCGATTATGGCGAAAGAATGGTAATGCCCGTATTTAAGTGCCAATGGGTCAAACATCCTGATGGTTTGAAAGTGGACAATTACGGACTGACACTGGTAGACTTGAATAAAGTGGGTTACAAAGATGACCTGTGGGTTCTCGCCGATAATGTTGCACAAGTTTTTTATGTTCAAGATCCAGAAACTGAGAAGTTGCACGTAGTTGTTTCTGGAAAGCAAAATATTGTTGGGATTGACAATGTGGGAGATAATGAAGAGGAATATAATCAGTATGAAGAGATGTACCTTTTCACCGAACCAGAAAACATCAAGCGCGTAGAGAGAAGCATTAAAAAGAATTTGAAACCCTATATGCGAGAAGATGTCAATGCTGGAAAAAATGTATATAGCAATGCGAGATGATATATATTGTATATATTTGTATCTTCTGAAATCAACTTAGAACAATGTTGGTATATGGATTGTGTCCTTTTGCATTTGTGTACATATGCGTTTGGACTCAATGATTTGGAAGTTTGGAAGTTTGGTCTTTCTTCAGATAATGATGTCTCGGGCGTGTAGCCGATTGAAGGAGGAGCGCTTGGCGTGGCGCAAGAACCATCCCCATGTATGTACATATGGCACACCGGTCACATGGTTGTATATACATATGTATCTGTAATGGACTGATGAACTTAACTGTAGTTTGTTTTTCCGTGTTGTTTGTTTTTGGTATTTTCAATTTCTCCGCGTAGGGTTTCTCTGCGAAGCCTGAATCGGGAGATTTATTGAAGTGGCAGTGCATCGTCCCCGGTAAAGAAGGGGTAAGTCATGAAGAACAAGCACAATATGAGTTTAACTATCGTCCTCCTATTAATAAATTTCTTTTGCAGACTGAATGGGAAGATGGTTACTACCCCCTGACAATCTCCTTCTCTGAGGACTATCCCTTGGTGCCTCCAAGATGCTCCTTTCCAATTGGGTTCTTCCACCCAAATGTCCATCGTTCGGGAGCACTCTGCATCGGGATTCTTGATCAAGAGACTGTAAGATAGACCTATTTTGTTCATGTAATTATTACTTATAATTTTTGTCGAACTTATTTGAACTGGTTTCTTATATTGCTTAAATTATATTTCGTAGGGGTGGTGCAGTGCTTTTACAATCAAAACTATACTACTTGAAGTTCAGCGTTTGCTGCATCAGCCAAATGTGCCTGATGTTGAAAATGATTGCTATAATCTACTTATCAAGGTTAGATGACACTTTGACTTAGTGACCAATGTAGGTTATTCATTCCTCCTTCGACATTTGTTAATTTAAATAATGTCAATATTTTCAGGATCCAGCGGAATATAAGAGACGTGTTCGGGAGCAAGCAGGACGGTACAATTTAGATTGATCGATGGGAGCTTCATCGTCGATCTACAATGAATGTAGCATGATTTTTGTTCAGTGTGTAAAGAAATTATCTTTAAACAATTGTAAAGCCTCTAATGGTGTATTATCACAATTAAGCCAGCCTCACTGGTGATCGAGCATTTCCTATAATGCATTACTGTACTAGTATCCGCTAGCTCATCTGTGTTTTTTTCCTGATACAATTTTGCCTGCACGACTACATGCGGCTGTGATATATAATTGCAACTACATCCCTGTAATTTCAATGAAAACCGCTTATGATAATTAAACAATGACCGCCACTGAAAATACATGATCTTCTCAGGCCGTTGTTAATCAAGAACCGGCTATGAAGTTCATTGCATTACAGACGGTTATTAATTAAGAACCGCCAACGAAGATCATGTATTTACTCAGACGGTTGTTCCTTAAAATCCATCTGTGAAGTTCATTGCATTACAGACGGTTATTAATCAAGAACCGCCAACGAAGATCATGTATTTACCCAGACGGTTGTTTCTTAAAATTCGTCTGTGAAGTTCATGGCATTGCAGACGGTTGATAATTAATAACCGTCTGTGAAGATCATGTATTTACCCATACGGTTGTTTCTTAAAATCCGCCTGTGAAGTTCATTGCATTGCAGACGGTTAATAATTAATAACTGTCTGTGAAGATCATGTATTTACCCAGACGGTTGTTTCTTAAAATGCGTCTGTGAAGTTATTACAGGCGGTTCTTAATTAAGAACCGATTCTGAAGATCATGTATTTACCCAGACGGTTGTTCTTTAAAATCCGCCTGTGTTGTTCTTTCATCACAGACGGTTATTATATCATTCGCCATCACAGTCGCATATTTTTAAGGACCGCCTGTGTTTGAAAAATTGAGGCGCCTGTAAAAATGCTTTTTGTAGTAGTGTAAGTTTGGTCCCTGCATCAGTAATTTACTTACACAGGGCGTATGTACGTAATAAATGTTCACACGCATAGGAAAGGATCGAATGTCACTTACATAACAATTACAAATAGATGTGACACTCCAAACAGGATCATAAAATTCAAAGAAGAATAAAAGAATGGGTGCAGCGAAAGAATAAGAGAGTGAACTGTATAATTAAATTTTGAGCTGACAATTACGCGACGATGCTACGTGTGCGCATTGTGTAATGAATGAAATAATTAAGCTGACAGCTAGACAACGTGGACAATAATCATCTCCCGTCGGTCCATGCAACCGGGTCCCGGCGGCCACTTTTTGCTTCTTCAAGAAAGATTTGAAAATTTACAAGATCTGCAGAAGCTGGTACTGTACCCCTGCTAGTTTTTATATGTGCCCAATAACAGTCGACACGTGTATATATAATAATAATAATGATATAGTCGTGGGAGGTATGATTATTTTGCGTTGGTGTCCTTGCGCATCGCCTTTACACAGAGACATGGTCCGGTCGTCGTCTCCGATGGTTAATCATGATCAGGCGAAGTTGTGGGGCCGTACCCAGCTGCCATGCAACGCACGCATGTGGCTATGCTGCCATGGTACTCCTAGCTATACCTAGGCAGAGGTCCAAACTGTTCCGTATGGCGTTCGTTCCATTTCTACGCGGATGGGCCAACGATAATGCCTTCCATCTATCTAGCTCCAGCTGCCCCTACTGCATGCCAGAACGGCCAGATTCATCGATTTTTCTTTTGAAGCAAAAGGCCTAATCACGCATCTTCAGCACAGAAATCATCTGGAGTGCAGTTATCTCCCCCGTCTCGTAAATATTGAGGTTTTGAGCTTGCAAATTTGTCCCACAAAGATTGTCTTTTTAACATGTAAAGTGTGTAGTAATTTAAAGCCAACATTAAGTTCCTCCAATCAGCTCCAACCAGCGTTGTCCCCCGTACTAGGAACTCGATGTCGGCCAATGGTGAGAGTTAAAGTTGAGGATACATGCGTCATTTACATGTTTTACTATTATGTTTAAAAAAATGCTAAAACATCTATCTTTGTGGAACGGAGAGAGTAGACTCGAAAGACATCGGATCATCATGTCAGCGGCAGTAACTATAATGCAATTAATGCAGAAGATTTGCATTGCGGACTGAGTGTTGATAATTACAGCCCTAAAACAAAGAGTTGACCAGTACAGAGAATTCAACACATCTGACCTGAAGGCTAACGACTAACAATTGATTTTACACATCGCCGCTCCTACAAATACAACATGCATGGCCTGGGTTCAAACTCCCTACTTTGCTTTGTACAATCAGGGCAGGGAGATGGATATCATTCATTGGTCCAGAGGGAACACAAGGACGGGCACCACATAACAATTGCGAGTGTAAATATGCTACTGAAGACCATCAGTTCAATTTTTCCTTCAATCGGGAGACGATTTTATAAAACATCGGAGGCTCTGGCTCAGCTGCCTCGAGTCTCTAGCTTTCTGTAATAAAACAAAATATTGTTCAAAAAATATCTTACTCCACCTCTTTCAAGAAATTATTAATCACTGTCAAGCTTAAAATAGGAGTGAGCATTCGGGATTATCTGAAAATTCGGGTCAAGTAATTCGGATTTTTCAAATTTGGATTTTAGACTTAGTATCCGAAATTGTACCGGAATTTTCAGGTACCTGCGAATTTGGGTATCCGAAAATTCAGGTTATGGTTCAGATAGCCCATACTACACGAAATTGGAGGTGGCATTTGCAGACGGACTCTACGCTGTCGATGTTGGTCAGATAACCCGTACTACCCGAAATTGGAGGTGGCATTTGCAGACGGACTCGCTGTCGATGCTGGTCATCAGTGAGGGTGGTGGGGAGCGGCGTCCATACCGCCGGACGACGGGGGCCGAGCAGACCATAGGAGCAGGGCGGGGCGCACGGCTTGGGAACGGGGGCAGCGCCCATACCGCTGGAGAACGTGGGCCGCACTGACCGTAGGAGCGGGGCGGGGCGCACGACTTGGGGGCGGGGGTGGCGCCAGGATCATCGGAGGAGGGAGACGCGAGCGCTAGAGGTTTGGTGCTGGGAAGACATCGAGGCAAGGCACGCGGCTTTACCACTCGTCGGTGGAGCTCGGGGGTGGGGGAGCGACGACCGGAGGCGACGCTCGGGGGTGGGGCTGCAGCGCTCGATCCTTGGGCATGGTGCGGTGACTGGAGGTTGTGGGCGCTAGGGTTACCGCGGGAGGCGACAGCTTGGGTCACGAAGACACGCGCGAGTGATGGGTCGAGCATGGGAGGAGGTGGGCCGGGGCGGGAGGATCGAGGATCGACTATTCGACTAGACCAAGCCGCAAAATAATCGGGGTATTTCGAGTACCGGACTCTATAAACCGAAATTAATTTGGGTTTTTTCGAATCCTTACCTGAAAATGTGTTCGGGTTTTGGGTTTTTCGAGTTTGAGATTTTTCAGGTTCGGTATTTGGGTTCAGGTTTTATACCCGCCTCTAGCTTAGAACCATGTATATTGAATGAAAAGTACTTGCTATCAGCAAAACATGTGACTTAAACAAGGAAACATAAATCGTCAAAAGAAAGCTATAGTGAGCAAGTGCTGAGGATCCGTGTTGTGGACTAGTCCACAACGAGGCCCACTAACATTAGGAAATGTCCAAGCCGCAAATCATATAGAAGGACACATTAGAATAATAGATAGAGTTCGTTTAGATCAAATAACTTTTTTAGAGATAAATTTGTTAAAGATAAGTTGGTTAGATCTGTTAGAGATAAGGGGACGGCATGGGTCCCTATCCCTATATAATACGCCATGCCCCCTGTTGTAATTGTCATTGAAGAATAAAGAAATTTTTCCAGAGACGGTTCCTACCTTTGATCACCAGGCTGAGGATCAGCCCAGCCCCGGTGATATTATTTCCATCACGATTCTCAACAATTGGTATCAGATTCATCTTAGCGGATCGTCCTCATGGCCGCCGCTGATCAAGATGTTGGGACTCGCACCTTTTGGTGGAACTTTTAGCAGACAATGGATCTCATTGATCGTCAGCTGACCCTGCTGAAGAAGGCAATGTGAAGTTTACGAAAGTGGAAAAAAGTAGTGTTCATCGTCCAGCCATCAATCAAGATCTTGGCAGCCTCACCTTTTCGTCATCTGACCATACTGGAGAAGGCAAATGCAAAGTCGGATCTGCTTTGCCAACGTCCCTAGGGTTGACTATGTTCCTGGAGAAGATCTCGGCCCCGCGAGTCTCTAGCCCACATCTCCTGCCAAACCCGCGCTAAATCCATGTCAAATCAGGCCTCACTGCCGGTGAATGCGGCACGCAGCATCCCAGTATCCTTGAAACCTCCTACAGTTGACTCTGTTTCGGAGATGAAAGATTGTGCCACTGTGGCTGAAGATATGAAGTCGGCCAATTTGTTCCTTGTTGTCGACCTCCACCGCAGAGAGCTCACGCTCGGGCTCGAAATCGACCGCGTCACCTCGGACGACACACTCGCCAACGCATCCATGCGACTGCTACGACTTCGCTCCGATTCGCCCGCCTTGCCACTCACCGATGGTGGCGGCTGCGACTGTTGTGACTTCGCTCCGACTCGATCGCCTCGACACTCGCCGATGGTGGTGGACCCCTCCATTCGTCCAATTCTTGGGGGGGGGGGGGGGGGGGGGGGGGGGGGGGCTCCTCCATCGAGATACGGTCGCCTCCGATGACATTCGACTCAGGGCTCTTTTGGTTCTGCTTGGGCGTTCATGCGGTAGAGCCATGTCCGGCGGGGGCATTCGCGCAGCAACTAGCGTGGGCAGCTAGTGCTCCGCCATCATGGTGTAGTGCACCGTCCTTTCGATGTCCGCACCACACACCATCGCAATGGCGTTTGCGCTCCCGCCGCTCCCTTGCATTCCCTTCGACAGGCGCTCTAAGATCCGAGTGGTTCAACGCTAGCCACCTCAAGATCCACCGGATAGTGCGTCTCTCGACGCAGCGTGTTCACCCTGCCTCGCGCGCATCGAACCAAAGGAGGCTACGACAGGTGGTGGGCACCCGCTGGATCCATCTGCAGACGGGGGACAACATTTTATCGACACGCCTCTGCGCTTCGTCATTGGTGCTTCCTCGACGCGCCTCGACCTGACCAGAGGAATCCTGCCTTCCACGGCAACCCGCCAGCCCGACAAGAGCCTCCACCGCACCGTCGGTGCCCATGGTGCTCACTGATTTATATTGTTGCATTGTGCGGCCTTCTGCTCGGGATCCTACTGATTCCGTTGAGGTCCGTGCAAGTAGGATTGCTTCTGCCTCAAATTGAATCCAAATCCGGTCCATTCGAGCTTAGCCAGTGCGCCGATGAGCGAAATTTCAGTCGACCCGCACCGAATTTTCCTTGTGTGCACTTCTTCTTCGTGGAGTCGTCGACCTTCAAATTGTCGTCGGCAATCAACCACCACAAGCGGCTGTCGACGGCGCCCCACAGGTAGCAGTCCATGCAGAGTCAGCCGTAGCACCACAACCACCACAAGCAACAGCAGCAATGGCTGCAACGGAACCAAGTCACCTACAATAAGTGGAGCTTCGACAATGTCGAAGTCTACACCAACCACTGCGTCGAGGAGGCCTCGTCAACATACTATAGGTGCTGCATCAGTTCGACGATGACCCCCGACGACTATGCCAATGTCATCTCCGACAATCACTCCAAGCTGTGACCCCCACCGACACCAGATTTCCTGGACGTAGCAAATTTCCTCACCATAGGGAACATCCTGCTTTAGAACGATGAACATTCTTCTCGAGGACATTGTCAACGCCGCAAGTCTAGACACTACCTCACCGTTCCGAAGACTCATCTCAAGGACTTCCGAAGACTCATCTCAAGGACGAGCTGATGTTGGGAAGAGGAAAATGTTTGTAGACTAGGTCCACAAGGAGGCTCACTCACACCAGGAGAAGCCCAAGGCCTACAATCATCTAGGACACATTAGAAAATAATAGATAGAGTATGTTTAAATCAAATAAATCTCTTAGAGATAAATATGTTAGAAATAAGTTGGTTGATCTGTTAGACATAAGTTGTTAGAGATAAGAGGGGTGCAAGAGCTCCCTACCTCTATATAATACATCGTGCCCCCTGCTGTAATTGCTATCAAAAAATAAAGAAATTTTCGTAAAAGTGATTTCTACCTTCGTTCATCGGCCTGAGTATCAACCCAACCCCAATGACATTATCCCCGCTACGATTCTCAACAGCAAGGTACATAGCTGCTACAATATACAAGTGAGGAAACATAATTTTAGAAATAAAGCGTCATCAATCAAACTCAGATGCAAAGGAGATAAGACAAGAAGGAATTTTCGTTAGCCAATAAGCAAATATGATCTAGTATGAGTATCTGTTCAGATAAAAAAGCTGTAAAGCATAAAAAAATAGAAAAAAACCAGTGATCCAGCGTGTATTCAATTAAGCATAGTGGAAAAAATGTACAAGTGCGTGCATAGAGACACGCGAAGACAATCCCAAGGATCTAGAGTATTATTAGTCTAGTCCGGGGCCAAAGAATTTTGAGAGGTGCGCTGCCCCCGCCATGGCCCAGTCTTTAGCTTCACTCCGAATCCAACAGAAGAGCTGATCAGCACTGCGTTCAGAAGCGTCAAAGCTTCGACCGTTTCGTTCCCGCTATAGCCACCAATAGACAAGGATCATCAGAGTTCTGAGTCCCTTAGCTACTTAGCTAGCTCCGGGCTCGAGCATGCAGTGATTTAAAACACAAAAACGAACCAAAAATGCAGAACTGATTATTACAATGCTCTAAAGTAAGGGAAGTATGGGGAGTTATTTTTAAATGAAGTGAAAGGGATAAGGGATCAAGTCGGTAAGTGTCATACTTGAATTCACGTCAGATCGGATTATCCCAATCTCAATGTTTCTGGAAGACATTTGCCCTTCGTATCTGTAAGTCCAGACTTTGGTCAGTGATGATGTTCACAAACTAAAATATCAACAAAAGCAACAAAAACAAAGGGGTGAGGTACCCTTCTTTCGGAGTTAAAATTGCAGTACGGATGTCATCATCGAGCTCCATGTCTTCTGTGTACCTACAATGAAATCATCAGCAGAGGTTACATAAGTTTATTTGCACAACTAAGAGATAAACCTGTTACAAACTTGTCACATTAGGAGAAAAGATGTATAGCAAAAGAATTGAGGCAGTTTTACATTTATGGATCATGATTTGCCACTCAACGTCACCACATTTCAGTTAGACAATGGTAGCATTTCCCCTAAAATTTATATAAAATTCATTTATGATCAAATCAGATGTAGTACTTCCTCTGGTTTTTAATACATGACATTAGAAAGGCATGATCAGTTCAATTTGAGCTGAGAGATGCCGACTAATATCAACTATCAAGTATAAAAAGATAGAGTATTACAATGAGTAAGTGTCAACTTATTAGACTGACCGCAGTGGTATATTATAAACGATACGGGATATGTGTAAATTTAGAGTATGTACTGGAAAAGTAGAAGAAGAATAGAAGAAGAATAGTGTATAGAGTATATTTTAGAGTAACAAGTGTGGATAGTATTAAAAGGTGTAAAATGGGAAATTAGGGTTTCATAATGGTATGTTAAGAGTACATATAGCCCTAAGGGGCTAGACACATGGGTCAGGCCCAATACCACCACATACAATACACATACAGTCCAACCCCCCCCCCCCCCCCCCCCCCCCCTCCCCGCGCAGTCCTAACATCTAGCCACGGCTGATGTTGAGACTGGACCGAAACTCGGAGAACAACGACGAAGGGAGACCCTTTGTGAAGATGTCAGTGAACTGCGAGGACGTCGGGACGTGGAGGACCCGGATCTCGCCACGAGCAACCCGCTCACGAACAAAGTGAAGATTGATCTCCACATGCTTCGTGCGCTGATGTTGGACAAGGTTGGTGGAGAGGTAGACGACACTGACGTTGTCGCAGTAGACCAACGTGCTTCGGGCGACGGGGGAGTGGAGCTCCTGAAGCAACTGCTAGAGCCAGGCGGCCTCAGCCACGCCGTTGACAATCGCGCGATACTCCGCCTCAGCACTCGAGCACGACACCACGGGTTGCCACTTCGAAGACTAGGAGACGAGATTACCACCCAGGAAGACGGCGTAGCCAGAGGTGAACCGACGGGTGTCCGGGCAACCCGCCCAGTCCACGTCGGTGTAGACGAGCAGCTCAGAAGCCGAATCACCCCGAAGGAGTAGGCCGTAGTCGAGGGAGCCGCGCAGGTACCGAAGCATCCGCTTCACAACGGTGAGATGTGGCTCTCGTGGATCATGCATGTGGAGGCACACCTACTGAACCGCGTAGGGAGATGTTCGTCCTGGTGAAGGTGAGGTACTGGAGAGCACCTGCAAGACTCCTGTAAATGGTGGGGTCAGCAATAGGGGCGCCATCGACGGAGGGGACCTTCGCCTGGGTGTCCACTGGAGTGGAGCACGACTTGCAATCAGCTATGCCCGCTCGCTGGAGGATGTCCAGGCAGTACTGTCGCTAGTGGAGAAACAGGCTGCCAGGGCGGTGCTCGACCGTAACGCTGAGGAAGTGGTGCAGCGGGCCCAGATCCTTCATTGCGAACTCCCGCTGTAGGGCAGGGATCGTGCGCTGAAGGAGATCCGAACTCGACACTGTGAGGACGATGTCATCGACGTAGAGGAGGAGGTACACAGTGTCCCCCCTCGCGGCGGTAAACAAAGAGCGAGGTGTCCGACCTGACCTCGACGAAACCAAAGGAGGCCAGGAAGGAGGCGAACCGGCTGTACCAAGCCCGGGGCGCCTGCTTCAGGCCGTATAGGGACTTGTTCAGCCGGCAGACCATGTCTGGGTGAGCTGAATCAACAAACTCTGTCGGTTGACTGCAGTACACCGTCCCCGTCAGCGTGCCGTGGAGGAAAGCGTTCTTGACGTTCAGCTGGTGGACAGACCAAGAACGCGAGAGAGCCAGTGACAGAACGGTCCGAACCGTAGCCACCTTCACCACTGGACTGAAAGTCTTGTCGTAGTCGACACAAGGGCGCTGCATGAAGCCCCGAAGAACCCACAAGCCTTGTACCTCTCGAGAGACCCATCCGCCTTCCTCTTATGCGTGAATACCTACTTGCCCGTGACAACATTGTCACGACCAGGACGGGGAACTAAGTCCCACGTCCGCTTGGCAAGTAAGGCCGCATACTCTTCTTCCATAGCCCGACACCAGTTGGGATCGGCGAGGGCGCTACGAACAGAAGAGGGGATAGGCGAGATTGGTGAAGAGGAAGGCGGTGGTGAGGTCATCGAAGAGAGGACGACCCCGGAGAACCGCTCCGCCGGCCACAGAACTCCAGCCACCCGTCGGGTCACCATCGGGTGACGTGATTGGGTCACGATGGAGCAGTGGGGGGTGGTACAACCGGAGGCTTGGGGCGGGAGGAGGTCGGTGCACCAACCCGCACTCGTCGTTGATAGACAAGAGCGGGTTCGGCGTACCGGGACGTCGGGGCCGCGCGTGGCGCAGCAGGCGACGTCGGAGACATCGGGGCCGCGCGTGGCGCAGTGGGCGGCGTCGGAGACATCGGGGCCGCGGGGGGGGGGGGGGGGGGGGGGGGGGGGGGCGCAACGGGCGACGTCGGGGCCGCGCGTGGCGCAACGGACGACGTCGGGGCAGCACAAGGTACAACGGACATCGTCCAGGGCACCGGGGCAACCCAAGGCAAAGCCGTGCATGGCGCAGCGAGAGGGTAACCTGCAAGAGGTAACAGACAAGGTCGCTGTATAGGAGCAACCACAGGGTCAGTAGAGAAAAGGGTATCCAACTCGGTGGCAAAGTCAGAGGACGAGGTGGAAAACGGAAAGGACTCGTCGAAGACAACGTGTCGAGAGACCAAGATACAACGGGTGACAAGGTCAAGACACCGGTACCCCTTATGATCAGGGGAGTACCCGAGAAAAACACACTGAGTCGAGCGAGGCGCAAGCTTATGGGGAGCTATGGCGGAGAGGTTAGGGTAGCAAGCTCACCCAAACACTTGAAGGTGGTCGTAGAGAGAGTGGTGCCGAAAAGGGCAAAGTGAGGAGTGAGAGCACTAATCGTCTTAGTAGGAAGGCGATTAATGAGGAAAGTGGCAGTGTGAAGAGCCTCTGCCCAGTACCGAGCAGGAACGGAGGCCTGAAACATCAAGGAACGCATGACATCGTTAGTGGTACGAATCATGCGTTCGGCCTTACCGTTCAGTGGGGAAGTGTAGGGGCAGTGGGGAAGTGTAGGGGCAGGACATACATAACTGGACACCGCGAGAGAGAAGGAAGTCATGGAACAAAGAGTTGTCAAACTCGCTTCTATTATCGCACTGAACAGCTCGGATAGTGCGCCCAAACTAGGTGGACACCCACGCGAAGAAGTGAGAGGGTGGCGAACGTATCAGACTTCAGTCGCAAGGGAAAAGCCCACGAATAGTGAGAAAAATGATCAAGAATCATCAAGTAGTAATTATAACCTGAAATACTAATAATAGGAGAAGTCTAAAGATCACAGTGAATCAGATCAAAAATCCACTCAACATGAGTAACAAAGTGCGGAAAAGGAAGCCGAACATGGCGACCAAGCTAACAACCATGACATACAGACTCATGAGTGCCCCGAGTACACGAAATCACTGAACTACTAGACAATTTAGACATGACATCAACACTAGGGTGGTCGAGCCGGCGATGACAAGTTATGGAGGAAGTCGTCGTAGACAGAGCAAAGGTGAAGACGAAGCGTGTACAGGGCCCCCGAACTCTCACAGCGGAGAAGAAGACGTCGGGTAGTAAGATCCTTCACAGACAAACCAAAAGGATCAAACTCAATGGAACATGGTTGTCAGTGGTAAAACGACGAACAGAAAGAAGGTTCTGAATAATGTCAGGCGCAACGAGAACATCTCTGAGCTGGAAAGAACCCGAAGAACCCAAGTCACCTACTGAGGTTGTCGAAGTGTGGAATACGACACTTCCCCCGGACCCGCTTAGAAGCAGACCGCGGAGGTTCTCTAGTGGTTAGGGGACACAAGATCAAAATCAAGATGGTGACCTCAGAGATTTACGTGGTTCGGGCCGCCTGAGCGTAACACCCTACTCCATGGGGTTTGTGTGATTGTATTGAGCGAATGAGTTCGATAAGTTCAGGTCGCAATAGCCTGAATCAGGATCCCCTTTTACTCACGCGGTGCAGCCCCTTTATAGTTCTAAGGATTGACCGTTACAAAGCTGGTCTGGCCCGACATGTGACCCTGGCGTGCTTAATGACCTAATACACTGTCTAAAGAGTATTAAGTATAGTTAATAGTGTGGTAACGTGCCTTCATGGAAACGTTACCACTATTAATGGTACACTGGTCGTGTGTCATTAATATGGTATTAATGACACACTATCAGACCCTGTAACTGTCGCTTTAACCATCCTTGAATGTCGGTAATAGTCATGATCGGCTTGTATTTCTGTTGGTGACGAAGGTCCAGAGGCTCCACACGTGGCAGATCCGGAGCTTTCCCTTGCGGGAGAGTAGGTCGGGGTTGCTGTACACGTGTCAGTACAAGAGCTCCTCTCTGACGAGGGCTAGGTCTGGGGCTGTTGTACACATGTAGTCGACGGAGTTTCCCTTGGTTGGGAGTTTTGTTCCGGGCTTATTTTACACGTGTTAACCAGGGAGCCAGCCATGTGAGGGGAGCGGGTCCGGTGCAACGTGACATGTGGGACCAGCAAGGGCCTTCGACTCTGACGTGTGGAACTTTCGTGCACTTGTTGCGGTATCGTGGGTACCCGGTACGTGGGGTACCGACAGTGGCCCCAGGGCCCACCTCTGGGAGAAACCCTTTAGGTTAAGTTGTTCTGTCGGAGGTGGGGCCATTCTCGATTCCCGCGCTTCGATTTTCGAAAGTCCACCGATAGATTGGCGGTTCGGGGGTGAACCTACGACGCGTGGCTTGTTATGAATACGACAGATGAGATCTTTGAGTGCGGATCTCACGCAATTGAAGGTCGCCGGTTCCCAATACGAAAAACCGTATCGGTTCCGCGCGCCCTGTCAGAGCGCCGACTTTGGGTTTCCCGCCGCTCATCATGGCAACGGTTGGCCTTGGGTAAGGACCTCGATCTCTTCGTCGGGGTGGTCCCAGGCCCACTCGTCATTGACGGGGTAAATTTTTGAAAAGTGCCTTCAATCTCTTTGCAGTTTCCATCCAAGCGTCGTGGTGGCTTACTTAAGAAGGAAAGTGCGCACGGTTTGAGGACTCTTTACGCCTTTAATCATCTTTGCGCTCAGAGCCTCCCAAACTCTGCCTAACTTTCCATCCTTTGCTCCGCTTTGTGGCGATAGAGTTGGGTCTCCCCAAGAGCCGCCTCAAGAGCGACGATGATCTGAAGAAGGTCCGGACCTATATGGGGTGGTCCAGCCACTCCTTTAACCATCTGGTCCGCGCTGGCAAGCTCCCGTTCAAGGAGTGCGGCGGCGACATGGTGTACTTCTCTGCGTACGCCATGGTGGGATTGATCCACCTTTCTCAACTTTCCGTCTGATGCTGCTGGGACTTCTATGGTCTGCAGTTGTACCACATTGGCCTCCATTCTCTTCTTGTGTCGACATTTGTCCACTTCTGCGAGATGTGGGTGGGTATTCCCCCCTGCGTCGAGCTTTTCCGCACCTTCTTCACCATCCACACCACCGGGAAGGGGTCCGAATTTCTTGGCTTCTACTATTTCGTGAAGTGCAAGAAATGCCCCTACAAATACTTGAGGTCGTTTCCTTCCGGCAAGTGGGACGACTGGAAGAAAGATTGGATCGTCGTCACGGCAGAGGAGCACGAGAAGTTGGAGCTGCCCGAAGGTCTCCCAAATGTTGACACTGATGCATGGAGTGTGGTTTCGGTGCTGTCAGAGGCCTTCAACCCTGCCTTAACCAAGATCCGTGAATGCGTGGAAGGTGGAGTGACCCCCAGATGGTCTTCTGCAACTTCCTGGTCAACAGGTGGGCTCCGCTGAAAAAAGAGGGACAAGCTTGCATGGGCCCTCAACAGCATGATGGATGAAGACCGGATTGAAATCGGTCTAAAATCCAACTTTTGGATGGCGCAGCTTTGGAGCTTCATCTCAAGAAGTTCCAGCATGGAATTGACATCCAAGGCGACGACTTAACTCCGCTGGCGGCTTTCCTCCCTCTGAACATGGAGGCGCAGTTCAGCAGGGAGCTCCGGAGGAGTATGCCGGCGCTTGACGATCTTGGTGAGGTGAAAAGGCTTCCGACCACCAGATTGGCGATCTCCGGAACTTCCGAGGGTGGTCCTACCCCCGCCCCAAGCCGAAGGACTGAAGACGTTGGCAAAGGCAAGGGCAAAGAGCCAGCTGAGCCTTCCAGCCGGAAGAGGAAGTTGAAGCACGCTGACGGAAGGTCCGTCAGGCCTGCTCCTTCCACGACGGCTGCTTCTCCCCGGAGGGGGAGGTCTTCTGCTACTACTCTTGCTCCGGTGCAAACGTCTTCGAGAGGCGTAAGCTTCGGGCAGTCGACTCCGGTTGCAGCGTCGGCTAGAAGTTCCAAGTCCGGGGGTTCTTCCCGACGAAGGGAAGCTCCAGCCGAAAGAACTCCGGCGGCTGCGAGTGTTCCTCAACCGAGGTCCGAAGCAGTTGCCTCACCAGACTTGGTGGGCTCTAGCTCCGGGCCTCAGAAGAAGAGGTTCCGAGACGACTGGGGTGGTAGCATCCCGAGGTAAGCATTGATTACTCACTCTGAAATGTTAATCTTGCTTTTGGATGTGTCTTTAATCTTCTATTCCCTTTATTTTTAGGGTATTGAAGAAGGGACCCGGAGCTTCAACGCCTGTTGCAACGGCTGGGGCTGCTCCTGTCAAAGCTCCGACTTCGATTGTTGAGCCTCCTCGTCAAGCGGAGGTGGAAGCCGCGGCAGCTCCGGTGCCAGCTGTCGTGAGCCTAGACTCGGAGTCCTCACTTGAAGCTCTTGTGGTAGCGCCGGACCGCAGGAGGGAAGTTGAAGAGGTACCCCTGGCGGCAGAGGCTGATGCTCCAGCACCAGCGACGCCAGAAGTTTCGGCTTCCGTGCCGGAGTTGCCGAAGCCCTGGCTGTTGAGCCAGAGGTAGCTGAAGCTCCGGCCATTGAGCCGGAGATTGCTGAGGCTTCGGCTTTTATGCCGGAAACGGTTGAAGATCCGGCGGCAGAGCCAGAAGTTGTAGAGGGTCCAGCTACTGAGCCGGAAGAGGTTGGAGGTCCAGCAGCTGTGTCGGAGGTGGTTGAAAGTCTGACGGTTGTGCCGGAGGTGGTTGTCGCACCGGGGCCTGAGCCAACGACGGTCGAAGCCCAAGTTGAAGCTCCAGCCGCTGCTCCAGAAGTGGTAGTCCCGGAGGTACCCGGGCTGGAGCCAGAGCAGCTGGCGAAAGGTCCTTCTACGTCGGAGCCATCGACTGAAGACCCGGAAACCGAGCCTTCACTCGCTCCGGAGGTGAAAGTTCCCCTCGTGGGTTCTTCTGCTGCCACTGAAGGGCTCCAAGAGAGCAGCCCTAGCGCTGCAGGAGTCCAGGTGACCACTATTGTAGAGTAGGACCCAATTTTTGTAACTGAGAACCCTCTCGAGCCTACAGAAATGATCCCGGCAGACCCGGAACCTATCCCTCTGGCGTTGTCCATGACAACGCCTGCTCGAGCCTTCGGCAAGTCCAGCTAGCCTATGACCATGAGAGCAAAGCTTTGGAGGAGGAGCGCAACACCTTAAGGCGTTGGCGCAGCAGACTCTATTTTGAGACCAAGCTTGCTCAAACAAGGCTAGCTGACCAGAAGGAATAGATCAAGGGGGAGAAGGCTCGGTTAGAGTACTAGGACAAGTTGATGGAGGAGAAGCAGGCCGCCATCCGGGCGCTCGATGCTAACTCCAGGGAAATTCTGAAGCAGGCCAAGGAGAGATGTGACGCTGCTGACGAGCGTTACAAAAAGCTCGCAGAGTTGAATGAAACTCTCATGAAGCGTCGAGCGGACCTGGAGGCGAGGGAGAAAAAACTCCTGGGGCAATAGGAGGATGTGGTGAGAAGAGAGGTTGAGGTCACCCAGAAGTTGGTTCTAGATGAGAAAAATTTGGCGGATCGCAGCAAAAGGCTAGATCTATGGAAGGAGGAAGAGAGGAAGAAGAATTGGAAGGCGGGGCAAGAGCTCTCGAAAAGAGAGTCTGACATTGCCGCTAGGGAGGAGAGAGTCAAGGGCAAGAAGAAAGACATTGCTGAGAGGCGGAGCCTAAAGGAGACCGAAGCTATTCAAGTGTGGGACTTCCTCAGACGGGCAAATGACACGCTGACACCGCAGGGTTTCAGTCCAATATGTCCGGACAACCCGGAGCTGGATCTGGACCGAGCGCTAGTGGCCCTCAACGGTGCTGGCGGCAAACTTGATGCAATGGGCGACGTTATCGTGGATCAGCTAGAGACAGAGGGGAAAACTCTGACTACAAACGTCGTAGAATATGTGCTGACGTGTTATGTAAGCCGAGATTCCCAATTCCCACTGGCCCCAGTGCTCGAAGGTCCTGTTGCTGAAGAGGAAGACGCCGCCAAAGCCAGCGTACAAGAAGTTGCCCAAAAAGTAGCTTCATTCTTTCGCAGGTCTTAGGTCTTCCAGTAGCTTGGACTTTTTCTCTTTTTGTCCCTTGTAATCTCAATTTTGTAATTCAGTTCTTCTGATTAATGAAATCCTCCTTTTTCCTTGAATTTCACTTTGTCTTCAATATACTATGTTGTGTCTTGTTGGCCCCCTGGTACATGTGTACAGCTGAGATGTGTACATGCACCAAAGGTTATGACAGTATGTTGAAGTCTTCAATTTTGAAGCGTCGAAGACAGACCCCCTGGAATGGTCAGAGCTTGGTAGCTCCAGCGTCAACATATTAGATTTTGACGGCGGACTTATCTTAGGAGATGTCGGAGCTTAGTAGTTCCGACGTCGTTCACCATCGTTATGAATTTTTGCTTTTCCTGCACATTAAAGGCAAGAGAGAAAGTAAAATTCGTCCTCTTGTCTATAAATTGGTTGTGACTTATTGTTCTTATTTGAACTTTAGGCGAAGAAACTCAACATGGTAACAAGCGTTTTGATAAAATCTTCCTAAATCCACATGCCTTTTTAGTACTCATCCTACTGAGGCCTGCCGGGGTGTAGGTAGAGTGGCGTACTTAGGGTGCAGGACCAGGCTAAGTCGATAGCACACTCCGAACCTAGGTTGGCTTGGCGTTCAAGTAAGTAGACTACGTGGCGGTGTTAAGATCCAAAAAGACTATTAATAAGGCTTGTAATGCATGTGAATTACTTGGAACAAAATTCAAAAAGATTTGCACAACTTCATTATAGGCAAGCAGGGTAAAAATAATTTAACATATTGAACCTTGTACAAAAAGTAAATGCACGTGGAGTCTGTTTTCACACAACAATGTCTTTCATTATAGGTCCGGATTACAGGGGAGACAAGGACACAATTAGAGTGCTGGACCAAGCTAAATGTGTTACACATCTTGTGCTAGCCTAGAGCAAGTAGTTACACTTTTAGTACTGTGACTGTGTCAAGTGTTACTTAAACTTCCCGGACCCTCCCGGAGGGGTCCGGAGGTTCTCCCGGAGGACTTGCTCGACTTTGTATAACGACTATACAACATGCATTGTATGTAATTACAAACTCACCTCCGTGATTCTAAGCATAAAACTTACGGAGATGCTCGATGTTCCAAGAATTGAGAAGTGGGATCCCATCCTCAGTTGCCAAGCGAATGCAGTCTGGTCGGGATACTTTAATGACTCGGAAAGGACCCTTCCAGCTGGGGGAAAGTTTTTCATCCCTTCACGAGTTGGTATCTTCTGGAGCACCAGGTCGCCTTCTTCGAGCTGTCAATCACGCACATGCCTTTGATGGTAGCGCCGGAGCGCTTGGTGATAACGTGCATTTTGAACAGCTGCTCGGCACCTTCCCTCATCGACGAGTTCAAGGTCTTCACGCCGGAGCTGGTCCTGCGTGGCTTCGTCGAAGGTCCGGACCCGGAAGGACCCCAAGGTGATCTCCGGAGGAAGGACTGCTTCAGCTCCGTACGCCAGGAAGAATGGAGTCTCCCCTGTTGACCGGTTAGGTGTTGTCCTATTCGCCCATAGTATGGACGGAAGCTCTTCAATCCAGTTAGCTCCGTGCTTTTTCAAGCGCTCATATGTGCGCGTCTTGAGTCCTTTTAAGATTTCTGCATTTGCTCTCTCGACTTGACCATTGCTTGCTGGATGAGCTACTGAAGCGTAGCTAAGTTGAATGTCGAGGTCTTCGCAATACTCTTGGAATGCAGCACTTGTAAATTGTGTTCCATTGTCAGTTATGACTTTGTTTGGAACTCCAAATCTGCACATAATGGACTTCAAGAACTTGATTGCTGATTGTTTGTTGATTGCTGCTACTGGAGTTGTTTCCGACCATTTGGTGAACTTGTCAATGGCGACATATAGGAACCTGTAACCTCCGACGACTTTTGGGAAAGGTCCCAAAATATTCATGCCCCACACAGCGAATGGCCATGTAGGAGGTATCATTTGTAGTAATTGAGCCGGTGTGTGAATCTGTTTTCCATGGAACTGACATGTTTCACATTTTTTCACTAGCTCAACCGCATCCTGAAGTGTTGTATGCCAGTAAAAGCCATGCCGGAAGGCTTTACCGACCAGCGTGTGAGAAGATGTGTGGTTCCTGCACTCGCCTCCATGGATTTCCACGAGAAGATCACGACCTTCTTCCCTTGCAATGCACCGCATTAGGATGTCGTTGACACCGCGTCGGTAGAGATCCCCTTCTATCAACGTGTATCTTTTAGCCAATCAGACAATCCGGTCAGCGGATATACTGTCTTCAGGAAGGATATTGTCTTTCAAGTAGCTTCGGATCTCCGAGATCCATGCATCGGAGCTAACTTGAGCTTCTGAGTCTTGCGTGCTGGGTTGCTCGGAGCTTCCGACGGCACCTACGACCCTTGGTGAACGTCATGGTAACACGGCCACCGGGACCGCCAACTTCGAGATGTTGGTCTCACCCCCCTCGCTCAGTTCGGCAGGCTGAGCTGTTGGTTTTGACAACCTTCGGACGAAGATTCCGTCATGAGCCGAAGCTCCGGTTGAGGCTTTCGTCAAGAGTTCATCAGCTTCGGAGTTATGAAGGCGTTGGATATGATGGAGATCCAGGACTTCGAAGTCTTTCTGAAGCCTCCAGACTTCAAGGAGATAAGCAGCTAATTGAGAATTGTTACAGGAGCATTCACCTTTCACTTGCTTGATGATGAGTTGTCAATCTCCCTTCACCAACATCTGTTTGACATCATAAGATAGTGTCACCTTGAGTCCATAGATGAGAGCTTCATACTCCGCCATATTGTTGGTTGCCTTGAAATCAAAGTGTACCATATACTTGACCTTCTCTCCCGTCGGAGCTAGGAGAAGGGCTCCAACTCCGGCCCCCTGCTTCTGTACGGAGCCATCGAAGTAGAGGGTCTAGTGATGCTTAGTGAATACCGGAACTTTGAGCTCTAGTTTCTGCTCACTGTGCCCCCCAGCGTTTGATGGAGAGGAAGTCCACTCCACCACAAAGTCAGCCAAGGCTTGACTTTTAATTGCCTGTCTTGACACGAATTCTAGATCGAATTCTGTCAGCTCCGCTGCCCACTTTGCAATATTTCCAGTAGAATTAGGGTTTTGCAAAATTGCACGTAGTGGAAAAGAAGTTGTCACTGATATTTTGTGGGCTTGGAAGTAATGACGAAGCTTTCTTGAGGCGATAAGAACTGCGTAAAGCAGTTTATGCACCTCAATGTATCTTGTCTTAGCGTCGTGAAGTACTTTACTGATGAAGTACACTGGGCGTTGGACTGTCCGGACCCTCCCGGAAGGGCCTGGAACTTCATCCTCATCAACACGGACCCTCCCGGAGGGGTCCGGACCTTCTTGTTTAGTAGCAATTACTCCTTCATTTGAAGAAGGTTGATCTTCCAGCATCTCGCCTTCAGGTAGCTCCGGACCCTCCCGGAGGGGTCTAGACTCCTGAATTGTTGATGGCCCCAGTCTTTCCGCGAGCAGGACCATACTGACAACGTCTGTAGTTGCCGAAATGTAAAGCAGTAAAGGCTCTCCAGAGTTTGGGGCTACCAAGATTGGAAGTGTGGTGAGGAGCTGCTTCAGCTCTTGAAACGTCTTTTCTGCTTCTTAAGACCAATGAAATGGCCCGGACTTCCTCAAGAGTTTGAAGAAGGGTAGCGCCCGTTCTGCCAGTCTTGAGATAAACCGACTGAGCGCAGCTAGACATCCAGTAAACTTTTGGACATCTTTAATGTGGGTTGGGGGCCGCATTTCTTCTATAGCCTTGATCTTCGCCGGATTTGCTTCGATTCCTCGACGAGTCACTAAGAAACCCAAAAGCTTCTCGGAGCACCCCGAAGACGCACTTGTCTGGGTTCAGCTTGGTGCGTGTAGTACGCAACTTGTCGAAGACGGCTTGTGAGTTGTCAAGGAGTGACTCCTTGTTTTTGATCTTCACAACGATGTCATCAACATACACCTCCATCAAGTCTCTAATTAGCTATCCAAATGTTTTGTACATGGCTCGCACAAATGTTGAAGCAGCATTTTTAAGACCGAATGGCATGACAGTATAACAATACAATTCATCTACTGTTATGAAGGCAGTATGTTATTCATCTTGCTTAAACATTTGGATTTGATGATATCCAGAATATGCATCTAAGAAACACAGTAGTTCACACCCGGAGGTGGAATCCACTATCTGATCTATTCTAGATAACGGAAATGGATCTTTTGGACATGCCTTATTTAAGGTGGTGTAGTCGATACACATCTGAAGCTTCCCACCGGCCTTGGGTACTACAACTGAGTTTGCCAGCCATTTTGGATGGAAGACTTCCTGGATGAATCCAACTTCGAGCAACTTCTTGATTTCCTGTCGGATGAAGTTTTGTTGCTCGATTGATTGCTTCCGGGGCTTCTGGTGTACAGGCCTGGCGTCTGGGTAAATCTTCAGATTGTGCTCAATCACCTCCCTAGGGATCCCAGATATTTGTGACAGTTGCTAAGCAAACACGTCAACATTAGCCCGGAGGAAAGTGATGAGCGCCAGTTCCTATTTGTTGTTCAGACCCCCCGATATACGGGTAGTTTGAGCAGCATTGGAACCAATTTGGACAACTTTGACGGGAACGTCGGCGTCGCCACTTGGTTGCACACGAGGTGCGGAGGGTAGAGCCTTTTTGGGGAATGCTTGGAGGATTCGCAGCTGGTTCTTTACCGGATGCTTTCTCTTGCGCTGTGGTAAGCGCATAGAGTTCTTCCAGTGCAGTGACTCCTGCGGTGCGATCTCCACGGATTCGGAGAACGCCCGTAGGTGTTGGCATCTTCAACACCAAATAACCATAATGGGCAGCAGCCATAAACTTGTATAAAGCTAGTCTGCCCAAAATAGCATTGAAAGGCGACTGATCTGTGCAACGTCGAAGATCAACTTCTCAGTTTTGTAGTTCTCCCAGGTCCCGAAGGTCACTGAGAGTTATAATCGAACCAAGAGGAGTAATGGTTTCCGGACCTACTCCGGAGAAAGGTTGGGATGGACGGAGGTCTGAAGGCGAAGCTGAAGCTTAACGAAAGCTTCGAAGCTTATGAGGTTAAGCCCGGAACCTCCATCTACCATCACATGGTGGATTTGGATATTGTTAATGGTAGGTGACACCATCAACAGGAGTTGACAGCCCCGACCATGTTTCGGGAGCAGTCCGAAGCATCGAAAATGATGGGGTGTATCCATCCACTTCCGATGTGGTTCTGCATTAGCAGCAAGAGCTATCATGGCCATGTCCCGCCGCATTGTCTTGAGGATGCGACGAGAGGTGATGTCCCAAGAACCACCATAGATGGTGTTTAAGGTTTTCCGACGTTCGTTGTTGGAGGCGTTGGAATCGTCATCGGACAGTGTTATAGACGGCTTCAAGACCTTTTTAGGGTCCTGGAAACCTAGCTCCTCTTCAGTCGAAGCTTCGTCAACTTTTGATTTCCTCCTTTGACGGAAAGGAGGCTTCTTCCTGGCGCTTGCTGTAGCACTCGGCAAGGTTCTGGACCTCCCGGCACTCTTCCAAGTGTGTCGATTCGTCTTGTGAATCGGACACCATGCTTTGGAAATGTTGCCGTTCTCTGATGAAGGACGAAGTCGCTTCTCGGGGCGTGGCCCCCGGCTTCCAGGTGCTGCGGCAACTGTGTCGATTCGTCTTGTGAATCGGACACCATGCTTTGAAAATGTTGCCGTCTTCTGATGAGGACGAAGTCGCTCTCGGGGCGTGGCCCCCCCGCTTCCAGGTGTTGCGGCAGCAGCAGCTGGGAGCACCGGCCGACGACTCTTTTTGCCGTTGGGCTTCTTCTTCTTCCTGCCACTACCAGAGGTAGCAGCTTCAGTTTTGGAGGACTTCTTGTTGACCTCCGGAGCTGGCTTGGACTGCATTTCACGGCCTTCGCAACTCTAGCGCATTTGTCGGATAGGCTGAAGAGTTCTGTTGACGCTGGTAACTTCCTTAATAGCCAGCTTCTCTAGCATCTTCTTATTTCGAACACCCTGTCTGAATGCAACGATAACAGAATGAGCTCGAGATAGATGGAATGGTATTTCGTACCTGAGAGAATCGCTG
Source organism: Tuctoria greenei (assembly GCA_036927565.1). Classification (NCBI taxonomy): domain Eukaryota; kingdom Viridiplantae; phylum Streptophyta; class Magnoliopsida; order Poales; family Poaceae; genus Tuctoria; species Tuctoria greenei. Next base: position 159,360,069 of record JAYESD010000006.1, read on the forward strand.
GATGAAAGACCATAGCAATTCCCCGACGTTTGCTTCACAGCAAACAGGTTCAGTTCAGTGTCGGGTCGGGTGTAGGAGCTCCCGAAGTTGGCGGTGAATTGCTGCATAGTTCCCGCCCAACTATTGATGGAGTCGGGTGGAAGACTCATGAACCAAGACCTTGCAGTCCCGGTTAAGGCCACCGGGAAGTAATTAGCAATTACAGCCTCATCACCCCCCGCTGCCAGTATGGCAGTAGAGTAGATTTGTATAAATTCGGCGCGGTTGACTGACCATCGAAATTTTTCGGCAAGTGAGGCCAGAACTTCTGTGACCACCTTACCATACGTAGGTGGCATGGCCAGGGCAGAACAACCACCTCCTACTCATTGGGGAGCAGGGTTGTCCCGAGCCTCTCGCCTTTCGCGAGCACGCGCGATGGGACTCATCCGTCCTGTTGTCGGTGAACGGCGATCCAGTTCTGACCGCAGGTCATGGGTCGGAATCCTGGTGATGGTATGGGTGCGTCGTGCCCCGTGGGGCAACGAAGTCACCTGTTGGAGGCGACACGCCTCCTTTACTGAGAGGCTTGTGGACCAAGCCGACCGGCAGGGTTCGTTGTTGTGAAGGTGCTCGCCCCGAAGGAGGAGGACCTTGGTTGCTGATGCCTGCAGCCGCAGCTGCGACCAGATGGTCAACATCTACCCTCCACTACTCCATAGCACCCTGGGGTGCGCCTGGAGGTGGTGATGTTGCAGAAGAGCTCGCGCCGCAATGAGCGAGCAGTGCTCGAGGTTGTTGTTTGCGATGCCAGTGATCGACGCAGATGTCCCATCTTGTGATTGTCATTGTTTGTCGGGGCAGATGGTGTTGCAATGCCTGCCGGAGCGTTGGCACCTGCTGGTTGCTGACGTTGGAGGGGTTGCCTCTAGCAGGTTGTTCAGCATGAGTTGCCGTTGGATGATCTGGCGGCTGAATTCACCATCTTGTGATCTTCGGAACAAACGTTGTCTGCCCCCCTACACTGGCGCGCCAAATGTCGAAGTGTGGAATACGGCACTTCCCCCGGACCCGCTTAGAAGCAGCCCGCGAGGTTTTTTAGTAGTTAGGGGACACAAGATCAAAATCAAGATGGTGACCTCAGAGATTACGTGGTTCGAGCCGCCTGAGCGTAACACCCTACTCCACGGGGTTGTGTGATTGTATTGAGCGAATGAGTTCGCTAAGTTCAGGTCGCAATAGCCTGGAGCAGGATCCCCCCTTTTACTCGTGCGGTGCAGCCCTTTTATAGTTCTAAGGACTGACCGTTACAAAGCTGGCCTGGCCCGACATGTGGTGCTTAATGACCTAATACACTGTCTAATGAGTATTAAGTACAGTTAATAGTGTGGTACGTGCCTTCATGACAGCGTTACCACTACTGATAGTACACTGATCGTGTGTCATTAATATGGTATTAATGACACATTATCAGACCTTGTAACTGTCGCCTTAAACTATCCTTGAATGTCTATAATGGTCCATGATCGGCTTGTATTTCCGTTGGTGACGAAGGTCTAGAGGCTCCACACGTGGCAGATCCGGAGCTTTCCCTTGCAGGAGAGTAGGTCCAGGGTTGCTGTACACGTGTCAGTAGCTGGAGCTCCTCTCTGACAGGGGCTAGGTCCGGGGCTGTTGTACACGTGTAGTCGCCAGAGCTTCCCTTGGTGGGAGTTTTGTTCTGGGCTTATTTTACACATGTTAACCAGAGAGCCAGCCATGTGAGGGCAGCGGGCCCGGTGCAACGTAACATGTGGGACCAGCAAGGGCCTTCGACTCTGACGGGTGGAACTTTCTTGCACTTGTTGCGGTATCGTGGGGTACCCGGTACGTAGGGTACCGACAGAGGTAATAGGAAGAACAGATCCATTCCCAACAACGATAGATGAAGCATAAGAAGGGTGGGAAGGGTGGGTAGAAGAGAGTATACCGACGTCAGGAGTATTGCGGTACAAAGCGCCTGAGTCAGCAACCCCGTCAGCACCGGGTGAGTGAGAGTCATCGTGCTGAAGGAGGCAGCCAGCGACTGACGGTCCCACCCGGCAGGAGTGGCGTGCTGCACAGAAGACAAGGGGTTGGCGACCTGGTCTGTCCCAGCCCCAGTGGGTGGACGCGCCAGCAGTTGGGTAGCTCGGCCCACCAGAGGTCGAAGTCCACTGTCCTCCAGCCAGGGTACCCAGGCCCGTCGTGGTAGGAGTGGCCACGTAGGCCGCCTGAAGTCACGACGGACATGGTAGCGTGAGACCTGGGGATGGCCCAAGCCGCATGGAAATCTGGTCAGTCCACGGGTTGTAGGGTGTGGGCCAAGGCAAGCCACCCTGACCGGTGCCACAACCCTGAACGGTACCAGTACCACCACTGCTGGCAGGACCGCCACGGCCACCACGCTTACGACCACCACAACGACGATTACCACCACCAGAGCTGGTAGGGGCCCCGGGGTGGTAGGTGGGCGCGGTGGTTGTTCACGTGAAGGAGCAACTGGAGGTGGAAGGCGGGAGAACTGCCCAGAGCCATAGAAGGCTGCGGCAGCCGAGGGGACAACAGGGCCTCCAAAAGTGATCTCCTCGAGCTCGAGGTCAGACCAGACCTTGTCGAAGGTCGAGAGCGGCTCTTCACGAAGAATCACCGTCCTAAGGTGATAGTAGCGCTCATTCGGGCCCTACAGGACCTAAAGAACGAGAGAGGTCTCTGGAACGAGGTCGCCAAGGTCATGAAGAGCATCCGCCATACCCTTCATCTGACGACAGTAGGCGGAGACCGACAGGTCGCCCAGGACAGTGGCCCCGAACCGCGCTCGAATGTGAAGGGCTTGGGTCGCGCGGTTCCCCTGAAAGTGCTGCTCGAGGATGAGCCACGCCTAACGAGTAGTGCCGCCACCACGCTGCCCAACAAGCTCCTCGAGCGCCTCAGAGAGAGAGTCGAGGATTCAGGCAAGGACCAAGCTGTCCATGCCGATCCAGGAGTCGTCCAGCGGAGAGTCATCCCGGAGGACGTGGTCGTCAAGGCGAAACCGCCTCAACGTGAGGAGAAGCAGGTTACGCCTTCTGGCGTACGAAGTGGAGTCGGTGTTGAGGACAACCGGATGAGCGTCCGGATGTGCGGGACCGCAGCTGCCTGAGCGTGGAGAGCGGCGACGAGGGAGGCCCGGTAGGTGCTGTAAGCCGCTCCATCGCCTGGGGAGGTCTCGCGGGTGGCACTCCACTGCTGGTGGGTGGCGCCCTCGAGCTGGTGAGTGAGAGCCGCCATAGACGCACGCTCCTACTGCAAGGCACGAGGCGAGAGTCCGCTCACGCTCACGAGAGGCGGCGAGAGCCGTTGCGACGCCAAAGGCGGCCCCAGAGGCAGGATCGCCAAGATCGCCGAGCAGTGGTGGTCAGGCATGCCACGGCGGCTGCAGCGCCATAGTAGACATGTGCAGTGCACCAGGAAGGACGGGGGCGCCATGATGGGTGGCAAGAACCCAGGGTACGAATCTGGCCGCCCCGAGGTGTCCAGTGGCGGCGATGCTGTTGTCCAGACCGAAAGCAGCAGCGCTAGGGAGGTGACAGCCGTCAGCAGCAACTCCTGGCACCACACCAGCGGCGGCGGCTCGCGGAAGGCCGGCGGCGGTCCCTGGCAGCAGGACGGCCGCGGTCCAAGGCTGCAGACCGGCGGCAGTGGCTGGAGAGAGGCTAGTGGCGGTCTCTGGTGGCTGGCCGGCGCCGTCCCCAGGCAGCAGATGGTCGGCAGCGTCGCGGGGGGGGGGGGGGGGGGGGGGGGGGGACACCGATCTAGTGGGTACATGGGCGGCGGTGGCGGAGCCGACCTGTGCAGGGTCAGGGATGGCCGATCCAGGCACGTACGGGGCGGCGACAGCGTTGGGGGGCACGGCAGCGGAGGATCAGAGCCCGTTCGGGCCAGCGACGGCTGATCCGAGCCCGACCGGGCCGGCGGCGGCGGATCTGAGCGCGGCCGGGCCGGCGGCGACGGCTGAGCCGGGCACAGAGGTCGTGGCAGCGGCGGCGGGGGTATGGGAAGAGAGGGGAGGAGGAGACGGCTGCGGCGGCAGTCCGGCCGTCGGCGGCGGCTGTACCATCGGGAGAAGTGGAGAGAGATAGATTAGCCCGATACCATATTGAAAGGTGTAAAATGGGAAATTAGGGTTTCATAATGGTATGCTAAGAGTATATATAGCCCTAAGGGGCTAGACACATGGGTCAGGCCCAATACCATCACATACAATACACATACAGTCCAATAGATAGCCTTATAGTTCGGCATGCTATCCCAACATGAATAGTTGGTAAAACTATGCAAGTAAACATGAATTGTTTTAATAGTCAGTGGAAACAGTCCAACTTAGGCAGTTTCTTCTAATAGCTCTTTTAAACAAAAAGTCAGCGCAAATAATAACTATATTATATATTTACAAGAGAGACTAAAATGGGGATGAACATAAATCAAGTTCATCGCGCATTGAACAATGACGCTTTATCTTTTTTGCATACCTGGTACAGTTGAGGACCAATGGACAAGTGTCATCATAGCCAGAATTCAACAAAGATATAACAATTTCGATCAAAAAAAAAGATATAACAAATGGTCTTACACCACTGCAACAAACAATTTTACAATGAGTATACACCAAAGAATTAAATAGTGATTTACAGTTTTCACATGACCAATTAGAGTACACACCACAGATAAGTGTTTTGAAATCCTGCCTGGATGCCTAGGCGGCGCCCAGGCGAGCAGAGGCGAGAAGAGGTGAGTAGAGGCGGAGGGAAGACGGGCAGCAGGAGACCGGACTTGGGCGGCGCAGGGGAGAAGTGATGGCGGGGCAGGGGAGAAGAAGGACGGGGAGAAGTGATGGCAGCGCAGGGGAGAAGAAAAACAGGCGGCTGCAGCTCGCAGGGGGGGGGGGGGGTGGGGGGGTGGGGGGGAGAACAGACGGGCGGGGCTGGGATATTGTAAGGCCCAACCAGCCCATACACTCACATCCATCAATTTCCATCCAACGGTGCCCCCGTCTCATCCTCTAACCCTAATACTCGCGGCCCCACTCCACCACCCTGTTGGAATTCCGGGACTTTTTTTTTTTGTTTATTCCTCGGGTAGACCCGGCTTTATATAGACCTTACAGATAGGAGTCCTTCCCTAACAATTTTGGACTCTTTTCCTCTTCTATTCGGACTTTTTTCCTTAATACGGACTCAAACTCTAACACCCTTAGGTGCACCTGAATCTGGATGCATTTTACCTTCTAGAATACAAGATTAATTTCAACACACCCCCTAATCTTGTTTTCTAGGACACACTTAGGACGGGGACACACCTATCCATCCTACACACTTTTCGGGTGGACACAACTACACCCTTGGGATGGACACAACTACATCCCAACACACCTATTTGGAGTGGATGCAACTACACTCCCGGGATGGACACAACTGCATCCCAAACACATCTAATTTGAAGTGGACACAACTACACCCCCAGGATGGTCACATCTTCACCCTGCACAAATTTGGGATGGACACATCTTCATCCCCGGGATGGACTCATCTTCACCCCGCACACAAGTTCAGGTTGGACACATCTTCAACCTCAGAGTGGACTCACCTTCATCCTGCACACGACCTCGGGATGGGTATATCTACACCCCGAGCACCCCTCGATGAAGAATCAGAACAGATCTCCTGCGGACGCAAGAAGCGCCCTCTCCTCTTTCTCTTCCTCTTTCTTGGCGCACTCACTAGCAAAGTGTCCAAACTTCTGACAGCTGAAGCACCGAATCTTCGACTTGTCAAATTTCTTCTTCTTCTTTTGACCACCCTCTTTTGCTTCTCTTGCTTTCCACTCCTCTCTTGTTAAATAGAGTTTCTCTTCATGATCTTGGTTGTTGAAGCTATGCACTCGTTCTTCATGTGCCTTGAGTCTGTCAACGAGTTCCTCCACAGTCATTGTCTTCATATCCACAAATTGTTCAATAGTAGATGCAATGTGGAGAAATTTCGAAGGCAGTGCACGCAGCAATTTCTTCACAATATAGTTTTCTTTAACTTCACCCCCAAGACCACGAATTTTTGTGACGATGATCATCACTCTTGTGGCAAAGTCGTCGATAGAGTCTCCTCCGTTCATACGCATCACATCAAACTCATTCTGAAGAGTTTGAATTCTTGCTTCCATCACGTGTTCTTCGCCCAAGAACTTGGTTTTAATCATCTCCCAAGCGTCTTCCGCCGTCTCTTGCTCGAAAATTCGTATGAGAGTATATTCGTTAATAGCATGGTAGATGGCCGCAAGAGCCAACTGATCTTGTTTTGGATCAACTTTGTATGTCCCCTCCACGGCTTCCCATACCCCCTGCGCCTTTAAAAATACCTTCATCTTGATGGCCCATGCTGTATAATTGATCTTCGTAAGTAGGGGATATTACAGCGCCATTTTATTCTCCATCTCAGACTGTTGGGCCACAAATCAGATCGGCCCGCTATAGATTTTTGGCCTTACTCAATCTAATACCAACCCACAGGTTAGCCTCTCTTTAATTTCGGCCCAATCGGTCGAACTTGCCCAATTAACCAAAAACCCTAGCCTTACATTTGTCGTCTCCCGACCCGAACAGGTGAGCACCGCGGCCCCCCTTTCTTTCCCGTCTCGGTCTATCGAAGCCGCCCTGCGTCGCCCAATCCCGACTGCGACCACCCCTCTGCGCCGCTCAAAGTCGGATCCGCGCCCCTACTCGGCGGATAGTGTCGGATCCGCGAGCTACCCTGTCGGATCCGCGCCCTACTTCGGCGGATCTGCACAGGCTCACCGGATCCTCGCCGGACTCGTGTTGAGGAGGAAAGTCACCCTTGATTAACCTCGCTCTGATTACCAATTGTTGGAATTCCGGGACTAATTTTTCTTGTTTATTCCTCGGGTAGACCCGGCTTTATATAGACCTTACAGATAGGAGTCCTTCCCTAACAATTTTGGACTCTTTTCCTCTTCTATTCGCGGACTTTTTTCCTTAATACGGACTCAAACTCTAACACCTTAGGTGCACCTGAATATGGATGCATTTTACCTTCTAGAATACAAGATTAATTTCAACACACCCACCGTCCCACCGACTCTTCCTCTGCGGCGGCGCTCGGTCGTCCTCCTCCTTCCCTTGCTCCTCCTCCGACCGCCGTATGGCTTCTTCAACTGCTCTCCGACTGCCCCCGATGCTCCCCCCTGCTTCCCGGTCGCGCCTGCTTCTTCCCCCTGTCCTATGCAACACCCGTCCGTCGACCTGGGCACTGCCAAGCGAGTCGACGGCCATGGCGTCCGGGCCCGAGCGCCTAGACGCCTAGGCGGCGACGCCTCAAAAACAGTGGCACAGATAATTATATATATATATATATATACATTATTATATATATATATATATATATATATATATATGTGTACATATATACATACATACATTGTATGTATATATATGTATACATATATATATATATGTATATATATATATGTGTGTGTATATAGTATATGTATTATATATATATATATATATATATATATGTATATATATGTATATACATATAGAATGTTTCAAACTATCACATCTACTGCATATCTTTATTTCTGTGAGCTGAACGTTTTGTTAGAATGTTTCCAGAGAAAATTATGTTAACTTAGAGCAAATGTAAATTTTATGGACACTATGGCACTTTCTAGTTTAGCATCCATTTTAACCAAAATTAAATGGTGATGCGAAGTATGTACTATGTAATACGTCCACAAACACAATATCAGGAAAAAAATCAGTCAGAGCTCATACATAGTTCAAAATTTCAACGAAGCAATGATGAAGGCATCAATATAACCTACCCAGACTGTGTCAACTCCTGCATAACAGTGGCAGTTTCTCGGACAAGCTGTGTGATAGGTATACTTTCTTGCATTGGGTTAGCCAAAACAACAATTAGAACCAGATTATAACAATCACTTAAAAAATACATGCAATCACTTTTATGATATTAATGTTTAGTTGTTTACCAAAAAATCATACTCAGAAACTAAAGTTGATTAGATAACACATTCAAAGTGAATAATGTTGACACAGCCAAATATAAACTGGGGCAATCTCTGTATTATCTTTCTAACATTAACACAACTATTTTTAAGTTTTAAAATGAGATATAAGCATACAACAAAGTTTTAAAATTTTGATTGTTATGTGGCAGGGAACAATTAGGCCAAAAGGTTTACAGGGTCAGGTAACTCGCCCTCCTCCTTGAGGTTTGAGTTAATTGATCCTTGCTCTTTTCATTATGCGTAGGCTCATTATATAGGCCTGGACCAGTACAATTTGTAACAGGCTAGGACTAGGACTCTGGATTGACCGCTCTTATTTATCTAAAACAGACATCTCCTTTCCTGAACTAATCTGGACTTCTCTGATTTAATTCCTAACTAAACCAAACTGACACTTAAATAACTGAGTCCAACTCTCATGTGTAGTACCTTGCTCATTTGGCGCACGCTAAAATTATCTGGTTTTGCTTAGGGTGCTTTGCTAATTACCTGGTTAGGGTTGCCCGCGGCGAGGTGTTTCTGCTTTGCTAATTACCTGCTAATTCTCAAGTTTCTGCTTCGATCTGTTTCATGTCAAAAGCGGGTACCCGAACCCGCCCGAAACCATTGGGTATGGGTGTGGGTATCACTTTTTACCCGTGGTACGGGTTCGGGTATGAAAATCTACCCGCACACTTCCATTTCGGGTCGGGTTTTTTCTCTACCTGAACCCGACCCATTGTCATCCCTAGTGTGTATCTACTTGTTCTTGTGCCAGCTCAGCAGTGTGGAAAGTCTACAATTCAAATGCAAAAGTTAATGATAAACAGGGAAATCAGGCATGCCATCAGACTGTGATCATCAGTGATCTGGTGCGTTACTGCATTATCAAGTTTCAGCAATTCAAGGTAAAATGTTCAGAACGTGATTGTCAGCATCAGCAAAAGCAAGATGTGAACATCAAAGTAACAGGACAGCGTAGGAAGGTACCTGTAGACAACTCCAATATTTGAAGTCTGGCTGAATCTTTTGTGCCTACAAGTTCACATTTAGTTTTCTTAGTGCTTCTGGAAGAAGAATTTATGCTATGTGACTAAATGAGGATAACAAAGTTAAGAATGATGTAACATATACTGATGCTTCATCCACAAAAATAGATGGCAGTTTCTTCTCAGTAGCGATAACTACTCCATTAGCAGCTGTCAACATGTCATATAATAGAACAAATGATCAACAAAAATTGTTACAGCTTGATACAGAGCCCAGACATAAATATGTTCTAGAAGAATCTGAAAGCGTACATTCTATGCTACATATTCGCTAGAGTATAATAAATGTATTAGTAGTAAACCTGTGGAAATACATATTAAATTTAAATTACAGTTTCACATTTTTCAGTATGCTATTTGGAGTTCAAGCACAAACATTAAGAGACGAAGGTTTATGTAATTTTCTCCAAAAATAAAGCCAATCTAGTTCGTAGTTCCACATCCAAAAGGATGTCCTGGTGACTGATAATATATTTGACTGGAAAACAGTGACAGACTGACACACACGAACCCAAAAAAATGTGGCAGAGAAAAACATATTAAACCTTAGGGACCCTTACATCAAAAAATCAACAACAACAAAGTTTTCTTAGTCCCAAGGATGTAAGTAGGGGTAGGCATCCTTAATCAAGTAGAAAATCTTAACAGAAAAAAAAAACATTTTACTGACAGATATTATTTGTTCCACCAGAGAAAAGCAGCCCTCAAAAGGTTTAAAACAAGAAAATTAATTTTCTCCAGAAAAGAAAAAGAAAAAAGGTATAGTATATAATTCTATTATGTATGACATCTTTAGCTTTTGGGCAAATTTTGATTCCTGGTAAACAATGTTCCAACAAGGCAAGAATAACTAACTCTAGGAAGTGTATCAAATCCATATATAGATTTAGAACAAAAGTTGCAGCGCAGAGTGCACTAATTGCAAAAGTGAGTGACCTCAGTACCTCTATGTAACTCTTTGATTACACTTCAGCAAACGACTGGACAGGTAAATCGCACTCATGTTTAACTGGGAGGGTTAAAAGAACAACACCCAGATTAATCAAGCTTTACCAAACGCATTATTCAATAAATACACTAAACACAATCTCTTCCTTGAGCTTAAGAACTCAGCCACAGGAACCCCTTAAATGTGTCCTTACGGTATGGAAACATGCCCATGCCACAACATTCTCAGGAACTGCACAAAGACCCAAACCATGTCAGGAACCGTAAGGTACCAGCGCGAGTTCCAGCCCGACTCCTGGGAGAGGCCTAACCTTCTCATTAACCATGTGGATGATGGACATGACGTGCATGAAGGAGGCATCGGCCGGATCAAAAGTGTAGCCAGAGGTAGTTCTCGAGGTACTGGCTGACCTCGAGGATCATGATGCGATGCAACAGCTCGGTCTTCCGGTCCCGGCCCTCATCGCGGAGCTCAGTAGAGTAGACCCCTCTGCCTAAACCTAATATAGCTCTATTCATTTGGGGCTGCACGTGCACACTGTGCATGCCCCCTGGATTCACCCATAACTACGATGCATGACCCTAATCCAACCATTCAATTATGAAGGCTGAAAAAACATTTCCCATAGTATTAGGGTATTATGCTTGTATTAACCAGCAAATGTACCCACACGTTAGTGTTACAAAAAGCACGTATTAAAGTCCATGGTCAATCACAAACAAGCAGTCCCAGAAGCTCATGTATACTCAGCAGAAGGGCAGCACTACAGTGCAGAAATTTATAATCGCCTGGCAGTACCAAATTCAACCAAATCAATTTATACGGAGTTACGGACATCAGAACTGGTGTTCAATCATAAATATTCATGAACTCATTTCTTGGAGTGTGCAAAGATTCCACAAACAATAGTTAACTATAAGGAGCCCAGAGGAAATAAAATACAGCAAACTAAAATAGGCATACATGGAACTGATAATATCATACTTTCAAACTAAAATAACAGCAAAACTATGATTGATAACTCATTCAAAGCAGGGGCATAAACCTGAGTTCAGGAAATTCAATACAGCTAATTTGTGCAGCCTGGACCACTCCTTAAATAAAAATGCAGGGTATGAGCCTATTTACTGTAATCTCTGAAGGTTGAATCACTCCGTAACGTCAACAGGTGCAGTAAGAGCTTCTATCTACTGTGCTGGACCAGTTGGTGGGTTGCTGCTGCCATCACCTAGTCCTGCTTTCTGCCCCAATTCTGTAAGTTGGTGAATAAATTCTGCTCCACTAAGAATTTCTGTTGCGCCATATATCACATGCTTGGAAGGCTGTGAATGATGTTCTAGCTCCATCAAGCTCTTGTATTCGATGTAGTTTCCACCACCAATCATGAAAACAATAGCTTCTCTGAAGGGTCCTTTAAACTGCCCACCAGTTCCTGACCTAGGGGCCCGTGGGTCGAGCAAAAGGTAGTCATCCACCTCTGGGTTTGGTTTGCCTTCCATCAGAGCCTCAACTGTCCTTGTCAAGGCCAGCTGCCTCCCATCTGACAGCAGATTCTTCACGCCTGCAGTCACAGCACTAAGGGACTGACCATAAAGCTTCTCTGCCCAATCGACAATGTTGCTCTTAGTTGCTGTGCCTGAAGCAGCAGCAAATTGAGTATTCAGTGCCTTTATCCTCTTCACATACTGAAATGCAGACGTGTCAACTTCAGATTCCCGCAGTGCAGCCTCAACCTGCTCCAGTTCAGATGATGGGGGAGTCTCAAAGGACAGCAGGTAGGTCACAGCTAGCCGGAGCTTATCTTCTTTGGTACCCTTACCTTTAAGGAGACCCAGCAGCATATTCCGATCCACTGTACCATTCACAAGCATATCATTCTCGCAGTCACAATATCCATCTAAAGACCTCTCCTTGATATGCCCAAGCAACGATGTTGCAATATTTGTGTGCTTATCAATCATCTTCTTCCGTTCTGTCAACTCTGGGAGAGAATTCACGGCATTCATGAGATGCTTGGTGTTGCCAATGAGATCGGTGCCATCAAACTCAACCCCCGCCTTGCCACCACCAGTGCGCTGGTTCATCTCATCCACATCATGCTTGTACTTGGCGAGCTGTGCCTCGATTTCTTCGGCAACTTTGGGGAATGGAGACCAGCTGTTTGCCACCCAGAATTTGTCAGAGTCATCCAGCTCGTACTTCTCAGCTGGCAATTTTAGCTTGTTTAGCTTCAAGCCAAGCACATCGTGGACCAATGGCCGGTAGCTCCAGTCATGTTGTACCCCAACCGAGAGCTCGAAGTTCCTGTCGAACAGGCAGAGAACAGGGCGCTGGAACGACGAGATGGAGGCAGATGCAGCCTCTGTAAAGAGATTGGGTTTGGCAAGGAGGTGGTCGCGGAGTCGGGCGTCCAGCGCGGCGGCGACCATTTCGGCGGGCCCACCGCGCGCGCACCTGATGACAGGTACGACACCGAGCGTGGCCGCCACACAGAAGAGGCCCAGGGCAACGGCATCAACGAGCGCGGTAATGTCGGCGTCGACGGCAGCGGGGTCGTTGAGCGCGACGTACGCACGGGGCTGGGCGAGGGAGAAGAGCCCCTCCTCGAGGCAGACGAAGTCGAGGTACTGGTCAGCTACGCGCGCCACGCGTTGCGCGGCTGCCGGCGACGCGGCGCAGGCGGCGGCGAGGCGGTCGAGCAGGGGCCGCGGGAGGGAGGTGGAGAAGTTGAGGTGAAACGAGGGGTAGAGACCCGCGGCGGCGTCGGCAGCGATACGGTCGGCGTTCGCGGGCGTGGGACGGACGAGGTAGACGGCCGGCGCGTCGGGGACCGCCTGCCGCGGCCTGTCGATGCCGAGGTGGAGGGTGACGCCGTGGCGGCGGAGGTCATGGACGCGGAGCACGGGCGAGAGGATGGAGACGCAGTGGGAGTCCATGACTAGGATTTTGTACGCCTCCTCCTCTCCCTGCCCCTCGCCGCCGTCGGGCTGGTGAGGCTGCTGCTGCAGGTTCAGGTGCAGCATCCGCTCCATCACATCTGGATCAGAGGAGGGGGAGCAGCATTAGAGCCAGCCATGGAAACACGCATTTAGAGAGAGGTGAGAGGAGAAACGAGGGATCTTACCGAGCTGCTTCCGTCGGAGGCTGAGCGCCATGGCGGAGCTCAGGCGATCGCCGGCGTGGATCGGGGCCGGATCGGATCTGGAGGCAAAGGCGAAGGAGGGGAGGGAGGAAAAATTAAACAGGAGAGCAAGCCTGGAGAGTAAGAACGAAAGACGACGGCTTCTGCCGTATGGGCCCGGGGCGTCTCCGTATCACGCACGCCGTCGAATGCTACCACTGCTTCATCTGGCGCTGTGCACCGTCCGATGGCAACTTTCCAGGTCTGAAACGCCAACCACCTCGCTGAGTAAATTCCAGAGTACGTCGAGCTCTCTATTTCATTTCAGAATATATTTTGAAAAAAAAAACACAAACAACCATTTCGATAAATAAAAATATACAAATATCCACTTTATTATTGAAAATCTACAGCTTTGTCGCCTACACGTCAGCATCATAACAGGTGCCCTCACACTGAACGGAAAAACATCCAGCATTCCCCTCCGTAGATGTTATGTCCAATTATTACAATTACAGTGAATCCACCAATCACACTCTAACAATAAAACACTCACAGTGAAAATGAAAACGAGACACGACCATGCCGACCAACATTTAGTGGCATTATTATTACACTGTAATTTTGTTCATAAAACGCCGTCTATTATTTCTGACATGCATGATAGCTGACTCCAACCCCGGCATGCCTTCTTTAACATGGTCTTCAGCTCATCCCGCCTTTGTAATAGTGCACACGTTCGAGTTCTTCTGAAAAACTCCTCTAAGACCTTTGTGTTAAATTGTATACGCGAAGTGGGAAAAAATCAGTCCCTCAAACTCGAGTTCTTTGGTGTTACGTGTTGATTATTATATAAGAGTATAGGATCTGCAGTATTAGTAGATTGAATCGAGTCTTTCCCTAATACAATGATCTCTATCTCTAATACAAGGATTTATATCTCGTTCTATCTCCTAATGCCGCATATTCAAGATTACAATGAGATCAAATCTTAACTTCCTATCTACAGCCACCTTTGATATCAATACCAAATCTTCTCCTTCCAACAGATATTTCATGTGACTGCAGCCTTACCTTTCAACACTCCCCCTCCATGTTTAGATTGTGCCGAAATGCTATCTGCTTTTGTGTCGTCAATGGCTTGGTGAACCCATCAGCAATTTGATTTCTAGTGGAGACAAACCTGATCACCATGCCGACTAACATTTAGTGGCATTATTATTACACTGTAATTTTGTTCATAAAACGCCATCTATTATTTCTGACATGCATGATAGCTGACTCCAACCCCGGCATGCCTTCTTTAACATGGTCTTCAGCTCATCCCGCCTTTGTAATAGTGCACACGTTCGAGTTCTTCTGAAAAGCTCCTCTAAGACCTTTGTGTTAAATTGTATACGCGAAGTGGGAAAAAATTAGTCCCTCAAACTCGAGTTCTTTGGTGTTACGTGTTGATTCTTATATAAGAGTATAGGATCTGCAGTATTAGTAGATTGAATCGAGTCTTTCCCTAATACAATGATCTCTATCTCTAATACAAGGATTTATATCTCGTTCTATCTCCTAATGCCGCATATTCAAGATTACAATGAGATCAAATCTTAACTTCCTATCTACAGCCACCTTTGATATCAATACCAAATCTTCTCCTTCCAACAGATATTTCATGTGACTGCAGCCTTACCTTTCAACACTCCCCCTCCATGTTTAGATTGTGCCGAAATGCTATCTGCTTTTGTGTCGTCAATGGCTTGGTGAACCCATCAGCAATTTGATTTCTAGTGGAGACAAACCTGATCTGCAATGATTTATTTGTCACCTTCTCTCGCACAAAATGATAATCTATCTCAATGTGTTTAGTTCGTGCATGAAACATAGGATTTGCTGTCATGAATGTAGCACCAAGATTGTCACAACATAGGACTGCACTTTCTTCTTGTTGAATACCCAGTTCTCTCAAAATAGTTTGTACCCAGATTATTCCGGCTGTTGCATTAGCTAGAGATTTATATTATGCCTCAGTACTAGATCTGGACATTTTAGGTTGTTTCTTAGCATTCCAAAATATGATATTCGAGCCCAAATAAATAACAAAACCTCCCGTTGATCGTCTGTCATCTATGTATCCTGCTCAGTCAGCATCACAGAATGCATTTATTTGAAGAGAGCTCCTCCTTACAAACTTTATTCCATAATCTATTGTTCCTTGTATATACCTCAATATTCTTTTCACCATGACCATATGTAAAGTAGTAGGATTATGCAAGTACTGGCATACCTTATTCACGGGGGAAGACATATCTGATCTTGTTAAAGTAAGGAATTGAAGAGCTCCCACAACACTTCTATACTTAGTTGCTTCCACAAAGGCCGAATATTTTTTTGTATTCAGCAGAGTAGATACTGATTTACAACTTGTCATACCTGCTTTCTTTATGATCTCTTCTACATATTTATTTTGATTTAATAGTATCTTTTCCTTGATTTTGAAGACTTCAATGACCAAGAAATAATGAAGATCTCCTAAATCCTTGAGTGCAAAGCCTTCTTTTAAGTCAGTCAACAGTGACTGCACTGCCTGTTGGGATGAGCTTGCAACTATAATATCATCAACATATATCTCCTTTTGATGGCACAAAACCAAGCTGAATAAGTTTAGAGCTGAGTTTAGAATATCATGCTCTAGGTGCTTGCTTCAATCCACAGATTGCTTTGTCCAACTTACACACATAATTAGGATGAGTTGGATCTTCATAACCTGGAGGTTGAGACATATACACCTCTTCCTCTAAAACACCATGCAAGAATGCATTTTGTACATCCAATTGTCTTAAACTCCAATTTTTAGACATTGCAATTGATAAAACAATTCTTATAGTAGCAGCCTTAACAACAGGACCAAAAGTATCTTCATAGTCCATTCCATATCTTTGCTTGAATTCTTTTGTTACTAATCTTCCCTTGTATCTGTCGATAGACCCATCTGCATTCCTCTTAACTTTATAGACCCACTTTGAATCAATTATATTACGTACATTTTTCCTTGAACTGTCCGTGTGCCCACTCTCCTTGCGCGTCGGGATCTGCGTCTGGCTCCGGGTTGGTTGCTGAACCAGCGCCCATCATTGAACTGTCCTTGTCCTCGGCGCATGGGGAGGTTGTAGGAGATTGAAAGTGCATCTAGGATCCCCGTGGGTTTTGGATGATTGATGACAACAATTAAGTGACTAATGAGCTCAGTGATCTTAAGCACGGGTGTGGACTTAAATGGAAGCACAATCCCTCACACTACAGGAATAACGGTCACTTACGTCGGCCAAGGCCGACGTAAGTAAGGCTTAAACCGACGTAAGTAACTTAATTACGTCGGTTTTATCTTAATTACGTCGGCTTTCAGCCGACGTAGGCATTTGGACGTAATTAAGGTGACTTACGTCGGCCACCGACGTAAGTTAACTTAATTACGTCGGTCTGCGGAAGCCGACGTAAGTTAAGTGTCGAGATGGGCCTTGGGCTGGGCCTGAGGACTTACGTCGGCTTGGGCAGGCCGACGTAAGTTAAGTGCTGTAACTTACGTCGGCCAGGGCAAACCGACGTAAGTTTAGTGGTTTAACTTACGTCGGTATGGCCTGACCGACGTAAGTTAACCTGGGCTAACTTACGTCGGCCTGACCGTAGCCGACGTAAGTTAAGTTTTCGATTTTTTTTTAAAAACAGAAACTGACTACCTCGCTCGATGGCGAGAACACAGAACAAACAAATAATTTCAGCTAGGGGAGGAGGGGCCGGTCGGGGAGCTAGGGGAGGAGGGGCCGGTCGGGGAGTAGGGGAGGAGGGGCCGGTCGGGGAGTAGGGGAGGGGAAGGGGCCGGGGCGGGGCGGCGCTCGCCGTGGAGGGGAGCCGGCGGTGGCGTCGGCCGGGAAGGCTCAACTTGAGTCTCAAGGATCTTGTTAACTTTTGACAAGTTCCCAAGTTCATCCTTGAGCTCAATTGACTTCTCCTCAAGACTTGAACACGTTTTCTTGCTTAGAGCAAGTTCGTGTTCCAATGCCCTGCTCTTCTCTCTTTCGAGCTCAAGGAGCTCATTAAGCTCTTGACATCTCTCCTTCTCAAGGATGAGAATGTCCTCTTGTCTATTGATGAGATCCTCCTTCTCAAAGATCTCATCCATAAGCAATTTCATCCTACGCAAGGTGCTTTTGCTTATGTCCTTAAACATATGCTCATTCTCACTAGCGCTATCAAATTCATCTTGAGAAGAGATTGAGGAGGAGGGATGAGATGTTACCTTTCTCCTTCCCTCCCTTGCCATAAGGCAAGTAGGTTTGTAGTCGTTGTTGAGGTTGGGGAAGAGCTTGCTTCCTTTGGAGCTCCTCCCGATGGCTATGGTAGCCATCTTCTCCTCTTCTTCTTCGGAGGAGGACTCATCGTTAGAGTCCCACTCCTTGCCCAAGTGTGCTTGTCCGGAGGGCCTCTTCTTCTTGAAGAATTTCTTCTCTTGAGGCTTGCCCTCCTTCTTCTTCTTCTTCACTTCTTCATGGGGCAATCAGCGATGAAGTGGCCGTACTCGCCACAATTGTAGCAAGCACTTTTTGATTTGGACCTTGCTCTTTACTTCCCCTTGCCTTCATGGTTGTATCCGCCTTTCTTCCTCCTCATCATCCTCTTGAATTTGTTGATGAAGAAGGCCTCTTCCTCATCGGTGTCGAGGCTCTCCTCATCGCTGTCCTCTTGCTCCTTTGGAGAGGGTGTTGCCTTGAGTGCAACATTCTTCATATTGGAGGCGATGAACTTTTGAAGGTCGTTGTAGAAGAGTGCCTCCTTCTCCATGATCTCGTGGTTGATGATCCTGCCAAGGACCTCCTCCGGGGTCATTTGAGTGAACCCCGGGCTTTCTCGAATCATGGAGCAAAGAGCGACGTTCCTAGGCATGAATGCCCGGATCATCCTCTTCACCACCTCGTGGTCGGTCCACTTGGTGCAGCCATATGATCGGCTCTTGTTGATGAGTATCTTCAACCGGTTGTACATGTCTTGGGGGGATTCACCATCCATGATGGCGAACCTCCCAAGCTCTCCTTCGATGAGCTCGATCTTGGCCTCCTTGACCACTCGATTTCCCTCATGCGCCGTCTTGAGGGTGTCCCATATATCTTTGGCCACCTCAAGACCATCGATGCGGTTGAACTCATCTCTTGAGAGGGATGAGATGATCACACCCGCAGCTTGAGCGTTGCGGTGGATGAGAATGGCTTGTTCTTGTGTGATGTTTTCCTCATCCTTCGGGATCTCCACCCCGGTCATGACAATTTGCCACAATGCCGGATTGAGTGACATGAGGTGGATCTTCATGTTGTGCTTCCACATCCCGTAGTCGGTTCCATCGAATTGAGGAGGTTTCCCCAATGGGATGGAGAGGTAGTGGTTGTTGGCGTCAAGGCGTTCATAGTTGAACCCTTGTCGGTTGTAGTTGACTCTGCCACTACCACTTGATGGGCTTGACGGATCAACCGCAGCAATCTTCAGCTTCTCCCGGAGCTTCGCCTTGAGCTGGCGAGTCTCCTCATCATCGGTTGGCTTGTCTTGATAAGCCATTGTCTCCTCACGTGTCGGTTGAGAATCATTGGTCGAAACCTCTTCAAACACCACTCCGGCCATCTCTCCGAGTTGTTAGACTCTTTGTGGAGAGTCCTGCTCTGATACCAATTGAAAGTTGCCTAGAGGGGGGGGTGAATAGGCTAATCGACCTGCAAATGACTTAATAAAACGAGATTAAATCACAGGGGGGCGGACTAGTCCGGTCTGGGGGCGGACTAGTCCGGTCAGCCAGCGTGAAGAACCCTAATAGGTGTTTCTAGCAAGTTTTAAGGGGATTTTCTCGAGGCTACAGGTGAGGATATGTTTATGTCAAGTTTAGCAACTACCAACACAAGAGTGAGTCAAGTTTCAACAAGATTATGGCAATGTGAAGCACAAGACAAAACTAGCAACCCTAGAACGAAATATTCGATAAACAAAATGCGAAGAACACGGAGACACAAGGATTTTATCCCAAGGTTCGATTCCACACAAGAATCTACGTCCCCGTTGAGGAGTCCACAAAGGACTGGGTTCAACAACCCTTCCCTCACCAAGTTTACCGCACGGGCCTAACTTGGTTCTCCACTAATCACAAGGGAAAATACAAGATTCGTTGGGGCTTCTCACAATCTGAGGCTCCCACACCACAAAGGTGATCAACACCACGAAACACACTCAACACACAGCTCACAAAGACTCAATGAGTGCAAGAGATCAAACCGGGAGCATAAGCGCAATGTTCTTCCTCTTCTCCACCTCACTAAACCCTAATCCACTCAAGAATTAGTTTTAGAGGGAAATTAGGCAAGAAAGAGGCTTAAGAATGCTCCAAGTTGGCTGTGGCGGCGCTAGGGTTCTTATTTGCTCAAGAGTTGGTTCAAAAGAACCAAGGGGACCTCTATTTATAGGGGTCCCAAGCCCATACTGCTGACTTCAGCAGAAGGGCGGACTAGTCCGGCCTACAGCCCGGACTAGTCCGGCCAAGGGGACCACTGACCCCTCTGTCAGGTCCCGACAACTGTCGCACTGAGCGGCAATCGTCACACTACCCGCCAAACTTCAAATTCAAACGACAACTTTCAAAACGGACTAGTCCGACCCTCACGGGACTAGTCCGATCTCACACAGAACCTTTTGTTCCGTGTGAAAACGGACTAGTATGAAGACCACAGACTAGTCCGGCCCCATGGGCGGACTAGTCCGGCCTTCCCAGACTTAGTCGCAAAAACATTTCTGCACTTAGCCATACGGACTAGTCCGGCCCACGGATGGACTAGTCCGATCTCACACAGGACCTCTTGGTCCGCCCCAAAACGGACAAGTCCGCTCTCCTGGAATTAGTCCTGAATCTTCACCCTAGGGGTACCACGGACTAGTCCGTCCCACTACGGACTAGTCTGAAGTCACACAGGACCTTCTGGTCCGAGTGAAAACGGATTAGTCTGGCCAGGAGCGGACTAGTCCGGCCAACCAGGCGGACTAGTCCGGCCTTCCTGCCAGACTACTCTAACTTCAACTCTAAACGGGGTTTCTACCTAAACCAGCACTCTTGAGCTCCTACTTTGATCTCTTTGCACTTTACGCACACACTCTCCTATTTCTATGGCTAGTCTAACTCAACACGCTAGAAACCCTAGTTTCTACGCTTCGAGTCGACTCCGTTTCCTTCCTTTTCCTTTTTGAGGGTTTGCGTCTCCGATCGAGTCCACACCTGTGCTAAGATCAATTGAGCTTATTAGCGACTTAATTATTGTCATCAATCATCCAAAACCCACAGGGAACCTAGATGCACTTTCAATCTCTCCCTTTTTGGTGATTGATGACAACACATCAAGTCCTTCACAATTAAGAGTATAAATTTGGTTTTCATAACATGTGTGTGTATGATAGACTCCCCCTCAATGTATGCAACATGTAAAAGAGGTGGAGGAGATCTTTCATACCCACACACGTTATGGTGGGGTGCCTACGTGATGTGCTCAACAATTGTGACAAGACGTAAAGAACATCAATATAATCATAAGATTGACAATAAGAACATTATATTGATATTAAACAACACTAACAAGTCTTGCACAAATGTAAACATCCAAGTAGCATGAAAATATTACAAGACAAGTCCGAAGGCACCACACAAAAGACTAACTCCCCCTAACTCTCCCCCTTTGGCATCAAGGCACCAAAAAGGAAAAGGAGGGGGACTAGGACCTAAAAGCTAGTCCTCGTCCTCGCCACTACCACTCTCCGTGGCCTCGGAGTCTTCGACGTCTTCCTCATTATAGTTGGCATCGTCGTCGTCGTCGGAGCCCGGTGCGGAGGTACCCTCCTTCTCACCAAAGAGTGCCAACTCGTCGGGGGTGAGAAGGGGGTATGGAGTGAGCTCATCATCGGAGGCCTCAGGGCTCATCGGGTTTTCTAGCTTGTCGCAGAGCTTCCTCACGTATCTTTCGGTCCTCAGAGCTCGCACCTTGGCTTTGCGGCACAAGGTGAAGATGGACCGAAGGAACTTGAGGACTCCGCTGCTAGAGGAGCCACTGGGTGAGTGAGAGGCACGGCGTGAAGCTCCAACAAATGGTTCCTCCGGCTGAGATGGAGGATCCGCATTCTTGCGACGCGGAGCAGCTGGCACAGGAGGAGGATTCTGAGGGCGAAGAGGGCGGTGTGTCACATCCTTCACAAAAGTGAGTCCCGACACCTTCTCTATCAAGCACATGATGTAGGGCGCATAACCGCAGGCGCGGTTGGGAGTGTGCGAGATGTTGAAGATATCGTCAAAGATGTAATCCACCAAGTTGAACTTCTCATCACTGGCGATGAGAAGAAGTAGATGCCTCAGACTACCCTGGATCACCCCTGCATCTCCATCCTTGGGGGCTATCGTCCTCCTAATAATCCGGTTCAGGATGCTGTAAAACGGTTTGATGTTCCTTGCCAAACCGACTTCATAGGTGACGTGACTGGGGTACATAAAGTTCAGATGGTCACGGTCAACCAGCTTGAGGTTTGAGATTATGATCTCATGATCCAAATGAGCCTCCAAGCCAAGAATCTGAGCAAACTCAGCAAGGGTGATGGAGTACTGCTCTCCGTGAGTCATCCAGGTGATGCTCCTATCACCAAAGCTGGGGAAGTACACAGTCGAGTAGAACTGTAAAATGACCTCAACATTCCAGTTGTACTTGAATCCCATTATCTCCTTAAGCTCATGGCACTCAGCTGCCTCAATGACCTCATCAAAGTCTGGGTATTGCTTTCTGGCCATGTACTCCCAGTCTACTCATTGAGCTTCTATTACCGGCTTCTTCATCTGCTAGTAAACTAGCCGGTAATAGTCACAGTGAAAGTCGCACCAGAACCTTGGATCTGCTTTGCTCCTCTCATATTTGTAGACCTTCTCGGTCCTAAGCCTCCTGGCCTTGTCAGCCCCTTTGCCATGAAACACATTGGCACCCAACTCCTTCTTCCTGTTGGGGTTCCTCTCTGGTGTATGAACCTCAAGGGGGCCAATGGGAGCTGCCTTCCCTTTCTCTTTGATCATAGGGCCTCCAGCTGCCTTCTTGGCTGACACCTTGACAGCTGGCTTCTTCTTCTTCGGCTCGACTGGAGTCGGAGCCTTTCCCTTCTTAGGGTCACGCTCGATCCCCGACTCATCTTCCCTCTGGTCTTGCTCCTTGCCCTTTGCTTTCTCGCCAATGGTGACGAGTTTCTTCCTCTTGGGAGCGTTGGCCTCAGCGGCCCTGGAGTTGTGAGCCTCCCTATCTTGCCTCTTCTTCTTCCTTAGCTCATTAAGAGATTCTGCAGTAGCTCGTGCTATAGCTTCTTCTTCATTGTAAATGGTTGCGGCTACTTTGGAGGCTTCAAGTGCCTTCAGCCGCCTTTCTTCCTTTGCCTTCTGCGCCTCAATGAGGGCAACTTTCGTCCTTGCCTCAACGATTTGTGCTTTGGTGCGGCCCTCCCGGGGCACTTCAACACCTCTCTCCTCGGTGCGGTTTCGATAGGTCTCAATGCGTTCTTCCTCGCCCGCGGGGTTGAGACGAGGAGGGGAACACTCCGAGTTCGACATGCTGCGGAAAATACAGAGAAAAGAAGATATGAGTCCAAGGAGAGGGAGCGTTGCGGAAGAAATCTTGAGAGAAGACTAGGATCAGGGTTTGCCCTGTGCAAACCAGACTTGTCCGCCAGGGGCCGGACTAGTCCGGGTTGCGCAGGATGAACCCTAACCCTAATCGATTCTTCGAAAAATCATCAAATCAGCGCGCAATACTCCTAGGCTATGATCGCAAGGGTATATGGAGCAACATTAATGAAGGTGTTCCTATAAAAAACTTCAAGAATCAAGAATGGGGAAAGTTTTTGAAAAAGAGGGAATACCTCCTCAAATCCGCGAGAATCGACGAAACCGAAGATGGATCGCGAAGGTGGAGCGCGAGAAACGATCCCTCACTCCCAAGACTCCAATGCACGGATTGGAATCGAGATTCGGTGGTTGGAGCGAAAAATCGCCGAGGGAGGCAGTTTCTAGCGCGCGGGAGAGAGAGGCAAGAGTGAGAGGAGAGAGGAGGGGTCTGGGCCGCCCCTGGGGGGTTTAAGTCCCCAAGGGCCGGACTAGTCCGGCGTCAGGGCGGACTAGTCCGGTGTGCGGACCAGTCGCGGACTAGTCTGGACCCGGACTTGTCCGTCCACAGGGGCGGACTAGTCCGGTCCAACTGGGCTGAAAAACAATATCTTTGAATTTTGCCCACAAACTATTGGTCCTTTTGGACAACCAGCATTACAAACATGATTATTGAGGAATATATGACAAATCCATGATCATGTTCTAAGAAAATAGTTTTCTCAAATAGTTTTGAAGAGAAATCAAGATAGAGAAGAGTTTTTCGAAGTATAGCTCAAAATATATGAGGAATGTGGTTTAAGCCACATTCCTAGAATCTAAAATGTTGAGCTCACTTCTTAGCTCACATAAACGCTTCTCATCAAGAGGCTTGGTGAAGATATCCGCAAGTTGATGTTCCGTCCTCACATGAGAAATCACAATATCTCCCTTCATTGAGTGGTCTCTCAAGAAGTGGTGTCGTATGTCTATGTGTTTAGTCCTAGAGTGCTCCACCGGATTATGGGCTATCTTGATGGCACTCTCATTGTCACACAAGAGTGGAATGTTGCGCAAGTTAATCCCATAATCCCTAAGGGTTTGTTGCATCCAAAGAAGTTGTGCACAACAACTTCCGGCTGCAACATATTCCGCTTCGGCGGTGGAGAGAGCAATAGAGTTTTGCTTCTTGGAGGACCAAGACACTAGAGATCGACCCAAGAATTGGCATGTACCCGATGTGCTCTTCCTATCAACTTTGCACCCCTCATAGTCCGCATCGGAATATCCAATGAGGTTAAACTTAGATCCTTTGGGGTACCAAAGTCCTAGGGAAGGTGTGTGTACTAGATATCTCAAGATCCTTTTAACAGCGGTCAAATGACAAGCCTTAGGTGCCGCTTGAAAGCGTGCACACATACACACACTTAGCATGATATCGGGCCTAGATGCACAAAGATAGAGAAGTGAACCAATCATAGACCTATATAACTTTTGATCCACACTTGGACCGTCCTCATTTAGGTCTAGGTGTCCATTTGTCCCCATAGGGGTTTTGATGGGTTTTGCCTTATCCATGTCAAACTTCCTTAGAATATCTTGTGTATACTTAGTTTGACTTATGAACGTCCCTTCTTTGAGTTGTTTTACTTGAAATCCTAGAAAGAACTTCAACTCACCCATCATGGACATTTCAAACCTCTCCATCATTATCTTGTAGAACTCATCACAAAACACCTTATTTGTGGAACCAAATATGATGTCATCCACATATATTTGGCACACAAAAAGATCCTCGTTGAAGTGCTTTGTGAAAAGGGTATAATCCGCTTTGCCTATCCTAAAACCATTTTCAACTAGAAAGTCTCTTAGGCACTCATACCAAGCTCTAGGAGCTTGCTTGAGGCCATAAAGAGCCTTTCGCAATTTGTAAACATGGTTAGGAT
The DNA here is from genome assembly GCA_036927565.1 of Tuctoria greenei. Taxonomy (NCBI): domain Eukaryota; kingdom Viridiplantae; phylum Streptophyta; class Magnoliopsida; order Poales; family Poaceae; genus Tuctoria; species Tuctoria greenei. The sequence continues at coordinate 159,384,865 of JAYESD010000006.1, forward strand.
AGTCTTGGTCTTCAAACCTTGGAGGTTGCTCTACATAAACTTCTTCCTTGATTGGGCCATTAAGGAATGCACTCTTAACATCCATTTGATAGAGCTTGAAGTCATGATGAGTAGCAAAGGCTAGTAATATCCGAATTGACTCAAGCCTAGCTACGGGGGCAAATGTCTCATCAAAATCCAATCCTTCAACTTGTGAGTACCCTTTTGCCACAAGTCGTGCCTTGTTCCTAGTTACCACGCCATGCTCATCTTGTTTGTTGCGAAACACCCACTTGGTTCCAACAACATTAGCTTGTGGGCGCTTGACAAGCTCCCAAAACTTGTTCCTTTCAAAGTTATTGAGCTCCTCCTGCATGGCAACTACCCAATCCGGATCTCTTAAGGCATCTTCAACCTTATGAGGTTCCAAGGATGAGACAAAGGAGAAATGCTCACAAAAGTTTGCAACACGTGAACGTGTTGTTACTCCTTTTGTGATATCTCCTAGAATGTTGTCAACGGGATGATCCCGTTGAACACTTTGATGAACATGAGGATGCGGAGGTTGAGCTCTTGAACCACTTGCTTCATCTTCTTCACTTTGGTCTCCCCCTTGATCCATGCCTCCCCCTTGATCTTCATTCCCATTATCACTTTGGGGAGCATCTAGTGGATCTCCAACTTGTCCAATGGGGGTTTGACCTACTTCATAGTGAGGATGGTCACTTGGGCTTTGAGATGGTTCTTGTGGGCGAACATCTCCAAGTGCCATTCTCCTTAGAGCTTCTAGTGGAGGTTCCTCTTGATCAAGGGCATGTTGATCAACTTGCTCCACTTGAGAGCCATTGGTTTCATAAAACACCACGTCACGTGCTATTTCAACAATTCCGGAGGATTTGTTGAACACACGGTACGCATGAGTGTTTGAGTCATATCCAAGCAAGAAACCCTCATCGGACTTTGAAGCAAACTTAGAAGTCCTAGGCTTCTTGTTGAGGATATAACACTTGCTACCAAAGACACGAAAGTAAGAAACATTGGGTTTCTTACCAACGAGAAGCTCATAAGGATTCTTCTTGAGGAGGCGATGAAGGTACAATCGGTTTACGGCATGGCAAGCGGTGTTAACCGCTTCTGCCCAAAACCGGTCCGATGTTTTGTACTCATCCAGCATCGTCCTTGACATCTCAATAAGCGTCCTATTCTTTCTTTCGGCAATTCCATTTTGTTGAGGAGAATAGGGAGCGGAAAACTCATGCTTGATGCCCTCCTCATCTAGGAACTCTTCTACTTGCATGTTCTTGAATTCAGTGCCATTGTCACTCCTTATAGCCTTTATCCTTAAGGTGAACTCATTTTGAGCTCTCCTTAGGAATTTCTTGAGGACACCGGGGGTTTCACTCTTATCATGCAAGAAGAACACCCAATAATATCTAGAGGAGTCATCAACGATGACTAGACCATACTTGTTGCCACTAATGCTAATATAAGCAATGGGGCCAAAAAGATCCATATGGAGAAACTCCAAAGGTCTAGTTGTCGTCATGACATTCTTAGAGGGGTGTTGAGCTCCTACTTGCTTTCCCGCTTGGCATGCACTACATGGCCTATCCTTTTCAAATACCACATCCTTTAGGCCACGAACGTGCTCTCCCTTAAGGAGCTTTTGAAGGTTCTTCATTCCAACATGGGCTAGCCTTCTATGCCAAAGCCATCCCATGTTGGCTTTCGCCATTAAGCATGTGTCAAGTTAAGCCTTATCCGTGGTAAAGTCCACGAGATAGAGCTTTCCCTTGAGCACTCCCTTAAAGGCTATCGAGTCATTACCCTCTCTAAGAACACTCACACCCTCACTAGTAAATACACACTTATATCCTTTATCACATAGTTGTGATATGGATAGGAGGTTATAGTCTAGGGAATCAACATGCAAAACATTAGATAGAGTATGTAAAGAGGAGATAGCAATTTTACCGGAGTCAAGGATTTTCCCTTGGCTATTATCCCCAAAGAAGATTCCTTCATTTGGGTCCTCGTTCTCCTCATACTCTATGAACATGCTCCTCTCTTGGAGGAAGAGGCTACATTGTTCTTGAGAGACTCAACTTGAGTCTCAAGGATCTTGTTAACTTTTGACAAGTTCCCAAGTTCATCCTTGAGCTCAATTGACTTCTCCTCAAGACTTGAACACGTTTTCTTGCTTAGAGCAAGTTCGTGTTCCAATGCCCTGCTCTTCTCTCTTTCGAGCTCAAGGAGCTCATTAAGCTCTTGACATCTCTCCTTCTCAAGGATGAGCATGTCCTCTTGTCTATTGATGAGATCCTCCTTCTCAAAGATCTCATCCATAAGCAATTTCATCCTACGCAAGGTGCTTTTGCTTATGTCCTTAAACATATGCTCATTCTCACTAGCGCTATCAAATTCATCTTGAGAAGAGATTGAGGAGGAGGGATGAGATGTTACCTTTCCCCCTCCCTCCCTTGCCATAAGGCAAGTAGGTTTGTAGTCGTTGTTGAGGTTGGGGAAGAGCTTGCTTCCTTTGGAGCTCCTCCCGATGGCTATGGTAGCCATCTTCTCCTGTTCTTCTTCAGAGGAGGACTCATCGTTAGAGTCCCACTCCTTGCCCAAGTGTGCTTGTCCGGAGGGCCTCTTCTTCTTGAAGAATTTCTTCTCTTGAGGCTTGCCCTCCTTCTTCTTCTTCACTTCTTCATGGGGCAATCAGCGATGAAGTGGCCGTACTTGCCACAATTGTAGCAAGCCTTTTTTGATTTGGACCTTGCTCTTTCCTTCCCCTTGCCTTCATGGTTGTATCCGCCTTTCTTCCTACTCATCATCCTCTTGAATTTGTTGATGAAGAAGGCCTCTTCCTCATCGGTGTCGAGGCTCTCCTCATCGCTGTCCTCTTGCTCCTTTGGAGAGGGTGTTGCCTTGAGTGCAACATTCTTCATCTTGGAGGTGGTGAACTTTTGAAGGTCGTTGTAGAAGAGTGCCTCCTTCTCCATGATCTCGTGGTTGATGATCCTGCCAAGGACCTCCTCCGGGGTCATTTGAGTGAACCCCGGGCTTTCTCGAATCATGGAGCAAAGAGCGACGTTCCTAGGCATGAATGCCCGGATCATCCTCTTCACAACCTCGTGGTCGGTCCACTTGGTGCAGCCATATGATCGGCTCTTGTTGATGAGTATCTTCAACCGGTTGTACATGTCTTGGGGGGATTCACCATCCATGATGGCGAACCTCCCAAGCTCTCCTTCGATGAGCTCGATCTTGGCCTCCTTGACCACTCGATTTCCCTCATGCGCCGTCTTGAGGGTGTCCCATATATCTTTGGCCACCTCAAGACCATCGATGCAGTTGAACTCATCTCTTGAGAGGGATGAGATGATCACACCCGCAGCTTGAGCGTTGCGGTGGATGAGAATGGCTTGTTCTTGTGTGATGTTTTCCTCATCCTTCGGGATCTCCACCCCGGTCATGACAATTTGCCACAATGCCGGATTGAGTGACACGAGGTGGATCTTCATGTTGTGCTTCCACATCCCGTAGTCGGTTCCATCGAATTGAGGAGATTTCCCCAATGGGATGGAGAGGTAGTGGTTGTTGGCGGCAAGGCGTTCATAGTTGAACCCTTGTCGGTTGTAGTTGACTCTGCCACTACCACTTGATGGGCTTGACAGATCAACCGCAGCAATCTTCAGCTTCTCCCGGAGCTTCGCCTTGAGCTGGCGAGTCTCCTCATCATCGGTTGGCTTGTCTTGATAAGCCATTGTCTCCTCACGTGTCGGTTGAGAATCATTGGTCGACACCTCTTCAAACACCACTCCGGCCATCTCTCCGAGTTGTTAGACTCTTTGTGGAGAGTCCTGCTCTGATACCAATTGAAAGTTGCCTAGAGGGGGGGTGAATAGGCTAATCGACCTGCAAATGACTTAATAAAACGAGATTAAATCACAGAGGGCAGACTAGTCCGGTCTGGGGGCGGACTAGTCCGGTCAGCCTGCGTGAAGAACCCTAAAAGGTGTTTCTAGCAAGTTTTAAGGGGATTTTCTCAAGGCTACAGGTGAGGATATGTTTATGTCAAGTTTAGCAACTACCAACACAAGAGTGAGTCAAGTTTTAACAAGATTATGGCAATGTGAAGCACAAGACAAAACTAGCAACCCTAGAACGAAATATTCGATAAACAAAATGCAAAGAACACGGAGACACAAGGATTTTATCCCGAGGTTCGATTCCACACAAGAATCTACGTCCCCGTTGAGGAGTCCACAAAGGACCGGGTTCAACAACCCTTCCCTCACCAAGTTTACCGCACGGGCCTAACTTGGTTCTCCACTAATCACAAGGGCAAATACAAGATTCGTTGGGGCTTCTCACAATCTGAGGATCCCACACCACAAAGGTGATCAACACCACGAAACACACTCAACACACAGCTCACAAAGACTCAATGAGTGCAAGAGATCAAACCGGGAGCATAAGCGCGATGTTCTTCTTCTTCTCCACCTCACTAAACCCTAATCCACTCAAGAATTAGTTTTAGAGGGAAAGTAGGCAAGAAAGAGGCTTAAGAATGCTCCAAGTTGGCTGTGGCAGCGCTAGGGTTCTTATTTGCTCAAGAGTTGGTTCGAAAGAACCCAGGGGACCTCTATTTATAGGGGTCCCAAGCCCATACTGCTGACTTCAGCAGAAGGGCGGACTAGTCCGGCCTACAGCCCGGACTAGTCCGACCTAGGGGACCACTGACCCCTCTGTCAGGTCCCGACAACTGTCGCACTGAGCGGCAATCGTCACACTACCCGCCAAACTTCAAATTCTAACGGTAACTTTCAAAACGGACTAGTCCGGCCCTCACGGGACTAGTCCGATCTCACACAAAACCTTTTGTTCCGTGTGAAAACGGACTAGTCTGAAGACCACGGACTAGTCCGGCCCCATGGGCAGACTAGTCCGGCCTTCCCAGACTTAGTCGCAAAAACCTTTCTGCACTTAGCCATACGGACTAGTCCAGCCCACGGACGGACTAGTCCGATCTCACACAGGACCTCTTGGTCCGCCCCAAAACGGACAAGTCCGCTCTCCTGGACTTAGTCCCGAATCTTCACCCTAGGGGTACCACGGAGTAGTCCGTCCCATTACGGACTAGTCCGAAGTCACACAGGACCTTCTGGTCCGAGTGAAAACGGATTAGTCTGGCCAGGAGCGAACTAGTCCGGCCAACCAGGCGGACTAGTCCGGCCTTCCTGCCAGACTACTCTAACTTCAACTCTAAACGGGGTTTCTACCTAAACCAGCACTCTTGAGCTCCTACTTTGATCTCTTTGCACTTTACGCACACACCCTCCTATTTCTATGGCTAGTCTAACTCAACACGCTAGAAACCCTAGTTTCTACGCTTCGAGTCGACTCTGTTTCCTTCCTTTTCCTTTTTGAGGGTTTGCGTCTCCGATCGAGTCCACACCTGTGCTAAGATCAATTGAGCTCATTAGCGACTTAATTGTCGTCATCAATCATCCAAAACCCACGGGGAACCTAGATGCACTTTCAATCTCTCCCTTTTTGGTGATTGATGACAACACATCAAGTCCTTCACAATTAAGAGTATAAATTTGGTTTTCATAACATGTGTGCGTATGATAGACTCCCCCTCAATGTATGCAACATGTAAAAGAGGTGGAGGAGATCTTTCATACCCACACACGTTATGGTGGGGTGCCTACATGATGTGCTCAACAATTGTGACAAGACATAAAGAACATCAATATAATCATAAGATTGACAATAAGAACATTATATTGATATTAAACAACACTAAAAAGTCTTGCACAAATGTAAACATCCAAGTAGCATGAAAATATTACAAGACAAGTCCAAAGGTACCACACAAAAGACTAACTCCCCCTAACTCTCCCCCTTTGGCATCAAGGCACCAAAAAGGAAAAGGAGGGGGACTAGGACCTAAAAGCTAGTCCTCGTCCTCGCCACTACCACTCTCCATGGCCTCGGAGTATTCGACGTCTTCCTCATTATAGTTGGCGTCGTCGTCGTCGTCGGAGCCCGGTGCGGAGGTACCCTCCTTCTCACCAAAGAGTGCCAACTCGTCGGGGGTGAGAAGGGGGTATGGAGTGAGCTCGTCATCGGAGGCCTCAGGGATCATCGGGATTTCTAGCTTGTCGCAGAGCTTCCTCACGTATCTTTCGGTCCTCAGAGCTCGCACCTCGGCTTTGCGACACGAGGTGAAGATGGACCGAAGGAACTTGAGGACTCCGCTGCTAGAGGAGCCACTGGGTGAGTGAGAGGCACGGCGTGAAGCTCCAACAAGTGGTTCCTCCGGGTGAGATGGAGGATCCGCATTCTTGTGACGCGGAGCAGCTGGCACAGGAGGAGGCTTCTGAGGGCGAAGAGGGCGGTGTGTCACGTCCTTCACAAAAGTGAGTCCCGACACGGCTAGTCTAACTCAACACGCTAGAAACCCTAGTTTCTACGCTTCGAGTCGACTCCGTTTCCTTCCTTTTCCTCTTTGTGGGTTTGCGTGTCCGATCGAGTCCACACCTATGCTAAGATCAATTGAGCTCATTAGCGACTTAATTGTCGTCATCAATCATCCAAAACCCATGGGGAACCTAGATGCACTTTCACTAAGTCCTCTCCCGAGGCGAGCAATGGGGAGATCACTCCATTTCCCAACTTCACCGCCGATGAGCTCGCCCAGCTCCAAGAGGACGGAAGCTCTTCCCGGGCAGCTCCTTCGGCTCGTGCCTCCGACGACGACGATGGCGATGAGGATCATGGGGACCCGAAGGCCATGGAGAGCGACTCCCGCGACGACGACGATGAGGAGGAAGACGATGACTAGGCTTATGAGGTCATGTTTCCCTTCTTCTTTTCCCTTTTTGGTGTCTTGATGCCAAAGGGGGAGAGTTAGCTGGGAGTCGGTTGGGGGGAGAAAGTTAGAGTTATATGGGGGAGAGTTAGAAAGGTTGGGCAAGGGTATCTAGGTGCGGAGAGTCGAGTGTAGCTCTTTATTTTGGATCTTTGGACACGTTGCACTCCTTTTTGTAATATTTATGTCACGTCGGATGTTTAAATTTGTGCAAGACTATGTTTTGAATGTTCAATATCAATATGATGTTTTCAATGTCTATCTTTTAATCATATTCATATCTATTATGTCTTGTCACAAATTGTTGAGCACAACACGTAGGCACCCCACCATAGCGTGAGTATGTATGAGGGACTTCCTCAATCTCTCTTTTATGATGCATTCATTGAGGGGGAGTCACTCACACACCCGCACGTTATGAAAACCACAAATTTATACTCTCTTATATGAAGACTTAATGTGTTGTCATCAATCACCAAAAAGGGGGATATTGAAAGTGCATCTAGGATCCCCGTGGGTTTTGGATGATTGATGACGACAATTAAGTTACTAATGAGCTCAGTGATCTTAAGCACATGTGTGGACTTAAATGGAAGCACAATCCCTCAAAAAGTAAAAGGATGAAAACGGCGATGTCAACTCGAAAAGGAGAAACTAGGGTTTCTAGTGCGTCGAGTTTGGACTAGCCAAATAAGTGTGATGATGTGTGTGTAAAGTGCATTTAGATCAAGTTGGGAGATCAAAGCGGTTTAGAGGTCAAACCTATTGAGAGAAAAGAGTTGGAAGAAGTCTGGCAGTAGGGCCGGACTAGTCCGTGCAGGTGGCTGGACTAGTCCGCCCTTGGCCGGCCAAGTCCGTTTTCAGGCGGACCAGAAGGGTCTGACTGAGTTCGGACTAGTCCGTTGTGGGACGGACTAGTCCGAATAGTCGTGAAATGGGTTTTGGGGACTAAGTCCCAAAACCATGGACTTGTCCGTTTTAGTCCGGACCAAGAGGTCCTGACTGAGATCGGACTAGTCCACCCTGGGGGCCGGACTAGTCCGGGTTTGAGAGGAGTCGGTGATTCAGAGACTAAGTCTGGGAAGGCCGGACTAGTCCGCCCTTGGGGCCGGACTAGTCCGTGGTCTTCACACTAGTCCGTTTTCACATGGAACAAAAGGTTCTGTGTGAGATCAGACTAGTCCGTTGAGGGTCGGACTAGTCCGTTGTTGAAGTGACTGTTTGTAAGGATCGAATGCCCAAGAGGGGGGGGGTGAATTGGGCTTCTTTTCAAAAATCTAAGCAATAAAACTTAATTCCTAAAAGCCCAATTCCCTACGCAAATGATCTATGCATTGAAGTAAATAGCAACTTCGCGGTATATAAAATGCATAAATGTAAGGGAGAGGAAGAGGATGCAAACTCCCGAGGAGACACGAGGATTTATCCCATGGTTCGACAAGATCGTCAAGATCTTCCTACGTCCACGTTGTGGCACCCACCAAAGGGTATAGCCACACCCAAGTCACCGAGACTAGGGATCTTCACTATTCTTCTCCGTTTACCAACCTTGGCAAGGTGGAGCTCAAGCCTTGTACAACTTCGATCCTCTGGGCTTCCACAATCCTCTTGGCAAGCTCCGGAAGTCTCTCTCAGTTACAAACACCAAGGGACACTCCCTTAAGGATCTCACTACCCTAGAGATTCCACTCACCAAGAATGGAGGCACACAAGCTCTCTCTCTAGCTAGTTCTAGCCTATCTCTTGGTGTGTAAGTGATCTAAATGATATAGAAGTGATGGCTCTTTGTCTTGAATGCTTGTGGATGTGTAGATTATGTCTGGTGATCAAGACTTGTCGATTTGACAGGTTGAAGGGGTATAAATAGCCAGCCTCAACGAAATAGCCGTTGGAAAAGTAGGCTGATAGAACTTTTCTGCGAACACCGGATGATCCGATGTCTCCCCTTCAGTTATCATCGGTCAAGTTCACTTTAGCTGACGTCACTATGTCAGATATGACCGTTGTTAGACCGATGTTACACTTGTCTTCTCATTGGATGATCCGGTGGCTCTTCCTCCAGGATTGGCTCAAACTTGATGCTTACTGGAGTGATTGACTGATGTGTATATTGTTGTACATTGGATGATCCGGTGCTACACTTGGTCCAAGGATATTGCATACTGTACTGATGGACCGATGTAGCTAAGCCCTTAACATCGGATGATCCGGTGAGTGCTTTGTTCTGAGGTCTTCTTCTTCTGCTAAACCAACTCGACCGACGTGTTGTTCTCTGGAAACATCGGTTGATTCGGTGAGTTGATTTTGTTTGCTTCGAGTTGTTTCTAAGTGATTCTTTTGAACTTTGCTCGATTGACCTCTTAGACATTTGTTGGAAATGTACTTCTGATGATTGTCAAGCATTAAGTGTCATCAATTGTGGTTGAATGACTTTGACATAAGAGCTTTTACTTCTTATCTTCATATCATTGATTTGATCTCATAAAGTGATTGTATATGGGTCTCCAATGATTAGTAGTTGATATTGATGTTCATATAAATTTCGCTTGATTGAGTGATATGGGAGACCTTGCATCCACAAATTCATTAGTAAAATCCAATAGTTGTCATTAATCACCGAAACCATACCTCATGGGGGCCTAGATGCTTTCAATCTCCCCCTTTTTGGTGATTGATGACAACACAACAATTGAAGCACAATAGTAATGAATTTGATAGTATGAAACTTAAGAGGATATGCAATGAATACAAGATTATCACACTTAAAATTTGAAGGCTCAAAATCAATCAATAACTCGAAAAGCTCAATCGATGAGTAACTCATGGGAAAAAGTGGCAAGTTCATTAATGCTCAATGAGTAGCAAAAACATCAAATTACAAAAGATGATATAGATAGACTCATAAGGATAAACTCCCCCTACAGCTAGGATACTCCCCCTGAGACTAAGCTATCCCCCCCTAACTCTCCTCTAACTCTTCTCCCCCTTTGACATCAAGACACCAAAAAGGGATCCGAGTACCTACGAGTCCTAAGTGCTAGGAGCGATGACGAACTGGTCACCGTCGGGAGTGCTGTTGTCAGAGCTGCTGCCTGGAGTAGAGGTGGAAGGAGCTGTCGGAGCCGTAGGAGGCACCATCGGTGCCTGCTGAGTAGTAGCTGCTGGCAAGGGGGCACTAACGACGGATGCTGGCGTCTGCTAGAACAGCGTCGTAGCCGGCAGTGGAGAGTGGATCGGTGCACCTGGAGCCAGTAGTGGAGACATGCTGAGCGACGGAATCGGTGTGGTCGGCACCGGAGCTGCAGCTGGAGCAAGGACAGGTGATGGTGGAGCAACGCCTGGCAGCTGCGATGGCAGGGCAATCCCGGTCTAGGTGTAGAGGTTGGTGATCAACCCAAGAATGCCCATCATCGCCTGCTGCGTCTGCTGCTGCTGGTCGAGGGAGCGCTGGTGCATCTGGTCAATCAGCCCAATCAGCCGGTCAGTGTCCTCTCGCCTCTCACGGGTGATCTGGCGCTGCATCTCCTGTTGCTGCTGCTGGAGCTCCAGAAGACGTGCTGCCTGCTCAGCTCGGGCCTGCTTAGCTGCAAGCCGGTCCAGGCGCTGCTGCTCAACCATCTGCTGCAGGAGTGAAGTGAGCTCAGACGGCTGAGAGACATGTGCCTCTGTGACGGGAGGTGGAGTAGGGGGTGGCACTGTAGAGGCTCCAGCCTCCGCGTCGTGCTGCCTGGGTGAGGGAGGAGGTGGAAAGTACTCCTCAACGCTGTCATCAGTGTCGCTCTTGGACCATATATGCTGAAGGTCCTCACCCTGAGCTTCTGCCTCTGCCACCCTCTCAGCTTCCTTCTCCAGATCCGACCAGTCCTCCTCAGATAGCCGAGCTCGAACCTGACGCTCGACTGGACGGCCAAGGCGGCGGTCTCCAGGAGCTGGAGCTCGGTAGTGGCTGAACCGTGTGACACTCTCGTCAGTGAGACGGTCATGCACGGCGGACTCCTCAGGAACCATCATGGAGAGCAGGTAGCTGATCCAGTGTCCAAACACAAGCTGCCTCATCATGCCCACTCCATCGATGATGACATCCTCCATCTCGCATATGAGGACGTCCACAATATCAAACTCCATTCCGTTCATGATGTAGAACAAGAGGGTCTGCTGCAGGCTGGTGAACCCCTCTAGGTATCCGGACCTCGGCAGGAGAGTGCGGCGCAAGGCAAGGTGCACTGTGCGCGCAACTGGAGTCAGTAGTGCTGGTACCCTCGGCTGGTCTGGAGAGAAGGACGGTCCAAACAAAGAGCGGATCTCCTCCAGTGGTGGTGCCACTCCTCCAGTGAGCAGCCTCCTCGGCGGGTCTGCCTATCCATATACCCTCTCATGCACGCAAGTGTCATGCAGGTCCACTCCTAGCAGTTGTGCCAACGTCTGCCTCGTCAAGTGATAGTGCTGGCCCATGAAAATGAAGTCTATAGACCTGCGGCCCTCAGAGATGTAGAGGGTGGCGTAGAATACGTGGACCCAGTCCTCCACGTAGGCACTCCTCTCGTAGGACACCAGCTCCACAAGCCCTCTGTACCTTGCAAAGAAGGGGCGAATCTCTGTCTCTGCTGCCAGGGCAAGCTGATCCCAGTCCAAGAAGTTGTGCTGGAAGAGCTTGTGGCCTCGGCGTCTATAGGTCTCGTATAGAGACGCCTGTGTCACGGTCCAGAAACGACTGTCCACAAGAGACTCTCTGGGCTGCGGGTACCACTCCTCAAGCAGAACACTCCATCTGAGTCTTCTTAGCTGCATGGCCTTCATCTTCCGGTAATCAGTCAACCGGACACCTTCACCAACACGGACATTGGTTTCCATCTCGTAGATGGCTCTCTGGGCCTCCCTGTCCTCACGACGATCGGCAGCAGTCGATCTCAGACGTGGTGCTACCGTGGGATGACCCCCACGGGTCCTGGCTGATCGCCGGTGAACGAGTGGCACTTCCGGCTCTTCTTCTACCTCGGACTCATCTATCACAGAAGGCTGCCTCGGACGAGCCTCGCGGATCCTCAATGATCCTCCTCGGCCACGCTCTCGCTCCTTGGCGGCGCGAGCGGCCATCAACGCCTTCTTCTCCTCCTTCGAGAGCTTCTACTTCTTTGCGGCTGGCTCCGCAATGGCCTTGCCCTTGTTCTTCTTGTCACGAGCCATTGCGATGAGGCGCAACGACGTCAAGCGCACGACACGACGATCGACGCGGCCGGAAAACCTAACGGCGATGAGACGGTGACCGTTGAGGGAGGCACCACAACGATGGTGGGCAGGGTGGTGGTGTGGCTGCTGGGGGCGTCGGCGGTGTTGGTGCACGGGCGGCGGTCGGCGGCGTTTGGCTGCGGCGGTGGAGGAGAGTGGCGGCGGCGGCTGCGGTGGTGTGGCGGCGGCTGCGGTGGTGCGGCGGCGGCTGCTGCTGTGGTGCGGTGGCGGCCGGAAGGCGGCGGCGGCGGCCGAAGACGGTGGTGGCGCAGGGCGAGAGGAGCGGCGGCGGCGGCCGGAGGCGGTGGCAGCGACCGGAGACGGTGGTGGCGCAGGGCGAGAGGAGCGGCGGCGGCAGAGATAGGCGCGGGTGAGTCGGGATCGGGGAGAGAGAAGGGAGGGAGGCGAAGGGCCGTTTAAATAATGGGTCCCAAACCCTAGCCGAAAATTTAACACCGGATGGACCGACGTTAAACGTTAGAAGCATCGGTCGAATGGCACAGTAAGGGTATTCAAAAAGGTGCCGTTGACACCGGATGGTTCAACGTGGAAGGGATTAGCATTGGTGGAATTCAACACAGTTCCAGAAGTGTGAACATCAGATCGACCGATGTTTTTCTGAAGGAACTCGTCGGTTGATTTGTCACACTTGACTGAACTGACTCTTGGCTTTTGAACACCAACTGATCCGATGATGGTCTGACCTAAGCATCGGATAATCCGATGACTACAAAACAGCAACATCCCATATATGTCCTTTGACCAAACACGCAAACAATAAGAAACACATGTCTTAGGACTTTTTGGGCAACCCCTTACCCCTCAAAAAAGCTAATTGCCAATAACTTGGCTAAGCCTTAAAGCAAATAGAACACCAAAGAAAATAAGGAGGAAATTATCCAAATAAAATGTAAGGCCCATGCTTTGTGAGCTAGAGTATGAAGACTTCTATCTCTTTAAAGCATGTTCCTCTAGGCATTAACGCACCTAACATTTTGTTCTTTCCACCACATATGAGTTGAGATATTGCATTTCAAACAAGTCTCTTTCTCATGAGGTGGGTTCCCCTTTGTGACAATCTACCGTATGCAATGCCAAACATTTTATAATGCAAGAAATTACAAGTCTATATGGCAGGCATCATGCAAGGCATAAAATAAATTTATCTTGCCAAATTTGAACCTTTCAAAGGCTTCTTCAGGGAGAGCCACTCTCCAAGCCTTGGGAAAACTCAAACGAACCTCCATCCCAAGCTAACCCTTGCTATCCTTTGAGAGTTAGGCAAGACCTATATGAGATGCAGTCTTACATGACGTTCGTTGCATCTAGCACATTTAACTCACTTCTTAGCCTAGAAAACGTTTTCTCATCTAGTGGTTTAGTGAAGATATCCGCCAATAGTTCTTCGGACCTAACACCTCGCAAAGAGATGTCTCCCTTAGCTTCATGGTCCCTCAAGAAATGATGGCGAATATCAATGTGCTTAGTGCGGGAGTGTTGAACGGGGTTTTCAGCTATCCTAACCGCACTTTCATTGTCACAAAGGAGAGGCACACAACCAAGTTTAATACCAAAGTCCAAAAGGGTTTGTTTCATATAAAGAATTTGGGCACAACATGCACCGGCCGCAATATATTTCGCTTCCGCCGTGGACAAGGCGACGGAATTTTGCTTCTTGCTAGACCAAGATATTAGGGAACGCCCAAGCAAGTGGCACCCACCGGAGGTACTCTTGCGATCCACGCGGCATCAGGCAAAGTCCGAATCTGAGTATCCCAAGAGATGGAATTTTGCACCTTTAGGGTACCAGAAGCCCACACTAGGGGTATGCTTAAGATACCTAAGTATCCTAAAGACCGCCTTCCTATGCGATTCTTTAGGTGCCGCTTGAAAGCGAGCACATAAGCATACACTAAACATGATATCGGGCCTAGATGCGGTAAGATAAAGCAATGAACCAATCATAGAACGGTAGTTAGATTGGTCAATAGGTTTACCGTCCTTATCCGCGTCGAGATGACAATTTGTTGCCATTGGAGTGCTTCTTGAGCTACAATCTCCCATCTCAAATTTCTTCAAGAGGTCCTTGGTGTACTTCTCTTGATAGACGAAGGTCCCCTCTTAAAGTTGCTTGATTTGAAATCCAAGGAAGAAGTTGAGCTCTGCAATCATTGACATCTCGAATTCCCTAGACATCATTTTGCCAAACTCATGGCTAAGAGCTTCGTTATTTGAACCAAAAATAATATCATCAACATAAATTTGACAAATAAACAAATATCTGTTGATGTCTTTGGTGAAGAGTGTAGTGTCCACCCTCCTGATCTTGAATCCTTGCATGATAAGGAAATCCCGTAGTCGTTCATACCACGCCCTAGGTGCTTGCTTGAGCCCGTAGAGCGCCTTGTGCAACCTATACACATGATTAGGATTCCTCGGATCTTCAAACCCGAGAGGTTGTTCAACATAAACAAGCTCGTTAATGTAACCATTAAGAAAGGCACTTTTCAGATCCATTTGATAAAGTCTAATATTATGATGTGATACAAAGGCAAGAAGTATACAGATGGCTTCTAGTCGGGCGACCGGAGCAAAAGTCTCCCCAAAGTCTAGTCCTTCAACTTGCGAGAACCCTTTGGCCACAAGTCTTGCCTTGTTGCTGACCACAACGCCGTTCTCGTCTTGTTTATTGCGGTACACCCACTTTGTTCTGATGACGTTTTTGTCCTTGGGTCGCTCCTCCAACACCCAAACTTCATTGCGGATGAAGTTGTTGAGTTCTTCTTGCATGGCCATCACCTAATTTGGGTCTTGGAGTGCCTCCTCAATGTGAGTGGGTTCTACACATGAAACAAACGAGTAGTGCTCGCAAAATTGAAAGTGCATCTAGGACTCCCTTGTGGGTTTTGGATGATTTATGACAAGCAATTGGGATCCTAACCTCTTTATTGAGATGAATGCAGGCCTATAATGAAAAAATGAGAAAAATACCAAAAAGAAGGGATGAGGAGGAGCAAAGCGGAAATGAGCTCAAAGAAAAAGAATAACAGATTATTGTGTATGGAGTGTGTTAAGGAAACACACCCCAAGAGCTCAATGATAATTAAACACACACGTTGCACAGAGTTTCACTGGACCGGACTAGTCTGTTCGTCACCGGACTAGTCCGATAAACCTTTCTGCACCAGATCGGACAAGTCCGATATATGTCGGACTAGTCCGATATCCTTCTGACTAGAATCGGACTAACCCCCCCCCCCCCCCCCAGTGCGGACTAGTCCTCAAAACACTACACAAGTCACACAACATCGAACAAGTCCGTTATCAACCGGACTAGTCCGATATCGTTTCTGATCCACTTCGGACAAGTCCGATGTTCACACGGACTAGTCCGAAAAGCCCCACTGATCCAAGTCGGACAAGTCCTCCGAGTGCGGACTTGTCATCCAACACACTTAGGGTTTCACGTGTCCGGACAAGTCCGATGGACATCGGACTAGTCCGAAGATTTCCAGTAGCGAAATCGGACAAGTCCGCTCTCAGCCGGACTAGTCCGATATTTCGGGACTCTTAGGGTTTGCAACACACAGCACACCGGACTAGTCCGGTGATCACCACGGACTAGTCCGAACTTTCTGAACCCTAACGGTCACTTTTAGAAACCACATATAAATAGAGGTGCACGGCCCACTGTTACACACTCTCGAACCCTAGCGCCGTCACACCTCCCAAGAGACTCAAAAACAACCTCTCTCCACGAAATTAAGTGCAAAATCGTCCAATCCTTTGAGGATTCAATCTAGATCATTGGAGAGACACTTGCTACACCATATTGAGCTCTTGGTTTGATTCTCTAGCACACTCCTGCATTTCAATTGTAACTTTTGAGTGTGTTTTCGGTGGTATTGTGTTTTGTAATCTAAGGGAGCTCTCAAAGTGTGAGATCGCCCCTTGAATTTGGTTAATCACCCCTTTGTGATTAGTGGAAGAGGATTGGCCTTCGTGGCGATCCAACGAGGGTAGGGTTGGAGAAGACTCGGTCCTTTTGTGGACTCCTCAACGTGGATGTAGGTGGCCTTTTGTGGTAGCCGAACCATGGGATAAACACTTGTGTCTTGTTTCATTGTTCATCATTCAAGTTAATCAACTTAATCTAGGGTTTCACACACATTGTTCATCTTACATTAAATTGTTAAACATAAGACTTAAGTGTGACATAATTCAGTATATAGATATTAAACTGTTGTTTGATTCTATACTTCCGCTGTACACATAAAAGAATCAAACCAATCAATTAAGTTTAATAAGATTAGTCCATGAACACCGGACTAGTCCGCACTTTACTGGACTAGTCCGATATCTCTGGTATTAAACCGGTTGTTGAGTGCTGCAAGATTCGACAAATATTCAAAAAGGCCTATTCACCCCCCTCTAGGCCTACATTCAATTGGTATCAGAGACAGGTTCTTCAAGAAAGAGTCTAACCACTCGAAGAGACCATGTCGGACATGAAGGACGTCCACAAAATCAACAACCAAGAGGAGGTTAACAACGACAAGACCCAAAGACTGGAGAAGTACCTCGAAGCCATTCAAGACTTCGAGGACGATGATGAGGAGACATTGGAGCTAAAGGCACTCCTCATAAAGAAGGCACTTTCCAAAGGGAAAGCAAAGGTTGAAGAGAAGAAGAAGGGGAGTAGTCACACCGACTACTCCCAATATCCTTTTAACTATGATCGTCTAAATTCCAATAACAACCATTACTTATCTATCCCACTTAGAAAAGCCCCACACTTTGATGGAAGTGATTACTCCATGTGGAGGCAGAATATGAAAATGCATTTGATTTCCCTCAACCCAAGTTTATGGCATATTGTATGCACAGGGATAGATATTCCAGATGACGACGAAGAGCTCACCCCAAGCCAAGAGCAGGCCATTCATAGAAATGCTCAAGCCGCAGCTGTAATCACATCCTCACTTAGTCGGGACGAGTTCACCAAGGTGGATGGACTTGAAATTGCTAAGGAAATATGGGATACTCTGCAAACCGCACATGAAGGTGACCGGCATGTGCGTGAAGCAAAGATTGAGATGATCGAAGGCGAACTCGGAAGATTCGCAATCGAGGAAGACGAGTCACCTCAGGATATGTACAATCGATTGAAGACACTCGTCAATAAAGTGCGATCATATGGGAGCAAGAAGTGGAATGACCACGAGGTGGTAAAGCTCATCCTTAGAGACTTTATGCCTCGCAATGTCACGCTATGCTCCACGATTAGAGAAAGCCCCAAATACAAAAGGATGACTCCAGATGAATTGCTTGGTAAAATTATCAACTTTGAAATGATGGAGAAGCAAGCAAAGCACGTCAAGGAAATTACTGACCTCACTTCGACGAAGAAGAAAGGAGTCGCTTTAAAGTCCACCCTCAAGCCTCTATCCAAAGAAGCAAGAGAAGCACAACTAGAGGAGGCCAGTGATGAAGAGAGTAGTGAGCTAGATGAAGAGGATTTGATCTTGTTCATGAAAAAGTTCAAGAGAATAATGAAGAAAAAGCAAGGGACAAAATCAAGTGAAGGCAAGTACAAGGAAAGAACAAAGCCAAAATTGAGATGGGCGTGCTATAATTGTGGTGAATATAACCACTTTATAGTGGATTGCCCATATGAGGAGAACAAGAAGAAGACTAAAGAATCCAAGCCTCAACATAAGAAGTTCTTCAAGAAAAAGAAACAAGCCGAACAAGCGCATATTGGGAAGGAGTGGGACTCAAACGATGAGTCCTCATCATCCGATGAAGAAGAGATGGCTAGCATAGCCATCGAGAACACGTCCAAGAAATCTACACTCTTTCCTACACTCGGTGCAAGAAAGGGAAATGGAACTTGCCTTATGGCAAAGGAAGGTAAACGCAAGGTAAACATCAAAACCCCTTCCATGCATTCCTACTCTAGTGATGATGAAATAGATAGTGATGATGAGGATATGCTAAATGGACTAGATAGGAAAACTGCAACAAAAATGAAATTTTTACTTGACCAACTTGTTGAGAAGGAAAGGTTAATTGATCATCAATAGGACATGATTATCTCCCAAAAGTAGGAGTATGTCGAACTTAAAAAACTTCTAGAGCTTGAAAAGGAGAAAAACAGTTCACTGGAGCTTGAGTTAGCTTCAAGCAAGAAAGCTTGCTTGGAGTTAACCGACTCAAATGTTGCAATTAAGGACCAACTTGCTGACCTGATCAAGGTTAACAAGATCCTTGAAGTGCAAGTTGAGTCACTCAAGCTGAGTGAACCTTCCTCTTCTTCAAACTCACCTTCTCAACCCACTAAAACTGAATTTGCTCAGATGTGCACATGTGGTAAAACTGACACCAGATTGAAAGGGAAATCAATCTCCTCAAAGGATAAAAATCCTACTCAATGTAGCATATTTGACAAGGAGAAGATCAACTATGCACGTAGTGCATACTTGGTCCAAAGACCTCCAAATGTCAAGTATGGCATTGGTTACTCCTATGATGAAAAGCTACATGCTGGAAGTCATAAGAATAACAAGGGAAGGATCTCCTTTGTGAAGGGAAGATCCTCTCAAACTAGTAAGTCGAAGGATAAAAACCTGAACTCACATGAATACCGGACTAGTACGGTCCGTGTTCGGACAAGTCCGGCCCCCCAGACTAGTCCGACTCATGAACAACAACAGCTTTTATTTAAAACTTTTAATGCCTCCTATGTGTTAATGAGAAACAACCTTGGAAAGGTCTATGCTTATTATGTTGGGCCACGCCATGGGAACACAAAATCCCATGTGTGGGTGCCCAAATGTATTGTGACTAACCTCCAAGGACCCAAGCAAGCTTGGGTACCTAAAACCAAAGCGTAATTTGTTTTTGCAGGCCTATTCCTCTGGTGGGTCCAAATGGGTGCTGGACAGTGGGTGCACCAATCACATGACCGGAGAAAGGAGGATGTTCGTGGAATATGAAGAGAACAAGGACCCAAACGAAGGCATCTACTTCGGAGATAATAGTCAAGGAAGGGTGCTCGGTACCGGTAAAATTGCAATATCCTCTGAACACACGCTTTCTCATGTTTTACACGTTGAATCTTTAGATTATAACCTGCTGCCCATATCTCAACTATGTGACAAAGGTTATAATTGCTTGTTCACTAACGAGGGTGTGATCGTATCTAGGAGGAGTGATGGTTCTATTGCATTCAAGGGTATGTTGAAGGGAAAGCTTTACCTGGTTGACTTCAACAAGGATAAAGCCGAACTCGACACATGCTTGATTGCAAAAACCAACATGGGTTGGCTGTGGCATAGACAGCTAGTGCATGTTGGTATGAGGAACCTTCAAAAACTCCTCAAGGGCGATCACATCCTAGGTTTGAAGAATGTTGTTTTTGAGAAAGACGGGCCTTGTAGCACGTGCCAAGCCGGGAAGCAAGTTGGAGCACATCATCCTGCAAAGAACATCATGACTATGACAAGATCGCTCGAACTACTTCACATGGACTTGTTTGGTCCAATTGCTTACATAAGCATCGGCGGTAACAAATACGATTTAGTTATCATTGATGATTTTTCTCGCTTCACTTGGGTTTTCTTTTTGCATGATAAGTCAGAAACACAAGGAACACTCAAGAAATTCTTCAAGCGAGCCCAAAACGAATTTTCATCGACAATCAAGAGTATTTGAAGCGACAATGGCACGGAGTTCAATAACACACAAGTGGAGGAGTACCTTGATGAAAAGGGCATCAAGCACGAATTTTCAGCGCCATACTCTCCACAACAAAATGGAGTTGCCGAAAGAAAGAACCGAACACTTATTGAGATGGCAAGGACAATGCTCGATGAGTACAAGACATCAGATCGATTTTGGGCGAAAGCGATTAACACCGCTTGCCACGCCGCAAATTGACTCTATCTCCATCGACTACTCAAGAAGACTTCCTATGAGCTACTTACCGGTAACAAACCAAACATTTCATATTTTCGAGTTTTTGGTTCTCCATGTTACATCCTGAACAAGAAGCCTAGGACTTCAAAGTTCGCTTCGAAGTCCGATGAAGGTTTCTTGCTTGGTTATGATTCGAACACTTACGCCTATCGTGTCTTCAACAAGGCCTCCGAACTTGTTGAAGTTGCACGTGACGTAGTGTTCGATGAGACTAATGGCTCCCAAAAGGAGCAAGTTGATTCAAGTGAATTAGGTAAAGAAGAAGCTCCATGTCAAGCATTGAAAAGAATGGCTCTAGGTGAAGTTCGACCACAAGAACCACCTTCACACGAACATGAGGAAAATGAACCACAAGAGGAGACCATCAATCAAAGGGGAGCCTCAACACAAGATCAACCACAAGAGTACGAAAATGATCAACAAGTCAATGAAGGCAACCACTTAGGGGGAGAAGCAGACAATCATGAAGACACAACTCCTCAAATGCCACATCCAAGAGTACACCAATGCGTCCAAAGGGATCACCCAATCGACAACATCATTGGTGACATCCAAAAGGGAGTAACCACTAGATCTCGCATAGCTAACTTTTGTGAGCATTATTCGTTTGTATCCTTTTTGGAACCACGCAGAATTGAGGATGCATTGAAGGATCCGGACTGGGTGGTGGTGATGCAAGAAGAATTGAACAACTTCAAGCGGAATGAAGTGTGGGAACTTGTGGCAAGACCCAATGCAAACATCGTCGGCACCAAGTGGGTCTTCCGCAACAAACAAGACGAGCACGGGGTGGTGACAAGGAACAAGGCACGACTTGTGGCCAAAGGGTACTCACAAGTCGAAGCGTCTTCCTCAATGGACCGATCAAGGAAGAGGTGTACGTGGAGCAACCACCCAGATTTGAAGACGAAGAGTTCCCCGACCACGTATATAAATTGTGTAAGGCTCTCTACGGCCTCAAACAAGCTCCTAGAGCTTGGTATGAGTGTCTTAGAAATTTCTTAATTGAGAATGGTTTTCAAATTGGCAAAGTAGATTATACATTATTTACAAAGAATTTAAATAATGATCTTTGTATTTGTCAAATTTATGTTGACGATATAATTTTTGGATCAACTAATCAATCTTTTTGTGAGGAATTTAGCAAATCATGACAGACAGGTTTGAAATGTCAATGACAGGAGAATTAAAATACTTTTTGGGATTCCAAGTGCGGCAACAAAAGGAAGGAACGTTCATAAGCCAAACCAAGTATACGCAGGACATACTTAAGAAGTTTGGCATGGACAAGGCAAAGCCCATAAAGACCCCCATGGCAACAAATGGCCACTTGGATCTCAATGAAGATGGACCTAATGTCGACCAAAAGGTATATCGCTCCATGATTGGATCTCTACTCTATGTATGTGCATCTAGGTCAGATATTATGTTAAGTGTGTGTTTGTGTGCAAGATTTCAAGCCAACCCTAAGGAATGTCACTTGACAGCCGTAAAAAGGATCTTGAGATATTTGGTTCATACACCCAACCTTGGTCTTTGGTACCCAAAAGGCTCAAAATTCAATCTCATTGGTTATTCCGATGCAGATTATGCCGGGTGCAAAGTAGATAGAAAAAGCACCTCCAGCACATGCCAATTCCTAGGGAGATCCTTAGTTTCTTGGTCGTCCAAGAAACAAAATTCCATTGCCCTATCCACAGCCGAAGCGGAGTATGTTGCAGCCGGGAGTTGTTGTGCACAACTCCTTTGGATGCGACAAACTCTAAGGGATTACGGTTACAATATGAACCGTATTCATCTCCTTTGTGACAATGAGAGTGCCATTAAAATTGCCCACAATCCAGTTGAGCACTCTAGAACTAAACACATAGACATAAGACATCATTTCTTGAGAGACCATTCCATGAAAGGAGATATAACCATCTCACATGTCAACACCCAAAAGCAATTGGCCGACATATTCACCAAGCCACTTGATGAAAAACGTTTTTGCGAACTCCGAAATGAACTAAATATCCTTGATTCTCGGAGTGTGGCTTGAAAGGTTGCATACATGTATGAATTCTTCAAAATGTTGATTGATTTGTGAAAATCATCTCTCTCAATTTTTCTCGAAAAACTATGTCAATTACTAGATCTTGGTGAATTATGATCATTGTTTGTTTGTTGTATGCTTACTGATCAAATTCATCAAGATTAATTGATTTGTTTTGCCCCCCATTCTCTATTTATGAACCTTCAAATATATATGAATGGGCTATGCAAATTTCTCCTGGTGACCAAGGACTAGTCCGTGGTTACCCGGACTAGTCCGCCCCTACAGACTAGTCCGCCGAATGCCGGTTAGGCTGGACTAGTCTGATAGACCACGAACTAGTCCGATATAGCTCTCTGGTCGAGTTCATACTAGTCCGGTCAACTCCGGACTTGTCCGATTTTTCGTGTCCATAACCCTAGCCGCCACAAAACCCTAATTCCTCTCATCCCCACTCTTCCTCACGCACTCTCTCTCTTGCGCTCGAGCTCCCAAGGCGGTTCCTTGATCCCACCATAAAAAAGGTGCGCATTTGGGCGCAAATCAAGCTCGACCTCGTGCGGATTGAAGCTAGCGGACTTGTCCGGGCTCCAACTCCCTATTCCTAAAGCTTCAATCGAATTCTTCAGTAATTTTCTCCCAAACCCTAGAAATCTTGTTTTTCTCCATTGTTGATCGAATAGCCTAGCATCTTCCACTAGATACATGCCCCTTTGATGTACTACGTGTATGCTAAACTTGTTATGCATTAGGAATCAGCCTTTGTCCACTATGTTAGGTTTTTGAGGATGAACACCGGACTAGTCCGGTCCATGCACGGACAAGTCCGGTCCCCCGGACTAGTCCGTGCCTGTGCACTGGACAAGTCCGATGTTTCTAAACTTAAAACCTAATTCTTCAATTCCTCAATGCACTTCCTTGCTATCTTTTCATACCTATGCCTTGTATCACTTATCATAATTCTTGCAAATGATTCTCAGGTCATGTCGAGCTCAAACGATGAAATCTCTGACTTTGAGGCCGAGATGGACCACGAGGTGGCACCTCGGACTTCGACGGGTCTTGGCAAGAAGCGCCAAGAAAGACCCTCCGAGCCTGCTCCTTCCCCTCCTCAGGTTTGGAGGAAAGTGCTAGCGAAGAAGCCAGCCTCCAAGGTGCCAGCCTCTAAGGCTGGTGGTGGCCCTAGCTCGGCAAGTGCCCGCCAAGCAAAGGGCAAGGGAAAAGGGATAGCGACGGGGCCAGTCGGGCCCTTGAAGCTGCATGCTCCCAGGGAAGGGGTCCGGGACCCTACTGAGGAGAAGTTCAATGGCAAGGGCAGTGACTCGGCCGCAAAATTCAGAAGCATTGACTGGTATGGCAGGCCGAAGCAAGCTGCAGATGGAAGGTTCTGGTGCAACTTCCATGCAGATTTCTACAAATCGGTGTATCTACCGATGAAGACCCCCGTGGTGCACAGTCAGTGGATTGACTGGGCACACTTTGAGAAGAAGGGCTGCTCACCGTTCACTTATGTAGTGAGAGCAATTGAAAAGCATGGACTGAGAGACCTGTTTGCTTTCAGACACAACTGGAATGATGAAGTGATTGCGCAGTTCTTTGCGACCTGTCACTTCTCTAGTGAGGATGAAGAGAGTGTCACTTGGATGACCCATGGATCCAAGTACAGCATCACTCAAGAAGATTTCACTAGCTTGCTTCACCTTGACTCCACAAGGTCTGATTGCTTAGTTATACACAACATTGGGGTCATTGCCAAGGACAGATGAAGTTTCTATATGTGCCAAACTCAAAGTTCAACCCTCCTTCCACCAAAAACATGAAGCCATTCTTTGTGGTGTTGAACAGGGTGCTAAGAAAGACCATTGCCCCTAAGGATGGGGACGCAGGGAGTGTGCAAGGATACCTCCGGACTCTGACGAGAGTCATAAGCAAGGACCGCCCATTTGATGTGGCGGAATACATTTGGAATGATATGGTAAACATCTCCTGCACTCCCAACAGATCTTGCGGATATGCTCCTTACCTTATGTTTGTGATTGAAAAAGTCACCAGCATTGAATTTGTGAAAGATGTGGAGCATCTCCCCTTGAGGCCTCAAATGCCTCAAAAGCCGAGTGTGCAGGCTGCTCCTTCGACGGCCTCCAGTCCCAAGGCACCGGCAAGATCAAGTGAAGGTGTCAGGGCTGTCCCTGCTTCTAGGGAAGCCCCTCAGAGAGGATCAGCTAGTGGAATCCTCAAGTATATGTCTGCTATATTCACCTCCTGCAAGAAGGCCGAAGTGAAGGCCCACAAGCTCAATCAGAAGAGAAGGGAGGACATGAAGTACATAAAGGCCAATGTGAAGCAAATTTGCCAAAAGCTGGAGATTGATCCCGTTGGATCTCCAGTGATCTCTGAGGACTCTGATCCAGACTACATTGAGATCGCACCCTTGAACCCCTATGAGCTTGCCTACTTTGGCATTGGGGGCTCGAGTGGATCCGTCCCTCCTCCTTCTCCTCCTCGTCAAGCTGATGATGAAGAAGACTAAGACGACGACGAGAGGACCGACAGTGAAGAGTGAAGACCCTAGGACCCTCCTCTCATCTTTTTGGTGTCTTGATGCCAAAGAGGGAGAGATTGAGGGGGAGTCTTAGCTTTAGCTGTAGAATGCGAGGAGAGAGCTCTTTTTATCTATCTTTGTGATTGTAATGTTTTAACTGTGTTTCTAAGATTAACTTTGGTTCTGTGAATGCAA
Organism: Tuctoria greenei; assembly: GCA_036927565.1. NCBI lineage: Eukaryota > Viridiplantae > Streptophyta > Magnoliopsida > Poales > Poaceae > Tuctoria > Tuctoria greenei. The sequence continues at coordinate 159,409,705 of JAYESD010000006.1, forward strand.
TGCTTACTTAATTTGAGAAGTACTGGTTAAAATCTGTAATCATTGCTCCTGGAATGACATGTGTGCTTTATTTTGGTTGATTAATGCAAATTATGTCATTCTCGATGTCTTAATGTACTTAGTTATGCATCCCACAATAAAGAATGCACATATGGATAATTCTCTCACTGTTTGATGTATTTTGATTCATATGTGCATACTTTATGAAAATCTCAATTTTTGTCATATTTTGTGAAATCTCAATTGGTTGTCATCAATCACCAAAAAGGGGGAGATTGAAAGTGCATCTAGGACTCCCTTGTGGGTTTTGGATGATTTATGACAAGCAATTGGGATCCTAACCTCTTTATTGAGATGAATGCAGGCCTATAATGAAAAAATGAGCAAAATACCAAAAAGAAGGGATGAGGAGGAGCAAAGCGGAAATGAGCTCAAAGAAAAAGAATAGCAGATTATTGTGTATGGAGTGTGTTAAGGAAACACACCCCAAGAGCTCAATGATAATTAAACACACATGTTGCATAGAGTTTCACAGGACCGGACTAGTCCGTTCGTCACCGGACTAGTCCGATAAACCTTTCTGCACCAGATCAGACAAGTCCGATATATGTCGGACTAGTCCGATATCCTTCTGACTAGAATCGGACTAGTCCCCCCCCAGTGCGGACTAGTCCTCAAAACACTACACAAGTAACACAACATCGGACAAGTCCGTTATCAACCGGACTAGTCCGATATCGTTTCTGATCCACTTCGGACAAGTCTGATGTTCACACGGACTAGTCCGAAAAACCCCACCGATCCAAGTCGGACAAGTCCTCCGAGTGCGGACTTGTCATCCAACACACTTAGGGTTTCACATGTCCGGACAAGTCCGATGGACATCGGACTAGTCCGAAGATTTCCAGTAGCGAAATCGGACAAGTCCGCTCTCAGCCGGACTAGTCCGATATTTTGGGACTCTTAGGGTTTGCAACACACAGCACACCGGACTAGTCCGGTGATCACCACGGACTAGTCCGAACTTTCTGAACCCTAACGGTCACTTTTAGAAACCACATATAAATAGAGGTGCACGGCCCACTTTTACACACTCTCGAACCCTAGCGCCGTCACACCTCTCAAGAGACTCAAAAGCAACCTCTCTCCACGAAATTAAGTGCAAAATCGTCCAATCCTTTGAGGATTCAATCTAGATCATTGGAGAGACAATTGATATACTACATTGAGCTCTTGGTTTGATTCTCTAACACACTCCTGCATTTTAATTTTAACTTTTGAGTGTGTTTTCGGTGGTATTGTGTTTTGTAATCTAAGGGAGCTCTCAAAGTGTGAGATCGCCCCTTGAATTTGGTTATTCACCCCTTTGTGATCAGTGGAAGAGGATTGGCCTTCGTGGCGATCCAACGAGGGTAGGGTTGGAGAAGACCCGGTCCTTTTGTGGACTCCTCAACGTGGATGTAGGTGGCCTTTTGTGGTAGCCGAACCACGGGATAAACACTTGTGTCTTGTTTCATTGTTCATCATTCAAGTTAATCAATTTAATCTAGGGTTTCACACACATTGTTCATCTTACGTTAAATTGTTAAACATAAGACTTAAGTGTGACATAATTCAGTATATAGCTATTAAACTGTTGTTTGATTCTATAGTTCCGATGTACACATAAAATAATCAAACCAATCAATTAAGTTTAATAAGCTTAGTCCGTGAACACCGGACAGGTCTGCACTTTACCGGACTAGTCCGATATCTCTGTTATTAAACCGGTTGTTGAGTGCTGCAGGATTCGACAAATATTCAAAAAGGCCTATTCACCCCCCCTCTAGGCCTACATTCAAAAATGAAGCGAAATGGCGAGAACATGTACTTACACCCTTTGACAGACTTCCGATGATTTGGTCCATCGGATGCGCCTTGGAGATGCGTCCATGCCTCATAAGTGGTTGTGAAGCACTTGGCGATGGTGATGTGTGTTGCTCCTCTTGTGGTTGGACTTGATCATGGACTTCTTCTTCTTCTTGATGATGTGTGGCTTGTGAGTCTTGAGTTGGCAATGGATCATCCTTCTCTTCTTCGTCAACTTGAGGCGCCATGGAGGTGTTGATGTTGGAACTTGAAGCTCCCCCTTGATCATGGCTCTCCTCAATTTTAGGCTTGATGTCTCCAATGGTCATGTTCTTCATGGCTTCTCGTAGAGGCTCATCATCTATTTCATCATGACCAAAACTATCCTCTTGGGAGCCATTAGATTCATCAAACTCAACATCACAACTTTCCTCAACTAAACCGGAGGTTTGGTTGAATACTCGATATACTTTTGAGTTTGATGCATAACCAAGAAATATACCAACATCACATCTTCTTTCAAACTTACCGAGCCTTTTCTTGCGGTAGATGTAGCACTTGCACCCAAAGACTCAAAAGTAGGAGATGTTGGGCTTTCTCCCAATGAGAAGCTCGTACGGGGTCTTTTGAAGTAGTCGATGTAGATAGACCCTATTTGCGGCATGGCACGCTGTATTGAGTGCTTCAGCCCAAAATTTCTCCGACGTGTCGTAGTCATCAAGCATTGCTCACGCAAGAGTGATGAGTGTCTTGTTTTTCCTTTCAACAACACCATTTTGTTGAGGAGTGTATGTGGCCGAAAACTCATGCTTCACACCTTCACGGTCACACCACTCCCCAATGTTGTAGTTCTTGAATTCGGTGCCGTTGTCACTCCGGACCTTGATGATGGGAAGTTGAAATTCCCTTTGAGCGCGGTTGGTGAAGGTCTTGAATACTTCCGGAGTTTCACTCTTGTCACCTAGAAATAAAGTCCAAGCATAGCGAGAGTAGTCATCAACTATAACGAGACAATAGAGGTTACCGCCAAGGCTTTGGTATGTGGATGGTCCGAAGAGGTCCATGTGGAGTAGCTCAAGTGGCTTGGAGGTTGACACCATTGTCTTCATTGGGTGGTGTGAAACAACTTGCTTCCTGGCTTGACAAGCGCTACAAAGCTTGTTCTTCTCAAATGTGACATCCTTCACGCCGGTCACCATCCCAAGCTTGAACGACTTCTTGAGTTTGCTCATCCCTATGTGCGCTATGCGTCAGTGCCATAGCCAACCCAAGCTTGTCTTAGTGGAGAGACAAGTGGTCAAGCTAGCATTCTTGTTGGAGAAGTCTACTAGGTAGAGGTGTCCATGCCGAAATCCTTTGAAGACTATGTCTTGGCTTGTTTCACTACTCACAACAACATCATTTTTGCTAAATGTGCATGTTAGTCCAAGATCACATAGTTGTGCAATAGAAAGTAAATTAAAACTAAGTGACTTAACGTACAAAACATTAGAAATAGATAAGTCATTTGAAATAGCAATTTTACCTAACCCAATTATCTTTCCCTTAGAGTTATCACCAAAGGTGACTTGTTCATGATTGCCGGGGTTTTCTATGATGGTGAACATACCATCATTGCCGGTCATATGTAGGGTGCACCCGCTATCAAGTACCCAATGCTTTCCTCCGGCTTTGTAGTTCACCTACACACATGAATTCAATTTTTAACTTTAGGCACCCAAGCCAACTTAGGTCCTTGTATGTGTGATACAAGTGTCTTTGGGACCCAAAGTTGCTTGGGGAGCTTCCCCTTCATGCCCTTCATGTCTTTGCCGGTGAACCTAGCCTTCACCTTGTCATCTACTTTACTTAAGAGATAATAACGATCATTGAAAGTAGATTTGTAATTAATAGGCAACTTTGGAGAAGGTCGGTTAGGAAGAGGACACTCCCTTGTGTGGTGACCGGTGACCTCACAATGTTAGCAATAAGAACCAACTTCCTTGATGAAGCTTGTTCTAAGCTCCAGTGAGGGCACCTTTCCTTTGTTGGGCTCCGGTAAGGATCCAAGTCCTCTCTTGTTGAAAGCCTTCGCTTGTTGGAAGAGGATTTCCTTGTGTTTGACTTCCCCTTTTGAAAGTCTAGCCACACTAGTGCGGAGACTCTCAATTTCTTCCAACAAGTCCTTCTCCCTAGCATTTGCTTTCAAAGGCAAAGACTTGTTCAAGGCATTAGTGATATTAGAAGTAATGGATATCCTATCATTAAGAGTTGGTCTCTTTATATTTTTCAACTCTTGATCAAGCACATCATAAGCAAGGTTAAGTGTTTGATGTTCTTGTATTAACTTGTTGTGCTCTCCCAAGAGTGTTTGGTGTGCTAAGTTAAGCTCATGATTATATAACTTGATTTTAGCCTTTTCTTCCTCAATTTGCTTGACATGGGATTTGAGCGTGTCATGCTCTTTGAGTATGCTTTCATACTTGTCAAGCAAATCGAGGTTAGCACTCTCAAGTCTAGCACGAGTTTCTTCAAGAGCTTTAACTTTACTCTTTTCCCTCTTAATGATAGCATGATATTCATTTATTAAAGAAGTTAAATCATCGAGGGAAAGCTCATCATCGCTAGAGTCGTCACATACCTTGGTGTTACCTTTCGCCATGAGGCACATAGGCGGTGGATGAAGAGGTGAGTCATCATTGTTGGCAATGGCGAGGCCGGCCAAACTTTCTTCTTCCACTTCACTCTCTTCATCACTTGTTTCTTCGTCGGTGACCCATTCATTTGCCTCACACATGAACACCTTTTGTGGGCCATTTCTCTTCTTTGGGAAGAGTCTTGCCTTCTTTCCCTTGTCATGTTTCCTCTTCCCAAAGGATCTTGGTTTGGGTTTGGCCTCTTCTTCATCATCATCACTTTCTTCAAGCTTGCGATGCTTGCTCTTGTGGTTCTGTCTTCTTTTGTCCGGTTTTGGACAATCATAGGAGATGTGGCCTTGATCACCACAATTGTAGCAAGTCTTGTGATCATCTCTTCTTGGTAGAAACGCTTTCTTCTTGGGATCAAATGTGTATCCTTTCTTAGTAATCTTGGAGTTCAAGCGTGAGAACTTTCTCATCATCAATGCAAGCTCATCATCATCATCTTCACTTGATGCTTGCTCTTCTTCACTTGAGCTAGGCTCAACCACCTTCTTCTTCTTGAGGCTTGTTTTCTTGGTGGAGGCCTTTAGAGCAATTATTTTTGAAGATGATTGCTCCATCATTCCAAGTACACTCATCTCATGAGCGTGAATTTATCCAATCAGCTCCGAAACTTCAATGTGGTCAAGAGACTCCTTTTGAAGCATGGAGTTGATGATGTTGTACTTTGGCTTGGGAAGGAGCATGAGGATCTTGCGGTTGATGAGTCCCTTGCCAAGAGAAGCAATGTCAAGAGCATTAATTTCTTCAATAAGTACATTCAAGCGAGAGAACATCTCATTGACATTTTCGTGAGGTAGCATCTTAAATTCATCATATTTTGCTTTAAGCATGTGATATTTAAGTTCCTTGACTCGAGAAGAACCCTCATGAATCTCTATTAAGCAAGCCCAAATTTCACAAGCTTTTTCTTTGCTAGCAATCCTAGCAAACACATCTTGACTAATACATTCATAGATTGCATTCCTAGCTTTAGTATCCAATTTAATTTGATCACCAACATAGTTGTGTTCTCCAAACCCCGCGTGGGTCGCTTCCCATACTTCAGGAGCAATAGCCTCTAGATAAGCGCACATGCGTGCTTTCCAATAGGCAAAGTTCTTGCCCTCGAAGATAGGAACCGAACCCCTAACCTTGGCCATTTTAGCTCTCTAGCGGTGAAGCTAGAATGATCCTATGAGCAACCTTGCTCTGATACCAATTGTAAGGATCGAATGCCCAAGAGGGGGGGTGAATTGGGCTTCTTTTCAAAAATCTAAGCAATAAAACTTAATTCCTAAAAGCCCAATTCCCTACGCAAACGATCTATGCATTAAAGTAAATAGCAACTTCACGGTATATAAAATGCATAAATGTAAGGGAGAGGAAGAGGATGCAAACTCCCGAGGAGACACGAGGATTTATCCCGTGGTTCGGCAAGATCGTCAAGATCTTCCTACATCCACGTTGTGGCACCCACCAAAGGGTATAGCCACACCCAAGTCACCGAGACTAGGGATCTTCACTATTCTTCTCCGTTTGCCAACCTTGGCAAGGTGGAGCTCAAGCCTTGTACAACTTCAATCCTCCGGGCTTCCACAATCCTCTTGGCAAGCTCCGGAAGTCTCTCTCAGTTACAAACACCAAGGGACACTCCCTTAATGCTCTCACTACCCTAGAGATTCCACTCACCAAGAATGGAGGCACACAAGCTCTCTCTCTAGCTAGTTCTAGCCTATCTCTTGGTGTGTAAGTGATCTAAATGATGTAGAAGTGATGGCTCTTTGTCTTGAATGCTTGTGGATGTGTATATTATGTCTGGTGATCAAGACTTGTCGATTTGACAGGTTGAAGGGGTATAAATAGCCAGCCTCCACGAAATATCCGTTGGAAAAGTAGGTTGGCAGAACTTTTTTGCGAACACCGGATGATCCGATGTCTCCTCTTCAGTTATCATCGGTCAAGTTCACTTTAGCTGACGTCACTGTGTCAGATATGACCGTTGTTAGACCGATGTTACACTTGTCTTCTCATCGGATGATCCAGTGGCTCTTCCTCCAGGATTGGCTCAAACTTGATGCTTACTGGAGTGATTGACCGATGTGTATATTGCTGTACATCGGATGATCCGGTGCTACACTTGGTCCAAGGATATTGCATATTGTACTGATGGACCGATGTAGCTAAGCCCTTAACATCGGATGATCCGGTGAGTGCTTTGTTCTGAGGTCTTCTTCTTCTGCTAAACCAACTCGACCGACGTGTTGTTCTCTGGAAACATCGGTTGATCCGGTGAGTTGATTTTGTTTGCTTCGAGTTGTTTCTAAGTGATTCTTTTGAACTTTGCTCGATTGACCTCTTAGACATTTGTTGGAAATGTACTTCTGATGATTGTCAAGCATTAAGTGTCATCAATTGTGGTTGAATGACTTTGACATAAGAGCTTTTACTTCTTATCTTCATATCATTGATTTGATCTCATAAAGTGATTGTATATGGGTCTCCAATGATCAGTAGTTGATATTGTTGTTCATATAAATTTCATTTGATTGAGTGATATGGGAGACCTTGCATCCACAAATTTATTAGTAAAATCCAATGGTTGTCATTAATCACCGAAACCATACCTCATGGGGGCCTAGATGCTTTCACCGTTTGAATTTGAAGTTTGGCGGATAGTGTGACGATTGCCCTGCAGTGCGACAGTTGTCAGGGACGTCAGTGGTCCCCTAGGCCGGACTAGTCCGGGCTGTAGGCCAGACTAGTCCGCCCTTCTGCTGAAGTCAGCAGTATGGGCTTGGAACCTCTATAAATAGAGGACCCCTGGGTTCATTTGAACCAACCTTTGAGCAAGTTGAAACCCTAGCGCCGCCACAGCAACCTTGAGCCTCCCAAAGCCTCCTTCTTTCCTACATTCCCTCTAAAACTAATTCTTGTGTGGATTAGGGTTTGGTGAGGTGAAGAAGAGGAAGAACACCGCTCTTTGGCTCTTGGTTTGATCTCTTGCACTTTGTGAATCTTTGTGATATGTAGCTTGAGTCAATCTTTGCGATTCGTGATTGTATTTGTGGTGGGAGCCTCAGATTGTGAGAAGCCCCAACGAATCTTGTATTCATTCTTTGTGATAGTGGAGAACCAAGTTAGGCCCGTGCGGCAAACTTGGTGAGGGAAGGGTTGTTGAACCCGGTCCTTTGTGGACTCCTCAACGGGGACGTAGATTCCTTGTGTGGGATCGAACCTCGGGATAAAATCCTAGTGTCACTTGTGTTCTTAGCTTTCATTCATCACATATTGCTTCTAGGGTTAGCTTTACCGGTTTTGCTCATCACCTTTGTTTTATTGTGATCCTTAGCTTCATACTTGACATATAACTTGTTAAGGCTCACTAAGTTATTCTAACAAACTTTGCATCACAAGAATTGGACTAAAACCTGTTAGAAACCCTTTTTAGGCTTTTCCCTGTAGGTGGACTGGACTAGTCAGCCCCTGGACCGGACTAGTCTGTCCCCTGTGTATTAATCTTGTTTTATTAAGTCATTTTAGGTCGATTAGCCTATTCACCCCCCCTCTAGGCAACTTTCAGAGATCGTGCGCCGGCAGAACAGGGCGACGTGATTGTTCCCGGTTGATGTCACCCTGTTCTGTCGACGCACGATCTTCTGCAACCTCCCCATGCGCCAAGGACAAGGAATGTTCAATGATGGGCGCTGGTTTAGCAGCCAACCTAGAGCCAGACGCAGATCCCAATGCACAAGGAGAGTGGGTGCACATACTCCTGCGTGCGCGCACGCCAGCTGAGGAGTAAGAGCCGACACCATCAATCGTGCGTGCACCAATGCCAGCCGAGTCTGGTGCGCAGTCCAGCCCTGTAGAGTCCGTTATGGGAGGTTGCTTTGCGCGTATTTGCTTTGGAGTCGAATCAGTTCCGTTGTTGGCACCGACACCGGGATTTTCTACACCTTCTTCAGCCTCCTGCATAAAATCATCACCAACACTCGGATTATGATTAGAAAAACCGGACAAAACACCTTGATTGTGAAAATCGGTCTGAGGTGCATCTTCTATTAAGTACCCTGCTGATGGTCACAATGTTGGATAAAGGAGCAAGATTTCAGACCGTAATCGTTCACTTGCATTGGGATGAAGATTTTGGAACGGAAACACAGTTTCATCAAAAACCACATCATGAGATATATAGACTCGGCCACTAGGTGGCTCTAGACATTTGTATCCCTTGTGCATTGGTCTATACCCAAGGAACACACATCTTTTTTATCTAAAGGATAGCTTGTGTTCGTTGTAGGGCGAAGGTTAGGCCAACAGGCACAACCAAAAGTTTTCAGGTGACTGTACTCGGGTTTTTGATGAAACAGTCTTTCTAGTGGCGCTTGGTCTTGTATTACTTTAGAGGAGAGCCGATTTATGAGGAATGTGGCTGTCACAAAAGCCTCATCCCAGAATTTCAATGGCATGGATGCATGTGCCAACAGGTCAATCCCATATCAATAATGTGACGATGCTTGCGTTCCACAATTCCGTTTTGTTGATGGGTGTGTGGACAGGAGACACGGTGTAAGATTCCAATCCGCAAAAAAAGTAATCAAGTTTCTGATATTCTTCTCCCCAGTTAGTTTGCATGCTAATGATTTTCTTGTTGAAAAATCTTTTTACCATGGCCCGGAATATATCAAACTTTCGGAATACTTATGTCTTATTTTTAGGAGATATATCCAAGTAAACTTGTTGAAATCATCAATAAAACTTACATAATAATTATGTCTCCCGACAGATGTAGGAGTAGGTCCCCATACATCATAAAATATGAGATCTAATGGAGATTTTGACACATTACTAGATTTGGCAAAAGGCAGCTGATGACTCTTACCCTGTTGACAAGCATCACAAACTTGTCTCTTATTCAACTCTAAAGAATGTGGGGGATTATTCTTACTCACTACTTTGCTAACCACTACCATAGAAGGATGACCAAGTCTTTCATGCCACTTTTCAATAGATGGTTTCGTGGTCATGAAAGCACACATAGAAGACGACTTTTCTGGTGACAGCCAAGGGTATAGTCCCCTCTCACATCTGCCCCGGAGTAAACTTTTCTTCGTAGTTTGATCCTTCACAAAAAAAAACAATGAGGGTGATATTCAAGAAAAGCCAAATTATCAGAAGTAAGTTTGTGCACATATAGTAGATTTCTTTGGGCAGTGGGGACATGAAGAACATTGCGAAGGAAAAGTTGTCTTGCAGGGGTATTCAAAGTAGAATTACCAACAGAGCTGATTTTCATGCCTGATCCATTTGCAGCATGGACGTTGTCTTGACCATTATAATTGTCTCTTGTTGTCAGCTTCTCTAACTCTCCTGTTATATTGTCTGTAGCTCCCGTATTAGTGCACCAGTTTGTGTCCACACCATATCCCATTATTGTATTATTTGCTGTCTTTTCTTCAACCTTGAAATCACGATTAAATCTTTTGTAGCATCTTGTAGCTGTGTGTCCAACTTTCTCACAGATTTGGCACGTGGGTCTTGGACCTCCACCTCCATGGCATGTGCCTCTGCCTCTTCCTGAGTTGCCACGGCCTCCCTGTCCCCCTCTGCCTCGAGAGCCGGAACCCCCCGAGGCCGAGTTGGCACTGCAGTGGTACTGATTTGATGTTGATTGTCTTTCAAGCCTTGCTTCTGTTGCCAACAGCTGCGCAAATAAATCAGATAAAGAAATTGGATCTGCTCATGTGCTTACATTTTCCACGAGGGAATTGTAATTTGCATCAAGTCCAGTGAGGATGTACGAGATGACATCGTCATCTTCAAGCTTCTTTCCTGCCGCAGCCATCTCATCCATGTATTCTTTCATCTTGGTGAAGTACGCGGCGATGGACAAGCTGCCTTTCTTAGTACTAGACAACTTGGCGCGCAAATGCATAATTCTTGCTCTCAATTGCGAGGCAAATCTTTCGTGGATTGCTTTCCACACTTGAGCAGCGGATGAACACATGGCGACTTGACCCGAGATCTCTTTAGAAAGAGTGGAATTAAAGTAGCTCAATAGTTGCTGGTCGTGGACGACCCAAGCTGCATGCTCGGGGTTGGGCACCTTCACTGGTCCCTTGCCGGTCTTCTCTTCAATCACGAACTCATTTGGTTCTGTGTGAGTTCCATCAATGAACCTGTACAGTTGTGTCCCACAAGTAGCTGGTAGGACTTGAGTGCGTCACATGAGAAAATTCCCGCGCGTCAATTTCTCCACGTGGTGCGAGAGGGTGTTAAACCCTGCCGGAGATGAGGAAGAAGCTGTCGAGATCAACATGACTGTAGACACCATGGAGCTGTTCTCATTGGAGACTCAACCGGCTCTTATTAACATGTTAAATTGTATGCGCGAAGTGGGAGAAAACCAGTCCTTCAAACTAGAGTTCTCTGGTGTTACGTCTTGATTCTTATATAAGTGTATAAAAGATCTGCGGCATTAGTAGGTTGAATCGAGTCTTTCCCTAATACAATGATCTATATCTCTAATACAAGAATTTCTATCTCGTTCTATCTTCTAATGCCGCATATTCAAGATTACAATGAGATCAAATCTTAACTTCCTATCTACAGCCACCCTTGATATCAAAACCAAATCTTCTCCTTCCAACAGATATTTCATGTGACCGCAGCCTTATCTTCCAACACTTTGAAAGTTGTAGCATCTGAATGTTGAGGAAAATTACAGTGCAATAGTGCTACTAACAAACAAGCCTTAAGAACCAGTACCAACAGGAGGCTTAGTTATGCCTATGAACTGAAGATTGGAGTTATTTCTCTTTTCTGAAACATTGATCATCCTGGAGTCTTGGTGTGAAATTTTACGACTAAGGCTTCCACACTCGTGTACTCTATACTTTATTCTAAAGTCTAATCGTACTTTATATCCTATATAACTTTATTTATATACACTCTACGTATCTTTCAATAACTTTTCCAATAGCCTTTCCAGTATGATTTGCAGCGTACCATCACAGACAGTTTAAGAAATTGGAATATACAGACCCTGCAATAGAACATACTTTGCAAAATTGATGTCAATTCTGATTAAGACCTGTTCATGCAAACAAACGCCTGGCAGAGGTAGTGTGGCCGAAAATGTTGTTGCTGTGGATGCGGCCCGGTATGCGCGGACAAGAAGGACATAGACGGGACCCCGATCTCGTCTTCGGAGGTCGTTAAGGTTGATAATCTCCTTCAGGTTTGGAGGAACGAATGAGAAAAAATATTAGAGGGGGACGATCCTTGCAGGGATATTTCATACAGGCTCCGTTTGGTACGGTTCCAGTTTCACACAGTATCAGAATCATTTAAGTTCCAATCCAGAATCAGTTTCAGACTACGAAACTGAACCACTTTAGAAAATGTTTGGCTAACATTGTGTTTCATTTTAGTAGAGAGGAGAGAAAGATATCATTGACACATTTACCCTGACTACTTTGTGATATATTTTATGACACTGAGAATTTTTTTGTCTTTGATCATAACGTTGACCTCTAGTAAGAACGTTGTCACACATAAATTAGTTGTTATTATGCTTATGTACGTTTATATTTTGATTGTAGTATCAAGTTGACAAATGGCAACCTAACATATAGAAAAGAAGCACTTGACCCTTGCTCTAGTCAGCACTCTAATTTCTCTAGCATTGTCTTCCACATATGTCACTTATGACTAATGACCACGTTTCAGACCATCTGTCTTCGATGTCTAGAAGCGCTCGTATTTTACGAGCAGAAACGGCCACAACGAATCAAAAAGGCACGCAGCCTCTTCACCTGGCACTGCATGCACCTCGCCACGTAGCCTCCATGGCCATCCCCTGCAGCCTACGACGTGTCATGTCACCACAATACTCGCCGCCTCCACGTTCTACCATCTCACCTCCACCGATCGATCGGTGTCGGTGAAGGGAGCAAGCGAGCTAGCTCAGGCACGTACAAGGCAGCAGCAGCCATGGTGAAGCTGGCGACGGCGCGCGAATGCCGCGCGTACAGCCTCGGCGGCGGTGGCACGTCAGCGCGCAACCGGTGGGAGTATATCAACGCTGGGGAACGGGAAGGCGTCGACGAACAGCGCCCGGTGTCCACCGCGGCAGCAGGGCACGTCGCGTAATCCGGAGCTCACGCACCCCACCCCGCCCAGCGACGCGCGGTCCAGCCTGCGGAGCACGAGCGCGAGCACGTCCGTTGGAAGGTCCTCGACAGCCGTAGCACCCGCGTCGCCGCCGCCACCGCTCGCTGGTGAACGACCGTCACCAAGACACGAGCCGGCCATTTCCGAAGCTCACGAAGACTTGACTGCGGCCTCACCTAGGCGAGTTGGCGGCGGCAGCAGGGAGCACACTTCGCGGCGGGAGCTGAGCGGCGAGTTGGCGGCGGCCACGGTGACCACTTCGCGGCGGGCTCTAGTCATTGACTTGGCTGCGGTCGCGGCGTCGCCGAGGTGCGTTGGACCCGTTCAGCGAGCTCGCCATCGCTCTCTCTCTAGTCTCTACCTTCGTTGCAGATTCAGACGACGATCTAATTGGGAGACGACTTTGGCGGAGATGTGGCTCAGCGGCGGCCTGGGCGAGGCGACTAGACGACGCTGCGGTGAGGCAACTTGGCGGCAGCCGCAGGGAGTCGACTTGGCCGTAGCCTCGGGGCGGCTTGTTGGCAGCGGCCGCGGCAAGGACTCGGCGGTGGCCTCGGGGAGGCGAGATGTTGGCCACGCCCCGTCGGGGAAGGAGTAGTGGCAGATGGACGTTTTTTCTCACAAAGTTGGAGCTGACATACAATTCATCCGAGCGTTTCGGGATGCGGAACACGGCCGTTTCAGCTGCGTAGTTCTTTTTCCGGAAGCGCTCCCGGATGATTCTCAGTGAATCGTTTCACTCTTTTACACGTTTGGCACCGCTCCGTGAGTTTCAGCAGTGAAACGGTACCGTTTCAGTCATAGGCTCTCAGACGAGGGATTTCGTCAAGGGTTTTAATACGGTTTCAGATTCACACAGAATCGGAAACAGTTCCATTTTAGGTCATGTTTGGTACAGCTCCAGATTCACACAAAATCAGAAACGTTTCAGTTCCAATGCAGAAACGGTTTCAGACTCTGGAATAGAATCACTTTAGAAACTGTTTGGTTAGCATATCTATTTCAGTTTCAAGAGAGAGGAGATAAATGCTGAATTGACCCATTTAACTCTGGCTGGTTTGTGGTTATTCTCCATTTATGTTTGTGATTATGTAATGACATTGATAATACAAAAAAGGTAGCCTCCGGTCGTAATATTGACCCCTATTGAGAACGTTGTAACATATCATGACTGATATTTAGGCTCCGTTTGGTACGGTTCCAGATTCACACAGAATCGGAAACAGTTCCATTTCAACTCAGAAACGGTTTCAAACTATGAAACAGAATCACTTTAGAAACCGTTTGGCTAATATTTATATTTCAGTTTCAATAGAGAGGAGAGAAAAACTAATTTGACTCATTTACCCATAGTTGTTTTTTGGTTGTTCTTTATTTTTGTCTGGTTTTTATATGGCATGTACTCTGATGTTGACAAGTAAACATTAAAAAAAATACATGTTGGATGTTCCCATGATCAGTACGTGTGTACTCACCAGTACAAAACATGGAGAAGTACAAAATCTCACTAGTAAAATTGTCATCACTTCCTTCTGGCCATAAACAAAATTTGATGATCAATAGTACTTGTCAGACAAATGCAGGTTGACCGTAAAATATTGATATTGATAACACAAATTTCAAAATCTGGATTTTATTAAAAAGAATCAAATATGAATTGACCTAAATACAGGTGGTGGCAAAATTTCGTAATTTTTCTAGAACTTGGACACGACTTACAATTGATTGAAGTGTTCCAAGGTGTGAAACACCTTTTCAGGTGTTTCACCTCCTTAGTTCAAAAAAGTGAATCGTTTCAAGGTGTTTCTACCTTTGAAACGTTTCTGCTTTTTACCGTTTGGAGCAATTTTAAGTGATTTTACCTAGAATCAAAAACGTTTCTATCATCCAAACGGGGCCTTAATCCAGAAACGGTTTCAGACTATGAAACAGAATCACTTTAGAAACCGTTTGGCTAACATTCATGTTTCAGTTTCAATAGAGAGGAGAGAAAAAATAATTTGACTCATTTACCCATGGTTGTTTTCTGGTTGTTCTTTATTTATGTCTGGTTTTTATGTGGCATGTACTCTGATATTAACAAGTAAACATTAAAAACAAAAACATGTTGGATGTTCTCATGATCAGTACGTGTGTACTTACCGGTACAAAACATGCACAAGTACAAAAGTTCACTAGTAAAACCGTCATCACTTCCTTCTAGCTATAAACAAAATTTGACGATCACTAGTACTTGTCAGGCAAATACAGGTTGGCCATAATAAATATTGATATTGATAACACAAATTTCAAAATCGAGTTTTATTAAAAAGAATCAAATATGAATTGACCTAAATGCAGGTGGTGGCAAAATTTCGTAATTTTTCTAGAACTTAGACACGACTTACAATTGATTGAAGTGTTCTAAGGTGTGAAACATCTTTTCAGGTGTTTCACCTCCTTAGTTCAAAAAAGCGAATCGTTTCAAAGTGTTTCTACTCCTGAAACGTTTCTCTTTTTTACCGTTTAGAACAGTTTTAAGTGATTCTACCTAGAATCAGAAACGTTTCTACCATCCAAACAGGGCCTATATCTGTTTTAAGTGGAATTGAAGGAGAACGGGGATCATATCATGGCAGTTCGTTTACACCATTGCACTATAAATGTTAAGTTCGCCCCCCCCCCCCCCCTGTTTGTTTCTGCAAACAGCACTACGAGTTTTTTCTATTTTTTTTAAACAACATATTTGTTAGTTTTACAAATTATTTTAGCAAACGTGAAAGCTATCATCTCTTTTGCAAGAGATGTAATCCTAAATGCAAGTTTAACGGCTTTTCCCTTGCAAAACGTGCAGCTAAGTTTGGATTCAGAGTCGGTAGATTCACAACCGTGTTACCGTCTATAGATTAAGAGAGAACGCAGTACAGTTTAAAGTTCGCCATCGATACAGAAATACTGTCACTACAAGTACAAGCTCAGGCATTGAACACCCCTCGGTCACAGTTGGCCTGATTTATATGGTATAGCACTAGCAACAGTAGACTAGTCGGAGGCCACCTGAAATCTGCAAAAAAAAATGTGACGAGAATTACAACAAACAGTTACACGAAGTCAATATGCCAGCTGACCGTTCGAACCAGTTAAGGAAGCTATATTAGAAACATTCGGCGCACACTAAAATTCTTGGATAGCCCTGTACGATAGAGTCGTTCAACAAAACTGCCAAAGCGCTGAACCATTCCATGTACACATAGCCTGATTAACTGCAGCAACACGTGTCATCACCTGTCAGCTTCGGTTCTGCCGCACCTGGGGGACCATGTTACCAGCCTTATGATTGATAACAGAGTTGACTAGATGATGCTCCACATCAGATTTGTTGAAGATTGCACAAAATTGCCTATATTTCCAAGACTGACCACAACCAGTTGCTCACTCTTCCTCCATCCTGTCCTGCTCAGTATTTTCTTCATCCATCTTATCCTTCGATAGAGCATTATCTTCTTCCAGCTTGTCCTTTGCGTCAGTATGTTCCTCCCCCTCCTTATCCCCTGTAGCCACATCACCATCGGCATTCCCTTGACTTGTCATGTTTCCTTCCCTCATAATGTCATCCTTTGCCTTGACGGTGTCTTCCTCCATCTTATTGCTGACCATTGTGTCGCTTGCATCACCATTTTCATCCACTACCATGTGCTCGTTTGCCTTATTCAGAGCAGCACCAGCGGCACCATTTTCAGAAGGGATCGCATCAGCATGGTTTTCTGACACTGCTGAAGGTGGCTCATTTGCCTGAGGTGCATAATATTGCATGGATTGCATCTGTTATACAGAGATGGTAATTATGGCTCAGTTTTCAGATAGGAAAAGGTAATAGATTTAAGCTTTAATTTCACGGCGATGAAGTAATGAGACAAGATACCTGACGAAGATGTTCGAGTCGGAAATTCACTAGATGTCCAATGTCTTCAATACCAGTAACATAATGGATGTTTCCAGTTTCCCCAAGAGGCCGCTCTGTAAATGGAGTACACTCCTCAAGATTCAAAGCAAGCTTATCAGGCCTTTGGAGGAGAATCTGGAATGTTGGTTGCAATTCGTAACACTGTTCAAACAGTGAACGACGGCAGAAAACATACAAGCCTAGGCGAGCACGAGACATAGCCACAATAAGTCTTCTGACATCACGAAGATGACCCACGAAGCGGGTGCGAACAAGAGAGAGTAAAATGAAGTCATTTTGCTGACCCTGGAACTTGTCCACGGTAGTAACCTAGAATTGAATACCAATGGATGTCAGTATAGAAAAATCAAGAGTAATATAACTGTTAGCTTATAAATGTAGCTCAAACACCATATTCATTATTAAATTACCTTGTTAGGTGGCTCGATATTCCACGGCTTGCATCTTCTATTGATAACATCACGGATAAGAAGCTTCTGACCATTGTAAGTGGTTAATATTGAAATCTTATTGGCAGGGTAGCCAATAAGACGCATGTATATATACACACTAACAATATACTCAGCTTCCCCTTCATTCTGGTAGAACCAAGGAGAAGGGGCAGATTCACCTCTGCCACGATAATCAGGAACATCAACAAGCTGATACTCAAAAGAGAACCCAGCGTTTGCTTTATGAAAGATTGCTTGCTCACGGACATATGGCAGATCTCCCAGCTCCCTATATCTCCAGTTATAAAGTCTAGCGATACTAGGTCGTGCACGACCCTGAGCATTGAGCTCGATATAAGGGACACCAAGACGAACAAACCTTGTAAAAAGACTCTGGTCCATGTGGCTGTACTTCTGAAAAGCCATATTCTTCACAACAGGGGGCAGCTGATGGTGGTCACCAATAAGAATGCAACGCTTAAGACGAGCATGGCCATCTTCCTGTCGCTGCAGTAGCATCGGTATAAAAGTCTCTATCTCTAGTATCTGTGCACTTTCTTCCATCAGCAAATTGTCAAATTTGAAACCTAATTGAAGAAAGTCTCTTCTCTTCAATGCTGCATGAGTACATGTCATGGCAACAATCTTGGCCTGTTTAGTCATTAGATAATTTGCTCGCTCCACTGTCGACTTAAGAAGTTCAAAAGCTCTACACTCTTCCAGCTCTTGGAATATTGCAGAAAGATGTTTGAAACAACCTTTGGCAGCATGCATATCTTTCTCAAAAGACTCGCCAGTAAATATAGGCTCTGGGGTATCTGAGAAAAACTCCGAAAATGGGAAGCGATCTTTGACAAAAGTGGGTTTGTCTTTATTCTGTGCACAGACCGCTAAGAACTGTTCCCAACGGGAATAAACATGTAGCAACCAAAAATATGCTGCAGTTTCACAAGTGTAGCCCACATCTTCTGGAAGACGCAGGGATCTTGCCAATTTAGCAACTTCACCTAGCAGCTCTAGCCGTCGGACAAGCATAGCATTGACACGACCTTGACGGCTAAAATCAAGATCAGTTGCCAGCTCTTGCTCACCCTGACCAAGGCGAAGAAGGTACCTAGCAGGCACATCTCTCTGGAAGAAAAAGGTTACATCAGATGTCCAGTATCAAAATACATGTTACAGATAGTTAGATACAAAATATCAATATTTTATAGAAAGTGTGTAACAGAAAAATAGTGTCCATCTCCGTCATGATGTAGAATAAAGTGATTGGCTCCAGGCAAAATACAAGGGAAATGAACATATCAATTGCAGCATTTACACATGTTAAAAATAATACATGGTAATTAGCATAAGGTTCGTTTCAGTTAAGTCATTGACAGACCAACTGAAAAAGGTGAGTAATTTCCAGTCAGGCTGGTGCAGCAGCAATAACAAGTCATTAGAATTAAAGCGCAGCGTCTTGAGAAGGTACTAATCTAAGTAAAGCAGTAAGAATTCAGATAACAAAATGTGCAGTAACAATACCTGCATTATCTTCTCAAACAAATCATTCAATGCCTGATTGGAGTGGGTTATAATCAGTGTTCTTTGTGACGGACAGTTGTGATATAGAACATTTAATATCTGCACAGCTGTATCTGTTTTTCCCGTACCAGGAGGACCAACAACCATTGTCAACCCAGGTTGAATACCAGATATTATAGCACCAATCTACAAGCAAATAGTATAATCAGAATTTTAAACCGAACAAGATACTCATTCAGCATGAAAGCAGGAACAGGAACACTACCACAAGCAGTTAAGCACACATGCTAAGCCCAAAAATAAGTACACCATAACCAATACATTGACATGTGAATATGACATATACTCACATCCAGTTGGAATATCATTGTCCGGATTTATGTATTCTTATAGTACTCTCTCCAATCTTATTTACTCCAAATTTGAGCTAAGCAATGCCATGTAATTAAGATTGGAGGCAGTATTAATACTGGACAAAAATCAGTATAATGGAAATTTTAGAACTTCAAAGTTGAAAGCAGCATCTTTCTAAAAGTTAAATTGCCAAGGTGTGCAGGAAATGTTTCAAAATGCTTTAGTATATAACGTTAGATAACACACTTGCAACAACTGAAATTATTGCTTTATCTCAGAAGTCTGAGGGTTACCTGAGTGGGTGTGAACCGCACTGAGTTTTGTTTAGGTTTATCTTGAGGATAAGGCCCAGGATCAGCAGGAATATAAGTCTCAGTGATTAATTTTTCTTTCTCAGGCCCTCCATCAGCCATATTATCATTGTTCTTAGCTGTTAAATTAGAGTTCACATTGCCAGGTAGAGCATGACTGTTTTCCCTCATTTTCTTGGAGAGCCTTATCTTAAAAGGAGGGCTTGGATGCAGGTTTTTCGTACCATCAGAATTGACGAATGTAACCTGAAAATAATTGGAGTATTAAAAGGATAATATGTAATGGAAAATAATCCACTTTAAAATGTAAATCAAATAGTTTACCTGGTAATCTGGAAAGCTTTGCTGTACATGGCTTGCGTCAACAAAAGTGTCCTTAAAATCTATAACTTCCAGAAGATCAGGCATATTTGTCCACTGCGCGGCAGAAGGGTTTCCGTAACCCAAAAATATGTTATGCAACCAATCAGGAACGACACATGTTTCATTCATCAAATCACGTATAGACTCCAAGATTGCTTTGAAATTATTCTCCTTGGGTTTCCTTCTCATTAGAACATTAAATGTTCCATACACATTCTCTGCACCCTTCTCTTCTGTCTCAGTAACATCAATGTGATACTGTGCAGTATCTAAGGCAATTCTAACAGTACGCATCTCACCCTTGGGTGGCTTCCATTCTTCTCTTTTTATCCTTCCTGTGAAGTCATTCATGAGAGTTCCTTCCTCATCACGGACTTCAATAACCTCACATCCGCGTACATACTGCAATCCTAGCCTTTCCGGCACAGTTGATTTCGCAAGCTCTTCAGAGCTAAGAGGTTCAAAAGAAGGGCGGATTGACAGCAAAAAAAGAACATCATGTTCCTTCAGAGCATTCCATTCTGATTTTATCTGTGGCCTGTAGCTTGATATGCTGAAAGTAACATCAGCTGTTACGGCAGAAGGTTTAACTTCTCCAATGTTTGGCTGCTTCACTTCAGTAATCTTAAATTCCTTGATCGGAACAGCCATTCTGGACCATCCACGGAAGGCTGTCTCTCCCTCATTGTTAATATAAGCATGTAAATGTGGAACAGCTTCCTGAATGTCTTCACGAATTTCATATGTTGATTCAAGCCGAAACAGATTAAAATTCCTTAACAAATAATCATGAAGTGTCAGGAATTGGAGATTGAGTTTTGGTAGGGCAAGACAGCCTTCACCAGAGTAATTAATGCTGGGAACAAGGCTCTCATCCCACATGATTTGCTCATTTGGATAAAGAGGAAGTGAGTTAACTGCATCTTTTTGGGATTGGCGCTTCTCAAAAAAAGCAACTATAACTTCAATAAGAAAATCACGCCTTCCACTGCATGGATCTTCCTCTGATATTAATTTAAGCTGCTTATGAAGGATATATTAGCACCTCAAAAGGAATGCATCCAATTACACACACAAAATCGCGAAAGGGGGCTTAGCCTAGTGGTTAAGTACTCTGAGTAGCACTCCTCAGGTCCCGAGTTAGATTCCCTGTAGGAGCGAATTTTATGTTGAGGTTAAAAAAATCCCCTCGTATGTCCCATAACCATAGCACAGGTCTAAAGCCCGGCCCAGCCCGTTGGTCGTTCTCCACGGGCTACGGTGTCGCTGTGTATGGGTGAGCCAGGGGTTCGGGGGTTCTCTCGGTAGGCGAGAAGGTTGAGCTTCTTATAAAAATACCGTGGGGGCGGTCCTACCCCCACCGGCTGAGATTTACACGCACAAAATCAAAATTCAATGTGTAGCACTAATAACCTAAGGAAATATTGAACTATTAGCACCTCTGGGATTAATTTAAGCTGCTTATAAAGGATATAGTAGAACCTCAAAAAATGCATTCAGTTACATGCACAAAATAAAAATTCAATGTGTAGAACTAATAAGCTAAGGAAATATTAAACTATGAACCATGAAGGCAAATTTAAAGTTAGCAATGCAACTGATTAGTTATTCAAGCAAGTAAATAAAATGGGGAAAGTTGCTTCCATCATTTGACTGGTGGCTATTAGTACAATACTTGATCACTTTACTCATGACACAATAACAACAGACATGCTATGAAATAAGCATGCACATAAGGAAAGAAGAGCATTTTATCTGCTAAAATAACATTTGACGAGTGCATGTTGCTGGTTTTACATGCATAGTACGATAAGATGATGAAACTTACTCCATAAACATATACATATTTATAGGCCTAAAGCAAGTCAGTGCATGTCCCATATCAGTGCTGATTGTGCCATTTCTGGAGAGGCATATCAAGTGTATTCACTATATTGATGGTTCCACGGTGCCAATTATGTAAGGCAATTTGATTCAGACCCTGCAGCCTAGACCAGTGAGGGGGAGAGCCCTCAAAGGTCCATATCGTCAGAGCGCAATTTCAGGAGTACAGTTACATTAAAGTTTTAAGAGACCCAACTTCACTAGCTTGTTGCCACTGACTAGATAACCTAACCTCCGCAACACAGTCAAGGACAACAGTGTTCAATGCTTCACTCACCCTGATGAACAATATCCAAGAGGGGGATCTAGTCATCTAGGCTTCGTGTTTGCGGAACAAAGACACATCATACACATTGAAATCCAAAGGTTGGATAGATGAGGAATTGGGGTGGAATTAGGAGCAAAGCAACTCACTAGAAGAGGATTAATATACAGAGTGTCATACCTCTTAGGTGCTCCTGCGCCTCAAAAGACGTACAAATATTGTGAACTTTCAAAGTAACTTTTATTAAATGATCAATCATTATGCAATATTTGAACTCTATAGACTGACTACTGGGCAGCCCGGAGTCAATGTTATCAAGTCGGACGACTAATCGCGATTAGTCGTCCATATCGGTACTGCGGTGACGATCAGGCTGGCGACTTGATCAAAACGATCAGAAAACTGATCGTCCGACTAGACCGACTAATCGGGCGACTAGCTCCGAAAAACGATCAGGCGACTAGAGTCAAAAAAATTTTGGGCCTTCCAGTTCCAGCCGGCGGCCCATTAGGGTTCCCTGCCCAAATCAATTCCAGTCACATGTATAGTCCTGATTCCATACTCCTCCCGTTCCTCAGCCCTGCGCCGCAGCCGCCGCTCCTCAGCCCCGCCTCAGTGCCGCGCCCCGCCTTCCTCAGCCCCGTGCCGTGCCCCGCCTGGCCGCCTCAGGACAGCCGTGTTGCCGTCGGCCCGCCTCAGGAACACTGCACCGCGCCCGCAGTCCTCGCCGGCTTGATGGCTTCGTCCTCAGATGAAGGTACGCGTTCCTCACTTCCTTAGACCTCTACTCCTCTTTGTCCCTGCTCCAGTCCTCGTCGTCCCTACTCCAGTTCCAGTCCCTAGATGAAGGCTGTCTATGAATCTGTGATGTTGTCATGCTTTAATGTGAAGCCATTGAGGTACTGATTTTTACCTGCAATTCATTAATATGAAGCATACATTGCTGTTTTTCAACCTGCTGAATTCAATTTAGTAGCATAAAACAATATATACTTCCTATATACGTACATATATATACTATCGACTAGGTATTTACTATGGAAAAGTAGTGGACGACTAGAAAACGACTAGGGTCGACTAGAGGGCGATTAGTCGCCCTAGTCGACGACTAGTCGACCTAGTCGCCCCTTAGGCGACTAGGGTCGATTAGGCGACTTGATAACATTGCCTGGAGCACGTAGCTCCTGCTTGCACAGGGTCCGGGGAAGGGTCCAACCCCCTATGGGTTTTTCGTACGCAGCCTTTTCCTACATTTCTGCAAGAGGCTGTTTCCAGGACTCAATGACTTGGGAAACAGCAAAGGTCAGTTAATAGTAACTTTGTATCTTCCCTATATTATTGTATTTGATTTTATTTTATGTAATTTTGTGGTATGGTAGCTTGGCTCAGCCCGCACTATTTACCTTGGTCAATATTATCATGACCATCTGATATTTTAAGGATAAGGATGCCGCATAAGATCAATAAAGGTGGCCTGAACTGTATATCCAGATTGACATGTGAAGGATATACTGTACACAAGCAACTAAAAAACTGATAAAATCCAAAGACAACAAGCACAAACATGTAAAATTCCCACCTTGTTACAAACCAGATCTTGAAGTTCCTCATCTGACAAGACAAGCAACTTTTTTGTTAAGTCAGCTCGCTTATGAAGTGAACCAATACTAGACAAGGCAAAATCTCGCAGCTGCAACAATTATAGAAAACAAAATATTAGTTCCATTCTACATTAATACAGTAGTATAAGGAATCAAACTAAGAAATGACAGTAAGTACACATAACAAGGTGCACACCTTAGGTACTTGTTTAAATGCTAACAGCTGAAAAGCCTGGAAACGGGAATAGTGAGCTTGCAAGACATCATCATCACCGAGCTGTGTACCAGAATGATCATTAATCTCAAAGCCTTCATAAAACTGCAGCAAGTCAACCAACTGTGCAAAAAGGCGTCCCTTTTCATGAGTATAGAGTGCACTTAAGTGGCACTTAGCAACAACAGCAACGTCAGCAACTAGGGGCCTCAAGAATCTGCAGATCACAAACAACATAAATGGTAACAAATATAACATCAGACATACAATCTAACCTTAATTACACTCCAGCGATATTTAACTGAAACAGGGTTCCTTCACTTAGGAAACATACTTTTGTTTTCTCAAATAGTTTGAGAAGGTAAAATGCCATAAAAAAAATATTACATGGATGTGATAGGAACATACAACGACAACATGACCAAGGAATTCATGTGCAGCTACGACAGTTGAAATATTTGTAACTGCAAAAATATCAACAAAGGGATACACACTGGTTCACAAAGTGTTCAAGGTGTATGAATATTTGATGCGCAAGGGATTTTGATCATTACAAAGTCACAACAAGTAGCTAGTGTGACTGTGAATTGCACAACATGCCTTATACTTCAAAATTATTTATAGATGAATCATGTTTATATTGCAGTGGGACCTCTACTTGCACTGACCTACAAAGTGAGGCAATTTGCAAAATTGCCAAAATGAAACTTAAGGTCTCAGGTTATTAGACCAAAGTAGAGTACACACATAAGTTAAAATGACCCAGGTACAATCTATTCTTACAAACATTCTGGTGAGGAGGAAGTACGCACCGTCTAGTAGGAAGCTGGCTCAACATGTCAATCAAAAATTCCATAAATCTCTCACAATATAGGACACAAGAATCATCAACCTGCCCAGTGAGTGATTCATTTAACCCAGATTCTTCACCACCATCTTGATGACTGGATATTATGACCTTTGAATCGAGAATCTACACAGTGGTTTCACGGGAGTCAAGCAAAATTTACATCTAGCAACAATAAAATATGGAGAACAGTTTGAAGGTTCACCTCCAGGAATTCTTCAATAAGATTTCTAAGGAATTTATTCTCAAGCATTTCCGAAGGATTGGTTGGTTGTTCTGATTTTTTTGCTTCCTTTGCTTCTCTTCTTTTTATTTTGGTCCACTTCTTAATCAATTCAGGGTTAAGGCAGAGTTCCATCTGTACATGTTTGAATGGAGATAAGAACCCAAACACATTAAAAAAAGAATGTCCATAAGGGAAGAAAACCTAGAGATACCTGAAGTCGTCCAAAAGAAAGAGTATGCCACAGTTTTAGGCTTACTAACTGAAGTATAGTCTCCCGAACTAGTTCATCCTCCAAACTCTGCAGCAAAGCATATACATGGCCACTGTAAGAAACAAATTTCCACACAGTGTGACAGTCACAATAAATAGAACACGCAAAAATATGTCTTGCATAACTACTTTTAAAAGTCATAAGGGCAAGCTCTCATAATCTAAAAGAAGGAATTGAATAGTGTGGTGTATAGGTCAGTTGAACAAGAACTTAAATGAAATTCAAGGCTAACTCTGTGAAGTTCTATCTGCTGGGCGCTGGCTGTGTGGATGAACAGAAGTTATTAAACAATACATATTGGGAAAGCAGAATCAGTGTGTGCTGCAAATAATTTACTGAATAGAACTTAGTAATAAGTACCTGAAACGCATTTATCATGAACAACAGATAATTTGTTCTCTCTGCCATATTAAGGGTCCTTTCCTGCAAGATAATATCAGAATACAAGTTCAGAATAAATATTGCATTTTCATATGTTTTCATAAGGAAAGAAAGTATTTGAAGGACTGTAGATTTGTATGGACATGAGCACATCAAATTCAGATTGGAACTCAAAGTATGACTGAACTATTTGCCTCACGAGCAGTTCATACTCAGAAAAATACAAATTTGTTAACAAAAGACAAGCAACAAAACATAGTATCCCCGATTCCCTTCAGCTCTATGAGCCCGGGTGAAAATCCTAGCCAACTGGAGGTCTTAACATTCAAAGGTCTAGCATAAGAGAATCTGAGAAAGAACTTCTGATCCACAAACTTTTGCATGAAGCTCAGTGAAATAAACAGCAGATTGATGGATCAGTGTAAGAAATGAAGAGAATCAATTTTAACTTCCAGACATCTCATGCTTTTGCAATACAATCAAAATACACTCACTTACGGCACCAACTATAATACCCCCAGGAACTACATCGCAGAGCCACTAATTGCGAAAATGAGTGACCTCATTACCTCCATGTAACTCTTTATTTCACATTCATGTTTAACCAAACTTCAACAAATACATTATTCAATAGATGCACCAAGCTCAATGCTGCCATTCATTCATTGTTCACATGATGACTCTTTTTACTAAAACAAAAGTGCATAGATAAGTGCACAAAAATCAACACAAACCTCTTCCTTGAGCTTAAGAACTCGCCGCAGGAACCCCTTAAACGCGTCCTTACGGTCATGGAAGCATGTCCATGCTGCCACATTCTCCCGGAACTGCACATAAAACCCAAATCATGTCAGAAACCCTAACGTAGCAACGCGAGCTCCAGCCCGACTCCTGGGAGAGGTCTAACCTTCTCGTTAAGCATGAGGATGATGGACATAACGTGCTCGAAGGAGGCCTCGGCCGGGTCGAAGTGCGGCCAAAGGTAGTTCTCGAGGTACTGGCTGACCTCGAGGATCATGACGCGGTGCAGTGGCACGGTCTTCCGGCCCCGGCCCTCGACGCGGAGCTCGGTGGCGTAGATCTCCCTGACGAGGCCCGCGTCGAAGGCCGCTGCCGCGGCGGGGGTGCCCCAGTGCTCGACGGCGACGCGGGTGAGGCGGTCCCGCTGGATGTCGAGGAGCGTGATGGGGGCGCCACCGGCTGGGGCGGCGGCGGCCATGTCGGGCGCCCGGGCGGGGGCGGCGTCCGCGGGGAGCGGGTACTCTGCAGCGCGGGGGTGCCGGAACTCGAACACACCGGTGCCGTAGACCTTTGGCATGGCTGCAAGGCACCGGATTTAGGGTCCAGATTTGGAGGTGGCAGGTGAACGGGAGTGGTTCAAAGGGGGTTAGCCCAAGGCGGGGAGGAGAGTTGGAGATTCGAGAGGGGGTTAGCCGGAGGCCGCCGCCATTGCTTTAGCTCGAGTGGCCGAATGCCGAGGACACCAGAGGCAGAGAGTCACCGCTTCGTTTAGCTTAAGTTAGGTCAGCCCGTTGCCGCATTTTCGCACGAAGAGTGTTTCCTTCCGGTGAAGTTTTAGCCAAGTTCCAAACAAATTTTTAGACGCCAAAACTTCGTATCACATTTTTTTTTCAAGTGAGGCCCCGTTTGGTACGTCTTTACATTATATAAAAAACAGTGTTAACTCTAATCATCTATGAAAATAGTTTTTCTAGCTTATTCTGCTAACTGCACTGTTTTATAAAACGGCTTATTATATTTTCTTTGCAATGAATAAAATATGTTAAATGACTATAATAACTGGCATTTGAGACTTTTGTATAAATAGGGGTACAAGCGCTTATATGATTTTGGATGCTGTTTTTTCTTTTCTTTTTTGAACCTTCATTCATATTCAGTGATGAATTCTTCAACCAATTTGGTATTTTGGTGTGCCATTCTCATGGTAGCAAATATACTATCCACATTTGACAACTCATTTTATTTGTCGCACCAGCAGATTTGCTAAAACCGAATTTTGGATAGCAAACCAAGAGTCAAGTGCTACTTGTAGCACACAGAAGCCTTTGAATAGCAAACACTAAAAGTAGCAAACCAAATAGCACATAAGTTGGACACTACGTGAGAAAGGCTCATTCGAGATGCGCCTTCACGAAGAAGGGCAGACTGCGCGTCTTCCTCGTCGCGTCTCGCATTACATGGTCATCGGAGACAGGCCTCTGGGTGCGTCGTTGATAATTACTCATGGGAGACGTACTCTGAGGTAGCTCGTCTCCTTTCTTTAAGAAATCCGAGACGGGTTGAGTCGATCATCAGTGACGCACTATTTTGGGCTCGTCGCCGATTAGTACACATGGAAGACGATCTCTAATTGCAATCAACATTAATGGAATTCAGGGATAAACATATAGAACTGCAATCATATTGCAATTCAGAGATAAACATTTGCAACTTAATGATATACATTTCAACTCGGAGGTATATATATACATTGCGATTTTATATATATACATTTTGCAATTCATAATTTATACACATTGTGTGCCCTGTAAACTATGCATTTCAGAATTGTATTCCTATGAAGCCCACATCAATCGATCTAAACTGTACCGTCGAGCTTGCTCTCAAACACGTCTCTTATATTCCTTTAGATTCTAAAAATAACATTGACATTCTTCATATTAACAAATGTTGAATGATGAATGATATATAACCTAGGTTGCTCACTAACATAAAGTTATTAACCTTGATAAGTAGATTATAACAATTATTTTCAACATCGAGCGCATTTGGCTGATGAAGCAAACGTTGAACTTCAAGTAGAAAATTTTGACAGTACCAGAAAAATAAGTCTATCTTACGATCTCTTGATCAAAAACCCTAAGACAGAGTGCTCTTGAGTGTCGGAGGCTCCACACATGTATAGCGGTTCTAGAGCTACCTCCCCACAAAGGGAAGCTCCGAAGCTGCCACGTGTGGAACCTCCGGACCTACACCACCAACGAGTACACTGGCGGATCTCCAACAGCATGAACATTCAAGGGACAATTAAAGCAGCAGTTACCAAATCTGATTACATGTCATTAATGATGTATTAATGACACACAATCAGAGCACTGTTAATAGGGGTAACGCAACCATTAAGACATGTTATCATATTATTAACCACGCTTAATACTCATAGATAGTGTATTAGGCTATTAAATACGCCAGAGCCACATGTCGGGTCAGGCAAACGTTGTAACAGTCAGTCCTTGGATTATAAAAGGACTGCGCCGCACGATACAGAGGGACAATATGATCCAAGCACCACGCATACTAGTGATACTCAATACAACAACACAAACCCCATAGAGTAAGGTATTACGCTCAGGCGGCCTAAACCACATAAATCCCCTGTGTCATCATCTTGTTCTTGATCTTTGTGTTCCCAAACTAATACAAGGACCTCCGCGGGCTACATTTGATAGTACTGGGGGAAGTGTCATTCTCACACTTCGACATTTTGGCGCGCCAGGTAGGGGGGGCACCCGAGATCTCAAGATGGTGAACTCCGCCGCAGGATCCTCCAACGGCAACCATGCTGAGCAGCCTGCTAGAGGCAATCTCTCCAACATGCAGCATCCAGCAGGCACCGTTATCCTGGCGGACGTCATGCCACCACCACCACCATCTGCCCCAACAAATAATGTTGGACAACAAGATGGGGTACTTGTGTCGGTCACAGCATCAACAAATAACAACTCCGAGAATGCGCTAATTGTTGCACGAACTCTGTTGGAGCGCCCACCAGCGCCCGGAGCACCTCAGGGTGCAATGGAGCAGTGGTGCGCTGATGTACAACATTTGGTGTAGCTGCAGCCGATACCATCAGCAACCAAGGTCCTCCCCCTTTGGGTCAGGCAACAGCTCAACGTAGGACCTTGTTTGGAAGACTTGGTCCTCACGTGTCACAGCACCGACATCGTGTTGCTTCTTAGCAGGTGACCTTGCTGCCTTCCGAGGACGACACACCCACACCATCACCAGGATTCTGACTCATGATCTGCGGCCGGAACTTGATCGCCGTTATCTGCAGCAGGACAGTCGTGTCCATATCGAGCGTGCTCGCGAAAGGCGAGAGGTTCGGGATAGTCCTGCTCCTCAGGGAGTAGGGGGAGGTTGTTCTGCCCTGGCTATGCACTTACGCATGATCAGATGACCACATAAATTTCAGCCTCATTTGCCGGATAAATTCGACGAGACCGTCAACCCTACCGATTTTCTCCAAATCTACTCCACTGCTATACTTGCGGCGGGGGGCAACGAGGTCGTGATGGCCAACTACTTCCCAGTGGCCTTAACCGGAACTGCTAGGTCCTAGTTTATGAGCCTCCCGCCTGACTCCATCAACGATTGGGCGGAGCTATGCCAACAGTTCACTGCTAATTTTGGAAGTTCATACACTCGACCTAGTACTGAACTGGACCTTTTTGTTGTCCAACAAAAAAGGGAGAGTTGCTACAATCCTTCATTCAACAATTCTCTCAAGTACGTAATACCATCCCATCCATCACGAGTGCCTCTGTTATTGTTGCATTCAGATAGGACATTCAGGACAAAAAGATGTTGGAGAATCTGGCAATCAAAGAAGTCACTAGTGTCACGAAACTCTTCAGCCTAGCAGACAAATGTGCTAAGGCTGCGGAGGGCCATGAGATGCACTCCAAACCCCCTCCAGAGGCTAACAAGAAATCATCCAAGACTGAAGCCACTACATTCAGAGGTGGCAAAAAGAAAAAGAAGCCCAACGACAAGAAGAAGTTGTCGACCGGCGCACCTACTGCTGCGGCTGCTGCAGCTCTGGGTGGACGGGGGTCACGCCCCAAGAAACGACCTCGACCATCATCAGAAGATGGTGGCAGCTCCAAAGTATGGTGTCCGATCCACAAGACGGACAAGCATAGTATGGATGACTGCCGAGATGTTTGGAACCTTGTCGAGCGCTACAACAAGCACCGAGAAGAAGCTCATTTCCGTCAACTGGAAGGAAAGCAAAAAGTCGACGAAGCTCCGGCTGAGCAGGAGTTAGGCTTTCAGGACCCCAAGAAGGTTTTGAAGGCTGTCTACAACACCGTCGACGATGACTCTAACGTCTCTGACAACGAGGGTTGAAAGACCATGAATACCATTTATGGTGGTTCTTGGAACATCACATCTCGCCGCATCCTCAAGACAATGTGGCGGGACATGGTCGCTGCAGCTCCCACTACTAGGGCAGAACCTCATCGGAAGTGGATGGACACTCCCATCATTTTTTATGCTTCAGACTGCCCACACAACATGATCGGAGTTGGCCAACTCCCGTTGATGGTGTCTCCGACCATTAACAATATCCAACTCCACCATGTAATGGTGGACGTAGGTGCAGTGTTGAACCTCATAAACTTTGAAGCTTTCGTCAAGCTCCAGTAATGACCTTCGGACCTTCGCCCCTCTCGACTTTTTTTTGGAGTAGGTCTGGGGGGCCATTACCCCTCTCGGTTCCATCACACCACCGGTGACCTTCGGGACTCGGGAGAACTACAGAACCGAGA
Source organism: Tuctoria greenei (assembly GCA_036927565.1). Classification (NCBI taxonomy): domain Eukaryota; kingdom Viridiplantae; phylum Streptophyta; class Magnoliopsida; order Poales; family Poaceae; genus Tuctoria; species Tuctoria greenei. The sequence goes on from JAYESD010000006.1 coordinate 159,440,585, forward strand.
AGTTGGTCTTCAACGTCGCGTAGATTAGTCTGTCGTTCAATGTCATTTTAGGCAGGCCTACTTTGTACAGGTTCATGGCCACCGCCCACTATGGCTACTTAGTGTTGAAGATGCCAACACCTGCGGGCGTTCTTCGAATTTGTGGAGATCGCAATGCAGGAATCACTGCATTGGAGGAACTCCATGCGCTTGCTACAGCGCAAGAGGAAGCATCCGGTAAGGAGGCAGCTCCGAACCCACCGAGCATTCATCATCGAGGCTCTACCTCCACACCTCGTGTGCAACCAAGCAGCGACACCGATGTTCCCTTCAAAGTTTTCCAAATTGGTTCCGATGCTGCTCAGACTACCCGTATATCGGGAGGTCTGACCAACAAATAGGAACACACACTCATCACTTTCCTTTGGGCTAATGTCGACGTGTTTGTCTGACAATTGTCACAAATGTCTGGGATCCCTAGGGAGGTGATTGAGCACAATCTGAATATTTATCCCGACGCACGGCCTGTACACAAGAAGCCCCGAAAGCAGTCTATCGAGCAGCAAAACTTCATCCGACAGGAGATCAAGAAGTTGCTCGAAGCTGGTTTCATCCGGGAAGTGTTTCATCCTGAATGGCTGGCAAACCAGGTCGTGGTGCCCAAGGCTGGCGGGAAGCTTTGGACGTGTATCAACTACACCACCTTAAATAAGGTGAAAGTTGCCTAGAGGGGGGGGGGTGAATAGGCTAATCGACCTGCAAATGACTTAATAAAACGAGATTAAATCACAGGGGGCAGACTAGTCCGGTCTGGGGGCGGACTAGTTCGGTCAGCCTGCGTAAAGAACCCTAAAAAGTGTTTCTAGCAAGTTTTGAGGGGATTTTCTCGAGGCTACAGGTGAGGATATGTTTATGTCAAGTTTAGCAACTACCAACACAAGAGTGAGTCAAGTTTCAACAAGATTATAGCAATGTGAAGCACGAAACAAAACTAGCAACCCTAGAACGAAATAATAGATAAAAGAAGTGCGAAGAACACGAAGGCACAAAGATTTTATCCCGAGGTTCGATTCCACACAAGAATCTACATCCCCGTTGAGGAGTCCACAAAGGACCGGGTTCAACAACCCTTCCCTCACCAAGTTTATCGCACGGGCCTAACTTGGTTCTCCACTAATCACAAGGGTAAATACAAGATTTGTTGGGGCTTCTCACAATCTGAGGCTCGCACACCACAAAGGTGATCAACACCACAAGACACACTCAACACACAACTCACAAAGACTCAATGAGTGCAAGAGATCAAACCGGGAGCACAAGCGCGGTGTTCTTCCTCTTCTCCACCTCACTAAACCCTAATCCACTCAAGAATTAGTTTTAGAGGGAAAGTAGGCAAGAAAGAGGCTTAAGAATGCTCCAAGTTGGCTGTGGCGGTGCTAGAGTTCTTGTCTATTTGAAATGAGGCCTGGGGTCCCCTTTTTATAGGGGTCCCGAGCCCAAACTGCTGACTTCAGCAAAAGGGCGGACTAGTCCGGCCCAAGGCACGTACTAGTCCGACCTACGGGGACCACTGACCTCTGTCAGGTCCCGACAACTGTCGCGGCGATCGTCATGCTACCCGCCAAACTTCAAATTCAAACGGTCACATAGACCACAGACTAGTCCGCCCAACAGCGAACTAGTCCGTTCTCACACAGAACCTTTTGTTCCGTGGAGAAACGGACTAGTCTGGAGGTGCGGACTAGTCCGGCCACCCGGGCGGACTAGTCCGTCCTCCAGGACTTAGTCGCAAACCTCTCTACACTCAGCACCATGGACTAGTCCGGCCCACGGACGGACTAGTCCGATCTCACACAGGACCTTTTGGTCCGCCCCAAAACGGACAAGTCCGCTCTCTAGGACTTAGTCCCGAAACTCCACCCTAAGGGGTACCACGGACTAGTCCGTCCCACTACGGACTAGTCCGAAGTCACACAGGACCTTCTGGTCCGTGTGAAAACGGACTAGTCTGGCCAGGAGCGGACTAGTCCGGCCACCCAGGCGAACTAGTCTGGCCTTCCTGCCAGACTATTCTAACTTCAACTCTAAACGGGGTTTCTACCTAAACCACCACTCTTGAGCTCCTACTTTGATCTCTTTGCACTTTACGCACACACCCTCCTATTTCTACGGCTAGTCTAACTCAACACGCTAGAAACCCTAGTTTCTACGCTTCGAGTCGACTCCGTTTCCTTCCTTTTCCTTTTTGAGGGTTTGCGTCTCCGATCGAGTCCACACCTGTGCTAAGATCACTTGAACTCATTAGCGACTTAATTGTCGTCATCAATCATCCAAAACCCACGGGGAACCTAGATGCACTTTCAATCTCCCCCTTTTTGGTGATTGATGACAACACATCAAGTCCTTCACAATTAAGAGTATAATATTTGGTTTTCATAACTTGTGTGCGTATGAATGACTCCCCCTCAATGTATGCAGCATGTAAAAGAGGTGGAGGAGATCTTTCATACCCACACATGTTATGGTGGGGTGCCTACGTGATGTGCTCAACAATTGTGACAAGACATAAAGAACATCAATATAATCATAAGATTGACAATAAGAACATTATATTGATATTAAACAACACTACCAAGTCTTGCACAAATGTAAACATCCAAGTAGCATGAATATATTACAATTCAAGTCCGAAAGCTAAAAGCACACCACAAAAGACTACCTCCCCCTTAACTCTCCCCCTTTGGCATCAAGGCACCAAAAAGGAAAAGAAGGGGGGAACTAGGACCTAGAAGCTAGTCCTCGTCCTCGCCACTGCCACTCTCCGTGGCCTCGGGGTCTTCGACGTCTTCCTCATTATAGTTGGCGTCGTCGTCGTCGTCGTTGTCGTCGGAGCCTGGTGCGGAGGTACCCTCCGTCTCACCCAAGAGTGCCAACTCGTCGGGGGTGAGAAGGGGGTATGGAGTGAGCTCGTCATCGGAGGCCTCAGGACTCATCGGGATCTCTAGCTTGTCGCAGAGCTTCCTCACGTATCGCTCAGTCCGCTGAGCTCGCACCTCGGCTTTGCGGCATGAGGTGAAGATGGACCGAAGGAACTTAAGGACTCCGCTGCTAGAGGAGCCACTGGGTGAGTGAGAGGCACGGCGAGAGGCTCCAACAAGAGGTTCCTCCGGCTGAGATGGAGGATCCGCGTTCTTCCGGCGCGGAGGAAGAGGCAGAGGTGGAGGAATCTGAGGACGCAGTCTCTTATGTGAGACATCCTTCTTGAAGGTAATTCCGGAGACTTTCTCGATAAGGCACATCACATAAGGAGCATAGCCACAAGACCTGTTGGGGGTATGAGATATATTGAAGATATCATCATAGATGTACTCAGCTAAGTTGAAGCTCTCTTCCCCATCTATCAGCACCATCAAGTGCCTCAAGTTGCCCTGGATGACTCCGGCATCCCCATCCTTCGGGGCAATGGTCTTCCGAAGGAGACGGTTGAGCACACTAAAAAATGGCTTGATGTTCCTTGCCAATCCTGCCTCATAAGGAAGATGGCTTGGATACATGAAGTCAAGGGCATCTCGGTCTAGGGCCTTGAGGTTAGAGATGATGACCTCATGCTCAAGGTGCTCCTCCAATCCTAGAATCTTGGCAAAGTCTTCAAATGTGACAGTGTACTGCTCTCCATCTGTCATCCAAGTCATCCGGCGATCTCCAAAAGAGTGAAAGTAGACAGTTGTGTAGAACTGGACAATCACCTCTGATGAGTAGGTTTAGGCCCGATCTTCCGAAAGGTAATGGATAGGTCGATTGATGTGGAGATCTCGACGTTGATGATCCGAGGCTCTCGAGTAGAACACGAACAGCCCCTGCAATCACTACACCACCGCTCTGTTGGTTATCAACCGTGCTTCACACGATTGACCTCGCCAAGAAGGCTAATCCCTGCAAGTGCAACCGAGAACACAAGCAAGAACATAGAAGACACGATCTGAAATCGCGAAGTTGGGGTTCCACAAACTGTAGAACAGCGATATTATTAATCTATGCAAAACCCAATTGTCTATGGCGGCTACCATGGAGTATATATAGGTGAGAGGACGTCCAAGGGGGTGTTAGGGTCGTGACCTAACCCTAAGACACGAAAATAATGGACTTAGACTTGATACAAGGCCCAATGGTCCAATACGGTGGCGCAGCACCCTGACAGATTCTGTACTTGATTTTGTTTCGACGATTCCCGACGACTCCGAAAGCATTTTGACATGGGACCGGTTCCATTGGAAAGGTTATCCTCTCCCCTTTCCGTGCATATGTAGAACATCCAAAACGGAGTTCGTATGCGTCCTGGGCGTCCGTTTTAGTGCGTACTGCTCCTGGACTCCAAGTTGGATACGATTTGGAGTTTGGTTCGGTTTCCATCTTCTTTTAACGAATTCTCTGGTCTTCCACGTCCCTAATACTCCCTCCAAGTACTCCTTGAACCTCTCCATGGATCCTAATCACAAATAAATCATTAAGTAGCAATCTATGCTCAAAAACATATAAGGAAATATATAAGAACGAGTTCACCTCTGAAATTAATTGTTGTGTATGAACTCTATTGATTGCATCTTGTATATTCAGTAGAGTGTTGTTTGTATCCATATAAGTGATGTCCTCATCATCCTGCCCTCCTTGAATTGGATGATATCCTCAAGATTCCAATCGTACTGGAATCCCATGATATCCTTGATTCCATGTCGTTCCGCTGCATTGATCACAACATCAAATGCAGCATGCTTCTTCTGAGCCATGTAGGCCCAGTCAACCCACTGGGCATTAGTCACAGGAGTCTTCATCTTCATGTATACAAGGCGATAATAATCGCAGTGAAAGCCATTCTAGAACCGCGGGTCAGCTGTGCTCTTCTCATAAGAGTACACCTTGTCTGTTCTCAGCCGTCTTGCCTTTTCTGCCCCTTTTCCTTTGAATGTGTTGGCTGAGAGGTTGGGCTGACGGTTTGGGTTTCTGGCAGGTGAATGCATCTTGAGGGGGCCAGGTTCCTTGTCCTTTCCCTGCTCTCGAATCACAAACCCCCCAGCTGCCTTCTTGGCTGAGACCTTCACTGCCGGTTTCTTCTTTTTCGGCTCGATGGGAGCTGGGGCCTTTCCCTTCTTAGGGTCACGCACGACCCTAGGCTCAGTTGCCCCTTGGGCTTGCTCCTTGCCCTTGGCTTGCTCGCCTTTGGTGATGAGCTTCTTCCTTTTGGGAGCATTTGCCTCAGCGGCCTTGGAATTTTGAGCCTCCCTATCTTGCCTCTTCTTCTTCCTCAGCTCATTAAGAGATTCTGCAGTTGCTCGTGCTATAGCTTCTTCTTCATTGTAAATGGTTGCGGCTACTTTGGAGGCTTCAAGTGCCTTCAGCCGCCTTTCTTCCTTTGCCTTCTGCGCCTCAATGAGGGCAGCCTTCGTCCTTGCCTCGACGATTTGTGCTTTGGTGCGGCCCTCCCGGGGCACTTCAGCACCTCTCTCCTCGGTGCAGCGCGGATAGGTCTCAACGCGTTCTTCCTCACCCGCGGGGTTGAGACGAGGAGGAGAACGCTCCGAGTTCGACATGCTGCGGAAAACACAGAGAAAAGAAGATATGAGTCCAAGGAGAGGGAGCGTTGCGGAAGAAATCTCGAGAGAAGACTAGGACCAGGGTTTGCCCTGTGCAAACCGGACTTGTCCGCCCCAGGGGCGGACTAGTCCGCCGGGCGGACTTGTCCGCCAGGGGCCGGACTAGTCCGGGTTGCGCAGGATGAACCCTAACCCTAATCGATTCTTCGAAAAATCATCAAATCAGCGCGCAATACTCCTAGGCTATGATCGCAAGGATATATGGAGCAACATTAATGAAGGTGTTCCTATCAAAAACTTCAAGAATCAAGAATGGGGAAAGTTTTTGAAAAAGAGGGAATACCTCCTCAAATCTGCGAGAATCGATGAAATCGGAGATGGATCGCGAAGGTGGAATGCGGGGAAACGATCCCTCACTCCCTAAGACTCCAATGCACGGATAGGAATCGAGATTCGGTGGTTGGAACGAAAAATCGCCGAGGGAGGCGGTTTCTAGCACGCGGGAGAGAGAGAGGCGAGAGTGAGAGGAGAGAGAAGGGGGTCTGGGCCGCCCTGGGGGTTTTAGTCCCCAAGGGCCGGACTAGTCCGGTAGCAGGCAGACTAGTCCGGTGTGCAGACCAGCCGCGAACTAGTCTGCCTCCGGACTTGTCCGTCCATAGGGCGGACTAGTCTGGTCCTACTGGGCTGAAAACCATATATATGAGTTTTGCCCACTAACTATCAGTCCTTTTGGACAAATATCGCATTACAAACATGATTATTGAGGAATATATGATAAATCCATGATCATGTTCTAAGAACATAGTTTTCTCAAATAGTTTTGAAGAGAAATCAAGATAGAGAAGAGTTTTTCGAAATATAGCTCAAAATATAGGAGGAATGTGGTTTAAGCCACATTCCAAGAATCCAAAATGTTGAGCTCACTTCTTAGCTCATAGAAACGCTTCTCATCAAGAGGCTTGGTGAAGATATCCGCAAGTTGATGTTCCGTCCTCACATGAGAAATCACAATATCTCCCTTCATTGAGTGGTCTCTCAAGAAGTGGTGTCGTATGTCTATGTGTTTGGTCCTAGAGTGCTCCACCGGATTATGGGCTATCTTGATGGCACTCTCGTTGTCACACAAGAGTGGAATGTTGCGCAAGTTAATCCCATAATCCCTAAGGGTTTGTCGCATCCAAAGAAGTTGGGCACAACAACTTCCGGCTGCAACATATTCCGCTTCGGCGGTGGAGAGAGCAATAGAGTTTTGCTTCTTAGAGGACCAAGACACTAGAGATCGACCCAAGAATTGGCATGTACCCGATGTGCTCTTCCTATCAACTTTGCACCCCGCATAGTCCGCATCGGAATATCCAATGAAGTTAAACTTAGATCCTTTGGGGTACCAAAGTCGTAGGGAAGGTGTGTGTACTAGATATCTCAAGATCCTTTTAACGGCGGTCAAATGACAAGCCTTAGGTGCCGCTTGAAAGCGTGCACACATACACACACTTAGCATGATATCGGGTCTAGATGCACAAAGATAGAGAAGTGAACCAATCATAGACCTATATAACTTTTGATCCACACTTGGACCGTCCTCATTTAGGTCTAGGTGTCCATTTGTCCCCATAGGGGTTTTGATGGGTTTTGCCTTATCCATGTCAAACTTCCTTAGAATATCTTGTGTATACTTAGTTTGACTTATGAACGTCCCTTCTTTGAGTTGTTTTACTTGAAATCCTAGAAAGAACTTCAACTCACCCATCATGGACATTTCAAACCTCTCCGTCATTATCTTGGAGAACTCATCACAAAACACCTTATTTGTGGAACCAAATATGATGTCATCCACATATATTTGGCACACAAAAAAATCCTCGTTGAAGTGCTTTGTGAAAAGGGTATAATCCGCTTTGCCTATCCTAAAACCATTTTCAGCTAGAAAGTCTCTTAGGCACTCATACCAAGCTCTAGGAGCTTGCTTGAGGCCATAAAGAGCCTTTCGCAATTTGTAAACATGGTTAGGATAGTCTTGGTCTTCAAACCCCGGAGGTTGCTCTACATAAACTTCTTCCTTGATTGGGCCATTAAGGAATGCACTCTTAACATCCATTTGATAGAGCTTCAAGTCATGATGAGTAGCAAAGGTTAGTAATATCCGAATTGACTCAAGCCTAGCTACGGGAGCAAATGTCTCATCAAAATCCAATCCTTCAACTTGTGAGTACCCTTTTGCCACAAGTCGTGCCTTGTTCCTAGTTACCACGCCATGCTAATCTTGTTTGTTGCGGAACACCCACTTGGTTCCAACAACATTAGCTTGTGGGCGCTTGACAAGCTCCCAAACCTTGTTCCTTTCAAAGTTATTGAGCTCCTCTTGCATGGCAACTACCCAATCCGGATCTCTTAAGGCATCTTCAACCTTATGAGGTTCCAAGGATGAGACAAAGGAGAAATGCTCACAAAAGTTTGCAACACGTGAACGTTTTGTTACTCCTTTTGTGATATCTCCTAGAATGTTGTCAACGGGATGATCCCGTTGAACACTTTGATGAACACGAGGATGCGGAGGTTGAGCTCTTGAACCACTTGCTTCATCTTCTTCACTTTGGTCTCCCACTTGATCCATGCCTCCCCCTTGATCTTCATTCCCATTATCACTTTGGGGAACATCTAGTGGATCTCCAACTTGTCCAATGGGGGTTTGACCTACTTCATAGTGAGGATGGTCACTTGGGCTTTGAGATGGTTCTTGTGGGCGAACATCTCCAAGTGCCATTCTCCTTAGAGCTTCTAGTGGAGGTTCCTCTTGATCAATGGCATGTTGATCAACTTGCTCCACTTGAGAGCCATTGGTTTCATCAAACACAACGTCACGTGCTATTTCAACAATTCCGGAGGATTTGTTGAACACACGGTACACATGAGTGTTTGAGTCATATCCAAGCAAGAAACCCTCATCGGACTTTGAAGCAAACTTCGAAGTCCTAGGCTTCTTGTTGAGAATATAACACTTGCTACCAAAGCACGAAAGTAAGAAACATTGGGTTTCTTACCAACGAGAAGCTCATAAGGAGTCTTCTTGAGGAGGCGATGAAGGTACAATCGGTTTACGGCGTGGCAAGCGGTGTTAACCGCTTCCGCCCAAAACCGGTCCAATGTTTTGTACTCATCTAGCATCGTCCTTGACATCTCAATAAGTGTCCTATTCTTTCTTTCGGCAATTCCATTTTGTTGAGGAGAATAGGGAGCGGAAAACTCATGCTTGATGCCCTCCTCTTCTAGGAACTCTTCTACTTGCATGTTCTTGAATTCGGTGCCATTGTCACTCCTTATAGCCTTTATCCTTAAGGTGAACTCATTTTGAGCTCTCCTTAGGAATTTCTTGAGGACACCGGGGGTTTCACTCTTATCATGCAAGAAGAACACCCAAGTATATCTAGAGAAGTCATCAACGATGACTAGACCATACTTGTTGCCACCAATGCTAATATAAGCAATGGGGCCAAAAAGATCCATATGGAGTAACTCCAAAGGTCTAGTTGTCGTCATGACATTCTTAGAGGGGTGTTGAGCTCCTACTTGCTTTCCAGCTTGGCACGCACTACATGGCCTATCCTTTTCAAATACCACATCCTTTAGGCCACGAACGTGCTCTCCCTTAAGGAGCTTTTGAAGGTTCCTCATTCCAACATGGGCTAGCCTTCTATGCCAAAGCCATCCCATGTTGGCTTTCGCCATTAAGCATGTGTCAAGTTGAGCCTTATCCGTGGTAAAGTCCACGAGATAAAGCTTTCCCTTGAGCACTCCCTTAAAGGCTATCGAGTCATTACCCTCTCTAAGAACGCTCACACCCTCACTAGTAAATACACACTTATATCCTTTATCACATAGTTGTGATATGGATAGGAGGTTATAGTCTAGGGAATCAACATGCAAAACATTAGATAGAGTATGTGAAGAGGAGATAGCAATTTTACCGAAGTCAAGGATTTTCCCTTGGCTATTATCCCCAAAGAAGATTCCTTCACTTGGGTCCTTGTTCTCCTCATACTCTATGAACATGCCCTCTCTCCGGTCATGTGGTTGGTACATCCACTATCCAACACCCATTTCGATCCGTCGGAGGAGTAAGCCTACAAGACAAATTTATGCCTTCCTTTTAGGTACCCAAGCGGAGTTGGGTCCTTTCACGTTAGTGGTTAGGCATTTGGGCACCCACACGCAAGGCTTGGGGCTCTTGCGGAGTGGCCCAACATATCTAGCAAACACTTTGCCATATTTGTTCCTCATAAGCACATAAGATGCATCAAAATCATGGAATAGAGGATGCAGTTCAAATTTAGGCATTTTGTTGCTAGAGGGTGAGTTCTTTTCAATTTTAGTTGTGGATGAACTCCCCTTAACAAAGACAATCATGTCTTTGCCATACTTGGAGGTTTTGGCGTTATGCCTTCCACCTCTAGTATAGCCAAGACCATCCTTGACATGGGGAGGTCTTGTGTTGGTGTATGCACTTCGTGCATACGCCACCTTCTCCTTGTCAAAGATGGCACCCTTAGGTGCTTGCTTGCCCTGCGCTAAGTTGAGTTCATCCTTAAGCTTAAGGATTAAGTTAGAGCACTTGCAAGGCGGGGTTGCATTGGATGAGGCCTTTGAGGAGGTTGAGCTCTTGGAGGAAGAGGCTACATTGTTCTTGAGAGACTCAACTTGAGTCTCAAGGATCTTGTTAACTTTTGACAAGTTCCCAAGTTCATCCTTGAGCTCAATTGACTTCTCCTCAAGACTTGAACACGTTTTCTTGCTTAGAGCAAGTTTGTGTTCCAATGCCCTGCCCTTCTCTCTTTCGAGCTCAAGGAGCTCATTAATCTCTTGACATCTCTCCTTCTCAAGGATGAGCATGTCCTCTTGTCTATTGATGAGCTCCTTCTTCTCAAAGATCTCATCCATAAGCAATTTCATCCTACGCAAGGTGCTTTTGCTTATGTCCTTAAACATATGCTCATTCTCACTAGCGCTATCAAATTCATATTGAGAAGAGATTGAGGAGGAGGGATGAGATGTTACCTTTCTCCTTCCCTCCCTTGCCATAAGGCAAGTAGGTTTGTAGTCGTTGTTGAGGTTGGGGAAGAGCTTGCTTCCCTTGGAGCTCCTCCCGATGGCTATGGTAGCCATCTTCTCCTCTTCTTCTTCGGAGGAGGACTCATCGTTAGGGTCCCACTCCTTGCCCAAGTGTGCTTGTCCGGAGGGCCTCTTCTTCTTGAAGAATTTCTTCTCTTGAGGCTTGCCCTACTTCTTCTTCTTCACTTCTTCATGGGGGCAATCAGCGATGAAGTGGCCGTACTCGCCACAATTGTAGCAAGCCCTTTTTGATTTGGGCCTTGCTCTTTCCTTCCCCTTGCCTTCATAGTTGTATCCGCCTTTCTTCCTCCTCATCATCCTCTTGAATTTGTTGATGAAGAAGGCCTCTTCCTCATCGGTGTCGAGGCTCTCCTCATCACTTTTCTCTTGCTCCTTTGAAGAGGGTGTTGCCTTGAGTGCAACATTCTTCATCTTGGAGGCGGTGAACTTTTGAAGGTCATTGTAGAAGAGCGCCTCCTTCTCCATGATCTCGTGGTTGATGATCCTACCAAGGACCTCCTCCGGGGTCATTTGAGTGAACCCCGGGCTTTCTCAAATCATGGAGCAAAGAGCGACATTCCTAGGCATGAATGCCCGGATCATCCTCTTCACCACCTCGTGGTCGGTCCACTTGGTGCAGCCATATGATCGGCTCTTGTTGATGAGTATCTTCAATCGGTTGTACATGTCTTGGGGGGATTCACCATCCATGATGGCGAACCTCCCAAGCTCTCCTTCAATGAGCTCGATCTTGGCCTCCTTGACCACCCGATTTCCCTCATGCGCCGTCTTGAGGGTGTCCCATATATCTTTGGCCACCTCAAGACCATCGACGCGGTTGAACTCATCTCTTGAGAGGGATGAGATGATCACACCCGCAGCTTGAGCGTTGCGGTGGATGAGGATGGCTTGTTCTTGCATGATGTTGTCCTCATCCTTCGGGATCTCCACCCCAGTCATCACAATTTGCCACAATGCCGGATTGAGTAACACGAGGTGGATCTTCATGTTGTGCTTCCACATCCCGTAGTCGGTTCCATCGAATTGAGGAAGTTTCCCCAATGGGATGGAGAGGTAGTGGTTGTTGGCGGCAAGGCGTTCATAATTGAACCCTTGTCGGTTGTAGTTGACTCCGCCACTACCACTTGATGTGTTTGACGGATCGATCTTGGAGATCTTCAGCTTCTCCTGGAGCTTCGCCTTGAGTTGGCGAGTCTCCTCATCGTCCGTTGGCTTGTCTTGATAAGCCAACGTCTCCTCACGGGATGCCTCGTAGTCATTGCTCGACGCGTCGTCATTCACCACTCCGGCCATCTCTCCGAGTTGTTAGACTCTTTGTGGAGAGTCCTGCACTGATACCAATTGAAAGTTGCCTAGAGGGGGGTGAATAGGCTAATTGACCTGCAAATGACTTAATAAAACGAGATTAAATCACAGGGGGCGGACTAGTCCGGTCTGGGGGCGGACTAGTCCGGTCAGCCTGCGTGAAGAACCCTAAAAAGTGTTTCTAGCAAGTTTTGAGGGGATTTTCTCGAGGCTACAGGTGAGGATATGTTTATGTCAAGTTTAGCAACTACCAACACAAGAGTGAGTCAAGTTTCAACAAGATTATAGCAATGTGAAGCACGAAACAAAACTAGCAACCCTAGAACGAAATAATCGATAAAAGAAGTGCGAAGAACACGAAGGCACAAAGATTTTATCCCGAGGTTCGATTCCACACAAGAATCTACGTCCCCGTTGAGGAGTCCACAAAGGACCGGGTTCAACAACCCTTCGCTCACCAAGTTTACCGCACGGGCCTAACTTGGTTCTCCACTAATCACAAGGGTAAATACAAGATTCGTTGGGGCTTCTCACAATCTGAGGCTACCACACCACAAAGGTGATCAACACCACGAGACACACTCAACACACAACTCACAAAGACTCAATGAGTGCAAGAGATCAAACCGGGAGCACAAGCGCGGTGTTCTTCCTCTTCTCCACCTCACTAAACCCTAATCCACTCAAGAATTAGTTTTAGAGGGAAAGTAGGCAAGAAAGAGGCTTAAGAATGCTCCAAGTTGGCTGTGGCGGCGCTAGAGTTCTTGTCTATTTGAAATGAGGCCGGGGGTCCCCTTTTTATAGGGGTCCCGAGCCCAAACTGCTGACTTCAACAAAAGGGCGGACTAGTCCGGCCCAAGGCACGGACTGTCTACGGGGACCACTGACCTCTGTCAGGTCTCGACAACTGTCGCGGCGATCGTCACGCTACCCGCCAAACTTCAAATTCAAACGGTCACATAGACCACGGACTAGTCTGCCCAACAGCGGACTAGTCCGTTCTCACACAGAACCTTTTGTTCTGTGGAGAAACGGACTAGTCTGGAGGTGCAGACTAGTCCGGCCACCCGGGCGGACTATTCCATCCTCTAGGACTTAGTCGCAAACCTCTCTGCACTCAGCACCATGGACTAGTCCGACCCACAGACAGACTAGTCCGATCTCACACAGGACCTTTTGGTCTGCCCCAAAACGGACAAGTCCGCTCTCTAGGACTTAGTCCCGAAACTCCACCCTAAGGGGTACCACGGACTAGTCCGTCCCACTACGAACTAGTCCGAAGTCACACAGGACCTTTTGGTCCGTGTGAAAACGGACTAGTCTAGCCAGGAGCGGACTAGTCCGGCCACCCAGGCGGACTAGTCCGGCCTTCCTGCCAGACTATTCTAACTTCAACTCTAAACGGGGTTTCTACCTAAACCACCACTCTTGAGCTCCTACTTTGATCTCTTTGCACTTTACGCACAAACCCTCCTATTTCTACGACTAGTCTAACTCAACACGCTAGAAACCCTAGTTTCTACGCTTCGAGTCGACTCCGTTTCCTTCCTTCTCCTTTTTGAGGGTTTGCGTCTCCGATCGAGTCCACACCTGTGCTAAGATCACTTGAACTCATTAGAGACTTAATTTTCGTCATCAATCATCCAAAACCCACGGGGAACCTAGATGCACTTTCATAAGGCATGTCCAAAGGATCCATTTCCACTACCTAGAATAGATCAAATAGTGGACTCCACCTCCGGGTGTGAGCTATTGTGTTTCTTTGATGCATATTCTAGATATCATCAAATCCAAATGTCTAAGGAAGATGAAGAGCATACTGCCTTCATAATAGTAGATGGATTGTATTATTATACTGTCATGCCCTTTAGTCTCAAAAATGCTGCTTCGATGTTTGTGCGAGCTATGTACAAAACATTTGGAGAGCTAATCAGAGACTTGGTGGAGGTGTACGTCGATGACATCTTCGTGAAGATCAATAACAAGGAGTCATTCCTTGACAATTTACATGCTGTCTTCGACAAGCTGCGCATCACGCGCACCAAGCTGAACCCAGACAAATGTGTCTTCAGGGTTAGCTCTAGAAAGCTTCTAGGTTTCTTGGTAACCCACCGAGGAATTGAAGCAAATCTGACAAAGATCAAGGCTATAGAAGGTATGCGGCCCCCAGCCCACATCAAAGATGTCCATAAGTTAACTGGATGTCTAGCTGCACTCAGCCGGTTCATCTCAAGACTGGCAGAATGGGCACTACCCTTCTTCAAACTCTTGAGGAAGTCCAGACCATTTCATTGGTTTGAAGAAGCAGAAAAAGCATTTCAAGAGCTGAAACAACTCCTCACCACACTACCGATCTTTGTAGCTCCAAATCTTGGTGATCCTTTACTGCTTTACATTTCTGCAACTACCGAAGTTGTCAGCATGGTCCTGGTCACGGAAAGATCGGAGCCACATTCAGTCCAGGAGCCCAGACCCCTCCGGGAGGGTCCGGAGTTACCTGAAGGCGTGTTTGAGTCCCAGCCCCCAGACACGGAACCTCAAGGCGAAATGCTAGGAGATCAACCTCACTCACCTCAGGGGGTTCACCTGGCCGACCAAGATGATTCAGATCCTTCTAACAAGGTCCGGGTCGAACAAGAAGTTCTTGACCCCTCTGGGAGGGTCCAAGAAGCTCAGCAAAAAGGTCTGAACCCCTCCGGGAGGGTCCGGGTCGATGGAGAAGAAGCTTCAGGCCCCTCCGAGAGGGTCCGGACCATCCAACGCCTAGTGTATTCATCAGCGAAGTACTTCATGACGCCAAGACAAGATACATTGAGGTGCATAAGCTGCTTTATGCAGTTCTTATTGCCTCAAGGAAGCTTCGTCACTACTTCCAAGCCCACAAAATATCAGGGGTAACTTCTTTTCCACTGTGCGCTATTTTTCATAACCCTAACTCTACTGGGAACATAACAAAGTGGGCAGCGAAGCTGACCGAGTTTGATCTCGATTTTGTGTCACGACAAGCAATCAAGAGTCAGGCTTTGGCGGACTTCGTGGCGGAGTGGACTCCCTCTCCATCAAACACAGGGGGCCCCAGTGAGCAGAAACCGAAACCCAAGGTTCCGGTATTCACCGAGCCTCACTAGACTCTCTGCTTCGACGGCTCCGTGCAGAAGCAGGGGGCCGGAGCTGGAATCCTTCTCCTTGCTCCGACTGAGGAGAAGGTCAAGTACATGGTCCACCTTGATTTCAAGGCGACCAACAATATGGTGGAGTATGAAGCTCTCATCTATGGACTCAAGGTCAAAGGTGAATGCTGTTATAACAATCCCCAACTAGCTTCTTATGTTCTTGAAGCCTAGAGGCTCCAGAAGGACTTCGAAGTTCTTGATCTCCACAATGTTCAGCGCCTTCACAACGCTGAAGCTGACGAACTCTCGACGAAGGTTTCAACCGGAGCTCCGGCTCCTAACGGAATCTTCATCCGAAGGTTGTCAAGACCAACAGCTCAGCCTACCGAACTAAGCGAAGGGGGCGAGACCAACACCTCAAGGTTGGCAGTACCGGTGGCCCTGCTACCATGGCGTCCACCAAGGGTCGTAGGTGCCGTCGGAAGCTCCGAGCAACCCAACACGTAAGACTCAAGAGCTCAAGTTAGCTCCAATGCATGGATCTTGGAGATCCGGAGCTACTTGAAAGACAACGCCCTTCTTGAAGATGGTGTATCCGCTGACTGGATCGTCATGTTGTCTAAAAGATACACACTGGTAGAAGGGGATCTCTATCAGCGTGGTGCCAACGGCGTCCTAATGTAGTGCATTACAAGGGAATAAGGCCATGATCTTCTCGTGGAAATCCATGGAGGCGAGTGTGGGAACCACTCATCTCCCTGCACGTTGGTTGGTAAAGCCTTCCGGCATGGCTTTTACTGGCCTACAGCACTCCAGGATGCGGTTGAGCTAGTGAAAAATGTAAAGCGTGCCAGTTCCACGCAAAATAGATTCATACACCGGCTCAGTCACTACAAATGATACCTCTTACATGGTCATTTGCTGTGTGGGGTATGGACATCTTGGGACCATTCCCAAAAGCTGTCGGAGGTTACAAGTTCCTATATGTCGCCATCGACAAGTTCACCAAGTGGCCAGAAGCAACTCCAGTTGTGACAATCAACAAGCAATCAAAAATCAAGTTCTTGAAGTCCATTATATGCAGATTTGGAGTTCCAAACAAAGTCATAACTGACAACAAAACCCAATTCACAAGTGCTGCATTTCAAGAATATTGTGAAGACCTCGACATTCAACTCAGCTACGCCTCATTAGCTCACCCAGCAAGTAATGGCCAAGCCAAGAGAGCAAATGCAGAAATCTTAAAAGGACTCAAGACGTGCACGTACGAGCGCCTGAAAAAGTATGGAGCCAACTGGATTGAAGAACTTCTGTCCACATTGTGGGCGAACAAGACAACACCTAACCGGTCAACTGGGGAGACACCCTTCTTCCTGGTGTACGGAGCTGAAGCAGTCCTTCATCTGGAGATCACCATGGGATCCCCCCGGGTCCGGACCGTTGATGAAGCCATGCATGACCAGCTCCGGCGTGAAGACCTTGACCTTGTCGACGAGGGAAGGTGCCAAACAGCCGTTCGAAATGCACGCTATTGCCAAGCGCTCCGGCGCTATCATCAAAGGCATGTGCGCAACCGACAGCTCGAGGAAGGCGATCTGGTGCTGCAGAGAATACTAACCCGCGAAGGGATGAACAAACTTTCCCCCAGCTGGGAAGGTGCCTTCCGAGTGATCAAAGTATCCCGGCCTAGATGCGTTCGCTTGGCAACTGAGGATGAGACTCTGCTTCCTAATCCTTAGAACATAGAGCACCTCCGTAAGTTTTATGCTTAGAATCATGGAGGTAAGTCTGTAATTACATACAATGTATGTTATAGAGTCAATATACATAGAAGGGTAGGTTGTCCAGGAGAACATCCGGACCCCTCCAGGAAGGTCCGAGAAGTTCAAGTAACACTTCATACAGTCACAACACTAAAAGTGTAACTACCTACCCAAGGCTAGTACAAGATGTATAGCGCACTTAGCTTGGTCCTGCACCATAAGTGTGTCCTTGTCTCCCTTGTAATCCGGACCTATAATGAAAGACATTGTTGTGTGAAAACAGACTCCACGTGCATCTACTTTTGTACAAGGCTCGATATATCAAATTATTATTTTACCCTGCTTGTCTATAATGAAGTTGTGCAATTCTTTTTAAGTTTTAGTCCAAGTAATTCATATGTATTACAAGTTTTATTGATGGTCTCTTTGGATCCTAACATTGCTGCATAGTCTACTTGCCTGAACGCCAAGCCAACATAGGTCCGGAGTGTGCTATCGACTTAGCCTGGTCCTGCACCCTGAGTACGCCACTCTAACTACATCCCGGCAGGCCTCAGTAGGGTGAGTACTAAAAAAGGCATGCGGATCTAGAAAGATTATACCAATATGCTTGTTATCATATCGAGCTTCTTCGGATCTAGAACTCAGATAAGAACAATAAGTCACAAACTATTTATAGACAAGAGGACGGATTTTACACTTTTCATGTCTTTAATGTGCAGGAAAGACAAAAAATTATAGCAATGGTGGATGACGCCGGAGCTACTAAGCTCCAACAATCCCTGGGGGCCTACCTTCAACGATTAGTGCGTTGACATCGAGAGCTACCGGACCTACCAAGCTCCGGCAGCCCCATGGGACCAGCCGTCGACGAACCGGAGAAAAATACTTCGGACCTAAAATTACAAGTTCGAAGCGTTCAAGTCATCAAAACCTTTTGGTACATGTACACACTCCAATTGTGCACATATACCAGGGGGCCAACAATACAACACGATATATTGAAGACAAAGTGAAATTCATGGTAGAAAGGAGGATTTCATTAATCAAAAGTATTGGATTACAAAATTGGGGTTACATCAAAGGGCAAAAGGAAAATAGTCCTAGCCACTGGAGGATCTAAAACCTGTGGAAAAATGAAGCAACCTTCTCAGCAGCTTCTTGGACACTAGCTCTGGCAGCATCCTCTTCTTCAGCAATGATTCCTTCAAAGACCGGATCAAGAGAGAATTGGGGGTCTCGACTTTTGTAACACGCCAAGACATACTCGGCGACGTTCTTGGCCAGAGATTTACCCTCAGTATCCAGCTGATCAGCGATGACATTATCCATCGCGTCGAGTTTGCTGCCAACAGAGCCAAGTGCCACCAGCGTCTGGTCCAGTTCCTGCGCTGGATCCTCTAGGCTTACTGGACTGAAACCAAGAGGTAGAAGGGCCTTGTACGCACGTCCCAGGAAGTCCCATACCATCAGGGACTTGGTTGCCTTCGAGCTCTGCAGCTCCTCCAGTGACCTCCGGCGGCTGCTAGCTCCGAACTCTCCCGAGCAAGGCGTTCCACCACTTTGGCATGTTGGTGCGTACTTTCAGCAACCTGCTTCTCATGGTTGTTTAGCTCCGTCTCTCAGAGGTGGATGCGGTTCCGCCGTTCGGCCAGGTCTTTCTCCCTGCCTCTCACCTTCCCTTCTCTGGCAGCAATATCACTCTCCCTCTTCGAGAGATCCTGCCCCAGCTGCCAGTACTTTTCTTTCTCATCCTCACTCCACAAATCTAACTTTTTGGTGCGATATGCCAAATTCTATTCACCCAGAGTCAATTTTTGGGTGACCTCTTCCTCCCTCTTCAAAATATCCTCTTGTTGCTCCAGGAGTTTTTCTTCCCTTGCATCAAGACCACGACAGCTGGCGTCGGAGCTGTCGTGTCCTCAGCCACAACTTGAGGGGGCATGATAGGTTGAGCCGAAGCCTCACCTTGCGCAGCCCCAGTCGCTGCGACAGAGGTCGGAGCCTTAGACCTCGACTTTGACGCCTTGTAGTCAAAGAGTCGGAAGATTCAAAATATGATAAAAACAAGAGTGGCAAATCAAGGTGAAAAAGCAAAGCTTACCTTGGGAAGCTACCGTCCCAATTGTCACGGAACCTCTTCGCCAGAGGCTCAGAGTCGGAGCTTGTCGTGATCGGCACGGAAGGAGCTCCAGAATGTCACCTGGAGCCTGCCGTCGTCGTTGGTGATGCCTCAGCCGAAGTCTCCCTCGACCGGGAAGAACCTTCGGACTTGGAGCCCCTCGCTGGTACCGAGACCGGAGTCGACTGTCCTAAACTGGCGCCTCTCGAGGACGCTGGCACCGGAGGAGGTGTAGCCGCAGAAGACCTCCATCGCCGGTGAGAAGGGGCTATTGTGGATGGTGCTGGCCTGACGGACCTCCCATCAACATGCTTCAGTTTCCTCTTCCGGTTGGCTCTTTGCCCTTGCCCTTGCCCTTGCTGATGTCTTCAACCCTCTGGCTCAAAGCAGGGGTGGCTACCTCCTCGAGAGCTCCGGGGATTACAACCATGGAGGTCCGGCGGTGTTCTACCTCACCAAGTCCGTCTAGCGCCGACATCTTCCTCAAGAGCTCCCTACTGATCTCTGGAATCATGTTCAAGGGCAAGAAAGCAGCCGGCGGAGCCAAGTCATCGCCGTCGACTAGCCCATGCTGAAATTTCTTGAGATGAAGCTTCAGAGCTTCGTCATCCAAGTTGGACATCAGACCGGTTTCAATCCGATCATCATCCATCACACTGTTGAGAGCTCAGGCGAGCTTCTCCCTCTTCCTCAGCAGAGCTGAAAGTTGCCTAGAGGGGGGGGGTGAATAGGCTAATCAACCTGAAATGACTTAATAAAACAAGATCAATACTCAGGGGGCGGACTAGTCCAGTCCAGGGGCGGACTAGTCCGGTCCACCTATAGGGAAAAATCTGAATAGGGTTTCTAACAAGTTTTAATTCGATTCTTGTGATGAAAAGTATGTTAGAATGACTTAGTGAGCCTTAACAAGTTATATGGCAAGTATGAAGCAAAGGATCACAATGAGACAAGAGTGATAAGCAAAACGGTAGAGCTAACCCTAGAAGCAATGTGCAATAAGTGAAAGCGAAGTACACAAGGGACACAAGGATTTTATCCCGAGGTTCGATCCCTCAAAGGAATCTACGTCCCCGTTGAGGAGTCCACGAAGGACCGGGTTCAACAACCCTTCCCTCACCAAGTTTACCGCACAGTCCTAACATGGTTCTCCACTATCACAAAGGGTGAATACAAGATTCATTGGGGCTTCTTACAATCTAAGGCTCCCACCACAAATACAATCACAAATCACAAATATCAACTCAAGCCACATATCACAAAGATTCACAAAGTGCAAGAGATCAAACCGAGAGCCTAGAGCGGTGTTCTTCCTCTTCTTCACCTCGCCAAACCCTAATCCACACAAGAATTAGTTTTAGATGGAATGTAGGCAATAAGGAGGCTTTTTGAAGGCTCAAGGTTGCTGTGGCGGCGCTAGGGTTTCAACTTGCTCAAGAGATCTGGTTCAAATGAACCTAGGGGTCCTCTATTTATAGAGGTTCCTAGCCCATACTGATGACCTCAGCAGAAGGGCGGACTAGTCCGGCCTACAGCCCGGACTAGTCCGGCCTAGGGGACCACTGACGTCCCTGACAACTGTCGCACTGCGCGACAATCGTCACGCTACCCGCCAAACTTCAAATTCAAATGGTCACTTCAAAACAGACTAGTCCGGTCACAACCGGACTAGTCCGATCTCACACGGAACCTTTTGTTCCGTGTGAAAACGGACTAGTCCGGCCCCCAGGGCGGACTAGTCCGGTCTACCCAGACTTAGTCGCTGAAGCACCGACTTCTCTCAAACAAGGACTAGTCCGGCCCCCAGGGCGGACTAGTCCGATCTCAGTCAGGACCTCTTGGTCCGGACCAAAACGGACAAGTCCATGGTTTTGGGACTTAGTCCTCAAAACCCACTCCACGACTCCCCGGACTAGTCTGTCCCACTACGGACTAGTCCGAACTCAGTCAGACCCTTCTGGTCCGGCTGAAAATGGACTTGGCCAGCCAGGACCGGACTAGTCTGGCCACCTGCACGGACTAGTCCGGCCACTCCTGCCAGACTGCTTCCAACTCTCTTCTCTCAATAGGTTTGACCTCTAAACCGCTTTGAGCTCCCTACTTGATCTCAATGCACTTTACACACACATCCTCACACATACTTGGCTAGTCTACACTCGACACGCTAGAAACCCTAGTTTCTTCTTTTCGAGTCGACATCGCCATTTTCATCCTTTTCCTTTTTGAGGGTTTGTGTTTCCGCTTGAATCCACACCTGTGCTTAAGATCACTGAGCTCATTAGTTACTTAATTGTCGTCATCAATCATCCAAAACCCACGGGGATCCTAGATGCACTTTCAATCTCCCCCTTTTTGGTGATTGATGACAACACATTAAGTCTTCACATATAGGAGTATAAATTTGGTTTTCATAACGTGCGGGTGTATGAGTGACTCCCCCTCAATGAATGCATCATAAAAGAGAGGGTGAGGAAGTCCTTCACACACACATACGTTATGGTGGGGTGCCTACGTGTTGTGCTCAACAATTTGTGACAAGACATAATAAATATGAATATGATTAAAAGATAGACATTCAAAGCATCATATTGATATTAAACATTAGAGGGAATGTAGGCAAGAAGGAGGCTTTTTGAAGGCTCAAGGTTGTTGTGGCGGCGCTAGGGTTTCAACTTGCTCAAGAGATCTGGTTCAAATGAACCCAGGGGTCCTCTATTTATAGAGGTTCCCAGCCCATACTGTTGACCTCAGCAGAAGGGCGGACTAGTCCGGCCTACAGCCCGGACTAGTCCGGCCTAGGGGACCACTGACGTCCCTGACAACTGTCGCACTGCGCGGCAATCGTCGCGCTACCCGCCAAACTTCAAATTCAAACGGTCACATCAAAACGGACTAGTCCGTCACAACCGTACTAGTCTGATCTCACACAGAACCTTTTGTTCCGTGTGAAAACAGACTAGTCTGAAGACCACGGACTAGTCCAGCCCCCCAGGACGGACTAGTCCGGTCTACCTAGACTTAGTCGCTGAAGCACCGACTTCTTTCAAACCAGGACTAGTCTGGCCCCCAGGGCGGACTAGTCCGATCTCAGTCAGGACCTCTTGGTCCGGACCAAAACAGACAAGTCCGTGGTTTTGGGACTTAGTCCCCAAAACCCACTCCACGACTACCCGGACTAGTCCGTCCCACTACGGACTAGTTCGAACTCAGTCAGACCCTTCTGGTCCAGCTGAAAATGGACTTGGCCGGCCAGGACCGGACTAGTCCGGCCACCTACACGGACTAGTCCGGCCACTCCTGCGAGACTGCTTCCAACTCTCTTCTCTCAATAGGTTTGATCTCTAAACCGCTTTGAGCTCCATACTTGATCTCAATGCACTTTACACACACATCCTCACACATACTTGGCTAGTCTACACTCGACACGCTAGAAACCCTAGTTTCTTCTTTTCAAGTCGACATCGCCATTTTCATCCTTTTCCTTTTGAGGGTTTGTGTTTCCGTTTGAATCCACACCTGTGCTTAAGATCACTGAGCTCATTAGTTACTTAATTGTCATCATCAATCATCCAAAACCCACGGGGATCCTAGATGCACTTTCAGTCTCCTCCTTTTTGGTGATGATGACAACACATTAAGCCTTCACATATAAGAGTATAAATTTGGTTTTCATAACGTGCGGGTGTATGAGTGACTCCCCCTCAATAAATGCATCATAAAAGAGAGGGTGAGGAAGTTCTTCATACACACACACATTATGGTGGGGTTCCTACGTGTTGTGCTCAACAATTTGTGACAAGACATAATAAATATGAATATGATTAAAAGATAGACATTCAAAGCATCATATTGATATTAAACATTCAAAACATAGTCTTGCACAAATTTAAACATTCAACATGACATAAAAATTACAATAAGGAGTGCAACATGTCCAAGGATCCAAAATAAGAGCTACACTCGCCACATCTAATTACCCTCCTCCATCCTTTCTAGCTCTCCCCCCATCTAACTCCCATCTAACTCTCCCCCTTTGGCATCAAGACACCAAAAAGGAAAAGAAGAAGGGAGCAACGAGCCCTATCCACTAGTCGTCGCCGTCCTCACTATCATCTGCCTCAGCATTGGAGTCGCTCTCCGTGGCCTCCGGGTCCTCGTGGTCATCGTCGTCAGAGGCACGAGCCGATGGAGCTGCCCGGGAAGAGCTCTCGTCCTCTTGGAGCTGGGCGAGCTCGTCAGCTGTGAAGTCGGGGAATGGAGTGATCTCCCCGTCGCTCGCCTCCGGAGAGGACATGGGTACTTCGAGCTTATCGCACACCGCCTTAAGGTACTTCTCTTGGCGCTTGTGTGCCCTCTGATTCTGGATCTCTTGCTTCTGGCAAGAAGTGAAGATCGCCTTGAAGCACTTGTAGAAAGCACTCATCGATTGAGGTGGAGGCGGGGAAGGAGGGGCCACGGGGCGAGGAGCTAGCATCGCAGAGTGAGAAGGAGGCTCCGCGTTCTTTCAACGCGGAGGAGGCGACACTGCAGGAGGTGTCTGAGGATGGAGCGAGCGATGAGTCACATCCTTGACGAAGGTCACGCTTGACACCTTCTCAATGAGATACATGATGTAGGGGGCATACCCGCAAGCACGGTTGGGGGTATGCGAGATGCTGAAAATGTCGTCGAAGATGTAATCGACGAGATTGAACTTCTCCTCCCCATCAATAAGAAGCAGCAGGTGCCTCAGGTTGCCTTGGATCACCCCTGCATCACCATCCTTTGGTGCTATTGTCCGCCTCAGGATCCTGTTCAGAATGCTGTAGAATGGCTTGATATTGCGAGCATGGCCGACATCATATTGAACATGACTCGGATACATGTAGGCCATCTCGTCTCAGTCTACAGCCTTGAGTTTAGAGATGATTATCTCATGATCCAGGTGAGCCTCAAGACCTAGAATCTTGGCAAACTCCTCAAATGTGACTGAAAGCTGCTCGCCATGCGTCATCCATATGATCCGTCTATCACCTGAGGTGGTGAAGTAGATGGTGGAATAAAACTGCAAGATAACTTCAACGTTCCAGTCATATTTGAATCCTATGATCTTCTTGAGCACATGGCGCTCAGCTGCTTTAATGACTGCATCAAAAGCAGAATGTTGCTTCCGGGCCATGTACTCCCAGTCTACCCATTGAGCTTCAGTCACAGGCTTCTTCATGCTTTGGTAGACAAGACGGTAATAATCACAATGAAAGTCACACCAAAACCGAGGGTCGGTGGTGCTCCTCTCATACTTGTAGACCTTGCTCGTCCGGAGCCTTCTTGCTTTCTCGTCTCCCTTCCCATGGAAGACATTGGTAGCTATTTCACGCTGCCTGTTGGGATTTCCCTCAGGAGTGTACACTTCCAAGGGGCCAATCGGTTTGGCTTTCCCTTTCTCCTTGATCACAGGGCCTGCGACTCTCTTCGGCGGTATCTTCACAGTAGGTTTCCTTTTCTTGGGCTATACTAGAGCTGGAGCCTTGTCCTTCTTCGGATCTCGCTCGATCCGGCGTTTAGCAATTTCTTCTTGGGCTGGCTCCTTGCCCTTGTCTTTCTCTCCAATTGTCACAAGTCTCTTCCTCTTGGAGACTTGTGCAGTAGTGGCCTGAGAGTTATGAGCCTCGCGCTCCTCTCTCTTCTTCTTCCGGAGTTCCTTGTGGGACTCCTCAATGGCCCGAGCCATTGCTTCATCTTCGTCATAGGCCATAGTTGCGGCCCTGGCTTGTTGCTTCTTGGCTGCCTTTGCCCTTTCTTGCTGCTCGAGAAACTTCTCGGCACCCTCAACCTTGGCTCTTGCTCCGCCTCCCACTCGGGGTCAGTGGGGGGAGAAGCGGATCGGCGAGGAGCTGCCATCGCTGTTGAAACAGGAGGAAAAACAAGAGATAGAGGGTCAAGGAAGTGGAATAATGTGAAAGAAATTACGAGAAACAGCCAAAGTTAGGGTTTTGTCCTGTGCACACCAGACTTGTCTGCCCAAGGGGCGGACTAGTCCGTCGAGCGGACTAGTCCACCTGGCACCGGACTAGTCCAGTTTACACAGGTTAAACCCTAACTCTAACTGTTTTTTGAGAAATCTTGGAATCGAGTCGCAATATTCCTAGGCTATGATCACAAGGATACTAGAAGCAACTTTAATGAAGAGGCATCTATCAAAAACTCAATGAATCAAGAATGAGGCAAGATTTTAAAAAGTGAGGGATACCTCTTCAAATCTTGAGAAATCGATGGAATCGGGGATGGATCGTGCCGCGAGTGATCGGGGAAAGTCTCCCACACCTCTAGGGCTTCCAATGCGTGGATTGGAATCGATTTTTGTTGGATGGATTCAAAAATCACTGAAGGAGGGCGGTTTCGCGCGCGTGGGAGAGAGAGAGGCAAATGGAGAAGTGGAGGGGTCGGCCGCCTCCTGGGGGTTTAAGTCCCCAGGGGCCGGACTAGTCCGATTAAGAGGCCGGACTAGTCCAGTCTGCGGATCAGACCCGGACTAGTCCGGATCCGGACTTGTCCGGCCATGGGCGGACTAGTCCGGTCCTAGGAGGATGAACACATATATATTTGAGTTTTAGCCACTATAGTTTATCCTTTTGGACATATTGCCACAACAAAACTTTATGAATATGGTCAGTAAGCAATCAACATTCAAACTATGACCATAACCCACAAAGTCACTAGTTTTTCAAATATTTTGGAGAAAATCGAGATAGAGATGAATTTCTCAAACACATGCATTCTTTTGAATAAGGTGTAAAGTAAACATTCAGATGTGCATGTTTCAAGCCACATTTCGAGAATCTAAGATATTGAGCTCACTCCTAAGCTCACAAAATCGCTTCTCATCTAGGGGCTTGGTGAATATGTCGCCTAGTTGGTTCTCGGTTCTTACATGGGAAATCACTATGTCCCCCTTTAAGGAATGATCGCTCAAGAAGTGGTGTCTAATGTCTATGTGTTTGGTCCTTGAATGCTCAACCGGATTATGGGCTATTTTGATGGCGCTCTCATTGTCACATAGGAGAAGAATATGGCGCAAGTTTATACCATAATCCCTTAGAGTTTGTCGCATCCAAAGAAGTTGTGCACAACAACTTCCGGCTGCGACATACTCCGCTTCGGCTGTGGAAAGAGAAATGGAGTTTCGTTTCTTAGAGGACCATGACACTAAGGATCTACCCAAGAATTGGCATGTCCCGGATGTGCTCTTTCTATCAACTTTGCACCCCGCATAATCCGCATTGGAATAGCCAATGAGGTTAAACTTGTATCCTTTGGGGTACCAAAGTCCTAGGCTAGGTGTGTGAACTAAATATCTAAGAATCCTCTTCACGTCGGTCATATGACACACCTTAGGTGCAGCATGAAAACGTGCACACATACACCCACTAAGCATAATATCCGGTCTAGATGCACAAAGATATAACAAAGAACCAATCATGGAACGATATACCTTTTGGTCCACACTTGGACCATCTTCGTTGAGGTCCAAGTGTCCATTGGTTGCCATTGGAGTCTTGATGGGTTTGGCCTTGTCCATGTCAAACTTCTTTAATATATCTTGAGTGTACTTTGTTTGACTTATGAACGCGCCTTTTTTGAGTTGCTTGACTTGAAAACCTAAAAAGAACTTCAACTCCCCCATCATGGACATCTCAAATCTCTCCGTCATTATCTTAGAAAACTCATCACAAAACACTTTGTTAGTAGAACCAAATTTAATGTCATCGACATATATCTGGCACACAAAGAGATCATCATTAAAGTGCTTTGTAAAGAGAGTGTAATCAGCTTTTCCTATCTTGAAACCATTTTGAATTAGAAAGTCTCTAAGACACTCATACCAAGCTCTAGGAGCTTGTTTGAGGCCATAGAGAGCCTTACGCAATTTGAAGACATGGTTTGGGAAGTCTTGGTCTTCAAAGCCCGGTGGTTGCTCCACATAGACTTCCTCCTTGATTGGACCATTTAGGAACGCACTCTTGACGTCCATTTGGTAAAGCTTAAAATCATGGTGAGTAGCAAAGGCAAGTAATATACGAATTGATTCTAGCCTAGCTACGGGAGCAAAAGTTTCATCAAAATCCAAACTTTCGACTTGTGAGTACCCCTTGGCCACAAGTCGTGCCTTGTTCCTTGTCACCATGCCATGTTCGTCTTGCTTGTTGCGGAACACCCACTTGGTTCCTACAACATTTGCTTGTGGACGCTTGACAAGCTCCCAAACTTTGTTCCTTTCAAAGTTGTTAAGCTCCTCTTGCATGGCCACCACCCAATCCGGGTCCCTCAATGCATCTTCAACCTTATGGGGCTCCAAAGAAGAGACAAAGGAGTAATGTTCACAAAAAATTGCAATACGAGAACGAGTGATTACCCCTTTAGTAATGTCTCCTAGGATGTTGTCAACGGGGTGAACCCGTTGAACACTTTGATGCACACGGGGATGTGGAGGTTGAGCTCTTGAGTCATCATCATCATCTTCTTCTTCTTGATCTCCCCCTTGATGAATGCCTCTCCCTTGACTTTCGTCTTCTTGATCGTGTGGAGGTGTGACTTGTCCATCTTCCACTTGTTCATGTGGGGGATGACTTGCATCATCATGTGGTTGGTCACTTGAGCTTTGAGGTTGTTCTTGTGGTCGAACATCTCCAAGTGCCATCCTCCTAAGAGCTTCTTGTGGAGACTCTTCTTGATCTAGCACACTTTTATGGACTTGCTCCACTTGGGAGCCATTAGTTTCATCAAACACCACGTCGCGTGCTATTTCAATAATCCCGTAGGATTTGTTGAAGACACGGTAGGCGTGGGTGTTTGAATCATAACCAAGCAAGAAACCTTCATCGGACTTTGAAGCAAACTTCGAAATCCTAGGCTTTTTGTTGAGAATATAGCACTTGCTCCAAAAAACACGAAAGTAAGAGACATTGGGTTTCTTACCAACTAGAAGCTCATAGGGAGTCTTCTTTAGGAGGCGGTGGAGGTATAATCGGTTGACGACGTGGCAAGCGGTGTTAACCGCCTCCGCCCAAAACCGATCCGATGTCTTGTACTCATCAAGCATTGTCCTTGACATCTCGATGAGTGTCTTGTTCTTCCGTTCTGCCACCCCATTTTGTTGAGGGGAGTATGGAGCTTAAAATTCTTGCTTGATGCCCTCCTCATCCAAGAATTCTTCCACTTGAGTGTTCTTGAACTTGGTGTCGTTGTCGCTTCTTGTAGCTTTGATTCTTGAGGCGAACTCATTTTGAGCTCTCCTCAAGAACCTATTTAGGACACCGTGAGTTTCACCCTTATCATGCAAAAAGAACACCCAAGTGAAGCGAGAAAAATCGTCAACAATAACAAGACCATATTTGTTACCGCCAATGCTAATGTAGGTTATTGGCCCGAAAAGGTCCATATGTAGCAGCTCCAACGGTCTTGTTGTCGTCATGATGTTCTTGGAGGGGTGTTGAGCTCCTACTTGCTTCCCGGCTTGGCAAGCACTACATGGCCTATCCTTTTCAAAGACAAAATTTTCAAACCATAGATGTGCTCGCCCTTAAGAAGCTTTTGTAAGTTCCTCATCCCAACATGGGCTAGCCTTCTATGCCAAAGCCATCCCATGTTGGTTTTCGCCATTAAGCATATGTCAAGTTGAGCTTTATCCGAGGTGAAATCCATGAGATAAAGCTTTCCCTTGAGCACACCCTTAAAAGCGATTGAGTTATCACTTCTTCTAAGGACGCTCACACCCTCATTAGTGAAAACACAATTATAACCCTTGTCACATAGTTGTGATATGGACAAGAGGTTATAGTCTAGAGAATCAATATGTAAAACGCGAGAAAGAGTATGTTGGGGAGAGATGACAATTTTACCGGAGCCAAGGATTTTCCATCTACTATTGTCCCCAAAGAGGATCCCTTCATTTGGATCATCATGTTCCTCATACTCCTCGAACATCTTCCTCTCTCCGGTCATGTGGTTTGTGCACCCACTATCGAGCACCCATTTGGATCCATCGGAGGAGTACGCCTACAAAACAAGATTATGCCTTCTTTTTAGGTACCCAAGCGGAGTTGGGTCCTTTGACGTTAGTGGTGAGGCATTTGGGCACCCACACGCAAGGCTTGGGGCTCTTGCGGAGTGGCCCAACATATCTAGCATATACTTTGCCATACTTGTTCCTCATAAAAACATATGATGCATCAAAATCATGAACTAGAGGATGCGGTTCAGATTTAGGCATGTAAGTGCTAGTTGAAGTGTTCTTGCCAATTTTAGTTGTGGATGAGCTTCCCTTGACAAAAACAATCAAGTCTTTGCCATACTGGGAGGTTTTGGCATTTTTCTTTCCACCTCTAGTATAACCAAGACCATCCTTGACATAGGGAGGTCTTGTGTTGGTGTATGCACTTCGTGCATAAGCCACTTTCTCTTTGTCAAAGATGGCACCCTTAGGTGCTTGACTGCCTTGAGTCAATTTGAGCTCATCCTTTTATTTAAGAATCAAGTTAGAACATTTGCAAGTTGATATTGCTTCGGATGCAACCTTTGAGGAGGATAAGCTTTTAGAGAAAGAGGCTACATTAGTCTTAAGGGACTCAACTTGAGTATCAAGGATCTTGTTAACTTTTGCCAAGTTGCCAAGTTCGTCCTTGAGCTCAATGGTTGTGTCCTCAATACTTGAGCATGTTTTCTTGCTTAGAGCAAGTTCATGCTCCAATGCCTTGCTCTTCTCTCTCTCAAGCTCAAGGAGCTCAATGAGCTCTTTACATCTCTCCTTTTCATGGATAAGCATGTCCTCTTGCCTATATATGAGCTCCTCCTTCTCAAAGATTTCATCCGAGAGTAATTTCATCCGACGCAAAGTGCTCTTACTTATGTCCTTAAGCATGTGTTCATTTTCGCTAGCACTATCAAAATCGTCATGGGAGGATATGGAAGAGGATGAGTTAGAAGTAGCCTTTCTTCTTCCTTGTTTTGCCATGAGGCAAATTGGCTTGTGGTCGTAGAGGTTTGGGAAAAGCTTGCTTCCTTTGGAGCTCCTCCCGATGGCTATGGTTGCCATCTTCTCCTCATCTTCGGACGAGGAGGACTCATCGTTAGAGTCCCACTCCTTGCCTAAGTGAGCATGACCAGAGGACCTCTTCTTCTTTTAGAACTTCTTCTCTTGCGGCTTGCCCTCCTTCTTCTTCTTGCCCTCTTCATGTGGGCAATCTATAATGAAGTTCCCGTACTTGCCACAATTGTAGCAAGCCCTCTTGGTTTTGGGCCTTGACTTTTCTTTGCCCTTGCTCTCATGCTTGTATCCTCCTTTTATTCTTCTCATAATTCTCTTGATGTTGTTGATGAAGAGGGCCTCTTCCTCATCGGTGTCAAGGCTCTCCTCCTCATCTCCGTTTTGCTCCTTTGAGGAGGATGTCACTTTGAGTGCAACATCCTTCATCTTTGAGGCGGTGAACCTTTGGAGGTCATTGTAGAAGAGCGCCTCCTTCTCCATGATCTCGTGGTTGATGATCCTTCCAAGGACCTCCTCCGGGGTCATTTTGGCAAACCCCGGGCTTTCTCGGATCATGGAGCAAAGAGAGACGTTTCTAGGCATGAATGCCCGAATCATCCTCTTCACCACCTCATGATCCGTCCACTTGGTACAGCTATAGGATCTACTCTTATTGATGAGTAGCTTTAGGCGGTTGTACATCTCTTGAGGAG
The DNA here is from genome assembly GCA_036927565.1 of Tuctoria greenei. Classification (NCBI taxonomy): domain Eukaryota; kingdom Viridiplantae; phylum Streptophyta; class Magnoliopsida; order Poales; family Poaceae; genus Tuctoria; species Tuctoria greenei. Next base: position 159,471,297 of record JAYESD010000006.1, read on the forward strand.
ATTCACCATCCATAATGGCAAACCTCCCGAGCTCTCCTTCAGTGAGCTCAATCTTTGCTTCTTTCACGACTCGGTTGCCTTCATGAGCCATCTTGAGGGTGTCCCAAATATCCTTGGCCACCTCAAGTCCATCCACTTGGTTGAACTCATCTCTTGAGAGAGATGAGATGATCACTCTTGCCGCTTGGGCATTGCGGTGAAGGAGCACGGCTTGCTCCGGAGTGATATCTTCTTCATTCTTCGGGATGTGCACTCCAGTCAACACGATTTGCCATAGTGAGGGGTTGAGTGACACAAGATGGATCTTCATGTTGTGCTTCCACATCCTGTAGTTGGTTCCATCGAATTGGGGAGGCTTCCCCAACATGATGGAAAGGTAGTGGTTGTTGGAGACAAGGCGTTCATAGTTGTAGCCTTATTGGTTGTAGTTGATTGTGCCACCCGATGTGGAGGTTGAGGTGTCAACCTTGGGAATCTTCAACTTCTCTCGAAGTTTTGCCTTGAGTTGGTGAGTCTCTTCGTCATCCGTTGATTTGTCTTGATAGAAGAGAATCTCTTCTGGGGTTGCTTGGACCTCACTGGTTGAGACTTCTTCGTACCCCACTCCGGCGATCTTCTCTCTGAGTTGTTAGACTCTTTTGGGAGAGACCTGCTCTGATACCAATTGAAAGTTGCCTAGAGGGGGGGGTGAATAGGCTAATCGACCTGAAATGACTTAATAAAACGAGATCAGTACTCAGGGGGCGGACTAGTCCGGTCCACCTACAAGGAAAAATCTGAATAGGGTTTCTAACAAGTTTTAATTCGATTCTTGTGATGCAAAGTATGTTAGAATGACTTAGTGAACCTTAACAAGTTATATGACAAGTATGAAGCTAATGATCACAATGAGACAAGAGTGATAAGAAAAACAGTAGAGCTAACCCTAGAAGCAATGTGCAATAAGTGAAGGCGAAGTATACAAGTGACAAAATGATTTTATCCCGAGGTTCGATCCCACAAAGGAATCTACGTCCCCGTTGAGGAGTCCACGAAGTATCGGGTTCAACAACCCTTCTCTCACCAAGTTTACGCACGGGCCTAACTTGGTTCTCCACTATCACAAAGGGTGAATACAAGATTCGTTGGGGCTTCTCACAATCTGAGGCTCCCACCACAAATACAATCACAAATCACAAAGATCAACTCAAGCCACATATCACAAAGATTCACAAAGTGCAAGAGATCAAACCGAGAGCCTAGAGCGGTGTTCTTCCTCTTCTTCACCTCACCAAACCTTAATCCACACAAAAATTAGTTTTAGAGGGAATGTAGGCAAGAAGGAGGCTTTTTGAAGGCTCAAGGTTGCTGTGGCGGCACTAGGATTTCAACTTGCTCAAGAGATCTGGTTCAAATGAACCCAGGAGTCATCTATTTATAGAGGTTTCTAGCCCATACCGCTGACCTCAGCAGAAGGGCGAACTAGTCCGGCCTACAACCCGGACTAGTCCGGCCTAGGGGACCACTGACGTCCCTGAGAACTGTCGCACTGCGCGGCAATCGTCACGCTATCCGCCAAACTTCAAATTCAAACGGTCACTTCAAAACGGAGTAGTCCAATCACAATCGGACTAGTCTGATCTCACACAGAACCTTTTGTTCCGTGTGAAAACGGACTAGTCTGAAGACCACAGACTAGTCCAGCCCCCCAGGGCGGACTAGTCCGGTCTACCCAGACTTAGTCGCTGAAGCACCAACTTCTCTCAAACCAGGACTAGTTCGGCCCCCAGGGCGGACTAGTCCGATCTCAGTAAGGACCTCTTGGTCTGGACTAAAACGGACAAGTCCGTGGTTTCGGGACTTAGTCCTCAAAACCCACTCCACGACTACCCGGACTAGTCCATCCCACTACGGACTAGTACGAACTCAGTCAGACCCTTCCGGTACGGCTGAAAACAGACTTGGCCGGCCAGGACCGGACTAGTCCGGCCACTTGCACGGACTAGTCCAGCCACTCCTGCCAGACTGCTTCCAACTCTCTTCTCTTAATAGGTTTGATCTCTAAACCGCTTTGAGCTCCCTACTTGATCTCAATGCACTTTACACACACATCCTCACACATACTTGGCTAGTCTACACTCGACACGCTAGAAACCCTAGTTTCTTCTTTTCAAGTCAACATCACCATTTTCATCCTTTTCCTTTTTGAGGGTTTGTGTTTCCGCTTTGAATCCACACCTATGCTTAAGATCACTGAGCTCATTAGTTACTTAATTGTCGTCATCAATCATCCAAAACCCACGGGGATCCTAGATGCACTTTCAGGAGCCCACATGTTGTCCAAGAAATTTCCGAAGACAATCTGAGGGGTCACTCCACCCTCCATGCATTCTCGAATCCCTGTCAAGACAAGCTTGAACGCATTCGACAACTTCGGAACTACGTTCCAGGCCTCGGTGTTGACATTGGGGAGTCCGTGAGGTAGCTCCAACCTATCGTGCTCATCCAATGCAATGACAATCCAATCTTTCTCCTCCTCGTCCCATTTGCCCGAGGGGAATGACTTCAAGTACTTGAAGGCGCAATTCTTGCGCTTCATGAAGTAATAGAAGCCAACCAATTTTGTCCCCTTGCCAGTGGTATGAGCTGTGAAGAAGGTTCAGAACAATTCAACGCAGGGAGGCACACCCACCCACATCTCACAGAAGTGGATGAAGGTGGCAACGAGTAGAAGCGAGTGCGGGCCGAGGTGATGCAGTTGGAGACCGTAGAAGTCCAGTAGCATCAATATGAAGCTCGAGAATGGTGGGATCAGTCCCACCATGGCGTATGCCAAAAAATACATCATCTCCCCGCAACGCTCCTTCTTGAAAGGGAGCTTGCCGGTGCAGACTAGGTGGTTGAAGGAGTCACTGGACCATCCATGAAGGTCCGGACCTTCATCAGATTGTCTTTGCTCTGAATGCGGCTCTTGGGAAGACCCAACTCCATCGCGACAAAGTGGAGCAAAGGAAGGGAAAGATAGGCAGAGTTTGGGAGGCTCTGAGTGCGAGTTTGATCGAAAGCATAAAGAGTCTTCAAATTGTACATACTTTCCTTCTTAAGTAAGCCTGCACAATGCTTGGATAGAAACCGCAACGAGAGAGGGTCACATTTCAAAAATCTACCCTGTCAATGACGAATGGGCCCGAGGCCACCCCGACGAAGAGATCGAGGTTATTACCCCAGGCGAACCATTGTCATGATGGGTGGTGGGAAACCCAAAGGCGGCACCATGACAAGGAGCTCGGAACCGATACGGTTTTCGTATTGGGAACTGGCGACCTTCAATTGCGTGAGATCCGCACTCAAAGATCTCATCTGCTGCATTCATAACAAGCCACGCGTCGATGGTTTAATCCCGGACCATCACTCCAACGGCACATCAGAAGACTTTCTGAAGTCGAAGCGCAGGAATCGAGGATGGCCCCACTTCCGATAGAATAACTTAACCCAAAGGGTTTCTCCCAGAGGTGGGCCCGGGGGCCACTTTCGGTACCCTACGTACCGGGTACCCCACGAGACCGCAAGAAGTGCAAGAGAGTTCCACATGTCAAAGTTAAAGGTCTCCTCAAGCCCCACACGTCATACTACACCGGACCCGCATCCCTCATATGGGCAGCATATAACGTAATGTAAGTCCGGAGCTAAACTCCTAACACAGGGAAGCTCCGCAATCTACACATGTATAACGACACCGGACCTAACCCCCAACAGAGGGAAGCTCGGTGCCGACACGTGTATAGCGGTTCCGGAGCTACCTCCCCGCAAGGGGATGCTCCGAAGCTGCCACGTGTGGAGCCTCCGGACATACATCACCAACGAGTACAATTGCGGATCTTCAACAGCACGGACATTCAAGGGACAATTAAAGCAGTGGTTACCAAACCTGATTACGTGTCATTAATGTTGTATTAATGACACACGATCAGAGTACTGTTAATAGGGGTAACGTAACCATTAAGGCACGTTATCACACTATTAACCACACTTAATACTCACAGATAGTGTATTAGGATATTAAATACGTCAGGGCCACATGTTGGGCCAGACAAACGTTATAACGACCAATCCTTGGATTATAAAAGGACCGCGCCGCACGATACAGAGGGACAATCTGATCCAAGCACCATGCATACTAGTGATACTCAATACAACAACACAAACCCCGTGGAGTAGGGTATTACGCTCAGGTGGCTCGAACCACGTAAATCCCCTGCGTTATAATCTTGTTCTTGATCTCTGCGTGCCCAAACCAATACAAGGACCTCCGCGGGCTACATTTGGTGGTACTAAGGGAAGTGTCGTTCTCACACTTCGACAGTATTCATCTGTGTGAATGAATATTATCATGTGTGTTCATCTTTGTGAATGAATGAATGTTATCTCGTGTGTTCGTCGAAAATTACAATTAATAAGAAACAGAGATTTGATTACTTTTTAGATTAAATCAGACTAATTCATTCAGTGAAGGTGCTCTACATTAGAATGATAATCTATTTAGTTATCAAGTGAATGTGCTCTATATTCGTTCAATGTATGTGTTCATCTCTATGTGATATCAAGTGAACGAAGCAAAAGGGAGAAGATCATGAATTACGCCCGTGAATTAGAGACGCGATAATAAAAGGAGACGAGCTTTCTTTAAAGCGCGTCTCATTTCCTTTCGTAAATAGGAGACGACCTTTGTGTTAAGCCCGTCTTCCTTTTGTGAGAGGAGCGGACACGTCTCAGATATTAACTTAAATGTGACGCGTTGTAAAGTAGCTCGTTCCTTTTACACTCAACCGAGCATGCACAAGTTCTCGCTGAAGCGGACACGTCTCGTTTACCCATATTAGAGACATTCACCTTTGCGTTTGTCGCCGATCTTTGTCTCCTATTTGAGTTTCTTACTTAGTCGGAGCTATTCTTTGTCTATCTTTACTAAATAATAGGATAGCAAATCAAATAGTACATCGGTTGATGATGCTCTAACATATGAGTGTACAGCCAGATACTGAAATAGAAAGGTAATCGAATAAGGATACAAATTTAAGCATATTTCATTAATCACATTATTTCCTAGGTTACCTATTCTTCTAAATTACTTTTTTCCCTTTCACTTCGGTTTATTCTTCATTACTTTTTAACCATGAAAACAAAAGAGAAAGATATGTGCTAATATGTCTGAACGCTAGAAAAGGTGCAGTAACCATGTGAGAAAGATATGTACAAATAAGCCTTACAAAATCGAAAAATTCGAGCAACATAAGCATTGCATAATCAATAGTGCTTGGACAATGAAACTCTTGCCGGCGTCATCCACCTCGCCGTTGAGGTCGAGAAGCTTGAAGATGAGGCTCTCCTTGCGGGCGAGATCAACAAACATCTTCTGACGGTCGAGGACTTTCCGGAAGTCCATTTGATCAAATATGTTCAAATTGTTATACTTTTGCCCAGAGAAATGTTGACCTTATATTTTTGAGTTTGATGTTTATCAACTCATGATCACTACGTATGTTCAGCCCCTCTCTCACTACTCCTCCATGCTGCAGGATTCTCAAGCTCGACGAAAGACATGGCGCCTTGCCTTTGCCCCTTTTTCGGATCAGGAAACATGATAATTCTCTGTACGTATCTTTCTAGTACATGCTCACACTAATACAATAAACCTCATCGCAGGCGGCTTCAAATGTATTATCACACGTAGTTTTTAAAACCGCTCGAAACGAAGAGCCTGTGATAATCTGCAATTTCATAGGTGAAGAAGTGAATCCGCCTGTAAAGACATATTATCACAGACGGTTCTTTACTTAGGTCAGTCGTCTGTGAAGACATATTATCATAGGCGGGTCGTGGAGCATATATAACCGCCCGTGATAATTGTGTTATCACAGACGGCTCTTTACGTACGACAAGCCGCCTGTGGAGATAGTTTATCACAGCCGGTTTATACCATAACAATAACCGCCTGTGATAATTAGGTTATCACAGATGGTTTTTTACCTATATCTAGCCGTTTGTGATAATGATATTTCACAGACAGGTCTAGCCATAGGTAAATATCCGTCTGTGATAAGGTATAACCTATGCAATACTAGCTCCTGTTATTTTTAATTTTCAGGTCAATTCAATATAATCACAGAAAGCAACAATATCATCACAGAAGTCAATAATATCATCACACAAGTAAACAATATAATTACAGAAGTCAATTTCACTAAAACAATATACATATGTACAAATTACACATACAAGTCATCTCATAGTTTACAAGTTTCACTAAAAAATGTTTCTATTGGCATAGTCGGAAAATTCTGGCACATCAGCTATTGCATCATGCTCATCAAAGAACTCTCCTCTTTTGTGCAAAATTTCGCGACACACGAGTTGACACAGTTCAGAAGCAATCTTGTCGGCTCCTCCACCAAGAATACTTCTACAAACCGGTCATTCTTCGTATGCTGCAATGAAACACATAACAAGGTTTAAAATGTGTTGGTTTGAATAATCTCAAAGTATAGATCAAAGTGAGAGTATACATGAATTTATTTGGTATTTTTGGAGCAGTTGTACTATGAGCAATTGAATTTTGAAGTTGGAATCAAAATATGAATATAATTAAACTCAAAAGTAAGAAAATAAGATATCGATATTAAGGATAACTTACATCCTCACGATTCACTATATATTCACTGGCGGTCCGAAGATGCTCGCATACATAATTCCCGCATAAGACACTCCCAGCAGGCTGCTTCAGACAAGAATAATATGTTTTAATGTCCAATGCTTTCTTATTAGGAGGTCTCTGACCGTCAAGCCGTTCCGCGTAAAACCGCCAAGCGCTGTAATACAAAAAATGTCATATAAAACTTGTCAATACATTCTAAATGTGTGTAAATTAAAAGTATCAAATAAACGTACAATTTCAAAATAGAAAGAAAATCTTTGTAACGATCTGGTGGGTAATCGGCTGAGTCTAAGACTGTTGCCAAACTCTGTGTTGGCTTGATGAAGATCATTATGTAGTGGTTACTGCACACATACAAACACACGTGTTAAGTTAACAATTAGGAATAATTGCTATTTCAATGTGATGTGTCGAACTTACTCGAAGTGGTACGAAGCCATTACGAGGACCTTGTCGTCTCTGACAAAGTTAAACATTGCATGCCCTATGTAAGCTGCAACTTCTGTCCTTCTATCCTTCTTAAGTTTTGTGATTGATTTTTCAATTTTTTCTCATGTGCTTGAACTGTACTGAGTTATGATCTGCCTTGATGTCCAATAGCGTCTTTGCAATTCGTGTAGGATCAAGGATACCTGTCTTGAGTTTCATCTTTTCATTATCTATGTATTGCATCCTATTAAAGAAGTCCAAAATTGTTATAATCTCATGAAATGTGTATGCATATAGTAAGAAAAGCAAATGCAAAATATTAGAGACACTTACAAGCACCAGACGAGTAGCAGGTTGATTTCGAGCATGCCCCGATGGAAAAGAGTATACAACTCTTCAAATAAAGTGACTCGTTTATTTTCTCCAGTGCTCCAAAATGCCTCTTTTAGAACACAAAATGTGACGCAAAAAAATCATATTTTGTGCCGGTAGTGATGTACCACTCGTGCATTCTTTTGAGCGGGGCAGGTTGTTTGCTAAGTTGTACGGATGTCATGAATGGCTTCCCATTCTCAAATTCAAGAGGAACATCCTCAAGCTTGTATATTGGAACTTCTGGTTTAACTAAAGCCGTCCGCCGATTATACATCACACCGTCTTCTTCTCACTCCTCGACATCTTTTAATTCTGGCTCATGAGAAGAACGAGATGCACTCGATTTTCTAATATTTTCCTTCATATTTCCCAAATACTTTGATACTTCTGATGAAAGTTTCTTAATTTCTTATGAGCTAACTTTGATAGGCACTGATGATCGAGGAGTAGTCGTCGAAAGTTGGACACTCGCTTGTTGTTGAACCTGTTGTTCAACTGATTGCTCTTTACTTCCAGTAGCTGGCTCTAGTACTACTTCAAGATGTTGCTCAGCTGGTTGCTCTTTAGTAGCAACAGCTTGCTCTGGTACTGCTTGAAGTTGTTATTTAACTTGTTGCTCTTGGTTATCTTTACTAGCAAGGTTACTATCATCCTTGCTGAGACATAAGGGGAGTGGATCTTCTTGGACTGGGAGTGGATCTTCCTGGACTTTCGCCTTAGAAGACGGGATTGCAGTATTTTGAGATGCGATGGGGCTAGAAATCGGCTCATCGTCCAACACGATATCACGTCAGTGTCAAAGAGTTAATTGGTTGATAGCCTGCCCCAGAGTCGCGATCCCCTCATGTGTGATATGGTCTATTTCATAATCTTCATAATCATTATCAAGGATCTGAAGAACTTGCACCACAACATAATACAACAGGAGTGGATTGTCGTTGAAGTCACGATCAGGCTTTGCCATAGCAGTGGCAACCTGTTTGGTTTTATTCCCTACTCTGCCGATCGGGACAAGAAGACGACAAGATCTGTCCTTAGCAATATCATCGACAGTGAACTCATGGGTTGATCTTGAGCCTGGCACAGAACCTACGCTGCTAGGGTAGGCAGTTGGAGATACCAATTGCTCCTTTGGGACGGGAACCATCGCTGTACTCGGTGCCACTAATTGTCCCGATTGTCTATGTTGTTCCATTATTTCTTTCACATTTTCCTTGACATTTTGAGCAATCGTTTCATCAAGTTTTTCTTGAACTTCTCACATATTCTATATGTCTCTTTATCTTTTGGGAAACCATCTAGCCAAGACATTTGAGAAGAGATTGTTCGAACCCGTCCACCGTGTTCAGAGTTTCCTAGGATAGCGGTAAGTTGGACATTCTCCCTCTTCGGCTTGAAGAGACCCTTCTGTTGCTTTTCAATTGCTTCTTTTATTTTTTCCTCCACTTCATTCATAGAGTCGGGCTTTTCAAGTTTGCCCTCGCTGGTCAAACCTAACCGAGCAAAGACCCACCGTTGAGTTCTCTCATCGCAACCTTCTAAGGGGTGAGGATTGCCCTTACTGGTAATTTCATCTAATATCTTATTCCATTTCTGGACTTTGGGGGCATATCCGGCAGACCCCAAGCGATGATGGTATTTGTTCTTTTTGGCAAACTCTAACCTAGTTGCATTTAGGACTTTAGCATCAAGTGTGGTATTTTGATGAACAAATTCTTGCCACTGAGCTTGTGTGATTTTCCCATCTTCCTCGGGCTAGGGACCTTATCAGCCTTAACATATGCATTCGTTTCACTCTTCCAGCCACGAAACTTCTTGCAGCAAGAGATCAATGTTGCTTTCTTTACAACTTATTTCGTGCCTTTCAGGAACTTGAATTGTTTCTTTATCCTTTCCCACAACTCATTCTTAGTCTCCTTGGGTATTTTCCTCCAATTCTTGATTGTGATCGGCATGAGCTCTCTAACAAGAAAATCGCATGCATTTTGGTACTTGGTAACTGAATCTAGTGGTTCTTGGGGAAGCCCACCTGGACCGACCTTTGTTATGTACATGATGCGGTCCAATGAACCCTTATTAGGACCTTGTTGCCCTCATTTCCGCTTAAGTGAACCTGAGGATTCATCCATTGGAGAACCTTCTGCGACTTTAGGAGCCGAAGTCACCTCGTTGTCTTCACGATTAATCTAGGTAGAAAAGAATTATAAGACTTCGCATACTTGACAGCCAACATTAACTTGATCTGCTGAAGTCAAGATTCGTGATCCATACCTCATCGGCATGATCATATTCTGGGTCTAGATCCTCTGAAGTCATTTTAATTTTTATATTCCGAAAAGGATCTGATGGACTGTGAAGGAGCCTGAACTGCTGGAGTCAGTGAACTCCATGTTGTCTTCTTTATTGTTACTACCAACACCAGTCTTCTTAGGGCTTTCCATTCTAGAACTAATAAGACAAAAAAATATAATAAATGACATATTAACTCTACATGAAGTGTCCCGTAGAACCATCAACCACTTGTGTGTGTCAAACAATTTATGAAGTGAATATTGAGTTTTCCTTTATATGAAAGCTAGCACCAAAAACATATAATGGTTATGTGTTCTCTTCCTCATTTGGGGCTTCTGGTGGAATTCTAGTTGGATGGAATACTCTATTAATTTGAGGAGAACAAATTCATAATGAATGATATAATAGTATGATTGGGTTAGTGGAAGTTACTCTCAAAGGTCAGAATTTTGCTTGAAGTAACGTGCACGAGGAGCCCCTCTTAGAGCAGCTCGATTGATGTGTTAGCAGTCCAGATTGGCATACTTTGTACCTTGAGACTATTATGTTTCCACTGGCCAGATCTGTTTTAGATAATATACCATATCCAATTTTTTTCAAGTATCTTCTGTATTGGAAGAATATAGAATTTTGCCATAGTATTGATTTGATGCATGTTACAAAGAATGTATTTGACAGCATCATTGAGACCTTGCTCGACATGCCGAGGAAAACAAAGGACTGATTATATTCACATATGGACCTAGTAAATCTTGATTTTAGACCAGAGCTTCATGCAGTAGAAAAGACGAACGAGAAGCATTACCTTCCCCCAGCCAGCTACAACTTGACACTAGAAGAGAAAAAACAATTTGTGAATTCTTGTGTGGGATCAAAGTGCCCACGAGTTTCTCATCCAATATACGCAAACTAGTCTCGATGAAAGACTTGTCTTTATTCGGTTATAATTCTCACGACTGTCACATGATGATGACAGTGTTCTTTGCCATTGCAATAAGAGTCATCAAACCTGAGCATATAAAAGTTGTCATCACACGTTTGTGTTACTTCTTCAATACAGTATCGCAAAAGGTGATACCACGTGAAGATTTAGACTATCTGAAAACATACATCGTCGAGACTATCTGTAAGCTTGAGATGTGTTTCCCACCATCTTTTTTTCATATGCAAGTACACCTAATCATACATCTTGTTGATTAGATAAAAGCATTGGGGCTACTATATTTACATCATATGTTTTCGTTGGAGAGATATTTAGGAGTATTAAAAGGTTATGTGCGGAACCGTGCTCACCCAGAGGGTTCAATTATGGAAGGATACACCACTGAAGAAGTGTTTGAGGGTTGCACTGATTACATCAAAGATGCAAAACCGATAGGTGTGCCTATACCAGTACATGAGGGTAGACTACGTGGGACAGGCAAAGTGGGTAAGAAAACTTTTATCGTTCAAGATTACAAGAATGTACACCATGCATATTTTGGTGTACAAAAACAGCTCGCAATAGCTGAGTCGTACATCGAGAAACACCAATTGAGCTTCACGAAAAAAACCAAGACTGCACAGAGGATTGGATCATGAAAGACCACAAAAGATGTTTCACTGAATGATTAATAGACAAAAATATACCATACATAAACTCTATAGAAGAGGCAACAATGGATAAGTTAGCTTCTGGCACATCTGCTTTGGTGATATCATGGCAAGCATATGACATCAATGGCTACACATTTTACACTAAATAAAAAGACAGTAAGAGTGTCGCACAAAATAGTGGTGTTCGTATTGAGGCTTATGATTCACAAGGGCAGAAGACCACATACTTTGGCTTCATAGAGGAAATATAGGAACTCAATTATGGCGAAAGAATGGTAATGCGCGTATTTAAGTGCCAATGGGTCAAACATCTTTATGGTGTGAAAGTGGACAATTATGGGCTGACACTGGTAGACTTGAATAAAGTGGGTTATAAAGATGATTTGTGGGTTCTTGCCGATAGTGTTGCATAAGTTTTTTATGTACAAGATCTAGAAACTGAGAAAATGCACGTAGTTGTTTCTGGAAAGCAAAACATTGTTGGTGTTGAGAATATGGGAGATAATGAAGAGGAATATAATCAGTATGAAGAGATGTACCTTTTCACCGAACCAGAAAACATCAAGCGCGTGAGAGAAGCATTAAAAAGGATTTGAAACCTTATATACGAGAAGATGTCAATGCTGGAAAAAATGTATGATATATATTGTATATATTTGTATCCTCTGAAATTAACTTAGAACAATGTTCTATTTCAGCTTTAGATAACATGTTTTGAATATTATTAAATTCAGCTTCTGTAGAGAAGACTAATTTGGACAAGTGATCCTTTTCGGCTTGTTGACTATCATATTTATCACATTCACCTGTTCTATAATTTATCAAATTGTATGTGTATATAAATTTCTTCCGACCTATGATGATCAGGCTTGCCTTCCAATAACTTGGTTCCAAACAACATCTAGAAGCACAACTCTTGAAGCTCCTGTCAAGCTAATCCCTTCATATCAAGCTCTTGTAGATGCAAGTAACACCCGAGACTCATCATTTGGATAGTTAAAAGCTTCAATTAAATTCTGATGATACTTCCCATCCATTTGAGGGCTTGTTAGGATAGGAGTGGATCCACTTCAATATAAGTGGTTTGAGGTGGATTGAGGAGAAAATCAGTTTATTCTTCACTTCAGTCCAATTAGATTGAGTACACCCAAACAAGCCCTGAAATATTTCTTTCTCTTCTCTCCATTTTAAAAACTTACGAAGATGCTACTTTATCAGTTCTAATGGCTGAATATATTGACTACAAATCAGTACCATCTCTCTTAGTGCTTCACACAAGCGACGAAGCGAACAACTTCAATCACAAATCTTGTTTTTATCCTTTTTATAGGAATTTGACCTTAATCTTTCAAGAATAAATTTATCAATAAATGAAGTTTCCTCATCAGACATGTTAATAACAGTTACAAGTGAAGGGTGTGTCGAAGCTAACGAAATCTCAACGAGACTAAAGGCAAAAGAGATGTTGCATATGAGTGATAATGTCTAGGTTAGACAATATTAAACTATGATGGCGGCCTTCAACGACATGAAAAGTGATGCCCGGGTTATGCTTGCATTAACCAAGACATGTTTTGAGGGCATAAAACTTGTTGGAGCATCATGATTATGCTTGCCCCAACAAGTGTCATACCCTCACAACATGCCTTGGTTGATGCAAGCATAACATTAAGATCTCTTTTCATGTTGTTGAAGGTTGCCATCATAGCTTCACGCTGTCTAACTTGGACATTACCACTTATATGCAAGATCTTTTTATCTTCAGTCCGATTCAAAATTTGTTAGCTTCAGCACATCCTTCACTTATAACTGCCATTAACATGTGTGATAAGGAAACTTCACTTATTTGATAAATCTATGCTTGAAAGATTAAGACTAAATCCATATGAAAGTGTAAAAACAAGATTTGTGATTGAAGTTGTTCACTTCCTTGCTTGTGTGAAGCACTAAGAAAGTAGGTACTGATTTTTAGTCAATATATTTAGGCATTAAAACTGAGAAAGGAGCATCTTCCTAAGTTTTCAAATAGACAGGAGGAAAAGAAATCTTTCAAATGGATGGGAAAATCCTTCCAAGGATCTTCAGACTTCAAATTGATGCTTTCAACAATCCAAATGATGAGCCACGGGTGTTACTTGCATCTATAAGAGCTTGCTGTGTAGGGATTAGCTTGACAAGAGTTTATCAGCATCACATGTGGTTCTTATTTAACAGGCAGCCTGTGAAAACAATGACTTTTCCCAGACGGTTCTTGAATAAAAATCGCTTGTGATGATTGAATCAGTACATACAGTTCTTAAACAATAACCAATTGTGAAAATCACGTATTTACTCAAGCGGTTATTAATTAAGAACCGTCTGTGAAGTTTGTTACATCATAGACTGTTCTTAATTAATAACCATTTGAGAAAATCATGTATTTACCCAGGTGTTTGTTTTTTAAAATCCGTCTGTGATGTTATGTCATCACAAGCGGTTATTGTATCATTTGTCATTACAGTCACATTTTTTACAGACCGTCTGTGTTTGAAAAATCGAGGCGCCTGTGAAAATGTTTTTTTAGTAGTGTCACAGACTTTTTTCTTAAACTAAGTGCACGAGTCTTCTCATTCTACAATGTTCTATTAACTGAAAAAATGAATTTTGTCCTTACTTAGTAATCAAACAAGCCATCATTGTTTTTAAAGAGGCATGCCAGTTTTTCCAGACCCAGGATGGGCAACCGGCCAGACGGCAAGCAGGATTGCCGACCGACTAGCTTCTCCAGCAGCAAATTCTATACACACCTGCATTTCTAGGTCTAGGAAGTCACAGAAAATCTAATCTTCCACTAGCGGGTATTATCAAAGCGTTGCTGTATTTTGGGCCGATTTCCATTTAATCCTAGGCCTGGTCTGGCAATATTTGGATCAGGCCCATGGGCTGCTCTTTCCAGTGTAGTGTCCCCGCTAATTATGTTGAGAAGCGCATGAAGAAAATCAAGGGCCTGCGCTTCCTTAGGATGTATGTTGTCATTTGTTATATGTCCCATTATTTGATTGGATTTATGTAGCACTAGTACTGGTCAAGAAAGATTTAGGTATGAAATTCTCCATTAACACACCATGGTTTTGATAGTTGCTTCTATTTATTCCATTGTTTTTTTAATAAGATCGGCACACCTAAAGAACTTGCATATAGAGAAGTCGAAAAACTGAATAGAAGAGGCGGGGGGAAAAGACGTGCAGTTCATTGGTCCGGTCCAGCACAATCAGTTCCATCCTTAGCTTTGGGACGCATATCCCCTGACTTAGCCGCATTTTAATGCACCGTGCAGTAAACGTCCCTCCATAGTCCATTTCTTATCCAACGGTGTTGCTGCATGTGCTTTAGTTTGATTTTTTTATTCTAGTCTGATCCAGGGCCGGCTCTAAGATTTTGAGGGCCCTAGGCGAATTCAGGATAGTAGGCTCTTGAAGCCAAATATTTTAAATTTTTTAATACTAATATATACATATCTATACTTATGCAATATAATTAAATCTTACTAAAATTAAAAACAAAAGGCAGAAGCAAATTGTTGAAAATATTGGGAAATATGAATACCTTAAGCAGGAGATGAACAATGTCTATTGTTTTTTCATAAAAATAAATGTCTTCAGGCATTTCTTGAAGCAAAATCATTACGGACGATTCAGAGATCATTGTTGTTTAAAATATTATTCTCAATATGTAGTCAATCCATTCAATCTATCTTGTGATATTGTTGACCTTAAATTGTTTTTCAGTAATTTTAGTTTTGAGAAACTTCATTCAGTTGATGCAACATTTCAATAAGAAAGTAAATTAGGCAGCCCACCGACCCCTTTCGAGTGGCTGGACGGTAGGGAGGACTGGAGGATCCCAAACTTCAGAGGTATGGCGTGACAGCAGTAGCAGGCGATGAGCAGAACCAGTCAATGGCACAATGCGATGCTGGACAAGGAGAAAACAAGAGTAGAGAGAGTCCGAGAAGGGCCTAACAGACAATAGTTGCCTTCAACTCTTGAACAATCTACAAGCTGACCACCTACTAAAGTTAATTTGAGCTCAGCGACAACTAGTTGTTTTGCTTTGTAAGCGTATGTACAAACCAGTAAACAATATACATCAGTCACGTATTTTTATGGGCCCCTCTCCGCTGTGGGCCCTAGGCAATTGCACCTTTGGCCTATGCCTAAAGCCGGGCCTGGTCTGATCTAAATGAGTATACTTTAAGGATAGTGGAAAGAGTTTTAAAAAATATTAAGCCATTAGTCGCTTCACATAATCATTGATAAAAAAATATTTTTATTTATTATATTTAAAAAGTCACTGTTAATGAATGATGTTAGTTGAATAGTGTGCTTTCTTTTCATTAATAGTTCTTGGTATTCTTATCAAACTACTGCATCCTGATTCGAAATATTTGTCGTCGGGATAAACATAAGTAGTTCATTTTTAGTTTTTTGTTTGTCTGAAGCGTCAAATAATTTGATACAGCAGGGAGTACAACAATAGTTCTTCGGTGTTAAAATCAATATTTTTTTTGAAAGATCCGGACTAGCCGGCATATATTAATAAGAAGAGTAAACAGTTACAGCAGGAATGAGTTATAAGAACACAGTGCACTCGGAATACACCGTATGTTAAGAGGCACGCAGGCCTCTGGCTCCAGCTACAGTCCACAATGGATTGCGTGCCTCTAGCCTGTGCACTGCGACCAGCAATACCGAGCCCCCTAAACCATAGCCCAGTGCTTCCATCAACAGGCCAAACAGCCGGATTGAGCGTAGATAGTCACAAGCTTTGGTGGACTTGCAACTATACCTGATGAGACAGTAGGCACTCCACGAAAACGTGATGAGTTGTCTCCACAATCCTGAGGCAAAACGAGCACAAGTACTGGTTAGAATCAATATTTAGACTCTGCAAAATGAAAAGAATAGATTTTTATCAATGGTTATGTGAAAAGCAATTGATGACTTAATATTTTTTGAAACTCTTTCCACTATCCTTAAAGTACATTTATTTAGATCAGATGCGAGTAAAAAAATATCAGACTAAAGCACAATCAGCAGCATCGTTGGATAGGAGATAGACCATGGATGGACGTTTACTGCACGGTGCAGTAAAATGTGACTAAATCAGGGGATCGTCCTCCACGACTACAGATCGAGCAGAGCGGCGAGCTTGTCCTACCTAGGGAGCGGCTGTACGAACGAGAGGGAGCTTACGCTCGTCGGTGACGTCACGCCAGCTCGGTCAGCAGCCAACCACCACCACCGATGGATCTTGTCGGTATGGTGGCAACGCACGATCGCTCGCTCGCTGCTGCCACCGCCACCGCCACCGCCACCTCCGCCTCCGCTAGCTGCATGTTCTCGTAAATATATGGCGATGGCGACGGAGGCATGACGTCTCTGATTCGCGGAAAAAGTGATAGCAATCCCCGGCCGGGAACAGCAAGGAAGCGTGCATGTGCGCTGTCTGAATTCGATCGGGAACAGCAACGGAGGGGGAACAATGCAGCACTCTGTCGTGAAGAGAGTTTCACAGCGCACCAGGTAAGAAACTCCATGCAAATTAAATGGCAACAACGTAAACCACAGTTCATATTGCTTTTAGCTTTTTTATAAAAAAATGCTCATCTATTTAGGCCCAATAGCACACACACTCAACACGTACACGAGTCAAAGAAAACTAATAAATGGCTGCCGCATGCTGGTCACTGATTTTGACCGGAAGAGACGGCGACGGATTCGTCGGAACGCTCGCCGCCGGCAACAACGGAAGGGCCTCCATTCCTTCATTGGAAGCCTTGGAGGTTGATGGAGGAAGAGGACGTCGGTGGGGAATATGGCCGGCCGAAGAATTCATGTAGGAGCAGCGGCAACGGCTGTGAGGTCGTCTTCTTCATCTCTAAAGGGGGGAAGGCGGCGATGGGAGGCTGGCCGTCGTGGACACCAACCGATCGCATGACGTGATCGTGGTGTAGGGCCTGCACACGATGAATGCAGACGGCGTAGATGGGCTTCTGAGTAAGGAACGGAGGCGGAACTCCTCTGCCTTTGTTCTGGCAGGGACGGCGGCCTTGTTAGATTATTAGAGGTTGGTCACTTCTCACTTGAATTGGACGGATCTCGATCTAGTAATATCAATATATCATCATCCGGTGGTGGCGTCGACGAGCCTGCGCAGAAAGTCCTTGACCTCGGCCGGCTCGCGGAGGGAGAAGGACGTGGTGGTCTCCTTGGGGAACCTGGACACGAGGATTCCGGCGCCCTGTCCTTTGCTGCGCAGCACCTGCATGCGGTACACAGCCACGACGACATGTCAGATCAGAGAGAGAGAGAGATCAGCAGCAGCAAAAGCGGCAGTCGTACCTTGAAGGCATCCTCGTCGGTGCGGTCGTCGCCGATGTAGATCGGGAAGACGTCGGCGCGGTTCTCATAACCTGCGAGCCATAGAAACGGAGAGCATGTCGGTCGTTCGTCAGGCGCATGAAAGAACTCGAGCTAGTTGAATTGAAAGGCAACAGTGAGTGAGAACGAATGAAGATAAATCATGAACAATCACCCACCGAGCGACTCGAGCAGGAACTCGAGGGCCTTGCCCTTGTCCCACTTGATCATGGGGCGGACCTCCAGTACCTTGCGGCCCTGGGTCAGCCGCAGCCTAGGGTAGTCCTTGAGCACGGACCGCACCTGCTCAGCCAGCGCGCCCCATCTCTGACCAACCAAAAATGGAAATGCAAATATTCATCAGCTACAGTTCTTGAGCACGAGGTGAACATGTCTGAGAATTTCTGAAACGAGTTGTAGTAGTAGTAGCACCTTTTCGTCGACGCAGCGGAAGTGGACGGAGATGCAGAACTTGTTGTCTTCCACCTTGGCGCCCGGGATGGCCGCCACCTTCGCCTCCAGCAAGCACCGGGCCTCCTCGATCATCGGCAGGAACTCGCGCGCCGGTTGGCACAGCACCGACTTGTCGCTGGTGTCCTGCAGCGAGATCAGTTTGTTTTTGTTAAACAACTCGACGAGGAGGAAAATTGTGTTCCTTGTTGCTTGCAAGAAGGGAAAAAGCGTTTTACCGTGCTCTGGTGGTTGGCGTCGGCGGTGGGCCCTCGGATGTCCATGCCGTGGCTCCCAGCGTAGTACAGCTCCGACAGCTGCACGAAGCCGAACACCTGCAAGCACGCACCCGTCGTCGTCTCAGCCGTCGCCATCACCATTCACCATCGTCGTCTAACGCTAATGGCATGCCCCGTGAGCAGAGCAGAGAGATGATGTACCTTGTCCCGGCACCGGCCGCTCACGATCGCCGTCGGAAAGCGCGCCGCCACGCCGCGCACCGCGTCCCTCATCTGCGCGCAGCCAATGTTTTGTATGTCAGTCAGAGCCAGAGGATTCTTTCCAAGAAGCAAGCGGCCGGAGCAGAGCACGCTCTGCTTTTGCCACCTCGTCGGCAACGAAGAGGAAAGAAGGGGATGCTCACCTCGTCGGTCATGACGGCGCGGTCGGGGTCCTCCACGATCGGGGACAGCGTGCCGTCGTAGTCAAGGAACACCGCGATCTGCTTCCCCTTCTCCGCCGCCGCCATCGCGTCGAGCCGGGTCAACGCCGACGGGTGCCGCTCCTGCGCGCGAGAAAAGCAAAAGAAGCTGAGTACTTTTGTCTCCGCGCCGTCCATGACTCCAAGGGTTTGAAGAATTAGAATGCAAGAAAAAAGGTATTGGACCGGCGGCCGACATGTACACGTACGACGTACCATCCAGTCGTCGTGCTCGACGTCGGCGCCGACGCCGGCCACGAGCCTGTGCCTCGGCGAGGATGCCTTCATGGAGTCGAGCCACGACCCCATCACGGCGGCGCCGAGGTCGATCTGCGCCGCGTCCATCTTCCTGCACAAGTCGGTCGTCCTCGGCGGCGGGAACGAGAAATGCCGCGCCGCTGCGATCACGGCGTCCGCCTCGGGCACAGGCTTCGTCATGGTCGTCGAAGGCTCAACCGACCGACCGAACAAGATCGTGAAGAACAGTGGTAGGAAGATTAGAGGAACAGAGAAGGGCGAGAGGAAGGAGGAAGAGGTGCTGATTTGATGGTTTCGAGGAGCGAAAGAACAACGATGGTCGATGGTTCTAGCCTGTTGGCGTGGGGGAGTTTGGGTGGTGCTGGAGGGTATTCATAGGTAGTGGGAAGGTAGGGGTGGCCTACCTTGTTGGTGTTGTAGTACATTTTCTCTCTCATTCCATTATTTTATTCGAAAACAAACATATGGAAATTTTCTTTTTTCATGGCCTTTTTGGTTGTGAGACCACCTGCACCAGCTAACTCTAAAACGGACTCAAATCCTCTGCAGTAACTGCACTGCAGTTACTGCAGCTGACTGGTGGAGCCAGAGGGCATGGGGCTCACCTGTCAGAGCCAGAGGGTATGGGGCTCACCTGTCAGCTGCAGTGCAGTTACTGCAGAGGATTTTATTCCCTCTAAAACGTATTCTATCTTTAAAGTCTATTCTAAATTTTACTCTATATAATCTTTTTAGTAGCTTTTATAGTTTATTGGTGCGAACGGCCTGAGGAACTTGCAACTCATGAAATCGTAGAGGGGGTATTTTTCAATTTCTAAAACATAGCTATTAGTATTAGATTGGTGAGATTCACTTTATTACTCTAACTATTCTAAATTATTTATCACTCTCTAGTTTAAAAATGAACTAGAGAGTGACAAGTAATTTGAGATGTAAGAATAGGTGCACACGAACTATTTGGTAGTCCTGCAACGATTCAGAAAAGGGGAAAAGAAAACGAAATGCTCATAATAGTTCATAGGAATAAGTGTAAATAAGACAATAAAAACATTAAAATTCGTGTATTGTATTTATATATACATATCATCAACCGGGACTTTGTACTAATATGCACATACCTGTGTCACTTTTAGCAAAAAAAAAAAAACAGAAGGGAAAGAATTGTGCGTGTAATAGTTCAAACGAATGAACAGTTGATTTAGTCAACGTCTGCGAAAAAACAAAAACCACCAAAAGCACTGCAAGAGTTACCACCGCGGAGGAGGTGGAAGCTAGGAACCTTAGCTTCAGAAAAAGAAAAAGAAAACCTTGTGTTAAGTGCTGCTTTAACTAACGCGAGGCCGCTAGCAAAAGGCACATCGCGGTGCTGTCCTGTTTGTACTCTCATACGTACTCCTGTTGATGTGTCACATTTTTATTCGTTGTGAAGGTACAGTCTGTTGATGTGTCACATTTTTATTTGTTGTGAAGATACAATAGTTAATATAATCATTAATGAAAAATCAATAAAAGTATAACACATCAGCGGGAGTACGCATGGAGCACCGAACGGAGTATAGAAGCCGTGTCGGTTTTCCCCAGCCGCCACGCGTGCATGCAGAGGAGCCAGCTCGGAAGCGCCGGGTTTGGTCTCCGGCTCACGGACAGGTGTTGACTGTAAGCATTTTTAGGCTTGGGCACCAAATGAATAGGACACACCATATTTGTATGTACTCCGAGTGGCAGCTGTCCTGTGTATGCCTCTCACTTCACTATTGTGTACTCTTTCAATTTTAAATTATTTGTCACTTTCTAGTTTAAAAATAAATTAGAGAGTGATAAATAATTTAAAATAGAAAGAATAAGTATAAGTCTGTCTACTTACTCTTTTATTTTCTCCCTGCGATTGTATGTGCCTGACAGCCTGCCTACTTTGTGCACCATCCAGAAGAACGAAAAAAAAATGCAACATGTTTTCTTTTAGTTATACGGTACAAATAATTGCATACAAATGTGCGCCTTTATTCTGCTCATTTAGATACTACTCTCTATGTTTTAAAATAAATGATGCTGGTTTGTACTTTGAACTTTTCATATGTTTTTGCTATTTGTACGCGCTGGTAATCCTTCGTGCCAATGTGGACGTAAAAGTATTTTTGAAATAAGAGGGTGAGATCAATCTTTCTTTTTCTTTTTGAAAAAACAGCTCAAATCAAACTGGATTTACTTAAATTTAGATCTCGCCCTATATTTGTACTTCTTGATATGATCAGCCCAAAGCAAGTCCTATCCACCGGATCCTGCATTGCTACTACGAGTACAGAAAGACTGTCTACAGTGATGCGTTGTAAAGTCTACTGTATAAATTGCTGAAAAATTTACTAAAAATTTTCAGAGAGTATAGAGGAACCTGATTAGATTTTAGAGAAAGATATAGAATATGATGTAATTTCGATTAGACTTTAAAGTAAGAAATAGAGTAGACGAGTACGAATAGCCTTAACTGACGCCCATTGGAAAGTCCTTCTTGTGTATGTGTGGGCCGTCGTGCATTGACTGGCGCCGATAGAACTTAGGGGCTGTTTGGATCGATGTCGCTGTCCGCCGCAGTCGGTCAACGCCACAGTTCGCTAGAGTTAGCGTGTGTTTGCTTTGCCGCCGATGCTTAGGCTGCCACAGCTCCGCCCAGCAGCGCCCCCGTTCATTTCCGACACCACAGCGCGCCGCAAGTGTGGCGCCGAATTCGGCCGCCACACTTGTGCGTCGCTGCACTTGCGGCGTGACGGTTTGTGGCCGGACTCCAAACAGGCCCTTACTTTTTCGTCTAGGTAATTTCCCGTTTCTTTTCCTACTCCAGAATTTGAGCTAGGAAACTCTAGTTACCAATTCCAATTCGCAATTTGCCCTTGTTGACTTACCAATGGCAGAGCTAATTGCTGACGTGCCCAATCATATGTTTCTTCTCGTATTGCTTGCCTTGCCAGAAAGGGAACTGAGATTCAGAGTTCTCTAATAACACTGCAAACTCCAAGGATGCAATGCAAGTTTCACCTGTTGGAAGTACCGGACAAGTCCGGTAATGAGATCGAACTAGTTCGGTTGTTGTCCAGTAAGAGTAACCGGACTAGTCCAGGCCCTTACCGGACTTGTCCGATGTTGTCCAGTAAGGATATCGAACTAGTCTGGACCCTGATCGAACTAGTCCGATCTTTTCAGTAACTGTCAGTTTGAACTCGAATTTGACATGTGTTCTAATTGAAAGGACACAATCTACCGGATGTTATGTCCCTGATCGGAGGACACAATATTTCTAAGGGTGGGAGACCCCCTCTTGTGTCTCTTGGTCAAGTATAAGAAGAGGATCAAATGTATGAAAAGGAATGCTTATGCATATACACATACACACTTGAACACTCTTAATTCTTAGAATCTGATCAACACATCAAGAGAAGAACAAGGGGAAATGCCTCTTGTCGTCATTCTTCTTGCGGCCTCGCCTTGTTGGCTCGATGGCCGCATCGTCAAGCAACCACAAAGATGGAGGAGAAGGTATTAGAAGTGTTCTTGTGCTATTTAAGAGATAACACTTAATGTTCATGTTGTATTCAGTTTCTCCATGTAATTTGAGATGATTTAGTGGCTATTTGATCTTGGGCTCCCTTTTGATTCTATTAATGGTATCAGAGTCGTTTAGACCACTAATCGTTTCAAATTGAGTTTTGGTCGAAGTTTTTCACTGAAAGTTTTGAAGGTTCAGACTTGTCCGGTCTATGGACTGGACTAGTCTGGTATACCACAATAAAGTGGTTAGGTTTTTCAGATTAGGGCGTTTTGACGCGTTCATCTGATTGAAAACCAATTAAGCACTTTGGATTTCAATCTATTTTGGAAATTAAGTTGATTTTGTAAGATGGTAAGATTAAGATTCTCTTTTGGATATTTCAACATTTTCCGATATTTTATATGAAACTTTTCCAAGGTTGGCCGGACTAGTTCGGAATAGAACAGACCAAACTCAAAAAGTTCAATAAAAAACGGATCAAATGTTTTCGAAAGATACCAGACTCGTTCGCCCTTCGGACCGGACTTGTCCGATCATGATACTGTTTTAAGTTCGGACATGTCCGACGTATAGACTGGACTAGTCTGAAAACCATACTGTAAGAGTTTGGACTAGTCCGCCCATGTGCGGACAAGTCCGTGCTATACAATTAAGTTTTCTTATTAATTAAGCTTCCGCTGCAAATTAAGATTATATTGTCATAGCAATTTGGTCGAGTAACCAAAGCGAAAGATAAATTGCCATGTCAATTTAAGTTACATGAAATTCTATTGATTACCCAAAGTGAAAAATAGAATTTTCATGTTTTTAAGTTATATTAATGTCATTATTGGCTAAGTAACCAAAGAGAAAGACATTAATGATATTTTCTTTCTAAGAACATAGTAATTTGGTCGAGTGACCAAAGCGAAAGATAAATTACTATGTTGATATTCAGTTATTCTTAAATGTTGAGTTTTGGTCGAGTAACCAAAGTGAAAGATAAAACTCATCATTTTCTTGTGGTTAACATCTATGCATTCTTCTTGATTTTGTATTTTGATTATGAAGGTTCCTCCAACGCGAATTCAGCACTGAGTTTCATCGCTTCTATTGATCCACTCAATGGAAGCAATTATGGGAGATGGCGAGAGAAGTTGGAGATTGCTTTAGCAGTCTCTGAGATAGACTTGGCTCTCACTACTCCATATCCGGTTGCACCGGTAGAACCAATAAGAGATGCTGATGAAACTCAGGAAGCCTTTGCCGTGAGGACAAAGAAATATACTAGTGAGTTATTGTCTTATGACATTGATTGTTATAAGTAGAAGAAATCAAACAAGAAATGTTTGATGATGATTAAGGGCACTATCACTGAGGCCATTCGGGGAGCAATTCCTGAATGCAAAACTGTTGTTGAATACCTCTAAAGGATAGAGAATCAATTTACTGGTTCTTCTAAGGCCACTGCAAGCACTCTTATCAATAGGCTTGTTACTAAAAAATGTCATGAAAGTGGTGTGCATGAGCACATATTAAGGATGACAAATATGGCTGCAAAGCTTAAGCCTATGGATTTGGGGATTAAAGATGTGTTCATTGTGCATCTCATCATTGCCTCACTTCCTAAGGAATTTGAGACTTTTGTCATCAACCTCTCAACCTGAACTATGGAACATAGAAAAACTCATGGCTATGTGTGTTCAGGAGGAAGAGAGGATTAAGTCCCTTCACTGTTATAATGCTATTAATTATGTGAAGGGAAAAAGTAAGACTAAGAAGAATTATTCTTCTAAGCAATCTTTTAAGTATCGTGGTTCTTCTCACCATGATAAAGATAAGGGTAGGGATCCACAAAGCCATCCTGACAATAAGGATGTGAAAGTGGATAAAGATCAGTGCCGCTTTTGTTTAGACAAAGGTCATTATAAGAAGGATTGCATAGGCTTTCTTAAATGGTGTTGCAAAAATGATAATGATTTTGTGACCTTTGTTGATGAATCTCTGCTTTTAGATTATATACCATCTACTTGGTGGATTGACTCAGGTGCCTCTGTGCACGTTTGCAATTCATTGCAGGGGTTAAATATGAGGAGGACCCTAGAAAGAGAGGAAAAGGCCATTAAAGTTGCTAAATGCTATGAAGTTGAAGTGAAATACATTGGAGATTATCCATTAGTATTAAGAAATAGCTTTGTACTTACACTTCAGGATGTATTATATGTACCCTCTTTAAGTAGAAATTT
Source organism: Tuctoria greenei (assembly GCA_036927565.1). NCBI lineage: Eukaryota > Viridiplantae > Streptophyta > Magnoliopsida > Poales > Poaceae > Tuctoria > Tuctoria greenei. The sequence goes on from JAYESD010000006.1 coordinate 159,496,255, forward strand.
GATCTCAATATCATGCTTAGATGATGATGGTTATGTTTGCCAGTTTGGCAAAGACAGATGTGTAATTAAGTTTGATAATAAGATTGTTGGTGTTGACATAAGACAACGCATGTTACACTTATTATCTATGCATGATGATATTAATGTTGTAAGCGACATTCAATTTTCCTTACATCAGGGCAAGCGTAAGAGAATCGATTCCGAAATGTCTTCGAAATTATGGCATTGTCGCTTAGGCCATATTTTGAGGGGGAGAATTGAACAATTGATTTCACAATCGATTCTTTCTCATTTAAATTTTTCAGATTCAGGAGAATGCATAGACTACATTAAGGGAAAATTTGTTAAGAAAATTAAGAAATATGCCATACGCAATGCGGGAATTTTGGAATTAATCTATATGGACATTTGTGGTCTGTTTCCCCTAGTATCTGTTGATGGTTTTGATTCGTTCATATTCTTCACGGATGACTATTCTCGCTATGGCTATATTTATTCGATTAAAGAACACTCTAAAGTGTTGGATAAGTTTAAGATATTTAAGACTGAAGTTGAAAAATCAGCACACCACTAAGATTAAAGTGGTAAGATCCAATCGTGGTGGTGAGTACTACGGTCGTCATACCCTGTATGACCAAGTTCCTGGACAATTTGCTCAGTTCCTACAGAAAAATGGCATAGTCGCCCGGTATTCCACATCGGGCGAGCCTCGGCAAAATGGAGTAGCGGAACAGCGCAACCGTACACTTATGGATATGGTTAGATCCATGTTAAGTCAATCAAATTTACCGGTTAGCATATGGATGGAGGCATTAAAAACCGCCATTCATGTGCTTAATCAAGTTTCTACTAAGTCGGTGCCTAAAACACCGTATGAGCTATGGACAGGACGTAAGCCCTCATTAAGTTATATGCATATATGGGGCTGTCCCATTGAGGAAAAATTGTTTAACCCAAACATTGGTAAGTTGGATCCTAAGACAATAAGTTACCATTTTATTGGCTATGCAGAAAAGAGTAAGGGATATCGTTTCTACTGTCCAGAATGATATACTAAATTTGTAAAAACAAGACATGTCATCTTTTTAGAGGATGTCATGATCAGGGGGAGTACGATAAGACGAGAAATTAATCTTGAAGAGAAGCAGGTTTATGTACCCACTCCTATGATTAAAGAACCATATTTCTCATTACCTACTGTTGTTGAATTATCAATGCCTATTGGTAAAGATTCAACACCTGTTGTTAGTTCTCCATTGACAACAGAATTATTAAGAGAGGTTGATCATTCTCAACCCGTTGTCACTAATAATGAAGAGTAACAACAACCTCAAAATGAGGATAATGTGCAATTAAGAAGATCTCAAAGAGAAAGAAAATCGGCCATTCCGGACGATTATGAGATATATTTGAGTGAGGCAATTCAAATGGAGGGTGATCCCACCACATTTGAAGAAGCTATGAGAAGTTCTCAATCATCTGAATGGCGTAAAACTATGGAGGATGAAATGAGGTCTATGAAAACAAACAAAGTATGTGATTTAGTTGAGATTCCTAATGGAGCCAAAACAGTAGGCTTTAAATGGGTCTGCAAAATTAAACGTGACTCTAAAGAGAATATTGATAAGTTTAAGACCAGACTTGTTACAAAAGGCTTCACTCAAATAGAAGGGATTGATTATAATGAGACATTTTCACATGTCTCAAGTACGAATTCGTTCAGAATCGTTATGACATTAGTTGCACATTATAAATTAGAATTACATCATATAGATGTAAAGACGGTGTTTCTCAATGGTGATCTATATGAGAACGTCTATATGACACAACAAAAAAGTTCTATTGTTAAGGGTAAGGAACATATGGGATGCCACTTAAAAAAGTCCATTTATGGACTTAAACAAGCATCAAGGCGGCAGTGGTAACTCAAGTTCGATGAGACAATAAGAAAGTTTGGGTTTAAAGATAATGAGGAGGACAATTGTATTTATGCTAAGTTTAAGAGCGGGACATTTATTTTCCTTGTGCTTTATGTAGATGATATAATACTTGCAAGTAGTGATGTCAATCTACTATCAGAAACTAAGAAGTTCTTGTCCCCTAATTTTGATATGAAAGATCTTAGTGAAGCGTCCTATGTATTGGGCATAGAAATTCATCGAGATAGAAATAAGAAAGTATTAAACTTATCACAAAAGACATACTTAGAGAATGTACTGAGAAAGTATAGTATGCATAAGAGTAAGCCTTCGCCTACTCCGATTGTCAAGGGCGATAAGTTTGGGAACTTTCAGTATTCCAGGAACCAATATGAGATCGATCAAATGAAATCGGTTCCATATGCTTCTGCTGTCAGAACCCTTATGTATGCTCAAGTCTGTACTCGTCCTAGCTTAGCTTATGTGACCAGAATGCTTGACAGATATCAGGCTAATCCAGGGATTGATCATTGAAAGGCAGTTAAGAAAGCTTTTAAGATATGTGCAAGGCACAAAAGGCCTCATGTTAACGTATAGTAAGTCAGACCCACTTGAAGTACTGGGATATTCAGATTCATATTTCGCGGATTGTGTGGATACTAATAAATCCACGTCAGGTTATATATTCACCCTCACGAATGGAGCCATTTCATAGAAAACCCCCAAACAAACTGTCACTGCATCTTCCACGATGTATGCCGAGTTTGTTGCATGTTATGAGGCCACCAGGTAGGCTGTTTGGTTTAAGAAATTTTTACTCGGTCTTAGAGTGGTCTACATCATTGAAAAACCACTTAAGTTATACTGTGATAATGAGCCTGCAATATTTTACTCTAACAACAATAAGTCGAGTGGTGCTGCCAAACACATCGACATTAAGTTTTATGTTGTGAAAGATCGAATCCAGGATCATATTATAGTCTTGAGCATATAAGTACCAAACGTATGCTTGCGGATCCGCTAACAAAAGGTCTTCCATCCAGCGTGTTCAGTGAACACGTAGCCAACATAGATTTAAGGGACAACCTATGATCACTGGATATTTAGGAGCCAAGTAAGAGTAAGGTTTATTTTTAAATGTGAGATGTATTATGGTCTTCGAGTTCAATAATACGTAAATGGTTGTTGTAATGCGTCGTGAACTATATGTCAAGCATGAGAAAATGGACACTAAGTTTAGTATTAAGTAAGTTAGTAAATTTCAGATTCGAGTTCAAGGGGGGAATATTGGAAGTACTAGATAAGTCCAGTAGTGAGACCGGACTAGTCCGGTTGTTGTCTAGTAAGGGTAACTAGACTAGTTCGGACCCTTAGCAAACTAGTCCGATGTTGTCCAGTAAGGATATCGGACTAGTCCGGACCCCGACCGAACTAGTCTGATCTTTTTAGTAACTGTCAGTTTGAACTCGAAATTGACATGTGTTTTAATTAAAAGGACACAACCCAACGAATGTTATGTTCCTGATCGGGGGACAAACATTCTTAAGGGTGGGAGGCCCCCTCTTGTGTCTCTTGGTCAAGTATAAGAAGAAGGTCAAGTGTATGAATAAGGAATGCTTACACATATACACATACACACTTGAACACTCTTAATTCTCAGAATCCGATCAACACACCAAGAGAAGAACAAGGGGAAACACCTCTCGTTGTCGTTCTTCTTGCGGTCTCGTCTTGTTGGCTCGATGGCCGCATCATCAAGCAACCACAAAGATGGAGGAGAAGGTATTAGAAGTGTTCTTGTGCCGTTTGAGATATAGCACTTGATGTTTATGTTGTATTCAATTTTCTCTATATAATTCGAGATGATTTAGTGACTATTTAATCTTTAGACTACCTTTTGATTCTATCATCACCGGCATCACGCAGCAATCTCGGGCATTTAGTATAATAAGATATTCAAATGCCTGCGGTTTGGACTCGTCAAAGTCAGTTTCTAGGTCACTCCCCCACAAATAACACCTTGCCTTCAGGCCACCTTTCCGGTTCAGTTTATTAGTCGTATGCGCTGCCTGATTATCTTGTAAGCATATACTCACAACTTTTTACAATAATTGTTGTTTTGGAAAAGATTTTTAATTTATTTTGAATTAATATTATTGTCTAAAACGACAATTATTATAAGGAGGGAGTATATAAGCGACCAAAGTCCAGTACTCCAGTGTGTCAGAACTTTAGACTTTCTGCGCTGTTCTGCTCAATTTTATTACCCTCCTTTCTGGAGCACGTGACTTGACTTGTGCTCCTTCCAGTTGCATGCATGTGTTAACTACTGTGTTGATTCTGTGCACTATTATACTGTTTCTTCTCTGCATTATTTATTACTATTACTAGTAGAGTGTTTCTTTTGTGATGTGCAAGTAGTTGGGACGGGCTAGTCCAAGTCTTGCGTTGACGCGACTTTGACCCTGGAAAAGAGGCTTGCTCTGCATGCATGACTCAGTTCATTGGAGTGTGGAGCTCACTCCACTTCATGGGACGCGCCGCGGAGAAGCCACTATTATAAAAAGTATTTTTACAGACGTCTCGACTTTTTAAACACAGACAATTCGTAATAAAATTCAACTGTGAAGACGAATGATACAATAACCATCTGTAATGACTGAACATCACAAACGGATTTTAAAAAACAACCGCTTGAGTAGATACATGATTTTCTCAGGCGGCTATTAATTAAAAACTGTCTGTACTCTAACAAACTTCACATGCGGTTTTTAATTAACCATTGAAAGCATCTAGGCCCCATGAGGTACGGTTTCGATGATTAATGACAACCATTTGATATTACTAATGAATTTGTGAATGCAAGGTCCCAATAATCACTCAACCAAATGAAATCAAAATTACATTGAAGACCCATATAAAATCAACCAATGAGATCAAATCGAATCATATGAAGACAAGAAGTGAAAGCTCTAACTTGACATTACTCAATGCTTGAAGACTATAAGAACAACACTTCAAACAAGTATCAAAGAGGTCACGAGTTCAAATTCCAAAAGAACAACTCAAAACAACTCGAAGTCAACAAATTGAACACACCGGATCATCCGATGTTTTCTGAGTTGACTGCATCGATCGAGTTGTGTCAACAGAAGAAGAAGACCTCAGAGCAAAGAACTCACCGGATCATCCGATGTGAGTGGCTCAGTGACATCGGTCCATCAGCACAGATTGCAATACCATTGGACCAAGTGAAGCACCGGATCATCCGATGTGCAGAATTACACACATCGGTAGATCACTCCAGTAAGCATCAAGATCAAGCAAATTCTGGAAGAAGAGCCACCGGATCATCCGATGAGAAGACAGGTCAACATCGGTCTAACAACGGTCATATCTGACACAGTGACATCAGCTAATTTGGCTTTGACCGATGATAACTGAAGGGGAGACATCGGATCATCCGGTGTTCGCAGAGCAGTGATGTCAGCCTACTTTTCCAACGGCTATTTCGTGGAGGCTGGCTATTTATACCCCTTCAACCTGTCAAATCGACAAGACTTGAAGCCCAGACATACTCTACACATCCTAGAGCATTCAAGACATAGAGCTACCACTTTCACATCATTGTTCATCATTTGTACACCAAGAGATAGGCTAGAACTAGCTAGAGATAGTGCTTGTGTGCCTCCATTCTTGGTGATTGGAGTCTCTAGTGTAGTGAGAGCCATAAGGGAGTGTCCCTTGGTGTGGTTGACTTCCGGAGCTTGCCAAGAGGATTGTGGAAGCCCGGAGGATTCAAAGTGTACAAGGCTTGAGCTCCACCTTGCCAAGGTTGGCAAACAGAGAAGAATAGTGAAGACCCCCTCGTCTCGGTGACTTGGGAGTGGCAAAACCCTTCGGTGGGTGCCACAATGTGGATGTAGGAAGATCCTTGTGATCTTGCCGAACCACGGGATAAACTCCGTGTCCTTTGAGCGTTCGCATCTCTCTCCCTTTTACATTTATGCAATCTTCATTCCGCAACTTTAATTTACATTGATTGCATAGATTAATCGCATAGGAAATTGGGCTTTAAGTTGTTAGCTTTTAATTACCTTAAAATGTGAAAGAAAGCCCAATTCACCCCCCTCTTGGGCGTTTTGATCCTTACAATTGGTATCAGAGCCTTGTTGCTCATTGGATCATTCTAGCCTCACCGCTAGAGAGCTAAAATGGCCAAGAATGGGGGTTCGGTTCCTACCTTCGAGGGCAAGAACTTTGCCTATTGGAAAGCACGCATGCGTGCCTACCTAGAGGCTATTGCTCCCGAAGTTTGGGAAGCGACCCATGCGGGGTTTGGAGATCTTAATTATGTTGGTGATCAACTAAAATGGGATGCTAAGGCTAGAAATGCTATCTATGAATGCATAAGTCAAGACGTATTTGCTAGAATTGCTAGTAAAGAGAAAGCTTGTGAAATTTGGGCATGTTTAATTGAAATACATGATGGCTCATCTCGTGTTAAAGAACTCAAATATCACTTGCTTAAATCCAAGTATGATGAATTCAAAATGCTTCCTCATGAGAATGTTAACCAAATGTTTTCTCGTTTAGATGTGCTCATTGAGGAGATTAACGCACTTGACATTGCTTCTCTTGGTAAGGGACTTATCAACCGCAAGATCCTCATGCTTCTACCCAAGCCCAAGTACAACATTATCAATTCAATGCTCCAAAAAGAGTCACTTGACAACATTGAAGTTTCGGAGCTCATTGGAGAAATTCATGCTCATGAGATGAGCGTACTTGGAATGATGGAGGAGTCATCACCAAAAACCATTGCTCTCAAGGCTTCAACCAAGAAGACAACTCCCAAAAAGAAGAAAGTGGTTGAGCCTAGCTCAAGTGAAGAAGAGCAAGCAACAAGCGAAGAAGACAATGATGAGCTTGCGTTGATGATGAGAAAATTCTCACGTCTAAACTCCAAGATCGCAAAGAAGGGATACTCTTTTGATCCCAAGAAGAAAGCCTTCCTCCCAAGAAAAGATGAAAACAAGACATGCTATAATTGTGGTGATCAAGGCCACATATCATATGATTGTCCAAGACCGGACAAGAGGAAGGACAACCACAAGGGAAAGTATCGAAAGCTAGAAGAAAGTGATGAAGATGAAGAAGAGGTCAAGCCCAAGCGCTCATTTGGAAAGAAGAAATTTGACAAAGGCAAGAAGACCAAGCTCTTTCCAAAGAAGAGAAGAGGGCCTCAAAAGGTCTTCATGTGCGAGGCCAATGAGTGGATCACGGATGAAGAGTCAAGCGACGAAGAGGGTGAAGATGAAGAAAACTTGGCGGGCCTTGCCATCGTCAACAAGTATAACTCACCTCTTCATCCACCTCCTATGTGCCTCATAGCGAAAGGTAACACTAAGGTACGTGACGATTCTAGCGATGATGATGATGAGCTCTCCCCCGATGAATTAGCATCTATGATTAATGAATACCATGTCATCATAAAAAGGGAGAAGAGCAAGGTTAAGGAACTTGAACAAGCTTGTGCTAAGCTTGAGAGTGCGAAGCTCGATTTGCATGACAAGTATGTAACCATACTTAAAGAGCATGACATGCTCAAATCACATGTCAAGCAAATCGAGGAGGAAAATGCTCAAATCAAGCTTGATCATCATGAGCTTGACTTAGCAAACCAAGCACTCTTGGGAAAGCACAATGACTTGGTTCAAGAACATGAAGTGCTTAACCTTGCTTATGAAGCAATTGAACTAAAATTGAAAAACATGAAAAAGGAAACCCTTGATGGCAAAGTATCAACTATTTCACATGCCACTAATATGTTGGATAAGTATTTGCCGTTGAAAGCAAGCCCTAGGGAGAAGGAGTTGATGGACGAGATTGAAAGTCTCCGCACTAGTGTGGCAAGACTTTCTAAGGGGGAGGACAAGCACAAGGAAATCCTCTACCAACAAGCTAAAGGCTTAAACAAGAGAGGACTTGGATCCTTCCCGGTGCTCAACAAAGGAAAGGTGCCCTCACCGGAGCTTAGGACAAGCTTCATCAAAGAAGTTGGTTCCTATTGTCAACATTGTGAGGTCACCGGACATCACACGAGGGAGTGTCCTCTTCCCAACCGTCCTTCTCCAAAATTGCCTCCTAACTACAAATCTACTTTCAATGATTACCACTATCTCTTGAGCAAAGTAGGTGGCAAGGTGAAGGCAAGGTTCATCGGCAAAGACATTAAAGGCATGAAGGGGAAGCTCCCCAAGCAACTTTGGGTCCCAAAATCACTTGTATCACACATACAAGGACTTAAGTTGGCTTGGGTGCCTAAACTAAAAAACTAACTTCATGTGTGTAGGTGAACTACAAAGCCGGAGGAAAGCATTGGGTACTCGATAGCGGGTGCACTCAACATATGACCAGCAATGATGGTATGTTCACCTCCATAGAGAACCCCGACAATCATGAACAAGTCACCTTTGGTGACAACTCAAAGGGGAAGGTAATTGGTTTAGGTAAAATTGCTATTTCGCATGATTTGTCCATTTCTAATGTGCTATATGTTAAGTATCTTAGTTTCAATTTGCTTTCCATCGCACAACTATGTGATCTTGGACTAACGTGCACCTTTGACAAGAATGGAGTTGTAGTGACTAGTGAATCAAGCAAAGAACTAATCTTCAAAGGTTTTCGGCATGGACATCTTTACTTGGTGGACTTCTCCAACAAGGATGCTAGCTTGACCACTTGTCTTTTTACCAAGACGAGTTTGGGTTGGCTATGGCATCGACGCATTGCTCACATTGGGATGAGCAAGCTCAAGAAGTCGTTCAAGCTTGGAATGGTGACCGGCGTGAAGGATGTCACATTTGAGAAGAACAAGCTTTGTAGCGCTTGTCAAGCCGGGAAGCAAGTTGCTTCACACCACCCAATGAAGACAATGGTGTCAACCTCCAAGCCGCTTGAACTACTCCACATGGACCTCTTCGGACCGTCCACATTTCAAAGTCTTGGTGGTAACCTCTATTGTGTTGTTATTGTTGATGACTATTCTAGATATGCTTGGACTTTGTTTCTAGGTGACAAGGGTGAAACTCCGGAAGTCTTCAAGACCTTTGCTAAACGTGCTCAAAGGGAATTTCAACTTCCCATCATCAAGGTCCGGAGTGACAACGGCACCGAGTTCAAGAACTACAACATTGGGGAGTGGTGTGATCATGAAGGCGTGAAGCATGAGTTTTCGGCCACATACACCCCTCAACAAAATGGTGTCGTTGAAAGGAAGAACAAGACTCTCATCACCCTTGCTAGAGCAATGCTTGATGACTATGGCACGTCAGAGAAGTTTTGGGCCGAAGCAATCAACACGGCGTGCCATGCCGCTAATAGGGTCTATCTTCATCGACTACTTCAAAAGACCCCATATGAGCTCCTCATTGGGAGAAAGCCCAACATCTCCTACTTCCGAGTCTTCGGGTGCAAGTGCTACATCTATCGTAAGAAAAGGCTCGGTAAGTTTGAAAGAAGTTGTGATGTTGGTATCTTTCTTGGTTATGCGTCAAACTCAAAAGCATACCGAGTATTCAACCAAACCTCCGGGTTAGTTGAAGAAAGTTGTGATGTTGAGTTTGATGAGACTAATGGCTCCCAAGAGGAGAGTTTTGGTCATGATGATATAGATGATGAGCCTCTACGAGAAGCCATGAAAAACATGACCATTGGAGACATCAAGCCCGAAGTTGAGGAGAGCCATGATCAAGGGGGAGCATCAAGTTCCAACATCAACACCTCCATGGCGCCTCAAGTTGATGAAGAAGAAGAAAAATATGATGATCCATTGCCAATGCAAGATTCACAAGCCACACAACATCAACAAGAGGAAGAAGAAGTCCAAGATCAAGTCCAACCACAAGACGAGCAAAATGCTTCACCACCACCAAGTGCTTCACAATCACTCATGAGGCATGGACGCATCTCCAAGGCGCATCCGATTGATCAAATCATCGGAAGTCCGTCACGGGGAGTAAGTACTCGTTCTCGCCATGTCGCTTCGTTATGTGAGCACTACTCGTTTGTTTCGTGTGTAGAACCCACTCATATAGAGGAAGCACTCCAAGATCCAAATTGGGTGATGGCCATGCAAGAAGAACTCAACAACTTCACCCGAAATGAAGTTTGGGTGTTGGAGGAGCGACCCAAGGACAAGAACGTCATCGGAACGAAGTGGGTGTACTGCAACAAGCAAGACGAGAATGGCGTTGTGGTCCGCAACAAGGAAAGACTTGTGACCAAGGGTTTCTCACAAGTTGAAGGACTAGACTTTGGAGAAACATTCGCTCTGGTCGCTCGGTTAGAAGCTATTCGTATACTCCTTGCTTTTGCTTCACATCACAATATAATGCTTTATCAAATGGATGTTAAAAGTGCCTTTCTTAATGGTTATATTAACGAGCTTGTTTATGTTGAGCAACCTCCCGGGTTCGAAGATCCGAGGAATCCTAATCATGTGTATAGGTTGCACAAGGCGCTCTACAGGCTCAAGCAAGCACCTAGGGCGTGGTATGAACGTCTAAGGGATTTCTTGGTCATGCAAGGATTCAAGATCGGGAGGGTGGACACTACACTCTTCACCAAGGACATCGACGGGGATTTATTTATTTGTCAAATTTATATCGATGATATTATTTTTGGCTCAACTAACAAATCGCTTAGCCATGAGTTTGGCACCATGATGTCTAGGGAATTCGAGATGTCAATGATTGGAGAGATCAACTTCTTCCTTGGATTTCAAATCAAGCAACTTCAAGAGGGGACCTTCATCTACCAAGAGAAGTACACCAAGGACCTCTTGAAGAAATTTGAGATGGGAGATTGTAGCTCAAGAAGTACTCCAATGGCGACAAATTGTCATCTCGACGCGGACTTGGACGGTAAACCTATTGATCAATCTCTCTACCATTCCATGATTGGTTCATTGTTATATCTTACCGCATCTAGGCCCGATATCATGTTTAGTGTGTGCTTGTGTGCTCGCTTTCAAGCGGCACCTAAGAATCGCATAAGAAGGCGGTCTTTAGGATACTTCGGTATCTCAAGCATACCCCAAGTGTAGGTTTGTGGTACCCCAAGAACGCTAGTTTCCATCTCTTGGGTTACTCGAATTCGGACTTTGCCGGATGCCGTGTGGATCGCAAGAGTACCTCCGGTGGGTGCCAGTTACTTGGGCGTTCCCTAGTATCTTGGTCGAGCAAAAAGCAAAATTCCGTGGCTTTGTCCACCGCGGAGGCGGAGTATATAGCGGCCGGTGCATGTTGCGCCCAAATTCTATATATGAAGCAAACCCTTTTGGACTTTGGAATTAAATTTGGTTGTGTGCCTCTCCTTTGTGACAATGAAAGTGCGGTTAAGATAGCTAGAAACCCCGTTTAACACTCCCGCACTAAGCACATTGATATTCGCCATCACTTCTTGCAGGATCATGAGGCTAAAGGAGACATCTCTTTGCAAGGTGTTAGATCCGAAGAACAATTGGCGGATATCTTCACTAAACCACTTGATGAGAAAACTTTTTCTAGACTTAGAAGTGAATTAAATGTGCTAGATGCATCTAACGTCATGTAAGTTGCCATGTTCATGTAAGTATGCATATCATATAAGTCTTGTCTAACTCCCAAAGGATAGGGGCAAACTAGAAATAGTCTTCCTTGAGGAAGCCTTTGGAAGGTTTAAACTTGACAAGATAGATTTATTTTATGCCTTGCATGATCCCTGCCATATAGACCTGTACTCATTTAATTTCTTGCACTATAATTTGTTTGGCATTACATACGGTAGATTGTCACAAAGGGGAACCCACCTCATGAGAAGGAGACTTGTTTGAAATACAATATCTCAACTCATATAAGGTGGAAAGAACAAAATGTTAGGTACGTTAATGCCTAGAGAAACATGCTTCAAAGAGATAGAAGTCTTCATACTCTACCTCACAAAGCATGGGCCTTACATTTTTTTGGATATTTTCTCCTCCATTTTTCTCGGTGTTCCATTTGCTTTAAGGTTTAGCCAAGCTATTGGCATATTAGCTTCTTGAGGGGTAAGGGGTTGCCCAAAAGGTCCTAAGACATGTGTTTCTCCTTGCTTGTTTGTTTGGTCAAAGGACATATATGGGATGTTTTTGTTCTGTTGTCATCGGATTATCCGATGCCTAAGTCAATCCCTCATCGGATCAATAGGTGTTCAATCTTCAGGGCCAGTTCAGTCAGAACCTCAAATGATCCGACGAGTTCATTCTGAAAAACATCGGTCCATCCGATGTTCACTCTTATGGTGCTATGGTCAATTCAACCGATGTTTACTTCCTCCAACGTCGGACCATCCGGTGTCATCATCACTCTTTTGAACACCCTTACTGTGCCATTCAACCGATGACACAAACCCTAAACGTCGGTCCATCCGATGTCAACAGCAATTTTTGAATATCCTTACTGTGGCGTTCGATCGATATTCATTTCACCTACCATCGGTCCATCTAGTGTTAAAATGACGGCTAGGGTTTGGGGTCCACTATTTAACCCGCGCGCCGCCGCCTTTTCTCTCTCTCCCCGACGCCTCGCTCTCCCGTGCCCTCGCCGCCGCCTCTCGCCCACCTCGTCGCAGCCAACCGCGCCGCCACCTCCTCAGCCGCCGGTCGCCGCCGCCGCCGCCGCCCACAGTGCCGCCGCCGTGCTCCCGCCGGGCGCCGCCGCCGTGCTCCCGCCGGGCGCCGCCGCCGCACTCCCGTGCCGTCGCCTCACCTCCCATCAGCCGCGCCGCCGCCATCCACCACTTGCCAACGCGCCCAAGCATCGCCGCCGCCTCTCTCCACCGCCACAGCCGCCCCACGCACACTCCACCCCTCTCCATCATCTCCGTGGTGCCTTCCAAGCTCCATCACCACTAGGGTTTCGACCGCGACACCTTTGTCGTCTCCTCGTGCGCTCGACCCCGTCGAAGCTCACCCCGCGTGATCGCAATGGCTCGCGACAAGAAGAACAAGGGCAAGGCTATCGCGGAGCCCACCGCGAAGAAGCAAAAGCTGTCCAAAGAGGAGAAGAAGGCATTGATGGCCGCTCGCGCCGCCGAGGAGCGTGAGCGTGGCCGAGGAGGGTCCCTGAGGATCCGCGAGGCTCGTTCCAGGCAGCCTCCCGTGATCGACGACTCCGAGGCCGAAGAGGAGCCGGTTGAGCCTCTCGTCCGCCGGCGCTCAGCCCGGACACGTGGGGGTCACACCGTGGCTGCTCCTCGTCCGAGACCGATGGCTGCCAATCGTCGTGAGGACAGGGAGGCCCAGCGTGCTATCTACGAGATGGACACCACTGTCCATGTCGCTGAGGGAGTCCATCTCACGGACTACCGGAAGATGAAGGCCAAGCAACTTTGGAAGCTCAGATGGAGTGTGTTGCTTGAGGAGTGGTACCCGCAGCCCCGGGAAGCTTTGGTGGACAGTCGCTTCTGGACGGTCACACAGGCGTCTCTCTACGAGACCTACAGACGCCGAGGCCACAAGCTGTTCCAACACAACTACATGGATTGGGTTTAGCTTGCAGTAGCCGCAGGGACAGAGATCAAGCCATTCTTTGAGAGATACAGGGGCCTGGTCCAGTTGCTATCTTATGAGCAGAGTGCCTACGTGGAGGATTGGGTTCACGTGTTCTACGCCACCCTCTACGTCTCTGAGGGCAGACGATCCATTGACTTCATGTTCATGGGTCAGCACTACCACCTGTCGAGGCAGACGCTGGGACAGTTGCTTGGAGTAGACTTGCACGACACTTGCATACATGAGAGAGTCTACGGTAAGGCAGACCCGCCGAGGAGGCCGCTCACTGGAGGAGTGGCTCCTGCTCTGGAGGAGATCAGATCACTGTTTGGACCCACTTTCTCTCCAGACCAGCCGAGAGTACCGGCCTTGTTGACTCCTGCAGCGCGCACGGTGCACCTCGCCCTGCGTCGCTCTCTCTTGCCGAGGTCCGGCTATCTTGAGGGTTTCACCAGCCTCCAGCAGACGATCCTGTTCTACATCATGAACGGGATGGACTTTGACATAGTGGATGTCATCATCTGCGAGATGGAAGATGTGATCACAGACGGTGTGGGCATGATGAGACAGCTAGTATATGGGCACTAGATCAGCTACCTGCTCACTATGATGGTTCCCGAGGGGTCCGCCGCACACGACCGTCTCTCTGATGAGAGTGTGACACGGTTCGGACACTACCGTGCCCCCGCTCCTGGTGACCGCCGCCTTGGCCGTCCAGTTGAGAGCCAGTTCCGGGCCCGACTGACTGAGGAGGACTGGTCTGACCTTGAGAAAGAGGATGAACGACTAGCAGAGGCAGAAGCTCAGGGAGGAGACCTGCAACATGTCTGGTCCGAGAGCGACACAGACGAGAGTGTCGAGGAGTACTTCCCTCCTCCTCCACCCTCACCGAGGCAACACGACGCCGAGGCAGGAGGATCAGCTGCTCCACCGCCGACACCCCCCTGTGTTCGAGGCGCAGGTGTCGCAGCCGTCAGAGCTGTCGACACTACTTCAGCAGATGATAGAGCAGCAGCGCCAGGACAGGCTCGCTGCTGAGCAGGCCAGGGCGGAGCAGGCTGCTCACCTGGCACAGCTTCAGAGGCAGCAGCAGGAGCTTCAGCTGGAGATCGCCCGACAGAGGCGAGAGGATACGGATCGGTTCACCAACTTGGTTGATCAGATACACCGCCGTACCCTTGACCAGCAGCAGCAGACTCAGCAGGCCATGATGGGGATCCTAGGGTTGATCACCAACCTATACACTCAGACTGGGATCGCCCTTCCTCCACAGCAGCCTGGACTGGGACTGGCTCCAGGTGTAGCTCAGGTGCCTACTACTCCAATTCCTTCGATCAGTATGTCACCACTTCTGGCACCCAGCGCACTGATCCACTCACCTCTGCCGGCGACGAATCTGTTCCAGCAGACGCCGGCATCCGTGGTCAGTGCCCCGCTTCCTCCAGCTCCACCAGTGCCTCCCGTACCTGCTACTTCCTCTCCAGCACCGACAGCGGATCCCCCAGCTCCCTCCGCTCCAGCAGCTACGACCGGCAACTCCAGCTCCGACGACAGCGACGGTGACCAGTTCGTCATCGCGCCTAGCTCTCAGGGTCTGTAGGCTCTCTGATCCCTTTTTGGTGTCTTGATGCCAAAGGGGGAGAAGAGATAGAGGAGTCAAGGGGAGTAGTAGTAGTTTCTCAGTCTCAGGGGGAGTTTGCTCTTTATATTCTTGTGTGCCTGAGCACCTCTTTTGTATTTTTATCTACGCACTTTTCCGCTTGTCACATTTGCTTATGGTTTCAATCGATTGAGCTTTTCACGCCATTAATTTCATTTGCTTTCTACAAGCTTAATGTGTCTTATCTTGTATTCATTGCATATCTACTTGAGTATTGTACCATCAAATTCATTATTATTGCGCTTTAAATTATTGTGTTGTCATCAATCACCAAAAAGGGGGAGATTGAAAGCATCTAGGCCCCATGAGGTACGGTTTCGATGATTAATGACAACCATTCGATATTACTAATGAATTTGTGAATGCAAGGTCCCAATAATCACTCAACCAAATGAAATCAAAATTACATTGAAGACCCATATAAAATCAACCAATGAGATCAAATCGAATCATATGAAGACAAGAAGTGAAAGCTCTAACTTGACATCACTCAATGCTTGAAGACTATCAGAACAACACTTCAAACAAGTATCAAAGAGGTCACGAGTTCAAATTCCAAAAGAACAACTCAAAACAACTCGAAGTCAACAAATTGAACACACCGGATCATCCGATGTTTTCTGAGTTGACTGCATCGGTCGAGTTGTGTCAACAGAAGAAGAAGACCTCAGAGCAAAGAACTCACCGGATCATCCGATGTGAGTGGCTCAGTGACATTGGTCCATCAGCACAGATTGCAATACCATTGGACCAAGTGAAGCACCGGATCATCCGATGTGCAGAATTACACACATCGGTCGATCACTCCAGTAAGCATCAAGATCAAGCAAATTCTGGAGGAAGAGCCACCGGATCATCCGATGAGAAGACAGGTCAACATCGGTCTAACAACGGTCATATCTGACACAGTGACATCAGCTAATTTGGCTTTGACCGATGATAACTGAAGGGGAGACATCGGATCATCCGGTGTTCGCAGAGCAGTGATGTCAACCTACTTTTCCAACGGCTATTTCGTGGAGGCTGGCTATTTATACCCCTTCAACCTGTCAAATCAATAAGACTTGAAGCCCAGACATACTCTACACATCCTAGAGCATTCAAGACATAGAGCTACCACTTTCACATCATTGTTCATCATTTGTACACCAAGAGATAGGCTAGAACTAGCTAGAGATAGTGCTTGTGTGCCTCCATTCTTGGTGATTGGAGTCTCTAGTGTAGTGAGAGCCATAAGGGAGTGTCCCTTGGTGTGGTTGACTTCCGGAGCTTGCCAAGAGGATTGTGGAAGCCCGGAGGATTCAAAGTGTACAAGGCATGAGCTCCACCTTGCCAAGGTTGGCGAACAGAGAAGAATAGTGAAGACCCCCTCGTCTCGGTGACTTGGGAGTGGCAAAACCCTTCGGTGGGTGCCACAACGTGGATGTAGGAAGATCCTTGTGATCTTGCCGAACCACGGGATAAACTCCGTGTCCTTTGAGCGTTTGCATCCCTCTCCCTTTTACATTTATGCAATCTTCATTCCGCAACTTTAATTTACATTGATTGCATAGATTAATCGCATAGGGAATTGGGCTTTAAGTTGTTAGCTTTTAATTACCTTAAAATTTGAAAGAAAGCCCAATTCACCCCCCTCTTGGGCGTTTCGATCCTTACAACCATCGTCTGAGTAAATACATGATTTTTATGGGCATTCATTGCTTAAGAACCGTATGTACTGGTTCAAACATCACAAGCAATTTTTATTGACGAACCGCCTGGGCAAAGTCATTGTTTTCACATATTGCTTGTTAATTAAGAACTGTCTGTGATGCTGATAGCTTCTGTCAAGCTAATCCCTGCACAACAAGCTCTTGTAGATGCAAGTAACACCCATGACTCGTCATTTAGATTGTTGAAAGTCTCTATTGAAGCCTCACGATCCATTGGAAGGATTTTACCATCTATTTAGAGGATTTCTTTCCCTCCCATTCATTTGAAAACCTAGGAAGATGCTCCTTTATTAGTTTTACTGCCTGAATATATTAACTAAAAATCACTATCTTCTCTTTTACTACTTCACACAAGCGAGGAAACGAACAACTTCAATCATAAATGTTATTTTTATCTTTTCATAGGAATTGATCTTAATCTTTCAAGCATATATTTATTAATAAGTGAAATTTTCTTATCACACATGTTAATGACAGTTATAAGCAAAGGGTGTGCCGGAGCTAACGAACTCTGAATTGGACTGAAGGTAAAGAGATCCTGCATATGAATTACAATGTCCAGGTTAGACAGCGTGAAACTATGATGACAACCTTTAACAACATAAAAAGTGATGTTAAGATTATGCTTGCATCAACCAAGACATGTTGTGAGGGCATAACACTTGTTGGGGCAAACATAATCGTGATGCTCCAACAAGTGTTATATCCTCACAATATGCCTTGATTGATGTAAGAATAACCTTGTCATCACTTTTCATGTTGTTGAAGGTTGCAATCATAGCTTCATGCTGTCTAACCTCGATATTGTCACTCATATGTATCATCTCTTTGTCTTCAGTCCCGTTGAGATTTCGTTAGCTTCGACACACCCTTTGCTTGTAACTGCCATTAACATGTCTGATGAGGAAGCTTTACTTATTGATAAATCTATGCTTGAAAGATTAAGGTCAAATTTCTTTGAAAAGGGTAAAAATAAGATTTGTGATTGAAGTTGTTTGCTTCGTCGCTTGTGTGAAGCACTAAGAGAGATGGTACTGATTTTTAGTCAATATATTCAACCATTAGAACTCATAAAGTAGCATCTTCGTAAGTTTTTAAAATAGAGAGAAGAGAAAGAAATCCTGCAGGGCTTGTTTGGGTGTACTCAATCTAATTGGATTGAAGTGGATTGGAGTGGAAAATAAACTAATTTTCTCCTCAATCCACTTATGTTGAAGTGGATCCACTACTATCCAAACAAGCCCTCAAATGGACGGAAAATATCGTCAGACTTCAATTGAAGCTTTTAACAATCCAAATGATGAGTCTCGGGTGTTACTCGCATCTACAAGAGCTTGCTATGAAGGGATTAGCTTGACAGAAGCTTCAAGAGTTGTGCTTCAAAGATGTTATTTGGAACCAAGCTATTAGAAGGCAAGCCTGATCATCATAGGTCAGAAGAAATTTATATATACATACAATTTGATAACTTATGAAACAGGTGAAGGTGATAAATATGATAGTCAACAAGCTGAAAATGATCACTTATCTAAATTAGTCTTCTCTACAGAAGATGAATTTAATAATGTTCAAAACATGCTATCTAAAGCTGAAATGGAGCATTGTTCTAAGTTGATTTCAGAGGATATAAATTTGTACAATATATATCATACATTTTTTCCAGCAATGACATCTTCTCGCATATAGGGTTTTAAATCCTTTTTAATGCTTCTCTCTACGCGCTTGATGTTTTTTGGTTTGATGAAAAGATACATCTCTTCATACTGATTATATCCCTCTTCATTATCTCACACATTCTCAACCCCAACAATATTTTGCTTTCCAGAAACAATTACGTGCATCTTTTCAGTTTCTAGATCTTGTACATAAAAAACTTGTGCAACACGATCGACGAGAACCCACGGGTCATCTTTATAACCCACTTTGTTCAAGTCTACCAATGTCAGCCCGTAGTTGTCCACTTTCACACCATCAAGATGTTTGACCCATTGGCACTTCAATGCGGGCATTACCATTCTTTTGTCATAATCGTGTTCCCATATTTCCTCTATGAACCCGAAGTATGTGGTCTTCTGCCCTTGTGAATCATAAGCCTCTATACGAACACCACTATTTTGTGCAACACTCTTACCATCTTTCTTTAGTGTAAAATGTGTAACCATTGATGTCATATGCTTGCCATGATGTCACCAAAGCAGATGGGCCAGAAGCTAACTTCTTCATTGTTGCCTCTTCTATAGAGTTTCTGTATGGTATATTTTTGTACATTTACCATTCAGTGAAACATATTCTGTGCTCTTTCGTGCGGTCTTGGTTTTTTTCGTGAAGCTCAATATGGTGTTCCTCGATGTACGACTCAGCTATTGCGAGCTGTTGTAGTACACCAAAATGTGCACGGTGTACATTCTTGCAATCTTGAACGATAAAAGTTTTCTTATCCACTTTGCCTCTCCAATGTAGTCTACCCTCATGTACAGGTATAGACACAGCTATCGATTTTCCATCTTTGATGTAATCAGCGCAACCCTCAATCACTTCTTCAGTGGTGTATCCTTCCATAATTGAACCCTCTGGGTGAGCACGGTTCCACACATAACCTTTTAATACTCCTAAATATCTCTTCAACAAAAACATATGATGTAAATATATTGGCCCCACTGCTTTTATCTGATCAACAAGGTGTATGATTAGGTGTACTTGCATATCAAAAAAGGATGGTGAGAAACACATCTCAAGCTTGCACATAGTCTCGATGATGTACATTTTAAAATAGTCTAAACCTTCACGTGCTATCACCTTTTGCGATATTGCATTGAAGAAGTAACACAAATGTGTGATGACAACTTTTATATGCTCAGGTTTGATAACTCTTATTGCAATGGCAAGGAACACTGTCATCATCATATGACAGTCGTGTGAATTATAGCCAAATAAAGACATGTCTTTCATCGAGACTAGTTTGCGGATATTGGATGAGAAACTCGTGGGCACTTTGATCCCACACAAGCATTTGCAAATTGCTTTTTTCTCTTCTAGTGTCAAGTTGTAGCTGGCTGGGGGAAGATAACTTCCCGTTCGCTTTTTCTAGTGGGTGAAGCTCTGGTCTCATATCAAGATTTACTAGGTCCGTACGTGAATTTAATCCGTACTTTGTTTTCCTCGGCATGTCCAGCAAGGTCCCATTGATGCTGTCAAATACATTCTTTGTAACGTGCATCAAATTAATACTATGAAAAAATTCCAGATTCTTCCAATACAGAAGATACTTGAAAAAATTGATTGTTTCTTGAAAGCCATGTCAATTGTATCACTCGAAGATATACTTTTCTTTCTCTTTGTTCCTTTACATATTTTGCCCTTATCGAAAGCAATATGAATGTTCTTGACCATTTCGAACACGAGTTTTCCACTATAAGGTTATGGTGCAGTATCTTTTTTGATTTTATTATTAAATTGTTCTTTCATCTTCCTATACTTGTGTGTATCTGTCAAGAACCGCCGGTGTCTCATGTACACCATCTTTCTGGATGAAGTGAGGTATAGAAATCCAGTTCTATACATGCACCTTACACAACCTTTCTTCCCTTTCATTTGTCCCGATAATGTAAACTGTCCAAGATAATCATGCACGGTAATGAATACCATTGCTCTTAGCATGAAATACCCCCGATTGTACTCATCCCATGTATGTACCCCTTCATTCCACAATTTTGCCATATCTTCCATTAAAGGTTCCAAGAACATATCAATTTCGATGCCGGGTTGTTTTGGACCTTGGATAAGAACAAATAACAATATATATTTCCTTTTGTGACACAACCACGTCGATAGTTGTATATCATTAAGACCACGGGACATGTGCTATGTATGCTCCTTTTTTCACCAAATGGATTCATTCCGTCTGTACCCAAGGCAAACCTTACATTTCTGATTTCCTTTGCAAATTCAGGATACTGAATATCAAAATTTTTCCACTGCATTGCATCACCAGAGTTTCAAATATGTTTTTCATTCTTCTTGCGCTGCTCGGAATGCCAACACATAAGTTCAACCTCCCTAGAGTTTGAGAACAAACGCTTCAAGCGATCAATTATTGGAAGGTACCAGATCACCAAGGCAGAATTTTTCTCTTATACTCCCCATTTGCATCGTTAGAAGTATCGTCATCGTCACCTTCAGGGCCAATAATAAACTTCTTATTCTTCTGAGACTTTATCATATTGGTAACATACTAGTGATTGTAGTCCTTCTTGTATCTACTAACACCACATATGGGGCATGTAGTTGCGAGCTCATGCTCTTTGTGATACAGAATATAATGGTTCCCACAAGTGTGTATTTTTGTCACACCTAGTGCCATCGGGCAAAGAAGTTTATTCGCTTTATAAGTGCTTCTGGGCAGTTTATTTGGACCTGGAAGAATTTCCGCCAAAAGATTCAAAAGATTAGAGAAACTACAATCGGATCATCCGTGTGTGGCTTTCAACTTTAGTAGTTCTAGGACTGAACACAATGTAGTGAACTCTTTATCACAACCGTTTGATTCATCATATAAAAGCTCCGTCGCTGCATTCTGCAATGCCTATATTTTACTTAAATCTTTAATTGCCCCCATTGAAGTCAATACATATGGTTCAATGAGACGCAACATCTCCTCACAATCGAATTCATCATCATCATCACCATCTTGATTGTCACTACAATCATCGATATGAACATTATCGTCATCTGAACCTCTCTCATCATCTTTATCCACTTCATGTGTATCTAACTCACCATGCTCTGTCCATATTGTGTAGTTTTTTTGAAACCTCTTTTCACCAAATGAGATTGTATTACTATAGTATATATCCAAGCAATCTTATTTTTCACAGTCGATACATGGACATAATATGTTATCTATCTTTTGCAACTTCGCATGTCTCTTGGATGCTTCAATAAAATTTGCAACGTTATTAATGTACATAGGATTGGGTCTTGGCATGTTATACACCGACCCTCGACGGTCCATGCTTCAATAACAGAATTTTTGTAAGATTTACAAAATTTGGCCACAAATATTCCCTAAATGTCTTCTTTAAAATGAATTTACAGAAACTTAACCATCCTGTATCATATGAGTGCATAAGGGTATCGTAGGTCTGTTCGTAAGGGTTCCAAGAAAATTTGTTACATAATTTTCTCAGCTTCCTAGTGGCCATAATGGATTTTTGAAGTTAGGCTTATTCATTGAAACATTTCATCGAACACGTGATGTGCTTGTATTCATCTTCAACTTTTAATCCTTCAAATCTACTTCTTTTTCTACAAAATTCATGGGTGATCTCAAGGGGAGACTCAACTACATCTTTCAACCTCTAATCCTACAAATCTTAAGTGGAGGGGGGGGGGGGCTGGAGGCATGCAAACTCAACAAAACGAAACTGAAAACAGGACAACAAATTGAAAACATGACAGTGAAGAAGAAGTCCCTTCTAATATTTTCTCTGTTCGAGGATTGATCAACTGATGAATACAGGACTGGCCCACGCACGGTGGAAAATTTTGGCAGCCTGGCAGCATCGATGGAAAATCTCCCGGGTTAGGTTTTCTGTGGTGCCCGAGGGGCCCTCTATATTGGCGTCTGTTTTCACAGACGGGTTTTAACGAAAAAACCGCCTGTGATAAAAATTAATTAAGTTCAGGCGGTTTTTTCAGGCGGTTTTTAATTGCTGCACATGCAGTTGTTTCTGGCCTGAGCCTGTTCTTCAGTTTTTTCTCTTGCTTCTTTTTTATTTAGATTCCAATATAAATACTGAAACATCAATTGATTCTGCAAATTGAGTCCAAATTTGATGATTCTTTCTTCTATATTTTTCAAAAATTAATATCTACCACTTGGACCAAATATTTTAAAACTTGTATAGCTGACATTTTAATGTTTTGGTAAATATCAAATTAATTTATACTCACATATTTTTCACATTTCTGTATCTCCTAAAAAGGATCCTTCACTGAAATTTGTTTGTGTGAATATATTTGTCTTATTTATACATGTATGAATTTTGTTAATTTTTTAAAGCATTCCAACATGTCAAAATTCAAATTATCCATCATTCTAATCAAATGCTGTCGGTACCCTAGCAACCGTACACCCCTTGAGATTACAAAGATCTCAAGGGAAAGTCATCTACTTGATTTGAAGACCTTCGAAGGCCCACATGTCAGACATAACCGGACCCGCTTCTCCAACATGGTTTGTCCCATGATCGCCACGTGTACTATCAAACCGGAGCTACTGCCCATAAGGGGGAAGATCCGGGCTATGTACCGAAATGGCACCCCCGGACCTAACCCCAGACCGAGGGAAGATCCGGAACTGACACGTGTCAGGTAGCTCCGGATCTATTTGTTTCCCACAGTACGCTCCGGAGCTGCCACATGTCCAACAGTCGGATCTTCAGCTTCTAACCTCCGGAAGACACCACAACGGCTCCGGATCTTCAAAGGGGAATCAAGGACTTCAAGACCCGATTAAGTGTCATTACTACCATATTAATGACACACGATCGGACGACCTTAATTACCAGTAACGGTGCTGTCAAAGCCCATAACTTGATCATTAAAGGCAATTAAATGTGTTGAATGTGTATCAATATCAGTAACCGCCGGGGCCACATGTTGGGCCAGGCTAACTTGTAACGGTCTGCCCTTGTACTATAAAAGGACAGGCCGACGATACACTCCATACATTCTACACACGCTCGATACACGATACGCTTACTCTACACTCTGAACTCACTTTGAGCTCAGACAACCAATACAACACCAACACATCCCGTGGAGTAGGGTATTACGCTCAGGCGGCCCAAACCACGTAAATCTCCGTGTCTCCTGTGTCATTTACAATTCACCTTCTTGAATCTCCGCGCGCCCACACCGAACCTCAAACTCCTCTAACACTTTAGTAGTGTCGGGAGATCTGCCGGATCCAAACCACCGACAGTTGGCACGCCAGGTAGTGGCACCTGAGATTTCAAGAATGGTGAACTCAGCTGCTGGATCATCCAACGGTCATCCCGCTGTTCAAGCTGTTGGAGGCAATCACTTCAATATGCAGCCACCAGCAGGAGCCTCAGCACTAGCAGGAGTCACACTACCACCACCGTCGCCTCCACCAGCAAATCAAGCTGGACAACGCGATGGTGCACCGGTGTCAATCACTGCGTCCGCAAATCATGACAACCCGGAACATGCGCTCCATGCAGCACGTGCTGTCCTCCAACGCCCACCACCTCCGGATGCATCCTGGGATGCACTGGAGCAGTGGAGGGCCGATGTGGAACATTTGGTTGCAGCAGCAACCGACCGCATCAGCAACCATGATCCTCCTCCTTCAGGACGGGCCCCATCGCAGCGACGGACCTTGTCTGGTAGACTTGGTCTGAACGTTTCCAACAATAGGAGACGTGCTGCGTCACAGCAGGTGACGTCGTTGCCCTCCGGGGCGCGACGCACTCACACAGTATCAAAGCTTTCAACTCATGACCTCCGGGCGGAGCTTGATCGCCGATATCGCCAACAAGACGGCCGAGTCCATATTGAGCGTGCTCGTGAAAGACGAGAAGCTCAAGACGTTCCTACTCCTGAAGGAGTAGGAGGAGGCTGTTCAGCCCTGGCCATGCATCTGCGTATGGTCAGGTGGCCACAGAAGTTCCAGCCTCATCTGCGGGAGAAGTTCGACGGGACCGTCAATCCTGTCGAATTTCTTCAGATTTACTCCACTGCTATTTTGGCAGCTGGAGGAAATGAGGCCGTAATGGCCAATTATTTCCCAGTGGCTTTAACTGGGACAGCCAGGTCCTGGTTTATGAGCCTTCCACCCAACTCCATCAACAGTTGGGAGGAACTGTGCCGACAGTTCACCGCCAACTTCGGGAGTTCATACACCCGACCAAGCACTGAACTGGACCTTTTTGCAGTCGTGCAAAAAGGGGGAGAATCCCTGCGATCATTCATCCAGAAGTTCTCTCAGGTACGAAACACTATCCCTTCTATCTCTAGCGTCTCTGTCATTGTGGCATTTAGACAGGGTGTATGGGATAAGAAGATGCTGGAGAAACTGGCGATCAAGGAGATCACCAGTGTCATGAAACTCTTCAGTTTGGCCGACAAATGTGCCAGAGCTGCGGAGGGCCGTGAGATGCACTCCAAACCAACTCCAGAGAATCACAAGAAATCCTCGAAAGAAGAAGCCGCTACCTCCGGGAGTGGCAAGAAGAAGAAAAAGACCAACGGCAAGAAGAAGCCGTCAGCCGGTGCATCCAATGCTGCAGCTGCTGCAGCTCCGGGTGGCCGGGGGCCATGCCCCGAAAAGCGACCTCGATCGTCTTTTGAAGACGGTGGCAAACCCAAGGTGTGGTGCCCAATTCACAAAACGGGCAACCACAGTTTGGAAGACTGCCGGGAGGTCCAAAAGCTTGCCGAGCGCTACAACAAGCGCCGGGAAGAAGCTCCTTTCCGACAGAGGGAAGGAAAACAAAAAGTTGACGAAGCTCCGGCTGAAGAGGAGTTAGGTTTTCAGGATCCCAAAAAGGTCCTGAAGGCTGTTTACACCTCCGTCGACGACGATTCTGACGTCTCTGACAACGAGCGTCGGAAGACCATGAACACCATTTTTGGTGGATCATGGGACATCACCTACCGTCGCGTCATCAAGACTATGCGCCGGGACATGGCTGCTGTAGCTCCTACAGCCAGACCGGAGCCTCATCGGAAGTGGATGGACACAACCATCACTTTTGATGCTTCGGACTGCCCTCGAAGCATGGTTGGAGCAGGTCAGTTACCTTTGATGGTATCTCCTACCATCAATAACATCCAGCTCCACCATGTCATGGTAGACGGAGGTTCAGGGCTTAACCTTATAAGCATTGAAGCTTTTACCAAGCTTCAGCTCCGACCTTCGGATCTCCACCCCTCCCGACCTTTCTCCAGAGTAGGTCCGGGAGCTATTACCCCACTCGGAGCTATTACTCTCCCCGTTACCTTCGGGACACGGGAGAAGTATCGTACCGAGAAGTTGGTCTTTGACGTTGCTCAGATCAACTTACCCTTCAATGCCATCTTGGGTAGGCCTGCCTTGTACAAATTCATGGCAGCTGCTCATTATGGTTACCTGGTGTTAAAGATGCCAACACCAGTGGGTGTTCTCCGGATCTGCGGAGATCGTACTGCCGGAGTAACTGCTCTGGAAGAACTCCATGCACTTACCACGGCGCAAGAGGAGGACTCCAGGCAGGAGCAAGCTCCAAAACCCCCGAGCATTCGTCAACGAGGCTCGACATCTGCACCTCGTGTGCAGCCAAGCGGCGATGCCGACATTCCCGTCAAAGTCGTCCAAATCGGTTCTGATGCCGCTCAGACTACCCGTATATCGGGGGGATTGAACGACAAATAGGAACTCGCGCTCATCGCTTTCCTCCGGGCTAATGTTGACGTGTTTGCCTGGCAACCGTCACAAATGCCTGGGATCCCCAGGGAAGTGATAGAGCACAATATGAAGATCTACCCCGACGCTCGGCCTGTGCATTAGAAGCCTCAGAAGCAATCCGTAGAGCGACAGAACTTCATTCGACAAGAAGTGAAGAAGTTGCTCAAAGCTGGATTCATCCGAGAAGTCTTCCATCCAAAATGGCTGGCAAACCCAGTCGTTGTGCCCAAGGCCGGCGGGAAGCTTCGGATGTGTATTGACTACACAACACTAAATAAGGCATGTCCAAAAGATCCATTCCCACTACCTAGAATAGATCAGATAGTGGATTCCACCTCCGGGTGTGAATTACTGTGTTTCCTAGGCGCATATTCTGGGTATCATCAAATCAGAATGTCTAGGGAAGATGAGGAGCATACCTCTTTCATCACAGTGGATGGATTGTACTGTTATACAGCCATGCCATTTGGTCTCAAGAATGCAGCTTCAACATTTGTACGAGCTATGTACAAAACCTTTGAAGACCTCATTAGAGACATAGTGGAAGCGTACGTTGATGACATCGTGGTCAAGGTCAAGAACAAGGAGTCACTCCTTGACACCTTGCAGGCTGTCTTCGACAAGCTGCGGGTCACCCGCACAAAGCTAAATCCAGACAAGTGTGTCTTCGGGGTTAGCTCCGGAAAACTTCTTGGTTTCCTGGTAAGTCACCGGGGCATAGAAGCTAATCCGGTGAAGATCAAAGCCATTGAAGACATGCGGCCACCAGCCCGCATCAAAGATGTCCAAAAATTAACTGGATGTCTAGCAGCCCTCAACCGGTTCTTTTCAAGACTGGCGGAATGGACACTTCCCTTCTTCAAGTTATTGAGGAAGTCCGGACCATTCCAATGGTCTGAAGAAGCAGAAAAGGCGTTCCAGAAGCTAAAACAGTTCCTCACCACCCTACCAATTCTGGTAGCTCCGAACCCTGGTGATCCTTTTGTTGCTTTACATTTTAGCAACTGACGAAGTCGTTAGTATGGTCCTAGTTGCGGAGAGACCAGAAATACCCCATACTCAGGAATCCAGACCCCTTCGGGAGGGTCCGGAGGTCCCTGAAAGCGAGTCTGGGTCCCAGCTCCCACACTCGAATCCACAAGAAGCTACATCAGAAGATCCAAACCCCTCCGGGAGGGTCCAGGTCGCTCCTGAAGAAGCTCCGGGTTCCTCCAGCCAGGACCCGGAGGTCCCCGAAGAAAATCCGGATTCCTCCGGGAGGATCCAGGTCAGTGAAGAGGAAGCTCCGGGCCACTCCGGGAGGGTACGGACCATTCAGCGCCCAATATACTTCATCAGTGAAGTACTACATGATGCCAAGACTCGATACCTAGAGGTGCATAAGCTGCTCTATGCAGTTCTTATTGCCTGCAGGAAGCTTCGCCATTATTTCCAAGCTCACAAAATCTCAGTGGTGACCTCTTATCCACTTGGAGCAATCTTGCATAATCCCAATTCAACTGGGAATATTGCAAAGTGGGCGGCGTAATTGGCCGAATTCGATCTTGAATTCATTTCAAGGCAAGCAATCAAGAGTCAAGCATTGGGGGACTTCATGGCAGAATGAACTCCCCCTCCATCAAACCCTGGGGGCCCCAGTGAGTAGAAGCCGAAACACGAAGCTCCGATCTTCACTGAGCCTCATTGGACCCTCTACTTCGACGGCTCCATGCAAAAGCAGGGGGCCAGAGCTGGAATCCTTCTCCTCGCACCAACTGGGGAGAAGGTAAAATACATGGTACACCTTGACTTCAAGGCGACCAACAACATTGCGGAGTACGAAGCACTCATCTACGGACTAAAGGTGGCACTGTCATACGGTGTCAAGCAACTGCTGGTCAAGGGAGATTCACAGCTCATCATTAAGCAAGTGAAAGGTGAATGCTCCTGCAACAATCTCCAACTAGCTTCTTACCTCCTTGAAGTCCAGAGGCTTCAGAAGGACTTTGAAGTCCTAGATCTCCACCATGTTCAGCGTGCCCATAACGCTGAAGCTGACGAACTCTCGACGAAAGCGTCAACCGGAGCTTCGGCTCCTGACGGAACTTTTGTCCGGAGGTTGTCAAAACCCACAGATAAGCCTGCCGAACTGAGCGAAGGGGGCGAGATCAGCATCCCGAAGCTGACGGTCGCGATGGCCCTATTACCATGGCAGCCATCAAGGGTCGTAGGTGCCCCCGGAAGCTCCGAGCAACCCAGCACGCAAGACTCAAATGCTCAAGTTAGTTCTGATGCATGGATCTCGGAGATACGGAACTACTTGAAAGACAACATCCTTCCTGACGATGATGTATCCGCTGACCGGGTAGTCAGATTGGCTAAAAGATACACGTTGGTAGAAGGGGATCTCTACCGGCGTGGTGCCAACGGCATCCTAATGCGGTGCATCACAAGGGAAGAAGGCTGCAAGCTCCTCGCAGAAATCCATGGAGGTGAGTGTGGGAACCACGCGTCTTCCCGCACGCTGGTTGGTAAAGCCTTTCGGCATGGCTTCTACTGGCCTACAACACTCCAGGATGCAACTGAGCTGGTGAAGAAATGCGAAGCATGTCAATTTCATGCGAAGCAGATTCACACACCGGCTCAACCCCTACAAATGATACCTCCTACATGGCCCTTCGCTGTCTGGGGGATGGACATCTTGGGACCTTTCCCAAGAGCCGTCGGAGGTTACAAGTTCCTGTACGTCGTCATTGACAAGTTCACCAAGTGGCCGGAAGCAACTCCAGTTGTGACGATCAACAAGCAATCTGCTATCAACTTTTTGCAGTCCATTGTATGCAGATTTGGAGTCCCAAACAAAATCATCACTGATAATGGGACCCAATTCACAAGCTCTGCATTTCAAGGATATTGCGAATACCTCGGCATTCAAGTTTGCTACGCCTCCGTAGCTCACCCGACAAGCAATGGCCAAGCCGAGAGAGCAAATGCTGAAATCCTTAAAGGACTCAAAATGCACACTTATGAGCGCTTGAAAAAACATGGAGCCAACCAGATTGAAGAGCTTCCGCCCACTTTATGGGCCAACAGGACGACTCCAAACCGGTCAACTGGAGAGACACCCTTCTTCCTGGTGTATGGAGCTGAAGCAATCCTTCCTCCGGAAATCACCTTGGGGTCACTCCGGGTCCGGACCTTCGACGAAGCCACGCAGGACCAGCTCCGGTGTGAAGACCTAGACCTCCTTGAGAAGGGAAGGTGCCAAGCAGCTGTTCGGAATGCCCGATACCGCCAAGCCCATCGGTGCTATCATCAGCGGCATGTACACAACCGACAGCTCGAGGAAGGCGATCTGGTGCTACGGAGAATACAACCCAGAGAAGGGTTAAACAAACTCTCCCCCAACTGGGAGAAAACCTTCCGAGTGATTAAAGTATCCCGTCCCGGAAGCGTTCGCTTGGCTACCGAGGATGGGACACCTCTCCCAAATCCTTGGAACATCGAGCACCTCCGTAAGTTCTACACTAATATAACGGAGGTGAGTCTGTAGTAACTTGAGGTGTATGTTATAGAGTCATTGTACAGAGTCGGGTAGTTCCTCCGAGAGAACAGCCGGACCTTCCCCGGAAGGTCCGCAAAGTTCATGCAACACTTGTCACAGTCTCAGAACTAAAAGTGTGGCTAGCTACCCTGGGTCAAACAAGAAATTAAACACGCTTAGCCTGGTTCCGTACCCTAAGAGTGTACTTGTTTCCCCTGTACCCTGGATCTATAATGAAAGACATCTTCATGTGAAACAGACTCCACGTGCATTTATTTTGTCTAGGCTCAACATTTTTTATTTTTCTCTTTCTTGTCTATAACAAAGATGTGCAATTCTTAAGAAATTTTAGTTCGACCAGTTCACATACGATTCGAGTTGTATTGTTGATTCTTTTGGATTCAAATATTGTTCATGGCCCACTCGCCTGAAAGCCGCCAAGCCAATCTAGGGCCGGAATGTGCTATCGGCTTAGCCTGGTCAAGCACCCTAAGTACGCCACTCTACCTACACCCCGGCAGGCCGAAGTAAGGCGGGTCCAAGTACAATAGGATCTGGAAGAAAAGACAATGCATTCGGTTGTATTTAGAATCGCGTTTGACCTAAAATTTCTCGAGAACCGTAAGCCATGACGAAGTTATAGGCAAAAAACGAATTTTACTATTTTTCTTGGCTTTAGTATGCAGGAAAAATAAAAAATCTACGTTGATGGAGAAAAGCCAGAGCTAACAAAGCTCTGATTCCACCTAGGTGGCTTGTAATCGATGTTAAACATTGAAAACGAGCATCACTGGAGCAATCAAGCTCCGGTAAAGCTAGGAGGGCCAGCCGTCGACGTAATATAAAAGATGGTGAGAAGACCCCACAAGCGGAGTCTGCTGCCGACAAGCTACGTGTTGGCAAAGGTCGCTGCCGGAGCTACTAAGCTCCGACACCCCGGAGGGTTAACTATCGATGCTCTACGCGTTGATAGAGACTATTGCTAGAGCTACTAAGCTCCGACGGTAGTCAATGCAGGAGCTTCTAAGCTCCAGCAACCTCAGGGGGCCTTCACTATAGAAGACTTCAGACCTACACTCTACAAGTTCGAAGCAAATGAGTCTTCAAAAAAACACAATATCCTCTTGGTACATGTTCACAATCAAATTGTGTACATCTACCAGGGGGCCAAGTGAAGACAAAAGTGTTGAATACAAAAAGTGAAATTCACAAAAATTTGGGGATTTCATTCATCTGGAGACAAGGTATTACAAAATTGAGGAAGAAGAAGAGAGAATACAAGTGGGAACTACAGAGATGGTCCTAGACCCTATGGAAGAATTGGGTGACCTTCTGTGCAACCTCCGACACGTTGGCTCGAGCAGCTTCACCTTCCCCTTCAACGGGACCTTCAAGCACCGAGTCCAGAGGGAATTGGGGATTCCGGCTGGTGTAGCACGTCATCACATATTCTGCAACGTTCTTCGCCAGGGATTGCCCCTCAACCTCCAATTGGTTCGCGATGACGTCGCCCACCTTGGAGAGTTCGTTACCTGCCGAGCTCAACGCCTGCAATGCTAGGTCCGGCTCCGGCTCTGGATCATCCGGATGCACGGGACTGAAGCCAATCGGTGTCAGCGCGTCGTTGGCCTTGCCCAGGAACTCCCAAATCTGTAGGGAGTCCGAAGTCCTTAAGCCCTTCAATTCCTCCAGGGATCTTCTGGCCGCCACCAGTTCAGAATTCTCGCAAGCGAGGCGCTCAACCTCTTTGGCGTTTTGCTGGATCTTTTCAGCAACTCACTTCTCGAGTTTTCCGAGCTCCTCCTCTCGGAGGTGGATCTTGTTTTGGCGGTCAACCAGGTCCTTCTCCCTGCCCCTCACTTTCTTCTCCCTGGCAGCAAGGGCACACTCTTGTTCGTAGAGTTCCTGCCCTCGCACCCAAGCCTTCTCCTCCTCTTCAGTGCAGCGCTCTTCCAATTTCTTGGCGTGCTCCTCGAGGCCCTTGTCAGCCAGAGCCACCTTTTCAGTGAGCTCCTCCTCCCTCCTTAGGACGTCATCCCGCAGCTCTAGGAGTTTCTGCTCTTCATCTTCGAGCCATTTCTCCCTCTCCTCAAGTGCCTCCCGGCGCTTGATGAGAGTAGTGTTAATGGCCTCAAGCCTCTCTTGACGTTCATCGGCCGCACTGTTAGCTGCTTTGGTCTGCTCGTAAATGGCCCGGGATTGAGCGTCGAGGGCGCGAGTCATACTTTCCCTGTCATCCAATAATTTGCCCCAGTATTCCAGGCGGACCTTCTCCCGCTTGATCCACTCTTTGTCATCCGCTAGCCTCGACTGCGCCAGCCTGGTCCCGAAGTAGAGCCGGTTACGCCACCGCCTAAGGGTTTGGCGCTCCTCTTCAAGAGCCTTGCTGTCGTGGAAGAATGCCAGCTAAACTTGACGCAGACTGGAGCAAGCGTTGTCAATAGATAATGACAACGAGATAGGTTCCGGACCTGCTGGGGTCTCCTCCGCTGATTCCAGCTGGTTTTTAGATACAAAAATTGGGTCCCACTCTACAAGAGTGGTCCCCTGGGTCTCCATGGCACTAGGGCCGTCCTCCGGGATAGCCTCAGTCGCCATCGAGGAAGGCCCCGCCGCCAGGTCTTCTTTTGCCCCCTCAGGCAGGGGGCCAGCAACCTCTTCTGAGCACTCCGGCTCAGTCGCGGGTACCTCCGGTGTCGTCACTTCCGGAGCAGGGGCCGCTTCTAGCTCCGGCCTGGGCACCTCCTCTATTGGGGGCTCGAGCTCTGATGCCTCTGCAACAACCGGCACGGGAGCCGGAATATCTTCATCATCAACCGGCCCTGCGGCCGGAGCTCCAACACCGACCGTCTCTACGGCCGGTGCTTCTGAGGTAGCCGACCCAATCGCCGGGACTTCCTCCACATCTGGCGCGCACGCCGGGACTTCAATCACCTCCGGCTCAGTCGCCGGAGCTTCGACAATTTCTGGCTCTGGGGTCGGAATTACTGCTTCCTCCGGCTCAACGGCCGGAGCTTCCATCATCTCAGCACCAGGACCCGGAGCTTCAACCTCCGGGATAGGTGCCGCTGGTGCATCTTCTCACCCGCGGTCCGGCGCTACCACGGGAGTCTCTGGGGATGAGTCGAGGTCCATGACCACGACAGCTGGCTCCGGAGCTGTCGCAGCTTCAGCCACCACTTGGGGCGGCACCGGGACAGGAGCAGAAGCTCCTGCCCTCACAGCTTCAGTTGTTGTGGTTGAGGGTGGAGCCTCACTCCTCTTCTTAGGAATGATGCAGATGATGGACGAAGAAACTTAAAAAATAGTTACTACAACAAAACAACTGTCCAAGGTAAAGATTAAAAATTACCTTGAGAGGCTTCCGCACCAGCTTGCGCGGAACCTCTTTCCTGGGCGTTCTGGGCTGGTCATAGCCGCCGCCGGCGTGGAAGCTCCGGAAGGCCCCCCGGAACTCGTTGCAGCCACGGGCATTTCCCTAGTCAAGGCCCCCTCGATCGGGAAGAACCTCCGGACCTAGAGGCCTCAACCGGCCCCGGTGCTGGAGTCGCATGCCTGAAGCTAGCACCCCGGGAGGACGACGCCGCGGGTATAGTCGCCGCGGTTGTAGAAGACCTCCCCCTCCGGGGAGAAGGAGCCGATGCAGAGGTGGCAGGCCTGACGGACCTTCCGTCGGCGTGCTGCAGCTTCCTCTTTCGGCTCAAGGGTTCATCCGCTGGCTCCTTGCCCTTGCCGACGACCTCGACCCTTGGCTTTGGGGCAGGGTCAGAGCCACCTTCGGAAACCCCAGGGATCGCCACCCTGGAGATCGATCTTCTCTCGACGACACTGAGGTCATCAAGCACGGGCATCTTCCACCGGAGCTCCCTACTGAACTCTACTTCCACGTTCAGAGGAAGAAAAGCTGATGGTGGAGTCAAGTCATCACCCTCAACATCGATGCCGTGCAGGAACTTCTTGAGGTGGAACTCCAAGGTTGTCCCCACCATGTTGGACTTCAGCCCGGTCTCGACCCGGTCGTCGTCCATCACGCTGTTGAGGGCCCAAGCAAGTTTTTTCTCTCCTCTTCAGCGGTGCCCACCTGTTGACCAGGAAGTTACAAAACACTGCCTGAGGAGTTAATCCTCCCTCCACGCACTGGCGGATCCTGGTCAGAGCAGGGTTGAAGGCGTACGCCAACACCAGAGCTTCACTCGAGATCGTCGTGTCAATGTTGGGTAGGCCTTCGGGCAGCTCCAGCCTCTCGTGCTCCTCCACCCGGATGACTATCCAGTCCTTCTTCCAATCATCCCACTTCCCAGAGGGAAACGACCGGAGGTACTTGAATGGGCACTTCTTGCGCTTCACGAAGTAGTAGAAGCCAAGGTACTCATTGCTCCTGCCGGTGGTATGGACGGTGAAGAAGGTCCGGAAGAGTTCAATGCAGGGGGGATGCCCACCCACATCTCACAGAAGTGGACGAAGATAGACACAAGGAGAATGGAGTGAGGGCCAAGGTGGTATAGCTGCAGACCATAAAAGTCTAGTAGCATCAAGAAAAAGGAGGAAAAAGGTGGATCAACCCCACCATGGCGTACGAAGAAAAGTACACCATTTCGCCGGTGTGCTCCTTCTCAAACGGGAGCTCTCCCCCGGCGCGGACCATGCGGTTGAAGAAGTCCGAGGACCATCCCATGAGGGCCCGGACCTTCTTCAGGTCATCGTCGGTCTTTAAATGACTCTCGCGGAGACCCAACTCCATCACAGCACAACAAGGCAAGAGAGGAAAAGCGAAGCACAAGTTGGGAGTTTGAGCACAAGATCAGATGAGAGGCGTAAAGAACTCCAGATGGTGCACACTTTCCTTCTTAAGTAAGCCCTTGCAACGCTTGGATGGAAACCGCAAGGAAGTCGAAGATACCACTCAAAAATTCCACCCAGCCGATGACAAGAAGGCCCGGGACCACCCCGACGATCAAGTCGAGGTTTTTACCCAGGCGAACGGTTGTCATCATGAGGCGGGATGCCCGAAGGCGGCAGCCTAACAAGGCGCGCGGAACCGGTACGGCTTTCGTATTGGGAACTGGCGACCTTCAATTGCGTGAGATCCGCACACCAAAGATCTCATCTGCCGCACGCGGGATACGCCACACGGCGAGGATTTAACTCCAAACCATCGCCAACGGCACATCCGAAGACCTTTGAAGACTCAGTTCAAAAGTCGCGAGGATGGACCCACCTCCGGCGGAATGACTTCACCCAAGGAATCTTCCCCAGAGGTGGGACCAGGGGGCCACTGTCGGTACCCTAGGAAACGTACACCCCTTGAGATTACAAAGATCTCAAGGGAAAGTCATCTACTTGATTTGAAGACCTTCGAAGGCCCACATGTCAGACATAACCGGACCCGCTTCTCCAACATGGTTAGTCCCAGGATCGCCACGTGTACTATCAAACCGGAGCTACTGCCCACAAGGGGGAAGCTCCGGGCTATGTACCGAAATGGCACCCCCAGACCTAACCCCAGACCGAGGGAAGCTCCGGAACTGACACGTGTCAGGTAGCTCCGGAGCTATCTGTTTCCCATAGTACGCTCCGGAACTGCCACGTGTCCAACCGTCAGATCTTCAGCTTCTAACCTCCGGAAGACACCACAACGGCTCCGGATCTTCAAAGGGGAATCAAGGACTTCAAGACCCGATTAAGTGTCATTAATACCATATTAATGACACACAATCGGACGACCTTAATTACCAGTAACGGTGCTGTCAAATCCCATAACTCGGTCATTAAAGGCAATTAAATGTGTTGAATGTGTATCAATATCAGTAACCGCCGGGGCCACATGTCAGGCCAGGCTAACTTGTAACGGCCTGCCCTTGTACTATAAAAGGACAGGCCGACGATACACTCCATACATTCTACACATGCTCGATACACGATACACTTACTCTACACTCTGAACTCACTTTGAGCTCAGACAACCAATACAACACCAACACATCCCGTGGAGTAGGGTATTATGCTCAGGCGGCCCGAACCACATAAATCTCTGTGTCTCCTGTGTCATTTACAATTCACCTTCTTGAATCTTCGCGCGCCCACACCGAACCTCAAACCCCTCTAACACTTTAGTAGTATCGGGAGATCTGCCGGATCCAAACAACCGACAAATGCTCATATACATATGAGGCATTCATCAAATTTTGAACACACATTGATTCAAAAAAATTTAAAAAAAGTCTGAAAAATTCATAGAGGTTGGTATGATGACTAAAAAGTTCCGCTGAAAAAGTAAATCAACAAAATCATTATATTCATCAAGATAGAAAAATGATAAATAGCCAGTGTTATTTGTTTTTTATGTTCTGACCAATTTCAAAGACTTTCTGAAGTGAAATTTAATGGAAACCTTTAATACTAAATCATATTACAAGAAAGTGGAATTTGGGCTTTTAAAAGACCCCTCATTTTATACAAGAATATTAATAAAGCCTAGACTCAGTAATTTTTTTTTCAGGCGGTTTTTAACTACTGCACAAGCGGTTGTTACTAAACAACCGCCTGCAATAATGGCCTGAGCCTATTCTTCAGTTTTCTTTTCCCTTGCTTCTCTTTTATTTAGATTCCAATATAAATACTCAAACATATATGGATTCTGCAAATTGAGTCCAAATTCGATAATTCTTTCTTCTATATTTTTCAAAATTAATATCTACCACCTTGACCAAATATTTTAAAACTCGTATAGCTAACATTGTAATGTTTTGGTAAATATCAAATTAATTTATATTCACATATTACTTACATTTCTGTATCTCCTAAAAAAAAGGATCCTTCACTAAAATTGGTTTATATTAACATATTTGTCTTATTTATACATGTATGAATTTTGTTAATTCTTTTAAAGCATTCTAACATGTCAAAATTCAAATTATCTATCATTCTAATCAAATGCTCATATAAATATGAGTCATTCATCAAATTTTGAACACACATTGATTCAAAAAAATTTAAAAAAATCTAAAAAAAATCATAGAGGTTGGTATGATGACTATAAAGTTCCATTGAAAAATTAAATAAAAAAATCATTATCTTCATAACGATAGAAAATGACAAATAACCAGTGTTATTAGTTTTTTATGTTCTGACCAATTTCATTTTCCCAAGTGAAATTTAATGGTAACCTTTAATACTCAAGCATATTACAAGAAAGTGGAATTTGGGCTTTTAAAAGGCCCCTCATTTTAATCAAGAATATTAATTAAGCCTACATAAGATCTTTTCAGGCGGTTGGTTATGAATAACTGCATGAGAGATGTCTTTATCTCAGGCGGGTATTACTTACCAAACACCTGAGATAAATACATCTTCTGAGGCGGCTGATTCTTAATAACCGCATGAAAAGATAGGCGTCTATATATAGTGCTCGGTAAGTTGGAAAAACCTAACCCGGGCAAAATAACTTAGACGCCGTCAGGCTGCCAAAATTTCATTACCGCCAAGTCTTTGCCGCCCTCGCCGCCGAGTTTCGCTGTCATTGCCGAGCTTCGATCTCGCCGCCGACCTTCGTCCTCACCGCTTCCTTCCCTTCCGTCCACGTACGCCGAGCTTTGCCCTCACCCGCCGCCACAACCGCACTCACCGACGCCCTCTCTCCTTCCTCCACGCTAAGTAAGCTCATCTCCCTCTCACCCTCCTCCACAGTGGCCTCCACCCAACCTCACTCGAGCCCCCCCTCTTACCCGACGTCACCCGAGCCTCCTGCATGGACGTCGGCTGAGCTCCCCTCCACGTCGGCCTCCAATCGAGCACCCCTCCCCCCACCGAGCCCCCCTCCCACCCGGCCTCCTTAGCGCCCCCTCCCTCTCCACCGGCAATCTTGGTGGCCACCAACACGTCAACGCCCGTTCTCATCCCTCACTAACATTTCCCTCCTCATCGGCGACCCGATTATGCTATGCAATGTTCTTTAATTGTTGATTGAATTGGGCATTGTGAATTGTTGTACATAACATTGAGCATAAATCGTGGATTGTAATTGTTATTGTTTAATTGTTGATTTAATCAATGCGAATTGCTAATTGTGCATTATTATTGTTTAATTGTTGATATAATTGTTCTTGTCAGCCTTGATACAAGCAATACGCATGCCTAACTAATGCCTTGGTCAGTCGCCTCAAACCCTATAATGGAACTTGGTCAGTCACCTTGGTCAGTTGCCTTAAACCCTAGAGTGCCTTATCAAACCCTAGAATGCTTCCATATTTTTCTTTCATGCAACACTTCATGTAGAGTTAATATGCCATTCATTAAATTTCTATTGGGTATCTGCAGATTGAACCTTGTGAATATGCCATTCATGCAACCCTAGAATGCAGATTTAACCTTGTGAATTATTTTATCTGCCACTTTCTCCATTCTCAGTGTTAATATCTTTGTAAACCATTTATAAATACAGTTTAGGAGGCATATTGGTGTTTATATATTTCAACCTTTTGATATCCAGCTTCCCTTCATAATAATCATGACCTGCTTGATTATAACCCCAAGCATTTAGGAATTTTTTAATTTTTCTTAATCTGAACATGAATATACTCAAAGCCTCTCTATCTCTGGTTGGCTCAGACCAGATCTCTTCCACCTTTTTGAGAAATTTAGGATTTTGAGAGCATTTATTTTTGTAGCTTTCATTGAAGTGAGACATATTTCTTGTCTTATTAGTTCTAGCATGGAAAGCCCTAAGAAGACTGTTGATGGTAGTTACAATGAAGAAGGCAATATGGAGTTTAGTGACTCCAGCAGTTCAGGCTCCTTTCACAGTCCATCAGATCATTTTCCAAATATAATTTTTAGAAAGATTTAAGAGGATCTCGACCGGGAATATGATCCTGCCGACGAGATATGGATCACGAATCTTAACTTTAGCAGTTCAAGTTAATGTTGGTTGTCAAGTATATGAAGTCTTATAATTATTTTCTACCTAGATTAATCACGAAGACAACGAGGTGGCTTTGACTCCTAAAACTATAGAAGGTTCTCCAATGGATGAATCTTCAGGTTCACTCAAGCGAAAACAAGGGCAATGAGGTCCCAATAAGGGTCCATTGAACCGCATCATGTACATAACAAGGGTCGGTCCAGGTGGGCTTCCTCAAGAACAACCGGATTCAATTACAAAGTACTGAAATGCATGCAGTTTTCTTGTTAGAGAGCTCGTGCCAATCACAACCAATAATTGGAGAAAATTACCTGAGGAGAACAAGAATGAGTTGTGGGAGAGGATAAAGAAACAATTCAAGTTCCTGAAAGGCATAGAAGAAGCTGTAAAGAGAGCAACATTGGTCTCTTGTGGCAAGAAGTTTCGTGGCTGGAAGAGTAAAATGAATGCTTATGTTAAGGCCGATAAGATCCCTAGCCCGAGGAATATGAGAAAAATCACACAAGCTCAGTGACAAGAATTTGTTCGTCAAAAGACCACACTTGATGCTAAAACCTTAAGTGCAACTAGGTCAGAGCTTGCCAAAAAGAACAAATACCATCATCGCTTGGTGTCTACCGGATATGCCCCCAAAGTCCAGAAATGGAATAAAATATTAGAGGAAATTATCAGTAAGGGCAATCGTCACCCGTTAGAAAGCTGCGATGAGAGAACTCATCGGTGGCTCTTTGCTCGGTCAGGTTTGACCAGCGAGGGCAAACTTGAAAAGCCCGACTTTGTGAACAAAGTAGAGCAAAAAATGAAAGAAGTAATTGAAAAGAAACAGAAGGGTCTCTTCAAGCCGAATAGGGAGAATGACCAACTTATCGCTATCCTAGGAAACCCTGAACACAGTGGACGGGTTTGAGCAATCTCTTCTCAGATGTCTTGGGTTTCCCGAAAGATAAAGAGACATATAGAAGATGTGAGAAGTTCAAGAAAATATTTGATGAAACGATTGCTCAAAATGTCAAGGAAAATGTGCAATAAATAATGGAATAACTTATACAATCGGGACAATTAGTGGCACCGAGTACAACGATGGTTCTCGTGCCAAAGGAGCATTTGGTATCTCCAACTGCCTACCCTAGCAGCGTAGGTTCTGTGCCAGGCTCAAGGTCAACCCATAAGTTCGTTGTTGATGATATTGTTAAGGACAAATCTTGTCGTCTTCTTATCTCGATCGGTAGAGCAGGGAACAAAACCAAACAGGTTACCACTGCTATGGCAAAGCCTGATCATGACTTCAACGGAAATTCACTTCCGTTGTATTATGCTGTGGTGAAAGTTCATCAGATGATTGAAAATTATTATGAAGATTATGAAATAGACCACATCACACATGTGGGGATCACGACTCTGGGGCAGGCTGTCAACCAATTAATCATTTGACACCGACGCGATATCATGTTGGGCAATGAGCCAATTTCTAGCCCCGTCGTATCTCAAAATACTACAACCTCATCCTCTAAGGCGAAAGTCCAGGAAGATCCACTCCCGCTATGTCTCAGCAAGGATGATAGTAACCTTGCTAGTAAAGATAACCAATAGCAACCTGTTGAACAACAACATGAAGCAGTACCAGAGCAAGCTGTTGTTAGTAAATAGCAACCAGTTGAGCAACAACCTGAAGTAGTACTAGAGCAAGCTGCTAGTAGTAAAGAGCAATCAATTGAACAACAGGTTCAACAACAAGCCAGTGTCCAACTTCCGACAACTACTCCTCAGTCATTAGTGCCTATGAAAGTTAGCTCATACAAAAATAAGAAACCTTCTAAAGAAGTGTCAAAATATTTGGAAAATCTGAAGGACAATATTAGAAAATCGAGTGCATCTCGTTCTTCACATGAGCTAGCATTAGAAGATATTGAGGAGTAGGGAGAAGACGGTGTCATGTATAATTGGGAGACGGCTTTAGTTAAACAAGGAGTTCCAATATACAAGCTTGAGGATGTTGCTCCTGAATATGAGAATGGGAAGCCGTTCATGACATCGGTACAACTTAGCAAACAACCTGTCCTGCTCAAAAGAATGCACAAGTGGTACATCACCGCCAGCACAAAATATGAACTTTCTTACGTCACATTTCATGTGCCAAAAGAAGCATTCTGGAGCACTGGAGCAGATAAACGAACCCTTTTCTTTAATGATCTACATACCCTTTTCCATCAAGGCATGCTCAAAACCAACCTGCTACTCATCTGGTGCTTGTAAGTGCCTCTAATATTTTGTATTTGCCTTTCTTACTACATGCATACACATTTCATAAGATTATAACAATTCTGGACTTATTCAATAGGATGCAATACATGGATAATGAAAAGATGAAATGCAAGACATGTATCCTTGACCCTAATGGATTGTAAAGACACTATTCGACAATAAGGTGGATCGAAACTCAAAATGGTACAAGCAAATGAAAAAAAGAATTTGATAATCAATCGCAAAACAAAAGAAGGATAAAAGGACAGAAGTTGCAGCTTACATAGGACATGCCATGTTTAACTTTGTCAGAGATGGTAAGGACCTCGTAAAGGCTCCGTACCACTTTGAGTAAGTTCGACACATGACATTGAAATAGAAATTATTGCTAATTGTTAACTTAACACGTATGTTTGTACGTGTGTAGTAAACACTACATAATGATCTTCATCAAGCCAATGCAGGGTTTGGCAACAGTCTTGGACTCAGCCGATTACCCACCAGATCGTTATAAAGATTTCCTTTCCATTTTGAAACTGTATGTTTATTTGATACTTTTAATTTACACACATTTAGAATGTGTTGAAAAGTTTTATATGACATTTCTTGTATTACAGCGTTTTGCGGTTTTACGTGGAACAGCTTGGCGGTCAGAGACCTCCTAATACGGATGCTTTGGACATTAAAACATATTATCCTTGTCCCAAGCAGCCTGTTGGGAGCGTTTTGGGTATTATATATGCGAGCATCTTCGGACCGCCAGCGAATATAGAGTGAATCGTGAGGATGTAAGTTCTCCTTAATGTCGATATCCTATTTTCTTACTTTTGAGTTTAATTTTCATTGTAACTAGCGTATTTTAATACATATATTCTCTGTTGTTTAATATTACTAGAAACATTATTTTTCAGATTTTGATTCCAATTTCAAAATTCAATTGCTCATAGTACAACTGCTCCAAAAATACCAAATAAATTCCTGTATACTCACTTTGATCTATACTTTGAGATTGTTCAAACCAACACATTCCAAACCTTGTTATGTGTTTCATTGGAGCACACCAAGAATGTGAACCGAGAATAGCCGGTTTCTAGAAGTATGTCTGGTGGAGGAGCCGACAATATTGCTGGTGAACTTTGTCAATTCATGCATCGTGAAATTTTGCACAAAAGAGGGGTGTTCTTTGATGTGGATGGTATAATAGCTGACGTGCCAGAACTTTGCGACTATGACAATAAAAATAGTTTTTAGTGAAACTTGTAAACTATGAGATAACTTGTATGTGTAACTTGTACATATGTATATTGTTTTAGTGAAATTGACTTCTGTGATTATATTGTTGACTTTTGTGATTATATTGAATTGAACTAGAAATAAGAAATAACAGAAGGTAGTATTGCATAAGGTATACTTTATCACAGGCGGTTCTTTACCTACGGCTAGACCTGTCTGTGAAATTATATTATCACAGGCGGCAAGAAATAGGTAAAGAACAACCTGTGATAACTCGATTATCACAGGCAGTTGCTATTATGGTACAAACTAACTGCAATAAATTATCTCCACAGATGGCTTGTCATAGGTAAAGATCCGCCTGTGATAACAGAATTATCATAGGCGGTTACATATATTGTACGACCTGCCTGTGATAATGTGTCTTCACAGGCAGTTAGTCGTAAGTAAAGACCGCCTGTGATAATACCATTATCATAGGCGGTTTCACTTTTTCGGCTGTGAAATTGCATATTATCACAGACTCTTTGTTTCAGGCGGTTTTAGAAACCGCGTGTCATAATACGTTTGGAGCCGCCCGAGATGAGGCTTATTGTAGCAGTGAGCTGCGTCGCTTCTTCCTAATCCCGCTGCTCTTCCTTCCAAGAGATACGATGAATACGATTTTGACTGTTAATGGTTTCGGCTGTGTTTGGAAATGCATTATTTTAATATCAAAGTTTTGGTAAATTACAGATTTTAAGATGACATGATAATACTAAAGTATTTCAATACAACAATTTTGTAATACCACAGTTTTGCAATACATATGACTATTTGGGAGAAAAGTATGTTACCACAGTTTTACATTCAAAATAGAAGTACGGTCATTCAAATCACAATTTTGCTCGTGTGTCCTTTGTCTCTAAGTACTCAATTTACAAATTAGAGAAGTAAAAAGAAAAATCAATTCTAAAACAGGAAGATGACAACCGAAAAACCTTGTCTGCTCCTAACCACTACTTGAATACTTTCATGCCCACCTTCTTTTATTAGTCAACTACAAATTCATCCAAAAGCACCAAAGCACAATAGATCTAATCAGCCAAAAAAATAAAACTAATTGACGGACCATACACTAGTCAACC
Source organism: Tuctoria greenei (assembly GCA_036927565.1). Lineage (NCBI taxonomy): Eukaryota > Viridiplantae > Streptophyta > Magnoliopsida > Poales > Poaceae > Tuctoria > Tuctoria greenei. Next base: position 159,539,637 of record JAYESD010000006.1, read on the forward strand.
AAAAACCAGTTCTTGTTAATCTCATCCCAAAATAGGAAACTAATCATGCAGCAGCAGCAAGCATCAAGATCAAGCAAACATCGACAGAGAAAAACTTTAGTTCGGACCAAAGTTTTCTATATCCAAAAAAATACTATAGTATAGACAAAACTGTGGTTTTAAATACAAAGTTTTTGAGTTGGTTGCCAAACACTATTCTGTAAAAAATACCATATTAATATCAAATACCAAAGTTTTGCTCGAAAACTCTAAGAATACTGTGTTCCCAAACATAGCCTTCATGTTTTGCTTGAAAAATACTCCCTCAACCCATGCAAGGAGCTTCAGAACTAGTGAGGCACAGGTTGCTAACATTAGGAAAATAGTAACCTATGAATTAAATTGATATAAAAATAAAAATAAAAATATAATTTGATAGTAAACTCATGAGGCACAGGTTACTCATAGATACAATTAATTCTCCTGAAACTACGTGAGAAAGGCTCAACACGCACCCGCACGAAGAACGGAGACGCGCAAAAGGTGTGTATTTGTTGTCGCGTCTCGCATTACAGAGTAACCGGAGACGAGCAGTTGGATGCGTCACTGATCAGTACACATGCGAGACAAGCTTTGAGAATGCAAGTCTCTTTTTTTTTAAGAAATCTGAGACGGGTGTTAAGGCGGCTCGTCGCCTTTTTGTAAGATATCTAATACGGGCGTTAAGGCAGCTCGTCTTCTTTTTGTAAGAAATCCGATACGGGCTTTAAATCGGCTCGTCTCCTTTTTGTAACAAATCCGAGACGAGCTTTAATGTTGCACGTCTCCTTTATGTAAATAATCCTAGACGAGCTTTAAAGATGTATGTGTCCTTTCTGTATGATATCCGAGACGGTCTTTATGTCAGCTCATCTCCTTTACATAAATAATCTGAGACGGACGTTAAAGATGCTCTTCTTGTTTCTGTATGATATCGGAGACGGTCTTTATACCAGCTCATCTCCTTTTTTGTAAGAAATAGGAGATGTCGAAGTGTGCCAACGACACTTCCTCCGGTACTACTAAGAAGTAGTCTGCGGAGGATCTTTTACAGAGGGGCGTAAACTTGAAGAATTCAGAATAAGGTGAACATGAGGATTTTTACGTTGTTCGGGTCGTCTGAGCGTAATACCCAACTCCACGGGGGTTTGTTGTATTGAGTGTTTGTGTATGAGGGTGTCTATGCTTGCTTGAGTATGCTTGAGCCTTGTCTCATTTTGAGTTCTACTGTACCGTGCAGCGCCGATCTTTTATATGCCAAGGTTTGGCTATTACAGTGAGGTTGAGGCCCGACAGGTGGCCCGAGCTATTAAGCACCCTGTACATGATCTAAGGCACTTAATAGTGATTTAATTGTGTTTCAACATGCTCTGATGGCGATGTTACTAGGCTTGAAGACCCCGCTGTTGGTGCGTCATTAATGCGAAGTTAATGACACATTAACCAGGTTTTGAAACGGTTGATTTATGGTCTTGAATGTCGACACTGTTTTTGGACAGATGGAGATCCCAAAGTCCTTCACATTGGAGAGGTAGAGTACAGGCCCACGTGGCAGCACCGGAGCCACCCTTAGCTGGGAGGCGGGTCTGGAGTTGCGAACACGTGGCAGCACCAGAGCCACCCTTAGTAGGGAGGCGGGTCCAGAGTTGCGGGACATGTTGCAGCACCAGAGCCACCCTTAGCAGAGAGGTAGGTCCGGAGCTGTGTGACTCGTGGCAGCATCGGAGCCACCCTTAGTAGGGAGGCAAGTACAAAGCTGCAGGACACATGGCAGCACCGGAGCCACCCTTAGTAGGGAGGCAGGTCCAAAGCTGCAGGACACATGGCAGCATCGGAGCCACCCTTAGCATGAAGGCAAGTCCGGAGCTACAGGACACGTGACAGCACTGAAGCCACCCTTAGCAGGAAGGCAGGTCCGAAGTTGCAAGACATGTGGTGGCCTCCAAAGGTCTTCTCTCCTGGAAGATGGGACTTAATGCTTCTTTGTATGGTAAGCGAGGGCACCTGGTCCACAGAGTACCGACAGTGGCCCCTGGGGCCTACCTCAAGAGAGGTTTCGATCCGGCAGGTGGGCCCACCATCAAACCTTCCCGCGTTGCTTCTTCAACTTTTCACTTGGATGTTTGAAATGCCAACAAGTTCTTGTACCACTGATACGTGGCCCTTCCTGATTTGGTAGGTGTGATGCGTGGCGTGCGGATCCCACACATTGAAGAACGCAGTTCCCAATATGATTTTCGTATCAGTTCCCAACACAATCTCTGTAGCTCCGTCAGACCGCCTTCCTTGGGTTCCTCCCAACTCCTCATCATGACAACCGTTCACCTGGTGAGACTTTTTTGCCAAGTGGACTCAGGTTCCCTTGTCATCGGCGAAGGTGACTATGCGGTGCGTAACCAAGCTCTGTGAGCAGTTGTCATCCAAGCGTTGTAGAGGATAATAAACGGAGAAGTTTGCACAGTGAAGGAACTCTTACACTCCGATCTATTTCCTTGCACATAGAACTCTCCGCTTCCTTCTCCGCATTGTACTTTCCGATTTGCTCCACTCGCAGCCATCGATCCCGGTGTTCTCCCATCCAAGATCATCAGCAAGAGGGATATTATGAGAGTTGGGAAACTGATGGGCTGGCAAAGTCCTTCCTTTGACAACGCGATGCACTGCGAGAGCCTTCTTTTTACCAAGAAAAGCTCCACGGACATCGTCATATTCACAGCTTGTGCCATGGCTGGGTTAGTCCCGCCTGATTCTTCCTTCCTCCTACTGCTGAATGTATATGGGCTGCAACCTGAACACCTCAGCCATCATTCCATCCTATTGGTGGTGGTCTTCGTCCACCTGTGTGAGATGTGGGTGTGCATGAGGCCCTGTGTGCCGCTCTTCAAGACATTCTTCACCCTCCAACCAACTGAAAAAGGTTCAAGCCTCATCAAAGCTTATTACTCCCTGAGGTGCAGGAACTCTTTGTACAAGTACATCCCATCTTTCTCCTCTGGGAAGTGGGAGACTTGGAAGAGCGATTGGGTGATAGTCCGGGTAGACCAACATGACCGGTTGGAGTTGCCAGCTAGACTTCCCATCACAGACACCGATTTTTGGAGCTCATTCCAAATCAATTAGCAGAGTACAACCCAATGCAAACAAGGATCCGACACCTTGCTGAAGGAGGATTAATATCTCTGATGGTGCTCTACGATTTCTTATCACGATGCCTTGCCCCTCTTCAGCAACGGGAGTTCCCAGCCTGGACGTACAACGGGGTGGTGGACTTCAATCGGCTAGAGTGCATCAATGGAACTTACTTGGATACAAAGACTCTATTGTTCACCCTGTCAAAGTTGTACAGTGGTACCATCTCCAACGATGACATCTTTCCCCGTCGGACTTCCTTCTAGTATTCGCCGTGCCGGAGCTAAGGTCGCTACTGTTGAAGGTGATGCCAACTCTTGATGACCCTGACATCACCGTGTGACAGTGAGGGGACACCTACAGAGGGATAGTCATCTCCGAAGTTCTGGCCCTCAGTCTCCAGAAGAGGTCTGGGTCTACCTCTGCTGGTTGCAAAGGGAAATCTCTTGTGGAGACAAGCCAGCAGAAAGGTTCTGGGTCCGATTCTAGTCGGACCAAGGGAAAAGAACCCGCAGACCTTTCTAGCAAGAAGAGGAAGCTGGAGCGGGTCGATGTAGGCTCTACCAGGCTAGCTTCGACGAAGGTAGTTCCATCGTCTAGGGCACGCCTATCTCTGAAGTCTGTGTTGGTCGTACCTCCCACATCTTCAGCTTCAGTCCTAGCACCCAAGGCGAGAACTGGGTCCGAAAAGGATGATGCGACTAAAGCTCTAGTGGCAAGAGGTAATGCGCTAGTCCAGGAGGTCCCGGTGGCTCCGATGCCAGTGTTTGCTTCAGGAACTCCAGGAGCCAAGTCTAGATCATATGCTACACCAGCAACAATGGGTTGAGATGACCCCGGCCGCCCACGGAAGAAGTTTTGTGCCGACTAGAGCTGTCGTGGTCCTAGGTATGAAGTGACATTAGGAATTTGTCTTTTTTTTCAATTCTTGCTTCTTGCTGATTTTTTATTTCCTTTGTTTACCAATCCGGCTGATCCGCCGGTTGATGTTGTGGCTTCTTGCAAGGCTGCGACGGATATTGTGGCGGAGCCAGAGTCAACAGCGTTAGTGGATGTCGCATCAGCTCCAGAGCTGATAATGGTGCCGGAGCCAACTTTGGAGTTGACATTACATGTTGAGGTAGTGCCGGAGCCTTCAGCTAGAACCACGACGACGCCGGAGCCAGAGACTAGCATCGTACGGGAGCTGCTGGCTGACACCACAATGGTGCTGGAGCTAGAGCCTGATGCCATGATAGAGGGGATGGGTGACACCATGACGGTGGCGCCAGAGGAACCGACTGCTGCCGCGTTAGCATCAGTACCAGGGGCGAAGGAGATCTTGGAGATCGGCAATAGCTCTGATGTAGCTGGTGAAGGCTTGCCGGGGTCCATGCTTGTGCCATGGACTTTGATGACTGTTCCGGAAGCAATGAAGGAGCCAGCGGACCCAATGGTAGGTGCGGACTTGTCCAGCCATAACCCCAGACTAGTCCGGTGTCCCCACTTTCATTCAGAAAATTCAGTTTCTTAAGAGTTCGAACTTGTCCGACACATTGTGCGGACTAGTCCGGTTGAGCCTTTGGAGTTTTCCCCAGACTTGTCCAGTCATGCCTGTCAGACTTGTCCAATTCTTACTCTGTTGCCAAACGGACTTGTCCGGTCCCAACTACGGACTAGTCCGACCTTCGGAAAATACCTCAGTTTCCATTATTTCTCCATGAATTGTTTTTGGGTAATTGCCTAATTTGGGCCCAAGAACTTCGTGCCCAACCTTAGAGGAGCCCAAGTGGACCCCACCTCGGCCCCTACATGTCCTCCACCGAATTCTACATGGAATCCACCCCAAAACCCTAATTCTCCACCTATATATAAACAACCCAACACCCCACACCTCTTCACCCCAATTGAAAACCCCTTGCTACCACTTTTGCCTTGTTGCCGACGTCAAGATCAAGTCCAGAAGCAAGGAGATGGAGGAGAAGAGGGAAAAGGGACAACTAAGATTGACATTCATCGACTTTTCAATGAATTGACGATTTTTAGCACCAAAGCTTCATCAACTCATCTTCATCAACCCTAATCGCCAAGAATCAAGTCTCACGTCCAATTCTTGATCTTTGGAGCTCTAAACAGGTGGTATACCCTGTACATCCAAGTTTTCATGCAAATTCAACCACAGTTCTTGCTGATCAAGAAAACCCTACTTTGCAGTTCTGCCTAAGGCGGACTAGTCCGACCCCTGAAACCGGACTAGTCCGGTATCAAAATCTAATTGGTGTTGATTTAATTCCAATTTGACTCAAATCAACTCCAAACTTATCCAAACTTGTTAAAAACTATTAGAACTAGTTAGTAAACATTAATAGCAACTCATTAACAAGTTTTACCTCACACTTGCATTAATCTTGCATATCATGGCATATTGAGTACTATATGGGCATTATTTGAGTGAATTGTGTGTTTTGCATGTTTGTCACTTGGAATAGAAGGAATTGTCGTAGAGAGTGCTTTCGAGGACCTGCAGAACCAGAATTTCAAAGTCTTTGATCCAAATCAAGCTTAGGAGCAAGGCAAGTGTCCTTGACCATATTGATCCTGTTTTAAAGATTTTGTTTGCAAAATTGCATACTTGTGTCGAAATTGATGGGAAAACACAATTGTAGGAGTTAACTAGTTTTGTATGACCACCCTTGTCGCTTGAACACAATGTAGAGAGTCGGGAAGTCTATTTTGCACTTTTTGCTTCGCAATGCTCAATTGGGTTTGGGAATCAACTATAATGCTTAATTATGAACCGTTGAACATGTGAATGATGAGAATTGATATTAATGACCCTTTAGCAACATGGTGCCTGGGGATCTATGCAAGCTGATTATGTGGAATGGGTTGGAATGTTTTTGGTGGTTTTTCTTGCTTTAGATCTAAGGACCGGTTCGTGGAGCGACCATCCAGGATTTACAGTGCCACCATAGGGCCAAGTATGGGTGCATCTTAGCTAACTAATTAGTGTATTGCCAGTACTATTTGGGTCATTAAGAATGCTCGAGGAAGGGGTAGTTGGATGGGTTTGTAGTGATGGTGGGACTACCCTGGGATCCGAATGGCTCAAGAGGGGGCCCTTGGTTGGATGTGCTCAGTTGGAGACATCACCACCGGTGAAACCTTAGTGGGGTCTAGATAGGCTAGTAATCACTTTGGAAAGACTATTTTGTGATCTCTTGGCCACACACCCAAGGAAGTGTGAGACGACATAATTGAGATTCCTTAGTCATCAAAAGGTGATGAAATCACGAACTTGTGGGTAAAGTGGTACAACCTCTACAGAGTGTGTTTAAAAACTACCATGATAGCCGTCTCCCAGTTATGAGCAACCTGGACCCTCACATGATTAGAGTAATGGACCTTTAACTTGGTTTAATGACTGGAATTGGATTGGGAATTGGTGATGGTTTATTAATTGGCTTTGGTATATGGAATTGATGAATTTGAGACAAATGAGAAGTTATGAGTTGAATATGGTTTATTATTGCTGGAATTGGTTATTTAAGTTGAAATTGATGTTAATTGGGTTATTTGGGAAGGACCACACTAAATGATCATAATATTGCATTTTCAACTATTTTGAATGTACTTTTATGCAAATAGCCAGTATTCATTATCATTCCTTGTTTAAGCTACATGTCATACTTTCCGACACTTGCTGATTATGATATGTGCTCACCCTTGCTATTCCCCCACCAAATTCAGATGCAGGCGACCAGGTGGAGTACCAGGAGGTATTTGAGGAGTTCTAGGCTTGTGTTTTTCCGTCAAGCTTGCCTATGGAGTTTGGAGTCATAAGTGTTTAGTGTTTTCCGCTGCAGTCTTTTAGAGTTCTATTCGAGACTATTTGGTTTGTAATAAGGTACTTTTATTAGTATTATTATTCGAGACATGGTTATAATCTGTTTATCATTTGTGAATCATTTGTGTATGTGTGTTAAAAATCCTGGGCACACATATGCATTACGCTTGGTTCATTTTCGGAACCAGGTGTCACAAAAAGATTTGGCTCTCCGCGTTGATTTGTTTAAAGCTCGCTCTAAAGTAGAGCAGAAGCATTTGTGGCAGGCGAGACAGGAACTCGGCAAGCGGGAGTTTTTGTGTTCGCCAAATAGGGTGAGGTGGCATGTGAGGCGAAGGACCTGGCAGCTAGGAAGGATCATTTGACCTTCCAAGAGAAACAAGTTGCTGACCAAGAAAAGCAGCTGGATGAGTGAATGCAGCAGCATGCCAAAGAGGTCGAACTATTCTCGAAGGAGGGCTTCAAAGAATTGAAGACTGTTAGGAAATCACTGGAGGAGCTGGAGGCCACGTGAAATATAGAAGTTCAGCAAGTTTGGGACTTCTTGGGGCGTGGTAAGAGTGCTCTGGTGCCTCTCGGCTTTAGCCCCATCCGATCAAGTGACTCGGTGCTGGAAGTAGGCCAAGATCTTATCGCCTTAAATTCAACCGAGGCTAAACTGGGAGCGCTGAAAAATGTCATCAGCGACCAGTTGGAGACAGAGGGGAAGTTTTTGGCCAAGTCATTAGTAGATTATGTGCTGATGTGCTTCTGAAGCTAGGACTCTGTAACACCCTCATTTTCATGTATCACACATTGCATAAGTTCATATACATGTTTAACATTAATCTATATAAAAATGAATAAGTTTAAAATGAATTAGAAGCAAAACCGCACTCAAAAGTTCTAAGAAGTGCGGACTAGTCCGGTTTTGGTGCGGACTAGTCCGATTTCTCTCTGGGCTCGCTCGGACATGCCCGTTTTCATGCGTACTATTCCGGTTTTTGCCTCTAGACAGTTCCGAACTTGTCTGGTCCATTGCAGACTAGTCCGATATTCCAATTCCTTGAAATTTTGCTAAGTCCCTGGACTTGTCTGGACTTGTTTGGTATTCCAGCGGACTTGTCTTTTTTCCCTCTGACTCAAATCGAACTTGTCCGGTTTTGACCAGACTTGTCTGATTTTCCTTTGACCAAGTTTGGACTTGTTCGATATAGTACGAACTTGTCCGTTTTTGCCTCTGTCAACCTTCAGACAAGTCCAGCCATTTTCGGACATGTCCGGTTAATCGCGATTCCGAATTGATCTTTTGCTTCATGACTTGTTTTTGGGTTTTACCTTAAGTGGGTCTAAGGACATTGTGTATAACTCTTTTTGGAACCCATGTGGGACCCCACACCGACCTCCACCCTCACTAAACTCGAATTCCATCAAACCCTTGCCTCCACCTTTATATAAACAACCCCACCCCTTGACTTTACATCCTTTTGCTCAATTGAAAGTCCACAAAATCCTAGTCCGTGGAGAGCCGCCACTAAGGAGGGAGAAGGGGATCCCTAGCAAGAAGAAGAAGAGGAGGAAACAAAAGAGAATCAAGATCTCCATCAAGTATTCATTCTTCATCAACAATTCACCATCAAGTTCTTCATCAACCTAGATCTTCAAGATCCAAGTGTTGCCTCCAAAACGCTTGATTTATTGGAGTTCTAAACACCTGTTATACCTTTTGCTTCCTTTTTCTCACGTGAATCTACCCCGTTTCTCCAAATTCACGTCGATCTAGAAAACCCTAGTTCGTTGTTTCTGCGAAGGGCGGACTAGTCCGACCCTACAACGGACTAGTCCGATTTTGCTGACTATTTCCTCTTGAATTAAATCTAAATTTGTTCGAATCAATTCCAATCCTATTCAAACTTGTTAAAGACTATTAGAACTGATTAGTAAAAATCATTAACAACTCATTAACTAGTTTTATTTCACAATTGCATTAATCATGCATGTCATGACATATTGAGTAATTTATGTGCACTTATTGATTGTGATTCTTCTCTTATATGTTTATTGTGTAGATTAGACGGATTTGCGCTAGAGAGTGCCGCGGAGGATCTCCAACACCAAGAATTTGAAGTCTTTGATCCTAATCAAGCCCAAGAGCAATGCAAGTGTCCTTGAACATATTGATCCAATTTTTAAAATAAATGTTTTGTTTGCAAAACTACATGCTTGTGTCAATTTGATGGGAATCCTATGGTAGGAAGTTTACTAGCTTTGTTTAACCACCCTTGTCACCTAGAATACATGGTAGAGAGTCGGGAAGGGCTTTTTACCTTTTTGCTTCGCTTAATTAATTGGGATGGGAAAACAACACTACACCTTAATTATGCATTAATGAGATTATAGTTACTATGAACTGGTTAATATGATATGGTAATGGGTGATCTAAGCAATCATGGTATGTGGATGGGTTGGATGTCATGGTGGTTTGCTTTCTTTAGATCTAAGGACCGGTTCGTCGAGCGACCATCCAGAACTTACAGTGCCACCACGAGGCCAAGTATGGGTACAGCGTAGCTAGTTAATTAAGGTATTCCTAGTACTGCATGGACCATTTGGCGCACCCGGGAAGGGGAGTTGGATTGGGTTTGGATATGGTTGGAGGGACTCCCTAGGATTCGAATGGCACAAGAGGGGGCCCTTGGTTGAATATGTGCTCAGTTGGAGACATCGCTTGGTGAAACCTCAGTGGGTCCGTAAATGCTAGTAATCCCTTTGTAAAAGCTATTTTATGATCTCTTGGCCACACACCAACAGAAGTGTGAGACGGCATAATTGAGATTACAGTCACTGCAAGGTGATGAAATCACGAACACGTGGGTAAAATGGCACAACCTCTGCAGAGTGTGTCTAAAAACTATCACGATAGCCGTGCTCCCGGTTATGAGCAACCTGGACCCTCACATGATTAGGGGGAAAACTTGGGATTCGAGATGGTTTGGTAATGGTTATGGTTGATAACATGGTTATGGCTAGTTATGGATTGTATTATGGTAATGGATATGGTTAATGGTAATGAGAAATTGGAATATGGATGATGGTATTGAAATATGGACTGGTATTATGATAATTACATGGTTTATGACGGGTTTACTTCACATACATACAATATATTGCTTTTCAAATGTTTTAATGTACTTTTCAGCACTTAGCCTTTATTATATTCACCATTTGAATCAGCTACATGTCATACTTTCCACACTTGTTGAGTACAACATGTACTCACCCTTGCAATTCCCCCACCAACAGTTGCAGGTCAGGATTGGGAGTATAACAGTGATAATGCAAAGTTCTAGGCCGTGTCTGCTGTCAGCTTTGCCTGTGGATTGGTTGGAGTTGCGCTATCCCTTTTGCTTAGTTGCTTAGTTTGCTTGAATTAGTTATTTCTGCTGCATTAGTTCAAACTTGTCATTAATAATCATTAGAGCCTGTATTCGAGGATATTATGAATTGTGTAGTAAAAGTGGTTAATTAATCTTGTTTTGTGGTAATTTTTTGTATATCCTTTTGTGATTGCACTTGTGTATGTGTGTTGAACGTTCTGGGCACACATATGCGTTCACTTGGTTCATTTTCTGAATCGGGTGTCACAGACTCCTCCATCACTCTGACTCCGGTGTTGGAAGGACCTGTCTCAGAGTTGGAGGAAGCAGCCAAGGACAGTGTGTAGGACATTGCCAAGACCGTAGTTTCGTGGTTCGAACGCAACTCGAGCGATAGTTAGGACCTCCTCATCCTTTGACTGCGAATGTATATTCAATTTTTTTTGTAAAAGCCTAGAAATTTAATGAATTTGATCTTCTTGATATTTGGTATTTATTGTTGAATCTTCTATGTTGTCATTTCCATATTATACTTGGCCCTGTCGAAGCGTACGAATGACACTTCCCCCGGTACTACTAAATTGTAGCCCGCGGAGATTCTAGACAAGATGATGACACAGAGGATTTATGTGGTTCAGGCCGCCTGAGCGTAATACCCTACTCCACGGGGTGTGTGTTGTTGTATTCGGGATTTGTAACACCCTCATTTTCATGCATCATGCCCTACATACATTCATATACATGTTTAACATTAACCCACATAAAGAGGAACGAGTTTAAAATTGATTTGGAGCATTTAAAATTGATTTGGAGCATTTAAAATTGATTTGGAGCAAAACCGCACTTAAAATGCTGAAAAGTGCGGACTAGTCCGATTTAGTGAGGACTAGTTCGATTTCTCTCTGACTAAAAACGGACTTGTATGTTTTTGCTGCGGACTAGTCCGATTTTGCCTCTGGAAACTTTCAGACTTGTCCGATTTTGTGCGGACTAGTCCGATATTCCAAGAATCCTTGAAAATTTGCTAAGTCCCTGGACTTTTCTGGACTAGTACGGTGTTCCAGCGGACTTGTCCGATTTCCTCTCTGACTAAAGTCGGACTTGTCCGATTTTAGGCCACACTTGTCCGATTTTCTCTCTGGACATCTTCGGACTAGTCCGGTCCTTTTCGGACTTGTCCGATATTTCGCGACTCCAAACTGATCTTTTGTTTTACGACTTGTTTCTTGGGTTTCACGTTAAGTGGGCCTAGGGACGTCGTTCCTAACTCTTTTAGAGCCCATGTTGGACTCTAAACCGGTCTCTATTCATCTCAGACTCGAAATCCATCTAACCCTAGCCTCCACCCCTATATAAACAACCACACCCCTTGGCTTGACATCTATTTGCCACTTTTCCACCCCACCCAAACCTTAGTTCGTGGAGAGCCACCACCAAGGAGGGAGGATGAGATCTTAAGCAAGAAGAAGAAGAGGAGGAAACGAAAGAGGATCAAGATCTCCACCAAGCTTTCGTTCTTCATCACCAAGTCACCTCCAAGTTCTTCACCAACCCTAGACCATCAAGATCCAAGTGTTACCTCCGAGTTTCTTGATTCATTGGAGTTCTAAACACCTGATATACCTTCTATTCTCTTTTCCTTACATGAATTCAACCCCTAATCTCCAAATTTACGTCGATCTAGAAAACCCTAGTTCGCTAGTTCTGCGAAGTGCGGACTAGTCCGGCCTTCTGAAGACTAGTCCGATTTTCCTGGTTAAGTTGTGTTGAATTGATTCTAAAATTAGATCTAATCAAATCCAAACCTGTATAAACTTGTTAAAAACTATTAGAACTAGTTAGTGATCACTTAAAAGCAATCTATTAACAAGTTCTACCTTGCGTTTGCATCAATCATGCATGTCATGTCATATTGAGTAATATTTGTGCACTCTTTGATTGTGTTTCTTGTCTTGTATGTTTATTGTGTGGATTAGACGGATTTGCGCTAGAGAGTGCCACGGAGGATCTACAACACCAAGAGTTTGAAGGCTTTGACCCGAACCAATCCCAAGAGCAAGGCAAGTGTCCTTGAAGCATATTGATCCTGTTTTGAAAAAATGTTTTGTTTGAAAATTGCATGCTTGTGTCAATTTTATGGGAAATCCTATGGTAGGAAGGTTACTAGTTTTGTTGACCACCCTTGTCACCTGGAATATATAGTAGAGAGTCGGGAAGGGATTTTTACTTTTTGCTTTGCTTAATCAACTGGGATGGGAAAACAACTATACCACTCAACTTAATTATGCATGGATGAGATTATGGTTAACATGAACTGGTTAATATGATATGGTAATGGGTGATCTAAGCAAGCCTGGTATGTGGATGGGTTGGATGTTATAGTGGTTTTGCTTGCTTTACATCTAAGGACCGGTTCGTGGAGCGAACATCCAGGATTTACAGTGCCACCACGAGGCCAAGTATGGGTGTGGCGTAGCTGATTAATTAGGGTTTTGCCAGTGCTACTTGGACCATTAAGGATGCTCGGGGAAGGGGTAGTCGGATTGGGTTTATTGATGATTGGTGGGACTACCCTGGGATCCGAATGGCTCAAGAGGGGCCCTTGGTTGAAGATGTGCTCAGTTGGAGACATCGCCACTGGTGAAACCTCAGTGGGGTCTAAATAGGCTAGTAATCCCTTTGTAAAGCCTACTTTGTGATCTCTTGGCCACACACCGACGGGAGTGTGAGACGGCATAATAGAGGTTCTAGTCATTGAAAGGTGATGAAATCACAAACACGTGGGTAAAGCGGTACAACCTCTGCAAAGTGTGTCTAAAACTATCATGATAGCTGTGCTCCCGGTTATGAGCAACCTGGACCCTCACATGATTAGAGGGAACTCAGTATTGGGATGGTATTTGGGATTGTTATGGGTTGGGACTGGTTATGGCTGGATATGGGTTAAACTATGAAATTGAATATGGTTAATGGTATGATGGTGATGGATATGGAATATGGATTGGTGCTACATTATTAATTATGGTTTATGATGGGTTTATTTCCTATACATGCAATATATTGCTTTTCAAATGTTTTAATGTACTTTTCAGCACTCAACCATTATTATATTCGTCATTTGAATCAGCCACATGTCATACTTTCCACACTTGCTGAGTATGATATGTACTCACTCTTGCAATCCCCCCCCCCCAACAGTTGCAGGTCAGGATTGGGAGTTTAATGGCGATAATGCAGAGTTCTAGGCTGTGTCTACTGTTAGCTTTGCCTGTGGTGTTGCATGGAGCTGTGCTATGCCCTATCGCTTATGCTGCCTAGCTGTTTAGTTTGCTTATTTAGTTTATTTCCGCTGCATTAGTTGAACTTGTCATTAATATTCAATATAGCTTGTATTCGAGGATAATATGGTTTGTGTAATAAAATTCAGTTAATTAATCTTGTTCTGTGGTAATTTTCTGTATACTCTTTTGTGAATGCAGTCGTGTATGTGTGTTGAACATCTTGGGCACACATATGCGTTCACTTGGTTCATTTTCAGAACCGGGTGTCACAAATTGGTATCAGAGCCACAGGTTGACCGTAGGATGCAGCCTAGATAGAATGGACACTTTAGAGCACAAAGGAGCACTCAGGAATCGATGTGTTCTTGTTTGGTGTGCTGTTGCTATATATTGTTTGCTTGTGTGCTTTATAGAGGATTTTGGGATGCTTTAGCACTGCCATGTCCACGTAGGCTAGTTAGTTGTCTAGTTTCCTACCCATTGATGCATATAGTTGGGGACGTTTCTAAATTCTTACCTATTGCTTTTCTTCAGATGGTGAGGACTCGCAACCAGTGGGATGTCAATGATGAGGAGGAGAACCATGGAGTACCTCAAAACAACAATGGATAAGGACCTGCTCATGGAGCTATCAATATTGAGCAGCTATAGGCTATGCAGAACCAGCTCATGCAGACCATGATACAAACAATGGGACAGTTGCAGGCTGGCAATATCAACAATCAGCTCCACATGCCTCCACCGCCACCCCCACCTCCTCATAACCGATTGGGAGATTTTATGAGGACTAGGCCGCCAACCTTTGCTCAAGCTGCCGACCCTATGGATGCTGATGATTGGCTCAAGTCCGTGGAGAAGAAACTTGCTATTGTCCAATGCAGTGACCGAGAGAAGGTCCTATTTGCTTCTCATCAACTAGTTGGAGCAGCTGCGGATTGGTGGGATTCTTTATGCAATTCTCATGAGAACCAAGAGAGGATTACTTGGGCCGAATTCAAAGAGAGCTTCCATTCTCATTATGTGTCAGAAGGTGTTATGATTTTGAAGAGGCAAGAATTTGAGAACTTGAGGCAAGGAAGATCGAGCGTGGGTGAATATCTCAACAAATTCACTCAACTCTCAAGGTATGCCCCTGAGGATGTGAGCCGAGACAGCCGGAAACAATACTTATTCATGAGGGGCTTGAACAATGAAATCCAAGTGCAACTACTCAACTGTGATTATGCAAATTTCCAGAAGCTTGTGGACAAAGCAATTGTGGTGGAGAACAAGATCCGTGATATGGAACAAGACAACAAGAGGAAGGCACCTTATCAAGGACAACAACAAGGAAGTAATGTGCGCCCTCGCTTTGCACCTCCTAATGCGCCCTATTACAGCTCCTCTACTCCTATACTGAGCCCTGGATTTGCACCGCGCCAAACTCAGTTTGTGCAGCAGCGCCCTGTCATGCAAGCATCTAGGCCTCCAATGTCTTATGCACCTCGTGCCAACTATCCTGGTGTCAATGCTCAAAACCAAGCTCGTCCCAATAATTCTGGTGGATTTAAGAAGTGCTATACATGTGGAGAAGTCGGACACTTTGCGCATCAATCTCCTAAGTCAGGCCTTGGTCAAGGAAGCAATGCGCCGAGGCAAAACCCAAGACCAAATGGAGGACAGCCACAAGGGAACCGTGGACAGCAGAATTTTGCTCGTGGCAACGTGAACCATGTCTCTACGGAGGATGCTCAACAAGCGTATGATGTGGTCATTGGTATGTTTCTCGCCAACTCCAACCCCGCGACTATGTTGTTTGATTCTGGAGCATCGCATTTATTCATTGCATCGAAATATGTTGCCAAGTATAGTTTGCCTATCTCTCATATGAAGTTTACTCTATTGGTTAAGTCTCCTGGAGGAGAGATGAGGACAAATATAGTATGTCCAAAAGTAAGCCTTAGAATAACGAGGGTAGACTTCTCCGCCAACCTCATTGTTTTGGACTCTCAAGGATTGGACATTATACTTGGTATGGACTGGTTGAGGAAGCACAATGGAGTTATTGAGTGTGCTACGAAAACGGTAAAGTTGACCAATGAGGAAGGGATCACCGTAGAATTTGAAGCATCTCAAACCGCACCGAAGCAATTGGAGCTGAATCATACGGACGGTGCTGCAATTGAGGAAATTACGGTGGTGTGTGAATTTTTGGATGTTTTTCCGGACGAGTTGCCAGGTATGTCACCTAATCGAGACATTGAGTTTGTTATTAATTTAATACCTGGAACTGCACCTATAGCTAAGAGGCCGTATAGGATGCCTCCTATGGAATTAGCGGAGCTCAAAAAGCAGATTCAAGAGCAACTAGAGAAGGGTTTTATTCGCCCAAACTCTTCACCTTGGGGAGCGCCCGTGCTGTTTGTGGACAAGAAGGACGGAATCCAAAGGATGTGTGTGGATTATCGAGCTCTGAGGTGACAATCAAGAACAAGTACACCTTGCCACACATAGATGACTTGTTTGATCAGATGAAGGGTGCTTGTATCTTCTCTAAGATTGAATTGAGGTCGGGATACTTTCAAATGAAGATTAGACCATCGGACATACCCAAGATAGCTTTTAGGACGCGATATGGATCTTATGAGTACACCGTGATGTCCTTTGGATTGACCAATGCACCTGCGTACTTTATGTACCTCATGAATAAGGTCTTCATGGAGTACTTGGATAAGTTCGTTGTGTAAGACCTATGTGTGCTGAATACATTGGCTTGTAGTGAATACACTTGCTTTGACGATAAAAGTTTTGAATATCACCAAAACACCTTTTTATTAAGGTACGACTAGTTTTGGTTAGCTCCGGTGAGTTTTGTCTTTAGCTCCGACATGTCTTTGATAGCTCCGGCGTGTTTTTGCTAAGCTCCGAGTTGATTTTTCTAGCTCCGGCTTTTGGGTTTATTATTTCCAACTAGTTTTGGTAAGTTCCGGCGCTAGGTTCTACTAGCTTTTGCTAGCTCCGGCTCAAGGCCCGGGTTGCTCTGGCAAGGTCCGAAACTTGACCGCAATGCTTATGTTTTTCATTTGCAATGTTTCGTACTTGCTTTACATCTCTAGAAAGATTGCTTAGTATTCATTTGCTAAGTCTTTGGTGCGTTTTTGGTTGACATGGATGATATCGTGTTACTGTGGTTTTGCAACATGCTTATGTGAGGTTCTCACGTAAGGTGTTGTGTTCGGAACTAACTTGAGTCAAGTCGAGGACTTGGGCTCGTATGGATTGGTTGTTTATTCATGTGCAGGTGTTGCTTGAGTTCAAGACATGGCTGGTTATGCGATCCATTGTACTAGTCTCAGGGAGGACATGAGGTTCCAACAACCAAATTCAGGAGGAATTGTGGTTGAGCTGATCAGGAGATTGCGCAACATGATTGAATCAAGAACAATGCATGTGAAGGTATCGTGGACGTCATTGGAAGATGTTTGCACGTGTGCAAGGAGTGCATGGACATGTCTACATGGTTCCAAGACGTGATGAAGAGATGTGGACGTAAAGAGTTGGTCAGAAAGGTCCAACCAACTAGGTTATGGACTCATGCTGCGGTTGAGTCGGGTTTGACTAAAATATGGAAAAATTTGAGTTGGTTATGATAGGATTTCGTGTGGGTCACGAATTTGAGTTTTTTAGGAATGTGGGATACGTTCCTAAGGTGTTTGGAAGTCTTAATATTGCTTCTATCTGCGTATAGAAGAATCCTAAGCAGTTATGGAAAGTTACAATTCGTGAACAGAGTAGGATTAGGTTCCTGATTTGAGTTGAGTTGGCTTTCGAGCTGGTTATATAAGCAAGGGAGCCCAGCGCTCGTGGTGCACGACTTTGGGGATGTTACTCTTGTGTTATATTGAATAAAATTAGTAGTTTGAAGGAACTTTTGTGCCTTGTTCGTCCGACTTGTTCCAGACAAGTTTTACTCGTCGAGTTTCTACACAGCACTACCTTTCATCGGTGATTTTATCATGATTCGAGTTTTACAGATTCATTTGACGTGATTCTTTTTGGGTTGTCTTCACAACTTGATTATCTACCATATGTCAAAATTTCACTATCATTGGATTTGTGGTCTATGATCTACACGAGTTTCTTTGCAGTGTTCCAGAACTGTTTTTTTTTTTCTCGGGTAGGGCAGATTGACCTTTATTTGATCTTTCAATCATAACTTGAGTTTTTCTCGACGGATTTGAGTGATTCTTGTTGTGTTGTCTTCGTGACTTGATTCTCTCTGATATCTATCACTTTTGTCATGGTGAAACACGTTTAGATTAGTCTCACACATGATTTCTTTAACATATCGTTTTTCTGCCGAAGGGGTTGGGGTTTAATTGTTTCCGCTGCGTAGGATTTTTAAATCTACCATTCACCTCCCTCTGGTAGCTTTTAACGTGCTCTTCGATCCTACAATTGGTATCAGAGCCACGGTGCTCTAATCTTTGTGATTTGCGCTTGTTTTTGACTAATCATAATGGAGAAGTACTCTGCCAAACCTTGTGTGTTCGCTGGTATTGATTTTCTGGTTTGGAAGGCATGCATGGAGGCTTTCATCCAGACACAAGGCTTTGCAATATGGGAGAAGGTATACAAGACTTACGAAGTGCCATCAAATGATCAAGTTACAGCTACAAATCTGAGAGTTGTCGACAAAAACAACAAGGCTCGGAACTTGATCATACATGGATTAACACAAAGCGACTTCGACCGTGTTGCACACCTCCGATCTGCATACGATGTGTGGAAAGCACTTTGTGACTACCACGAAGGATCCAACACGATAAATGAGGTAAGACAGGACATGTTCAAGAAAGAGTACATGCGCTTCGAGATGCAACCCGGTGAGTCTATTGATGACCTCTTTGCTCGCTTTAATAAGATTCTCAGCAACTTGCATAGTGTCAATGTTAATTTTTCAGATGCTGAAAATGCTAGGCAATTGCTAAGTGCATTAGATATGTCAATTTGGGAGATGAAAGTCACATCTATTCGTGAATCTACTGTCATGAGTTCACTTACCTTAGACATGCTATATTCCAAGTTAAAAACTCATGAAATTGACATAATCTCACGTAAGGACCCCAACAAGTCTATTGCTTTTGTTTCTCAATGTGACATGCCTAGTTCCGGTCAAACATCATCTTGTGGTACACTTGCTTTGCTGTCTTCTCTAACCCTTGAACAGATTGAGGAGTTTCCAGAGGAGGAGCTAGCGCTCATCTCTACCCGGTTCTCAAAAGCATTGCAAAATGTGAGAACTAGAAGGAGAGGAAGCTCCGTACTTCAACGATGCTTTGAATGTGGTAAGACAGGACATTTTTGTTCAGATTGCCCTAACCTTTCAGGTCCTACTTTCCGGGATGAAAAGAAAACAAGAATGAAGCACTCCTCTGCAAAAGATACGAAGAAAAAGAACGGTTTTACAGGACGTCAATTGGTGAGCAGTTTTATCTCAGCACTCTAGGAACTTGGCTCAAGCGACGTGGACATTGGAAGTGATGAAGATGATTTAGAAAACTTGTGCTTCATGGCTGGCAAGTCAAGATCAAGTATGGAGGAGGCAGAACACAACAGCGACAATGAAGAGGTATGTCCTACTTGCGAAGAAATGTGTGATGCTATTTCTCGTGCCACTGTTATTGTTCAGAAAAAAGGACAAAAAGCTTAGGGACAATGCTGTTAAAATTGAGTCACTAGAATCTGAAATTAATCGTTTGAAATCCTTGATTCCTAGTGATGATTCTTGTTCCTCATGTGACTTAATATATGAACAATTGTCCTCCCTAAGAAGTGCACATACCTCCACACTTGATAAACTTGAACTTGAAATTGAAAAGAACAAAAAGCTTGCTACACTTAATATTGGAAACTTAAAAGATGCTTCTTGTTCTACAATTGATCTGCATTGTTCTAGTTATGATGATCTTGATAAGAAACTGCAAGATGCTATGAATGAAATCTCTATATTGAACAATGCTTTACGTTGTCATGAAGTTAAATATTGTTCCAATTGCAAATTAAAAGGAAAAACTGCATGTGAAAATTGCCTTGATCTGTCCAATAAACTTGATAATATGCATAAGACATTTGATCGGTTTTGTAATGGGAACAAGAACCTAAACTTGCTGCTGAATTCATCCAAGTCTTGCTATGATAAAACTGGTTTAGGTTTTGATTCTCATGCTCATGCTAAGGAACATCCACCTAAAATTGTAAAGTCATTAGGAAGTGGTTTGATTCAAACAGTTCCTAAACAAAAAGAAGTGGTTTTCAAATCTGCAGGAGTATTGTCTCATTCGGTTTCAAATAAAAATGTTGTTTGCTCATCTAGACATGAACAAAAGTTAAATTTCATTGTATCTACTGTTGTAGAGATGGTCATGTCATAGATTTTTGTTATAGACTAGCTAAACAACAAAAAAGGGAAAGAATGGTTGCTAGATCTCATAACATTCATGCAAAATTTGCTGCACATATTGAACCGAATGTACAACCTACTGTTTTGAGTCAAAAACATTCAAAGGTTACCTCCGGACCTTCTGTTTTTGCCTCCGGAGCTACTGATTTTTGTGCTACACAAGTAACACCTTATAGGTCAGTAGTTAAGAATAAAAAATCTCAAACTTTGACTCATAAACCTGCTGTTTTGTCTCAGCTTTCGCGTGTTTTTCCTGCTGCACGTCGTGTGACTCAGTACTGGATTCCTAAATGCCTTTTGACTAACCCCAGTATTGAGTCATCGACGTATTGTGCTTCTATGTAGGTTACACGTTTGAGGAAGGAGAACATTTGGATCGTGGATTCAGGTTGCTCACACCACATGACCGGTAACAAAGAATGGTTCTCCTCCCTCTCTTTTGTGTCATGTGTAGAGAATGTTACTTTTGCCGATAATTCTTCAACTCCTATAATTGCTAAGGGTTCGGTTAGAGTAAATGATCACTACACTTTGAAGGATGTGGCACTTGTCAAAAATTTGAAATACAACTTGCTTTCTGTTTCACAATTGCTAGATGAAAATCTGGAAATTATTTTCAATAAAAACTGCTGCAAAGTTGTAAGTTCAAATAGTGAGCTTATTTTTAACATGTCTCGGTTTGGAAGAGTTTTTAAAGCTGGTTTTGATATGTCTTTCTCTAAGCATAGGTGTCTAGTTGCTAATGATTCAAAGGACCTATATTTTTGGCATCGTAGACTTGGTCACGTAGGCTTTGATCACCTAACGCGTGTTAGTGCTCTTGATCGCATATGTGGGCTGCCTAAGCTTAAAGGGGACAAATATTTTGTGTGCTCTTCTTGTAGACATGCTAAGATGGTTGCAGGTTCACATACTCCTCTCACAATGATCATGACAACTGAACAATGTCAACTTTTGCATCTTGACACCGTAGGATCTTCACGTGTTCAATCCTTCAGAGGTAAATGGTATGTACTTGTGATTGTTGATGATTATTCTAGATACTCTTTGGTTTACTTTATGGCGTCTAAGAATGAAGTTTTTAGTCACTTTAGAACTTTATTTCTTAGATTATCAATTGATTACGCAGGATCTTTAAAAGCAATTAGAAGTGATAATGGAACTGAATTTAAAAATCAATCTTTTGATCACTTTTGTGCTGAAAATAGAATTGATCATCAATTTTCTTCACCATATGTACCTCAACAAAACGGTGTTGTAGAAAGAAAGAGCAAAACCTTAGTTGAGATGGCTAGGACCATGCTTGATGAATATCAAACTCCTAGGAAATTTTGGGCTGATGCGTTATCAACCGCTTGTTATGTCTCAAATCGTGTTTTCTTGCGTGCTAAGCTAGGTAAAACACCATATGGGCTCCGGTTTGGACATAGGGCTTGTGTTACACACTTTTGGGTCTTTGGTTGCAAATGCTTTGTTAAGAAACATGGTAATCTTGATAAATTTGAACCTAGATCCATTGATGGCATGTTTCTTGGTTATCCATCTCATACTAGAGGCTATCGTGTGCTTTAACTTGACACTAACAAAATTGTAGAGACTTGTGAAGTGTCATTTGATGAAGCTAGCCTAGTTAATAGCTCAAACATTGCAGGTCCAGATCCATATCCGCAGGGGGGAGCATTTTCGTTGAAAATAAGGAAGAATTGGAGCTGCTGCCCAAAAATTCAGTAGCTAAAGACTTTGGTTCAGCTCCGGATGTGAATTCTCAACCAGCACCGACAATCGTCAATGCTGATTCAAATCATCCTCAAGTCACAAGCTCATCGATTTGTGATGAACATGAAGAAGAAGAAGCTTGTGAGACATCTGTTCCCCTACGGTTTTACAAAGCTCATCCCCCACAACAGATGATTGGAAGCTTGCACGAACGAGTCACACGGTCCAGGTTTTGCGATCCAAACTCTTATGCTCATTCTACTTTTGTTGCTTCTTTTGAACCCAAAGATATATCACACGCACTCACTAATGAATCTTGGATTATTTCCATGCAAGAAGAGTTAGAAAATTTTGAAAGAAATAATGTTTTGAAACTTGTACCTCCACCTCAAGGTCACACTTTAATTGGAACTAAATGGGTATTTAAAAATAAACAAAGTAAGTATGGGGTTTTGGTTAGGAATAAGGCTATGTTGGTTGCTCAAGGTTTCACTCAAGTTGAAAGTCTAGATTTTGATGAAACTTTTGCTCCTGTTGCTAGATTAGAAGCCATAAGAATTTTGTTAGCTTTTGCTGCATCTATTGGTTTTAAGCTATATCAAATGGATGTTAAAAGTGCTTTTCTTAATGGCTACATAGATGAGGATGTTTATGTGAAACAACCACCGGGTTTTGAAAATCCAGATCTTCCTAATCATGTTTACAAACTGTGCAAAGCCTTGTACGGTCTCAAACAAGCCCCTAGAGCATGGTATGATAGGTTAAAAACATTATTACTTGAAAAAGGGTTTACCATAGGCAAGGTTGATAAAACTCTTTTTGTGCTTAAGCATGGCAATGACTCATTATTCGTTCAAGTGTATGTGGATGATATTATCTTTGGTTGTGCTTCTCATGATCTTGTGTTCAAGTTTTCAGCAATGATGAGTTCCGAATTTGAAATGAGTATGATGGGTGAACTCACTTACTTTTTGGGGCCGCAAATCAAGCAAACAAAGGAGGGTACCTTTGTGCATCAAATAAAGTATACAAAAGATCTCCTAAGGCGCTTCAACATGGACAAAAGCAAGCCTCTTCGGACACCAATGGGAATAGAAACAACACTTGGACTTGATGAAGATGGTGAACCCGTGGATCAAAAAGAATATAGAACCATGACCAGATCACTTTTGTACCTCACGGCATCAAGACCAGACATACAATTCAGCGTATGTCTTTGTGCACAGTTTCAAGCCTCCCCACGTGCTTCACATCGTCAAGCCGTCAAAAGGATTCTCAGGTACTTACATGGAACTCAAGAATTTGGCATTTTCTTCCTTCTTCCTCAACCGTTACTTTGAAAGCTTTTTCGGATGCTGATTTTGGGGGTTGTAGGATTGATAGGAAAAGTACTTCTAGTGCTTGTCATTTTCTTGGTAATTCTCTTGTTGCTTGGTCCTCTAGAAAACGAAATTCAGTTGCACAATCCACAGCCGAATCTGAATATGTATCTGCTGCTAGTGCTTGCTCACAAATTCTTTGGATTGTTCAAACACTTAAGGGCTATGGGGTTGATCTAGATAGTGTTCCACTGTTCTGTGATAACACTAGTGCCATTTGCATTGCTAAAAACCCCATGCAACATTCTAGAACTAAGCACATTGACATTAGGTATCACTTTCTCCGAGATAATGTTGAAAAAGGAAACATTGTGCTTCACCATGTAGATACCGAACAACAATTGGCTGACATTTTTACAAAACCTTTGGATTTCACTCGTTTTTGTTACATTCGTAGTGAAATAGGGGTTATGCATCCTCATGGCTTAAATTGAGGGGGAGTTTTGAAACTTGGGAAGTCTATGTGTGAATATGAAATTAAAATAATATGAGAATAGTATTTCATGCATATATGACTTTGTGATTGCTTTTACATGCTGAAAGTTCTTACTACATTACTCGTGTTATACATTTTGTAGTTTTTGCCATGTCTAGTAATTGGAATAATTACATACACTAAAACTGGTCATGGTCGAACTTTCTTGCTGTTTTGAACTTGTTACATGTTCACAAGTGCTTTTAATCATTAAGAATTAATCAAGTAATCAACTCACATGTTGAGTTTTTACGAACAAATATAAATTGAGAAAAGATCAAGAGAATATGCATGCATCACACTTGTTCTTTTGAGATGGCTTATCATTGCACTTAGATATGAACTTGGAAGAAGTTGTGTATGACTAAAACCATGTCCTTAAGCTTCTGATTGTCAAATGACATAGGCTTGGCTTGGTTGGTTAGAATAAGGTAGATGCACATATAATCTCTTGCAAATATCATATATATAAATTTATGCTTTGAAAAATAGTAAAATGCAGCAACTAGTGTCATGATTTCAGGTTTTGAAATAGTTAAGTTTGTGAGATCATGACTTACTTAAATTGAAAATTACATTTGATCTCTAGCATGACTTACACTAATTTATGTATTTCATTGATGTGATAATGTAAGGTACTTGATAGTATGACTTGGATGAGCTTTGTTTATATGTATATGTTATGATATGCTCATAACAAATAAAGGGGGAGAGATAATTTGTTTATATGCTCATGACTTGCTGAATACATTTTCAAAGGGGGGGAGATAAGCATGAAGAGAAAGAGAATATGTGCATAAGGAGAGATAATAAAGGGGGAGAGAAAATATGGGATCATTTTTGGATTTTCTTCTCATTTACTTTTGATTTACAAAGGGGGAGAAATTGCCTTCAAAACTTTTATGTGAATAAGCCAATGTTTGGATTTTAAATGGTGTTGCCAATGCATTCATCAAGGGGGAGATTGTAATACCTATGTGTGCTGAATACATTGGCTTGTAGTGAATACACTTGCTTTGACGATAAAAGTTTTGAATATCACCAAAACACCTTTTTATTAAGGTCCGACTAGTTTTGTTAGCTCCGGTGAGTTTTGTCTTTAGCTCCGACATGTCTTTGATAGCTCCGGCGTGTTTTTACTAAGCTCTGATTTGATTTTTCTAGCTCTGGCTTTTGGTTTTACTAGTTTCGACTAGTTTTGGTAAGTTCCGGCGCTAGGTTCTACTAGCTTTTGTTAGCTCCGGCTCAAGGTCCGGGTTGCTCTGGCAAGGTCCGGAACTTGACCGCAATGCTTCTGTTTTTCATTTGCAATGTTTCGTACTTGGTTTACATCTCTGGAAAGATTGCTTAGTATTCATTTGCTAAGTCTTTGGTGCGTTTTTGGTTGACATGGATGATATCGTGTCACTGTGGTTTTGCAACATGCTTATGTGAGGTTCTCACGTAAGGTGTTGTGTTCGGAACTAACTTGAGTCAAGTCGAGGACTTGGGCTCGTATGGATTGGTTGTTTATTCATGTGCAGGTATTGCTTGAGTTCAAGACATGGCTGGTTATGGGATCCATTGGACTAGTCTCAGGGAGGAGATGAGGTTCCAACAACCAAATTCAGGAGGAATTATGGTTGAGCTGATCAGGAGGTTGCGCAGCATGATTGAATCAAGAACAATGCATGTGAAGGTATCATGGATGTCATTGGAAGATGTTTGCACGTTTGCAAGGAGTGCATGGACGTGGCTACATGGTTCCGAGACGTGATGAAGAGATGTGGACGTAAAGAGTTGGTCGGAAAGGTCCAACCGACTAGGTTATGGACTCAGGCTGCGGCTGAGTTGGGTTTGACTCAAATATGGAAAAATTTGAGTTGGTTATGATAGGATTTCATGTGGGTCACGAATTTGAGTTGTTTAGGAATGTGGGATACGTTCCTAAGGTGTTTGGAAGTCTTAAGATTGCTTCTATCTGCGTATAGAAGAATCCTAAGCAGTTATGGAAAGTTACGATTCGTGAACAGAGTAGGATTAGGTTCCTGATTTGAGTTGAGTTGGCTTTCGAGCTGGTTATATAAGCAAGGGAGCCCAGCGCTCGTGGTGCACGACTTTGGAGCTGTTCCTCTTGTGTTGTATTGAATAAAATTCGTAGTTTGAAGGAACTTTTGTGCCTTGTTCGTCCGACTTGTTCCAGACAAGTTTTACTCGTCGAGTTTCTGGACAGCACTACCTTTCGTCGGTGGTTTTATCATAACTCGAGTTTTACAGATTCATTTGACGTGATTCTTTTTGGGTTGTCTTCAAAACTTGATTATCTATCATATGTAAAAATTTCACATTCATTGGATTCGTGGTCTATGATCTACACGAGTTTCTTTGCAGCGTTCCAGAACTGTTTTTTTCTCGGGTAGGGCAGATTGACCTTTATTTGATCTTTCGATCATAACTTGAGTTTTTCTCGATGGATTTTAGTGATTCTTGTTGTGTTGTCTTAGTGACTTGATTCTCTCTGATATCTATAACTTTTTTCACTGTGAAACACATTTAGATTAGTCTCACACATGATTTCTTTAACAGATCGTTTTCTACCGAAGGGGTTGGGGTTTAATTGTTTCCGCTGCGTAAGATTTTTAAATCTACCATTCACCCCCCTCTGGTAGCTTTTCATGTGCTCTTCGATCCTACACGTTGCAGTTTTTATTGATGATATTATGATCTACTCGATGGATGAGAAGGAACATGAGGAACACTTGAGGCTTACATTGCAGAAATTGAGGGAGCATCAATTGTATGCCAAGTTCAACAAGTGTCAGTTTTGGTTGAAAGAGGTGTCATTTTTGGGTCATATCATCTCAGGAGGAGGAGTATTTGTTGACCCCGGAAAAGTGAGAGACGTGTCGAAGTGGGAACCACCGCAAAACGTAAAGGAAATAAGGAGTTTTCTTGGGATGGCTGGATATTACCGTCGATTCATCAAGGACTTTTCCAAGATAGCCAAGCCAATGACGGAATTGCTAATGAAGGTAAAGGCATTCCAATGGACTCAAGCTTGTCAAAACAGTTTTGAGGAGTTGAAGAAGAGGTTAACTACGGCCCCAGTTTTGATATTGCCGGCTGTAAGCAAGAGTTTTGATATTTATTGCGACGCATCGAGACAGGGACTTGGATGTGTGCTTATGCAAGAAGGTCAAGTAGTAGCCTATGCATCGAGACAATTGAAGAAACATGAACATAATTATCCAACACATGATTTGGAACTTGCAGTCGTGGTACATGCATTGAAGACTTGGAGACACTATATCCTTGGACATAGGTGTGAAATTTGTACGGATCACAAGAGTCTTAAGTATATTTTCACACAAATGGATCTGAATTTGAGGCAACGGATATGGTTGGAGCTCATCAAAGATTATGATTTGGGGATCAACTATCATCCGGGAATAGCCAATGTAGTGGCCGACGCTTTGAGTAGAAAAGGAGTAAGTCATCAACTCACAGTTCGAGAGTTGCCATCCAAGTTATGTAAGGAGTTCGAACGGTTGAACCTCGGATTTGTGAATGAGATGGGAATAATGGAGTTAAATCCGACCTTGGAGCAAGAAATTCGAGAGGGTCAAACAAAGGATGAAGAAATCCAAGAAATCAAGGAAAGGACCCAAGAAGGGAGAGAATTCAGATTTGATGAGGATGAACATGGTACCTTATGGCTTGGAAAACGGATTGTCGTGCCCAATGTAAAGCATATTCGGGAGACAATACTAAAGGAGGCACATGACTCGCCATACTCGATTCACCCCGGTTGTACGAAGATGTATAAAGACTTGAAGACTTGCTATTGGTGGGATAGCATGAAGAATGACATAGCTGAATACGTAGCATTGTGTGATGTGTGCCAACGAGTCAAGGCGGAACATCAAAGGCCAGCTGGACTATTACAACCATTAAAGATTCCGGAATGGAAGTAAGAAGAAATTGGTATGGACTTCATAGTTGGTTTACCACGTACTTAGTCCGGTTAT
This sequence comes from Tuctoria greenei, assembly GCA_036927565.1. Lineage (NCBI taxonomy): Eukaryota > Viridiplantae > Streptophyta > Magnoliopsida > Poales > Poaceae > Tuctoria > Tuctoria greenei. The sequence goes on from JAYESD010000006.1 coordinate 159,567,266, forward strand.
GACTGAATTTGGGTAATTGTAGATCGGTTAACTAAGTCAGCCCACTTTATTCTCGTCAAGACCACCCATAATGGAGAGAAATTGGTGGAACTGTACATGTGAAGAATAGTATGTTTGCATGGAGTTCCAAAGAAGATAGTCTCGAATAGAGGTTCACAATTCACTTCCAGGTTTTGGCAAAAGTTGCATGAAGCATTGGGAACAAAGTTGAATTTTAGTTCAGCATATCACCCTCAAACGGATGGACGAACCGAGAGGACCAATCAGATTTTAGAGGACATGCTGAGAGCTTGTGCTTTAAAGCATGGGAAAAGTTGGGACAAAAGCTTGCCATATGCAGAATTTTTATACAACAATAATTACCAAGCAAGTTTGAAGATGTCACCTTATGAAGCGCTTTATGGAAGGAAGTGTAGGACACCTTTATTCTGGAATGAGGTAGGAGAAACTCAAGTATTTGGTCCGGATGTGTTGCAAGAAGCCGAAGAGCAAGTCCAAATAATTCGTGAAAACTTGAGGGCTGCCCAATCAAGACAAAAGGGCTATGCGAACAATAGGAGAAGGAAATTAACCTTTGAAGTGGGAGATTTCGTTTACCTCAAGGTGTCACCAATGAGAGGTCATAAGAGGTTTAACATAAGAGGCAAGCTAGCACCTCGCTATATTGGACCATTCAAGATTTTGGACAAAAGGGGAGAAGTAGAGTATAAGTTGGAGATGTCGACTCATCTTTCAGACGTACATGATGTCTTTCATGTTTCCCAGCTCAAAAGGTGTTTGAGAGTACCAGAAGAACAAGTGCCCATGGAAGGATTGGAACTAGAGGAAGATTTGACTTATGCTGAGCAACCGATCAAAATTTTGGAAACCAAGGAGAGAATGACAAGGAACAAGGTTATTAAATGGTGTAAAGTTCAATGGAAGCACCACACAGAAAAAGAAGCGACGTAGGAATTGGAGGATGATCTCAAGAAGGAATTTCCCTATCTTTTCTCTCCCACATCGAATCTCGAGGGCAAGATTCAATTTAAGGGGGGTAGGTTTGTAACACCCTCATTTTCATGCATCATGTCCTACATACATTCATATACATGTTTAACATTAATCCACATAAAGAGGAACAAGTTTAAAATTGATCTGGAGCATTTAAAATTGGTTTGGAGCAAAACCGCACTTAAAATGCTGAAAAGTGCGGACTAGTCCGATTTTAGTGAGGACTAGTCCGATTTCTCTCTGACTAAAAACGGACTTGTCTGTTTTTGCTGCGGACTAGTCCAATTTGGCCTCTGAAAACTTTCAGACTTGTCCGATTTTGTGCGGACTAGTACGATATTCCAAGAATCCTTAAAAATTTGCTAAGTCCCTGGACTTTTTTGGACTAGTCCAGTGTTCCAGTGGACTTGTCTGATTTCCTCTCTCACTAAAGTCGGACTTGTACGATTTTAGGCCAGACTTGTCCAATTTTCTTTCTGGACATCTTCGGACTAGTCCGATCCTTTTCGTACTTGTCCGATATTTTGCGACTCCAAATTGATCTTTTGTTTTATGACTTGTTTCTTGGGTTTCACGTTAAGTGGGCCTAGGGACGTCGTGCCTAACTATTTTAAAGCCCATGTGGGACTCTATTCATCTCAAACTCGAAATCCATCTAACCCTAGCCTCCACCCCTATATAAACAATCACACCCCTTGGCTTGACATCTATTTGCCACTTTTCCACCCCACCCAAACCCTAGTTCGTGGAGAGCCACCACCAAGGAGGGAGGAGGAGATCCCAAGCAAGAAGAAGAAGAGGAGGAAATGAAAGAGGATCAAGATCTCCACCAAGCTTTCGTTCTTCATCACCAATTCATCTCCAAGTTCTTCACCAACCCTAGACCATCAAGATCCAAGTGTTACCTCCAAGTTTCTTGATTCATTGGAGTTCTAAACACCTTTTATACCTTCTATTCTCTTTTCGTTACGTGAATTCAACCCCTAATCTCCAAATTTACGTCGATCTAGAAAACCCTAGTTTGCTAGTTCTGCGAAGTGCAGACTAGTCCGACCTTCTGCAGACTAGTCCAATTTTCCTTGTTAAATTGTGTTGAATTGATTCTAAAATTAGATATAATCAAATACAAACCTGTATAAACTTGTTAAAAACTATAAGAACTAGTTAGTGATCACTTAAAAACAATCTATTAACTAGTTCTACCTTGCATTTGCATCAATCATGCATGTCATGTCATATTGAGTAATATTTGTGCACTCTTTGATTGTGTTTCTTGTCTTGTATGTTTATTGTGTGGATTAGACGGATTTGCGCTAGAGAGTGCCGTGGAGGATCTACAACACCAAGAGTTTGAAGGCTTTGACCCAAACCAATCCCAAGAGCAAGGCAAGCGTCCTTGAAGCATATTGATCCTGTTTTGAAATAAATGTTTTGTTTGAAAATTGCATGCTTGTGTCAATTTGATGGGAAATACTATGGTAGGAAGGTTACTAGTTTTGTTGACCACCCTTGTCACCTGGAATATATGGTAGAGAGTCGGGAAGAGATTTTTGCTTTTTTGCTTCGCTTAATCAACTGGGATGGGAAAACAACTATACCACTGAACTTAATTATGTATGGATGAGATTATGGTTAACATGAACTGGTTAATATGATATGGTAATAGGTGATCTAAGCAAGCCTGGTATGTGGATCGGTTGGATGTTATGGTGGTTTTGCTTGCTTTTGATCTAAGGACCGGTTCATGGAGCGACCATCCAGGATTTATAGTGCCACCACGAGGCCAAGTATGGGTGCAGTGTAGCTGATTAATTTGGTTTTTTCCAGTGCTATTTGGACCATTAAGGATGCTCGGGGAAGGGGTAGTCGGATTGGGTTTGTCGATGATTGGTGGAACTACCCTGGGATCCGAATGGCTCAAGAGGGGGCCCTTGGTTGAGATGTGCTCAGTTGGAGATATCGCCACCGGTGAAACCTCAGTTGGGTCTAAATAGGCTAGTAATCCCTTTGTAAAGGCTACTTTGTGATCTCTTGGCCACACACCGACGGAAGTGTGAGACGTCATAATATAGGTTCTAGTCATCGAAAGGTGATGAAATCACAAACATGTGAGTAAAGCGGTACAACCTCTGCAGAGTGTGTCTAAAACTATCATGATAGCTGTGCTCCCGGTTATGAGCAACCTGGACCCTCATATGATTAGAGGGAAGTCGGTATTGGGATGATATTTGGGATTGTTATGGGTTGGTACTGGTTATGGCTGGATATGGGTTAAACTATGAAATTGAATATGGTTAATGGTATGATGGTGATGGATATGGAATATGGATTGGTGCTACATTATTAATTATGGTTTATGATGGGTTTATTTCCTATACATGCAATATATTGCTTTTCAAATGTTTTAATGTACTTTTCAGCACTCAACCATTATTATATTCGTCATTTGAATCAGCCACATGTCATACTTTCCACACTTGCTGAGTACGACATGTACTCACTCTTGCAACCCCCCCCCCCCCCAACAGTTGCAGGTCAGGATTGGGAGTTTAATGGCGATAATGCAGAGTTCTAGGCCGTGTCTACCGTCAGCTTTGCCTGTGGTGTTGCATGGAGCTGCGCTATACCCTATTGCTTATGCTGCCTAGCTGTTTAGTTTGCTTATTTAGTTTATTTTCGCTGCATTTGTTGAACTTGTCATTAATATTCATTAGAGCTTGTATTTGAGGATAATATGGTTTGTGTAATAAAATTCAGTTAATTAATCTTGTTCTGTGGTAATTTTCTGTATACTCTTTTGTGAATGCACTCGTGTATGTGTGTTGAACATCCTGGGCACACATATGCGTTCACTTGGTTCATTTTCGGAAGCGGGTGTCACAGGATTCACTGGTGCCTGCGTGTGTATGAGCTTGGTTCTCTGTATCGCGCAACACAGTCCCTTTTATAAACCAAGGGATGGCTGTTACATGAATTGCCTGGCCCGACATGTGGCCTCGACGGTTATTATTGCCTAATACACAATTTAAGTGTGTTTAAGCACCATAATAGTGTGATAACGCGCCTTAATGGCAGCGTTACTAGTATTAAGGGTCTTTTAATTGTGCGTCATTAATATTGTATTAATGGCACATAATCAGGCCTTATATCTGTAGCAATAATTGTCCCTTGAATATCGGTGCCGTTGGAGATCTGTCAGTATTCTTGTTGATGTCGTAGGTTTGGAGGCTCAACACGTGGCAGCTCTGGAGCTTCCCCTCGTGGGGAGGTAGGTCCGGAGCCGCTATGCACGTGTCGGCACCGGAGCTTCCCTCTACTGGGGGTTAGGTCTGGGGTCACTGGACACGTGTCAAGCACGAAGCTTCCCTATGTAGGGAGTTTAGCTTTGGTCTTATATTATACATGGTAGTGCTGGAGCTATCCATACGAAGGAGGCGGGTCCAGTGCCGTGTAACACGTGGGGTCTACAGAGGTCTTCAACTTGAATGGGGGAAACTTATTAGCTTTTCTTGCGGTATCATGGGGTACCCGGTACGCAGGATACCGACAGGCCCCCTGTTAGACGTGATCAATGGATTGAGGATGTCTACCATTAGGTACTTGGCGTTGACTTCAAGTTTTTGGGTAAGCTCCGGGCTTGGACAAGGCCTCCGATAGCACCGACAGGACCCATTGTCAACGTATAAAATGTTAGCATCGGGCCCCTTGGAAGTGCAGGAGCTTCCAGTGCGAGTGTGTAAAACTTTTGTCCTGCATATGAGAGATAAAGAAAAGTAGTAAAAGTGCTTCTTCTTGCCTATAGCTCAATTGTGTCTTACTGTCCTTAGTTGTACTCTAGGTCCTAATTAATTCACTTTGATAATACCAGTATATTGGTTGTACTTTCATCTAGGTCCGTGTGCTGTTCAGACCCGCCTTACTTTCTCGCAACACCAGAAAAGGTAGAGTGTGCGTACTTAAGGTGCTAGACCAAGCTAAGCATTTAGCACACTCCGAACCTATCATTGGCATTGGTTTTCATGCGAGTAGGCCATTCAGTGATCACTAGGTCCCAAAAAAAGACTACCAAAAATACTTAAAGATATATCACATGAATTTTCAGAAACCTATTTGCAATAGAATTGCCACCTTTACTATTGGCAAGAAGGTATAACAGAAAAAAAAAGAAATTAACATGCGTAATATAAATGCACGTAGAGGAATGTTTCATATTATAGTATTTCATAGTAATTCCGGATAACAGGGGAGGCAAATGATACACACTTAAGGTATGGAACCATTCTAAGCATGTTGTACATCTTGGACAAAGACCACTTGTTCTTAGACACTATGAAATACCATAATAACAACAGACTCACCTCCGTGCAAAGTGTAGAACTTACGAGGTGTTCTATTTTCCAGGGGTTGGAAAGCGGTGTACCATCCTCTGTAGCCAAGCATACGCATCCAGGGCGGGAAATTTTTGTTACTCGGAAGGGACCCTCCCAGCTGGGGGTGAGCTTGTTCGCTCCTTCTCGAGAAAGTATGCGCCGCATCACCAGATCGCCTACTTCAAGATGCCAATTGCGCACATGTCACTACTGATAGTGCCGGAGCGCTTGGCGGTACCTCACTTTTGGATAGCTGCTCGCATCTTGCCGTGTCGGCAAGGTCCAGATCATCATGCCAGAGCTGGTCCTGCGTGGCTTTGTCATAAGCCTGGACTCGAAGAGAACCCATGGTGATCTTTGGAGGAAGGACAACTTTGACTCCGTACACCAAGAAGAAAGGTGTCTCTCCTGTAGCCCGACTATGTGTTTTCCGGCTAGCCCACAGCGCAGATGGAAGCCCCTCAATCTAGTTGGCACCATGCTTTTTCAAGCGTTCATAGGTGTGAGTCTTGAGTCCTCTAAGAATTTCAACATTTGCTCTCTCGGCCTGGCCATGACTTGCTGGGTGTGTTACTAATGCGTAGCTAATCTTGATGTCGAGGTCTTTGCAATATTCTTGAAAATGCTGCACTGGTGAATTGGGTTCCGTTATCAGTGATGACTCTATTCGGGACTCCAAACTTGCAGACTGTGGACTTCAAGAACTTGACGGCTGATTGCTTGTTAATTGTTACAACAGGAGCTGCTTCTGACCACTTTGTGAACTTGTCAATGGCGACGTAGACAAACCAGTACCCTCCGATGGCTTTGGGGAATGGTCCGAAAATATACAGCCCCTATACAACGAATGGACATGAAGGTGGAATCATTTGCATTTATTGTGCCAGTGTGTGGATCTGCTTGGCATGAAATTGGCACGCCTCACATCTCTTGACCATCTTGACTGCGTCTTGGAGAGTTGTAGGCCAATAAAAACTATGTTGAAAGGCCTTACCGACCAACTTGCGGGATTGTGAGATCTATGTGTGCTGAATACATTGGCTATGGTGATAAAAGTTTTAAATACTACCAAAACACCTTTATCATCTAGGTCCGAGCTCCAGCAAGGTCCGACGATAGGTCCAGCTTGTTTTGGGTAGCTCCGGCAAGGTCTGACGCTAGGTCCGACTTCTTTGTCTAGGTCTGACTAGCTTTGGTTAGCTCCGGCTCTAGGTCCAACTATCTTTGGTTAGCTTCGGCTCTAGGTCCGACTAGCTTTGGTAAGCTCCAGCGCTAGGCCCGACTAGCTTTGGTAAGTTCCGGTGCTAGGTCCTGCTAGCTTTGGTAAGCTCCGGTTCAAGGTCCGGTTAGCTTTGGCAAGGTTCGGAGCTTGATCGCAGTGGTTCTGCTTTTTAATTTGCAATGTTTTGAACTTGCCTTTTGGATTATGGAGAGTTTGCTTAGTCTTTTTACTAAGTTTTTGGTGTGTTTTGGTGGTTATGGTTGATATCTTTTTTCTATGATTTGCAACATGCTTATGTGAGGTGCTCATGTAAGGTATTGTGGTTTCGGAACTAACGAGAGTCAAGTTGAGGACTTGTGCTCGGAAGTATCTGTTGTTTATTCATGTGCAAGTGTTGCTTGAGTTCAAGACATGGCTGGTGACGGGATCCATTGAACTAGTCTTAGGGAGAAGATGAGGTTCAACAATCATGTTCGGGAGGAATTGTGGCTGAGTTGATCGGGAGGTCGCGCATCATATTTGAATCAAGAACAATGCATATGAAGGTATCGTGGACGTCGTTGGAAGGTGTTTACACATTTGCAAGGAGTACATAGATGTGGCTACATGGTTCTGAGGCGTTATGAAGAGATGAGGACCAAAAAGTTGGCCGGAAAAGTCCAACCGACTACGTTACGGACTCAGGCTGGGGGTGAGTCGTGTTTGACTCAAATATGGAAAGTTTTGAGTTAGTTATGATAGGATTTCGTGTGGGTCACGAATTTGAGTTGTTTTAGGAATGTGGGATACGTTCCTAATATGTTTGGAAGTCTTAAGATTGCTTCTATCTGCGTATGGAAGAGTCTTGAGCAATTATGGAAAGTTCCGATTCGTGAATTGAGTAGGATTAGAGTCCTAGTTAGTTTTGAGTTGGCCTAAGGGCTGGTTATATAAGCAAGGGAGGCCATAGCTCGTGGTAGACAAATTTGGGGCTGTTCCTCTTGTGGTTTGATCAATAAATTCGTAGTTTGAAGGAACGTTTGTGCCTTGTTCATCCGACTTGTTTTGTTCAAGTCTTTCTCGTCGAGTTTCTGCACAGCACTACCTTGCTTCGGTGGTTTTATCATAACTCGAGTTTTACAGATCCAAAAGACGTGATTCTTTTTGGGTCTTCTTCAAAACTTGATTTTCTATCATCTGTAAAAGTTTCACAGTTATTGGATTTATGGTTTCTTATCTACACGAGTTTCTTTGCAGTGTTCCAGAACTGTTTTTCTCGGATAGGACAGATTGACCTTTATTCGATCTTTCGATCGTAACTTGAGTATTTCTTGATTGATTTTCATGATTATTGTCATGACGTCTTCATGACTTGATTCTATACAATATATACTAGTTTTGTCACAGTTGAAAATGTTTAGATTAGTCGCACACACGGTTTCTTTAACAGATCGATTTTCTGCCGAGGGGTGTTTTCGTTGGTTCCGCTGAAAAGTTTTAATCTACCATTCACCCCCTATGGTAGCTTTATGTAACACCCTCATTTTCATGCATCATGCCTTGCATACATTCATATACATGTTTACCATTAACCCACATCAAGAGGAACGAGTTTAAAATTGATTTGGAACAAAACCACACTTAAAACGCAGGAAAGTGCGGACTAGTCCGATTTTGCTGCGGACTAGTCCGATTTCTCTCTAACTAAAAACGGACTTGTCTGTTTTTGCTGCGGACTAGTCCGATTTTTGGCACTGGAAACTTTCGGACTTACCCGATTTTGTGCGGACTAGTCCGATATTCCATGAATCCTTGAAAATTTTCTAAGTCCTTGGACTTTTCCGGACTAGTCCGGTGTTCCAGCAGACTAGTCCGATCTTCCGGGTTAAATTGCATCAAATTAATTCTAAAATTTGATATAATCACATCCAAACCTATATAAACTTGTTAAAACTATTAGAACTAGTTAGTGATCATTAAAAGCAATCTATTAACAAGTTCTACCTTGCATTTGCATTAATCATGCATGTCATGTCATATTGAGTACTATTTGTGCACTCTTTGATTGTGTTTCTTGTCTTCTATGTTTATTGTGTGGATTAGACGGATTTGCACTAGAGAGTGCCGCGGAGGATCTACAGCACCAAGAGTTTGAAGTCTTTGACCCTAATCAACAGCAAGAGCAAGGCAAGTGTCCTTGAAGCATATTGATCCTGTTTTTAAAATAAATGTTTTGTTTGCAAAACTGCATGCTGTGTCAAATTGATGGGAATCCTATGGTAGGAAGTTTACTAGATTTGCTAAACCACCCTTGTCACCTGGAATATATGGTAGAGAGTCGGGAAGGGCTTTTACCTTTTTGCTTCGCTTAATCAACTGGGATGGGAACAACTATATCACTCAATTTAATTATGCATGGATGACATTATGGTTAATGTGAACTGGTCAATACGGTATGGTAATGGGTGATCTAAGCAAGCCTGGTATGTGGATGGGTTGGATGTTATGGTGGTTTGCTTGCTTTAGATCTAAGGACCGGTTCATGCGAGAATAAGCCAGGATTACAGTGCCACCACGAGGCCAAGTATGTGTGCGGCGTAGCTGATTAATTAGGACTTTGCTAGTGCTGTTTGGACCATTGTGGATGCTCGGGGAAGGGGTAGTTGGATTGGGTTTGTTGATGATTGGCGGGACTACCCTGGGATCCGAATGGCTCAAGAGGGGGCCCTTGGTTGAAGATGTGCTCTGCGGGAGACATCGCCACCGGTGAAACCTCAGTGGGGTCTAAATAGGCTAGTAATCCCTTTGTAAAGGCTATTTTGTGATCTCTTGGCCATACACCAAAGGAAGTGTAATTGGCATAAGGGAGGTTCTCTAGTCGCCGACGGGTGATGAAATCACAAACACGTGGGTAAAGAGGTACAAACTCTGCAGAGTCTATTAAAACTATCATGATAGCTGTGCTCCCGGTTATGAGTGCCTGGATGACCTACATGATTAGAGGGAATTTGGTAACTGGGATGGTTATGGTTTGGTAATGGTTATGGATGGTTATGGATTTATTTCTGGTATTGAATATGGTTATCGGCAAATGGTGAAATCTGGAATTATTGATGAGGATGGTGAATTGTGGACTGGTATTATGGTATTACTTATGATTATGATGGATTTATTTCGCATACATATAATATATTGCTTTTCAAATGTTTTTAATGTACTTTTCAGCACTTTGCCATTATTATTGTCGTCATTTGAATAAGCCACATGTCATACTTTCCACACTTGCTGAGTACAACATGTACTCACTCTTGCAATCCCCCCCCCCCAACAGTTGCAGGTCAGGATTGGGAGTTTAATGGTGATAATGCGGAGTTCTAGGCCGTGTCTACCGTCAGCTTTGCCTATGGTGTTGATTGGAGCTGCGCATATATATATATATACCCTATCGCTTATGCTACTTAGTTGCTTAGTTTGCTTAATTAGTTTATTTCCGCTGCATTAGTTGAACTTGTCATAAATATTCATTAGAGCTTGTATTCGAGGATAATATGGTTTGTGTAATAAAATTTGGTTAATTAATCTTGTTCTGTGGTAATTTTCTGTATACTCTTTTGTTATTGCACTCGTGTATGTGTGATGAACATCCTGAGCACACATATGTGTTAGTTTGGTTCATTTTTCGGAACAGGGCGTCACACTTTACACGTGCTTTTCAATCCTACAGGGATGAAGCATGGTTCCCACACCCGCCTCCATGGATTTATGCTCAGAGCTCGTAGCCATCTTCCCGGGATATGCACCGCAATAGGATGTCGTTGGTGCCACGTCGGTGAGATCCCCTTCTACCAAATGTGACATCCTGGCTCAAGGTTTAATAGGATTGATAGAATAACTCATACCACCAAGGTATACCTTGTGTTTCAGGAGCCCACCTGCAAAGAACTCCGAGGTTAGACGTGCTTGGCCTGGATCAATTTATGGATGGGTGACCGACCTGGAAGTCTTCTCGGGGTGCGCATGAGTGAGGACAAAATGCGTAGAAAAGACTAGTGTTGGTCTGTGGGGCTAGTCTGTGATCCTAGAGAACTGCCAGAAGTAATGACCGCTAGGCACGTAATGGCTGGGGTGTTACAAATGGTATCAGAGCCAACCCTCGCGGTTTCACGGCTGCGTACGGGTCAGAGACGTGGGTACGTACGCATGACACGTGGGTCCACTAGGAGGGACACGGTATGGTATGTATGCCAGTATTGAACGTATGGACGTGACCAAGAGGGGGCGTTCCTAGCTTGGAAGTTGACCGACGAGGACGTCGGTCTTCTAAGGGGGGTGGATTGTGACATCCTAGCTCAAAGTTTAATACGATTGATAGAATAAATCATACCACCAAGGTATACCTTCTTTTCCGGGATCCCACCTACAAAGAACTCTGAGGTTAATCGTGCTTGGCCCGGAGCAATTTACGGATGGGTGACCAACCGGGAAGTCTTCCCGGGTGCGCACGAGTGACGACAAAATGTGGAGAAAAGACTAGTGTTAGTCTGTGGGGCTAGTCTGTGATCCTAGAGAACTACCAGAAGTAATGACCGTCGGGCCCGTAATGGCCGGGGTGTTACACCAACGTATATCTCTTAGCCATTCAGACAATCCGCTCAGCGGATACATCTTCTTCAGGAAGGATATTGTCTTTCAAGTAGTCTTGAACCTCAGTAATCCATGCATCGGGACTAGCTTGAGCTTCTGGATCTTGCGCGTCAGGTTGCTCAGAGCTCCCTGTGACGCCTATGATTCTTGGTGGATGCCATGGTAGCAGGGCCACCGAGACTGCCAGCTTTGAGGTGCTGGACTAGCCCGCTTTACCCAGTTCGGCTGATTAGGCGAATGGTGCTTGTAGCCTCCTTACAAAAACTCCAATCGGGCGCCAAGCTCCAGTAGAAGCTTTTGTCGAGAGCTTGTTAGCTTCAGCGTTGCTAGCATGCTGGACATGGCATAGGTCCAGGACCTGGAATTCTTTATGCAATTTTGGACCTGAAGTAGATATGCTGCTAGTTGTGGATCATTGCAACATCATTCACCTTTAACTTGCTTGATGATGAGTTGCGAATCCGCTTTGACCAGCAGTTGCTAGACGCCGAATGATAGCGCAACCTTCAGTCCAAAGATGAGAGCTTCATATTCCGCCATATTGTTGGTCGCTTTGAAGTCAAGGTGGACCATGTACTTGACCTACTCCCCAATTGGTGCAAGTAGCAGAATTCGTGCCCCAGCCGCCTGCTTCTGCATGGAGTCGTCGAAGAAGAGAGTCCAGTGAGGCTCGGTGAGGATCGGGACCTTGGGTGCCAGCATATCAATGTCGAGGCCTCCTGGACTAGATGAAGATGGGGTCCACTCCGCCAGAAAATCTGCTAGCGCTTGGCTCTTGAGAGCAAGTCAAGGCAAAAGTTCAAGCTCGGACTCTGCTAGCTCTGCAACACATTTTGTGATGTTTCCTGTTGCGTTGGGATTATGGAGCACAACTCGTAGTGGATAAGAAGTTACTACTGAGATCTTGTGGTCTTGAAAATAATGATGAAACTTCCTTGATGCAATAAGAACTGCGTATATCACCTTACGTATTTCAAGTTATCTTGTCTTAGCGTCATGGAGGACCTCGCTGATGAAGTAAACATGTTGCTAGACAGTCCGAACCCTCCCAGAGGTGTACGATCCATCCTGTGCAGCAGCCTGGACCCTCACGGAGGGGTTCGGGTCTTCTTCATGTGCAGTCGAGGCTCTCCCGAAGGGTTGTGACATGTCTTCTTGTAAACATAGTCCTGGAGGCCCCCGGCCTTCATGACCTTCTTCAATGTATGGGATCTGGGACCCAGACTTGATTTGATTGTTAATTCCTCCAGATGGCTCCGAACCCTCGCGGAGGGGTTCGAGCCTTTGTGAAGAAGAATTCAGGATTACTTCTGGCCTCTCCGCAACCAGCACCATGCTGACAACTTCTATCGTTGCAGCAATGTAAAACAGTAAAGCCTCACCTGCTTCTGGAGCTACCATGATTGAAAGTGTTGTGAAAGACTGTTTTAGCTCTCGAAATGCCCCGTCTGCTTCTTCGGACCAACTGAAAGGTCCGGACTTTCGCAGGAGCTTGAAGAATGGAAGAGCCTGCTCAGCCAGTCTAGAGTTAAATCGATTGAGTGAGGCCAGACATCCCGTAGGCTTCTAGACATCTTTGACACAGGAGGGAGGCCACATCGCTTCAATAGCTTTTATCTTCTCTGGATTTGCTTCAATTCCTCGGTGCATGGCCATGGTTCCAAGGAGCTTTCCAGAGGAAACCTCTAAGACACACTTGTCGGGATTCAACTTCGTGCGCGTCACACGCAATTTGTCAAAGACTGATCGAAGATTGTCCAGTAAGGAGTCTCTGGTCTTGACTTTGACAATGATGTCATCAACATATACCTCCACAAGGTCCTGAATAAGTTCCCCTAACATTTTATGCATTGCTTGCCCAAAAGTTGAGAGAGCATTCTTGAGACTGTAAGGCATGGCAGTATAATAGTATAGACCATCTACTATGATAAAGGTTGTAAGTTCTTCATCTTACTTAGCCATTGGTATTTGGTGAAAACAAGAATACGCATCTACGAAGCATAATAAATCGCAGCCAGAAGTAGAATCCACTATTTGGTCTATTCATGGAAGTGGAAAAGGATCTTTTGGACATGCCTTATTGAGTGTGGTGTAGTCGATGCACATACGAAGCTACCCGCCGGCCTTGGAGATGACGACTGGGTTTGCCAGCAATCGTAGATGATGAACCTCCCGGATGAATCCAGCATCGAGCAGCTTTTTAATTTCTTCACGGATGAAGTTTTGCCGCTCAATGGACTGCTTCTGGGGCTTACGTTGAATAGGCCGTGCGTTGGGGTTGATCTTCAGATGGTGCTCAATCACCTCCCTAGGGATTCCATACATTTGTGATGGTTGCCATGCAAACAAGTCCACATTAGCCAGAGGAAGGTGATGAGTGCAAGTTCCTATTCGTCACCCAGATCTCCCGCAATGCGAGTGCTCGAGTGGCTTCAGAATCAATTTGAATGACTTTGAGCGGAACATTGTCGTTGCTGCTTGGTTGCACACATGTTGCAGATGTTGAGCTGCGGTGGTGTGTGCTCGGAGGCTGTTGAGCCAACTGCTCCTTATTGGCATCAGGTTTCTGTGTAGTAGCAAGCGCATGTATCTTCTCCAATGCAGTGACTCCAGCAGTATGATCTCCTCAGATCCTGAGGACGCCCGTTGGTGTCGGCATCTTCAACACCAAATAGCCATAGTGGGCTACCTCCATGAAGCGGTACAGAGCCGGTCTGCCGAGGATGGTGTTGAAGGGTAGACTGATCTCCGCCACGTCGAAGATCAACTTCTCTGAATGGTAGTTCTCATGCGTAACGAATGTTACTTGGAGAGAAACACAACTGAGTGGCGTAATAGCTCCTGGACCCACTCTGAAAAATGGACGCGAGGGTTTAAGGTCCTACATGGGGACCTGCAACTTCTTGAAAGCTGTGAAGTTGATGAGGTTCAGGGCCACTCTGCCATCAACTAGGACGTGGAAGAGTTGCATGTTGTTGATGGTCGGGGAGACTATCATTGGAAGTTGTACAACTCCCGCCACGTTCTTGGGGAAGTCGGAGGCATCGAAGGTGATCAAAGTGTCCATCCACTTCTGATGTGGCTTTGCCTTGACGGTGGGAGCTACAACAGCTACCTCCCAATGCAAAGTTTTCACTATGCGCCGGGAAGTAATGTCCCATGACTGTCCATACATCATATGGAGAGTCCTCCTCCGCTCATTGTCGGAGTTAGAGTCAGAGTCATCGACGTTGTTGTAGACCGCCTTCAACGCCTTCTTGGCATCTTGGAAGCCCGACTCCTGCTGCTCAGCGGCTTTCGAGTTGACCTTCTGTTTGCCCTCCGCTGGTGGAAAGGTGAGTCTTTTCGACGCTTGTACTAGACATGTTATGCCAGCCTCTTGACTTCGCGGCACTCCTCAAGATCGTGGCCACTTCTTGTTGTCGCCGTCATCAGACGACGGTCGTGGCCGCTTGTCGGGGCGCGGCCCCCGACCATCTTGAGCCGTTGCAACTATAGTTGTAGGTGTGTCGCCAAGTAGCTTATTCTTGTCACCTGTCTTCCTGTTCTTCTTCCTAACACTGCCTTGGGAAGTGGTTCCCGCCTTGGAAGAAAATGGCACACCTGACCCTGCGGCTAGTCTGGAGTGCTAGTCGCGCCCCTCAGCAGCTCTGGCACATTTGTCCGCCATACTGAAGAGCTCCGTAACATCATGGATGTCTTTCGTGGCTAGGTTCTCAAGCATCTTCTTATCTCTCACACCCTGTCAGAAGGCAAGTACAAAAGAAGCATTCAAGATAGAAGCTATAGTGTTTCGAACCTGGGAGAACTGCTTGATGAATGAGCGTAGTGACTCTCCCAAATTTTTGCAGTACGGCAAAAAGGTCCAGCTCAGTGCCACATCGAGTATAAGAACTCCTGAAGTTGGCAGTGAACTGGCGGCATAGCTCTCCCCGACTATAGATTGAGTTAGGGGGTAAGCTCATGAACCATGATCGAGTAGTTCCAGTCAAGGCAACTGGGAAGTAATTGGCCATAACATCCTCATTCCCTACTGCAGCAAGTATGGCGGTGGAGTGGGTCTGTAGGAACTCGATGGGGTTGATAGTCCTGTCGTACTTCTCCGACAAATGAGGTTGGAACTTGGGTGGCTACTCCACCATACGGAGATGTGGCGCAAGCATCAAACAGCCACCACCTGCTCCTAGAGGAGAAGGTTCCTCGAGGATGTGTCGCCTACCGTGACTACGCTCGATGGTGACTCGACCATCTCGCTTTGTCTAACGGTTATTGAGGTCCGCTCTGAGGTCTCCCGTCGGTAGCCTCGATAATGTGGAGGCGCGGCGGGCCATCAAAAGAGTGCGCAACATCGCATGCTGCAATGACGCATGTCTCCTCTGTGATGGCACATGACCGAGTCATCCTGACAGGGTCTTGTTGCGTGTTGGCGCTGGCCTGGGCCCAAACTGCGGCGGATTGTTGAGTGCAACGGCCGTGGTGGCAACTAGATGGTCAACATCACTGCACTACTGTTCCAATGCTACTGGAGGTGCGTCCAGTGCTTGTGTACACTGAAGAAGAGCACACTCTACAATCAACGCATTCTCTTGACTTCTGGCCGATTCAGTGATCGACGCTAAGACACCATCCTGCATTTGAGCAGCAGCAGTTGCTGCAGCAGCATGTGGTGGTCCATCGTTCCCAGGCTGACGCGCTACATCACCAACTTGTGGATTTGTAGTTGGATTGCCACTAGGATGGCGAGAGGTGTCACCAGCTTCATTCCCTCTTCCGGCTCATGCAGTCGGATCAGAGGAAGCAGCATCGGAGTTCACCATTGTAGATCTTGAAATTTTTTGAGAAACGCCTTCTTTGCGTGCCAGATGTCGAAGTGTTCCAATTACACTTCCCATGATACTACTAAGAAGTAGTCCACAGAGGTTCTTCTTTGAAGGGGCGTAAACTCAAAGAAATTAGAACAAGGTGAACATGAGGATTTTTACATGGTTCGGGCCACCTGAGCGTAATACCCTACTCCACGGGGGTGTGTTGTGTTGAGTGTTTGTGTATGAGGGCGTTTGTGCTTGCTTGAGTATGCTTGAGCCTTGTCTCAGTTCGAGTTCTACCATATAGCATAGACCTTTTATATGCCAAGGTCTAGCTGTTACAATGTGGTCGAGGCCCGACAGGTGGCCCCAGGCTATTAAGAACCGTGTACATGATCTAAGGGACTTAATAGTGATTTAATTGTGTTTTAACATGCTTTGATAGGATGTTAATAGGCTTGAAAACCCCGCTGATGGTGCATCATTAATGCGGAGTTAATGACATGTTAACTAGGTCTTGAAACAGCTGATTTATGGTACTGAATGTCCATGCCATTTCTGGACAGATGGAGATTCTGGAGTCCTTCCTGTTAGAGAGATAGAGTCCAGGCCCACGTTGTGGCACCGGAGCCACCCTTAACAGGGAGGCGGGTCCATAGCTATGGGACATGTGGCAGCACCAGAGCCATCCTTAGCAGGGAGGCACGTCTGGAGCTACAGGACATGTGGCAGCACCAGAGCCACCCTTAGAAGGAAGGCAGGTCCGAAGCTGCAAAACATGTGGCTGCATTGGAGCCACGCTTAGTAGGGAGGTAGGTCTGGAACTACAGGATACGTGGCAGTATCGGAGCCACCCTTAGCAGGGAGGTAGGTCCGGAGCTGCAGGACACGTGGCAGCACTGGAGCCACCCTTAGCAGGGAGGTATGTCTGGAGTTGCAGGACATGTGGTGGCTATTGATGGTCATTATATACAATTTCGATTGTCAATATAACTCAATTATGTGATGGAATGAATATTTCTTATAGACATTATAGTAAGAAATAACCTAGTTCCACTTGTACTTGGAGAAATTGGTGCATGCAGGTATTTTATACAGAATTGAAGTGAAACAAGGGGATGTGTCCTATAAATTATCATCCCAACCAAATAGACGCTGACATATGGCAGCACATGGATCAAATGGCCCACTTACATGAGTATCCGAGGAGATCCAATAGCGTAGCACCCAGAAACAGTCATGGGACCCACCTGTCAGCCACTTGGAGAAAGCACAACCCGTTTGGAGGGTTTACCAGGTTGGCCGAGCAGGTGGTTCGGCCGACATGGTCTTTCCTCCAAACCCGGTTAGCTTCCACGTGTTGGCTCCTCTCGGCTTCCTGATGTTGTTGATAACTGATTCACGCACTTTTGGTGGCTGGAACCGACCTCAACACTAATATACATAGGACCCCTCACCCCTCACTTCAACACACACCACTTGAGCATCATTCTATTGTATACACTAGTTCTCCTAGTTCCTTAGTGGAGGTTAGGCTGTAGAGAGGAGCCTCTAGTCCCAAGTCCACATTGGGAAAGGATGGCTCATGTATCTTTTGTTGTATTTGTGACTTTATGCATAATAAAGATATTATCTTTAGTATTCTTTTATGCATATGCTTGGATGAAACATTTCTTGTTTGACTGTGGAATCAATGTATGTGGTAGGAATAGTCTTTATGATTATGCCATAATTGTCTTATTCTATCATCATAAACACTATAAACCCCAACTATAGTCTAAGTAGTTATGATATGATCATGTCAATATGAATAACTTATGCTATGTCTCAAGATTGGTTCAACGATGCTTAGGTTAGTAATTGCCTTAGAGAGGTATTTGTACTCGAGGCTCTAAGGTATTTACTTAGTATGCTAGCATGGTGCTAGGATAGTAACACTGCAAGGATTCCGGTTTATCGCAATGAAAAAATTCATCGCAATAGGTCGTTTTTCGTCGCAATAGGTCACTGTTACAACGAGAAAGAGCGTGGCGATAGTTTTTATGAATCGGCGTAATAACTCCCATTGCGATAGGTTATTGCGGCGCCTTGACATCCGTGGCAAATAGTATGGTATTGCAACGATTTCACATAGGTGGCAAATAGTACGCTATTGCAATGATGTCACGTATTGCAACGATTTAACGTATTGCAACGAATAGTACGGTATTGCAACGATTTCACGATCGTGGCAAATAGTACGGTATTGCAAAGATTTCATATTCGTGGCAAATAGTATGTTATTGCAATGACTTAGCGTATTGCGATGATTTAACGTATTGCAACGATTTCACATTCATGGTAATTGTATGTGATTGCAGTGATTTCACATTTGTGACACATAGCACGGTATTGCAACGATTTCACATTCGTGGCAAATAGTATATCATTGCAACGATTTAGCGATGATTTAACGTATTGCGACGAATAGCATGGTATTGCAACAATTGCACATTTGTGGCAAATAGTATTGTACTGCAACGATGTCACAGCCGTAGCAAATAGTATGGTACTGCAATGGTTTAACGTCCGTGGCAAATAGTATGTTATTGCAACGACTTCACAAACATGGCGAATAGTATTGTATTGCAACGATTTCAGATCCGTGGGAAATAGTATGTGTCGAAGGGTCAATGAGACAGTTCCCCCGGATTTGCTAAGGAGCAGCCCGTAGAGGTTCTTGTTCGGCGGGGCTTAGGCCTCAAACTAGTGTTCTAGTGGAAGGGTATGAGAAGTGGTTTTTACGACTTTCAAGCCGCAAGGAGCGTAACACCCTACTCCACAATGGATTGTATTGCTAGTGAGTGTGTATGCCAGTGTGTGTTTCGGGGATTCTGAGTCCGGTCCTTATATTGGTGGCGGTCCAGGCCTTTTATAGTCAAGGTTGGACACCTTACAAGTGGGGCTCGGGACCCGGCAGGTGGTCCCGAGGCGATCTTATCCTAAAGATCTATGGCTTCTTCTATAAGCTTGCTCTAACTGCAGACGTGAGAACTCACCGTCTTGCCGCCCGGGTCGTCAGTAGCCCACACGCCATTGCGGACATTGGCAGGGAATGTCCCATCCAACTGTCTCTAGCGCCGTAAGCTACCCACTTGGCAGAGTTGGATAGGCCTGCGACGCCTTCACTATGATGCAATTAGTTGTAGCGGTACCTGACATTAGGCGAGCACTGCGCCATGCATCTGGGGAAGCCGCGTATCATCAAGGATTGATGGAGACAAGGCGCACCACCCTCTTAACTTCCCCACTATATGCTCAGGGCAAGTGGACTGACCATGCGGCTCCTGGGGGGCTCTCCGCCATGGTGGTGGCCAAGCCCGTCTTGCGGGCCACGTGGCAGCTCGGGAGCTCACCTCCGTGGGGGAGGCCAGGTCTCGCCTCGCTTGCCACGTGGCAGCTCGGGTGCTCGCCTCCGCTGGGGAGATCGAGACTCGTTTTCGTGGGCCACGTGGCAACTTGGGAGCTCACCTATGCAAAGGAGGTCGAGTCCCGTCCTGTTGCACACGTGGCTGTCTGGGAGCTGGTTGTCGAGGCAGAGCTGAGGTCCCCCTTTTGGATGTCTTGTGGGCACCCCAGACTTCCCACCTGAGCCCGGTAGGTCCGGGTTTCTTTGAGCACGTGTCGCCCTTGGACCCTGTCCCTGCTGGGAGGCGGGGTACCTAGGCAGCTCTAGCTTGTATGCGAGGGTATCTAGTATGTCGGGTACCAATAGTGGCCCCTGGGTCCACCTTGGGGTGAGGCGACGAGCCGAGGGTGGGGCCTTATCCTGCTTTCCCGCGTGGTTTTTAACTTTGTCTTGATCAGTCAAGGCGGTGCAATCTTCTGATGCTATGACCACACGTCCCTCTCTGGTTGAGGGGTCGTGGCGATGGGATCTTTGCTCGCTGTGACATTATCGCGACGGTTCCCAAGGTGCCTGCTGCACTTCTGCTGCTTTCACTTTCATCTTTATGGGAACCGCCTGGTTGCCTTCTCTAGCGGGGAACTGCTCAGGCCGACTTTTCTGACGGGGGGCCTGGGCCTGCTCGTCATGGACGCCATGGTACAAGCTGTTGATTTGGAGCCCGGTCAGATTTGCACGGTGTGCCAAAACGCCACTAGGGTACTTTAAAAAGGTACCTTTGTGGGCAATGGAGGTTCCTTTCTTCCGCACGTCCCAAGCATTCAAGCCTTTGACTCCCTCCTTGTGTGTCTGCCCATCCTTGAGGTTCTCAACCCCCTGCTCCAATGGCCTCAGCTCTGCCTCCTTCCCGGATGGAGGATGTCTCACCCGTGAGGCGGCTTTTTGGCTGGGTGGACAAGGAACGACAGGATCTGATCCGTCCCGGCTCCATGCCACTGGAGTTGGGGGAGAAGGAGATCATCTTCTTCTAGGCGTACGCATACTCCAGGTTCGTCCCTCATGTTTCCTCCTTCCTAGTGACACTCCTGGAAGTCCTTGGGCTCTAGCTTCATCACCTGTCGCCGAACTCTCAGGTGGTGGCGTCAGTGTTCTCGTATTTCTGTGAGATGTTCGTCGGGGTGTGCCCATGCGTGCCGGTGTTCCGACAGTTCTTTGTGCTCAGGCGGACCGGGAAGAAGAACAAAGCCAACTTCCTTGGCGGCTTCTGCTTCTAGCATCGGTCCAACAAACCCTTCAAGTACATTACTCTGCTCTCTTCGGCGAAGTGGCCCGGCTGGAGGAGCGACTGGGTGGTCGTACATGCTGACGCCCACGGCCGCATGGTCCTGCCCACCGGCTGGTCGGTGATTAGGAAGGCATCCAGGGAGTAACGCCCGAAGATTGAGGCGGCGTACATGCCGGTGATGGAGAGGATCCGATTGTAGGATCGAAGAGCACGTGAAAATCTACCAGAGGGGGGGGGGGTGAATGGTAGATTTAAAAATCTTACGCAGCGGAAACAATTTAACCCCAAACCCTCTCGGCAGAAAAATGATCTGTTAAAGAAATCGTGTGTGAGACTAATCTAAACGTGTTTCACCATGACAAAAGTGATAGATATCAGAGAGAATCAAGTCACGAAAACAACACAAAAAGAATCACTCCAATCCGTCGAGAAAAAACTCAAGTTATGATCGAAAGATCAAACAATGGTCAATCTGCCCTACCCGAGAAAAAAACAGTTCTGGAACGCTGCAAAGAAACTCGTGTAGATCATAGACCACAAATCCAATGACCGTGAAATTTTGACAGATGATAGAAAATCAAGTTTTGAAGACAACCCAAAAAGAATCACGTCAATTGGATCAGTAAAACTCGAGTTATGATAAAACCACCAATGAAAGGTAGTGCTGTCCAGAAACTCGACGAGTAAAACTTGTCTGGAACAAGTCGGACAAACAAGGCACAAAAGTTCCTTCAAACTACGAATTTTATTTAATAGAACACAAGAGTAACAGCCCCAAAGTCGTCTCCCACGAGCTCTGGGCTCTCTTGCTTATATAACCAGCCCTTAGGCCAACCCAATATCATCAACCGGTACGATCCGATCCTTCCAATCAGATCTTCCCATCCATAAACCGTCTTCGGAACCATGTTGCCACGTCATGCACCGCATGCATACGTGCAAACACCTTCCTTCGATGTTCAGTAACCTTCATATGCACTGCCCTTGATTCAATCATCCTGCGCGACCTCCTGATCAGCTCAACCACAGTTCCTCCCGAACTTGGTTGTTGGAACCTCATCTCCTCCCTGAGACTAGTCCAATGGATCCCGTCACCAGCCATGACTTGAACTCAAGCAACACCTGCACATGAATAAACAACCAATCCATACGAGACCAAGTCCTCGACTTGACTCAAGTTAGTTCCGAACACGACACCTTACGTGAGAACCTCACATAAGCATGTTGCAAAGCATAGCAAAACGATATCAGCCATATCATCCAAAACGCACCAAAAACTTAGTAAAAGAATACTAAGCAAACTTTCCAACAATATAAAGCAAGTACGAAACATTGCAAATGAAAAGCAGAAGCACTGCAGTCAAGTTCCAGACCTTGCCAGAGCAACCCGGAGCTTGAGCCGGAGCTAACAAAAGCTAGTAGAACCTAGCGCCGGAGCTTACCAAAACTAGTACAATGAAGCACCTGCCAGAGCTTACCAAAACTAGTAGATCCTAGCACCGGAGCTTACCAAAAACTAGTCAACCCAAAACCGGAGCTAGACAAAGTACATCGGAGCTTAGCAAAAGCATGCCGGAGCTATCAAATATATGCCGGAGCTATCAAAGACATGCCGGAGCTAATAAAGACATGCCGGAGCTAAAAATAAAGCTCACCGGAGCTAACCAAAGCTAGTCGGACCTTACCAAGAAGCCGGACCTAGCATCTAACGTAGCCGGAGCTACCCAAACCAAGTCGGACCTATGGTCGGACCTTGCTATAGCTCGGAGCTAGAGTCGGACCTTGATAAAAAGATGTTTCGGTGATATTTAAAACTATTATCATCAAAGCCAAGTATATTCACTACAAGCCAATGTATTCAGCACATATAGGTCTTACAATCTCCCCCTTGATGAATGCATTGGCAACACCATTTAAAATCTGAGAGAAGAAAATCCAAAAATTATCCCATATTACCTCTCCCCCTTTATTATCTCTCCTTATGCACATATTCTTTTTCTCGTCATGCTTATCTCTCCCCCTTTGACAATGTATTCAGCAAGTCATGAGCATGTAAACAAATTATCTCTCCCTCTTTAGTTGTTATGAGCATATTATAACATATTCATATAAACAAAGCTCATCCAAGTCATACTATCAAGTACTTTACATTATCACATCAATGAAATACATAAAGTAGTGTAAGCCATGCTAGAGATCATATGTAATTTTCAATTTAAGCAAGTCATGATCTCACAAACTTAACTATTTCAAAACCTGAAAGCATGACAGTAGTTGCTGCATTTTATTATTTTTCAAAGCACAAATTTAGATCATATGATATTTGCAAGAGATTATATGCGCATCTGCCTTATTCTAACCAACCAAGCCAAGCCTATGTCATTTGACAATCAGAAGCTTAAGGACATGGTTTTAGTCATACACAACTTCTTCCAAGTTCATATCTAAGTGCAATGACAAGCCATCTCAAAAGAAGAAGTGCGATGCATGCATATTCTCTTGATCTTTTCTCAATTTATATTTGTTCATAAAAACTCAACCATGTGAGTTGATTACTTGATGAATTCTTAATTATTAAAAGCACTTGTGAACATGTGACAAGTTCAAAACAGCAAGAAAGTTCGACCATGACCAGTTTTAGTGTAAGTAATTATTCCAATTACTAGACATGGCAAAAACTACAAAATGTATAACACGAGTAATGTAGTAAGAACTTTCAGCATGTAAAAGGAATCACAGAGTCATATATGTATGAAATACTATGCTTGTATTATTTTTATTTCAGATCCACACATAGACTTCCCAAGTTTCAAAACTCCCCCTCAATTTAAGCCATGAGGATGCATAACCCCTATTTCACTACGAATGAAACAAAAACGAGTGAAATCCAAAGGTTTTGTAAAAATGTCAGCCAATTGATGTTCGGTATCTACATGGTGAAGCACAATGTTTCCTTTTTCAACGTTATCTCGGAGAAAGTGATACCTAATATCAATGTGCTTAGTTCTAGAATGTTGCACGGGGTTTTTAGCAATGCAAATGGCACTAGTGTTATCACAAAACAGTGGAACACTATCTAGATCAACCCCATAGTCCTTAAGTGTTTGAACAATCCAAAGAATTCGTGAGCAAGCACTAGCAGCAGCTATATATTCAGATTCGGCTGTGGATTGTGCGATTGAATTTTGTTTTCTATAGGACCAAGCAACAAGAGAATTACCATGAAAATGACAAGCACCGGAAGTACTTTTCCTACCCTACAACCCCCAAAATCAACATCCGAAAAAGCTTTCAAAGTAACGATTGAGGAAGAAGGAAGAAAAATGCCAAATTCTTGAGTTCCATGTAAGTACCTGAGAATCCTTTTGACGGCTTGACGATGTGAAGCACGTGGGGAAGCTTGAAACTGTGCACAAAGACATACGCTGAATTGTATGTCCGGTCTTGATGCCGTGAGGTACAAAAGTGATCCGATCATGCTTCTATATTCTTTTTGATCCACGGATTCACCATCTTCATCAAGTTCAAGTGTTGTTGCTGTTCCCATTGGTGTTCGAAGAGGCTTGCTTTTGTCCATGTTGAAGCGCCTTAGGAGGTCTTTGGTATACTTCATTTGATGCACAAAGGTACCCTCCTTGGTTTGCTTGATTTGCAGCCCCAAAAAGTAAGTGAGTTCACCCATCATACTCATTTCAAATTCGGAACTCATCATTGTTGAAAACTGGGACACAAGATCATGAGAAGCACAACCAAAGATAATATCATCCACATACACTTGAACGAATAATGAGTCATTTCCATGTTTAAGCACAAAAAGAGTTTTATCAACCTTGCCCATGGTAAACCCCTTTTCAAGTAAGAATGTTTTTAACCTATCATACCATGCTCTAGGGGCTTGTTTGAGACCGTATAAGGCTTTGGACAGTTTGTAAACATGATAAGGAAAATCTGGATTTTCAAAACCCGGTGGTTGTTTCACATAAACCTCCTCATCTATGTAGCCATTAAGAAAAGCACTTTTAACATCCATTTGATATAGCTTAAAACCTTTAGATGCTGCAAAGGCTAACAAAATTCTTATGGCTTCTAATCTAGCGACAGGAGCAAAAGTTTCATCAAAATCTAGACCTTCAACTTGAGTGAAACCTTGAGCAACCAACGTAGATTTATTCCTAACCACAACCCCATCCTCACTTTGTTTATTTTTATATACCCATTTAGTTCCAATTAAGGTGTGACCTTGAGGTGGAGGTACAAGTTTCCAAACATTATTTCTTTCAAAATTTTCCAACTCTTCTTGCATGGCAATAATTGAAGATTCATTAGTGAGTGCGTGTGATATATCTTTGGGTTCAAAAGAAGCAACAGAAGCAGAATGAGCATGAGAGTTTGGATCGCAGAACCTGGACCGTGTGACTCGTTCGTGCAAGCTTCCAATCATCTGTTATGGGGGATGATCTTTGTAAAAACGTAGGGGAACAGATGTCTCACATGCTTCTTCTTCTTCATTAGGTTCATCGTAGATTGATGAGCTTGTGACTTGTGGACAATCAGGATCAGCATAGGTGATAGCCGGAGCTTGTTCAATGTCCGGAGCTGGACACGTGTCAGCTTCGGAACTACCAGGCAGTATCACTGGCTCTTCTTCATCTTCGAAAATACCCTCTCTCTGAGGATACGGATCTGGTCCTGCAACACCGGAGCTAGTACTGGGGATAGCTTCATCAAAAGACACTTCACAAGTCTCCACAATTTTGTTAGTGTCAAGTAAAAGCACACGTTAGCCTCTAGTATGAGATGGATAACCAAGAAACATGACATCACTGGATCTAGGTTCAAATTTATCAAGATTACCATGTTTCTTAACAAAGCATTTGCAACCAAAGACCCGAAAGTGTGTAACACTAGGCCTATGTCCAAACCGGAGCTCATATGGTGTTTTACCTAGCTTAGCACGCAAGAAAACACGATTTGAGACATAACAAGCGGTTGCTAACGCATCAGCCCAAAATTTCCTAGGAGTTTGATATTCATCAAGCATAGTCCTAGCCATCTCAACTAAGGTTCTGTTCTTTCTTTCTACAACACCGTTTTGTTGAGGTACATATGGTGAAGAGAATTGATGATCTATTCTATTTTCAGCACAAAAGTGATCAAAAGATTGATTTTTAAATTCAGTTCCATTGTCACTTCTAATTGCTTTTAATGATCCTGGGTGATCAATTGATAATCTAAGAAATAAAGTTCTAAAGTGACTAAAAACTTCATTCTTAGACGCCATAATGTAAACCCAAGAGTATCTAGAATAATCATCAACAATAACAAGAACATACCATTTACCTCCGAAGGATTGAACACGTGAAGGTCCTACGGTGTCAAGATGCAAAAGTTGATATGGTTCAGATGTCATGATCATTGTGAGAGGAGTATGTGAACCTCCAACCATCTTAGCATGTCTACAGGAAGAGCACACAATTTCTTTGTCCCCTTTAAGCTTAGGCAGCCCACGTAGGCGATCAAGAGCACTAACTCGCGTTAGGTGATCAAAGCCTATGTGACCAAGTCTACGATGCCAAAAATATAAGTCATTTGAATCATTAGCAACTAGACACCTATGCTTAGAGAAGACATATCAAAATCATCTTTAAAAAACTCTTCCAAACCGAGGCATGTTAAAAATAAGCTCACTATTTGAACCTACAACTTTGCAGCAGTTTTTATTGAAAATAATTTCTAGATTTTCATCTAGCAATTGTGCAACAGACAGCAAGTTGTATTTCAAAATTTTGACAAGTGCCACATCCTTCAAAGTGTAGTGATCATTTACTCTAACCGAACCCTGAGCAATTATAGGAGTTGAAGAATTATCGGCAAGAGTAACATTTTCTACACGTGACACAAAACAGAGGGAGGAGAACCAATCTCTGTTACCGGTCATGTGGCGTGAGAAACCTGAATCCACAAACCAAATGTTCTCCTTCCTCAAACGTGTAACCTCATTGTCTTCACTGTTGTGTTCTGCATCCTCCTGACTTGATCTTGATCTTGTTTTGCCCGCCATGAAGCATAAGTTGGCCAGATCGTCATCATCTTCATCACTTTCAAAGTCTACATCACTTGAACTAAGTTCTTGAAGTGCGGTGATGAAGTTGTTAATCATCTTGCGTCCTATGGTACCCTTCTTTTTCTTTTTGTTGGAATTTCCAGAGGAGGTCCGGACCTTGCTTTGTTTTTCTTCCTGGGTGGTCGGACCTGAAAGGTTAGGGCATTCTGTACGAAAGTGTCCTGTTTTACCACATTCAAAACAGCGTTGTGTTCCGGAGCTTCCTCTCCTTCTAGTTCTCACATTTTTCAATGCTTTTGAGAATCTAGTAGAGATGAGTGCCAACTCCTCTTCTGGAAATTCTTCGATCTGCTCCAGGGTTAGTGAGGACAATAAACAAGAGTATTGCAAGATGATGATTGGCCGGAGCTAGACATATAACGTTGTGAAAAAAATGCAATAGACTTATTTGGGTTCTTACGTGCTAGAATGTCAATTTCATGAGTTTTTAGTTTAGAATATAGCACATCTAAAGTAAGTGTACTCATGACAGTAGATTCACGAATAGATGTAACTTTCATCTCCCAAATTGACATGTCTAATGCACTAAGAAGTTGTCTAGCATTCTCAGCATCAGAAAAATTAATATTGACACTACGTAAGTTGCTGAGAATTTTATTGAAACGAGCAAAGAGGTCATCGATAGACTCACCTGGTTGCATCTCAAAGCACATATATTCCTTTTTGAACATATCTTGTTTTACCTCCTTGATTGTTTTGGAGCCTTCATGATAATCACAGAGAGCTCTCCAAACATCGTATGCTGATCGGAGGTGCGCGACACGATCAAAGTCGCTTTGAGTGAGTCCTTGGATTATCAAGTTTCGGGCTTTGTTGTTGTTGTCGACGTCTCGTAGGTTTGTGGCCGTGACTTTATCATTAGGTGGTACTTCATAAGGCTTATACACCTTCTCCCATATTGCAAAGCCTTGTGCCTGGATGAAAGCCTCCATGTGTGCCTTCCAAACCTGAAAATCAATACCAGCAAATACACAAGGTTTGGCGGAGTACTTCTCCATTATGATTAGTCAAAAACACGTGCAAATCACAAAGATTAGAGCACCGTGGCTCTGATACCAATTGTAGGATCGGAGAGCACGTGAAAAGCTACCAGAGGGGGGGGGTGAATGGTAGATTTAAAAATCTTACGCAGCGGAAACAATTTAACCCCAAACCCTTTCGACAGAAAAATGATCTGTTAAAGAAATCGTGTGTGAGACTAATCTAAATGTGTTTCACCATGACAAAAGTGATACATATCAGAGAGAATAAAGTCACGAAAATAACACAAAAAGAATCACTCCAATCCGTCGAGAAAAACTCAAGTTATGATCGAAAGATCAAACAATGGTCAATCTGCCCTACCCGAGAAAAAAACAGTTCTGGAACGCTGCAAAGAAACTCGTGTAGATCATAGACCACAAATCCAATGACCGTGCAATTTTGACAGATGATAGACAATCAAGTTGTGAAGACAACCCAAAAAGAATCACGTCAATTGGATCAGTAAAACTCGAGTTATGATAAAACCACCAACGAAAGGTAGTGCTGTCCAGAAACTCGACGAGTAAAACTTGTCTGGAACAAGTCGGACGAACAAGGCACAAAAGTTCATTCAAACTACGAATTTTATTTAATAGAACACAAGAGGAACAGCCCCAAAGTCGTCTCCCACGAGCTCTGGGCTCCTTTGCTTATATAACCAGCCCTTAGCCCAACCCAATATCAACTAGGACTCCAATCCTACTCAGATCCTGAATCGTAACTTTCCATAACTGCTCAAGATTCTTCTATACGCAGATAGAAGCAATCTTAAAACTTCCAAACACCTTAGGAACGTATCCCACATTCCTAAACAACTAAAATTCGTGACACACACGAAATCCTAACATAACCAACTCGATACTTTCGATACCGAGCCATAACCGACTCCGCCGCAGCCAAAGTCATCAACTGGTACGATCCGATCCTTCCAATCAGATCTTCCCATCCATAAACCATCTTCGGAACCATGTTGCCACGTCATGCACCGCATGCATACGTGCAAACACCTTCCTTCGATGTTCAGTAACCTTCATATGCACTGCCCTTGATTCAATCATCCTGCGCAACCTCCTGATCAGCTCAACCATAGTTCCTTCCGAACTTGGTTGTTGGAACCTCATCTCCTCCCTGAGACTAGTCCAATGGATCCCGTCACCAGCCATGACTTGAACTCAAGCAACACCTGCACATGAATAAATAACCAATCCATACGAGCCCAAGTCCTCGACTTGACTCAAGTTAGTTCCGAACACAACACCTTACGTGAGAAGCTCACATAAGCATGTTGCAAAGCATAGCAAAACGATATCAGCCATATCATCCAAAACGCACCAAAAACTTAGTAAAAGAATACTAAGCAAACTTTCCAACAATGTAAAGCAAGTACGAAACATTGCAAATGAAAAGCAGAAGCACTGCAGTCAAGTTTCGGACCTTGCCAGAGCAACCCGGAGCTTGAGCCGGAGCTAACAAAAGCTAGTAGAACCTAGCGCCGGAGCTTACCAAAACTAGTACAATGAAGCACCTGCCAGAGCTTACCAAAACTAGTAGATCCTAGCTCCGGAGCTTACCAAAAACTAGTCAAAACTAGTCAACCCAAAACCGGAGCTAGACAAAGTACGTTGGAGCTTAGCAAAAGCATGCCGGAGCTATCAAATATATGCCAGAGCTATCAAAGACATGCCAGAGCTAATAAAGACATGCCGGAGCTAAAAATAAAGCTCACCGGAGCTAACCAAAGCTAGTCGGACCTTACCAAGAAGCCGGACCTAGCATCTAATGTAGCCGGAGCTACCCAAACCAAGTCGGACCTATGGTCGGACCTTGCTATAGCTCGGAGCTAGAGTCGGACCTTGATAAAAAGATGTTTCGGTGATATTTAAAACTTTTATCATCAAAGCCAAGTATATTCACTACAAGCCAATGTATTAATCACATATAGGTCTTACAATCTCCCCCTTGATGAATGCATTGGCAACACCATTTAAAATCTGAGAGAAGAAAATACAAAAATTATCCCATATTACCTCTCCCCCTTTATTATCTCTCCTTATGCACATATTCTTTTTCTCGCCATGCTTATCTCTCCCCCTTTGACAATGTATTCAGCAAGTCATGAGCATGTAAACAAATTATCTCTCCCTCTTTAGTTGTTATGAGCATATTATAACATATTCATATAAACAAAGCTCATCCAAGTCATACTATCAAGTACTTTACATTATCACATCAATGAAATACATAAAGTAGTGTAAGCCATGCTAGAGATCATATGTAATTTTCAATTTAAGCAAGTCATGATCTCACAAACCTAACTATTTCAAAACCTGGAAGCATGACACTAGTTGCTGCATTTTATTATTTTTCAAAGCACAAATTTAGATCATATGATATTTGCAAGAGATTATATGCGCATCTGCCTTATTCTAACCAACCAAGCCAAGCCTATGTCATTTGACAATCAGAAGCTTAAGGACATGGTTTTAGTCATACACAACTTCTTCCAAGTTCATATCTAAGTGCAATGACAAGCCATCTCAAAAGAAGAAGTACGATGCATGCATATTCTCTTGATCTTTTCTCAATTTATATTTGTTCATAATAACTCAATCATGTGAGTTGATTACTTGATGAATTCTTAATTATTAAAAGCACTTGCGAACATGTGACAAGTTCAAAACAGCAAGAAAGTTCGACCATGACCAGTTTTAGTGTAAGTAATTATTCCAATTACTAGACATGGCAAAAACTACAAAATGTATAACACGAGTAATGTAGTAAGAACTTTCAGCATGTAAAAGAAATCACAGAGTCATATATGTATGAAATACTATGCTCATATTATTTTTATTTCAGATCCACACATAGACTTCCCAAGTTTCAAACCCCCCCCCTCAATTTAAGCCATGAGGATGCATAACCCCTATTTCACTACGAATGAAACAAAAACGAGTGAAATCCAAAGGTTTTGTAAAAATGTCAGCCAATTGATGTTCGGTATCTACATGGTGAAGCACAATGTTTCCTTTTTCAACGTTATCTCGGAGAAAGTGATACCTAATGTCAATGTGCTTAGTTCTAGAATGTTGCACGGGGTTTTTAGCAATGCAAATGGCACTAGTGTTATCACAAAACAGTGGAACACTATCTAGATCAACCCCATAGTCCTTAAGTGTTTGAACAATCCAA
Organism: Tuctoria greenei; assembly: GCA_036927565.1. Taxonomy (NCBI): domain Eukaryota; kingdom Viridiplantae; phylum Streptophyta; class Magnoliopsida; order Poales; family Poaceae; genus Tuctoria; species Tuctoria greenei. The sequence continues at coordinate 159,598,285 of JAYESD010000006.1, forward strand.
AGAATTTGTGAGCAAGCACTAGCAGCAGCTATATATTCAGATTCGGCTGTGGATTGTGCGACTGAATTTTGTTTTCTAGAGGACCAAGCAACAAGAGAATTACCAATAAAATGACAAGCACCGGAAGTACTTTTCCTATCAACCCTACAACCCCCAAAATCAGCATCCGAAAAAGCTTTCAAAGTAATGATTGAGGAAGAAGGAAGAAAAATGCCAAATTCTTGAGTTCCATGTAAGTACCTGAGAATCCTTTTGACGGCTTGACGATGTGAAGCACGTGGAGAAGCTTGAAACCGTGCACAAAGACATACGCTGAATTGTATGTCCGGTCTTGATGCCGTGAGGTACAAAAGTGATCCGATCATGCTTCTATATTCTTTTTGATCCACGGATTCACCATCTTCATCAAGTTCAAGTGTTGTTGCTGTTCCCATTGGTGTTCGAAGAGGCTTGCTTTTGTCCATGTTGAAGCGCCTTAGGAGGTCTTTGGTATACTTCGTTTGATGCACAAAGGTACCCTCCTTGGTTTGCTTGATTTGCAGCCCCAAAAAGTAAGTGAGTTCAACCCGTCATACTCATTTCAAATTCGGAACTCATCATTGCTGAAAACTTGGACACAAGATCATGAGAAGCACAACCAAAGATAATATCATTCACATACACTTGAACGAATAATGAGTCATTGCCATGTTTAAGCACAAAAAGAGTTTTATCAACCTTGCCCATGGTAAACCCCTTTTCAAGTAAGAATGTTTTTAACCTATCATACCATGCTCTAGGGGCTTGTTTGAGACCGTATAAGGCTTTGGATAGTTTGTAAACATGATTAGGAAAATCTGGATTTTCAAAACCCGGTGGTTGTTTCACATAAACCTCCTCATCTATGTAGCCATTAAGAAAAGCACTTTTATCATCCATTTGATATAGATTAAAACCTTTAGATGCTGCAAAGGCTAACAAAATTCTTATGGCTTCTAATCTAGCGATAGGAGCAAAAGTTTCATCAAAATCTAGACCTTCAACTTGAGTGAAACCTTGAGCAACCAACCTAGCTTTATTCCTAACCATAACCCCATCCTCACTTTGTTTATTTTTATATACCCATTTAGTTCCAATTAAGGTGTGACCTTGAGGTGGAGGTACAAGTTTCCAAACATTATTTCTTTCAAAATTTTCCAACTCTTCTTGCATGGCAATAATCCAAGATTCATTAGTGAGTGCGTGTGATATATCTTTGGGTTCAAAAGAAGCAACAAAAGCAGAATGAGCATGAGAGTTTGGATCGCAGAACCTGGACCGTGTGACTCGTTCGTGCAAGCTTCCAATCATCTGTTATGGGGGATGATCTTTGTAAAAACATAGGGGAACAGATGTCTCACATGCTTCTTCTTCATTAGGTTCATCGTAGATTGATGAGCTTGTGACTTGTGGACAATCAGGATCAGCATAGGTGATAGCCGGAGCTTGTTCAATGTCCGGAGCAGGACACGTGTCAGCTTCGGAACTACCAGGCAGTATCATCGGCTCTTCTTCATCTTTGAAAATACCCTCCCTCTGAGGATACGGATCTGGTCCTGCAACACCGGAGCTAGTACCGGGGCTAGCTTCATCAAAAGACACTTCACAAGTCTCCACAATTTTGGTAGTGTCAAGTAAAAGCACACGGTAGCCTCTAGTATGAGATGGATAACCAAGAAACATGCCATCACTGGATCTAGGTTCAAATTTATCAAGATTACCATGTTTCTTAACAAAGCATTTGCAACCAAAGACCCCAAAGTGTGTAACACTAGGCCTATGTCCAAACCGGAGCTCATATGGTGGTTTACCTAGCTTAGCACGCAAGAAAACACGATTTGAGACATAACAAGCGGTTGCTAACGCATCAGCCCAAAATTTCCTAGGAGTTTGATATTCATCAAGCATAGTCCTAGCCATCTCAACTAAGGTTCTGTTCTTTCTTTCTACAACACCGTTTTGTTGAGGTACATATGGTGAAGAGAATTGATGATCTATTCTATTTTCAGCACAAAAGTGATCAAAAGATTGATTTTTAAATTCAGTTCCATTGTCACTTCTAATTGCTTTTAATGATCCTGGGTGATCAATTGATAATCTAAGAAATAAAGTTCTAAAGTGACTAAAAACTTCATTCTTAGACGCCATAAAGTAAACCCAAGAGTATCTAGAATAATTATAAAAAATAACAAGAACATACCATTTACCTCCGAAGGATTGAACACGTGAAGGTCCTACGGTGTCAAGATGCAAAAGTTGATATGGTTCAGATGTCATGATCATTGTGAGAGGAGTATGTGAACCTCCAACCATCTTAGCATGTCTACAGGAAGAGCACACAATTTCTTTGTCCCCTTTAAGCTTAGGCAGCCCACGTATGCGATCAAGAGCACTAACTCGCGTTAGGTGATCAAAGCCTATGTGACCAAGTCTACGATGCCAAAAATATAAGTCTTTTGAATCATTAGCAACTAGACACCTATGCTTAGAGAAGACATATCAAAATCAGCTTTAAAAACTCTTCCAAACCGAGACATGTTAAAAATAAGCTCACTATTTGAACCTACAACTCTGCAGCAGTTTTTATTGAAAATAATTTCTAGATTTTCATCTAGCAATTGTGCAACAGACAGCAAGTTGTATTTCAAATTTTTGACAAGTGCCACATCCTTCAAAGTGTAGTGATCATTTACTCTAACCGAACCCTGAGCAATTATAGGAGTTGAAGAATTATCGGCAAAAGTAACATTTTCTACACGTGACACAAAAAAGAGGGAGGAGAACCAATCTTTGTTACCGGTCATGTGGCGTGAGCAACCTGAATCCACAATCCAAATGTTCTCCTTCCTCAAACGTGTAACCTCATCGTCTTCACTGTTGTGTTCTGCATCCTCCTGACTTGATCTTGATCTTGTTTTGCCCGCCATGAAGCATAAGTTGGCCAGATCGTCATCATCTTCATCACTTTCAAAGTCTACATCACTTGAACTAAGTTCTTGAAGTGCGGTGATGAAGCTGTTAATCATCTTGCGTCCTATGGTACCCTTCTTTTTCTTTTTGTTGGAATTTCCAGAGGAGGTCTGGACCTTGCTTTGTTTTTCTTCCCGGGTGGTCGGACCTGAAAGGTTAGGGCATTCTGTACGAAAGTGTCCTATTTTACCACATTCAAAACAGCGTTGTGGTCCGGAGCTTCCTCTCCTTCTAGTTTTCACATTTTGCAATGCTTTTGAGAATCTAGTAGAGATGAGTGTCAACTCCTCTTCTGGAAATTCTTCGATCTGCTCCAGGGTTAGTGAGGACAATAAAGCAAGAGTATTGCAAGATGATGATTGGCCGGAGCTAGACATATCACGTTGTGAAAAAAATGCAATAGACTTATTTGGGTTCTTATGTGCTAGAATGTCAATTTCATGAGTTTTTAGTTTAGAATATAGCACATCTAAAGTAAGTGTACTCATGACAGTAGATTCACGAATAGATGTAACTTTCATCTCCCAAATTGACATGTCTAATGCACTAAGAAGTTGTCTAGCATTCTCAGCATCAGAAAAATTAACATTGACACTACGTAAGTTGCTGAGAATTTTATTGAAACGAGCAAAGAGGTCATCGATAGACTCACCTGGTTGCATCTCAAAGCGCATATATTCCTTTTTGAACATATCTTGTTTTACCTCCTTGATTGTGTTGGAGCCTTCATGATAATCACAAAGAGCTCTCCAAACATCGTATGCTGATCGGAGGTGTGTGACACGATCAAAGTCGCTTTGAGTGAGTCCTTGGATGATCAAGTTTTGGGCTTTGTTGTTGTTGTCGACGTCTCGTAGGTTTGTGGCCGTGACTTGATCATTAGGTGGCACTTCATAAGGCTTATACACCTTCTCCCATATTGCAAAGCCTTGTGCCTGGATGAAAGCCTCCATGCGTGCCTTCCAAACCTGAAAATCAATACCAGCAAATACACAAGGTTTGGTGGAGTACTTCTCCATTATGATTAGTCAAAAACACGTGCAAATCACAAAGATTAGAGCACTGTGGCTCTGATACCAATTGTAGGATCGAAGAGCACGTGAAAAGCTACCAGAGGGGGGTGAATGGTAGATTTAAAAATCTTACGCAGCGGAAACAATTTAACCCCAAACCCTCTCGGCAGAAAAATGATCTGTTAAAGAAATCGTGTGTGAGACTAATCTAAATGTGTTTCACCGTGACAAAAGTGATATATATCGTATAGAATCAAGTCAAGAAAACAACACAAAAAGAATCACTCCAATCCGTCGAGAAAAACTCAAGTTATGATCGAAAGATCAAACAATGGTCAATCTGCCCTACCCGAGAAAAAAACAGTTCTGGAACGCTGCAAAGAAACTCGTGTAGATCATACACCACAAATCCAATGACCGTGAAATTTTGACAGATGATAGAAAATCAAGTTGTGAAGACAACCCAAAAAGAATCACGTCAATTGGATCAGTAAAACTCGAGTTATGATAAAACCACCAACGAAAGGTAGTGCTGTCCAGAAACTCGATGAGTAAAACTTGTCTGGAATAAGTCGGACGAACAAGGTACAAAAGTTCCTTCAAACTACGAATTTTATTTAATAGAACACAAGAGGAACAGCCCCAAAGTCGTCTCCCACGAGCTCTGGGCTCCCTTGCTTATATAACTAGCCCTTAGGCCAACCCAATATCAACTAGGACTCCAATCCTACTCAGATCCTGAATCGTAACTTTCCATAACTGCTCAAGATTCTTCTATACGCAGATAGAAGCAATCTTAAGACTTCCAAACACCTTAGGAATGTATCCCACATTCCTAAACAACTCAAATTCGTGACACACATGAAATCCTAACATAACCAACTCGATACTTTCGATACCGAGCCATAACCGACTCCGCCGCAGCCAAAGTCATCAACCGGTACGATCCGATCCTTCCAATCAGATCTTCCCATCCATAAACCATCTTCGGAACCATGTTGCCACATCATTCACCGCATGCATACGTGCAAACGCCTTCCTTCGATGTTCAGTAACCTTCATATGCACTGCCCTTGATTCAATCATCCTGCGCGACCTCCTGATCAGCTCAACCACAGTTCCTCCCGAACTTGGTTGTTGGAACCTCATCTCCTCCCTGAGACTAGTCCAATGGATCCCGTCACCAGCCATGACTTGAACTCAAGCAACACCTGCACATGAATAAACAACCAATCCATACGAGCCCAAGTCCTCGACTTGACTCAAGTTAGTTCCGAACACAACACCTTACGTGAGAACCTCACATAAGCATGTTGCAAAGCATAGCAAAACGATATCAGACATATCATCCAAAACGCACCAAAAACTAAGTAAAAGAATACTAAGCAAACTTTCCAACAATGTAAAGCAAGTACGAAACATTGCAAATGAAAATCAGAAGCACTGCAGTCAAGTTCCGGACCTTGCCAGAGCAACCCGGAGCTTGAGCCGGAGCTAACAAAAGCTAGTAGAACCTAGCGCCGGAGCTTACCAAAACTAGTACAATGAAGCACCTGCCAGAGCTTACCAAAACTAGTAGATCCTAGCACCGGAGCTTACCAAAAACTAGTCAAAACTAGTCAACCCAAAACCGGAGCTAGACAAAGTACGTTGGAGCTTAGCAAAAGCATGCCGGAGCTATCAAATATATGCCGGAGCTATCAAAGACATGCCGTAGCTAATAAAGACATGCCAGAGCTAAAAATAAAGCTCACCGGAGCTAACCAAAGCTAGTCGGACCTTACCAAGAAGCCGGACCTAGCATCTAACATAGCCGGAGCTACCCAAACCAAGTCGGACCTATGGTCGGACCTTGCTATAGCTCGGAGCTAGAGTCGGACCTTGATAAAAAGATGTTTCGGTGATATTTAAAACTTTTATCATCAAAGCCAAGTATATTCACTACAAGCCAATGTATTCAGCACATATAGGTCTTACACCGATTCCTAGCTGACCATGGCCTGTTAGAGCTGTCAATGATGGCCAACTTCGTTCGTCACCGTCTGGCCCCTCTCTAGCACTGTTGCCGCCCTGCATGGCTCTACTTTGGGCTCCAAGATGGTAACAGGTTGCTGATGGGTCGTTACACGGAGGCGACCCCACAGGAGGTGTTAGAAGCAATGTCCAAGGCGTGCGACGACCTGGTGTCAGATGACGTCTTCAACCTTCCGCAGGTCTGCCCTCCGCTTTGCACAGATCAAACCCTTCAAACGAAGGTTCTGAAGGAGATGCCCAACCTGGACGCGATTGGTCTTATGCCGCGACAGGTTGGCGGTGAGAGTCGGGGCCTAGCCATCATTGACTCTTCGGAGGAGTCCGCACCTTCTTCAGGCTCCGAAGCCTCCAAGGCGAAGGACGCGCCCGCTGCTGGGAGGAAGGGCAAGGCGCTGGTCCCTGATGTAGGTATGGGGAAGGCACCGATCCTCGATGTAGGCATGGGGAAGGCCCTGGTGGTCGAGGTTGTGAAGGAGAAACGCCGTCAATCGCCACTGAGGGTGCCGCCGCAGGTCGCCTTTGCTCCAATCCAGTGTCCACCAGCACACCCCTCTTCAGTATTGGGAATCAGCAGTTCTTTGGGAGGAGGTTCATTCCGTCGAGCGGCGGCTCCACTGGTGTCGGCGGTCGGTACGTCATCAAGCATGCCTGTCACCTGTGCGGTCCAGGGTGCCACAGGGGGCTCTGGAAGCATCACACCTATGGAGCCTCAAGCAAAAAGGCCTCGGGCCGACGCCGTCGACAGCTCAGGAGGTGGCTCTGTCAGGGTCTGGGCGGCAGTACTACTGGTGGTTTCGGTGGAGGCCCTGCCGGGATGGCCTCGCCTTTTACGCCATCGCTTGGGCCCGTGGCTTCAGGGTCGCCGAAAGTGGAGGCTCGCTGGAGCTTCCGGGGACGTTAGTAAGGCATTCTTGCCAACACATGTTCTATTATCTCCCCTGCCTATGTTGATTGGTCAGGGCTCGATCTTCATTTGTAGGGTTACATCAGCTGTTGTGAGGCCCCTACCGCTGGAGCTAGTGCCCGAAAATGCTTTGAAGGTGGCCGAGGATGCTACGGCTGTGCTGGCGGGGCATCCTGCCAAGCTTGTTCAGGGGAGCGCTGCTCCAGCGTCTATGTTTAGCGTGGGTAGTAAAGCATCTCCGGTTGCATCTCCAGCTGTCGCGCCAAAGGCACGTCCAGTCGTCGTGGCGGAGGCACCTCCGACCTTCGTGGTAGAGGCCATGTCTGACCTCCACTGCTACTGATTCGGCGGGCGGCTCTATGAGCGATGGTAGTCATGCTGTCTCAGGTGGCGCCGCAACTCCTGCTCAGACTCCGGGGGCAAGATCCCTAGTGCTGGTGGCCTCGCCTTCACCGCTACGGGAGGAAGGGGTCCCCGAGATGATCTCCAGGCGGCCTTCCCTTACTTCAGCGCAACCGGAGCGGCTTTTCAACGTCATGGACTTGACACAATCCAACATCCTTTAGGTGCAATCCAACGTCCAACAGGCGCAGGAGGCTCTTGCCACGGGGTGGGAGAGGTCGCGTGCCAAGGGCGAGCGCCTCAGAGGTTGGGAGGATCTCCTGAGCTCCAGGATTGCCAAGGCGAATGTGAAGTACCAAAAGGAGAGCAATGAACTGGAGGTGAGGCACCGCTTGGTGAGGGCCTCAGACGCCTTGACTCAGAAGATTTTGGCCGACGCAAAGGCGGCCAATGACTCGTATGACGCCCGCCTGCGCACTCTTGCTGCTGATCGAGAGGCCCTGAGTTGTCAAGGAGCCGCCGTTGCCAAGAGGGAGGCTGCTGTCGCCGAACAAGAGGCGGCGGCGCAGGCGATGATGACCCAGGCTGAAGCCGTCAGGACAGGTTGTAGTCCTGCCTTGAAGACCTTGAGCTCCGTGGGAGCAATCTGGTGCAAGATCGGGCAAAACACCTAGCTGAGCGTCAGGAACTCCTCCTGCACGATCTTGACGTCCAAGCCCGAGAGCACACAGTAGAGCATCGCGGCCTGGAGCTTGACCTGCGGGAGCGTTAGCTGGCTCAGCGTCTGGAAGCCGAGGGTAGGGCAACGACGAAGATGGTGGCATACCATGTCTTGGTGTGCTACCGGAGCCGATACCCTGATCTGCCACTGGAGCCAGATTTTGAAGGCCCTGTTGAGGAATGCGAGGCGGCAGTAGCGTCAGAGGTTAAGGAAGCCGCCAAACACGTCGTAGCGCAGTTCAGCTGGGGCTGAGGCCGGTGGCTTGTTTTTTTGTATCTGAGGTTCACCCTCCCTTGTAAAGAATTCCTTATTGAATTCAAATTTGTGTTTGGCTTCTTGCAATTTCTTTGTGCTTTTCAACTGTTGCTCTGAGTCCTTAGCTATGTAAGGATTTGCAGAACCTTTGTTGACCTCGTTGGCTTCTCAGGACCAACAATTTGCACAATTGACATGGCCGAAGTGTCATCTATTGGTTTTCTACATTTGGATCCCCTTAGAGGCCCCTTGGTAGATGTGGTTAGTTGGCTAAGGATATCTACCACTTGATCTCAGAATTTCTTGAACTGGCCCCCAGTGGAGTGGGGGAGTTTGGAGTGTCGTAGCGACACCATTTGCCGGAGCTGGATGCTCCGGCATCGTCCACTATCATTGCGGAGTCGTCGACGGCAGGCCCCTTAGGAGGTGCCGAAGCTGGATGCTCCAGCGTCGTCCACCATCCTCGTAGAGTCATCGACGGCAGGCCCCTTGGGAGGTGCCAGAGCTGGATGCTCTGGTGTCATCCACCATCGTTGCAAAGTCGTCGACGGCAGGCCCCTTGGGAGGTGCCGGAGTTGGATGCTCTGGCGTCGTCCACCATTGTTGTAGAGTCGTCGACGGCACGCCCCTTGTGGGGTACCGGAGCTGGGTGCTCCGACATCGTCCACCAACTTCGTGTAGACGTCAACGGCAGGCCCCTTGGGAGGTGCCGAAGCTGGATGCTCCGGCGTCGTCCACCATTGTTGTAGGGTCGTCAACGGCAGGCCCCTTGGGTGGTGCCGAAGCTAGATGCTCCGACGTTGTCCACCATCTTCATGTAGACGTCGACGGCAGGCCCCTTGGGGGGTACCGGAGTAGGGTGCTTCGGAGTCGTCCGCCATCTTCGTGTAGACGTCAACGGCAGACCCCTGGTTTACAGGCTATTGCAAGGGAACCCTGTTAGCAACAAGAGCGGGGCAGGAGAGTTTACTCACTTATCCGCGCTTGGTGCTGTCATTGACATTCTGGGACGCCGACGGCAGGCCCCTTGGGAAGTGCCAGAGCTGGATGCTCCGACGTCGTGCACCATCGTCGTGGAGACGTCGACGGTAGGCCCCTAGGGAGGTGCTAGAGCTGGATGCTCTGATGTCGTCCACCATCGTGGTAGAGTCGTCGACGGCAGGCCCCTTGGGTGGTCCTGCAGCTGGATGCTCCGGCGTCGTCCACCATCTTCGTGTAGACATCGACGGCAGGCCCCTGGTTTACAGGCCATCGCAAGGGAACCTTGTTGGCCACAAGAGTGGGGCAGGAGAGTTTACTCACTTATCCACGCTTGGTGTTGTCATTGACGTTCTGGGACGTCGACGGCAGGCCCCTTGGGAGGTGCCGGAGCTGGATCCTCTGGCGTTGTCCACCATCATTGTGGAGACGTCGATGGCAGGCCCCTTGGGAGGTGCCGAAGCTGGATGCTCCGGCGTCATCCACCATCGTTGTGTAGACGTCGACGGCAGCCCTCTTTATTACAGGCCATCGCAAGGGAACCCTGTTAGTAACAAGAGCGGGGCAGAAGAATTTACTCACTTATTTGCACTTGGTGCTACCGTTGACGTTCTGGGACGTTGACAGCTGGCCCCTTGGGAGGTGCTAGAGCTGAATGCTCCGGCGTCATCCACAATCATAGTAGAGACATCGACGGCAGGCCCCTTGGGAGGTGCTGGAGCTGGATGCTTCGGCGTCGTCCACTATCTTTGTGTAGACGTTGACGGCTGGCCCCTGGTTTATAGGCCATCGCAAGGGAATCCTGTTAGCAACAAGAGTGGGGCAGGAGAGTTTACTCACTTATCTGCGCTTGGCGCTGTTGTTGATATTCTGGGGCGTCGATGGCAGGCCCCTTGGGAGGTGCTGGAGCTGGATGCTCCAACGTCGTCCACCATCATCCTAGAGTTGTCGACGGCATGCCCCTTGGGGGCTACCGGAGCTGGATGCTCCGTTGTCGTCCACCATCGTCGTAGGGTCGTCAACGGCAGGCCCCTTGGGAGGTGCTGGGCGGGCTGTTCTGCACATATGGTAGAAGCAGGGTGGACTAGTTTGCTCGTTTATTTTCTTGTAGCTCTCCCTTAGCTCTGTCATGCGTTACTGTCCTGGGATGACTCGCGGGGCCTGGGTAATTCAATGCGTTGGTGTTTCGAGGCCTGGCTCCTGTCGTCCTCAGGGTGTGAGCTTTCTGGTTCTTAGTACTTGGTTGTAGCGCTGAGAGGCAGGATGTGTATGCTTAGGGTACAGGACCAGTCTATGCAGTTTACACCCCCTGGACCTCCTGCTCGGCACAGCCCTTTCCTGGGGAACCTTCTGGCATCACAGGGCCCCAATGACGAGAGGGGCCAGAAGAACCCCTCATACACCGCAGGTACCTCAAGTAGAACTGCCTGCATTAGGACTGCATGACCCCTGCATGGGTGAGTTACAGAGTGTACAATCGTGCATTTAAAATAATACGCAATAAATGAGTCTTAGTGTGGTATGTTCATAAACTTAATGCGTAAGTAAATGGAAATTTTTTTTAAGAAGCCTTTAAGTAAAACATTGATTTTTTATAGGAGTTCATAGGGGGAGACAAACTTTTACAAAAGAGGGCAACGACTTGCCTCGGGATGATGAGGGAGGCAGGGTGCACAGGCTTTAGAGTTCGGAACCAAGCTAAGCCGGCTGCACACTCTTGTCCTGACCCTCTCGGTGCTTGGTTGCCCTTAGTGCTACTCCTAAGCCCTACGAAATCCTTTACACTGTTCTACTAAGACTAGTATAGTAGGGGTGCCACAGCTCCATGAGTAGCTGCGATGGTTGGCGGGCAACCTTGCTGTCAACAGCTACTTAGAGGGGCGATGAGCGAGCATCCCTATTTCCTGCCTTGACTGCCCATCTTGCAAGTGGTCCGAGCAGAGCCAGGACTAGACTTGGTTGCTTTGGCGGAGGTGTCGATGCTGTCGGAGGGCTGCAACTAAGGTGCGACGGGTCCTCTGCACTGTCGTGAGCTTGGCGGAGGTCGACTTGATCCAGCGCCGATCGGGACTGGTGCTGGGTCCGCCGTGAGTGCTTAGAGCTGCTCCAAGGCTAACACTATAGCGGTGCGATCTCCGCGGATCCTAAGGACACTGGAGGGGGATGGCATCTTCAAGACGAGGTAGCCGTAGTGGGCTACAACCATGAACTGGTACAGGGCAGGCCTGCAGATGATGGTGTTGAAGGGGAGGCTGACATTAGCGACGTCGAAGAGGATGCTCTCCGTCCTGTAGTTGTGAGGTGTCCCGAAGGTTACCCGCGGGTGGATGTTGCCATACGGGATGATGCTTCCAGGTCCCACCCCCGAAAATGGGCTCGAGGGGGCCAGCTTGGACACCGGGATCTGCAGCCATTCGAAGGCTGCATGGATGAGAAGGTTGAGGCCGGCCCCGTGGCATCTCGGGAGCTCACCTCCGTGGGGGAGGCCAGGTCTCGCCCCGCGGGCCACGTGGCAGCTCGGGTGCTCGCCTCTGCTGGGGAGATCGAGACTCGACTTCGTGGGCCACGTGGCAGCTTGGGAGCTCACCACTGTGGAGGAGGTCGGGTCTCGTCCTACTGGACACGTGGCTGCCTGGTAGCTTGTTGTCGAGGCGGAGCTTAGCTCCCCTATTTGGATGTCTTTTGGGCACCCCGTACTTCCCATCTGAGGCCGATGGGTCCGGGTTTCTTTGAGCACGTGTCGCCTTCAGACCCTGTCCCTGTTGGGAGGCGGGGTATCTAGGCGGCTCTAGCTTGTGTGCGAGGGTACCCGGTATGCCGGTTACTGACAGTATGGTACTCCAACAATTTCACATCTATGGCGAATAGTTTGGTATTGCAATGATTTCTTATTTGTGGCAATAGGTTCGTAATGCAACGTTTCCTGATCTGTGATAATGGGTTTCTAATGCAATGTTTCCTGATCTGCGGCAATAGGTTTGTAATGCAGCGTTTTCTGATATGTGGTAGTACGGTTGTAATGCAACGTTTAATGATTTGTGGTGATAGAGGTGTAATGCAACATTTACTCATTTCTGGCAATAGTGTTGTACTGCAACATTTTCTGCGTGGTGGCAATAGCAGTCTAGTGCAACATTTTTTGAGTCGTGGCCAAATGTTTATACTGCAACATTTTGTAATTCATGGCAATAGCTTCCTATGGCAACAATTTATCATTCGTGACAAGAAATTTGTAATGCCATGTCTTATAATTAGCAGCAGTAGAATCCTAATGCACCAGGTTTAAAAATTAGTGGCAACAAAATCACGAGTTTAACAATAAACATCCATCAATTGATATTGCAACATGCATAACAACACTCAAGTATTATGGTCGCGACATGTTTGCATGTAATTTTTCCTAAGCTGACCGGGACTAATTGTTGCAACAGGTGGCTTTTGGCGGTTCCTTTGTTGGACCTTTTGTGGAGTGGTCTTCATTATCATTCTGTGCATTTCGGCCACTGAGACGCACATGTTGTGCATTTCCTTAGCTCTCTATTCACGATCAGTTGCTATCTAACCTTGTAAGTTCTGGACTTGAACGTTTAACTCTTCATTCTTCTAGTTTATGCAGTCCATCTGGGTGGTTAAGCTATCATTTCTTCCTTCCAACTCCTGCACTTGGTGATTGAGGCCTTCATTTCTATCTTCTAAGTTTCGAACTTGGTCGTTGAGGTGTTCAGCTATCTGGATACGCATACGATCACGTTCAAGAGCAGTAGGGTTAGCCATATAACCACGCCTCGAACCTGTGATCTTGGACAACCGATTGAGGATCTATTACAACACTGGAAGATGCGGTCTCTCCTCATTTGGAATTGGGCCACCCAACTCAACTTCCATGTCGTCCACTTGGGCACAGGCCTGGCTCTATATATGAAAAGAAAAGTCACAGGTACATTTCAAATATTAATTTAATTGGGGATTGTTTGAAGTGGTACTCACATGTACAGCTTTTGCCTGCTCATTTGCCCACGCACCGTTCTTCAAATGGCTTGCCTCCCACAGTTGTATGTCATCGGGTTCTTCTCCGGTCTCTGGGTCTCGCTACATAAAATACAAGTAAAATTCAACATGTAGGTATACATATTAATTGCAGTGCAAAGTAAAAGCGTGATTTATTTTTCATACCTTCTCGTAACTAAGTTGGGCATAGGATTTGGAGCCAAGCGAGTGATTCACCTTTTGTCTTCTTTGATTTTGAGAATTGATCCTGCTTATTGACTGTAATAATTTTAAGAATTAATTCCACGAATGAATGTAAATCAAATAGTTTTTGTATGATGCGAAGCTATTAAAAAGTTAGCTGACCTTGAATCGCTCAGACCCAAAATATTTGATTAGGTGCAACAACTCGGGCGTCGGTATGTCAGCAGGTGGCGAATGCAAGACAGATAAAGGAAGATATCTTGCTGGGTTGAAATCCTCTGTAGTACTGCACCTGCAATAGCAGCCACTGACATGTGGGCCCATGAGACATCGGGTCCACTTGTCAGTGGCCGCTACTGCAGGTGCAGTACTGCATAGTCCCAGCTTGCTATGCTTAACAAAGCGAGGGTTCAGTTTGGCCGAGATCACCAGGAGCAACTCTCGAGGAGGATTGGTGGCAGGGCGAGTAATGGACAGGGATTTGCGGGCGGCGGGGTCATCATGGCACGCGAAGGATGGGACATGGCGATGGGCAAGGGAGACGCATCGGAGAGGACACTGAAGTGACCAGCAACAGGGCGTGAGCACCGGTTCTGGCCGGAATGACCGGCAGTGAGAGAGCACAACGTGGAGGCATCAAAAAATCACGCCATCACACAGGCTGATGAACTGTTAAATATAAAAACTAAGAAAGTAGAATCACAAGGCATGCTAAAACAATTAGTAGAGCCTAGGAAAGAATGCAAATGACCATGATACACCCATGATCAATACATTTAAAGGACATAACATAGTCTCCCAAAATGCTCCATATTCAATGCCAAAGGAGTAAAAAACTAACACGCTCTGCCAAAAAAATGGCACGAGTGGGACATTTTTTAAGCTCCAAAAGTCAAGTTATGCTAGGGCGGAAGGATTATTTCTGGTTTGTATATCTATACCTGCTGTTGGTTCATGCACTGTAGTAGCAGGGAGTGAAGAATCTTGAGGTTCCTGAACATCATGTGCTGCAATATTCTCTACATACCATGCAAAGGAATTAATATTTTCTAAAAAAATTAATTTTGATAGTAAACACATTTATAGTTATACCAGGTGCTTGTTGGTCACCATGAATGCTTGTAGACGACATCACGGTTTGATGTCTTGTTCCTAATGTAAAGAGCATTTTAAGCAGTCATTCCAAATAAGAGTGATAACATCAGATTACATGACCGACACAGATTTTGGATCGGACGGTGTGGTTTCTATAAACTGTAGTGTTTGTTTGGAATGGAGGAATTAGAAATGAAGGAATAGAAAAAAAACGTACGATCCGAGAAAGCCACAAGAAAGAAAAAAGTGTAAAAACTGTGGGAACTGAAAACCTTAGGAATACAAATTTGTAAAACATGAATGAGAGTACAACATTTGGAGTGGTTGATTAGATAACCCGTGCGCCATTTACTTTTAAATCCAGAAATTACATACTACCTCCGGTTTTTAATATTTGTCATTCTCGACAAGGAATTGAACTAGAAATACACTACTGTAACAAGTTGTCGGAGCGACATTTATGCTATATATATATATATATATATATATATATATAACTAAATTCGTGAAACAGAATACCACATTTCTTCTTTGTTAATTTATTTAATATTCGTATATCAGCATGGATCGTGTAGAACCAAGCCAATATAGCTCTATAAAAAGACATCATGGATCATGTAGAACTTACCTAGCACAAAACTGGAGTCTAGGATGCGATGTCGCAGGGAGGTGTCGGCGACGAAGGGGTTCGGTAGAGCCCGTCAAACTTGGTCGCCCGACGTTGTACCCAGTAGTCACCACCACCAAGAGATTCGATGCGTCACTGCGAGATCCATGGGAAAAAATTGTAAAAATTGTGGGAAATGAAAACACGGGAATTTCTTAGGAATACAAGTTTGGAACACAGGACAGAGAGACAACACATTTGGAGTACCGCGAGATCACCGGAAGGACGAGGCAGCAGTGTGTCGAGAATGGAGGCCAGTGTTTTCATTTATACTCATCGTGGCTGAAATAGGGTTACAATATGTGGGACTGAAATTTGAGGCACAGGGAGTGAAAATTGAATTGTCAAAATCTAAATTTTGGCGCGCCAAGAAGAACGAAAAAATTTTCGCGGGCGTGGAGAATTTGACGCTAGCCATGTCTTTGTGCATGCATGCAATCGTGATTAATTACATATCATGTCGCGTTGATTCCTGCACATGGTGCGTGTAGCTAGAGGGGTAGACTTCTTCGGACAACTTGCTCACTTCTTAATTCATCTTATTTACCATGCATGGAGATCAAAATCTAAAAGCAGTCATATGCTAGCTAGTGGGACATTCCAAAAAAATACGAACAAAAATATGAAACACCAAATGTATATGTCCGAATGCAAACGATATGCAAATACAGAACACCCAAGTCCACGAAAGGACGATGGCAAACAATCAGCATTCTGTAACATTAATCACAATAAAATGATAAGATATAGTATATACTACTACTAAAAATACATTTTCACATGCTCCGGCTACAAACGAAAAAATTGAGTGAAAGAACACAAAAGAGGAGAAACGCAGCCTCAACCACGATCTCAATGGAGTTTCAACCTAGAGTCGTCGATTGTCGTAACACAACAAATCTTGGCTAGACATTAAAAAACAATTATCTTGCCTCTTTTTTAGAAAGGAGTTGTTTTTCGATACTGCATAGGACGCATTGTTCATTAACAGAAAAGACATTTTTCATTAACATAAAAACAACGTATATATTACAAACAAGAGCTACGAAAGAACATAGAAAATAAGAAAAAGAAAAGCTACAAATACTACTCTACTCGGAGGCGGAGGAGATCTCCTCCACCTCCTTCTTCGCCGCCGTCGCCGCCACCACCTCCTCCTCCTCCTCCGTCGCCGCCTCCTCCTCCTCCGCTGCCGTCGCTTCCTCTGGGAGTACCGCGAGATCACCGGAAGGACGAGGCAGCAGTGTGTCGAGAATGGAGGCCAGTGTTTTCATTTATACTCATCGTGGCTGAAATAGGGTTACAATATGTGGGACTGAAATTTGAGGCACAGGGAGTGAAAATTGAATTGTCAAAATCTAAATTTTGGCGCGCCAAGAAGAACGAAAAAATTTTCGCGGGCGTGGAGAATTTGACGCTAGCCATGTCTTTGTGCATGCATGCAATCGTGATTAATTACATATCATGTCGCGTTGATTCCTGCACATGGTGCGTGTAGCTAGAGGGGTAGACTTCTTCGGACAACTTGCTCACTTCTTAATTCATCTTATTTACCATGCATGGAGATCAAAATCTAAAAGCAGTCATATGCTAGCTAGTGGGACATTCCAAAAAAATACGAACAAAAATATGAAACACCAAATGTATATGTCCGAATGCAAACGATATGCAAATACAGAACACCCAAGTCCACGAAAGGACGATGGCAAACAATCAGCATTCTGTAACATTAATCACAATAAAATGATAAGATATAGTATATACTACTACTAAAAATACATTTTCACATGCTCCGGCTACAAACGAAAAAATTGAGTGAAAGAACACAAAAGAGGAGAAACGCAGCCTCAACCACGATCTCAATGGAGTTTCAACCTAGAGTCGTCGATTGTCGTAACACAACAAATCTTGGCTAGACATTAAAAAACAATTATCTTGCCTCTTTTTTAGAAAGGAGTTGTTTTTCGATACTGCATAGGACGCATTGTTCATTAACAGAAAAGACATTTTTCATTAACATAAAAACAACGTATATATTACAAACAAGAGCTACGAAAGAACATAGAAAATAAGAAAAAGAAAAGCTACAAATACTACTCTACTCGGAGGCGGAGGAGATCTCCTCCACCTCCTTCTTCGCCGCCGTCGCCGCCACCACCTCCTCCTCCTCCTCCGTCGCCGCCTCCTCCTCCTCCGCTGCCGTCGCTTCCTCTGGCAATTGAGTCCGAAGCTTCTAGGCGACGGTCTACAAAGATGCTGGTGGCCCTCCACCCCAGCCACCTCCCCGATCGTCTTGTAGAGGACGTTGAGACGACCGGCCACAAACCCTAACCCAAAGCAGTTGTGGCTGGCGGTGTCCATGCTGGTGCAGACGGGAAGTTTCCCAAGACCCAGACGGTCACCCGAGCGATATGTATCGGAAAATACATCCCGCACCAATTTGTCGAGTTTTTTTTGCGCACCCGGTGGTGGTGGAAAGGTGCTCGGTGGCCACCTTTAGGCGCCGATTGAGTTCATCAAAGCAGTGTTCGAGGAGGCGGACAATCTCCTGAACCCAAACGGGATTAGGAGGTGCGGGCGCCGTGGGCGGAGAAGGGGACGGAGGAGGTGCGAGCGCCACCTCCAGTTCCATTGGCATTGGCTGCAACGGAAACAGAGAAGAAGGAGGTTAGGAGGACGTCGACGGCCTGGAGTGCTTCAGTGTGGGGCTACCCATTTGTGTAGCAATGGAGGTGCGGAGAAAGAGCGAGAGGTGGTCGGCAATGGTGCAGCAGAGAAGCAAGAGAAGTTCGGATGCTAAGATCGATGGAGTGGTGCGGCGGAGACGCAAGAAGACGGGTGTGCCTTTATAGCGGGTCGTCGTCTAAGCGCACGAGTGGAGGTGATCGGATGCTTCGAAAACTGTGCTTTCGAACCGTTGGGTGGGTCGGAGTTAATCCAAACCGCGGTTTGCCACCTCTAGGTTATTGCAACGGCTCGACGTGTCCCATCTCGGCTTCACAAGCAGTTTTTTAATTTTACACACAAAGGGTCCAGGGTATGCAATGGCCCACCTGACATACTTTGTAGGTCCGATCCACAGTGTTTCAGTTTTTCAGTTCCAGTTCCTAAGTTTTACACGCAAAAGGCCCACCGACCTGAGGTATATGCAATGTTCGAGTTTCTTTCAGTTTGTCATGCAAATGACCTCGATCATGTTTCATGACGTTACGTGTTTTCTGTTTTTGTTGAAGGATCATCATATATAGTTGAAAGATCGTCACAAAACACAAGAAAAAGGTACAAGACACAAGAAAAGAAAAACATCAAAAGAAAACCTAAATCCTCCTCCTCCTTATTAATTGTCCAAAAAATAATCAATTCCTTCCTTATGAATTGTCATTCCTGAGGAACACAATGAACACACCACACATGCATTCATTAACACACACACACACAAAAGACCTCGATCATGCATGTTTGATGACGTTAGGTGTTTTTTAATTTTGTTGAAAGATCATCATATTTGAGGCTCGTTGATCATGTTTGGGGTGTAGCAAGCATATGGACAAGTAACACGCACTTGAAAACCTCGCGATCATGTTTGATGACAACATTATTATGTATTTTCTCTGCTTTTTGTTGAAAGATCATCATATATAGTTTGAGGCTCGTTGATCATGTTTGAGGCATAGCATATGTATGACAACTAACATGTTATATATATAGTTTTATCCTTTTGTTGAAAGATCATCATATATATGCATGGACAACTATAACATGCATGTGACAGAGACGTCGACAATCATGTAAGATATGACGTTACGTGTGTTTTCTCTCTTTTTGTTGAAGTATCGTCATGTTTGAGGCTCGTTGGTCATGTTTGGGGCGTAGCAAGCATGGACAAGTAACTGTATATGTGTGTGTGTGTGTGTGTATATATATATATATATATATATATATATATCTATATATATATATGTATGTATATATATATATATATATATGTATATATATATATAAATATATATATAAAGTTTGAGGCTCGTTGATCACGTGTTGATTATTAGTTGCCACATCAGAAGAGCTTGTTTGGCTCATGGACAAGGAAAATTATTCTTTGTACGTAGTACAAAGTATAAGTTAGTCGGCATTGCCGTTCGTATGCGAAGGATGCGGCTAGGTAGTTGCTCTTGCAGGTGTATGCTAGTTACGCTAGTGTTTGGCCGGGTCATGTGGTTAGTCCACGATGCATCCTAAACCCGGTGTTGAGGCCGTGTATGTGCGTACACTCTAGTGATATGTGACAAAGTGCTCAGTCATCAATTGCGTTTGGTTTGACATCGAAGTTGGATTGGAGATATAGGATCATCCATTTCTTTATGTATTGGATCATCTAAATTAACGTTTGATTGGATGGTCTGGATGATCCAATTTTTTGTTTGGTAGGTTGGATGAATCATATAAGTTCATAATTTCATAATATTAATTATTTATATACTAATTATCATGTTGCTAGTAAATATTAATGTTAATATCATAATTGTAATTATTAATCAACAATAAACAAGTTAATTATCACTAATTACATTACTAAGAAGCATAATTAGATAAGGTGGGTGGACTCACATCCAACCAAATATCCTGGACCATCTCATCCAGCATCTGTGAGGAATATTTTATATTCCACGAACCTGGATCACACTGTCTGTCTGATCGCGAAACAAATAACACATGACTGGACCATCTAATTACTCCAAGTCAATTCAATCCAAGACAAGCAACCAAACACAGATCTTTTGGCCGCGTCATGCTTGTGCGTATGATGATGGATTGTGCACGCCGAGCGCCGAGTTATTCGGATCGCTGAGCAAATTTCGGACATGGAGTTCGTGTGCCCGTGCGCGTTGCAAGATTTGGGGCGTTGTTGTACGTGGCAATCATCAGGGCAAGGTGGCACAGTTGCAGGAACAGTGCGCCCTTGGCTGTATGACTATAAGACTCGGAGCGTGAACGTATGTGGCAACCATCTAGGCAGGGTCGCACAGAGACGGCTGTGCGGCTCTACCGTAGAGAATTTGATTCCCACACTAATGGTTTAAGAGATAAGACCATCTGACCCGCAGGCCGCAGCGGTCTCCTCTAAAACTTACTCTATGTCTCTATCCCTCTATACTTCCAATATATCCTCTATACATCCAGCACTTCACTCGGACACCTCTACACTTCTAGTAATCTACTCTATGTTTACAGTCCAGTAAGCTTTAACGTGAACCACTGTGGAGGGTCTTAATGGCAGGCCCAACTCTGGGCCTAGGCGAGAGGGGCTACCGCCTAGGGCCAGGCCGGTGGTGGGGCGGGGGGCACTATGACAGCTGGTAAAGAGAAAAGAAACAAATTATCATTCGTGTGCGATGTACAGTTACACGGTCTAGCTTTTTATTTTCGTAATTTTTTGAAATATAACAATACTACGTTCGTCCTAATGTGTTTAATATTTATTATATATAATATTACTAATGTGTTAATTTTCCATATGCGATGTTTTTTGATAAAAGGAGGAGTTTTTCTTTAATGCATGTATTGTAGGACACATTGTTCATGAACATAAAAGACATTTTTCATTAACATAAAAACAACACATATATTACAAACAAGAAAAAAACACATAGAAAACAAAAGAAAAAACTACTACTAATCCTACTCTACTCGTAGGAGGACATGTCCACCTCCTCCGCCTCCGCCTCCGCCGCAACCGCCGGTGGCGCATCCTCCAACACCAGATCAAACATCTGGTCGACGGCGTTCACCAGTCATTCGCGAAACTCCACCCCAGCCTCCTCACCGATTGTCTCGTAGAGGCAGTCAAAACGATCGGCCACAAAGCCTAACCCAAAGATGTTGTAGCCAGCGGAGTCCATGCTTTTGTGGTGGGGAAGGATCCCATGTCCTGGACGGCGATAGGAGTGAGATGTATTGTCAAATAGATCCTGCGCCATTTTGTCGAGCGCTTTTGCTTGCACGTCGGCGGCGAACAGGTTGCCAGTGACCTCCTTAAGCTTGCCGTCGAGTTTGTCGATGCTTTTCTCGATGAGGCGGACAATCTCATCATAGTCGGCCGGAAGAGGTGCGGGTGCCACGGGCGGAGACGGGGGTGGAGGAGGTGCGGGCGCAACCTCCAGTTCCACCGACATTGGTGGCAATGGAAACGGAGAAGGAGGTTCGGAGGACATCGATGACCTGGAACGCTTCGGTGCGGGGCTACCCAATTGTGCGGCGACGGAGGTGCGAACAAAGAGAGAGAGGTGGTCGATGGTGGTGCCGCGAAGAAGCAAGAGAAGTTTGGAGGCTAAAATCGATTGAGAGGTACGGCAGAGAAGAAGAGGATGGTGTGCCTTTATGGAGGGTCGTTGTTAAGCGCGCGGGTGGAGATGATCGGACGCCTTCAGAACTGTGCTTTTGAATCGATGGAGTTACTCCAAAATGCGGTTTGCCTCCTCTCGAATTGGCTTGACACGTCCCATCGTCCGTTTTTTAATTTGACACGCAAAGGGCCCAGGGTATGCAATGGCCCACCTAGCATACTTTGTAGGTCCGTCCCGCGGTGTTCGTAACATTCTGTGCGAACGATTTCAACGAGGTGTGGAAGATTGACGTGTGAACGCGCGTGGCAATTGACCGAGAGTCCATATCTTTTTTTGAAGGATCCGACCGTTGCCAACCGAGAGTCCATATCGAACTGATGATAATTGTCGTGATCATATATGATGGTGGACATGAATATAATGCATGTGAAGGAGACTCGCGAAGTTTGATCACGTGTTGTGGATTTTTGTGCCTCCTTGTTGAGGAACATGTTAATTTGATGATGTTGCGGATCAGATGTTGAGTACATGTTTTCACAAGTGTGTCCATTTGTTCCTAAAATCAGAACATGTAGCGGCTAGCGCCTACGCCTGTATTTTCTTCAAAAGACGAATACAACGATACATAATGGCAGCATGCGATCGATTAATTTGATGAACCACATACGTAGTGAGAGCTATGTGCCTATTAGACAATGGTAGTCCACATTCTATCCTCGTACCATCGAGGGAACATCCTTGTGTCAAATTTGTTATCTCTATTGATGACAGGATAATATTCTTCATTAGTGTGGTAGATAAACTGCCATATAGGTTGAGATAGCATACACATGCATGGTAGAGAATATGATAAATATAGAAATATATATACATGTTAGGAAATATTCTATTCTTGCAATACATGTTTGGGGCGTAGCATGCATATGTACGTCTAACATCCATGTGAAAGACATTGATCATGTTTGATGAAGTTACGTGTTTTCTCTTTATGTTGAGAGATCGTCATGTTTGAGGCTCGTTGATCATGTTTGGGGCGTAGCATGTATTTGGTACCATGTTAATATGTACTCCCTCCATATCCAAAATTACTTGTCGATCTTTAATTAATTAGTTCATTTTTGAACTAAAAAGAGTGACAAGTAATTTGGAATGGAGGGAGCTAGTAGGATTAATTCCGTAATTGTACGGACTATGCTAATTTGTAATTGCTTAACCTATAAAATTAATGGTTAATGATTAATTGTAAAATAAGTGACTAATGACAATAATTATTACCTTCTAATGATCTGTTGCCTAAAATTTTCTCAAATTTCAGAAACATGACAAATAGACTCCAACTAGTTCTTCCATCACAAAAACTATTCTTTTTTTGAACAATCATCACATAAACTACTAAAACATTAACTTAAATGCCAAGACAATGGCGATGAAATTCTCTGCCCTACAGTTATTACTGCAACTGACAAGCAATTATTATTTTTCCACCAATCGTCTAGCCCTCCTTTATTTGAAGTTGTATGGCTGGATCATGATACGGGCTGGCGTGAGGCGAGACCCATGCGTGCAACACCATGCATAACGTCATGGAGAGACGTTGCTCCCCTTGTTGAATTTGATGATGTTGAGAACCGGATGTGGCGTACGTGTTTTCACAAGTGTGTTAATTTTTTCCTAAAATCTGAACAAGTAGCGGCTAGCGCCTACGGCTGTCGTTTCTTCGAAAGGACGAGTACAACATGGTTGGAAATTATATTGTACTGTGCAAGGCATGCGATTAATTTGATGAACTGCGTACGTAGTGAGCTGTTTCTAGATAGTATTCTATCCTCGAACCCTCGAGGGAACATTCTTCATGTCAAACATGCACGACGAGAGTGAGGATGGCGCTCGGTGGACGGCGCTTTGTTGTTCTGGGCTAAAGGTTTTTTAGATAATGGAAATAATTAAACCGACCTTTTTCGCAGTAGAGAGTACGGCCACACTAATACACCAAGTTTGTGAAGATCAACAACAGAAGACTCAACCCAACACACTAGTGAAAGTAAAACACCCGATACATTTTATTAATATGGAAGTCTATAACTAAGACTCAATCCAAATCGGGCAAAAACTTCGATGGCCCTGACTTCTAGTATGTCTTTGCAAGCCATCCAAATCAAGTATTTTTTGTCTGCACCCTTTTGCAATGACGCCCACAAGCATTTAATCTGGGCTAAAGTTGATACTCCAAAAACTGTTCTAGCATTTTTTGTGATTTACTACGTACTTTGCTGTTTGATTGCTCATTATGCTGGATCTGTGTTGGGTTTCAACATAGAGAGTGGGCACAGGGTGAGGGGGAAGGTTCTCCCTGGTGCTGTTAGATGAACTAGGTGGTAATCACTTTCTGGATCTCCAGCTCAGTAGAGTTGGAAGTGGAAATATATTCCATTCTAAAAAATAAAAGAGATAAATAGTCCCCTAGTTTATCGTTAGAACAACAACATTAGAACTATTGTTGCGCACCAATGAATAGAAAAATAAAGTTCGTTACCTTAAGATAATATATTACAAACAAGAAAAAAAAACACAAACTACAAAAAAGAAAAGAAAAACAACACAACTAAGAACAAGAAAAAAATTGCTTCTCCTCCACCTCCACCTACTTCTCCTTCTCCTCCTCCTCCTCCTCCTCCTCCTCCTCCTTCTCCTCCTCCTTCTTGGGCTCCTGGCAGGGCGGGGGCGCTTCCCGCGGTGGAGACAGGAAGTCCAGTTTCTTGAACATCGCCGCCACCAGGTTGTCGCGGCCAGCGAAGCCGAGCTCGACCGCTAGCATGTCCCAGAGGACGTCGAGGCGACCAGCCAAGTGCATCATGCCGAAGACGTAGTGGCCTGTGGTCCCCATTCCAGTATACTCTGGAAGGAGACCAAGCCCAAGGCGATGCATGGAGCGCGGTGTATTATCAAATACATCGTGCACCATCTTCTGGAGAGCCCACTCCTTGTCCGGGGGGGGGGGGGGGGGGGGAGTCCGGTCGGGGACACTTCCCCTTGGCGTCCTTCGGCGGGTTTGGCGGAAGCGTTTTCTTGTCAGCCATGGTGTTCTTGGTGCGGTTTTGGGAAGAGATGAAGAGTGGCTGTGCGGAGAAGACGATGGCGTGCCAGGGTGATCTTATAGCGTAGTAGCAGCCTGGTTGTTCGTCTCTTGATGAGCACACTCGTGGTGATGGGACGCGGGGTGGTTCCAATTGAATTCAAAGATGCGCATGCGCTACATGCGTTTAAGGCACCTCAGTAACTGGCGCGCACGTAAGCTCGGCGCGCCTGGTCGCATCAGCCGCCTGTACAAATGGCTACGGCTTCAAGGACCAAACCTTATGCGACAAACAACAACATATAATACTTGCTCCGCTCCAACTAAACTCTATTTCTATTTTTGGTCAAACTTACCTTTGACCAATGATTTATATGGAATTTATTAACTTCAATAACATGTACTATAGATTGTATATTATGGAAATATTTTCATGGTGAATCTAAAAGTACAATTCTTGTATTGTTAAAACAAATCAAAATTACGTAAATCATTGGTCAAAGATAGATTTGACCAAACCTAAAAATAGAGTTGACATGGGATGCACGACGGAGGTTATGGTGCACTGGCACACCCGGACCGTACGTGTACCCCGACCAACCGTGTAGCTTCTGTTTATATTTTATTCCCTAGGCTTAAAAGTTTCCTCATCCTCCCTGCTTGCTCTGTTGCTCTTCCCTAGGCATAAAAGTTTTATATTTTACAATATTTTTACATATGTAATATGCACATAGGATATATCACTTGATAGTTTTGCAAAAAAACATGGAGGAACAATATGTATATCACATGCAACTACGTAAATCCACCTGAATTAATTAGCTAGTTAGTTTTTAAGATGATAAAAAATATTATCTTTTTCTAAGTAAGATGGCTGGGGTAGATGATGTTGCATAATAGCTTATGTGGCATGCCAATGTGGATGTCCAACTCAGACTAAGGATGAAAGTGAAATGGTTATGTGAAGTCGAGGGACTAAATAATTGACCAATTTGAAAGTTCAAGGACCAAAAACTGAGTTTTCATTTAAAGTTTGAGGATGAAGTTGGGTATTGTGCCAATTCTAAATGAGCCAAGAGCTTGCGAGCTTGATGAGCTCAATCTCGAAAAGCTCGAGTAAGCTCATTTATTGTTGTCATCTATGATATGTACGTACATATGATTAACTAAACAATATAATTCTATTAAAAATGTTTTATATGACACATATTTTATATATGATAGTCACAAATAATGTGCAACACATTATTTGTCCGACTGTGGACGGAGAGGACCTCATCGAGAGAGTCCTCCATAGCCTCACCGGAAGATGTCACGGTGATGGTGATCACGGCGCGGTGCAACTTCTCTCTTGTGTAAAACATTTGTCTACACCTCTAATTTGTATTTTGGAAACGGGCGTGGATACATAACCGATGCAGTTACGATATGAATGGAGGAGTTTATGAATTTGACGGGCCCGAGCCCCGAGTAAAGAAAGTAATGAGGATTTTTGAATCTGATATACTCCTATTTTTTAATTCTTATCGTTATGATCACAAGTTTCATTGTCTCAACCAAACATCACGTACAACAACTTTTCTCAGGGGCGCACCCACTAGGTATGCCGGGTGGGCCATGGCATACCCTAGCTCCAGCCACCAGAGAGTAGCTAGTGCGAATGCATGCTGGAGAGATAAGTGGAATCGGGAACTGGATAATTAAAATGGAAGTTAGCAGTCTCACGGTTCATGGATCGAAAATGTGCCATCCTTGTTCTTCTTCCTTTTTTTCTATCTATGAACCATGAGACTGTTGAGTTTCATCTTCACCGGCACATGGACAGTCTGGGTGTGCCGGTGTACCTTAACCCCCGTCGTGCATCCCTGGTGGTGATTGGAAGATCCCTACAGGTATGTTCTGATTCCTGTCCTCGAACTCCATCTAGGTTTCTGAAGACGCAAGTGGTTCACCACCAGACAAACTAACAAAGCCTCGGTGATGAGCGGCATGCAAGTTTTTTGATGAAAAACTAACTGCGGGGGCCGGTGATGAGCGACGTGCAGGTTTTTTTTGATGAAAAACTGACTGCAGGGGCGGCCCTCGCAATCAGTTTTTCATAAAAAAAAATGGTGATGGGCTTTGCTGGTTTGTATGGTGGTAAACCTCTTGCTCATTGGAAACCTAGATGGAGTTGGAGGACAGGAATCAGAGCATACCTACAAGGCTCTTCCCAACCACCACCAGGGACGGACGACGAGGGGGTTAAGGTACACCAGCACACCCGTACTGTACGTGTACCCGGCCACCCGTACCGTACAACGGGAGGTTAAGGTACACCGACACACCCACAGTTAGTTTCTCATCAAGAAACTTGCATGCCGCTCATCACCGAGGCTTTGCTGGTTTTGGACTCGACGTCATGGCAGAAGAAAGCGGAAGCATGCAGGGAAAGATTACTGGTCTCGTGATACCATTAGAGAATGGTTAATAGACTTTTCTGTATGGGGAATGTTTGTTATGTATTCATCAGGGAACACATATACACTTTATATAGGCTAGCTAGTGTAGTGTGAAACCAAAACTAAACCTGTCGGTACCCTGGGTACCGTATACCCCTTGAGATTGCAAAGATCTCAAGGAAATGTCATCCACTTGATTTGAAGACCTTCGGAGGCCCACATGTCAGACATAACCAGACCCGCTTCCCCAACATGGTTAGTCCCAGGGTCGCCACGTGTACCATCGAACCGGAGCTACCGCCCACAAGGGGGAAGCTCCGGGCTATGTACCATAACGGCACCCTCGAACCTAACCCCTGACCGAGGGAAGCTCCGGAACTGACACGTGTCTGGTGGCACCGGACCTATCTGTTCCCCACAGTATGCTCCAGAGCTACCACATGTCCAACCGTCGGATCTTCAGCCTCAAACCTCCGGTAGAATCCACAACGGCTCCGGATCTTCAAAGGGGAACCAAGGACTTCAAGACCCAATTAAGTTTCATTAATACTATATTAATGACACACGATCGAACGACCTTAATTACCAGTAACGGCGCTGTCAAAGCCCGTAACTCGGTCATTAAGGGTAATTAAGCGCATCAAATGTGTATCAATATTAGTATCCGTCGGGGCCACATGTCGGGCCAGGACAACTTGTAACGGCCTGTCCTTGTACTAATAAAAGGACATGCTGACGATACATAGAGCAGATTTGGTCTGATCGGCTCACACGCGCTCTCAACTCACATCACCTGAGTTGAGTTCATACATCCAATACAACACCAACACACCCCGTGGAGTAGGGTATTACGCTCAGGCGGCCTGAGCCACATAAATCTTTGTGTCTCCTGTGTCACTTTACATTTCACCTTCTTGAATCTCCGCGCACCCATACCGAACTTCAAACTCCGCAAACACTTTTAGTAGTGTTGGGAGATCTGCCGGATCAAAACCACCAACAGTTGGCGCGCCAGGTAGGGGGCGCTTGAGATTTCAAGAATGGTGAACTCAGCTGCTGAATCATCCAATGGTCATCCCGCCGTTCAAGCTGCTGGGGGCAATCCCTCTAATATGCAGCCACCAGCAGGAACCTCAGTTCCAGCAGTAGTCACACTTCCACCACCGCCGCCTCCACCTGCAAATCAAGCTGGGCGGCGCGATGGTGCACCGGCGTCAATCAATGCGTCGACGAATCATGACAACCCGAAACACGCGCTCCATGCAGCACGTGCTCTCCTTCAGCGCCCACCACCTCCAGATGCATCCCGGGATGCAATGGAGCAGTGGAGGGCCAATGTGGAACACTTAGTTGCAGCAGCAGCCAACCGCATCAGTAACCAAGGTCCTCCTCCTTCAGGACGGGCCCCATCGCAGCGACGGACCTTGTCTGGCAGACTTGGTCCGCACATTTCCAACAACAGGAAATGTGTTGCGTCACAGCAAGTGACGTCGTTGCCCTCCGGGGCGCGACGCACTCACACGGTATCAAGGCTTCCAACTCATGACCTCCGGGCGGAGCTTGATCGCCGATACCGTCAACAAGACGGCCGAGTCCATATCGAGCGTGCTCGTGAAAGACGAGAAGCTCAAGACATTCCTGCTCCTGAAGGAGTAGGAGGAGGTTGTTCAGCCCTGGCCATGCATCTGCGTATGGTCAGGTGGCCACAGAAATTCCGGCCTCACCTGCCAGAGAAGTTTGATGGGACCGTTAATCCCGTCGAATTTCTTCAGATTTACTCCACTGCTATCCTGGCAGCTGGAGGAAATGAGGCTGTAATGGCCAACTATTTTCCAGTGGCTTTAACTGGGACCGCCCGGTCCTGGTTTATGAGCCTTCCACCCAACTCCATCAACAGTTGGGAGGAGTTGTGCCGACAGTTCACCGCCAACTTCGGGAGTTCATACACCCGACCAGGCACCGAACTGGACCTTTTTGCAGTCGTGCAAACGGGGGAGAATACCTGTGATCATTCGTCCAAAGATTCTCTCAAGTACGAAACACTATCCCTTCTATCTCTAGCGCTTCTGTCATTGTGGCATTTAGACAGGGTGTACGGGATAAGAAGATGTTGGAGAAACTAGCGATCAAGGAGATCACTAGTGTCACGGAACTCTTCAGCTTGGCCGACAAATGTGCCAGAGCTGCGGAGGGCCGTGAAATGCACTCCAAACCACCTCCGGAGGATCGCAAGAAATCTTCCAAAGGCGAAGCCACTACCTCCGGGAGTGGCAAAAATAAGAAAAAGACCAACGGCAAGAAGAAGCCGTCAGCCGGCGCATCTAATGCTGCTGCTGCAGCAGCTCCGGGTGGCCGGGGGCCACGCCCCGAGAAGCGACCTCGACCGTCTTCTGAAGACGGTGGAAAACCCAAGGTGTGGTGTCCAATTCATAAGACGGACAGCCACAGTTTGGAAGACTGCCGGGAGGTCCAAAACCTTGTCGAGCGCTACAACAAGCGCCGGGAAGAAGTTCCTTTCCGACAGAGGGAAGAAAAACAAAAAGTTGACAAAGCTCCGGCTGAAGAGGAGTTAGGTTTTTAGGATCCTAAAAAGGTCCTGAAGGCCGTCTACACCTCCGTGGACGACGACTGACGTCTCTGACAACGAGCATCGGAAGACCATGAACACCATTTTTGGTGGATCATGGGACATCACCTCCCGCCGCGTCCTCAAGACAATGCGTCAGGACTTGGCCGCTGTAGCTCCTACAGCCAGGGCGGAGCCTCATCGGAAGTGGATGTACACAACCATCACTTTTGATGCTTCGGACTATCCTCGAAGCATGGTTGGAGCAGGCCAGTTACCTTTGATGGTATCTCCTACCATCAATAACATTCAGCTCCACCATGTTATGGTAGACGGAGGTTCGGGGCTGAACCTCATAAGCTTCAAAGCTTTTACCAAGCTTCAGCTCCGACCTTTGAATCTTGACCCCTCCCGACCTTTCCCCGGAGTAGGTTCGAGAGCCATTACACCACTCGGTGCTATTACTCTCTCCGTTACCTTCGGGACCCGGGAGAAGTATCGCACTGACAAGTTGGTCTTTGACGTTGCTCAGACCAACTTACCTTTCAACGCCATCTTGGTTAGGCCTGCCTTGTACAAATTCATGGCAGCTGCTCCTTATGGCTACCTGGTGTTAAAGATGCCAACACCAGTAGGCGTTCTCCGGATATGCGGAGATCGCACTGCCGGAGTAATCGCTCTGGAAGAACTTCATGCGCTTACTACGGCGCAAGAGGAGGACTCTAGGCAGGAGCAAGCTCCAAAACCCCCAAGCATTCGTCTACGAGGCTCGACTTCTGCACCTCGTGTGCAGCCAAGCGGCGACACCGACATTCCCGTCAAATTCGTCCAAATCAGTTCCGATGCCGCTCAGACCACCCGTATATCGGGGGGACTGAATGACAAATAGGAACTCACGCTCATCGCTTTCCTCTGTGCTAATGTCGATGTGTTTGCCTGGAAACCATCACAAATGCCTGGGATCCCCAGGGAAGTGATTGAGCACAATCTGAAGATCTACCCTGATGCCCGACCCATGCATCAGAAGCCTCGGAAGCAATCTGTGGAGCGACAGAACTTCATTTGACAAGAAGTGAAGAAGTTGCTCGAAGATGGATTCATCCGAGAAGTCTTCCATCCAAAATGGCTGGCAAACCCAGTCGTTGTGCCCAAGGCCGGCAGGAAGCTTCGGATGTGTATTGACTACACAACATTAAATAAGGCGTGTCCAAAAGATCCATTCCCACTACCTAGAATAGATCAGATAGTGGATTCCACCTCCGGGTGTGAATTACTGTGTTTCCTAGACGCATATTCTGGGTATCATCAAATCGGAATGTCTAGAGAAGATGAAGAGCATACCTCTTTCATCACAGTAGATGGATTGTACTGTTATACATCCATGCCATTTGGTCTCAAGAATGCAGCTTCAACCTTTGTACAAGCTATGTACAAAACTTTTGAAGAACTCCTTAGAGAAATAGTGAAAGTGTACGTCGATGACATCGTGGTCAAGGTCAAGAACAAGGAGTAACTCCTTGACACCTTACAGGCTGTCTTCGACAAGCTGCAGGTCACCCGCACAAAGCTAAACCCAGACAAGTGTGTCTTCGGGGTTAGCTCCGGAAAACTTCTTGGTTTCTTGGTAAATCACCGGGGCATAGAGGCTAATCCGGCGAAGATCAAAGCCATTGAAGACATGCGGCCACCAGCCCGCATCAAGGATGTCCAAAAGCTGACTGGATGTCTGGCAGCCCTCAGCTGGTTCATTTCAAGACTGGCGGAACGGGCACTTCCCATCTTCAAGTTATTGAGGAAGTCCGGACCATTCCAATGGTCTGAAGAAGCAGAAAAGGCGTTCCAGGAGCTAAAACAGCTCCTCACCACCCTACCAACTCTGGTAGCTCCGAACCCTGGTGAGCCTTTGCTGCTTTACATTTCAGCAACTGATGAAGTCATAAGTATGGTCCTGGTTGCGGAGAGACCAGAACCATCCCATGCTCAGGAATCCAGACCCCTCCGGGAGGGTCCGGAGGTTCCTAAAAGCGAGTCTGGGTCCCAGTTCCCAGACTTGAGTCCACAAGAAGTTACTTCATAAGATCCAGACCCCTCCGAGAGGGTCCAGGTCGCTTCTGAAGAAGCTCCAGGTCCCTCCAGCAAGGACCCGGAGGTCCCCGAAGAAGGTCTGGATCACTCCGGGAGGATCCGGGTCAATGAAGAGGAAGCTCCGGGCCCCTCTGGGAGGGTCCGGACCATCCAGCGTCCAGTGTACTTCATCAGTGAAGTACTTCATGATGCCAAGACTCGATACCTAGAGGTGCAGAAGCTGCTCTATGTAGTTCTTATCGCCTCCAGGAAGCTTCGCCATTACTTCCAAGCTCACAAGATTTCAGTGGTGACTTCTTACCCACTTCGAGCAATCTTGCATAATTGGGAATATTGCAAAGTGGGCAGCGGAATTGGCTGAATTCGATCTCGAATTCATTCCAAGACAAGCAATCAAGAGTCGAGCACTGGCAGATTTTGTGGCGGAATGGCTACCTCTACATCAAACCCTGGGGGCCCCAGTGAGCAGAAGCCGGAACACAAGGCTCCGATCTTCACCAAGCCTCACTGGACCCTCTACTTCGACGGCTCCATGCAAAAACAGGGGGCCGGAGCTGGAATCCTTCTCCTCGCACCAATCGGGGAGAAGGTAAAATACATGGTACACCTTGACTTCAAGGCGACCAACAACATGGCGGAGTACGAAACACTCATCTACGGACTAAAGGTGGCACTGTCATACGGTGTCAAGCAGCTGCTGGTCAAGGGAGATTCACAGCTCATCATTAAACAAGTGAAGGGTGAATGCTCCTGCAACAATCTCCAGCTAGTTGCTTACCTCCTTGAAGTCCAGAGGCTTCAGAAGGACTTCGAAGTCCTAGACCTCCACCACGTCCAGCGTGTCCACAACGCTGAAGCCGACGAACTCTCGACAAAAGCGTCAACCGGAGCTCCAGCTCCTGACAGAACTTTTGTCCGGAGGTTGTCAAAACCCACAGCTCAGCCTGCCGAACTGAGCGAAGGGGGCGAGATCAGCATCCCAAAGCTAACGGTCCCAATGGCCCTATTACCATGGCAGCCATCAAGGGTCGTAGGTGCTGCCGGAAGCTCCGAGCAACCCAGCACGCAAGACTCAAATGCTCAAGTTAGCTTCGATGCATGGATCTCGGAGATCCGGAGCTACTTGAAGGACAACATCCTTCCTGACGATGATGTATCCGCTGACCGGATAGTCAGATTGGCTAAAAGATACACGTTGGTAGAAGGGGATCTCTACCGGCACGGTGCCAACGGCGTCCTAATGGGGTGCATCACAAGGGAAGAAGGTTGCGAGCTCCTCGCAGAAATCCATGGAGGCGAGTGTGGGAACCATGCGTCTTCCCGCACGCTGGTCGATAAAGCCTTCCGGCATGGCTTCTACTGGCCTACAACACTCCAGGATGCAACTGAGGTTGTGAAGAAATGCAAAGCATGCCAATTTCATGCAAAGCAAATTCACACACGGTCTTAGCCTCTACAAATGATACCTCCTACATGGCCCTTCGCTGTGTGGGGGATGGACATCTTGGGACCTTTCCCAAGAGCCGTCGGAGGTTACAAGTTCCTGTATGTCGCCATTGACAAGTTCACCAAGTGGCCGGAAGCAACTCCAGTTGTGACAATAAACAAGCAATCTGCTATCAACTTTTTGCAGTCCATTGTATGCAGATTTGGAGTCCCAAACAAAATCGTTACTGATAACGGGACCCAATTCACAAGCTCTGCATTTCAAGAATATTGCGAAGACCTCGGCATTCAAGTTTGCTACGCCTCCATAGCTCACTCGGCAAGCAATGGCCAGGCCAAGAGAGCAAATGCTGAAATCCTGAAAAAACTTAAAACGCGCACATATGAGCGCTTGAAAAAACATGGAGCCAACTGGATTGAAATGCTTCCACCCACTATATGGGCCAACAGGACAACTCCAAACCGGTCAACTGGAGAGACACCCTTCTTCCTGGTGTACGGAGCTGAAGCAATCCTTCCTCCGGAAATCACCTTGGGGTCACTCTAGGTCTGGACCTTCGATGAAGCCACGCAGGACCAGCTCCGGTGTGAAGACCTAGACCTCCTTGAGGAGGGAAGGTGCCAAGCAGCTGTTCGGAATGCCCGATACCGCCAAGACCTTCGACACTATCATCAGCGGCATGTACACAACCGACAGCTCGAGGAAGGCGATCTGGTGCTACGGAGAATACAATCCAGAGAAGGGTTAAACAAACTCTCCGCCAACTGGGAGGGACCCTTCCGAGTGATTAAAGTATCCCGTCCCGGAAGCATTCGCTTGGCTACCGAGGACGGGACACCTCTCCCAAATCCTTGGAATATTGAGCACCTCCGTAAGTTCTACACTTAATATAACGGAGGTGAGTCTATAGTAACTTGAGGTGTATGTTATAGAGTCATTGTACAGAGTCGGGTAGTTCCTCTAGGAGAACAGCCAGACCTTTCCTGGAAGGTCCGCAAAGTTCATGCAACACTTGTCACAATCTCAGAACTAAAAGTGTGGCTAGCTACCCTGGGTCAAACGAGAAATGAAACACGCTTAGCCTGGTTCCATACCCTAAGAATGTACTTGTTTCCCCTGTACCCCGGATCTATAATGAAAGACATCTTCATGTGAAACAGACTCCACGTGCATCTATTTTGTACAGGCTCAACATTTTTTATTTTTCTCTTTCTTGTCTATAACAAAGTTGTGCAATTATTAAGAAATTTTAGTTCAACCAGTTCATGTACAATTCGAGTTGTATTGTCAATTCTTTTGGATTCAAATATTGTTCCTGGCCCACTCGCCTGAATGCCGCCAAGCCAATCTAGGGCCGGAGTGTGCTATCGACTTAGCCTGGTCAAGCACCCTAAGTACGCCACTCTACCTACACCCCGGCAGGCCAAAGTAAGGCGGGTCCAAGTACAATTGGATCTGGAAGAAAGAAGACAATGCATTCGGTTGTATTCAGAATTGTGTTTGACCTGAAACTTTCTTGGGAATCGTAAGCCGCGACGAAGTTATAGGCAAGGAGCGAATTTTACTATTTTTCTTGGCTTCAGTGTGCAGGAAAAATAAAGAATTCACGTTGATGGAGAAAAGCCAGAGCTAACAAAGCTCCGACTACCCCTAGATTGCTTGTGATCGATGTTAAACATCGAAAACGAGCATTACCGGAGCAACCAAGCTCCGGCAAAGCTAGGGGGGCCAGCCGTCGACACAGAATAAAAGATGGTGAGAAGACCCCACAAACGGAGTCTGCTGCCGACAAGCTACGCATTGGCAAAGGTCACTGCCGAAGCTACTAAGCTCTCACACCCCGGAGGGCTAACTATCGATGCTCTACGCGTTGATAGGGACTATTGCCGGAGCTACTAAGCTCTGATGGTAGTCAATGCCGGAGCTTCTGAGCTCCGACAACCTCAGGGGGCCTTCACTATCGAAGACTTCGGACCTCTTCGTACATGTTCGAAGCAAACGAGTCTTCAACAAAACACAATATCCTCTTGGTACATGTTCACAATCAAATTATGTACATCTACCAGGGGGCCAAGTGAAGACAGAAGTGTTGAAGACAAAAAATGAAATTCATTAACAAATTGTGGATTTCATTCATCTGGAGACAAGGGATTAAAAAATTGGGGAAGAAAAAGAGAGAATACAACTCGGAGCTACAGAGATGGTCCTAGACCCTATGGAAGAACTGGGCGACCTTCTGAGCAACCTCCAACACGTTGGCTCGGGTGGCTTCACCTTCTCCTTCGACGGGACTTTCAAGCACTGGGTCCAGAGGAAATTGGGGATCCTGGCTGGTGTAGCACGTCAGCACATACTCTGCGACGTTCTTCGCCAGGGACTGCCCCTCAGCCTCCAACTGGTCCGTGATGGCATCACCCACCTTGGAGAGTTTGTCACCCGCCGAGCTCAACGCTTGCAATGCCGGGTCCGGCTCTGGCTCCGGATCATCCGGACGCACGGGACTGAAGCCCATTGGTGTCAGCGCGTCGTTGGCTTTGCTCAAGAACTCCCAAACCTGTAGGGAGTCCGCAGTCCTCAAGCCCTTCAGTTCTTCCAAGGATCTTTTGGCCACCGCCAGTTCAGAATTCTCACGAGCAAGGTGATAGGAGAATTTGTCCCGATCTTCCGATAGGTAATGGATAGGTCGATTGATGTGGAGATCTCGGCGTTGATGATCCGAGACTCTCGAGTAGAACACAAACAGCCCCTACAATCACTACACCACCGCTCCGTTGGTTATCAACCGTGCTTCACACGATTGACCTCACCAAGAAGGCTAATCTCTGCAAGTGCAACCGAGAACACAAGCAAGAACGTAGAAGACACGATCTGAAATCGCGAAGTTGGGGTTTCACAAACTGTAGAACAGCGATATTATTAATCTATGCAAAACCCAATTGTCTATGGCGGCTACCATGGAGTATATATAGGTGGGAGGACGTCCAAGGGGGTGTTAGGGTCGTGACCTAACCCTAAGACACGAAAATAATGGACTTAGACTTGATACAAGGCCCAATGGCCCAATACGGTGGCGCAGCACCCTGACAGATTCTGTACTTGATTTTGTTTCGACGATTCCCGACGACTCCGAAGGAATTTTGACATGGGACCGGTGCCATTGGAAAGGGTATCCTCTCCCCTTTCCGTGCATATGTAGAACGTCCAAAACGGAGTTCGTATGCGTCCTGGGCGTCCGTTTTAGTGCGTACTGCTCCTGGACTCCGAGTTGGATACGATTTGGAGTTTGGTTCGGTTTCCATCTTCTTTGAACGAATTCTCTGGTCTTCCACGTCCCTAATACTCCCTCCAAGTACTCCTTGAACCTCTCCATGGATCCTAATCACAAATAAATCATTAAGTAGCAATCTATGCTCAAAAACATATAAGGAAATATATAAGAACGAGTTCACCTCTGAAATTAATTGTTGTGTATGAACTCTATTGATTGCATCTTGTATATTCAGTAGAGTGTTGTTTGTATCCATATAAGTGATGTCCTCATCATCCTCCCCTCCTTGAATTGGAGTCGTCCTCGACTCAAGTTCGTCTCCTCTCATGTGTTGGTCCAAATGTGCAACGCCATCAAATCTTCTTGTATGCATGAATGGAGGAGGCCAAGGTGGTGGACGACATAGTGCGCCATCTTGATCTTGTCCATCAAATAAGAGTGCACATTCACTTGAGCCAGGATCCCAAATAAATAAATATTGTGTCATGTTTGTAGGTGCAATAATAATGTGCATGATCTCATCATTCTCCCCTTCTTTATGACAAGCCGTCCTCGGCTTGCTCGTATGTCGAGCAAAGAGGCTTACATTGGAGGTAGAGTAAGTGTTGTCCATAATGCACAACCACAGTGAATAATGCTTTTGTTGTCCCTGCTGCAAGGAAAACATACTAGAAAAACTTGACAAGACATTATTAGCGTTAGTACATTCATTTACTTGACCATGTTGTTGCAGCACAAAAGGAACTTCCTCATTTGAACATATGTAAACTTTATGCACCATAAACATACCACTATGTTCATATTTGCCTATAGCATGAAAAATATTTCTACTTAACAAAGGCAATTCAGATTGAGAAAATATTATCTTCTCTACGATATCTAGATCACAAAGAGTGTCAAATTCAATATAGCCCAAAGTATTTAGAGAAGATAACAATTTCAGCTCATCCCTTTCACATGTAGTTGGGATCAAATGCTTAATTTCAGCACAAGTGAGTGATAAAGTATCAAATTCATTTGGTTGTTCTAGCATAGGTATAATATAATTATCAGCACACAACTCATTTTTGTTATAAGAATCAGTGGGAAAATCAACTAATGGTAAAGTTGTATTATGAAAAGGTTCATCTTGTTGCTGCTCATCGATAGTATGATTGGTAGCAAAATTCAGCACATCTGAAAATGTCATACCGTGGTTAACTGTAGAGCATTGTCCATTAACACTACTCTCATTTTCAGCAAGAAATTCAAATGCATTATGAGTTGATTCATCAAAAAAATCAGAAGAGTTGTTCAACACCTCACTCTCATTTGCATCTCCATTTATTTGTTCATGTTCTTGCAAAAGGTTAGGCAAAGGAGGAGGTACAACAAGAAAATTCTTCTCAAGTTCATGTATTTCATCTTTACAATTAGATACGTTAGCAAAAGTTTCTCGTATAAGAATTTTCATAACTTTCCATGTTCGAGGTCTTTCTAAATCACTCAAGTTGTTCCACCAAGTCAATGCACAACATACTAATGCACTTGCAACATTTCTAATGTTTCTTTTCTCACACATATGACATTGTCCAAAAATTTTATCCAACTCTATTTCCCAAGCAATATATTCATCGTAACCAAAACCATCATAAGAAGGAAGAGATGGGAGAATGTAATTACTTCTTGTGGAAGGTGTTGTAAAGGTGGTCTGAATGTCATGTGAATCCTTGGTTGATGTTTGATTTTTAGTGAGCAACTCTATCGCCGTCTTCATCATGTCCATCATCTCAGCATATAATGCATGATTCTTGCTTTTACCTAACATTGTTAGTAGTAAACAGAAGACAACCCAAAAAAATTTGTTATCCCTATCAACTACAAAGGATAATGGAAAAGTGGAAGTGGAATCACACACTCTCAAGCGTCTTACCACGCTCTTACAAGTGTTCTTACCGACACTGCAGGTGGCAAACGGTGGCCGGTATGAAGAAACCAATGAAGCGTGGGATGATTGCAAAGGTGTATCGATTCTGCTCAAGAGTAAGGTGTAGCTTGGATGGCACTTTATTTGTAGCAAGGATTAGCAACAATGAAATCAGATAGTAAAGTTGAGTAAGTGTCCAAAGTACTTGTCAAAGTTGCTGGCCTAAATGTGTTCCTAGTAGTTCAAGCTAGCAAGACATGAGACAAAATTAGATGACACAAAGAATGCAAGCACTTCTTTTTTTTTGTTGTTTTTTTTCTCCTTTTTTGTGCGGCTTTTGTATCTTCTTTTGCACTTGCATTTTTATTTTTTTCTTCCTTTTTTTTCAGAATGTGCTGCAAAGGAAGAACACAATGCAAACACTCAAAGATATCTTGTATGTCTGTTACAAATTTTCTGCTCAATGTTCTAAGGACAATTAAGCATCTTTATAATCCCCAAATCTAAAAACTTTGAACAGAAATATTATAGATCTATCTCTCCTATTTATTCAGTATATGGAAGATCTATTTTGGATAAGAACAATGAGAGATATTGCCCCCGAAATACAGACTGTTCAGAATTTCTAGATCAATAATAGATTCAGATCTAATGCAATTTCGACATTGATAACTACATTTTCTGGGAGATTGATGCATAAGAAAGTTATAGAAAACTTCTTAAGCTTTCCAGAAAGTACAAGAACTCTAAAATACGAGTTTGTATGAGCGAGATATGATGAAAATACCGAACTGGACAGAGGCGAATCTAATCTGGACGTGATGACGTGACTCAAAAGGATGAATCACACAATGCAAAACTCAAACTAAGACTAAAAACACTTTCTAAACCAGCAATATGACTCAACCATGGACACAAACTCAACAAAACCAAACTGAATAACAAAGTTGCAAAGGCTTAATGTGGTTTGGACAAAGTAATGAACAGATCTACTAAACTGCAAGTTTTTTTGTGGCTTTTTTTTGTGGACTCTAGGTATGAAAAACAAAACTAATGTAATGGATAGATGAATTACCTAACGGGCAACCTGGAAATCTGATACCAATTGATAGGAGAATTTGTCCCGATCTTCCGATAGGTAATGGATAGGTCGATTGATGTGGAGATCTCGACGTTGATGATTCGAGGCTCTCGAGTAGAACACGAACAGCCCCTGCAATCACTACACCACCGCTCCGTTGGTTATCAACCGTGCTTCACACGATTGACCTCGCCAAGAAGGCTAATCCCTGCAAGTGCAACCGAGAACACAAGCAAGAACGTAGAAGACACGATCTGAAATCGCGAAGTTGGGGTTTCACAAACTGTAGAACAGCGATATTATTAATCTATGCAAAACCCAATTGTCTATGGCGGCTACCATGGAGTATATATAGGTGGGAGGACGTCCAAGGGGGTGTTAGGGTCGTGACCTAACCCTAAGACACGAAAATAATGGACTTAGACTTGATACAAGGCCCAATGGCCCAATACGGTGGCGCAGCACCCTGACAGATTCTGTACTTGATTTTGTGTCGACGATTCCAGACGACTCCCAAGGAATTTTGACATGGGACCGGTGCCATTGGAAAGGTTATCCTCTCCCCTTTCCGTGCATATGTAGAACGTCCAAAACGGAGTTCGTATGCGTCCTGAGCGTCCGTTTTAGTGTATACTGCTCCTGGACTCCGAGTTGGATACGATTTGGAGTTTGGTTCGGTTTCCATCTTCTTTGAACGAATTCTCTGGTCTTCCACGTCCCTAATACTCCCTCCAAGTACTCCTTGAACCTCTCCATGGATACTAATCACAAATAAATCATTAAGTAGCAATCTATGCTCAAAAACATATAAGGAAATATATAAGAACGAGTTCACCTCTGAAATTAATTGTTGTGTATGAACTCTATTGATTGCATCTTGTATATTCAGTAGAGTGTTGTTTGTATCCATATAAGTGATGTCCTCATCACAAGGCGCTCAGCCTCTTTGGCATTTTGCTGAATCTTTTTAGCAACCTGCTTCTTGAGTTTTCTGAGCTCCTCCTCTCGGAGGTGGATCTTGTTCTGGCGGTCGACCAGGTCCTTCTCCCAGCCCTTAACTTTCTTCTCCCTGGCAGCGATGGCACACACTTGCTTGTAGAGTTCCTGCCCTTGCACCCAGGCCTTCTCCTCCTCCTTAACGCAACGCTCCTCCAACTTCTTGGTGCGTTCCTCGAGGCCCTTATCAGCCAGAGTCACCTTTTCGGCGAGCTCCTCCTCCCTCTTCAAGACATCATCCCGCAGTTCTAGGAGTTTTTGCTCTTCATCTTCGAGCTTCTTCTCCCTCTCCTCAAGTGCCTCCCAACGTTTGATGAGGCTAGTGTTAATGTCTTCAAGCCTTTCTTGGCGATCATCAGCCGCACTATTAGTTGCCTTGGCCTGCTCATAAATGGCCCGGGATTGAGTGTCGAGGGCATGAGTCAAGCTCTCCCTATCATCCAATAATTTGCCCCAGTATTTCAGGCGGACCTTCTCCTGTTTGATCCACTCCTTGTCGTCTACTAGCCTCGACTGCGCCAGCTTGGTCTCGAAGTAGAGCCGATTACGCCACCGCCTAAGGGTTTGGCGCTCCTATTCAAGAGCCTTGCTGTCGTGGTAGAACGCCAGCTGGACTTGACGCAGACTGGAGCAAGCATTGTCAATGGACAATGACAGGGGAATAGGGTCCGGACCTGCTGGGGTCTCCTCCGCTGGTTCCAGCGGGTTCTCGCTTACAAAAATTGGGTCCCACTCCACAAGAGTGTTCCTCTAAGCCTCCACGGCACTAGGGCCGTCCTCTGGGATAGCCTCAGTCGCCACCGAGGAGGGTCCCGCAGAAGAAGTTCCGACCTCCGGAAGTGGTTCCGAAGGCCCTGCCGCCAGGTCTTCATTTGCCCCCTCAGGCAGGGGGCCAGCGACTTCATCAGGGCACCCTGGCTCAGCAGCAGGCACCTCCGCCATCATCACTTCCGGAGTAGGGGCTAATTCCGGCTCCGGCCTGGGCTCCTCCTCCTCTGGTGGCTCAGGTGTTGGTGCCTCGACCATCATGGGTTTGAGTGCTGATGCCTCCGCAATGACCGGCTCGGGCGCCGGAAGGTCAACAACAACTGGCCCTGAGGCCGGAGCTTCAACCTCAACCGGCCCAGGCGCTGGAAGGTCTTCAACTGCAACCGACTCTGCAGCCGGAGCTTCAGTGGCAACCGGCTCTGAGGCCAGAGCTTCGAAGGTAGCCGGCTCAATCGTCTGGACTTCAATAACCTCCGGCTCAACCGTCGGGGCTTCGACAATTTCCAGCTCTGGGGCCTGAATCACTGCTTCCTCCGGCTCAGCGGCCGAAGCTTCCAACATCTCAGCATCAAGACCCGGGGCTTCAACCTCCGGGGTAGGTGCCGCTGGCGCATCTTCTCTCCCGTGGTCCGGCGCTACCACGGGAGTCTTGGGGGATGAGTCGAGGTCCATGACCACGACAGCTGGCGCCAGAGCTACCGCAGCTTCAGCCACCACTTGGGGTGGCACCGGGACAGGAGCAGAAGCCTCCGCCCTCACAGCTTCAGCTGCTGTGGCTGAGGGCGGAGCCTCACTCCTCTTCTTGGGGACACTGCAGATGATGGATGAAGATACTTAAAAAACAGTTACTACAACAAAACAACTGTCTGAGGTAAAGATTAAAAATTACCTCGGAAGGCTTCTGCACCAGCTTGCACGGAATCTCTTTCCCAGGCGTTCTGGACTGACCACGGCCGCCGCCGGCGTGGTAGCTCCGGAAGGACCTCCGGAACTTGTTGCAGCCGCGGGCGTTTCCTTAGTCGTGGCCCCCCTCGACCGGGAAGGACCTCCGGACCCAGAGACCTCAGCTGGCCCTAGTACTGGAGTCACATGCCCGGGGCTAGCACCCCGGAAAGGCACTGCTACAGGTACAATCGCCGCAGTTGTAGAAGACTCCCCCTCCGGGGAGAAGGAGCTGCTGCAGAGGGTGCAGGCCTGACGGACCTTCCGTCGGCATGCTTTAGCTTCCTCTTCCGGCTCGAGGGTTCAGCCGCCGGCTCCTTGCCCTTGCCGACGACTTTGGTCCTTGGCTTCAGGGCAGGGGCGGAGCCACCTTCAGAAGCCCCAGGGATCACCCTCCTGGAAGTCGATCGTCTCTCGACGACACCAAGGTTGTCAAGCGCCGGCATCGTCCGCCGGAGCTCCCTACAAAACTGTACTTCCACGTTCAGAGGGAGGAAAGCTGGTGGCGGGGTCAAGTCATCACCCGCGACGTCGATGCCGTGTTGG
This sequence comes from Tuctoria greenei, assembly GCA_036927565.1. NCBI lineage: Eukaryota > Viridiplantae > Streptophyta > Magnoliopsida > Poales > Poaceae > Tuctoria > Tuctoria greenei. The sequence continues at coordinate 159,640,936 of JAYESD010000006.1, forward strand.
AACTTCTTGAGATGAAACTCCAAGGTCGCCCCCTCCATGTTGGACTTCAACCCGGTCTCAACCTGGTCGTCGTCCATCACACTGTTGAGGCTCCAAGTGAGTTTTTCTCTCCTCTTCAGCGGTGCCCACCTGTTGACCAGGAAATTGCAAAATACTGCCTGAGGAGTTAATCCTCCCTCCACACATTGGCGGATCCTGGTCAGAGCAGGGTTGAAGGCATCCGACAGCACCAGAGCTTCACTCCAGACTGCAGTGTCGATGTTGGGGAGGCCTTTGGGCAGCTCCAACTTCTCGTGCTCCTCCACCCGGATGACTATCCAGTCTTTCTTCCAATCGTCCCACTTTCCAGAGGGAAACGACCGGAGGTACTTGAATGGGCACTTCTTGCGCTTCACAAAGTAGTAGAAGCCAAGGTACTCATCACTTCTTCCGATGGTATGGACGGTGAAGAAGGTCCGGAAAAGCTCAATGCAGGGGGGGATGCCCACTCACATTTCACAGAAGTGGACGAAGACAGACACTAGAAGAATGGAGTGGGGGCCAAGGTGGTACAGCTGCAGACCATAGAAGTCTAGCAGCAGCAAGAAAAAGGAGGAAAAAGGTGGGATCAACCCCACCATGGCGTACGCAGAAAAGTACACCATCTCGCCAGCGTGCTCCTTCTCGAATGGGAGCTTTCCCCCGACGCGGACCAGGTGGTTGAAGAAGTCCGGGGACCACCCCATGAGGGCCCAGACCTTCTTCAGGTCACTTTCGGTCTTTAAGCGGCTCTCGCGGAGACCCAACTCCATCGCAGCACAGCGAGGCAAGGGAGGAAAAGCAAGCACAAGTTTGGGAGTTCGAGCGCAAGTTCAGATGAGAGGCGTAAAGAACACCAGACGGTGCGCGATTTCCTTCTTAAGTAAGCCCCCGCAACGCTTGGATGGAAATCGCAGGGAAGCCAAAGATACTATTCAAATATTTCACCCTGCTGATGACAAGAGGGCCCGGGACCACCCCAACGATCAAGTCGAGGGTCTTACCCAGGTGAACGGTTATCATCATGAAAGGCGGGAAGCCCGAAGGCGGCAGCTTGACAAGGCGTGCGGAACCGATACGATTTTCGTATCGGGAACCGGCGACCTTCAATTGCATGAGATCCGCACGCCAAAGATCTCATTTGCCGCACCCGGGATATGCCATGCGGTGAGGATTTAACTCCAAAACTATCGCCAACAGCACATCTGAAGACCTTTGAAGACTCGGCTCAAAAGTCGAAGCATGGACCCACCTCCGGCGGAATGACTTCACCCAAGGGGTCTTCCCCAGAGGTGGGCCCAGGGGGCCACTGTCGGTACCTTGGGTACCGTATACCCCTTGAGATTGCAATGTTTTCAAGGAAATGTCATCTACTTGGTTTGAAGACCTTCGGAGGCCCACATGTCAGACATAACCGGACCCACTTCCCCAACATGGTTAGTCCCAGGGTCGCCACGTGTACCATCGAACCGGAGCTACCGCCCACAAGGGGGAAGCTCCGGGCTATGTACCATAACGGCACCCTCGGACCTAACCCTAGACCGAGGGAAGCTCCGGAACTGACATGTGTCTGGTGGCACCGGACCTATCTGTTCCCCACAGTACGCTCCGGAGCTGCCACGTGTCCAACCGTCGGATCTTCAGCCTCAAACCTCCGGTAGAATCCACAACGGCTCCGGATCTTCAAAGGGGAATCAAGGACTTCAAGACCCAATTAAGTGTCATTAATACTATGTTAATGACACACGATCGGACGACCTTAATTACTAGTAACGGCGCTGTCAAAGCCCGTAACTCGGTCATTAAGGGTAATTAAGCACATCAAATGTGTATCAATATTAGTAGCCGGCGGGGCCACATGTCGGGCCAGGCAACTTGTAACGGCATGTCCTTGTACTATAAAAGGACAGGCCGACGATACATAGAGCAGATCTGGTCTGATCGGCTCACACGCGCTCTCAACTCACGTCACCTGAGTTGAGTTCATACATCCAATACAACACCAACACACCCCGTGGAGTAGGGTATTACGCTCGGGCGGCCCGAACCACGTAAATCTTTGTGTCTCCTGTGTCACTTTACATTTCACCTTCTTGAATCTTCGCGCGCCCATACCGAACTTCAAACTCCGCAAACACTTTTAGTAGTGTCGGGAGATCTGCCGGATCAAAACCACCGACAAAACCCTTTCACACTACACAGATTGAAACGCTAGCGTTAATGACTAAACGTAGACCAACACAGTGAAACAATGACGTTAACGTTAGACCAACGCAGTCAACCATTATTGTTACATGTGTGTGTGCTTATCCTTTCTACAGTCTGGTGGTGAACCTCCTGTGTTATCGGAAGCCTAGATGGAGTTGGAGGACAAGAATCAGAGCATACCTGCCTGGACCAGGATCGCCTGACATAGCGATATTTTATTGCATGCGTGTAGTAAAGACTGTATCCACCGTTTGTTTTGATCCGATGGCTCTACTTCCCAGCTATCCAACTAAGGGGTCCATTCAAATCATTTCTTAAAATCTTGCATGCTTGCTTCAACATGAGAAAAAGTTTACATGCATATAATAATGCATACATCAAACATCTAAGTAAAACAAACTTCTATAACAAATTAACAGGATTAAAAACACATTAACTATCGAGGATATTAGGGAGGATTTCGATGCTTTCATTTTGTAAACTTGATAAGAACTAAAGACTTTTTATTTTAATTGCCTCTTGTTTGCATCAGCATGAAGTACAATCCATTTTCTTTTTTGCCTTGAGCATGAAGTGTCGTATAGATTAACCACAATAATTAATGAGAAAATACCATATTTATAAGACTCCTGAAAATAGGATGTTGTAAAATTCACTACGTCAGGCGATCCTAGACTGCCTGCAAGGGTCTTCCCAACAACCACCAGGGATGCACGACAAGGGTTAAAGTGCACCGGCACACCGGCCCGAACCGTACGTGTGAGACCTATGTGTGCTGAATACATTGGCTTGTACTAAATACATTGGTTGTGATAATATAAGTTCTAAAATTCTGCCAAAACACCCTTTTTAGCAAGGTCTAACTCTAGCTCCGAGCTTCTGCAAGGTCCGACAATAGGTCCGACTTGCTTTGTCAAGGTCCAACATGTTTTTGGGTAGCTCCGGTGAGCAGTGTCTTTAGCTCCGGCATGTCTTTGATAGCTCTAGCATGTCTTTGTTAAGCTCCGATATGTTTTGCTAGGTTCAACTTATGTTGGTTAGCCCCGACACATTTTTCTAGCTCCGGTGCTAGGTTGTACTAGCTTTGGTAAGCTCCAGCGCTAGGTTCTACTAGCTTTGGTAAGCTCCAGCGCTAGGTTGTACTAGCTTTGGTAAGCTCCAGCTCAAGGTCCAGTTAGCTTTGGCAAGATTCGGAGCTTGATTGCAATGTTCCTACTTTTACTATGAAATGTTTCAAACTTGCTTTACATTGTTGAAAAGATTGCTTAGTATTCATTTGCTAAGTTTTTGGTGTGTTTTAGTTGATATGGCTGATATCGTTTTACTGTGGTTTTGCAACATGCTTATGTGAGGTGCTCACGTAAGGTGTTGTGTTCGGAACTAATTTGAGTCAAGTCGCGGACTTGGGCTCGTACGGATTGGTTTTTTGTTCATGTGAAGGTGTTTCTTGAGTTCAAGACATGGTTGGTGACGGGATACATTGAACTAGTCTTAGGGAGAAGATGAGGTTCAACAACCAAGTGCAGGAGGAATTGTGGTTAAGTTGATCGGGAGGTCGAGCAGCATGTTTGAATCAAGAACAATGCATATGAAGGTATCGTGGACGTCATTGGAAGATGTTTGTTCTTGTGCAAGGAGTGTATGGACGTGGCTACATGGTTCTGAGGCGTGATGAAGAGATGTGGACGTAAAGAATTGGTTAGGAAAGTCCAACCGACTAGGTTATGGACTCAGACTGCGGCTGAGTCGTGTTTGACTCAAATATGGAAAGTTTTGAGTTTGTTATGATAGATTTTAGTGTGGGTCACAAATATGAGTTGGTTTTGGAATGTGACGTATGTTCCTAAGGTGTTTGGAAGTCTTAATATTGCTTCTATCTGCGTATAGAAGAGTCTTGAGCAGTTATGGAAAGTTTCGTTTCGTGAATTGAGTAGGATTAAAGTCCTAGTTAGGTTTGGGTTGGTCTAAGGGCTGGTTACATAAGCAAGGGAGGCAAGAGCTCGTGGGCCCTTTGGGGCTGTTCCTCTTGTATTCTATTGAATAAAATTCATAGTTGAAAGGAACTTTTGTGCCTTGTTCGTCCGACTTGTTTTCTTCAAGTTTTTCTCGTCGAGTTTCTACACAGCACTACCTTTCTTTGGTGGTTTTATCATAACTTGAGTTTTACAGATCCGATTGACGTCCTTCTTGGGTTGTCTTCACAACTTCATTTTCTATCATATGTCAAAATTTCACGGTCATTGGATTTGTGGTTTCTGATCCACATGAGTTTCTTTGCAGTGTTCCAGAACTGTTTTCTCGGATAGGACAGATTGAGCTTTGTTCGATCTTTCGATCGTAACTTGAGTTTCTCTCGACGGATTTTCATGATTCTTGTTGTGACATATTCATGACTTGATTCTCTACAATATATACTAGATTTGTCACAGTTGAACACGTTTAGATTATTTGCACACATTGTTTCTTTAACAGATCTGGTTTCTGTCGAGTGGTGTTTTTGTTGCTTCCGCTGAAAAGTTTTAATCTACCATTCACCTCCCCCTCTAGTAGTTTTACACGTGCTCTTCGATCCTACAATTGGTATCAGAACCATGGTGCTCTAATATTTCTTATTTGTACGTGTTTTGACTAATCATCATGGAGAAATACTCCGCAAAACCTTGTGTCTTTAGTGGTATTAATTTTCAGGTTTGGAACGCACGTATGGAAGCCTTCATCCAAGCTCAAGGCTTCGCAATATGAGAGAAGGTGTACAAGCCTCACAAAATGCTGTCAAATAATCAAGTTAAAGCAACAAATCTGAGAGATGTTGACAACAACAAAAAGTCTTGAAACTTGATCATACAATGATTAACTCGAAGCGACTTGGACCGTGTTGCACACCTACGATCTGCATACGATGTGTGGAAAGCACTTTGCGACTACCATGAAGGATCTACCACAATCAACGAGGTAAAATAAGATATGTTCAAAAAGGAGTACATGCATTTTGAGATGCAACCCGATGAGTCCATTGATAACCTCTTTGCTCGCTTTAATAAAATTATCAACAACTTGCGTAGCGTCAATGTTAATTTTTCAGATGCTGAAAATGCTAGGCAATTACTAAGTGCATTACACATGTCGATTTGGGAGATGAAAGTCACATCCATTCATGAATCTACTGTCATGAGTACACTTACATTAGATGTTCTTTATTCTAAATTGAAAACTCATGAAATTGACATTATTTCACCTGAGAAGCCCAACAATTCTCTTGCATTTGTTTGTCAACGTGATATGCCTAGCTCCGGCCAATCTTCATATTGTGGTACACTTGCTTTGTTGTCCTCTCTAACTCTTGAACAGATTGAGGAGTTTCCAGAGGAGGAGCTAGTACTTCTTTCTACTAGGTTCTTGAATGCATTGCAAAATGTGAGAACTAGAAGGAGAGGAAGCTCCGGACCTCAACGATGTTTCGAATGTGGTAAGACAGGACATTTTCATTCAGATTGCCCTAACCTTTCAGGTCCTACTTCCCGGGATGAAAAGCAAACAAGGACGAAGCACTCCTCTGCAAAAGATACAAAGACAAAGAAGGGTTTTACAGGACGTCAATTGGTGAGCAGTTTTATCTTCGCACTTCAAGAACTTGGCTCAAGCGATGTGTACATTGGAAGTGACAAAGATTAAGATGATTTGGCAAACTTGTGCTTCATGGCGGGCAAGTCAAGATCAAGTATGGAGGAGGCTAAACACAACAACGACAATAAAGAGGTATGACCTACTTGCGAAGAAATGTATGATGCTATTTCTCGTGCCACTGTTATAGTTAAGAAAAAGGACAAAAAGCTTAGGGACGATGCTGTTAAAATTGAGTCACTAGAATCTAAAATTAATCGTTTGTAATCCTTGATTCCTAGTGATTATTCTTGTTCCTCATGTGATTTAATATATGAACAATTGTCCTCATTAAGAAGTGCGCACACCTCCACACTTGATAAACTTGAGTTAGAAATTGAAAAGAACAGAGAGCTTGCTGCACTTAATGATAAAAAGTTGAAAGATGCTAGTTGTTCTACAATAGATTTGCATTGTTCTACTTGTGATGATCTTGATACGAAACTACAAGATGCTATGAATGAAATTTCTATATTGAACAATGCTTTACATTTTCATGAAGTTAAATATTGTTCCGATTGCAAATTAAAAGGAAAAACTTTACGTGAAAATTGCCTTGATCTGTCCAATAAACTTGATAACATGCATAGGGCATTAGATCGGTTTTGTAATTGGAATAAGAATCTAAACTTGCTGCTGAATTCTTCCAAGTCTTGCAATGATAAAACTGGTTTAGGTTTTGATTCTCATGCTCATCCTAAGGTACATCCACCTAAAATTGTAATGTCATTAGGAAGTGGTTTGATTCAAACAGTTCCTAAACAAAAAGAAGTGGTTTTCAAATCTGCAGGAGTGTTGTCTCATTCGGTTTCAAATAAAAATGTTGCTTGCATCTAGACATGAACACAAAGTTAAATTTCATTGTACCTACTATGGTAGAGATGGTCATGTCATATATTTTTGTTATAGACTAGCTAAACAACATAAAAAGGAAAGAATGATTGCTAGATCTCATAACTTTCATGCAAAATTTGTTGCACTTGCTAAACCGAATGATAGAAACATGCAATCTGCTGCAATGAGTCAAAAACATACAAAGTTTTCTTCCAAACCTAATGTTTTTCGTGCTACACATGTAATATCTCGTAGGACAGTAGTTGGGTATAAAAATCCTCAAGCTCTGGCTCATAAACCTGCTGTTTTATCTCAGCTTTCGCGTGTTATTCCCGCTGGACGTCATGTGACTTAGTACTGGATTCCTAAATGCCTTTTGACTAACCCCAGTATTGAGTCATCGACGTATTGAGCTTATATGTAGGTTACACGCTTGAGGAAGGAGAACATTTGGATTGTGGATTCAGGTTGCTCACGCCACATGACCGGTAATAAAGAATGGTTCTCCTCCCTCTCTTTTGTGTCACGTGTAGAGATTGTTACTTTTGCCGATAATTCTTCAACTCCTATAATTGCTAAGGGTTTGGTTAGAGTAAATGATCACTACACTTTGAAGGTTGTGGCACTTGTTAAAAATTTGAAATACAACTTGCTTTCTGTTTCACAACTGCTAGATGAAAATCTGAAAATTATTTTCACTAAATATTGCTGCAAAGTTGTAAATTGAAACAGTGAGCTTATTTTTAACATACCACGGTTTGGAAGAGTTTTTAAAGCTAGTTTTGATATGTCTTTCTCTAAGCATAGGTGTCTAGTTGCTAATGGTCCAAAGGACTTATATTTTTGGCATCGTAGACTTGGTCACGTAGGCTGTGATCATCTAACGTGTGTTAGTGCTCTTGATCGCATATGTGGGCTGCCTAAGCTTAAAAAGAAACAAAGAAATTGTGCGCTCTTCCTGTAGACATGCTAAGATGGTTGCAGGTTCACATACTCCTCTCACAATAATCATGACAACTGAACCGGGTCAACTTTTGCACCTTGACACCGTATGACCTTCACGTGTTCAATCCTATGGAGGTAAATGGTATGTTCTTGTGATTGTTGATGATTATTCTAGATACTCTTGGGTTTACTTTATGGCATCTAAGAATGAAGCTTTTAGTCACTTTAGAACTTTATTTCTTAGATTATCAATTGATCACCCAGGATCTTCAAAAACAATTAGAAGTTATAACGGAACCGAATTTAAAAATCAATCTTTTGATCACTTTTGTGCTGAAAATGGAATAGATCATCAATTTTCTTCACCATATGTACCTCAACAAAACGGTGTTGTAGAAAGAATGAACAGAAGCTTAGTTGAGATGGCTAGGACTATGCTTGATGAATATCAAACTCCTAGGAATTTTGGGCTGATGCGATTGCAACCGCTTGTTATGTCTCAAATCGTGTTTTCTTGCACGCTAAGCTAGGTAAAACACCATATGAGCTCCGGTTTGGACATAGGCCTAGTTTTACACATTTTAGGGTCTTTGGTTGCAAATGATTTGTTAGGAAACATGGTAATCTTGATAAATTTGAACCTAGATCCATTGATGGCATGTTTCTTGGTTATCCATCTCATAGTAGAGGCTACCGTGTGATTTTACATGACACTAACAAAATTGTGGAGACTTATGAAGTGTCTTTTGATAAAGCTAGCACAGGTACTAACTCAAACATGCAGGTCCAGATCCATATCCCCAGGGGGAGAGCATTTTCGTTGAAGATGAGGAAGAAGTGGTGCTGCGACCCGAAAATTCAGCAGCTAATGACATTGTTCGAGCTCCTGATTTTGATTCACAGCCAGCACCTACGACCACCATTGCTGGTCCAGATCCTCCTCAAGTCACAAGCTCATCGATTTGTGATGAATATGAAGAAGAAGAAGAAGCTTGTAAAGTGTCCACTCCCCTCTGGGTTCTCAAAAGTCATCTTCCACAACAAATTATTGGAAGCTTGCACGAACGAGTCACAAGGTCCAGGTTTTGCGATCCAAACTCTCATGCTCATTCTGCTTTTGTTGCTTCTTTTGAACCCAAAGATATGTCACACACACTCACTAATGAATCTTGGATTATTTCCATGCAAGAAGAGTTAGAAAATTTTGAAATAAATAATGTTTGAAAACTTGTACCTCCACCTCAAGGTCACACTTTAATTGGAACTAAATGGGTGTTTATAAATAAACAATGTGAGGATGGGGTTGTGGTTAGGAATAAGGCTAGGTTGGTTGCTCAAGGTTTCACTCAAGTTGAAGGTCCAGATTTTGATGAAACTTTTGCTCCTGTTGCTAGATTAGAAGCCATAAGAATTTTGTTAGCTTTTGTTGCATCTAAAAGTTTTAAGCTATATCAAATGGATGTTAAAAGTGCTTTTCTTAATGGCTACATAGATGAGGAGGTTTATGTCAAACAACCACCGGGTTTTGAAAATCCAGATTTTCCTAATCATGTTTACAAACTGTCCAAAGCCTTGTACGGTCTCAAACAAGCCCCTACAGCATGGTATGATAGGTTAAAAACATTCTTACTTGAAAAGGGGTTTGCCATGGGCAAGGTTGATAAAACTATTTTTGTGCTTAAGCATGGCAATGACTCATTATTCGTTTAAGTGTATGTGAATGATATTCGTTGTGCTTCTCATGATCTTGTGTCCAAGTTTTCAGCTATGATGAGTTCATAATTTGAGATGAGTATGTTGGGAGAACTGACGTACTTTTTAAGGGCTGCAAATCAAGCAAACCAAGGAGGGTACCTTTGTGCATCAAACGAAGTATACAAAAGACCTCCTAAGGTGTTTCAACATGGAAAAAACCAAGCCTCTTTGGACACCAATGGGAACAGCAACAACACTTGAACTTGATGAAGATGGTGAACCTGTTGATCAAAAACAATATAGAAGCATGATCGGATCACTTTTGTACCTCACGGCATCAAGACCGGACATACAATTCAGCATATGTTTTTGTGCACGGTTTCAAGTCTCCCCACGTGCTTCACATCGTCAAGCTCTTAAAAGGATTCTCAGGTACTTACATAGAACTCAAGAATTTGGCATTTTTCTTCCTTCTTCCTCAACCGTTACTTTGAAAGCTTTTTTGAATGCTGATTTTGAGAGTTGTAGGATTGATAGGAAAAGTACTTCTCATGTTTGTCATTTTTTTGGTAATTCACTTGTTGCTTGGTCCTCTAGAAAACAGAACTCAGTTGCACAATCCACAACTGAATCTGAATATGTAGTTGCTGCTAGTGCTTGCTCACAAATTCTTGGGATTGTTCAAACACTTAAGTACTATGGGGTTGATCTAGATAGTGTTCCACTATTTTGTGATAACACTAGTGCCATTTGCATTGCTAAAAACCCCGTGCAACATTCTAGAACTAAGCACATTGACATTAGGTATCACTTTCTCAGTGATAATGTTAAAAAAGGAAACATTGTGCTTCACCATGTAGATACCAAACAACGATTGGCTGATATTTTTACAAAACCATTAGATTTCACTTGTTTTGGTTTCATTCGTAGTGAAATAGGGATTATGCATCCTCATGGCTTACATTGAGGGGGTGTTTTGAAACTTGAGAAGTATATGTGTGAATTTGAAATTAAAATAATATGAGCATAGTATGTCATACATATATGACTTTGTGATTCCTTTTACATGCTGAAAGTTCTTACTACATTACTCGTGTTATACATTTTGTAGTTTTTGCCATGTCTAGTAATTGGAATAATCACTTACACTAAATCTGGTCATGATCAAATATTCTTGCTGTTTTGAACTTGTTGCATGCTCACAAGTGCTTTTAATCATAAAGAATTAATCAAGTAATCAACTCACATGTTGAGTTTTTATGAACAAATACAAATTGAGAAAATATCAAGAGAATATGCATGCATCACACTTCTTTTGAGATGGCTTATCATTACACTTAGATACAAACTTGGAAGAAGTTGTGTATGACTAAAACCATGTCCTTAAGCTTCTGATTATCAAATGACATAGGCTTGGCTTGGTTGATTAGAATAAGGCAGATGCACATATAATCTCTTGCAAATATCATATGATCTAAAAATTTTTCTTTGAAAAATAATAAAATACAACAAAAAGTGTCATGCTTTCAGGTTTTGAAAGAGTTAAGTTTGTGAGATCATGACTTGCTAAAATTGAAAATTACATTTGATCTCTAGCATGGCTTACACTACTTTATGTATCTTATTGTTATGATAGTGTAAGTTACTTGATAGTATGACTTGGATGAGCTTTGTCTTATATATGTTATAATGTGCTCATAACAAATTAAAATTTCTCTTATGTACCTTGTTGAATACATTGTCAAAGGGGGTGAAATTGATCACACATTGCACATATTCACAAGTGTTTTTGGCATGATTCTTCTCAGGGGGAGAAGTATGCAAGGGGAAGGGGAGAAATTTCTTTCTATCTCATTTGGTTTTCAAAAGGGGGGAGAAATTGTTTTCAAAACTTTTTCATGTGAATAAGCCAATGTTCTGATTATAAGTGGTGTTGCCAATGCATTCATCAAGGGGGAGATTGTGAGACCTATGTGTGATGAATACATTGGCTTTGATAATATGAGTTCTAAAATTCTGCCAAAACACCCTTTTTAGCAAGGTCCGACTCTAGCTTCGAGCTTCTGTAAGGTTCGACAATAGGTTCGACTTGCTTTGTCAAGGTCCAACATGTTTTTGGGTAGCTCTGGTGAGCAGTGTCTTTAGCTCCGGCATGTCTTTGTTAAGCTCCGATATGTTTTGCTAGGTCCGACTTATGTTGGTTAGCTCCGACATGTTTTTCTAGCTCTGGCGCTAGGTTGTACTAGCTTTGGTAAGCTCCGGTGCTAGGTTGTACTAGCTTTGGTAAGCTCCGGCGCTAGGTTGTACTAGCTTTGGTAAGCTTCAGCTCAAGCTCCGGTTAGCTTTGGCAAGATTCGGAGCTTGATTGCAATGTTCCTGCTTTTACTGTGAAATGTTTTGAACTTGCTTTACATTATTGAAAAGATTGCTTAGTATTCATTTGCTAAGTTTTTGGTGTGTTTTGGTTGATATGGCTGATATCGTTTTACTGTGGTTTTCCACATGCTTATGTGAGGTGCTCACGTAAGGTGTTGTGTTCGGAACTGAAAGTGCATCTAGGACTCCCTTGTGGGTTTTGGATGATTTATGACAAGCAATTGGGATCCTAACCTCTTTGTTGAGATTAGTGCAGGTTTTTAATAGAAAAATGAGCAAAGTACCAAAAAGAAGGAACAATGAGGAGCAAAGTGGAAATGAGCTCAAGGAAGAAGAATAGTAGATCATTGTGTATGGAGTGTGTTAAGAAAACACATCCCAAGAGCTCAATCACAATTAAACACACACATTGCACAAAGTTACACAGGACCGGACTAGTCCGACTGACACCGGACTAGTCCGATATCCTCTCTGCACAAAATCGGACAAGTCCAATATTCATCGGACTAGTCCGATATCTCTCTAACTAGAATTGGACTAGTCCTCCCCAGTGCGGACTAGTCCTCAAAACACTTCACAAGTCACACAAAATCGGACAAGTCCGATCACAATCGGACTAGTCTGATATTCTCTCTGGTCCATATCGGATAAGTCCGAGATTTGCACGGACTACACCGAAAAACCCTCTGAACTAAATTGGACAAGTTCTCCAAGTGCGGACTTGTCATACAATACACTTAGGGTTTCACATGTCTGTACAAGTCCGATGACTATCGGACTAGTCTGAAGATTTCCAGTGAAATCGTACAAGTCCGTTCCTAGCCGGACTAGTCCGATATTTTGGGACACTTAGGATTTGCTACACACAGCACACCAGACTAGTCCGGTGACCACCACGGAATAGTCCGATCTTTCTGAACCCTAACGATCACTTTTAGAAACCCATATAAATAGAGTTGCATGGCCATATTTCATACTCTCTCGAACCCTAGTGTCGTCACACCTCCCAAGAGCCTCAAAAACCATATCCCTCCACGAAATTAAGTGCAACAAAGATCAATCCTTTGAGGATTCACTCTAGTTCATTAGAGAGACACATTCAACACCACATTGAGCTCTTGGTTTGATTCTCTAACACACTCCTGCGATTTAATTGTAATCTTTTGAGTGTGTTCTTGGTGGTATTTCGTGTTGTAATCCAAGGGAGCTCTCAACGTGTGAGAAGGGCCCTTGAATTCGGTTATTCACCCCTTTGAGATAAGTGGAAGAGGATTGGCCTTCGTGGCGATCCGACGAGGGTAGGGTTGGAGAAGACCCGGTCCTTTTGTGGACTCCTCAACGTGGATGTAGGTTGCCTCTGTGGGAACCGAACCACAGGATAAATCCTTGTGTCTTGTTTTTGTGTTCATCATTCTTATTCTTCAATATAATCTAGGGTTTCAATCATAATTGCTTACTTCACGTTGAATCATCAAAATAAGATTGAATTGTTATATAACTTGGTATACAACTTTGAAATCCTTCATTTGATTGTATATTTATGCTGCATACATTGAAGAATCACTTTAATCGATCAAACTGAACCAACCTAGTCCATACACACCGGACTAGTCCGCACTTTACCGGACTAGTCCAATATCTCTGGTTTTGAACTGGTTGTTAAGTGTTGCAGGTTCCGACAATTTTCAAAAAGGCCTATTCACCCCCCCCCCCCACTAGGCCACATTCAATTGGTATCAGAGCAGGTTCTTCTAGAAAGAGACTAACCGCTTGAAAGAGATCATGTCGGACATGAAGGACACCCACAAGAGCAACAACCAAGAGAAGGTTGATGATGAAAAGAACCTCAAGGTGAAGAAGCTCCTCGAAGCCATTCAAGACTTCAAGGACGACGATGAGGAGACACTCGAGCTAAAGGCGCTCCTAAGAAAGAAGACACTTTCCAAAGGGAAAGTAAAAGTTGAAGAGAAGAAGAAGGGGAGTAGTCACACCGACTACTCCCGATATCCTTTTAACTATGATCATCTCAATTCCAATAACAATCATTATTTATCTATCCCACTTGGAAAAGCCCCACACTTCGATGGAAGTGAACTCAATGTGGAGGCAAAATATGAAAATGCACCTAATTTCCCTCAATCCAAGTTTGTGGCATATTGTGTGCACAGGGATAGATATCCCAGACGACGACGAAGAGCTCACCCCCAGCCAAGAGCAGGCAATTCACCAAAATGCTCAAGCCGCGGCCGTAATTACCTCTTCACTCAGTCGGGACGAGTTGACCAAGGTGGATGGACTCGAAATTGCTAAGGAGATATGGGACACACTACAAACTTCACATGAAGGTGACCGACATGTGTGTGAAGCAAAAATCGAAATGATTGAGGGTGAGTTAGGAAGATTTGCAATTGAAGAAGATGAGTCACCCCAAGACATGTACAACTGATTAAAGACACTCGTCAACAAGGTCAGATCATACGGAAGTAAGAAGTGGAATGACCATGAGGTGGTAAAGCTCATCCTTAGAGCTTTCATGCCTCGCAATGTCACCCTATGATCCATGATCAGAGAAAGCCCCGGATACAAAAGGATGACTCCGGATGAACTGCTTGGAAAGATCATCAACTTCGAGATGATGGAAAAACAAGCAAAGCATGTCAAGGAGATTGCCGACCTCACCTCAGCAAAGAAGAAAGGGGTTGCTTTGAAGTCCAACCTCAAGCCCCTATCCAAAGAAACTAGAGAAGCACAACTAGAGGAAGATAGTGACGACGAGAGCAGTGAATTAGATGAAGAAGACATGATATTGTCCATGAATAAATTCAAGAGAATAATGAAAAAGAGACAAGGTACAAAGTCAAGCGAAGGAAAGTACAAGGAAAGAACAAAGCCAAAGTTGAGGCGGGCATGCTATAATTATGGTGAGTATGACCACTTTATAGTTGATTGCCCATATGATAAGAACAAGAAGAAGACCAAAGAACCCAAGCCTCAACCCAAGAAATTCTTCAAGAAGAAGAAACAAGCCGAACAAGCGCACATTGGGAGAGAGTGGGACTCAAATGATGAGTCCTCATCGTCCGAAGAAGAAGAGATGGCTAGCATAGCCATCGAGAAGACATCCAAGAAGTCTACTCTTTTCCCTACACTTGGAGCATGGAAGGGAGATGGCACTTGCCTTATGGCAAAGGAAGGTAAACGCAAGGTAACCATTAAACCCCCCTCCGTGCATTCCTATTCTAGCGATGATGAACTCAATAGTGATAATGAGGACATGCTTATTGGACTAGATAGGAAAACAGCTACTAAAATGAAATTTTTGCTTGATCAACTTGTTGAGAAGAAGAGGTTAATACATCGTCAAGAGGACATGATCATCTCCCAAAAGGAGGAATATGTCAAACTTGACAAACTTCTAGAACTTGAAAAGGAACGAAGCAAATCACTAGAGCTTGAGTTAGCTTCGAGCAAGGAAACTTGCCTGGAGTTAACTGACTCAAATGCCACAATCAAGGACCAACTTGCTGACCTGATCAAGGTTAACAAGATCCTTGAAGTGCAGGTGGAGTCACTCAAGCTGAATGAACCTTCCTCCTCTTCAAGTTCACCTTCTCAACCCACTAAAACTGATTTTGGTCATGCTTGCACATGTAAGAAAGGTGACACCAGTTTGAAGGATAAGCCAACCTCTACAAAGGATAAACATCCTGCCCAAAGTGGCATATTTGACAAGGAGAAGATCAAATATGCACGTAGTGCATACTTGGTCAAAAGACCTCCAAATGTCAAATATGGCATTGGTTATTCTTATGGTGAAAAGCAACATGCTAGAAGCCATAAGAATAACAAGGAGAGGATTACCTTTGTAAAAGGAAGGCCCTCTCAAATTGGAAAGTCACAGATTAAGACGGTAACTACACATGAACACCGGACTAGTCCGGTCGGTGTCCGAACAAGTCCGGTCCTCCGGACAAGTCCGGCCCCCCAGACTAGTCCTGTACATAAACAACAACATCTATTGTTTAAAACTTTTGATGCCTCCTATGTGTTAATGAGAAATAATTTTGGCAAGGTTTATGCTCATTATGTTGGGCCACACCATGGGAACACCAAGTCTCATGTGTGGGTGCCCAAATGTATTGTAACTAACCTCCAAGGACCCAAGCAAGCTTAGGTACCTAAAACCAAAGCATGATTTGATTTTGCAGGCCTATTCCTCTGGTGGATCTAAGTGGGTGCTAGATAGTGGCTGCTGCAACCATATGACCGGGGAAAGAAGAATGTTCGTGAAATATGAAGAGAATAAGGACTCAAACAAGGGCATCTACTTTGGAGATAATAGTCAAGGAAGGGTGCTCAGTACCGGTAAAATTGCAATATCCTCTAAACACACATTTTCTCATGTTTTACATGTTGAATCCCTAGATTATAACCTGTTGTCCATATCTCAATTATGCGACAAAGGTTATAATTACTTGTTCACTAACGAGGGTGTGACCGTTTCTAGTAGGAGTGATGGTTCCGTTGCATTCAAGGGTATGTTAAAGGGAAGGCTCTATCTTGTTGACTTCAACAAGGATAAAGCTGAACTTGACACATGCTTGATTGCAAAGACCAACATGGGTTGGTTGTGGCATAGACGGCTAGCGCATGTTGGTATGAGGAACCTTCAAAAACTCCTCAAAGGCGATCACATCCGAGGTTTAAAGGATGTTGTATTTGAGAAAGACAGGCCCTGTAGTGCGTCCCAAGCCGGGAAGCAAGTTGGAGCACCTCACCAAACGTCATGACTATAACAAGACCACTCGAGCTACTACACATGGACTTATTTGGTCCAACAGCCTACATAAGCATCGGCGGTAACAAATATGGTTTAGTTTTCATTGATGATTTTTCTCGCTTCACTTGGGTTTTCTTTTTGCATGATAAGTCAAAGACACAAGGAATACTCAAGAAGTTCTTCAAGCGAGCTCAAAACAAATTCTCATTGACAATCAAGAATATTCGAAGCGACAATGGCACGGATTTCAAGAACACAAAAGTGGAGGAGTACCTTGATGAAGAAGGCATAAAGCACGAATTTTCAGCGCCGTACTCCCCACAACAAAACGGAGTTGCCAAAAGAAAGAATCGAACACTCATAGAGATGGAAAGAACAATGCTCGATGAGTACAAGACATCAGATCGATTTTTGGCGGAAGCGATTAACACCGCTTGCCATGCCGTAAATCGACTTTATCTTCATCGACTACTCAAGAAGACATCCTATGAGCTACTCATCGGTAACAAATCAAATATTTCATATTTTTGAGTTTTCGGTTTTCCATGTTATATCTTGAACAAGAAGCCTAGAACTTCAAAGTTCGCTTCGAAGTCCGATGAACGTTTCCTACTTGGTTATGATTCGAACACTTACGCCTACCGTGTTTTCAACAAGACCTCCGGACTTGTTGAAGTAGCACGTGACATAGTGTTCGATGAGACTAATGGCTCACAAAAGGAGCAAGTTGATCCATGTGAACTAGGTAAAGAAGAAGCTCCTTGTCAAGCATTGAAAAGAATGGCTCTAGGTGAGGTTCGACCACAAGAGCCACCTCCACATGTACAAGAGGAAGATGCACTTTCAGGAACTAATTTGAGTCAAGTCGCAAACTTGGGCTCGTACGGATGGGTTGTTTGTTCATGTGAAGGTGTTGCTTGATTTAAGGACATGGTTGGTGACGGGGTCTATTGAAATAGTCTTAGGGAGAAGATGAGGTTCAACAACCAAGTTCGGGAGGAATTGTGGTTAAGTTGATCGGGAGGTCGAGCAACATGTTTGAATCATGAACAATTCATATGAAGGTATTGTGGACGTCATTGGAAGATGTTTGCACATGTGCAAGGAGTGCATGGACATCGCTACATGGTTCTGAGGCGTGATGAAGAGATGTGGACGTAAAGAATTGGTCGGGAAAGTCCAATCGACTAGGTTATGGACTCAGACTGCAGCTGAGTCGTGTTTGACTCAAATATGGAAAGTTTTGAGTTGGTTATGATAAAATTTCGTGTGGGTCACGAATATGAGTTGGTTTTGGAATGTGGGGTATGTTCCTAAGGTGTTTGCAAGTCTTAAGATTGCTTCTATCTGCGTATAAAAGAGTCTTGAGCAGTTATGGAAAGTTTTGATTCGTGAATTGAGTAGGATTAGAGTCCTAGTTAGGTTTGGGTTGGTCTAAGGGCTGGTTATATAAGCAAGGGAGGCAAGAGCTCGTGGTGCACGACTTTGGGATTGTTCCTCTTGTGTTCTATTGAATAAAATTCATAGTTGAAAGGAACTTTTGTGCTTTGTTCGTCCGACTTGTTTTCTTCAAGTCTTTCTCGTCGAGTTTCTACACAACACTACCTTTCTTCGGTGGTTTTATCATGACTCGAGTTTTACAGATCCAATTGACGTGATTCTTCTTCGGTTGTCTTCACAACTTAATTTTCTATCATATGCAAAATTTCACGATCATTGGATTTGTGGTTTCTGATCCATGCAAGTTTCTTTGCAGTGTTCCAGAACTATTTTTCTCGGGTAGGACAGATTAACCTTTGTTCGATCTTTCGATCGTAACTTGAGTTTCTCTCGACGGACTTTCATGATTCTAGTTGTGATGTCTTCGTGACTTGATTCTCTATAATATATACTAGATTTGTCACAGTTGAACACGTTTAGATTAGTTGCACACACGGTTTCTTTAACATGTTTATTTTCTGCCGAGTGGTGTTTTCGTTGCTTCCGCTGAAAAGTTTTAATCTACATTCACCTCCCCCTCTGGTAGATTTACACGTGCTCTTCTATCCTACAGTATGTATACCCGTCTAGCCGTGTAGCTTCCTTTTATATTTTATTCCCTAGGCTTAAAAGTTTGCTCTTCCTCTCCGTTTGCTCTGTTTGCTCTTCCCTAGGCTTAAAAGTTTTATATTGTACAATATTTTTACATATGTAATATGACATAGGATATATCACTTGATGGTTTTGCACAAAAAAAAATAAAATGTAGGAGAAATATGTATATCCCATGTAACTACGTAAATCCACCCCAATTAATTACCTAGTTATTTTGAAGATGGAAGTCAGCAGTCTCACGGTTCATGTATCGAAACGCACGCCATCCTTTTTCCTCTTCCTTTTTTTCTTATATTATTTTTCCACCAATCTTCTAGCCCTCCTTTCTTTGAAGTTGTATGGTCAGATTAGGATACGTGGCCGGTGTGAGGCGAGAGCCGTGTGTGCAACACCAGGTGGAACGTCGTGGAGAGACGTTGCTCCCATTGCTGAATTTGATGACATTGAGGATCGGATGTGGCGTACGTGTTTTCACAAGTGTGTTCATTTGTTCCTAAAATCTGAACACGTAGCGGCTAGCGCCTACGGCTGTCGTTTCTTCGAAAGGATCTAGCTCCATCCTGCATCACCAACTTGCTTGGACCACCGTCGTTGTTTTGAGCAGCGATTAGTTTATGGCATCATCAAATCTGGAGTAATTTCATTTGGGGCCGAAAAATTAGTTAACACACTATATATGAGGAGAAAGAATAGGATATGCTACCTTTTGCTTGTGTTGAATAACCCTGCGCCGTGGACAACATATCCGACACTTCATTCTGGTCGCCAGGATCATTTTGCCCCAAGTCATCTGGGGCAGCAGGCGGAGGACCTTGATCATCAGGATAAGGACCAGGCAAGAAATCATTGGTCAAAGATAAGTTTGACCAAAGCTAAAAATAGAGTTGAGTTGGGACAGAGGGAGTACTTTACAGACCGCTTTGATGGCCCTGCTGCGGGCGATCTCTTGCCTCCTGGCAACTCCAACAGCTATAGTAGCATATAGCTGTACTTTAGAAGCCATAACTCCAGTGCTCGTCTTTTGTTTAGCCCAATGTAGGATCGAAGAGAACGTGAAAAGATACCAGAGGAGGGGGGTGAATGGTAGATTTAAAAATCTTACGCAGCGGAAATAATTAAATCCCAACCCCTTCGGCAGAAAAATGATCTGTTAGAGAAATCGTGTGTGAAACTAATATCAAACGTGTTTCACCGTGAAAAAAGTGATATATATCAGAGATAATCAAGTCACGAAGAAAACACAAGAAGAATCACTGAAATCCGTCGAGAGAAACTCAAGTTATGATCGAAAGATCGAACAAAGGTCAATCTGTCCTACCCGAGAAAAACAGTTCTGGAACGCTGCAAAGAAACTCATGTAGATAAGAAACCACAAATCCAATAACCGTAAAATTTTGACATATGATATATAATTAAGTTGTGAAGACAAACCAAAAAGAATCACGTCAATTGGATCTGTAAAACTCGAGTTATGATAAAACCACCGACAAAAGGTAGTGCTGTCAAGAAACTCGACGAGTAAAACTTGTCTAGAACAAGTCGGACGAACAAGGCACAAAAGTTCCTTCAAACTATGAATTTTATTCAATAGAACACAAGAGGAACAGCCCCAAAGTCTTCTACCACGAGCTCTGGCCTCCCTTGCTTATATAACCGGCCCTTAGGCCAACCCAATCTCAACTAGAACTCTAATCCTACTCCAATCACGAATCAGAACTTTCCATAACTGCTTAGGAATCTTCTATACGCAGATAGAAGCAATCTTAAGACTTCCAAACACCTTAGGAACATATAACATATTCCTAAAACAACTCAAATTCGTGACCCACATGAAATCCTATCATAACCAACTCGATACTTTCCATACCGAGCCAAAACCGACTCCGCCACAGCCAAAGTCATCAACCGATACGATCTGATCCTTCCAACCAGATCTTCCCATCCATAAACCATCTTCGGAACCGTGTTTCCACGTCATGAACCGCATGCATATGTGCAAACACCTTCCTTCGACGTCCAGTAACCTTCATATGCACTGCCCTTGATTCAATCATCCTGCGTGACCTCCTGACCCGCTCAACCACAATTCCTCCTGAATTTGGTTGTTGGAACCTCATCTCCTCCCTGAGACTAGTCCAAAGGATTCTGTCTCCAGCCATGACTTGAACTCAAGCAACACCTGCACATGAATAAACAACCAATCCGTACGAGCCCAAGTCCTCGACTTGACTCAAGTCAGTTCCGAACACAACACCTTACGTGAGCACCTCACATAAGCATGTTGCAAAGCATATCAAAACGATATCAGCCATATTAACAAAAATGCACCAAAAACTTAGCAAATGAATACTAAGCAATCTTTTCAACAATGTAAAGCAAGTTTGAAACATTGCAAGATAAAAGCAGGAACATCGCGATCAAGCTTCGGACCTTGCCAAAGCTAACCGAAGCTTGATCTGGAGCTTACCAAGGCTAGTACAACTTAGCGCCAGAGCTTACCAAAGCCAGTCGGACCTAGCGCCGGAGCTGACCAAAACTAGTCGGAACTAGTCAACCCAAAAGCTGGAGCTAGAGAAACAAGTCGGAGCAACCAACATAAGTCGGACCTAGTAGAACATACCGGAGCTTAACAAAGGCATGCCGAAGCTATCAAAGACATGCCGGAGCTAACAAATACATGCCGGAGCTAACAAAGACATGCCGGAGCTAAAGACAAAGCTCACCGGAGCTACCCAAAAACATGTTGGATCTAGACAAAGAAAGTTGGACCTATTGTCGGACCTTGCAGAAACTCGGAGCTAGAGTCGGACCTTGCCAATAAGATGTTATGGCAGCATTCAAAACTTTTATTGTCAAATCCAATGTATTTAGCACACATAGGTCTCACAATCTCCCCCTTGATGAATGCATTGACAACACCATTTAAACCGAACATTGGCTTATGCACATGAAAAAGTTTTGAGAACAATTTAAAAGTTTTGAGAACAATTTCTCCCCCTTTGTCAATGATCTCTCCCCATGCACATATTATCTCTCCCTGCACATTATCTCTCCCCCTTTGACAATGTATTCAGCGAGGTTCAAAAGAGAATTTTAATTGTTATGAGCATATTATAACATATACATATAGAACAAAGCTCATCCAAGTCATACGATCAAGTAACTTACACTATCACAATAATGAGATACCTAGAGTAGTGTAAGCCATGCTAGAGATCAAATGTAATTTTCAATTTAAGCAAGTCATGATCTCACAAACTTAACTATTTAAATACCTGAAAGCATGACACTTGTTGCTGGATTTTATTATTTTTCAAAGTACAAATTTAGATCATATGATATTTGTAAGAGATTATATGCGCATCTGCCTTATTCTAACCAACCAAGCCAAGCCTATGTCATTTCACAATCAAAAGCTTAAGGATATGGTTTTAGTCATACACAACTTCTTCCAAGTTCATATCTAAGTGCAATGATAAGCTATCTCAAAACAAGAAGTGCGATGCATGCATATTCTCTTGATCTTTTCTCCACTTATATTTGTTCATAAAACCCAACATGTGAGTTGATTACTTGATTAATTCTTTATGATTAAAAGCACTTTTGAGCATGCAACAAGTTCAAAACAGCACGAAAGTTTGACCATGACCAGATTTAGTGTAAGTAATTATTCCAATTACTAGACATGGCAAAAACTACAAAATGTATAACATGAGTAAAGTAGTAAAAACTTTCAGCATGTAAAAGGAATCACAAAGTAATATATGTATGAAATACTATGCTCATATTATTTTAATTTCAGATTCTCACATAGACTTCCCAAATTTCAAAACTCCCCCTCAATTTAAGCCATGAGGATGCATAACCCCTATTTCACTAGGAATGTAACAAAAACGAGTGAAATCCAAATGTTTTGTAAAAATGTCAGCCAATTGTTGTTCGGTATCTACATGGTGAAGCACAATGTTTCCTTTTTCAACATTATCACGGAGAAAGTGATACCTAATATCAATGTGCTTAGTTCTAGAATGTTGCACAGGGTTTTTAGCAATGCAAATCGCACTAGTGTTATCACAAAACAGTGGAACACTATGTAGGTCAACCCCATAGTCCTTAAGTGTTTGAACAATCCAAAGAATTTGTGAGCAAGCACTAGCAGCAGCTACATATTCAGATTCTGCCGTGGATTGTGCAACTGAGTTTTGTTTTCTAGAGGACCAAGCAACAATTGAATTACCAAGAAAATGACAAGCACCGGAAGTACTTTTCCTATAAATCCTATAACCTCCAAAATCGGCATTAGAAAAATCTTTCAAAGTAACGGTTGAGGAAGAAGGAAGAAAAATACCAAATTCTTGAGTTCCATGTAAGTACCTGAGAATCCTTTTGACGGCTTGTCGATCTGAAGCACGTGGGGAAGCTTGAAACCGTCCACAAAGACATACGCTGAATTGTATGTCCGGTCTTGATGCCGTGAGGTACAAAAGTGATCCGATCATGCTTCTATATTCTTTTTTATCCACGGGTTCACCATCTTCATCAAGTTCAAATGTTGTTGCTGTTCCCATTGGTGTCCGAAGAGGCTTGCTTTTGTCCATGTTGAAGCGCCTTAGGAGATCTTTTGTATACTTCATTTGACGAACAAAGGTACCCTCCTTGGTTTGCTTGATTTGCAGCCCCAAAAAGTATGTGAGTTCTCCCATCATACTCATCTCAAATTCTGAACTCATCATAGCTGAAAACTTGGACACAAGATCATGAGAAGCACAACCAAAGATAATATCATCCACATACACTAGAACGAATAATGAGTCATTGCCACGCTTAAGCACAAAAAGAGTTTTATCAACCTTGCCCATGGTAAACCCCTTTTCAATTAAGAATGTTTTTAACCTCTCATACCATGCTCTAGGGGCTTGTTTGAGACCGTACAAGGCTTTGGAAAGTTTGTAAACATGATTAGGAAAATCTGAATTTTCAAAACCTGGTGGTTGTTTGACATAAACCTCCTCATCTATGTAGCCATTAAGAAAAGCACTTTTAACATCCATTTGATATAGCTTAAAACCTTTAGATGTAGCAAAAGCTAACAAAATTCTTATGGCTTCTAATCTAGCAACAGGAGCAAAAGTTTCATCAAAATCTAGACCTTCAACTTGAGTGAAACCATGAGCAACCAACCTGGCCTTATTCCTAACCACAACCCCATCCTCACTTTGTTTATTTTTAAACACCCATTTAGTTCCAATTAAGGTGTGACCTTGAGGTGGAGGTACAAGTTTCCAAACATTATTTCTTTCAAAATTTTCTAACTCTTCTTGCATGGCAATAATACAAGATTCATTAGTGAGTGCGTGTGATATATCTTTGGGTTCAAAAGAAGCAACAAAAGCGGAATGAGCATGAGAGTTTGGATCGCAAAACCTGGACCGTGTAACTCGTTCGTGCAAGCTTCCAATAATCTGTTGCGGGGGATGATCTTTGTAAAACCATAGGGGAACAGATGTCTCACAAGCTTCTTCTTCTTCATGTTCATCACAAATCGATGAGCTTGTGACTTGAGGAGGATATGGACCAGCAATGGTGGTCGTCGGAGCTTGTTCAATGTTCGGAGCTGGACATGTGTCAGCTTCGGAACTATCAGACAGTATCACCAGCTCTTCTTCTTCTTTGAAAATACCCTCCCCCTGAGGATATGGATCTGGTCCTGCAATATCGGAGCTAGTACATGGGCTAGCTTCATCAAAAGAAACTTCACAAGTCTCCACAATTTTGTTAGTGTCAAGTAAAAACACACGATAGCCTCTAGTATGAGATGGATAACCAAGAAACATGCCATCAATGGATCTAGGTTCAAATTTATCAAGATTACCATGTTTCTTAACAAAGCATTTGCAACCAAAGACCCGAAAGTGCGTAACACTAGGCCTATGTCCAAACAGGAGCTCATATGGTGTTTTACCTAGCTTAGCACGCAAGAAAACATGATTTAAGACATAACAAGCGGTTTCAATCGCATCAGCCCAAAATTTCCTAGGAGTTTGATATTCATCAAGAATAGTCCTAGCCATCTCAACTATGGTTTTGTTCTTTATTTCTACAATACCGTTTTGTTAAGGTACATATGGTGAAGAAAATTTATGACTTATTCCATTTTCAGCACAAAAGTGATCAAAAGATTGATTTTTAAATTCAGTTCCATTATCACTTCTAATTGCTTTTAAAGATCTTGGGTGATCAATTGATAATCTAAGAAATAAGGTTCTAAAGTGACCAAAAGCTTCATTCTTAGACGCCATAAAGTAAACCCAAGAGTATCTAGAATAATCATCAACAATAATAAGAACATACCACTTACCTCCGAAGGATTGAACATGTGAAGGTCCTACGGTGTCAAGTTGCAAAAGTTGACCCGGTTCAGTTGTCATCATCATTGTGAGAGGAGTATGCGAACCTGTAACCATCTTAGCATGTCTACAAGAAGAGCACACAATTTCTTTGTCCCCTTTCAGCTTAGGCAACCCACGTATGCGATCAAGAGCACTAACACGCGTTAGGTGATCAAGGCCTACGTGACCAAGTCTACGATGCCAAAAATATAAGTCCTTTGAATCATTAGCAACAAGACACCTATGCTTAGAGGAAGACATATCAAAATCAGCTTTAAAAACTCTTCCAAACCGAGACATGTTAAAAATAAGCTCACTATTTGAACCTACAACTTTGCAGCAGTTTTTATTGAAAATAATTTCTAGATTTTCATCTAGCAATTGTGAAACAGAAAGCAAGTTGTATTTAAAATTTTTGACAAGTGCCACATCTTACAAAGTGTAGTGATCATTTACTCTAACCGAACCCTTAGAAATTATAGGAGTTGAAGAATTATCGGCAAAAGTAACATTTTCTACACGTGACACAAAAGAGAGGGAGGAGAACCATTCTTTGTTACCGGTCATGTGGCGTGAGCAACCTGAATCCACAATCCAAATGTTCTCCTTTCTCAAGCGTGTAACCTGCATAGAAGCACAATACATCAATGACTCAATACTAGGGTTAGTCAAAGCATTTTGGAATCCAGTATTGAGCCATGCGACGTCCAGTAGGAACAACACGCGAAAGCCGTGACAAAACAGCAGGCTTATGAGTCAAAGGTTGAGGTTTTCAGTTCTTAACAATTGATTTAGAAGTTGTAACTCGTTTAGAGCGAAAACCAGTAGCTCCGGAGGTGTGGACATTTGTTTCGAAGGAACCAGTTGAAGCTCCGGATGCACAAACCGAAGGTATGAAAGCAAAAATTGAAGCTCTGGAGGGAACAACAGAAGGTCTCGGAGCTCTCGGAGCTATCGAAACTACCGGAGCTGCCTTTGTAGATTTCTTACCAGAAGGTCCGGAAGCTACCTTTGCAAATTTATGACTCATTAAAGCAGGTTGCATGTTTCTAAATTTAGGTTTAGCATGAGAGTTATGAAATATAGCAGGCATTTTGTCCTTTTTAATTTGTTTAGCTAGTCTATAACAAAAATCTATGACATGACCATCTTTATCACAATAAGTACAATAAAATTTAATTTTGTAATCATGTCTAGATGAGCACACAGCATTAGAAACAAAATTAGAAAGCACTCCTGCAGATTCAAAGATCACATCCTTTTGTTTAGGAACTGTTTGAATCAAACCACTTCCTAATGACTTTACAATTTTAGGTGGATGTGTCGTAGAATGAGCATGAGAATCAAAACCTAAACCAGTTTTATCATTGCTAGACTTGGAAGAATTCAGCAGCAAGTTTAGGTTCTTATTCCCATTACAAAACCGATCTAATGTCCTATGCATGTTATCAAGTTTATTGGACAGATCAAGGCAATTTTCACATGAAGTTTTTCCTTTTAATTTGCAATTGGAACAATATTTAACTTCATGAGAACGTAAAGCATTATTCAATATTGAAATTTCATTCATAGCATCTTTTAGTTTCTTTTCAAGATCATCACAACTAGAACAATGCAAATCAATTGTAGAACAAGAAGCATCTTTTAAGTTTCCAATGTCAAGTGCAGCAAACTTTTGTTCTTTTCAATTTCAAGTTCAAGTCTATCTAGAGTAGGGGAATGTGCGGTTCTTAATGTGGACAATTGTTCATAGATTAAATCACACGAGGGACAAGAATCATCACTAGGAATCAAGATTTTAAAATGGTTGATTTCTGATTCTAGTGATTCAATTTTAGCAGCATTATCCATAAGCTTTTTGTCCTTTTTCTTAACAATAATAGTTGCACGATAAATTGCATCACACATTTCATTACAGGTAGAACATACCTCCTCGTCGTCACTGTTGTGTTCTGCATCCTCCTGACTTGATCTTGATCTTGTTTTGCCCGCCATGAAGCATAAGTTGGCCAAATCATCTTCATCTTCATCACTTCCAATGTCCACGTTGCTTGAGCCAAGTTCCTGGAGTGTGGAGATAAAAC
Source organism: Tuctoria greenei (assembly GCA_036927565.1). NCBI lineage: Eukaryota > Viridiplantae > Streptophyta > Magnoliopsida > Poales > Poaceae > Tuctoria > Tuctoria greenei. The sequence continues at coordinate 159,668,019 of JAYESD010000006.1, forward strand.
TGTTCACTAGTTGGCGACTTGTGAAGCCCTTCTTCTTCTTCTTCTTATCATTTGTTGAGGAGTGATTCGTCCTTGATTGTTTTTCTTCTTGGGAAGTAGAACCTGAAAGGTTAGGGCATTTTGTATGAAAGTGTCCTGTCTTACCACATTCGAAGCATCGTTGAGGTCCGGAGCTTCCTCTCCTTCTAGTTCTCACATTTTGCAATGCTTTTGAGAACCTAGTAGAGAGAAGTGCTAGCTCCTCCTCTGGAAATTCCTCGATCTGCTCCAGGGTTAGTGAGGAAAACAAGGCAAGAGTATTGCAAGATGATGATTGGCCGGAGCTAGGAATATCACGTTGTGAGACAAATGCAATAGACTTATTTGGGTTCTTACGTGATAATGTCAATTTCATGAGTCTTTAGTTTAGAGTAAAGCACATCTAATGTAAGAGAACTCATGACAGTTGATTCACGAATAGAAGTAACTTTCATCTCCTATATCGTCATGTCTAATGCACTAAGAAGTTGCCTAGCATTTTTAGCATCCGAAAAGTTAACATTGACACTACGCAGATAGCTGAGAATTTTATTGAAGTGAGCGAAAAGGTCATCGATAGACTCACCGGGTTGCATCTCGAAATGCATATATTCCTTTTTGAACATATCTTGTCTCACCTCCTTGATCGTGTTGGATCCTTCATGATAGTCACAAAGTGCTCTCCACACATCATATGCCGATCGAAGGTGTGCAACACGGTCAAAGTCGCTTTGAGTGAGTCCACGGATGATCAAGTTCCGGGCTTTGTTGTTGTTGTCGACGTCCCGTAGGTTTGTAGCCGTAACTTGATCGTTTGACAGCACATCATAAGGCTTGTACACCTTTTCCCATATGGCGAAGCCTTGGGCCTGGATGAAAGCCTTCATGCGTGCCTTTCAAACCTAAAAATCAATACCAACAAACATACAAGGTTTGGCGGAGTATTTCTCCATGATGATTAGTCAAAAACATTTGCAAATTACAATGATTGGAGCACCGTGGCTCTGATAGCAATTCTAGGATCGAAGAGCACGTGAAAATCTACCAGAGGGGGGGTGAATGGTAGATTTAAAAATCTTCCGCAGTGGAAACAATTAAATCCCAACCCCTTCGGCAGAAAAACGATCTGTTAGAGAAATCGTGTGTTAAACTAATCTAAAACGTGTTTCACCATGACAAAAGTGATATATATCAGATAGAATCAATTCACGAAGAAAACACAAGAAGAACCACTCAAATCCGTCGAGAGAAACTCAAGTTATGATCGAAAGATCGAACAAAGGTCAATCTGTCCTACTCGAGAAAAATAGTTCTGGAACGCTGAAAAGAAACACGTGTAGATCAGAAACCACAAATCCAATGACCGCGAAATTTTAGAGATGATATATAATTAAGTTTTGAAGACAACCCAAAAAGAATCACATCAATTGGATCTATAAAACTCGAGTTATGATAAAACCACTGACGAAAGGTAGTGCTGTCCAGAAACTCGACGAGTAAAACTTGTCTGGAACAAGTCGGACGAACAAGGCACAAAAGTTCCTTCAAACTACGAATTTTATTCAATATACCACAAGAGGAACAGCCCCAAAATCGTCTACCACGAGCTCTGGCCTCCCTTGCTTATATAACCAGCCCTTAGGCCAACCCAATCTCAACTAGGACTCTAATCATACTCCGATCACAAATCAGAACTTTCCATAACTACTTAGGACTCTTCTATACGCAGATAGAAGTAATCTTAAGACTTCCAAACACCTTAGTAACATATCCCATATTCCTAAAACAACTCAAATTCGTGACCCACACGAAATCCTATCATAACCAACTCGATACTTTCCATACCGAGCCATAACCTACTCCGCCACAGCCAAAGTCATCAACCCATACGATCCGATCCTTCCAACCAGATCTTCCCATCCATAAAACATCTTCAGAACCATGTTGCCACATCATGCACTGCATGCATACGTGCAAAATCCTTCCTTCGACATCCAGTAACCTTCATATGCACTGCCCTTGATTCAATCATCCTGCGTGACCTCCTGACCCACTCAACCACAATTCCTCCTGAATTTGGTTGTTGGAACCTCATCTCCTCCCTGAGACTAGTCCAAAGGATGCTGTCACCAGCCATGACTTGAACTCAAGCAACACCTACACATGAATAAACAACCAATCCGTACGAGCCCAAGTCCTCGACTTGACTCAAGTCAGTTCCGAACACAACACCTTATGTGAGCACCTCACATAAGCATGTTGCAAAGCATATCAAAACGATATCAGCCATATCAACAAAAAAGCACCAAAAACTTAGCAAACGAATACTAAGCTATCTTTCTAACAATGTAAAACAAGTTTGAAACATTGCAAGATAAAAGCAGGAACATCAAGATCAAGCTCCGGACCTTGCCAAAGCTAACCAGAGCTTGAGCCGGAGCTTACCAAGGATAGTACAACTTAGCACCGGAGCTTACCAAAGCCAGTCGGACCTAGCGCCGGAGCTGACCAAAACTAGTCGGAACTAGTCAACCCAAAAGCTGGAGCTAGAGAAACAAGTCGGAGCAACCAACATAAGTCGGACCTAGTAGAACATATCAGAGCTTAACAAAGACATGCCAGAGCTATCAAAGACATGCCGGAGCTAACAAAGATATGCCGGAGCTAAAGACAAAGCTCACCGGAGCTACCCAAAAACATGTCGGATCTAGACAAAGAAAGTCGGACCTATTGTCGGACCTTGCAAAAACTCGGAGCTAGAGTCGGACCTTGCCAAAAAGATGTTATGGCAACATTCAAAACTTTTATTGTCAAAGCCAATGTATTCAGCATACATAGGTCTCACACCCACTTTGCACCAAAGGAAACTCACGGGACAGTTTAAAGGAATGGAATCCTCCAGAAGGGAAAGACATTCATATGTAGTTTCATAAGTAGCATTCCAAATGGTGCACTTTAGAAGCCATTACCATCACTGCGCGTATGCGCGCGTCTCATCGTCTTTTTCGCGCGTACTAAAGACACACCATCCTCTTCTCCGCAACACACAACGGCCATCCTCTTCTTCGCGCATACTCTTCCTCTTCGTCTCCATCGCGTGCACCCTCATTGGTTCCCTTCGAAGCCCATGGACGACCTCTCCAGTCTGCGCACCACCTGCAGCGCCATGCACGCGGCGTGTCGGGATCGCACCGTGGGCAGGCGCGTGGTGTTGGAGCGGGAGAGCATCTGCAAGGGGAGCTACGATGCCCTCGTGGATCACCTGGCAATTGTCGGCAACCCTCATGCGTGCTATGTCACCAGGTTCGACCTCGTATTCAAGGACGATTGCGCGCATAGGGGTAGTGGTAGCTAGAGGTGACACCGTATGGAACCGCCATGTATAGGAGTAGTGGTAATGATGACACCGCGTATAGGGGCATAGGGCCAGTGGTAAAACTTCCGGCCTGTTCCAGTCCTTGCAATAATAACATTGCGACTGTTCAGATTTTGGCACAGAAACAACATGACAAAATGTTAAAAGAAAAAACATCAAAAACAAGAACAGAAACACAGCATCACGACTTGGATTAATTTGTGTCAATCGATTTCTTGTTTTACAGTTTCGTTCTCCAAGCTCTTTCACCTTAAATCTCGTACGTAGTACCTATTTTTTTCTAACATTTTTCTCTTCCTTTGTTTTCTTTTCTAGAGTTCATTGTTTCCACTCTTCTTTTCTTTTCTGGAGTTCATTGTCTCCACTCTAGAGGTCCCCGGTGTGGAGGGTCACACAATTCGATTCACGCACGAAGTGGGTTAAAGGGGAAAATTTGGTGTCGTTAAAGGAGATGTTTTTCGATAAAAGGAGAATTTTTTAATTTGCCATGCAAAGGGTCCAGCGTATGCAGGGAAAAACAATTTATGCTTATAAAAAACTGCGGTTTGCATCCCTCTCGGTTATGCAATGGCTCGACGCGTCCCATCGGCTTCACTAGCATTTTTTTAATTTGACACGGAAAGGGCCCAGGGCTTATATAAAAGAACATCCGCCCCGTACACGCCTCCTCCACGTTCCGTTCGACAACGTCCGCTCGCTGTCGAACGGAGCGGGGCCAAGTCTTGTACGACATCTTTTTTCAATCCGATGTGTAACTACAATAGCGTGCGTTGCCTTATATTCTCGTTGCAACAAGCTCAACTTTCCGATTTGGGACAAATAATTCACACCTTGTCAAAATTGCTCGCATGAATTCGTTACGGACACCACGCACGGGGGCAGACGTAGGGAATATGTCAGGTGATCAGTGCACAACTTGGGCCCAGGTATCAGCATGAAAGTGACGAGCATACGATTTTTGGAATTAATCCTGGCATTATCCCAGTCATGTTTGGCTATCATACGACCTCATTGGATAGTAGTGCATCCACTTCAATCTAAGTGGATTGGAGAGTATTGAGATAAAAATTTGTTCATTTTCCACTTAAATCCACTCCAATACAAGTGGATTGAAGTTACCAAAACAAAGTCTACATGATCATCACGACAAATAATGCAATTATGCTCTTATGTGTCGTAAACGTCTTAATTTTCTCTTATATATTATTGTTTGAGGCTCGATGATCATGTTTTGGGGCGTATAGCATGTGCATGGACAACTAGCAGAGTATGAAAGACCTCGATCAAGTATGTTTCATATCGATGTGAATTATATACTACGTGTAATTTCTCTTTTTGATGTTGGATATCGTCTAGAGTTGTAGGCTCGTTTATCATGGATCGTTGGGGCATAGCATGCATGGACAAGGCCTCAAACTCTGACGATATCCATGATCAAAAAGACAAAACACGTACTTATTGGTTGATCATGTTTGGGGTGCATGCATGTTAGACATAGAAATCCCTCGATCATGTTTGACAAAACTAACATGCATACCTCATCTATGATATGTACGTACGTATGATTAACTAACATGCATACGTCATCTATGATATAACAGGGTAGATGATATGTACATGGTAAAATAGCTTATGTGGCATGCCAATGTGGATATCCAACTCAGACTAAGGATGAAAGTGAAACAGTTGTTTGAAGTTGATGGACTAAATAATTGACCCATTTGACAGTTCAAGGACCAAACTAAGTTTTGATTGAAAGTTTGAGGATGAAGTTGAGTATTGTGCCGATACTAAACGAGCCAAGCTTGAGCTTGCCAGCTTGATGAGCTCAAGCTCGAAAAGTTCGAGTAAGCTCATTTATTGTTGTCATCTATGATATGTACGTATGATTAACTAAAATATATAATTCTATTAAAAATGTTTTATGGGACATAATTTTTATATATGATAGAAACAAATAATGTGCAACATCGTCCACCTTTGCCTACTCCATTAATTAGTTGTGAACCTAAATTATTGAGTAGATTCTATTGTATATACATGAATTCTTGGCTCGACTCGAGGTCTACTCGGTGGTTTATCAAACTCAAGCTTAGAAAGACAAGCTCGCTCGAGTTCGACTCGTTGACATCCCTATATGCAATTAAAGTTTTGGTACAATCGTGTAATCAAAGATTTTCATCCGTTGGATCTACATCTTACGGTTATTATATCTTTTCATTTAACCCCTTCCACCACCACCACCACCCCTCCACCTGGTGGAGGGGGTTAAATAAAAAATTTCAATGACCGTAATGTAGATCGATCCAAATGTTGAAGATGGTTGAATGTACAATTGCACCAAACATCATATTACATTCTAGTTGAACCCAACTTTAAAACAGGAAATCTTTTGACACAGATTAATCCAGTCGTGATGTTTTTCTCTTCTTGTTTGAGTGATGTTTTATTTTTTCTTGTTTTGTGATGTTGTTTTTCATGTTTTGTACTCCCTCCTTCCCATATTACTTGTCGTTAATAATTAGGACAAGTTTTCTAGTTCAAATATGAACTAAAAAACTTGTTCTAACGACAAGTAATATAGGAAGGAGGGAGTAATGTTTTATGATAGTGAATTCATTGTTGTTCGTCTGTTCCATCGGCTATTTTGTTTTCTATCTATTTTTTAGTGAACTATCTGTTCTATCTGTACTATCTGTTAATGAACAACCCTCCACACCACCGGTGGCCTCTAAAGTGGCTTGTACGATACTTTAGCCACTGGAGGTGCCAGGAGATCGCCCACAGCAGGGCCTGCAAAGTGGTCTATAAAGTAGTATACAATACTAACAGGAAAACGCAACATGTAGCGACGACTGGAAAGAAAAGTGGATATAATGAACAGAGAAAAAAAAAGAAAGGACGAGAAAAATGTTAGAAAAATGTAGGTAGAACTCCAACGTACCATTGGCCCTATGCCCCTATACGCGGTGTAATCATTACCACTACTATTTTACGCGGCCAAAAGTTATTACCACTGCTTGAAGGGAAGTGTTGCGGACTAGATGTGCCAATTAGTTTATTTTGTGTTTATTGGGGATTATGTAACAGCTTGTTCTGTCAATTAGCAATGACTGGAAGAAAAGTGGAGACAATAAATAGATAGAAAAGAAAAGAAAGGACGAGAAAAATGTTAGAAAAATATAAGTAGTACGTACATACGAATTAAGGTAAAAGAGTGTGGAGAACCAAACTGTAAAAAAGGAAATGTTTGGCGCAGATTATTGTAAAATATAGTATGTTATCTCTATTGATGATAGGTTAAAACAGAGTGGTTCCATTACTTTGCGCGTCCCATCAGTGCATGCAAGAGGTGTGGGTCCCATAGGTTGTGGGTTCACATGTCAGCCACCCTTAATGCACTTGCAGTGCTGGAGAGGATGTGGAATACGCCAGCACTGGAAGAAGAACCATCACGCGTGCGACCCCCATCAGTACGTGCGGAGAAGACGATGGCGTGTGTCTTTATATAATATCTCCATCGTCTTCTCTGCGTGTACTCTATAGACACACCACCGTCTTCTCTGCACATACTCTAGCTTCCTCTTTGTCTCCGCCGCACCCTCATTGGTTCCCTTCGCAGCACAGTGATGCCGAAGCCTATAGAATTGCCGTACACGCACGATATTGCGGTCGAGATCGCGGGGCGCTTCGCCGAAAGATCGTTGTGACCCTTGGACGACCTCTCCAGTATTCGTGCCATCTGCAAGGCCATGCATGTGGTGTGTCGGGATGGCGCTGTGGGCAGGCGCGTGGTGCTGGAGTGGGTGACCCAGAGGATGTGACGTGACCCGGGGCGGTACAAAGCCCTCGTGGAGAACCTGACCATCAACGGCCACCCTAATGTGTGCTACGTCACCGGGCTCAAGCCCGTCTTGGCAGTCGATCGCGCGCAGCGTGACGCCCAGTTTCTCGCCCGGGCGGCCAAGGCCGGCCACATGGAGACGGCCTATGTCCTTGTCCTCCTCCGCTACGACGCCGACCATAGGTCCTGCAACGCCGTCGAGTATATCCGGCAGGTCGAAGGCGATGTTGACGTCGGTAAGAAAGCGGTCGGGTCTGTCGCCATTATGAGGACCAACAATGAGTGCAGACGGTGTCGGATTCAATCTCTAGATGAAATCCACAATTTGGCGTGGATGCATCCATGCCCGCCTCTGAGACCGCCGCTGGTGTCACTGCCCAACAAGGAGGTTGACCCGTGTACGGCTGCCGGTTGTGGGAACCAAGGGTGGAGCGGATGCAGGGTCTTCTGTAGTGAAGACTGTAGGATTAGACACGAGCATTTCATATTCTGTCGTGAGGTGTTATCTGGTGTGGGCTATATATAAAAGACTAATAAGGCTATGTGATGTTGTTTTTCTTGTTTCATGATGTTGTTTTTCTTGTTTTGTAGTAATGTTTTATGTTGATGAACTCAATGTTGTTCGTCTGTTCTAACTGTTATTTTATTTTCTATCTATTTGTTTAGTGAACTATCTGTTCTATCTGTCTTCTCTGTTAATGAATGACCCTCCACACCGTCGGAAGCTAAAGTGGCTGGTACGGTACTTTAGCTGCTAGAGGTGCCAGAGGAGATCGCCCATAGCGGGGTCTGCAAAGCGGTCTATAAAGTAGTATACAAAATGCAACAGGTAGCGATGACTGGAAAGAAAAGTGGAGACAATTAACAGAGAGAAAAGAAAAGAAAGGACGAAAAAAATGTTAGAAAAAGATAGGTAGAACTCCAACGTACCACTAGCCCAATGCCCCTATACGCGGTGTCATCATTACCACTACTCCTATAAGCGACCAGAAGTTATTACCACTGATTGAAGGGAAGTGGTGCGGACTAGATGTGTCGATTAGTTTATTTTGTGTCTATTGGGCATTATGTGACAGCTAGTTCTGTCAATTAGTTTGTTACCTGAAATGGTACGTTGAACACTACTGTTTGGTTCCATCGTTGTTTATATCTACTGTAGTATTTAATCCTTGTTTATATCACTATGTTCTTGCGGTTCAAGAGATTTTATGCGTATGCTTTATTTTGATCGGAATACCACCCCCATTGCTACATTAACTTATTTAGATAACAAATTGCCAGAGCCAGAAGCGTGCCCGTAGATGGGCTCACGCGTCATAGCAACAAACTCCAAGCATCCCAGCGCAGATTCGGCCCATGAATACAAAGTGACTCAGCGTAGTTTCAGCCCACGAATAACAAGCGACCCAACGCAGTGTTGGGCCTACTCTGATAGCTTCACGTACGCTTTGTCCTAGCCTCTTGCCCATGGGACCCTTCGATCCACAACGACGCCCCTCCCGATTGTACGAAACGCACTTGGAGGAGCATCTGCCCGCCGCCACGCTCTTGCAGGAGCATCCGCCGACGGCCACGCTCTTGTAGGAGCATCCGCCGGCCGCCACGCTCTTGGAAGAGCAACCGCCGGCCACCGGCGTGGAGGAGCATCCGCCGGCCGCTGCACGTGGAGGAGCAACAACGCTAGGTACAATTGCTCACATAATGTTATTGTAGTTCTATCCTCTTATGGATATACTGATTGAATTGTAGGAAGCAATATCAAAAGATAAGACATGGATGGGAGAACACAGGCGTACGAAGGAGTGGCATGATGGAATGAGGTAATTTTTAAATTTAGCATTCCAGGGCACTCGTGAAGAAGAAACTAAGCCTTGTCCTTGCACGAAATGACGTAATATTTGCCACGAGACACGCAAGGAAGTTCATATTCACTTGCTTTGTAATGGGATGTCATTTGATTATACTTGTTGGGTACACCATGTCGAAAAACGAGTTGAGAAAAATGTTGCTGAGCAATCAGCAAATAATGAGGAGATAACTTCTGATGATGCTGCTATGGAAAATATGTTGTCCAGTCTACTTAGAGGCACTGATCATTGTGGTACTTCAGCAGATGTTGATGATTTAGAAAATGCTATAAACCGGCATGAGCCAACTGAGTCTGCAAAGGCATTCTATGACTTATTAAATGATGCCAAAAAGGAGTTGTATCCAAGTTGTGAGAAGGTAACCCAATTATCCTTCATTGTCAGGTTGTACCAGATAAAGTGTTTAACTGGTTTGAGCAAAAAAGCGTGTGAGTTTATCCTTGAACTATTCTCATATGTGCTTCCAGAGGGCCACTACATTCCTAATACACTTGATAAAGTTCAGAAGGTTGTTCTCCACCTCGGGATGGGCTACGAAAAAATCGATGCATGTGTCAATGACTGTGTGTTATTTCGGAAGGACTATTCTCTGCTGGATCAATGCCCAAAATGTGGTGAATTAATATGGAAAATTGTACTGGTGGGGATGCAAGAGAGGCTTTACATTGTGGAAAAGCTAAGAAGCTTGTAGCACGCAAGATTCTACGATACTTCCCTCTTATTCCCCGTCTTCAAAGGTTTTATATGGCAGAATCAACGGCATCAAACATGCGCTGGCACAAAGAAGAACGTATTGATGATGGAATATTACGCCATCCTGCAGATTCAAAAGCATGGAAGCATTTTGATAGCAGTCACCCAAATTTGTCATCTGATCCTCGCAACATAAGACTTGGGCTAGCATCTGATGGTTTCAATCCTCTTGGAATAATGAATGTTTCTTACAGTACATGGCCTGTGATTCTAATCCCTTATAATCTACCACCTTGGTTGTGTATGAAGCAGCCTTATTGGTTGATGTCAATGATAATTCCTGGCCCAAAGTCACCTGGAAACAACATTAATGTGTATCTACAGCCTTTGATTGATGAGCTACTGAAATTATGGTCTGATGGTGTTGAAACATATGATGGTCAAAGCAAGAGACATTTCTCATGCGAGCTTCTATATTGTGGACAATAAATTATTTTCCAGCATATGCAATGCTATGTTGATGGAGCACATAAGGTAAGCTAGCATGTCCATACTGCCATGTAAACACTGACGCCTTGTGGTTGAAATATGGACAAAAGTATTGCTACATGGGTCATCGTCGTTTCCTACCTCAGAATCACAGGTGGCATCGAGACAAAGCTTCTTTCAACAACAAGATAGAGAATAGAGAGGGTCCAACATCACTCTCTAGTGACGAAGTACTCCAACAATACGAGAGTTTTGATCAAGTGAGTTTTGGACAGACGAATAATAAGAGAAAGCGCACCGAGGAAGATAGGTGGCATAGTTGGAAGAAGAAAAGTATATTTTTTCAGCTCCTGTATTGGAAGACATCACTAATAAGTAATAACTTCAGTGTCATGCACATTGAGAAAAACATTTTTGATGGCATATTGGGGACATTGCTTAATATGGATGGTAAAACAAAAGATAGTCTACAAGCTCTTCTTGATATGCAGGATATGGGTATACGACCAAAGCAACATCTAGTGGATATGAATGGGAAGTATGATTGTCCACAACATCATATACTTTGCATAAAGATGAGAAGACCACCGTATGCAAGTTTTTGGGGGATGTGAAGATGCCCGATGGTTGTGCCTCAAACATCAAGAGATGTGTGGACATAAAAGCATGCAAGGTATCAGCTCTAAAAACTAATGACTGCCATATTATATTTCAGAAGCTCCTTCCTATTGCAATACGTGACATATTTCCTAAAAAGGATGTTGCACCTTTAATTGAGTTTAGCAGATTTCTTTTCTAGAATTTTTCTAAAGATTTGGCGAAATCAGATTTGGATAAGATGATCAAACAATTTCCTGAAACAATTTGAAAGCTTGAGATGTTGCTTCCTCCCGCTTTCTTTGATATCATGGTACATCTTCCAATCCATCTTGCCGAAGAAGCTCGCTTGGGTCGACCTATTTCTTACAAATGGATGTATCCAATTGAGAGGTACCTTGGTACATTGAAGAGGTATGTACGTAACAGATCTCACCCGAAGGGTTCTATAGGTGAGGGATATATTATGAAAGAGTGTATGACTTTTTATAGTCAGCTTTTGGATAAAATCAGCACCAACCTTAATAGGCCAGAATGTCATGAAGCTGCAGCTAGGAATGAACCTTCTCCCGAGTCTAATATATTTACAGAAGTTGATAATTCTAAAAAAGGGTTTAAACAGGGTCAACTTACTATTATGGAAGTACATAACATCAGGCATTATATTATTTCTAATGTTGAAGAGGCCGCTCCATAGATCAAGTACGTATAACTCAGATGTTCTATACTATATTGTATCATGCTTATTGTAGATGGCTAATTTAATTTTGTACCCTTTTAAGTGAGCATTTTGAAGAGCTGAAAAAGATTCATTCTCGTAGTGTTGAAAAACGCCATAGAGATGAGTTTGTTTATTGGTTTCAAGAACAAGTAAGTACATGCAAGTTTTCACTTTGATAAAATATTGAACAAATATGTGTTCTGAAGAGTGTTTATCAATGACCCCTTTTATACTAATGTGTACAAATTACTACATTACACAAAGAAGGCAATGTAACCGATTATTTGTATACATTATCTAGAGGACCTGATCGTCGGGCACGTTTTTTAGTCGATCATTCATAAATGGCTTCTTCTTTTGAACTGCAGATGTGGAAAAAGATTTATGGATGCAAAATAGTGGTGTTGTTGTTCGGGATGGTGATCATGAGTGGTTTGGAGTAATCAAGAAAATGATTTCTATTGATTTTGAAAAAAATCAAGAGGTTTTGTTATTTCAATGTGACTGGTTTGCTCGTCCTCGTTCTGGTCACAGCCAAAGCAGAGGCTACAAAATAGATCAATATGGAATGATAGATGTTGACACTACCCTTTCTCAATTTAAGTATGAGCCTTACATTCTAGCCACCCAAGCAGAACAAGTTTTTTACGCTCGAAGTGTGAAACAACCTAAATGGGCTACAACTATTAAAATGAAGCCATGAAACCTTTTTGCCATGCCCCTGGAGACAGTGAAAATAATGTCACTGAGACGATGGAGGCTGAGACATTTGATGATCAATGACTTACATATATAAATTAGGATAGGACCGCATGGGGTAGGTCGACGACTTACATATATAAATTAGGATAGGACCGCATAGGGTAGGAATGACATTGAGGGAGCAACCGGTGATGCTTCCGCTCTTCAAATGAGAACATGTGATTAGTTTGAGGCACATAGAGTTCCATCAAAAAAATGAAGATGACGACGACGACGATAATACATATATCAATGATGGTATTGTACCTCCTATATTGGGGGGCGGGGGCAGTGAAGATGATGATTTTTTTATATATGTACTGTGTGAGCTAAGTGTACGTGAACTATTTGATTTTTTTTTAAAGATAGAAGCCTTTATTCTATTTAGCAGCAAGCTTAGAAGCAAGCCGATATTGAATAATCCCACCTCTTTAGACGATACCCATAATTTGAAATGATGCTCCTGCAGAAATTCCTAATGCAATGAACTGGTGATTCCTGGCAACAGATCCTAATACAACGAGTGTGTTTCGTGGTGATAGATACTAAGGCCACGAACTAGTACAATTGTGGCAAAAGATCCTAATGCAACGATTGCAGAAGCAAAATGGAGATGCGCTTAATTTGCAGCGAAGTGCGTTTCTTATATGAAAAGCGCGTCCTCCCCACGACGTCTCCTTTTAGCTTCGTGATTTTCTACGTTTTGCTTCGGTTCACTGTTGATATCACACATCACTGAACTTAGAGCATATTCAATTGAAAACTGAATCATTCACTTGTCCAGAAAATAAACAAATCCATCCTTATGATTCCTAAGGAACACGATGAACACACCACACATTCATTTGTTCACACAGTGGCCAACGTTTTGTAATATATTGTGAGCCAACGACTGTGTTCCGTGACGATAGATCCTAATACCACGAACTGGTGAATGGAGACAACATATCCTAATGCAAGGATTATGTTTTGTGGCGATAGATCCTAACGCCATGAACTGGTAAATCGTGGGAACATATCCTAATGCAGCGATTGTGTTCCATGGTGATAGATCCTAACACCACGAACTGGTGAATCGTGGCAACAGATCCTAATGCAATGATTGTGTTCCATGGCAATAGATCCTAACGCCATGAACTGGTGAATCGTGGCAAAAGTTCCAAATGCAATGATTGTGTTCTGTGGCAATAGATCCTAATGCCACAAACTAGTGAATTGTGGCAATAGATCCTAATGCAATGATTCTGTTTCGTGGCGATAGATCCTACGCCACGAACTGGTGAATCATGGCAAAAGTTCCTAATGCAACAATTGTTTTTCATGGCGATAGATCCTAATGCCACGAACTGGTGAATCGTGGCAAAAGTTCCAAATGCAATGATTGTGTTTCATGGCGATAGATCCTAACGCCACAAACTCGTAATTTGTGGTAAAAGTTCCTAATGCAACGATTCTGATTCGTGGTGATAGATCCTAACGCCATGAACTAGCTAATCGTGGCAACAGATCCTAATGCAACGATTCTGTTCCATGGCGATAGATCCTAATGCCACGAACTGGTGAATCGTGGCAAAAGTTCCTAATGCAACGATTGTGTTTCGTGGTGATAGATCCTAATGCCACGAACTGGTGAATCGTGGCAAAAGTTCCTAATGCAACTATTGTGTTCCGTGGCAATAGATCCTAACGCCACGAACTCATAATTCATGGCAAAAAGTTCCTAATGCAATGATTCTGTTCCGGGGCGATAGATCCTAACGCTACAAACTGGTGAATCGTGGCAAAAGTTCCTAATGCAATGATTGTGTTTCGTGGCGATAGATCCTAACACCACAAACCGGTGAATCGAGGCAAGAGTTCCAAATGCAATGACTCTGTTCCGTGGCAATAGATCCTAACACCACGAACTGGTAATTCATGGCAACAGATCCTAATACAACCATCGTGTTCCATGGCGATAGATGCTAACACCACGAATTAGTGAATCATGGCAACAGATCCTAATGCAACAATCGTGTTCCATGGCGATAGATGCCACGAACTAGTGAATCGTGGCAACAGATTCGTGGCTATAGATCCTAATGCCACGAAACTAGTGAATTGTGTCAACATATCCTAATGCAACGATCGTATTATGTGGCGATAGATGCTAATGCCATGAACTAGTGAATTGTGGCAATAGATTCGTGGCGATAGATCCTAATGCCAAAAACTACTGAATCGTGGCAACAGATCCTAATGCAACGATCGTATTCCATGGTGATAGATGCTAATGCCATGAACTAGTGAATCGTGGCAAAAGTCCAAGCTTACTGCGACGATTTAGTATTTATTGCAGTACAATCATTGCAACAGGGCGGAATCCTTGTAGTGTTAGTAGCTTTGAATGTCTCGTAGACCCACGGATTGAAGAGGTAGGCAGTAGGTGGTGACAACCCTATATGTCCTTTGTAATCCTCCACGTTCGGATATGCCACAGGCTCTTGGCGGGAGTCGCCCTAGTATTGCTAGGGGTAAGCCCGTGCCTAATGTGTTGAACAACTGTAACACCCTCATTTTCATCCATCATGCATTGCATAAGTTCATATACATGTTTAACATTAATAAATATAAAAAGGAATGAGTTTAAAATGAATTCAAAGCAAAATCGCACTCAAAAGTTCTGAGAAGTGCGGACTAGTCCAATTTCTCTGACTTCCCTCGAACATGTCCGTTTTTGCTGCGAACTAGTCCGATTTCATCTCTGTACAATTTTTGTACTTGTCCGACCCATAGCGGACTAGTCCGGTCATCCCAATTCCTTGAAATTTCGCCAAGTCCCTAAACTTGTCTGGACTTGTCCGACATCTAGCGGACTTGGTCGTTTTCCCCTCTGACTAAAATCGGACTTGTCCGGTATTGTCCAGACTTGTCTGTTTTTCCTCTGACTAAGTTCGGACTTCTCCGATGTCCAGTCCGGACTTGTCCGATATCTCTTAGACTAGTTTGTTTACCTCACTTGTCCGAAGACATGGTGGTTGCTTGTTGTTGATCTAAGGATTGGTTCATGCGAGAATATGCCAGGACAACAAGGCCACCACGAGACCAAGTATGGGTGCGGCGTAGTTGATTAATTAGGGTATTGCTAGTATTGAGTGGATCATTTGGCGCACCGAGGAAGGGGAGTCAGTTTGGGTTTGGAATTGAGGCAGGACTCCCTGGGATCCGAATGGCACAAGAGGGGGCCCTTGGTTGAAGATGTGTTCAGTTGGAGACATCACCACCGGTGAAACCTCAGTGGGTCCGTACATGCTAGTAGTGCCTTTGTAAAGGCTATTTTGTGATCTCTTGGCCATACACCAAAGGAAGTGTAATTGGCACAATGGAGGTTGTCTTTAGTCGCCGACGGGTGATGAAATCACAAACACGTGTGTAAAGTGGTACAAACTCTGCTGAGTATTAAAACTATCATGATAGTTGTGCTCCCCGTTAAGAGCACCTGGATGACCTACATGATTAGAGGGATTTTGGTATTAGGATGGCTGGTACTGGTTATGGTTGATAATATAGTTACATATGGTTATGGGTTGAATTATGGCAATGGATATGGTTAAAGGTAATGGTGAAATCTGGTATACTGGTGACGGTAATGAAATATGGACTGGTATTGTGGTGACTGCATGATTTATGATGGGTTTACTTCACTTACATATAATATACTGCTTTTCAAATGTTGTAATGTACTTTTCATCACTTAGCCTTTATTATTGTCGTCATTTGAATCAGCTACATGTCATACTTTCCACACTTGTTGAGTACGACATGTACTCACCCTTGCAATTCCCCCACCAACAGTTGCATGTCAGGATTGGGAGTATAACGATGATAATACAGAGTTCTAGGTCGTGTCTGCCGTCAGCTTTGCCTGTGGAGTTGTTTGGAGCTGCGCTATCCTATTTGCTTAGCTGCATAGTTGCTTATTTAGTTTATTTCTGCTGCATTAGTTCAAAATTGACATTTATATTCATTAGAGCCTGTATTCAAGGATATTCTGAATTCTGTAATAGAAGCGCTTAATTAATCTTGTTCTGTAATATTTTTTGTATATCCTTTTGTGAATGCACTCGTGTATGTGTGTTGAACGTCATGGGCACACATATGCATTCACTTGGTTCATTTTCGGAACCGGGTGTCACAAATTGGTATCGGAGCCACAGATTGAGCGTAGGACGCAGCCTAGATAGAATGGACACTATAGAGCACATAGGAGCACTCAGGAATCGATTTATTTTTGCTTGGTGGGTTGTTTGCTATGTTTTGTTGCTTGTGTGCTTAGTAAAGGATTTTGGGATGCTTTAGCATTTCCATATCCACATAGGATAGTATAGGTAGTTGCTTAATTTCATATCCTTTGATGCATATAAGTGGGGACATTTTCTAAATTCTTCTCTCTTGTTTTTCTTTAGATGGCGAGGACTCACAACCAGAGGGATGGCAATGATGAGGAGGATAACAATGGGGCACCTCAGAACAATAATGGACAAGGACCTGCCCAGGGAGCTATCAACCTTGAGCATCTATTGGCTATGCAAAACCAGCTCATGCAGACCATGATACAAACTATGGGACAGTTGCAGGCTGGCAACAACAACAACAACAATCAGCCCCACATGCCTCCACTGCCACCCCCACCTCCTCATAACCGGTTGGGGGAGTTTATGAGGACCAGGCCACCGACTTTTGCTCAAGCTGTTGACCCTATGAATGCTGATGATTGGCTCAAGTCCGTGGAGAAGAAACTTGCAATAGTCTAATGCAGTGACCGGGAGAAGGTGCTATTCGCATCTCATCAACTTGTTGGAGCAACCGCGGATTGGTGGGATTCGCTATGCAACGCACATGAGAACCATGAGAGGATTACTTGGGCTGAGTTCAAGGAGAGCTTCCGTTCTCATTATGTGCCGGAAGGTGTTATGATCTTGAAGAGGCAAGAATTTGATAACTTGAGGCAAGGAAGGTCAAGTGTGGGTGAATACCTCAATAAATTCACTCAACTCTCAAGATATGCACCTGAGGATGTGAGCCAGGACAGCAGGAAATAGTACTTATTCATGTGGGGCTTGAACAATGAGATCCAAGTGCAATTGCTGAATTGTGATTATGCCAACTTCTAGAAGCTAGTGGACAAAGCAATTGTGGTTGAGAACAAAGTCCATGAGATGGAGCAAGAGACCTAAAGGAAGGCGCCATATAAGGACAACAACAAGAAAGTAATGTGCGCCCTCGCTCTGAACCACCCAATGCGCCTTATTAAAGCTCTTCTACTCTAGTATAGCTCCCTAGATATGCACTGCGCCGAGCTCAGTTTGTGCAGCAACGCCTTGTCATGCAAGCACCTAGCCCTCCAATGCCTTTTACACCTCGTGCTAACTTTCCTGGTGCAAATGTTCAGAACCAAGTTTGTCCCAATAATTCTAGTGCGGTTAGGAAGTGCTAGATATGTGGAGAAGCATGACACTTTGCAATTCAATGTCCCAAGTCAAGCCTTAGTCAAGGAAGCAATACCCCAAGACAAAATTCAAGACCCAATGGAGGAGCGCCACAAGGAAACCATGGACAGCAGAATTTTGCTCGTAGCAACGTGAACCATGTCTCTACGGAGGAAGCGCAACAAGCAAATGACGTGGTGATTTGTATGCTTCTCGCAAACTCCAACCCGGCGACTATGTTATTTGATTCTGGAGCATCGCATTCATTCATTACATCGAAATATGTTGCCAAGTATAGTCTGCCTATCTCTCATATGATGTTTACTCTATTGGTTAAGTCTCCTTGAGGAGATATGAGGACAAACATAGTATGTCCAAAAGTAAGCCTTAGAATAAGGGGGTAGACTTCTTTGCCAACCTCATTGTCTTAGATTCTCATGGATTGGACATTATACTTGGTATGGATTGGTTGAGGAAGCACGATGGAGTCATTGAATGCGCTACGGAGACGGTGAAGTTAACCAATGAGGAAGGGATCACCATAGAATTTGAAGCATCTCAACATGCACCGAAGCAATTGGAGCTGAATCACATGGACAATGCCGCAATTGAGGAGATTTCGGTGGTGTGTGAATTCTTGGATGTATTTCCGGATGCGTTTTCAGGTATGCCACCTGATCACGACATTGAGTTTGTTATTGATTTAATACCTGGAACTGCACCTATAGCTAAGAGGACATATAAGATGCCTTCTAAGGAGTTAGCGGAGCTCAAGAAGCGGATTCAAAAGCAACTAGAGAAGGGTTTTATTTGCCCAATCTCTTCACCTTGGGGAGTATAGGATTGAAGAGCACGTGTAAAGCTACTAGGGGGGTGAATGGTAGATTAAAACTTTTCAGCGGAAGGAACGAAAACACCACTTGACAAAAATAGATCTGTTAAAGAAACCGTGTGTGCGACTAATATAAACGTGTTCAACTGTGAAAAATCTAGTATATATTGTAGAGAATCAATTCATGAAGATGTCACGAGAAGAATCACAAAAATCCGTTGAGATAAAGTTAAGTTATGATTGAAAGATTGAACAAAGGTCAATCTGTCCTACCCGAGGAAAACAGTTCTGGAACACTGCAAAGAAACTCGTGTAGATCAGAAACCTCAAATCTAATGACCGTGAAATTTTTATAGATGATAGTTAATCAAGTTGTGAAGACAAACCAAAAAGAATTACGTCAATTAGATCTGTAAAACTCGAGTTATGATAAAACTACCGAAGAAAGGTAGTGATGTGCAGAAACTCGACGAGAAAGACTTGACGAAAACAAGTCGGACGAACAAGGCACAAAAGATCCTTCAAACTACGAATTTTATTGATCAAACCACAAGAGGAACAGCCCCAAAGTCATGCACCATGAGCTCTGGCCTCCCTTGCTTATATAACCGGCCCTTAGGCCAACCCAAACCTAATTAGGACTCTAATCCTACTCAATTCACGAAGTGAAACTTTCCATAACTGCTCAAGACTCTTCTATATGCAGATAGAAGCAATATTAAGACTTCCAAACACATTAGGAACGTATCCCACATTCCTAAAACAACCCAAATTCGTGACCCACATGAAATCATATCATAACCAACTCAAATCTTTCCATATTTGAGTCAAACCCGACTCAGTCGCAGCCTGAGTCTATAACCTAGTAGGTTGGACCTTTCCAACAAAATTTTTACGTTCACATCTCTTCATCACGGCTCGGAACCATGTAGCCACGTTCATGCATTCCTTGCATATGTGCAAACATCTTCCAACAACATCCACGATACCTTCATATGCATTGTTCTTGATTCATACATGCTGCGCGACCTCCCGATCAACTCAACCACAATTCCTCCCGAACTTGGTTGTTGAACCTCATCTTTTCCCTAAGACTAGTTCAATGGATCCTTTCACCAGCCATGTCTTGAACTCAAGCAACACCTGCACATGAACAAACAACCAATCCGTACGAGTCCAAGTCCGCGACTTGACTCAAATTAGTACCGAACACAACACCTTGTGTGAGCACCTCACATAAGCATGTTGCAAAAATACAGTAAAACGATATCAGCCATATCAACCAAAATGCACCAAAAACATAGAAAATGAATACTAAGCAATCTTTCCAACAATGTAAAGCAAGTTTGAAACATTTCACAGTAAAAGCACAAACATTGCGATCAAGCTCTGAATCTTGCCAAAGCTAACCGGAGCTTGAGCCAGAGCTTACCAAAGCTAGTACAACCTAGCGCCAGAGCTTACCGAAGCTAGTACAACCTAGCGTCGGAGCTAGAAAAACATGTCGGAGCTAACCAACATAAGTCAAACCTTGCAAAACATATCGGAGCTTAACAAAGACATGTCAGAGCTATCAAAGACATGTTGGACATTGAAAAAACAAGTCGTACCTATTGTCGGACCTTGCAAAAGCTCGGAGCGAGAGTCGGACCTTGCTAAAAAGGGTGCTTTGTCAGAATTTTAGAACCTCTATCATCAAATTCAATGTATTCAACACACATAGGTCTCATAGGGAGCTCCTGTCCTTTTCGTGAATAAGAAGGATGGATCATAAAGGATGTATGTGGATTACCGAGCTCTTAATGAGGTGACCATCAAGAACAAGTATACTTTGCCAGGCATAGAGGATTTGTTCGATCAGATGAAGGGTGCTTGTGTTTTCTCCAAGATTGATTTGAGGACAAGCTACTTCCAAATGAAGATAAGACCATCGGATATACCCAAAACAGCTTTTCGAACACGATATTGATCCTATGAGTATACAGTTATGTCCTTTGGATTGACAAACGCACCTGCCTACTTTATGTACCTCATGAATAAAATCTTCATGGAGTACTTGGATAAGTTCGTTGTGGTGTTCATTGATGATATTATGATCTACTCGAAGGATGAGAAGGAACATGAGGAACATTTGAGGCTCACATTGTAGAAATTGAGGGAGCATCAATTGTATGCCAAGTTCAGCAAGTGCCATTTTGGTTGAAAGAGGTGTCATTTTTGGGTCATATCATCTCAAGAGGAGGAGTATCGATTGACCCCGGAAAGGTGAGGGATGTGTTGAAATGGGAACCCCCACATAATGTAAAGGAGATCCTGAGTTTTCTTGGAATGGTTGGATATTACCGTCGGTTTATTGAAGATTTTTCCAAGATAGCCAAACCCATGACTGAATTATTAATGAAAGGGAAGGCTTTCCAATGGACTCAAGCTTTTCAAGAAAGTTTTGAGGAGTTGAACAAAAGGTTAACCACAACCCCAGTTTTGGTTTTGCTGGATGTAAGCAAAAGTTTTGATATCTATTGTGATGCATCAAGACAAGGACTTAGATGTGTGCTCATGCAAGAAGGCCAAGTGGTAGCCTATGCGTCAAGACAATTGAAGGAACATGAGCAGAATTACCCAACACAGGATTTGAAACTTGCAGCCATGGGACACGCATTGAAGATTTGGAGACATTACATACTTGGACATAGGTACAAAATTTATGCGGATCGTAAGAGTCTTAAGTACATATTCACGCAAACGGATCTGAATTTGAGGCAACAAAGATGGTTGGAGCTCATCAAGGACTATGATGTGGGGATCAACTATCATCCAGAAATGGCTAATGTAGTGGCCGATGCTTTGAGTCGGAAAAGAGTAAGCCACCAACTCACGGTTCGAGAATCATCATACGAGTTATGTAAGGATTTTGAATGGTTGAATGTTGGATATGTGAATGAGATGGGAATAATTAAGTTAAATCCGACCTTGGAGCAAGAGGTTCGAGAGGGTCAAACAAAGGATGAGGAAATCCAAGAGATCAAGGTAACAACCCAAGAGCGAAGAGAATTCAGGTTTGATGAGGATGACCATGGTACTTTATGGCTTGGAAGAAAGATTGTCATGCCTAATGTGAAGCATATTCGGGAGACAATACTAAAAGAGGTGCATGACTCGCCGTACTTAATTCATCCCGGTTGTACGAAGATGTACAAGGACATGAAGAAATGTTATTGGTGGGCTAGCATGAAAAAGGACATAGCCGAATATGTCGCATTGTGTGATGTGTGCCAATGAGTCAAGGTGGAACATCAAAGGCCAGCTGGATTATTGCAGTCATTGAATATTCCTGAATGGAAGTGGGAAGAAATCTGAATGGACTTTATAGTTGGATTGTCGCGTATCCAGTTCGGTTATGACTCCATATGGGTAATTGTGGATCGGTTAACCAAGTCATCTCGATTTATTCCTGTCAAGACCACCTATACCACCTCGAAGATGGCAGAGCTATATATGGAAAACATTGTGTGTCGGCATGGAGTACCGAAGAAAATAGTCTCGGGTAGAGGTTCTCAATTCACCTCTAGGTTCTGGGAGAAACTACATGAAGCATTGGGAACAAGGTTGAATTTCAGCTCAGCATAATACCCTCAAACGGATGGACAAACTGAGAGAACCAATCATATTTTAGAGGATATGTCAAGAGCTTGTGCCTTGAAGCATGGAAGAAGTTGGGACAAGAGCTTGCCATATGCAGAATTCTCATATAACAATAGTCACAAAGCAAGCTTGAAGATGTCACCTTTTGAAGCATTGTATGGGAGGAAGTGTAGAACACCTTTGTTTTGGAATGAGATCGGTGAGAACCAGATATTTGGACCTGACATGTTGCAAGAAGCTGAGAAATAAGTCCAGATTATCCGTGAAAACTTGAGGGCTGCTCAATCAAGGCAAAAAGGCTATGCGGACAATAGAAGAAGAAAACTAGCCTTTGAAGTGGGAGATTTTGTTTACCTCAAGGTATCACCAATAAGAGGTCATAATAGGTTTAACATAAGAGGCAAGCTAGCACCTCAATACATTGGGCCATTCAAGATTTTGGACAAAAGAGGAGAAGTAGCATTTAAGTTGGAGATGCCAGCTCATCTTTCAGATGTACATGATGTGTTTCATGTTTCCCAGCTGAAGAAGTGCTTGAGAGTGCCGGAAGAACAAGTGCCAATGGAAGAATTGGAATTAGAGGAAGATTTGACTTATGTCGAGCAACTGGTCAAAATCTTGAAAACAAAGGAGAGGGTCACAAGGAATAAGATTATTAGATGGTGAAAAGTTCAATGGAAGCATCATACAGAATCGAAAGCAACTTGGGAGCTGGAAGATGATCTCAAGAAGGAATTTCCCTATCTCTTCTCTTCCGCGTCGAATGTCGAGGGCGAGATTCATTTTAAGGGGAGTAGGTTTGTAACACCCTAACTTTCATCCATCATGCATTGCATAAGTTAATATACATGTTTAACATTAATCCATATAAAAAGGAACGAGTTTAAAATGAATTTAAAGCAAAACCACACTCAAAAGTTCTAAGGAGTGTGGACTAGTCCGTTTGTGGTGCGGACTAGTCCGATTTCTCTCTCACTTTCCTCGGATATGTCCGTTTTTTGCTGCGGACTAGTCCAGTTTCATCTCTGTACAATTTTCGGACTTGTCCGGGCCATAGCGGACTAGTCCGGTCGTCCCGATTCCTTAAAATTTCGCCAAGTCCCTAGACTTGTCCGGACTTGTCCGACATCTAGCAGACTTGTTCGTTTTCCCCTCTGACTAAAATCGGACTTGTCTGGTTTTGGCCAGACTTGTCTGTTTTTCCTCTAACTAAGTTCGTACTTGTTCGATGTCCAGTTCGTACTTGTCCGATATCTCTCTAACTAACTTCAGACTAGTTCGGCCCTTTTCGGACTTGTCCGATGATCGCGATTCTGAGTTGATCTTTTGTTTCACGACGTTTTTTTGGGTTTTATCTTAAGTGGGCCTAAGGACGTCATGTCTAACCCTTTTGGAGCCCATGTGGGACCCCACACCGGCCTCCACCCACCCCAAAATCGAAATCCATCAAACCCTAGCCCTCCACCGCTATATAAACAACCCCACCCTTTGACTTTACATCCTTTTGCCTTAATTGAAAGTCCACAAACCCTAGTTCGTAGATAGCCGCCATCAAAGAGGGAGAAGGAGATTTCGAGCAAGAAGAAGAAGAGGAGGAAATGAAAGAGGATCAAGTGATCAAGATCTCCATCAAGGTTTCATTCTTCATCACCAATTCACCTTCAAGTTTCTTCATCAACCCTAGATCGTCAAGATCCAAGTGTTACCTCCAAAGCACTTGATTCATTGGAGTCCTAAACACCTGGTATACCTTCTACTTCCTCTTTATCACATGAATTCAAACTCGTTTCTCCAAATTCACGTCGATCTAGAAAACCCTAGTCCGCTGTTTTTGCGAAGGGCGGACTAGCCCGGCCCTATAGCGGACTAGTCTGATTTGGCTGTCTGTTATCTGTTGAATTAATTCTAAATTGTTTCGAATCAATTCCAAACCTGTCTAAACTTGTTAAAAACTATTAGAACTAGATAGTAAACATTATTAACAACTCATTAACTAGTTTTGCTTCGCATTTGCATTAATCATGCATGGCATAACATATTGAGTAATATATGTGCACTTAGTGATTGTAATTCTTGTCTTGTTTGTTTATTACAGTTTAGACGGTTTTGCACTAGAGAGTGTTGTGGAGGACCTCCAGCACTAGGAATTTGAAGTCTTTGATCCCAATCAAGCCCAAGAGCAAGGCAAGTGTCCTTGAAAATATTGATCCTGTTTTTACAATAAATGGTTTATTTTCAAAATTGCATGCTTGTGTCAATTTGAAGGGAATTCCTATGATAGGAAGTTTACTAGCTTTATTTAACCACCCTTGTCACCTGGATTACATGGTAGAGAGTCGGGAAGGGCTTTTTACCTTTTTGCTTTCGCTTAATTAATTGGGATGGGAAAACCACTATACAATTTAATTATGCAATAATGAGATTATAATTAATACGAACTGGTTAATATGATATGGTAATGGGTGATCTAAGCAAGCCTGGTATGTTGATGGGTTGGAAGACATGGTGGTTGCTTGTTGTAGATCTAAGGACTGGTTCATGCAAGAATATGTCAGGACAACAGTGCCACCACGAGGCCAAGTATAGGTGCGGCGCAGCTGATTAACTAGGGTATTGCTAGTATTGAGCGGATCATTTGGCGCACCCAGGAAGGGGAGTCGGTTTGGGTTTGGAATTGAGGCGGGACTCCCTGGGATCCGAATGGCACAAGAGGGGGTCCCTTGGTTGAAGATGTGCTCAGTTGGAGACATCGCCACTGGTGAAACCTCAGTGGGTCCGTACATCCTAGTAGTCCTTTCGTAAAGGCTCTTTTGTGATCTCTTGGCCATACACCAAAGGAAGTGTAATTGGCACAATGGAGGTTTTCTTTAGTCGCCGATGGGTGATTAAATCACAAATACATGGATAAAGTGGTATAAAATCTGCATAGTATTAGAACTATCATGATAGTCATGCTCCGAGTTAAGAGCACCTTAATGACCTACATGATTAGAGGGATTTCGGTATTAGGATGGTTGGTACTGGTTATGGTTAATAATATGGTTACGGATGGTTATGGGTTGAATTATGGCAATGGATATGGTTAATGGAAATGGTAAAATCTGGTATACTGGTGACGGTAATGAAATATGGACTGGTATTGTGGTGACTGCATGATTTATGATGGGTTTACTTCACTTACATATAATATACTGCTTTTAAAATGTTTTAATGTCCATTTTCAGCACTTAGCCTTTATTATTGTCGTTATTTGAATCATCTACATGTCATACTTTCCACACTTGCTAAGTACGACATGTACTCACCCTTGCAATTCCCCCACCAACAATTGCAGGTCAGGATTCGAAGTATAACGATGATAATGCGGAGTTCTAGGCCGTGTCTACCGTCATCTTTGCCTGTGGAGTTGTTTGGAGCTGCGCTACCCTATTTGCTTAGCTGCATAGTTGCTTATATAGTTTATTTCCACTGCCTTAGTTCAAAATTGACATTTATATTCATTAGAGTTTGTATTCGAGGATATTCTGAATTTTATAATAAAAGTGTTTAATTAATCTTGTTCTGTGGTAATTTTCTGTATATCCTTTTGTGAATGCAATCGTGTGTGTGTGTTGAACGTTCAGGGCACACATATGCTTTCACTTGGTTCATTTTCAGAACCGAGTGTCACAACAACTTAGCACAAGGATTGAAAATTGACATGCTCATTATTACCTAACCTAGGCTATGTATATGTATGCTAGAAGCATTGTAGGAGCAACTCCCCAACTCTTAGTCTAATCTCCATTAGGACCCATATTATCAACTTACCCCTGTCTTCATAAGTGATTAGTATCCCATAGCTTGATCATAAGAGTAGTGTTTGCTTTACTCCATTGTCTTCCTTTGGGATAAATACGATACCCTTGGGAATACTCATGGGTGAAATGCTACAACGATATCTTATGTGTGCTTGCGGAGCTCATCTCTTTAGAGGGATGATCTTTGGTGTTAAGAACCGTCAAGAGTGACCTCGGAAGGCCTTCTCTCCTAGAAGATGTGACTCAACACTTCTTTAACTGGTAAGCAAGGGTACATGGTCCGCAGGGTACCGACAGGAGACTAATAGGAGACAAATCCGAGACAAGCTTTAAGTCAGCTCGTCTCCTTTATGTAAGTTATACGAGACGTTCTTTATGTTAGCTCATCGCGGATTTAACTATCGGATGGGTCATTGTGGCACTAATAGAAGAGGCACCATATTAAACGCTTGTCTCCTATTAGATGCCCGCCTGTCTATCCTGGTTGACGGCTGCATCCTGGAGCTAGCTAAAATTTGGCAGCCCCATTACCAGGGTCAGCAACATACACATACAAAAACATATGTATAGCCAAATGGAGATCACACAATAAATTATATTTACCAATCAAATATTAAAAATGTGTCAATCGTGGTTACCAAGTAACTATTTACACAAAAAATGCCCCTGTTCATCCTGCTTACGTACCAAGTAACTATTACATAAAGAATCCCCTGTTCATCCTGCTTACCAAGTAACTAATTACATAAATCATAACTGTCATCTAATCTTGTATATTGTAAGAAAATTCTTCCTTTGGATTAATGATTTCAGAAATGATGAACCTGCATAGCCTCTCTCTAATGCGCTCGAGGCTAGAACTTGTTGCATTCCTCAAGGCGGTTTCATAGTCCTGCCACATGATAAAATGAGAATTAGCAAAATATTAATAAGAAAGTAAAATAAATGCACTTACACATACATTACAATTCGGCTGCTCTCCAAATAAAACCATGCTTAAGCAGACATGGAAGCCGCATGTGTTACCCGGAGCTTGTTGTGGGACGCAGAATGTAGTATGATGTTTAAGTATTCGGCATTTTTGATAAGAGAGTTTAGGCCTGATGTTCTGATAGGTAATAGATAAGTCGATTAATGGAGATCTCGACGTTGATGATCTGAGGCTCTCGAGTAGAACACGAAAAACCCCTGCAATAACTACACCACCGCTCTGTTGGTTATCAACCATGAGGCACACGATTGACCTCGCCAAGAAGGCTAATCCCAGCAAGTGCAACCGAGAAGACAAGCAAGAACGTGGAAGACACAATCTGAAATTGCGAAGTTGGGGTTTCGCAAACCGTAGAACGGCGATATTATTAATCTAAGCAAAACCCCCAATTGTTTATGGCGGATATTATAGAGTATATATAGGTGGGAGGACATCCAAGGAGGTGTTGGGGTCGTGACCTAACCCTAAGACACGAAAATAATAAACTTAGACTTGATACAAGACCCAATGGCCCAATACGGTGGCACAGCACCCTGACAAATTCTGTACTCGATATTGTTTCAACGATTCCCGTAGACTCCAAAGGAATTTTGACATGGGAACGATGCCATTGGAAATTTTATCCTCTCCCCTTTCCGATCATATGTAGAACGTCCAAAACGGACTGCGTATGTGTCCTGGGCGTCCGTTTTAGTGCGTACTGCTCCTAGACTCCGAGTTGGACACGATTTTGAGTTGGGGTCAGTTTCCATCTTCTTTGAACGTATCCTCTGGTCCTCCATGCCCCTAAACTTTAATCCAATTACTCCTTGAATCAATACATTTATTCTAATCACAATTAATTATTAGGTAGCAATCTATTCTCAGAAATATATAAGGAAACATATAAGAACGAGCTCACCTCTAAAATTAATTGTTGTGTGCGAATTCTATTGATTGCATCTTGTATGTTCAATGGAGTGTTGTGTATATCCATAGGAGTGATGACCTCATCATCCTCCCCTTCTTGAATTGGAGTCGTCCTTGACTCAAGTTCATCTTCTCTCATGTGTGGGTCCATATGTGCAACACCATCAAATCCTCTTGTGTGCATCAAAGGAGGAGGCCAAGGTGGTGGACGGCATAGTGCACCATCTCCATGTTCATCATAAAATACGCATGCACATTCACTCGAGCCAGGATCCCAAACAAATAAACATCGTGCTGTGCTTGTATGTGCATTGACAATGTGCTTGATCTCATCATTCTCCCCTTCTTTATGACAAGCCGTCCTCGGCTTGCTCGTTTGTCCAGCAAAGAAGCTTGCTTTGGAGGTAGTATGAGTGATGTCCATATTGAATGACCGCAACGAACAATGCTCCTCTATTATATGTTGTCCCTGCTACAAGAAAAAAATACGAGAAAAACTTGACAAAGAATTATTAGTGTTAGTGCATCCATTCATTTCACCATGTTGTTGTAGCACAAAATGAGATTTCTCATTTGAGTATATGTAAACTTTATGCACCATAAATTCACCACTATCTTCATAGTTTCCTATAGCATGAAAAATATTTCTACTTAAGAAAGGCAACTCAGATTAGGAAAATATTATCCTCTCTACAATATCTAGATCACAAAGAGTGTCAAATTCAATATAACCCAAAGTATTTAGAGAAGACAACAATCTCAGCTCATCAATTTCAGCAGTAGCGGTGATCAAATTATGAATTTCAGCACAAGTAGGTGAATTGAAAATAAAATTATCTAGTACATTAACTTGTTTTCGCATAGGAATAATAGAGTTATTAGCACACAACTCTTTCTTAGCGCAACGATCAGCAGGAAAATCAACATGTGACAATGGTGTATAAATAAACAATTCTAATAGTTTCTCCTTGAAAATAGCATGATTGGTGGAAAAATTCAAAACATCCAAAAACTGCTCACCTTCTGTATTTGTAGAATGTTTTGCCTTACCATTTTCAGAAGTGATTTCGAGTGCATTATGAGTTGATCCATCTAAAATTTCACAAGTGTTGTCGAAAGCCTCGTTTTCTTTTGCATCATCTATATTATTTTCTATATTGTCCTGCAAAACGTTAGACACAAAAGGAGGTACAACAAGAAATTTCACCTCAAATTGATGCACTTCATCAGTTTCTCACATACAAATTTTCATATCCTTCCATGTTCAAGGTTTTTTCTAAATCATTTAAATTGTTCCACCAAGTTAATGCACAACCTACTAATGCACTTGCAACATTTCTAATATTTCTCCTCTCACACATATGACATTGTCCAAAAAATTTATCCAACTCTATTTCCCAAGAAATATATTCATCGTAACCAAAACCATCATAAGAAGGAAGAGATGAGAGAATGTAATTACTTTCTGTGGAAGGAGTTGTAAAGATGGTCTGAATGTCATGTGAAACCTTGGTTGATGTTTGATTCTTAGCGAGCAACTCCATCGCCGTCTTCATCATGTCAATCATCTCAGCATATAATGCATAATTCTTGCTTTTACCTGACATTTGTTAGTAGCAACAGAAGACAAAAAAAATATGTTATCCCTATCAACTACAAAGGATAATGGCAATGTGGAAGCGGAATCACACACTCTCAAGCGTCTTACCATGCTCTTACAAGTGTTCTTACCGACACTGCAGGTGGCAAACGGTGGCCGGTATGAAGAAACCAATGAAGCGTGGGATGATTGCAAAGGTGTATCGATTCTGCTCAAGAGTAAAGTGTAGCTTGGATGGCACTTTATATGTAGCAAGGATTAGCAACAATGAAATCAGATAGTAAAGTTGAATAAGTGTCCAAAGTACTTGTCAAAGTTGTTGGTCTAAATGTGTTCCTAGTAGTTCAAAATAGCAAGTTATGAAACAAAAACTATAGGACACAAAGGATGCAAGCACTTCTGTTTTCTTTTTGCTTTTTTTCTTGTTTTTTTTGTGCGGATTGTGTATCTTGTTTTGCACTTGCCTTTTTTTCTTCTTTTTGTTTCTTAAAATGTGCTGCAAAAGAATAACACAATGCAAAACAATCAAAGATATCTCGTTGGTGTGTCACAAATTTTCTGTTCTGTCTTGCAAGGACAATTAGGCACCCTTTATGGCCCCAAATCTAAAACTTTTCAACAGAAATATTATAGATCTATCTCTCCCCTTTAATTTCAATATATGGAAGACCAATTTTGGACAAGAACAATAGGAGATATTTCCCCCAAAATACAGACTGTTTAGAAATTCTAGATCGAGAACAAATTCAGATCTAATGCACTTTTGACCATGATAAATCCATTTCTGGGAAATCTATGAACACTAAAGTTGTAGATAACTTCGTCCGCTTTCCATAAAGTACAAGAACTTCAAAATCCGAGTTCGTATCAGGAGATATGATGAAAATACCGAACTGGGCAGAGATGAATCTAATCTGGACGTGATGACGTGATTCAAAAGGATGAATCAACACAATGCAAAACTCACACTAAGACTGAAAACACTTTCTAAACCAGCAATATGACTCAACAACAGACACAAACTCAACAAAACCAAATTGAAAACGAAAGTTGCAAAGGCTCAATGGTGGTTTGGATAAAGTAATGAACATATCTACTAAACTGCAAATTTTTTGTGGCTTTTTTGTGGACTCTAGGTATAAAAAACAAAACTAATGTAATGGATAGATGAATTACCTAACGGACAACCTGAAAATCCGATACCAATTGATAAGAGAGTTTAGGCCTGATCTTCTGATAGGTAATAGATAAGTAGATTGATGGAGATCTCGACGTTGATGATCCGAGGCTCTCGAGTAGAACACGAAAAACCCCTGCAATCTACACCACCGCTCCGTTGGTTATCAACTGTGCTGCACACGATTGACCTCACCAAGAAGGCTAATTCCTGCAAGTGCAACCGAGAACACAAGCAAGAACGTAGAAGACACGATCTGAAATCGCAAAGTTTGGGTTTCACAAACCGTAGAACGGCGATATTATTAATCTAAGCAAAACCCCCAATTGTTTATGGTGGCTACAATAGAGTATATATAGGTGGGAGGATGTCTAAGGGGGTGTTGGAGTCGTGACCTAACCCTAAGACACGAAAATAATGAACTTAGACTTGATACAAGACCCAATGGCCCAATACGGTGGCGCAGCACCCTGACAGATTCTGTACTCGATATTATTTCGACGATTCCTGTAGACTCCGAAGGAATTTTGATATGGGACCAGTTCCATTGGAAAGTTTATCCTCTCCCCTTTCCGTTCATATGTAAAACGTACAAAACGGACTTTGTATGCGTCCTGGGCGTCCGTTTTAGTGCGTACTGCTCCTGGACTCCGAGTTGGACACGATTTTGAGTTGGGGTCGGTTTCCATCTTCTTTGAACGTATCCTCTGGTCCTCCACGCCCCTAAACCTTCCTCCAATTACTCCTTGAATCAATCCATTTATTTTAATCACAATTAAATTATTAGGTAGCAATCTATTCTCAGAAATATATAAGGAAACATATAAGAACGAGCTCACCTCTGAAACTAATTGTTGTGTGTGAATTCTATTGATTGCCCTAAAAAAGAATGGATTCGAAAACGAACCATTCATGAAACTCATGCAGGAGCATCTTGTATGTTCTATGGAGTGTTGTGTATATCCATAGGAGTGATGTCCTCATCATCCTCCCCTTCTTGAATTGGAGTCGTCCTCGACTCAAGTTCATCTTCTCTCATGTGTGGGTCCATATGTGCAACGCCATCAAATCCTCTTGTGTGCATCAAAGGAGGAGGCCAAGGTGGTGGATGACATAGTGCACCATCTCCATGTTCTTCATCAAATACGCATGCACATTCACTCGAGCCAGGATCCCAAACAAATAAACATTGTGTCGTGCTCGTATTTGCATTGACAATGTGTTTGATCTCATCAATTTTTTTTTTTGGTGTCCTCCTAGCATCTTAACCACGTACATGTCAAAATCCCTAAACAGAAAAATTTATAGTTAATGTAAAATTATCGTGCAATGACAAAACAGTCAGAAACTAAAGTGAAGAAGGAACTTACTCATTAAGAACGACCATGGTATCATTAAAATCACGAGTTTGTTGCTCACCAGTCATTGAATCTCTCGGCCTTGTGGAGTCATAGTACCTGTTGACGATTCTTAACACCACAGATCATCTCTGGTAGGAGATGAGGTCTGCAAGCGCACGAAAGATACCGTTGTAGCATTTCATCCAAGAGTATCTCCATGGGTATTGTCGGTATCCTCCGTACCGGATACCCCTTGGGATTGCAAAGATCACAAGGAAACTCCATCTACCAGATTTGAAGACCTCCGAAGGCCCCACATGTCAGGCATAACCAGACCTGCTTCCCCGACATGGATAGTCCCAGGGCTGCCATGTGTTTCATAAGACCGGAGCTATGACCCACACATGGGAAGCTCTGGTTGGAATACCAGTATGGCACCCCCGGACCTAACCCCAGATAGAGGGAAGCTCCGGTACTGACACTTGTCCAGTAGCACTGGACCTACTCGTCCACGACGGTAAGCTCCGGTGCTGCCACATGACGACCACCGAACCTTCAACTTCAACAATCAGGCTGGTGGATCCCCCAACGGCTTTGGACCTTCAAGGAGCAATTAAAGACATCAAGACCGGATTAAGTGTCATTAATACCATACTAATGACACACAATCGGATGACCCTTAATACTGGTAACGGCACTGTTAAGGCCCGTTACCAGGCTATTAAGGGTAATTAACCTCATTAATTGTGTATCAAGCATGTGTAACCGCCGGGGCCACCTGTCGGGCCAAGCTAGAAATGTAACGACCAGTCCTTGTTCTATAAAAGGACTGGTTAACGATACACAAGGGACGGTTCCAGACCACTACTGAACTCCCTGAGCTAGACGAGCTTCTTCTTCTGGAGCTTCTTCTAGACTCACACGCTTAATACATCACCAACACACCCCGTGGAGTAGGGTATTATGCTCAGGCGGCCCGAACCAATTAAATCTATGTGTACACGTGTCTTTTACCTTCTTGAATCTCTGTGCGCCCTTCACCGAACTTCAACTCCTCGATCTACCAAAGGTAGTGTCGGGAGATCTGCCAGATCCAAACACCGACAGTTGGCGCGCCAAGTAGGGGGTGCCCGAGATTTTGAGTATGGTGAACTCATCTGCTGGATCATCCAACGACAACCCTGCTGTTCAACCCGCTGGGGGCAATCCCTCCAACATGCAGCAACCGGTAGGTGCCGTGGCTCCAACAGGAGTCATGCCTCCACCGCCACCGCCTGCACCAGCATGTCAAGCTGAGCAGCGTGACGGTGCATCAGCGTCGATCACTGCATCGGCGAATAACAACAACCCTGAACACGCGCTTCATGCAGCGTGTGCTCTCCTCCAACGTCCACCACCTCCAGGTGCATCCCAGGGTGCAATGGAGCAGTGGAGGGCTGATGTGGAACATCTGGTTGCAGCAGCAGCCGACCGCATCAGCAACCAAGGTCCTCCTCCTTCGGGGCGGGCCCCATCATAGCGCCGGACCGTGTCTGGCAGACTTGGTCCGCATGCTTCCCAGAATAGGAGGCGTGCTGTGTCATAGCAAGTTACGTCGCTACCTTCTGGGGCGCGACGTACTCATACGGTAACCAGGCTTTCAACTCATGACTTCCGGGCGGAGCTTGATCGCCGTTACCGTCAACAGGACGGCCGTGTCCATATCAAGCGTGCTCGCGAAAGGCAAGAGGCTCGAGACAGTCCTACTCCCGAGGGAGTAGGAGGAGGCTGTTCTGCACTGGCCATTCATCTACGCATGGTCAGATGGCCACAAAAGTTTCGGCCTCACTTGCCGGAGAAATTTGACAGGACTGTTAATCCTGCCGAGTTTCTCCAAATTAACACCACCGCAATCCTTGCGGCCTGAGGTACGAGGCCGTAATGGCCAACTACTTCCCAGTGGCCTTGACTGGGACCGCCAGGTCCTGGTTCATGAGCCTTCCTCACAACTCCATCAATAGTTGGGAGGAATTGTGCCAACAGTTCACCGCCAATTTCGGGAGTTCATACACCCGACCAGGCACCGAACTGGACCTTTTTGCAGTCATGCAGAAGGGGGGAGAATCCATGCGCTCATTCATCCAGAGATTCTCCCAGGTACGAAACAACATTCCTTCTATCTCTAGCGCCTCTGTTATCGTGGCATTTAGATAGGGCGTACGAGATAAGAACATGCTGGAGAAGCTGGCGGTCAAGGAGATCACCAGCGTCACGGAGCTCTTCAGCTTGGCAGACAAGTGTGCCAAAGCTGCGGAGGGCCGTGAAATGCACTCCAAACCACCTCCGGAGGATGGCAAAAAATCCTCCAAAGGCGAAGCCACTACCTCCGGGAGTGGCAAAAAGAAGAAAAAGTCCAACGGCAAGAAGAAGTCGTCGGCCGGCACATCTACTGCTGCAGTTGCAGTAGCTCCGGGTGGCCGGGGGCCACGCCCTGAGAAACGACCTCGACCGTCCTGTGAAGACGGTGACAATTCCAAAGTGTGGTGTCCTATCCACAAGTCGAACGGCCACAACTTGGAGGACTGCCGGGAGGTCCAAAACCTTGCCAAGCACTACAACAAGTGCTGGGAAGAAGTTCCTTTCCGTCAGAGAGAAGGAAAACAAAAGGTTCATGAAGCTCCGGCTGAAGAGGAGTTAGGCTTCCAGGACCCTAAAAAGGTCCTGAAGGCTGTTTACACCTCCATCGACGATGACTCCTACGTCTCCGACAATGAGCGTCAGAAGACCATAAACACCATCTTTGGTGGTTCGTGGGACATCACCTACCGCCGTGTCCTCAAGACCATGCGGCAGGACATGGCTTCAGTAGCTCCTACAGCCAGGGCAGAGCCTCATCGAAAGTGGATGGACACCACCATCACTTTTTATGCTTCAGACTACCCTCAGAACATGATCGGAGCTGGCCAGCTACCTTTGATGGTATCACCTACCATAAACAACATTCAACTCCACCATGTAATGGTGGATGGAGGTTCGGGGCTGAACCTCATAAACTTTGAAGCTTTTGTCAAGCTTCAACTCCGACCTTCGGACCTTCGCCCCTCCCGACCTTTCTCCGGAGTAGGTCTGGGGGCCATAACACCACTCGGTGCCATTACTCTCCCCGTGACCTTCGGGACTTGGGAGAATTATCGCACTGAGAAGTTGATCTTTGACGTCGCTCAGATCAACTTGCCTTTCAACGCCATTCTGGGCAGACCCGCCTTGTACAAATTCATGGCTGCTGCTCATTATGGCTACCTGGTGTTGAAGATGCCAACACCAGCTGGCGTTCTCTGGATCCACGGAGATCGTACTGCCGGAGTGACTGCTCTGGAGGAACTTCATGCGCTCGCTATAGCGCAGGAGGAAGAATCCAGACAGGAGCAAGCTCCGAAACCCCCAAGCATTCGTCAACGAGGCTCAACCTCTGCACCTCGCGTGCAACCAAGCGGCGACACCGACATCCCCATCAAAGTCGTCCAAATTGGTTCCGATGCCGCTCAGACCACCCGTATATCGGGAGGTCTGAATGACAAATAGGAACTCGCGCTCATCACTTTCCTCCGGGCTAATGTCGATGTGTTTGCGTAGCAACCGTCACAAATGCCTGGGATCCCTAGGGAAGTGATCGAGCATAATCTGAAGATTTATCCTGACGCTCGGTCCGTACATCAGAAGCCTCAGAAGCAATCTGTAGAGCGACAGAACTTCATACGACAAGAAGTGAAGAAGTTGCTCGAAGCTGGATTCATCCGAGAAGTCTTCCATCCAAAATGGCTGGCAAACCCAGTCGTTGTACCCAAGGCTGACGGGAAGCTTCGGATGTGTATTGACTACACAACACTAAATAAGGCATGCCCAGAAGATCCATTCCCACTACCTAGAATAGGCCAGATAGTGGATTCCACCTCCGGGTGTGAATTACTGTGTTTCCTAGACGCATATTATGGGTACCATCAAATCAGAATGTCTAGGCAAGATGAAGAACATACTTCTTTTATCACAGTAGATGGATTGTACTGTTATACTGCCATGCCATTTGGTCTCAAGAATGCAGCTTCAACATTTGTACGAGCTATGTACGAAACCTTTGGAGAGCTCATCAGAGACGTAGTGCAAGTGTATATTGATGACATCGTCGTCAAGATCAAGGACAAGGAGTCACTCCTTGACACCTTGCAAGCTGTCTTCGACAAGCTGCGGGTCACCCGCACAAAGCTAAACCCTGACAAGTGCGTCTTCGGGGTTAGCTCCGGAAAGCTTCTTGGTTTCCTGGTAAACCACCGGGGCATAGAGGCAAATCCGGCGAAGATTAAAGCCATTGAGGAGATGCGGCCACCAGCCCGCATCAAGGACGTCCAGAAACTAACTGGATGTCTAGCCGCCCTCAGCCAGTTCATCTCAAGACTGGCAGAACGGGCGCTACCCTTCTTCAAGATATTGAGGAAGTTCGGACCATTTCAATGGTCTGAAGAAGCAGAAAAGGCGTTCCAGGAGCTAAAGCGGCTCCTCACCACTCTACCAACCTTGGTAGCTCCGAACCCTGGTGAGCCCTTACTGCTTTGCATTTCAGCAACCGACGAGGTTGTCAGCATGGTCCTGGTTGCGAAGAGACCAGAACCATCCCAAGCTCAAGAATCCAGACCCTCCGAGAGGGTACGGAGGTTCCTGATGGTGAGTCTGGGTCCCAACCTCTAGACTTAGATCTACAGGGAGTCATTCCAGAAGATCTGGACCCCTCCAAGAGGGTCCGGGTCACTCCAATAGAAACTCCAGGTTCCTCCAGTGAGGACCCGGAGGTCCCCGAAGAAAGTCCGGACCCCTCCGGGGGGGAGGGGGGTCCGAGTCAATGTGGAGGAAGCTCCAGGCCCCTCCGGGAGAGTCCGGACAGTCCAATGCCCAGTGTACTTCATCAGTGAAGTACTACATGATGCAAAGACTCGATACCTAGAGGTACACAAGCTACTCTACGCAGTTCTCATCACCTCCAGGAAGCTTCTCCATTACTTCCAAGCTCACAAGATCTCAGTGGTGACCTCTTACCCACTGCGTGCGATCTTACATAACCCCAACTCTACTGGGAACATTGCAAAGTGCGCAGCGGAACTGGCTGAATTTGATCTTGAATTCGTCCCAAGACACGCGATCAAGAGTCAAGCATTGTCAGACTTTGTGGCGGAGTGGACCCCCTCTCCATCAAACCCTGGGGGCCCTAGTGAGCAGAAGTCGGAACTCAAGGCTCCGGTCTTCATCGAACCTCACTGTACCCTCTACTTCGACGGCTCCATGCAAAAGCAGGGGGCCAGAGCTGGAGTCCTTCTCCTCGCTCCAATCGGGGAGAAGGTAAAATACATGGTCCACCTTGACTTCAAGGCGACCAACAACATGGCGGAGTATGAAGCACTCATTTATGGACTAAAGGTGGCACTATCAATTGGTGTCAAGCAGCTGTTGGTCAAGGGAGATTCGCAGCTCATCATTAAACAGGTGAAGGGTGAATGCTCATGTAACAATCCCCAACTAGCTGCTTGTCTCCTTGAAGCCTAGAGGCTTCAGAAGGACTTCGAAGTCCTAGACCTCCACCATGTCCAGTGTATCCATAACGCTGAAGCTGACGAACTCTCGACGAAAGTGTCAACCAAAGCTCCGGCTCCTAACAGAATCTTTGTCCAGAGGTTGTCAAAACCCACAGCTCAGCCTGCCGAACTGAGCGAAGGGGGCGAGACCAGCATCCCGAAGCTGGTGGTCCCGATGGACCTGTTACCATGGCAGCCATCAAGGGTCGTAGGTGCTGCCGGAAGCTTCGAGCAACCCAGCACACAAGACTCAAATGCTAAAGCAAGCTCTGATGCATGGATCTCGGAGATCCGGAGCTACTTGAAAGACAACATCCTTCCTGACGATGATGTATATGCTGACCGGATAGTCAAATTGGCTAAAAGATACACGCTAGTATAAGGGGATCTCTACCAGCGCGGTGCCAATGGCGTCCTAATGCAGTGCATCACAAGGGAAGAAGGTTGCGAGCTCCTCGCAGAAATCCATGGAGGGGAGTGTGGGAACCACGCGTCTTCCCGCACGCTGGTCTGTAAAGCTTTCCGGCATGGCTTTTACTGGCCTACAGCGCTCCAGGATGCAACTGAGCTGGTGAAGAAATGCAAAGCATGTCAGTTCCATGCAAAGCAAATTCATACACCGGCTCGGCCTCTACAAATGATACCTCCTACATGGCCTTTCGCTGTGTGGGGGATGGACATCTTGGGACCTTTCCCAAGAGCCGTCGGAGGTTACAAGTTCCTGTATGTTGCCATTGACAAGTTCACCAAATGGCCGGAAGCAACTCCAGTTGTGACAATAAACAAGCAATCAACTATCAACTTCTTGCAGTCCATCGTATGTGATTTGGAGTCCCGAACAAAATCATAACAGATAATGGGACCCAATTCACAAGCTCTGTTTTTCAAGGATACTGCGAAGACCTCGGCATCCAAGTCAGCTACGCCTCCGTAGCTCACCCGGCAAGCAATGGCCAAGCTGAAAGGGCAAATGAAGAAATCTTGAAAGGACTCAAGATGCGCACATATGAGTGCCTGAAAAAACATGGAGCCAACTGGATTGAAGAGCTTCCGCCCACTCTATGGGCCAACAGGACAACTCCAAACAGGTCAACTGAAGAGACACCCTTCTTCCTGGTGTACAGAGCTGAAGCAGTCCTTCCTCCGGAAATCACCTTGGGGTCGCTCCGGGTCCGGACCTCCAACGAAGCCACGCAGGACCAACTCCGGCGTGAAGACCTTGACCTCCTTGAAGAGGGAAGGTGTCGAGCAGCTGTTCGGAATGCCCGATACCGCCAAGCTCTCCGGCGCTATCACCAACGGCATGTTTACAGCCGACAGCTCGAGGAAGGCGATCTGGTGCTACAGAGAATACAATCCAGAGAAGGGTTAAACAAACTCTCCCCCAGTTGGGAGGGACCCTTCCGAGTGATCAAAGTATCCCGTCCCGGATGCGTTCGCTTGGCAACCGCGGATGGGACACCTCTCCCAAATCCTTGGAACATTGAGCACCTTCGTAAGTTCTACGCTTAATATCACGGAGGTGAGTCTGTAATTACATGTGGTGTATGTTATAGAGTCATTGTACAGAGTTGGGTAGCTCCTCCGGGAGGGCAGCCG
Source organism: Tuctoria greenei (assembly GCA_036927565.1). Classification (NCBI taxonomy): domain Eukaryota; kingdom Viridiplantae; phylum Streptophyta; class Magnoliopsida; order Poales; family Poaceae; genus Tuctoria; species Tuctoria greenei. The sequence continues at coordinate 159,707,321 of JAYESD010000006.1, forward strand.
GACCTACCCCGCTAGGTCCGCAACGTCCATGCAACACTTGTCACAGTCTTAGAACTATAAGTGTAGCTAGCTACCTTGGGTCAAACGAGAAACGAAACACACTTAGCCTGGTTCCATACCCTAAGAGTGTACTTGTTTCCCCTGTACCTCGGGCCTATAATGAAAGACATCATTGTGTGAAAACAGACTCCACGTGCATTTACTTTGTACAGGCTCAATATTTTTTATTTTTCTCTTTCTTGTCTATAACAAAGTTGTGCAGTTCTTAAGAAAATTTAGCTCCACTAGTTCATATACAGTTCGAGTTGCATTGTCTATCCTTCCGGGTTCAAACATTGTTGATGGCCTACTTGTCTGAATACTGCCAAGCCAATCTAAGCCCGGAATGTGCTATCGACTTAGCCTGGTCCTGCACCCTAAGTACGCCACTCTACCTACACCCCGGCAGGCCGAAGTAAGGCGAGTCCAGAAACGATCGGACCTGAAGGAAGCAAGACGGTGCTCTTGATTGTACTTAGGATTGTGTTCGACCTAAAACTTTCTCGGGAACAATAAGCCACAATGAAGTTATAGATAGTAAATGGATTTTACTTTTTTCTTGACTTCAGTGTGCAGGAAAAATAAATAAGCTCCGACATCCTCTAGGCGGCTTGTGGTCGATGTTCAAACATTAACATCGAGCACTTCTGGAGCTACTCAGTTCCAGGAAAGCTAAGGGGCAAGTCGTAAACATGAAGATGGTGGAAAGACTCTAAAGTAGAGTCTGACGTTGACACAACACGTGTTGACAGTGGTCACTGCCGGAGCTGCCAAGCTCCGACACCCCAGAGGACAAACCATCGATGCCTTACACGTTGATGGAGACTACTACCGGAGCTACTAAGATCCGGCGATGGTCAATGCCGGAGCCACTAAGCTTCGACAGCCTCAGGGGGCCTACACTATCGAAGACTTCGGACCTACATTCTACAAGTTCAAAGCACGCAAGTCTTCAACAACCGTTACATCCTCTTGGTACATGTTCACAGTCAAATTGTGTACATCTACCAGGGGGCAAGTGAGACAAAGGTGTTGAAGACAAAAAATGAAATTCGAATTTGCAAAAATTTGGATTTCATTCATCTAGAGATAAGAGATTACAAAATTGGAGAAGAAGAAGAGAGAATACAAGCGGGAGCTACAGGGAGATGATCCTAGACCCTATGGAAGAACTGGGCGACCTTCTAGGCCACCTCCGACACGCTGGCTTGGGCGGCTTCACCCTCTCCTTCGATGGGGCCTTCAAGCACCAGGTCCAGAGGGAATTGAGGGTCCCGGCTGGTGTAGCACGTCAGCACAAACTCTGTGACGTTCTTCGCCAGGGACTGACCCTCTGTTTCCAGCTGGTCCGCGATGACATCACCCATCTTGGAGAGCTTGTTGCCTGCGGAACTCAGTGCCTCCAACGCCAGGTCCAGCTCCGGCTCTGGATCATCCGGACGCACGGGACTGAAGCCCATTGGCTTCAGCGCATCGTTGGCTTTGCCCAGGAAGTCCCAAACTTGTCAGGAGTCTGCAACCCTTCCGCTCTGCATCTCTGCCAAGTATCTTTTGGCCGCCGCAAGCTCCGAGCTCTCCCAAGCAAGACACTCCACCTCTTTGGCATTTTGCTGAATCGTTTCATCAACCTGCCTTTCGAGTTTGCTGAGTTCTTCCTCCCGGAGGTGGATCTCATTCCGGCGGTTGACTAGATCTTTCTCCCAGCCTCGCACTTTCTTCTCCCGGGCGGCGATGGCATTCTCCTACTTGTAGAGATCTTGCCCTCGCTCCCAGGCCTTCTTCTCCTCCTCCTTGCAACTCTCATCCAATGTATTGGTGCATTCTTCGAGGCTCTTGTCAGCCAGAGCTGTATTTTGGACAAGCTCCTCCTCCCTCTTTACGAGGTCATCTCGCAGCTCTAGGAATTTCTGCTCTTCATCTTTGAGTCGTCTCTCCCGCACTTCAAGAGCCTCCCGGCGCTTGATGAGACTATCGTGGATGGTGGCGAGCCTTTCCTGGCGTTCATCCGCTGCGCTATTTGCAGCCTTGGCCTGCTCATAGATGGTCCGGGACTGGTTGTCGAGGGTCCGCATCATGCTTTCCCTCTCATCCAACAACTTACCCCAGTACTCCAGGCAGACCTTCTCTTTTTGCACCCACTCCTTGTCGTCAGCCAGCCTCAACTGCGCCAGCTTGGTCTCGAAATGGAGTCGGTTGCGCCACCTCCTAAGGGTTTGGCGCTCCTCCTCGAGGGCCTTGCTGTCGTGGTAGAAGGCCAGTTGGACTTGGCGAAGACTAGAGCAAGCGTTGTCAATAGACAACGATAGGGGGATCTGGTCTGGACTTGCTGGGGTCATCTCTGCTGGCTCCAGTGGATCTTAAGCAACAAAAATTGGGTCCCACTCCACGAGAGCGGCCCCCTGAGCTTTAACAGCACTAGGGCCGTCCTCCGGGATAGCCTAGGCCGCCACCGAGGAAGTACTTGTAGCCTAAGTTCCAACCTCCGGAATTGGCTCTGAAGGCCCAGCCGCAAGGTCATCAACAACTGGCCCCTCCGGCGGGAGGCCAGCAGCTTCATCTCGACACCCTGGCTCCGCAGCGGGCACCTCCAGGATCATCGCTTCCGGAGCGGGTGTTGAAGGGTCGGTCGAAGCAAAAGCTACTTCTGGCTCCGGCGCAGGCACCTCATCCGCCGCTGGCTCAGGTGCTAGCGCTTCGACCACCATGGGCTCTAGCGCAGGCATTTCGACCGCCATAGACTCAGGAACCGACACCTCCGCAACAACTGGCTCGGAAGCCGGAACCTCTTCAATGGTCGGCTCCACAGTCAAAACTTCTGCAGCAACTGGCTCTACTGCCGGAGCTTCCTTGACAACCGGCACAAGTGTCGGAGCTTTATCAACACCCGACTCCACTGCCGGTACCTCATCAACCACCGGCTCGATTGACGGGGCTTCAACAACACCCGGCTCTAGGGTCGGAATTGCAGCTCCCTCTGGCTCTGCGGCCGGAGCGCCCAACATCTCAGCATCCAAGCCTGGAGCTTCAAACTCTGGGGCTAGCGCTGCTGGTACATCTTCATTCTCGTGGTCTGGCGCTACCACGTGAGCTTCTGGGGATGAGTCGTCCAAAACCACGACAAGCCAGCGTCAGGGCTACCGCAGCCTCAGCTACCTCTTGGGGCGGCGCTGGAACCGGAACCAGAGCTCCAGCCTGCACAGCCTCAACCACTGCTGCAGGGGCTGGAGCATCAGCCCTCTTCTTAGGCACGCTGTGGATGAAGGACGAAGAAAATCAAAATACAGTTAACAATAAAACAACAGACTGAGGTAAAAAATATCAAAAATTACCTTGGAAGGCTTCTGCACCAGTTACCACGAAATCTCTTCTTCGGACGCTTCGGACTGGCCCCAGCCGCCACTGGCGTGGTAGACCCGGAGGGTCCCCCGGAGCTTGATGCTGCTATCGGTGTTGCTCTGGTCGAGGCCCCCCTCGACCGGGAAGGACCTCCGGACCCGGAGCCCTCAACTGGCCCTGGAACTGGAGTCACCTGGCCGGAGATAGCACCCCTAGAAGAATGCGCTACTGCAGTAGATGCCGCCGTTGTAGACCTCCCCCTCCAGGGAGAAGGAGACGCCATGGAAGAAGTATGTCTGGCGGACCTTCTGTCGGCATGCTTCCTCTTACGGCTTGAGGGCTCGGCCAATTCCTTGCCCTTGCCGACGACTTCGGTTCTTGGCTTAGGGGCGGGAACGGAGCCACCTTCTGGAGCTTTAGAGATCGCCAACCCGGTGGTCGAGCGCCTCTCAATGACACCAAGGTCGTCAAGCACCGGCATCGTCTGCTGGAGCTCCCTACTGAATTCTGCCTCCATGTTCAGAGGGAGGAAAGCCACCGGCAGAGCCAAGTCATCGCCCTCAATGTCGATGCCGTGCTGGAACTTCTTGAGGTGGAACTCCAAAGTTGCACCCTCCATGTTGGACTTCAAACCGGTCTTGATCCGATTGTCGTCCAACACACTGTTGAGGGCCCAAGCCAAATTCTCCCTCCTCTTCAATGGAGCCCACCTGTTGGTCAAGAACTTGCAAAACACCGACTGGGGAGTCACCCCTCCTTCCACGCACAGGCGGATCCTGGTCAGAGCAGGGTTGAAGGCATCCGACAGCACCAGAGCTTCACTCCAAACTGCAGTGTCGATGTTGGGGAGGCCTTCCGGCAGCTCCAGCTTCTCGTGCTCCTCCACCATGATTACAATACAATCCTTCTTCCAGTCGTCCCACTTCCCAAAAGGGAACGACCGCAAGTACTTGGACGGGCACTTCTTGCGCTTCACAAAATAGTAGAAGCCAAGGTACTCGTCACTCCTGCCTGTGGTTTGGACAGTGAAGAAGGTGCAGAAAAGCTCAATGCAGGGGGGAATGACCACCCACATCTCCCAGAAGTGGACAAAGATTGACACTAGTAGAATGGAGTGGGGGCTAAGGTGGTACAGCTGCAGACCATTGAAATCTCGCAGCATCAAGAGGAAAGAGGAGAAAGGTGGGATCAGTCTCACCATGGCGTAAGCAGAGAAGTACACCATGTCGCCGGCGTGTTCCTTCTCGAACGGAAGCTTGCCGGCGCGGACCAAGTGGTTGAAGAAGTCAGGGGACCATCCCATGAGGGCCTGGACCTTCTTCAAATCGTCATCGGTCTTCAGTCAGCTCTGGTGGAGACCCAACTGCATCGCGGCACAGCAAGGCAAGAGAGGAAAGGCAAGCAAACGTTTGGAAGGTTTGAGCGCAAGATTGATTGAAAGGCATAAAGAACCCCAAATGGTGCATGCTTTCCTTCTTAAGTAAGCCCCCGCAACGCCTGGATGGAGACCGCAGAGGAGCCGACGATACCAGTCAAAAATTTCATCCCGCCAATGACAAGGGGGCCTGGGGCCACCCTGACAATCAAGTCGAGGTTCTTACCCCAGGCAAACGGCTTTCATCATGAAAGGCGGGAAACCCGAAGTCGGTGGCCTGACAGGGCGCGCGGAACCGATACAATTTTCGTATCGGGAACCGGCGACCTTCAATTGCATGAGATCCGCACGTTGAGATCTCACCTGCCGCCTCCTAGATACGCCATGCGGTAGAAGTTTAGCTGCGAACTACCGCCAACGGCACAACCAAAGACCCTTGAAGACACGGCTCAGAAACCGAAGAATGGACCCACCTCCGGCGAAATAACTTCATCCAAAAGGTCTCTCCTGGAGGTGAGTCCAAGGGGCCACTGTCGGTATCCCCCGTACCGGATAACCCTTGGGATTGCAAAGATCACAAGGAAAATCCATCTACCAGATTTGAAGACCTCCGAAGGCCCCACATGTCAGGCGTAACCGGACCTGCTTCCCTAACAAGGTTAGTCCCAGGGTTGGCACGTGTTTCATAAGACTGGAGCTATCACCCACACATGGGAAGCTCCGGTCGGAATACTAGTATGGCACCCCAGGACCTAACCCCAGACAGAGGGAAGCTCCAGTACTGACACGTGTCCAATAGCACCGGACCTACACGTCCACGACGGTAAGCTCTGGTGCTGCCACGTGGCGACCGCCGGACCTTCAACTTCAACAATCAGGCTGGTGGATCCCCCAACGGCTCCGGACCTTCAAGGAGCAATCAAAGACTTCAAGACCCGATTAAGTGTCATTAATACCGTATTAATGACACACAATCGGATGGCCCTTAATACTAGTAACGGCATTGTTAAGGCCTGTTACCAGGCTATTAAGGGTAATTAACCTCATTAATTGTGTATCAAGCATGTGTAACCGCCGGGGCCACCTGTCGGGTCAGGCTAGCAATGTAATGACCAGTCCTTGTTCTATAAAAGGACTGGTCGACGATACACAAGGGATGGTTCCAGACCACTACTGAACTCCCTGAGCTAGACGAGCTTCTTCTTCTGGAGCTTCTTCAAGACTCACACGCTTAATACATCACCAACACACCCTGTGGAGTAGGGTATTACGCTCAGCGTGTCTTTCACTTTCATGAATCTCTACGCGCCCTTCACCAAACTTCAACTCCTCGATCTACCAAAGGTAGTGTCGGGAGATCTGCCGGATCCAAACACCGACAGGTATCATATTTATCCCAAAAGAAGGCAATGGAGTAAAGTAAACACTATTCTTGTGATCAAGGTATAGGGTACTAAATGTTTATGAGAACAGGGGTGAGTTGATAATAGGGGTAGTGTGACACACACCTAAGCAATCTATTCAAAGGGTAAGGTTGTCCTAGTGAGGGTTAGACTATGAGATGGAGCTACTGCTACTGTGCTCTAATTACTCATAGCCTAATAAAGTACACATGAATATGCCAATCATGAATATTAGGGCTTAGTGGTCCAACATATCGGGCACGGGCTTACCCTGGTCTGCCAGGCGACTCCTACCAAGAGCCTACGTCGTAGCCGAACGTGGAGGATTACAACGTACGGATAGGGCTGTCGCCACCAACAGCCTACCTCTAAAACTCGTCGACTACGAGACATCCAATGCTACTTAACTATCCAAGCACCATGCTTGCATGCTAAGTAAATACCTTAAGAGTTGCAACGTAATATTCATCCTAAGGCAATGACTAACCTAAACATCGTTGAACCCATGTTGGGACCAAACACTAACATATTCATATTATTGCCTAATTGGACTATAGTGGTGGTGTATGATGTTTATGATAACATGATAATGGCATTATGTCTAGATCATAACAACATCTACACCTAGCACATACATGGACTCCACAACCAAACAAGAAATGCTTTGCCCAAGTATATAAGTAAATAGAGACTATTAATATTATTATTATAAAGCACAAAGTCACAAAAGTAAAGAAATATACATGAGCCATACCTTTCCCAAATTGGACTTGGGACTAGAGGCTCCTCTCTATAGCCTAACATCCACTAAGGACTTGGAGAACTAATGTATACTAGAGAGTGAATGCTCAAGTGATGTGTGTTGAAGTGAGAGGTCCTATTTATAGCTGGAGAAAGGGTCGGTTCCTGCCACCAAAAGCGCGTGAATCAGTCTTCATCGTTATCAGAGCACCACAGGGAGTCGACATGTGGAAGTTGACCTAATTTCGCGCCAAGACCTGGTCGACCGACTAGGGGGGTCGGTCGACCTCGTCTTGGCTTTGTTTGCGGTGTGCTTCCTCCAGGTCACTTCCAGGTGGGTCCCATTGACTGATATGGTTGATACACTGTTGGATGGCCTCGGGTGCTTCTGTTTGTGGGCCATTTGATCCATGTGATGCCACGTGTCGGCACTTGATTGGCTGGGATGATAATTTATTGGATCCATCCCCTTGTTTCACCTAAATTTTGTATAAGATACCTGCATGCACTATTTTCTCCAAGTACAAGTGGAACTAGGTTATTTCTAACTATAATGTGTGTAAGAAACATTCCTTCCTTCACATAGTTGAGTTATATTGACGGTTGAAATTGGTATATAACAACTGTCAATTGTACCACACTTGGTCGTACATTGTAGATATTGCCAAGATTATCCAATGGTGACCCGTGTTGAATGGTACGACTAGGAGCTCCTTATCACTGTAGTGTCTCATTGCCTTGACAAAATATAAAACAACTTCTTTTCAACTTCTGTCGTTAGAATATTAGTTCTCGTTGATATTTGCAGGTCAAGATATGCAGGAGACTCCTTTCCTATTCTATGATGAGTAACTTGTTGCATGTGCCTACACGCAAAATGTCAAATTTGTCAGACACATATATATTGAAGAACCTAGTTTTTGAGGACTTACAATGCAAAGTAGCATATTAGAGAGACATCCAAGGCGTCAAGGGTGAAAAGGTCTTAGAGATCGGACAATGCAATGAGAAAGAGGCCTTCACCCACCAGAAAGTGCTTTTCCTAGTATCCCACTATTAAGTATTGATGTTTTTGTAATTTTTCATATAGTGGAAATGAAGGATGACACAAGATGTACCATCTTCTTTGAGTGCACCGACAATTAGCATCGTCTTCCCCATTTGAAACTTTGGGTTAGCATGTGTCATAGCTGTCATCGGGTTAGCTTCTAACTCTTTCAGTGGTTTATACCCAGTTTCCTTCGACGACAACTGTCGCTGCGGGTGACCCTTGGCATGTACATTCTTCATCTCCTTTGTCTGCAGCTGATCAGGTGTAGGGAGCAGGGTACTTTGAGTGCGAGGTCGAGACCGACGCGGCTGCTCTTCAAGTGGAGATTTCTGCGATAGCTCTAGAGTTAGAGACGTATGCGGCTGATCTCGAATTGGAGACTTATGTTGCTTCTCTATAATTGGACGCAACTACTCTTGAATATGAGACTTCTGCTGCTTCCCTATAATTGGAGGCAACTACTCTCAAATTGGAGACAGAACCATCTTCTCTGGATTTCGAGACGGAGGCAGATGTGCCTCAGGAGACATTGAAGCAGTAGAGGGCGATATTGAAGCTGTTGTTGCTGGGTCAACAACAATAGAAGTATATCTCCACTGAACTCTTCTAGCAATTGCATTCAGCATAGTCAGTGTTGTATCATTCGATGGCACTTCGAGCTTTAGTTCTTTCGAATTGTAATGCACCATGTCCACCTTGACCACATCATAGGATGTTGTGTCGCCCTGGATGTTGTCAAGCATGGTATGACTGGGATACACTAGCCCTCTCCCGACCTCCGTTTGAAAGCTTCCTCCGACCAATAGTATAATGCTACATATTGTTGGCTAAGCCAAGTTATCTATCGTGTCCGACTCGAAGTTCCAGACACTGGTGCTTGAAGATCCTCATCTGGTCATCCACCCCTAGCTGGTGTAGAGGCTAAGCTGCTCCTATGTTCCTCGTCACTCATCAATGCATCAAAGTTAGGGAATTGTATACCTGAGGCCTCCAGTATAGGCTTCAGGTCTTCTAGAACCTCCCTTCTCAGCTGTCTTTTCAGCTCCTCCACATCAACCTGTGGTGTCGAGGTCATTTTCCGCTTCCGATACGAAGTTTTGTTTTTCGGAAAACCCTCCCTCCAGGTCAACTTACTGGAAACACCACGAACCTGACCTCATTGCTCCCTGGTTTGCAGAGCCTTGCTGAGTGCATAATTTTCCCTCTCACCATTTGAATCTTCACGGCTCAGTCTCAAGGCCCTTTGAGTGACATTCTCAATGCTTTGGCTATAGAAGCTAACATCGCCTGACTCTGTCAACTTAGAACGAGCACGCATAAATGGTCTTAGCCGTCCATGGAAATTGTCGTATGGATTCTGAAGACCTAGTTGGGCCAATCTTTCATCCTCTTGTTCCCACCTCCTTTGTTTTTGGCATAACCGGTGTTGCTGAGGTGGTGGTCAAGCTCACTTTGCGATCGGAGCAACTTCATATACCCACTGTTCATAGCAAAGTTCTCTGATTCGCACTTTTCAACAAACCTCGCCCAGTCTTCTTCTGACAAATCTTTGTACTTATCAAAGGAGGTGTCTTGGTTCCTCCAAATCTTTACAAGCTTACTCTTGTAGCTCCTCCAAGCATGAGAGATGATCTTCAAGGCTAGATTCTTCCCCTTTTGCTTGAGCTCTTTCATATATTAAACATATGCTTGAATAGAGTTTTTGAACTGTTCATCGTTTTCATTTTTGGTCAACTCATCGAATCCCTGCATGGTTATTGACACCCTCTGTTGGGCAACTAGACCACAAGCCCTTGACAGTCTTGTGTTCACTCTTGTGTCCAGGGGTAAGCCTTCAGCATTGACCTCACCAACACTAATAATGCCTCTCGATCACGTCGCCTGCGACCTTTTCTTTCATTAACCAGAGGCAGGTTCTAAATGTGATCCAACCGATGCATCCTCTTCATGAGTTTGTTGTTGACTCTGTTGCTCAACTTGCTCCTACTAATTCTGTTGCTGAGTCTGCTACTGAGCCTGCTGAGTATGCTGCTGTAGAGGAGTCTACTGTTGAGCCTCTTCAATCTGCTGCTGATGCTCCGACTGAGACATCTTTAAATTCAATAAAATTCACTGAAAATCCTATAAAACGTTATCAAATTTCAGTCACATATGCACAAACAGTCACATGAGGGAACAAACTGCCTCATGACATTTGTACCTTAATAAGAAAAGGATCTATGTGACAACTGTAAGTACAATCCAAAGCTGTATGACACAAGCAAACAATCAGTAAATAATAGACTATCACAAGTAATTTGAGCAACAAAGCAATGTTCTACCCCCATATTAAAGACACATTCCACATATAAAAACAATCATTAAATAATAGACTATCAAAAGTAACCGGTTAACATGTCAATACACTAAATTGAACCACCAAAGAGCATCAACAAAAGCATATATACATGAAATAGGAGTAGATTTCACAAAATGCATCAACCACAGTACATAAAAGTGTGGACCATTTTGACTCGAACCAGCACACAGCAAACCAACAACGCGCACCCATGAGAGAACCCCATAAAAGTGTGTATGACAAACCTTATTAACAGTACCCAATAGAAACATAAAAAACTTACTAGGATGAGGTCCGGGTCGAGGCGGAGTCGAGGTCGACGACGACAGCGCGACAATCATCAAGGGGGCAGGGTCGAGGTGGCGACGTGCTCCGAGGAAGGAGACGAGGTGCCAGCGTGGTGGTTTCTAGAGCGAAAGTAGAGCGAGAGAGCGTGAAGTCGAAAATTTGCCAAAAATTTTGCTAAGTGTTGGTAAGAGAGCGCGCGAGAGCTAAAGTACCTAGCACAGCAATCGAAGACGAGCATACAAGAAGCGTGTGTGTCATTTATTTGTATGAGAGACGGGCCTCATAAGGGCGTGTATCACATTTTATTCAGATCGAGGATGGGCTCCAAAATGTGTGTCTCCTTTCTTTACAGATACAATGCTAGCTTACTTATTGCTCGTCTCCCTTTTGCTCCATTAGAAATAGAACCCAAGGGTCGGGTCCCACAAGGATTGGGGCCACATGTCAGTGACCTCTAATGCCTCTGCAAAGGATGTGGGCCCCCATATCAGTTACCTATAATGCCACTATAGACCATGTGGACCCACATGTCAATGAGCTCTAATGCATCTGCCATCGCGCACAAAATTCGAAGTACTCCGACCTCATAGTCTTCTCCGCACCATTTTGTATGTGAGACGAGCCTCATATGGTTGTGTCTCCTTTATCATTGGATATGAGATAGGCCTCATAAAGGATCATCTCCTTTATCTTCATATACTAGACGCGCTTATTTAGAGATCATCTCCCGGCTGCTCCATCAGAAACCACAAGGGTTCCACACAGGGAGTAGTGCCCACATCAAGCTGCAAAAATTAATCGTGCATTCGTTTCCATTCGCGCACAGAGCTGTCATCGCGCGTAGAATTCAAAGCGGTCCGACCTCATAGTCTTCTCAGCACCATTATATAGTGACTTGGTCTATGACATGTGGGACCATGACACATGGGCCCCACATGGCAGTGACCAAGTCACAAGTCAGGGGATCCTATGTATATATAGGGGAGGCCTTCCCCTTCTCTGCACCACCAGTCTTCCTCTAGTTTTCATCTTCCTCGTCGCACTTTAGCCTTCCTCTTCCTCTAGACTTCATCTTCCTAGACCTAGTCTTTCTCAATGGCACTACAGAAGCGCTCTCAGCCATCCTCTCAACTCATCGTGCCTCCTTCCCCGGCTCCAACCGCACCTCCGCCGCTTTCCTTGGTGGAAGAGCAACAATTTCTACTTGTGAAAATCGCTCACCTGGAGACTTTGGTTGCCATCATGTCAGAGGATCAGGATCATAAACCGTGCCACAAACTGATGGTGAGGGATGTATTTAACGTTACATCTCATGCCATGAAGCTTTAGGGTCTTGGGGACCTTCCAGAATGTACTGCAATTGCCCAGGACCCTAACATAGGCCACTATCTCTTCGGCTTAAGCGCAGTGGCTGGTCATCTTCACGCGATGCGGGAGACGGTCGGTTAGGTGCTTGGGGTGAAAGGTCGCGGGGGTTTGGTGGAGGCGATCACCGACAAGTGTGGGGCTCCGTACCCACCGGAGAACTAGGCGATCATCTGTTTTTTCTTTTGTTGTTTGTAATAACTTTTATTTTAATGAATGTTTGTTTGATGATGAATGTTTGTTATCAATTCTCGAATTGTTTGTTATCGATTATCGAATGTGCCCGCGACACTTCTCAACTCCGATGAGCTCTACCAAGGCTAACATTCCAGTACACAAAACGTTAGACAAAAATGTTTGTTATCCAATGCCTCATGTATCTACACAAAACATTCCAATACACAAAATTTTTGTTATCCAATGCCCCAAGAATCTACATAGAGCATTACAGTTCGTAAATAAAGCACGTATCCAGACAAGTTACAATACCACGTCGAGGGGGAAATGGAACAGGTGCCATATTCAGAGATGCGCCCACAACAATTAGAGACGAGTGTAAGTAAAGCTTGTCTCTCATTTCTCTATATGGGTGACGATCCTCATATGGGTCTGTCTCTCATTTCCCTGTACGGGAGAGGATCCTCATATGGGCTCGTCTCTCATTTCCTTGTATGGGCCTAAATAAATCCGCCCTCGCCTCCTCTAGCCAAGACCCAACATCCGCAGTCGTCTTACATTCCTACCCCTTCGTCTGCCCCTCATGGCAAACAACTACGTGCCTCGTGCCCCTGCATCGTGCCCACGCCGTGGTCAGGGTGTTGTTGTTGTTCATGGCGAAAATAATCCTACGATCTCCAACGACTCCACCTTAATGCAGCAGAAATTGTGTCGTCTGGTGGTGCCTCCTGTGCTTCTCCGGAAGCGGTGGCAGCCGCCCTCTTGCAGGAGCTCCACATTCCTTGCCACAACGCCTTCGTCTCTTGCCTTAACGCTAAGACTCTCCTGGTACACTTTGATCCACCTTGATCACTTCTATGATCACTTTGTGCTTGAGCAAGTAACCCTAGACTCTCCAACCAGCCGTTTGCCATCTTCGGTCCCCTCTTGCTTGGATGGCGGCCTGCAGCCGCATTACCACCCCTTCACCTTGCGTCGGGGGGTTATTGACGGTCCCCGACTGGTGGTGGTGCTGGCCAGGCCTGGCGACTCCTGTCTTGACCCAGGAACGAAGGACGGCCCCATGCTTCCAACTGGCACCGCAAAATCAACAGTCGCGGTTTCCCTGCCTCTAACCTTCGCCATGTCAGCATGACTATATTGACCCAGGCAGCAACTTCGTCTCAAGTATGTTGCGGCGTCCAAGTCAGGAATCCAAGCTCGCGTGTGTTCGGTGGCGTGTCGTCCAACTAAATGGGTGTAACGAGTGGTGGAGAGATAGAGTAAAGCATATATGCTTTTGTAACAGACACATAACAACTCGAACAGAATAGGCGAAGTCTCTCTGTGGCTTGAACTCTACAACATGAAGTGGTGTCCTCCTTGCTGCAAGCAAACTGGCTGATCCTTGCATGCCTTTAGCAAATGAAACTTTTGAGCTTAACACCTATCATACACAATGAAACTTTGTAAGTGACTGTCAAAGGTGAAATAGAACAAGTGCCATATTCAGAGACGAGCGCGCAACAATCAGAGACGAGCGTAAGTAATGCCTGTATCTCATTTCCTTGTATGGGAGATGAGCTTATATAACGTGCGTCTCTCGTTTCCTTGTATGGTGCACGAGGCAAATTAACTCCACAAAAGTTATGATCTCAAATTCGGAGTGAATGATCTTGATTGCCATATTAAATTTTGTTAACTTGACATCAAGACCGTCCACGCCGAATTAGATGTCATCCGTGCAACGCCTCTCCTTATATGCTCGTTCCATGGTGGGACAAAAGATCTTCATAGCCACATGTGAGATACCCTTCATATGGGTGCGTCTCCCTTTTGCTTCCGTGGTGGGACCTTCACAGATGCTTACGAGACGGGCTTACTTATAGCACGTCTCCCATTTTCTTCCGTGGTGGGACCTTCACAGCCGCATACGAGACAATCTTACTTAGAGCTCCATCAGAAACAGAACACAAGGCATCAAGTGGCCATATCTTCAAACATTTAGCATATTTCACTGAAAGTACATCTAGGCATCCCTTGTGGATTTTGGTTGATTTATAACAAACAAATAAGATCCTAACCAAATTGTTGAGATGAGCGCAAGTTTTAATGAAAATATGGAGAAAGCGCAAAAAGAAAGGAGAGTGAGAAATCAAGTTGGAAAGAGCTCAAGAGATGAAAAGAATAACCTTTGTGTATGGGGTGTGTTGGAGGAACACACCCCAAGAGCTCAAGCATATTTTAATCCTCTCACTGCACAAATTCATACAGGTCCGGACTAGTCTGATATCACCACGGACTAGTCCGATTTCTCTACGTCCAAAATCGGACAAGTCCTTCCAATGCGGACTTGTGTGCATAGTCCAGGTTTACACAGACCGAATTAGTACGATATCACTGCGGACTAGTCTTATATCTTTCTGACTAAGATCAGACTAGTCCTCCCAAGTGCGGACTAGTCCTCAACACTTCACAGCTTTGCACGAAATCGGACAAGTTCGGTATCACCACAGACTAGTCTGATATCCTTCTGACCCAAATCGGACAAGTCCGATATATGCCCGGATTAGTACGAAAAACCTTCTGACTAAAATTGGACAATTCCTCCAAGTGTGGACTTGTCCCCAATTCACTAAGGGTTTCACCACCACTGGACTAGTCTGATATGTGTCGGACTAGTCCGAACATTTCCAGAGACAAAAACGGACTAGTCCACCCCTGGCCGGACAAGTCCGATAATTCGGGGCACTTAGGGTTTCCCACACGCCGCTGTAGGATCGAAGAGCATGTGAAAAGCTACCAGAAGGGGGGTTTTAATGGTAGATTTAAAAAATCTTACGCAGCGGAAACAATAAAATCCCAACCCCTTCGGCAGAAAAACGATTTGTTAAAGAAATTGTGTGTGAGACTAATCTAAACGTGTCTCACTGTTACAAAAGTGATATATATATCAAAGAGAATCAAATCACTAATACAACACAAGAAGAATCACTCAAATCTGTTGATATAAACTCAAGTTATGATCGAAAGATCAAACAAAGATCAATCTGTCCTACCCGAGAAAAACAGTTCTGGAACACTGCAAAGAAACTCGTGTAGATCAGAAACCACAGATCCAATGACCGTGAAATTTTGATAGATGATAGAAAATCAAGTTGTGAAGACAACCCAAAAAGATTCACGTCAATTGGATCTGTAAAACTCGAGTTATGATAAAACCACCGATGAAAGGTAGTGCTGTCCAGAAACTCAACGAGTAAAACTTGTCTGGAACAAGTCGGACGAACAAGGCACAAAAGTTCCTTCAACTACAAATTTTATTCAATATAACACAAGAGGAACAGCCCCAAAGTCGTGCACCACGAGCTCTGGGCTCCCTTGCTTATATAACCAGCTCGAAAGCCAACTCAACTCAGATCAGGAACCTAATCCTACTTTGTTCACGAATCGTAACTTTTCATAACTGCTTAGGATTCTTCTATACGCAGATAGAAGCAATCTTAAGACTTCCAAACACCTTAGGAACGTATCCCACATTCCTAAACAACTCAAATTCGTGACCCACGCAAAATCCTATCATAACCAACTCAAATCTTTCCATATTTGAGTCAAACCCGACTCAGCTGCAGCCAAAGTCCATAACCTAGTCAGTTGGACCTTTCCGACCAACTCTTTACGTCCACATCTCCTCATCACGTCTCGGAACCATGTAGCCACATCCATGCACTCTTTGCACATGTGAAAACATCTTCTAATGACGTCTACGATACCTTCACATTCATTGTTCTTGATTCAATCATGTTGCGCAACCTCCTGATCAGCTCAACCACAATTCCTCCTGAATTTGCTTGTTAGAACCTCATCTCCTCCCTGAGACTAGTCCAATGGATCCCATCACCAGCCATTTCTTGAACTCAAGCAACACCTACACATGAATAAACAACCAATCCATACGAGCCCAAGTCCTCGACTTGACTCAAGTTAGTTCCGAACACAACACCTTACGTGAGAACCTCACATAAGCATGTTGCAAAACCACAATAACACGATATCATCCATGTCAACCAAAAATGCACCAAAGACTTAGCAAATGAATACTAAGCAATCTTTCCAGAGATGTAAAGCAAGTATGAAACATTGCAAATAAAAAATAGAAGCATTGCGCTCAAGTTCCGGACCTTGCCAGAGCAACCCGGACCTTGAGTCGGAGCTAAAAAAAGCTAGTAGAACCTAGCGCCGGAACTTACCAAAACTAGTCGGAACTAGTAAACCCAAAAGCCGGAGCTAGAAAAATCAACTTGGAGCTTAGCAAAAAACATGCCGGAGCTAAAGACAAAACTCATCGAAGCTAACAAAAACTAGTCGGACCTTAACAAAAAGGTGTTTTGGTGATATTCAAAACTTTTATCGTCAAAGCAAGTGTATTCACTACAAGCCAATGTATTCAGCACACATAGGTCTTACAATCTCCCCCTTGATGAATGCATTGGCAACACCATTTAAAATCCGAACATTGGCTTATTCACATAAAAGTTTTGAAGGCAATTTCTCCCCCTTTGTAAATCAAAAGTAAAATGAGAAGAAAATCCAAAAATTATTCCATATTATCTCTCCCCCTTTATTATCTCTCCTTATGCACATATTCTCTTTCTCTTCATGCTTATCTCTCCCCCTTTGACAATGTATTCAGCAAGTCATGAGCATATAAACAAATTATCTCTCCAACTTTAGTTGTTATGAGCATATTATAACATATACATATAAACAAAGCTCATCCAAGTCATACTATCAAGTAACTTACACTATCACATCACTGAAATACATAAAGTAGTGTAAGCCATGCTAGAGAACATATGTAATTTTCAATTTAAGCAAGTCATGATCTCACAAAATTAACTATTTCATAACCTGAAAGCATGACACTAGTTGTTGTATTTTATAATTTTTCAAAACATAAATTTAGATCATATGATATTTGCAAGAGATTATATGCGCATCTGCCTTATTCTAACCAACCAAGCCAAGCCTATGTCATTTGACAATCAGAAGCTTAAGGATATGGTTTTAGTCATACACAACTTCTTCCAAGTTCATATCTAAGTGCAATGATAAGTCATCTCAAAAGAAAAAGTGCGATGCATGCATATTCTCTTGATCTTTTCTCAATTTATATTTTTTCATAAAAACTCAACATGTGAGTTGATTACTTGATTAATTTTAATGATTAAAAGCACTTATGAACATGTAACAAGTTCAAAACAGCAAGAAAGTTCGATCATGACCAGTTTTAGTGTAAGTAATTATTCCAATTACTAGACATGGCAAAAACTACAAAATGTATAACACGAGTAATGTAGTAAGAACTTTCAGCATGTAAAAGGAATCACAAAGTCATATATGTATGAAATATTATGCTCATATTATTTTAATTTCAGATTCACACATAGACTTCCCAAGTTTCAAAACTCCCTCTCAATTTAAGCCATGAGGATGCATAACCCCTATTTCACTACGAATGTAACAAAAACGAGTGAAATCCAAAGGTTTTATAAAAATGTCAGCCAATTGTTGTTCGGTATCTATATGGTGAAGCACAATGTTTCCTTTTTCAACATTATCTCGGAGAAAGTGATACCTAATGTCAATGTGCTTAGTTCTAGAATGTTGCACGGGGTTTTTAGCAATGCAAATGGCACTAGTGTTATCACAGAACAGTGGAACACTATCTAGATCAACCCCATAGTCCTTAAGTGTTTGAACAATCCAAAGAATTTGTGAGCAAGCACTAGCAGCAGCTACATATTCAGATTCGGCTGTGGATTGTGCAACTGAATTTTGTTTTCTAGAGGACCAAGCAACAAGAGAATTACCAAGAAAATGACAAGCACCGGAAGTACTTTTCCTATCAATCCTACAACCTCCAAAATCATCATTCGAAAAAGCTTTCAAAGTAACGGTTGGGGAAGAAGGAAGAAAAATGCCAAATTCTTGAGTTCCATGTAAGTACCTGAGAATCCTTTTGACGGCTTGACGATGTCAAGCACGTGGGGAGGCTTGAAACCGTGCACAAAGACATACACTGAATTGTATGTCTGGTCTTGATGCCGTGAGGTACAAAAGTGATCCGATCATGCTTCTATATTCTTTTTGATCCACGGGTTCACCATCTTCATCAAGTTCAAGTGTTGTTGCTGTTCCCATTGGTGTCCGAAGAGGCTTGCTTTTGTCCATGTTGAAGCGCCTTAGGAGGTCTTTTGTATACTTCATCTGATGCACAAAGGTACCCTCCTTGGTTTGCTTGATTTGCAGCCCCAAAAAGTAAGTGAGTTCACCCATCATACTCATTTCAAATTCGAAACTCATCATTGCTGAAAACTTGGACACAAGATCATGAGAAGCACAACCAAAGATAATATAATCCACATACACTTGAACGAATAATGAGTCATTGCCATGCTTAAGCACAAAAAGAGTTTTATCAACCTTGCTCATGGTAAACTTTTTTTCAAGTAAGAATGTTTTTAACCTATCATACCATGCTCTAGGGGCTTGTTTTAGACCGTACAAGACTTTAGACAGTTTGTAAACATTATTAGGAAAATCTGGATTTTCAAAACCCGGTGGTTGTTTCACATAAACCTCCTCATCTATGTAGCCATTAAGAAAAGCACTTTTAACATCCATTTGATATAGCTTAAAACCAATAGATGCAGCAAAAGCTAACAAAATTCTTATGGCTTCTAATCTAGCAACAGGAGCAAAAGTTTCATCAAAATCTAGACCTTCAATTTGAGTGAAACCTTGAGCAACCAACCTAGCCTTATTCCTAACCACAACCCCATCCTCACTTTGTTTATTTTTAAATACCCATTTAGTTCCAATTAAAGTGTGACCTTGAGGTGGAGGTACAAGTTTTCAAACATTATTTCTTTCAAAATTTTCTAACTCTTCTTGCATGGCAATAATCCAAGATTCATTAGTGAGTGCGTGTGATATATCTTTGGGTTCAAAAGAAGCAACAAAATCAGAATGATCATAAGAGTTTGGATCATAAAACCTAGACCGTGTGACTCGTTCGTGCAAGCTTCCAATCATCTGTTGTGGGAGATGATCTTTGTAAAACCGTAGGGGAACAAATGTCTCACAAGCTTCTTCTTCTTCATGTTCATCACAAATCGATGAGCTTGTGACTTGAGGATGATTTGAATCAGCATTGACGGTTGTCGGTGCTGGTTGAGAATTAACATCCGGGGCTGAACCAAAGTCTTTAGCTGCTGAATTTTCGGGCAGCAGCTCCAATTCTTCCTCATCTTCAATGAAAATGCTCCTCCCGTGCGGATATGGATCTGTACCTGCAATGTTTGAGCTAGTACCTGGGCTAGCTTCATCAAAAGACACTTCACAAGTCTCCACAATTTTGTTAGTGTCAAGTAAAAGCACACGGTAGCCTCTAGTATGAGATGGATAACCAAGAAACATGCCATCAATGGATCTAGGTTCAAATGTATCAAGGTTACCATGTTTCATAACAAAGCATTTGTAACTAAAGACCCAAAAGTGTGTAACACTAGGCCTATGTCCAAACCAGAGCTCATATGGTGTTTTACCTAGCTTAGCGCGCAAGAAAACACAATTTGAGACATAACAAGCGGTTGCTAATGCATCAGCCCAAAATTTCCTAGGAGTTTGATATTCATCAAGCGTAGTTCTAGCCATCTCAACTAAGGTTCTGTTCTTTCTTTCTGCAACACCATTTTGTTGAGGTACATATGGTGAAGAAAATTGTTGATCTATTCCATTTTCAGCACAAAAGTGATCAAAAGATTGATTTTTAAATTCAGTTCCGTTATCACTTCTAATTGCCTTTAAAGATCCTGGGTGATCAATTGATAATCTAAGAAATAAAGTCCTAAAGTGACTCAAAGCTTCATTCTTAGACGCCATAAAGAAAACCCAAGAGTATCTAGAATAATCATCAACAATAACAAGAACATACCATTTACCTCCGAAGGATTGAACACGTGAAGGTCCTACGGTGTCAAGATGCAAAAGTTGACATGGTTCAGTTGTCATGATCATTGTGAGAGGAGTATGTGAACCTGCAACCATCTTAGCATGTCTACAAGAAGAGCACACAATTTATTTGTCCCCTTTAAGCTTAGGCAGCCCACGTATGCGATCAAGAGCACTAACACGCGGTAGGTGATCAAAGCCTACGTGACCAAGTCTACGATGCCAAAAATATAGGTCCTTTGAATCATTAGCAACTAGACACCTATGCTTAGAGGAAGACTTATCAAAATCAGCTTTAAAAACTCTTCCAAACCAAGACATGTTAAAAATAAGCTCACTATTTGAACTTACAACTTTGCAGCAGTTTTTATTGAAAATAATTTCCAGATTTTCATCTAGCAATTGTGAAACAAAAAGCAAGTTGTATTTCAAATTTTTGACAAGTGCCACATCCTTCAAAGTGTAGTGATCATTTACTCTAACCGAACCCTTAGCAATTATAGGAGTTGAAGAATTATCGGCAAAAGTAACATTCTCTACACATGACACAAAAGAGAGGGAGGAGAACCAATCTTTGTTACCGGTCATGTGGCGTGAGCAACCTGAATCCACAATCCAAATGTTCTCCTTCCTCAAACGTGTAACCTACATAGAAGCATAATACGTCGATGACTCAATACTGGGGTTAGTCAAAAGGCATTTAGGAATCCAGTATTGAGTCACGCGACGTGCAGTAGGAAAAACACGCGAAAGCTGAGACAAAACAGCAGGTTTATGAGTCAAAGTTTGAGATTTTTTATTCTTAACTACTGACCTATAAGGTGTTACTTGTGTAGCACAAAAATCAGTAGCTCCAGAGGCAGAAACAGAAGGTCCGGAGGTAAACTTTGAATGTTTTTGACTCAAAACAGCAGGTTGTACATTCAGTTCAATATGTGCAGCAAATTTTGCATGAAAGTTATGAGATCTAGCAACCATTCTTTCCCTTTTCTGTTGTTTAGCTAGTCTATAACAAAAATCTATGACATGACCATCTCTACCACAGTAGATACAATGAAATTTAACTTTGTGTTCATGTCTAGATGAGCAAGCAATATTTTTATTTGAAACCGAATGAGACAACACTCCTGCAGATTTGAAAACCACTCCTTTTTGTTTAGGAACTGTTTGAATCAAACCACTTCCTAATGACTTTACAATTTTAGGTGGATGTGCCTTAGCATGAGCATGAGAATCAAAACCGAAACCTGTTTTATCATTGCAAGACTTGGAAGAATTCAGAAGCAAGTTTAGGTTCTTATTCCCATTACAAAACCGATCTAATGTCCTATGCATGTCATCAAGTTTATTGGACAGATCAAGGCAATTTTCACATGAAGTTTTTCCTTTTATTTTGCAATTGGAACAAAATTTAACTTCATGAGAAAGTAAAGCATTGTTCAATATAGAAATTTCATTCATAGCATCCTGTAGTTTCTTATCAAGATCATCACAACTAGAACAATGCAAATCGATTGTAGAACAAGAAGCATCTTTTAATTTTCCAATATTAAGTGCAGCAAGCTTTTTGTTCTTTTCAATTTCAAGTTCAAGTTTATCAAGTGTGGAGGTATGTGCACTTCTTAGGGAGGACAATTGTTCATACATTAAGTCACATGAGGAACAAGAATCATCACTAGGAATTAGGGATTTCAAACGATTAATTTCAGATTCTAGTGACTCAATTTTAACAGCATTGTCCCTAAGCTTTTTGTCCTTTTTCTAAACAATAATAGTGGCACGAGAAATAGCATCACACATTTCTTCGCAAGTAGGATATACCTCTTCATTGTCGCTATTGTGTTCTACCTCCTCCATACTTGATCTTGACTTGCCCGCCATGAAGCACAAGTTTGCCAAATCATCTTCGTCTTCATCACTTCCAATGTCCACGTCGCTTGAGCCAAGTTCCTGAAGTGCTGAGATAAAACTGCTCACCAATTGACGTTCTGTAAACCCTTCTTTTTCTTCGTATCTTTTGCAGAGGAGTGCTTCATTCCTGTTTTCTTTTCATCCCGGGAAGTAGGACCTGAAAGGTTAGGGCAATATGAACGAAAATGTCCTGTCTTACCACATTCAAAGCATCGTTGAGGTCCGGAGCTTCCTCTCCTTCTAGTTCTCACATTTTGCAATGCTTTTGAGAACCGGGTAGAGATGAGCGCTAGCTCCTCCTCTGGAAACTCCTCAATCTGTTCAAGGGTTAGAGAGGACAGCAAAGCAAGTGTACCACAAGATGATGTTTGACCGGAAATAGGCATGTCACGTTGAGAAATAAAAGCAATAGACTTGTTGGGGTTCTTTCGTGAGATTATGTCGATTTCATGAGTTTTTAACTTGGAATATAGAACATCTAAAGTAAGTGAACTCATTACAGTAGATTCACGAATAGATTTGACTTTCATATCCCAAATTGAGATATCTAATGCACTTAGCAATTGCCTAGCATTTTCAGCATCTGAAAAATTAACATTGACACTACGCAAGTTGCTGAGAATCTTATTAAAGCGAGCAAAAAGGTCATCAATAGACTCACTGGGTTGCATCTCGAAGCGCATGTATTATTTCTTGAACATGTCTTGCCTTACCTCTTTGATCGTGTTGGATCCTTCGTGGTAGTCACAAAGTTCTTTCCACACATCTTATGCAGATTGGAGGTGTGCAACACGGTCGAAGTCGCTTTGAGTTAATCCTTGTATGATCAAGTTCCGAGCCTTGTTGTTGTTGTCGACATCTCTCAGATTTGTAGTTGTAACATGATCATTTAATGGCACTTTGTAAGGCTTGTATACCTTCTCCCATATTGCAAAGCTTTGTGCCTGGATGAAAGCCTCCATGCGTGCCTTCCAAACCTGAAAATCAATACCAGCGAACACACAAGGTTTGGCAGAGTACTTCTCCATGATGATTAGTCAAAAACACGCACAAATCACAAAGATTAGAGCACCGTTGCTTTGATACCAATTGTAGGATCAAAGAGCACATGAAAAGCTACCATAGGGGGGTGAATGGTAGATTTAAAAAATCTTACGCAGCGGAAACAATTAAATCCCAACCCCTTTGGCAGAAAAATGATCTGTTAAAGAAATCATGTGTGAGACTAATATAAATGTGTTTCACCGTGACAAATGTGATATATATCAAAAAGAATCAAGTCACGAAGACAACACAAGAAGAATCACTCAAATCCGTCAAGAGAAAATCAAGTTATGATTGAAAGATTGAATAAAGATCAATTTGTCCTACCCGAGAAAAACAGTTATGGAACACTGCAAAGAAACTCGTGTAGATCAGAAACCACAAATCAAATGACCGTGAAATTTTGACATATGATAGACAATCAAGTTGTAAAGACAACCCAAAAAGAATCACATCAATTGGATCTGTGAAACTCTAGTTATGATAAAACCACCGACGAAAGGTAGTGTTGTCCAGAAACTCGACGAGTAAAACTTGTTTGGAACAAGTCGGACGAACAAGGCACAAAAGTTCCTTCAAAATACGAATTTTATTCAATAGAACACAAGAGGAACATCCCCAAAGTCGTGCACCACGAGCTCTGGGCTCCCTTGCTTATATAACCAGCTCGAAAGCCAACTCAACTCAGATCAGGAACCTAATCCTACTCTGTTCACGAATCGTAACTTTCCATAACTGCTTAGGATTCTTCTATACGCAGATAGAAGCAATCTTAAGACTTCCAAACACTTTAGGAACGTATCCCACATTCCTAAACAACTCAAATTTGTGACCCACACGAAATCCTATCATAACAACCTCAAATCTTTCCATATTTGAGTCAAACCCGACTCAGCTACAGCCTAAGTCCATAACCTAGTCAGTTGGACCTTTCCGACCAACTCTTTACGTCCACATCTCTTCATCACATCTCGGAACCATGTAGCCACATCCATTCACTCTTTGCACATGTGCAAACATCCTCCAATGACGTCCACGATACCTTCACATGCATTGTTCTTGATTCAATCATGTTGTGCAACCTCCTGATCAGCTCAACCACAATTCCTCCTGAATTTGGTTGTTGGAACCTCATCTCCTCCTTGAGACTAGTCCAATGGATCCCATAACCAGCCATGTCTTGAACTCAAGCAACACCTGCACATGAATAAACAACCAATCCATACGAGCCCAAGTCCTCGACTTGACTCAAGTTAGTTCCGAACACAACACCTTACGTGAGAACCTCACATAAGCATGTTGCAAAACCACAATAACACGATATCATCCATGTCAACCAAAAACGCACCAAGGACTTAGCAAATGAATACTAAGCAATCTTTCCAGAGATGTAAAGCAAGTACGAAACATTGCAAATGAAAAACAGAAGCATTGCGGTCAAGTTCCGTACCTTGCCAGAGCAACCCGGACCTTGAGCCGGAGCTAACAAAAGCTAGTAGAACCTAGCACCGGAACTTACCAAAACTAGTCGGAACTAGTAAACCCAAAAGCCATAGCTAGAAAAATCAACTTGGAGCTTAGCAAAAAACGCGCCGGAGCTAAATACAAAACTCACCGGAGCAAACCAAAACTAGTCGGACCTTAATAAAAAGGTGTTTTGGTGATATTCAAAACTTTTATCGTCAAAGCAAGTGTATTCACTACAAGCCAATGTATTCAGCACACATAGGTCTTACAGCCGCACGACGGACTGGTCCGGAGTCCACCACGGACTAGACCGAACTTTGAAAATCCTAACGGTAACCCTTGGAAACCCTAGTATAAATAGAGGTGCACGGCCCAACTATGAAATCTCTCGACTCCCTGCGCCGTCACACCCTCCAAGAGTCTATAAAACATGTCTCTCCACACAATCCAACGCAAGAAAGATCAAATCCTTGAGGATTAACTTTAGATCAAAGGAGAGACACGATTGTTCACGTTTTGAGCTCTTGGTTTTGATTCTCTGGCACACTCTTGTTCTTTATTGCATATAATTTGAGTGTGTTGGTGGTGTCTTCAGTTGTAAATATTAGGGAGCCCTCTACTTGTGAGAAGGCCCCTTGAACACGGTTATTCTTACCCCTTTGTGATTAGTGGAAAAGAATCAGCATTTGTGGCGATTCGACGAAGGTAGGGTTGATGAAGACCCGGTCCTTTCATCGAGTGGTCTCTCAAAAAGTGATGTTGGATGTCTATGTGTTTGGTCCTAGAGTGCTCAGTTATGGAAAATTTTAATGGCACTCTCATTATCAAAAAGGAGTGGAATACGGCTCATATTGTAATCGTAATCCCTTAGAGTTTGTCGCATCCAAAGGAGTTGTGCACAACAACTCTCGGCTGCAACATACTCCGCTTCAGCCGTGGATAAGGCAATGGAGTTTTGTTTCTTGGAGGACCAAGAAACAAGGGATATACCTAAGAATTGGCATGTATCGGAGGTACTCTTTCTATCTACTTTGCATTCGGCATGATCTTCATCAGAGTATCCAATGAGATTTAATTTGGAACCTTTAGGATACCAAAGGCCTAGGTTGGGTGTATGAACCAAATATCGCAAGATTCTCTTGACGGCTGTCAAATGACACTCCTTAGGATTGGCTTGAAATCTTGCACACAAGCATACACTCAACATAATATCAGGCCTAGATGCACATAAGTAAAGTAGGGATCCAATCATGGAGCTATATACCTTTTGATCCACGCTTGGTCCATCTTCATTGAGATCCAAGTGCCCATTTGTTGCCATGGGAGTCTTTATAGGCTTCGCCTTGTCCATTCCAAACTTCTTGAGTATGTCTTGAGTATACTTGGTTTGGCTTATGAATGTCCCTTCCTTTTGTTGCCTCACTTGGAATCCCAAGAAGTATTTCAGCTCCACCATCATGGACACCTCGAACCTATCTGTCATAATCTTACTAAATTCTTCACAAAAGGATTTGTTAGTTGAACCAAAGATAATGTCATCAACATAAATTTGACAAATAAAAATATCATTGTCAAAATGCTTTGTAAACAATGTATAATCTGCTTTACCAATTTTAGAACCATTCTCAATTAAAAAATATCTAAGGCACTCATACCAAGCTCTAGGAGCTTGTTTGAGGCTGTAGAGATCCTTTCGTAGTTTGAACACGTGGTCGGGGAACTCTTGATATTCGAATCCGGGGGGTTGCTCCATGTACACCTCCTACTTGATTGGTCTGTTGAGGAAGGTGCTTTTCACATCCATTTGATAGAGCTTGAAATCATGGTGAGTAGCATATGCAAGTAATATTCTAATTGATTCAAGCCTAGCTACGGGAGCAAAGGTTTCGTCGAAATCCAAACCTTCGACTTTTTAATACCCTTTGGCCACAAGTCGTGCCTTGTTCCTTGTCTCCACCCTGTGTTCGTCTTGCTTGTTGCGGAAGACCCATTTGGTGTCGACGATGTTGAACTTGGGTCTTTCAACTAGTTCCCACACCTCATTCCATTTGAAGTTGTTCAATTCTTCTTTCATTGCCACCACCCAATCTAGATCTTTCAATGCATCCTCAATTCTGCGCGGTTCTAAAAAGGATACAAAACAGTAATGCTCACAAAAGTTAGCTATACGAGATCTAGTGGTTACTCCCTTTTAGATGTCATCGATTGGGTGATCTCTTTGGACGCATTGGTGTACTCTTGGGTGTGACACTTGCGGTCTTGTATCTTCGAGATCGTCTTCTTCTCCCCCTGGATGGTTGCCTTCATTGGTGTGTTGACCATTTTCATCTTCTTGAGGTTGATCTTGTGTAGAATCTCCCCCTTGATCCATTACCTCCACTTGTGGTTCATCTTTTTCATTTTCATTTGGAGGTGGCGCTTGTGGTCAAACATCGCCCAACGCCATTCGTCTCAACACTTGACAAGGAGCTTCTTCTCTATCTAGCACACATTGATCAACTTGCTCTTCTTGAGAGCCATTAGTTTCATCGAACACTACGTAACGTGCTACTTCAACAAGTCCGGAGACCTTGTTGAAGACACGATAGGCGTAAGAGTTCGAATCATAACCAAGCAAGAAACCTTCATCGGACTTTGAAGCAAACTTTGAAGTCCTAGGCTTCTTGTTCAAAATATAACACTTAGAACCGAAAACTCGAAAATAGGAGATATTCGGCTTGTTACTGGTGAGTAGCTCATATGACGTTTTCTTGAGTAGTCGATGAAGATAGAGTCAGTTTATGGCGTGACAAGCGGAGTTAACTGCTTCTGCCCAAAATCGACCTGAAGTCTTGTACTCATCAAGCATTGTCCTCGCCATCTCTATGAGGGTTCGGTTCTTCCTTTCGGCTACTCCATTTTGTTGAGGGGAGTAAGGTGCTGAAAACTCATGTTTTATGTCTTATTCGTCTAGGTACTCCACAACTTGGGTGTTCTTGAACTCTGCTCCATTGTCACTTCATGTGTTCTTGATCTTCAATGAGAACTCATTATGGGCATGCTTGAGAAACTTCTTGGGGGTTCCTTGAGTTTCTGTCTTATCATGCAAAAAGAAAACCCACGTGAAGCGTGAAAAATCATCAACAATTACTAAGTCGTATTTGTTACCGCCGATGCTTATGTAAGCAATTGGACCAAACAGATCCATGTGAAGTAGCTCGAGCGGTTTTGTCGTTGTCATGACGTTCTTCGCGGAATGAGGTGCTCCTACTTGCTTCCCGGCCTGGCACGCGCTACACGACCTGTCTTTCTCAAAAACAACATTCTTCAAACCTCGTATGTGATCGCCCTAGAGGAGTTTTTGAAGATTCCTCATACCAAGAAGTGCTAGTCGTCTATGCCACAACCAACCCATGTTGGTCTTTATAATCAAACATGTGACAAGTTCGGCGTTATCTTTGTTGAAGTCAAAAAGGTAAAGCTTTCCCTTTAACACACCCTTGAATGAAACCGAGTCATCACTCCTTCTAGAGAGGGTCACACCCTCATTAGTGAACAATCAATTATAACTCTTGTCACATAATTGAGATATGGACAGCAGGTTATAATCTAAGGAGTCAACATGCAAAACAAGAGAAAGCGTGTGTTGAGATGATATTGCAATTTTACCAGCACCGAGCACCCTTCCTTGACTATTGTCTCCAAAATAGATGCCCTCGCTTGGATCTTCATTTACTTCATACTCAACGAACATCCTTCTTTCTCTGGTCATGTGGTTGGTGCATCCACTGTCTAGCATCCATTTTGCTCCACCGGAGGAGTAGGCCTGCAAAAAAACAAATTATGCCTTGGTTTTAGGTACCCAAGCTTGCTTGGGTCCTTTGAGGTTAGTTACAAGTGATTTGGGCACCCACACATAGGACTTGGTGTTCCCATGGCGTGGCCCAACATATTTGGCATACACTTTACCAAAGTTGCTTTTCATAAGAACATAAGATGCATCAAAAGTTCTAAACAAAAGTTGTTGCTCATATTAATTAGCATGTTTGGACTTGTCAACATTATTAGCCTTTCTAGCTTGAGGGGAGTTTCCCTTGATAAAGGCAATGCGCTCCTTGTTATTCTTATGGCTTCTAGCACTTTGCATTTCACCATAAGAATGCCCAATGCCATATTTCATTAGGAGGTCTTGTGGTCAAGTATGCACTGCGTGCATACTTGATCTTCTCCTTGTCAAATATGCCACTACGGGAAGGATGTTTGTACTTTGCCAAGTTCGACTTATCCTTCAAGTTAGTTTCAACTTTAGCACATGTACAAGTAGTAGCAGATTTAGATTTTAGGTGTTGAAAAGGGTGAGCTTGAAGAGGATGAAGGGTCACTTCACTTGAGTGACTGAACTTGTACTTCAAGGATCTTGTGAACTTTGGTCAAGTTAGCAAGTTCATCCTTGATAATTACATTTGAGTCGCTTAACTTCAAGCAAGCTTCCTTGCTTGAAGCTAATTCAAGCTCTAGTGACTTGCTTCGCTCCTTTTCAAGTTCAAGGAGCTTTTTGATCTTAAGATACTCCTCCTTTTGAAGGATGATCATATCTTCTTGGCGATCAACAAGCTCCTCCTTATCAATAAGTTTATCCATTAAGAATTTCATTTTTGTGGCAGTTTTCTTATCTAGACCAACAAGCATATCTTCATTATCACTATTGGCATCACTATCTCTAGAGTAAGAATGTGAGGAGGAAGATTTAGATGTTACCTTTCTTTTACCTTCCTTTGCCATGAGACAGGTGTTGTTGTTCTTCCTTGCACCAATAGTTGGGAAGAGGGTGGATTTATTCGTTGTCTTCCTGATGGCTATGCTAGCCATCTCCTCTTCCTCTTCAGACGAGGACTCATCATTTGAGTCCCACTCCTTTCCTAGGTGCGCCTGTCCAGCTTGCTTTTTCTTCTTGAAGAACTTCTTAGGTTGAGGCTTTATTTCCTTGGTCTTCTTCTTGTTTTCTTCATATGGGCAATCAACTATAAAGTGGTCATATTCACCACAGTTATAGCATGCCCGCCACAACCTCAGTCTGGACTTGTCTTTGTGTTTTCCTTCATTTGATCTACTAACTTGTATTCTTTTCATCATCTTCTTGAATTTATTCATAAAGAGGATCATGTATTCTTCATCTATGTCGTTGCTCTCATCATCGTTGTCATCTTCTTTTTGGGCTTCTCGAGCTACTTTAGACATGAGCTTGCAAGTGGATTTCAAGGCGACCCCCTTCTTCTTTGCCGAGGTGAGGTAGGCAATCTCTTTGACATGTTTTACTTGTTTTTCCATCATCTCGAAATTGATGATCTTTCCAAGCAATTCGTCTGGGGTCATTTTCTTGTACCCGGGGCTTTCTCTAATCATTGAGCACAAGGTGACATTGTGAGGCGTGAAGGCTCTAAGAATGAGCTTCACCACCTCGTGATCGTTCCACTTTTTGCTTCCATATTCTCTAACCTTGTTGATGAGAGTCTTCAATCGATTATACATGTCTTGCAGTGACTCATCTTCTTCTATGGCGAATCTTCCCAATTCGTCTTCGATAATCTAAATCTTAGCTTCTCGCACATGACGATCGCCTTCATGTCCTATTTGTAGCGTATACCATATTTCCTTAGCAATTTCGAGTCCATCCACCCTGGGGAACTCGTCTCGACTAAAAGATGATGTGATCACCGCTGCAGCTTGAGCCGATGAATCGCCTGCTCTTGGCTTGGTGTTAGCTCTTAATCGTTGTCTGGGATATCTATACATGTACACACTATGTGCCACAAACTGGGGTTAAGTGAGATTAAGTGCATTTTCATTTTTTGCCTCCACATAGAATAATCGTTGCCGTTAAAGAATGGGGTTTTTTCTAAAGGAATTGATAAATAATGGTCATTATTAGAATTCAAACGATCATAATTGAAAGGATATCGGGAGTAGTCGGTGTGACTACTCCCCTTCTTCTTTTTTTCATCTTAGACCTTCAGTTTTCCTTTGGAGAGAGCTTTCTTCCTTAGGAGCGCCTTGAGTTCAAGCGTCTCCTCATCATCGTCCTCGAAATCCTGAATGGTGTCGAGGAGCTTCTCCAATTTCTGAGCCTTTTCATCTTCAACCTTCTCTTGGTTGAGGCTCTTGTGCACATTCTTCATGTTCGACATTTTCGCTTCGAGCGATTAGTCTCCTTTTGAAGAGTTCGGCTCTGATACCAATTGAATGTCGCCTAGAGGGGGGTGAATAAGCCTTTTTGAATTTTAGTCGGAACCTACAACACTCAGCAACTTGATCAAATACCGATAAATCGGACTAGTCCGGTAGTGTGCGGACTAGTCTCGTGCTTGCGGACTAGATCGATCAAGTTTGATCGATTATCTTGATCCAAGTACTCTGCGCACCGGACATTAAGATGTAACTAGAGTATGTTGCTTCAATTAAACTGAGGATAGCACAAGGTAACCTTAGTTTCAAGTTTTGACGTAATTTGACTAAGATCAATTAGACCTTAGATGCAATGAACAATAAACACAAAGTGAAGACACAAGATTTTTATCCCGTCGTTCGGTTCCCACGAAGGCAACCTACATCCACGTTGAGGACCCACGAAAGGATCGGGTCTTCACCACCCTCGTCGAATCGCCACGGAGGTTGATTCTCTTCCACTAATCACAAAGGGGTAAGAATAACTGTGTTCAAGGGGCCTTCTCACAAGTTGAGGGCTCCCCAAGATTTACAACTGAGGACACCACTAACACACTCGAATAATATGCAATAAAGAAGAAGAGTGTGCGAGAGAATCAAACCCAAGAGCTCAAAACGTGAAGAATCGTGTCTCTCCTTTGATCTAAAGTTAATCCTCAAGGATTTGATCTTTCTTGCGTTAGATTGTGTGGAGAGATGTGTTTTCTAGACTCTTGGAGGGTGTGACGGCCCAGGGAGTTGAGAGATTTCATAGTTGGGTCGTGCACCTCTATTTATACTAGGGTTTCCAAGGGTTACCGTTAGGGTTTTCAAAGTCCTTACTAGTCCGTGGTGGACTTTGGACTAGTACAGTGTGCGACGCGTGGGAAACCCTAAGTGCCCCGTATTATCGGACTAGTCCGTTTTTGTCTCTGGAATGTTCGGACTAATCCGGCACATATCAGACTAGTCCGGTGGTGGTGAAACCCTTAGTGAATTGGGGACAAGTATGCACTTGCAAGACTTGTCCGGTTTTAGTCAGAAGGTTTTTCGGACTAATTCGGGCATATATCGGACTTGTCCGATTTGGGTCAGAAGGATATCGGACTAGTCCGTGGTGATATCGGACTTGTTCGATTTCATGCAAAGCTGTGAAGTGCTGAGGACTAGTCTGCATTGGGGAGGACTAGTCCGATCTTAGTCAGAAAGATATCGGACTAGTCCATGGTGACATCGGACTAGTCTGGTCTGTGTAAACCTGGACTGTGCAGACAAGTCCGCACTGGAAGGACTTGTCCGATTCTGGACAGAGAGAAATCGGACTAGTCCGTGGTGATATCGGACTAGTCCGGACCTGTATGAATTTGTGCAGTGGGAGGATTAAAATATGCTTGAGCTCTTGGGGAGTGTTCCTCCAGCACACTCCATACACAAAGGTTATTATATTCATCTCTTGAGCTCTTTCCAACTTGATTTCTCACTCTGCTTTCTTTTTGCGAATTCTCCATGTTTTCATTAAAACCTGCGCTCATCTCAACAATTTGGTTAGGATCTCATTTGTTTGTCATAAATCAACCAAAACCCACAAGGGACGCCTAGATGCACTTTCAATCTCCCCCTTTTTGGTGATTGATGACAACCAATTGAGATTTCACAAAATATGATAAAAATACAATTTTCATAAAGTGTGCACATATATGTTTGGAACAAATTAAACATGACAACATAAGACATATGTGCACTCTTTATAATGGGGTGCAAAACTACATGTGTGTGAACAATAATCTTGATGTGAGTAAGATAAATGACATAATCATGACAGCATCAAGATCATCAATCAAGAATATCAAATTCAGAGCATAAAACATAATCCATATGCATAACATAGTAAAAGTTTCACAACACATGTTAAAAAGCATAAGAGAGCATAATCAAATATTTACAACCCAAAAGAAACACAAATAGAGCTCTCCTCTCGCAACCTACAACTAGGATCTAGTGACTCCCCCTCAATCTCTCCCCCTTTGGCATCAAGACACCAAAAAGAATGAGAGGAGGGATCTAGTGCCTTCATTCCTCGTTGTCAGTCCTCTCCTCATCTTCATCTTCACCTTCAGGCTGTGGAGGAGGAGGAGGAACGGATCCACTCGAAGTGCCCCCAATGCCGAAGTAAGCAAGCTCAGAAGGAGTCAAAGGTCCAAGCTTAGTGAAGTTAGATGCGGAGTCATCCGAGATAATTGTAGATCCAATAGGCTCAATCTCCAGCTTCTGACAGATTTGCTTGAAATTTTGCTTTATATATCTCATGTCATCCTTCTTTGCCTTGTTCATCTTATGAATTTTCACTTGGTCCTTCTTGCATGAACCAAAGATGGCGGCCAAGTATTTCAAGATTCCACTAGGAGACCCTTTTTGAGGAGGGGCCCTAGTGGTGGGAGCAGTCCTTGTATCTCCTTGAGCTCTCCTCGGAGCCTCTTCACTAGACATTGGAGATAGAGCAGCTGGGAGAGTGGCTTGGGTAGGCTTCTGAGGCCTCAAGGGAGTGTGCTCCACATCCTTCACGAACTCGATTCCTGTGACTTTCTCAATCATAAACAGGAGGTAGGACGTATAGACACAGGAACGATTCGGTGTGTAGGAGATATTCGGCATATCATTCCAAATATAGTCGAAGATATCAAACTTCTGGTTCTTGCTTATCACCTTCATTAGTGTCCTTAAGTAGCCTTGGACACGTCTTGCATCCCCATCTTCTAGAGCTATGGTCTTCCTTAGCACCCTATTAAGAACCATGAAGAAGGGCTTCATGTTCTTGGTCGATGGAGGGTTGTACTTTAGGCTAGTATCATAAAGGAAGTCCATCTTATCCTTCCCAAAGACACCAATGTTGTGAATAGTAGCTCATTGTTACCAGTGTCTTCTAGGTGAAGTAGTCTTGCAAAGTCATCATAAGTAATAGTGTACTTGGATCCATGTGTCATCCAACTCACCCTCTCCTCTTCATCACTAGCAAAGTAGCAGGTGGAATAAAACTGAGCAATGATTTCATCATTCCAATTGTACCTGAAGGCAAACAGATCCTTCGGTCCATGTCTTGCTGCAGCCTCCACCACTTCATCAAAAGCACCACAGCTCTTCCTTTCAAAATGATTCCAGTCAATCCACTGGTTGCAGACAACCAGAGTCTTCATTGTGAGGTACACAGAGCTATAGTAATCCGCGTGAAAAATACTCTAGAATCTGGCATCGATTGCCTTCTTGGATCTGTTGTAACAATCCACCATTCTGAGCTTGGAAGCTGTATCGCTTCCCTTGCCATTGAACTTCTCGTCGGAGGGGTTCCTATTTCCCTGTCTTGGTGCATTCATCTTGAGAGGGCCGATTGGGCCCGAGGAAATTCCCTTTCCCTTGCCCTTAGCTTGGCGAGGAGCTGTCGATCTAGAGCCAGCTGCATCCTTGACTTTGGACGCAGGCTTCTTGGTAGAACCTTGTGCCGCACTTGAGGTGGAGAAGGTGTCGGCTCGGAGGAACGCTCTTGGCGCTTCTTCCCTTAGCCCGTCGAGGACCGAAGCAAAGAGTCTTGGTCCATCTCAGACTCATAACGAAAATCTCATCATTAAAGCTTGACATTATCCTGGGAAGGAATTATACAATGTATGGATGAGAATTGATGGCAAGGAAGTGCATTGAGTAGTTGGAAATTAGGGTTGAGTTCAGTTGAAAATCGAACTTGTCCGGTGTTCAGGTACGGACTAGTCCGAGGGACCGGACTTGTCTGTACAGGAACCGGACTAGTCCGATGTTCATCACCTCAAACCCTAACTAGATGATCAATGGTGATTCCCAATGCAAAACTAGCTTAAGAAAGATGTAATACAGCAAGGAGGCATGTATTAGCTGGAAGGAGCTAAGCTATGTGATCCAAAACGAAAGAAATCAAAGTTTCTAGAGTTTGGGAGTAAATTTACCAAAATTCTTCGATTCTTGAGGATGGAGGGGTTGTAGGAGTGGACAAGTCCATGGTCCTCAATCCCCTCACAATGGAGATCGTTTTCCACAGAAGGTTGAAGGGATTTGGTGGAGAACTCGCCAAATCACTTTGGGGGGCACTCGAGTGAAGAGAGAGAATGTGAGATGAGTTTTGAGGATGAAAGAGATTAGGTTTTGGCGGTGCCTAGGGTTATGGAGTCGAAAAATCGGACTTGTACGGGGTATACCGGACTACCGGACACTCTGCAGACTAGTCTGCAGTGTGCGGACTAGTACGGGTAACCACAGACTAATCCATGGTAACCAGAACAGATATAATTAGCCCATTCGTATATATTCGAAGGTTCTTATAGAGAAAAATATGGGGCAAAACACACAAATAATCTTGATGAATATGATCAGTAAACATCCAACAATCAAGCTATGACCATAATTCACCAAGATCAAGTAATTGAAATAGTTTTTCGGAGAAAATTGAGGGAGATGATTTTCATAACACAATCAATGGATTTTGAATAAGCCATACAGGTATGCAAGTTTTCAAGCTACGTTCCGAGCATCAAGGATATTTAGTTCATTTCAAAGCTCGTAAAAACGCTTTTCATCAAGTGGCTTGGTAAAGATATCGGCTAGTTGTTTTTTGGTGTTGACATGGGAAATGGTAATGTCTCCTTTCATTGAGTGGGCTAATCATATTTCACACATATGACCAATGAAAATCAAATTTTTGCTCAAATGGTAGTACTTTCACACATTGAGCATATATCACACAAATATCCAAATGAAAGTTAATTTTTCACTCAATTCACCATATTTTCACATATTGAGCATATTTCACACAATCATTTTTCTATTTTCTGCTGCAGTCTTGTTTTTTAAAATTCATGACTTTTTTCATGGTGGCCGTTGTGCAAGTAAGGATCTTCGTTGCCGATGGTATTCTTGGCTTGATCATCGAGGTGGCGAAAGGAGGAATCTCATCAAATTGATCAAACTCTTCCGCATCAACGGCATTCTCGACTCTGACGATTCGTCGTTTTCTGGGTATAACCACCTTAAGTTTTTTATTTGTTTTGTCTTGAACATAGAACACATGAGCAACGTGTTCTGCTATCACAAAAGGCTCCGACTTATATCTTTAACAGTTAAGATCAATGCTAGTGAACCAGTACTTGTCTTGTACAACACCCTTGATTCCATCAATCCAGTTGCAATGGAAAAGAGGAATCTTGAATGCGTGAAAGTCAAGCTCCCAGATCTCTTGTAATTGACCATAGTACATGTTTTTGTCTTGGCCTGTAGCATCATAAGCATCAGCACGTACATTACTATTCTGATATGTGCTTTTCTTATCTTGTTCTACAGTGTAGAACGTGTATCCATTGATGTTGTACCCTTCATATGTCATAACGGTGACTATAGGATTGTGAGCCAACATTTTTAAGTATTCACTTGTTTGAGTATCCAATGAATGGGAAATCCGATCCCGGAGCCAGGTAATGAATTTTCTCATGTGTTCATTTGCTATCATAATTCATTGCGGCAAGGATTTTCTCTAAGCAATACCGCCTTGTGCTCATTGAAGTACTCAAACACAATGGACATATGTTGCAACACGTGGAAATAAGCGCAGAAGAATAAATGTGGATCTGGAGCTATAGCCTTCTTCCCAATAGTCCCTTTTCCTGCGACCCTCCCCTCATAACGAGACTTGGGAACACCAATCAGGTTACTTGGGTCAACGTAGTTTAGAGCCCACTCCACAATTTCCTCAGCACTGTATCCTTGTACCATGTTGCCCTCTTGGTAATCTCGATTTATAATGAAGAACTTCAATATGTCGTTGAATCTCTCATACGCATACACCTTGTGAAGGAACACAGGGTCAAATGGCTATATCTCCTTAATAAGATGAGTTGTAAAATGGATGCTGATGTCAAAAAAGGCAGGTGGAAAATACATCTCAGGTAAGCATAAAGTTTCATAGTGCCTTTTTCAAATGACTCGAGAGTTTCTTCACTTAGTACTTTTTGACCAATTGCATTGAAGAAAAAGCAAAATTTCATTATAGACTCCCGAAAACTGACTGGTAGGATATTCTGAATTCCAACAGCAATCATCTGTGTAAGCAATACATGATAATCATGAGACTTCACACCAGGAGCTACTTTTAGATCTGGAAATGAAATAAGCCTTGAGACGTTCGTCGAGTAGCCGGATGGTACTTTCACATTTTTTGAGGACTCACAAAACTCTTTCTTCTCATGTTTTGAAAGGGTGATGCATGATGTGGGTAGTTTTGTTCCTTTACCATGTCATTGAGCCACAACTCAGGCTTAATTCCTTTTTTCTTTAGATCAGCTCGTGCATGTCCATGGTCCCTAGTTTTCCATCCGTGTTGAGCAATGTCCCAAGTAAGCTCTCACACACATTCTTCTCAACAAACATCACATCAATCAAATGATGGACGTATAAGTCTTTCCAATATTGTAGCTCCCAAAAAATCGATTGCTTCTTCCACCTGTCGTCTTCGCTGGTATTTTTACCAGTCCTTTTCCGCTTATCAAGGACAATATGGTTATCCTTGACCATTTCATAGACTTCCTGGCCTGTGAGATGGGGTGGAAGATGCCTCTTCTCAGTGTTACCATTGAAATTATCCTTCATACTTCCAAATGGGTGATTCATTGGAGTGTAGCATCAATGTCCCATGTACACCATTTTTCATGACTCGCTCAAATATTGTAAGTCTTTTTCTCTAAAACAATGTGGACATTCGCAACCTACTTTATTACTCTGTCTGGACAAGTTACGTATCGCTAAAGAATCACTAACAGTCACAAATAAAATGGCATTGAGACCAAAGTACTCACGCTTGTGCTCATCCAAGACCTGCACTCCGTCGTTGTACCACAACTGCTTCGTATCTTCAACCAGAGGCCTGAAATAAGTGTCGATGTCATTCTCAGAATGTTGTGGCCCTAGTATCAGTTCTGACATCATAATATATTTTTTTTGTTGCACAACCAAGGAAAAAGGTTCAAAATCGTTAGCAAAATGAGTCATGTGCTATGTGTGCTACTGTTCAAAAAAGATTCATGTCATCAGTGCTCATTGCGATCCTAATATTCCTCGGATTAATGACAAATTCAGAATTTCGTGAATCAATGTTTCGCTACTGTGTGGCATCAGTAGGATGTCTTATCATTCCAGCATCCCGCTTATGCTTCTGTTTGTTCCCTCGCAACAATTCTGACTCATTCTTGTTTGTAAACCAACGCTTCAAATGAGGAATGATAGGAAAGTACCAAAACACCTTTTGAGGGCCTCTTTTTCTTGTGTTTCTATTGTAGTTCTCTTCATCATCGTCGTCTTTCCTATGATTGAATCGGTCGAGTCCACAAATAGGGCATTTCTCGAGGTTTTCGTACTCAGATCCACGATATAGAATGCAATCATTCTTGCACCTCCAAACCCAGTGGATAGATTATATGTTTTGCCTCATAAACTGTCTTAGGGACTACGTTGCCTTGGGGTAACATGTCCTTAAGGAGCGTCAACAATTCCTTAAAACTACAATCACTCCATCTGTTGCTTGCCTTCAACTAGAAAAGTTCCACCATCGCAAACAGTCATGTATATTGAACCGTACAACCATGATACAATGGCTTCTTCGAGTCTTCGATCATCTTCTTGTACTTTTCAAGTTCACCACTATTGTACTGATCATCATTGTCAAGTCTCTCGATATTGCGTACCATCTCCTCTATGTTATGCACCTGAAACTCAATGTCGTCATCGATGAACCCTAATATATCTGGCTTGTTCACATCGTCATCGTGATATTCTTCGACACTGGTAGGGACCTCCCTCTCCAGATATGAATCTATCATCTCTGCTTCATTAAGTCCCGCCTCCCCATGTTTGTTCCAACATTGATAATCCACCATGAATCCATCCATGATCAAAGGTGACCTCAACACATCATTTGTGCGACATCTCTTCTCGTTCTTGCAATGTTTGCAAGGACAACAAATATTCGCTCTAATGTTGTCCAACATGTCTTTCATTGCTAAATAGATAAATGCATCTACCCCTTTGATATACTCATTGCAAACGTGCAACCCATACATCCAACTTTGATTCGATGACATCTACGTACAGAAAAGAAGAGTTAAGTCACAGAAATTTGAAGCCACTGGTAGTCAAGATCTAAAGGGGTAAAAAATAGCAAGGAGCAGGAGAGGAGAGGACTAACCCTTTGTTTTAAGGGCCACTGATAATCACCGCAAGATTTTTAGAAGGACACCTCCAAAGAGGAAAAGAAACGATTAGAATAGGGCAGATCTGGCAGCCATTGTTCTGCCATAGCTGGAAGCTCGTATAAGGGCATACGAAATCAAGACAATCTTTTGTAACGTGTGTCTCTCTATAGTGAGAATAGGAGACGCGCCGATTGGTGGGAATGGGAGACGCATCTGCTTCCATGATAAAAGGAGACGTTCTCCAAGAAACGTTTGTCTCCTTTTCTTTCATAATAGGAATAGCACTTTAGAAAGGCTTGTCTCCCTTTTGTCATAGAAGCGGACGCATCTCAGACTATTAGCAAATTAATGCGTAAACAAGATCCAACACGAGACATAGATTTTACGTGGAAAACCCTTGCGGGAAAAAACCACGGACGCCAACCGGCGATCTTCATTATATGACGAGAGTTTACAATGGGGATTACAATGAAAGTATCTTCTCTCTCACTCTCCCTCAACAGCCTACAAGATGTATTTATAGGGGAGGCTATAAGGAAATAAACCCCTCAAAATAAATACGACTCGTAACGTGGGAGGACTCCACCTCTCACATCCCCTAGGTGTCCCTAGCGAGATCAGAATTTGGATCATATTCCAACAAACTCCACCTTGAGACAAATTACATATTGTGGCCAATGAAAGGATCATCAATCAACTCCCTTCAATAATAAATAACACCGAACGCCAATAAGTCACTAGGACTCAAACTGTAATACCAACCAAGCTTGAGCATAGCCCAAAATTGTTAGTAGGAATTGGCTTTGTCATCATATCTGCAGGATTATAATGAGTACTGATCTTGCACACTTTAATATCACCATGAGCCATAACATCTCGAATAAAGTGATACCTGACATCAATATGTATCGTTCTCTCATGAAACATTTGATTTTGGTAAGGTGAATAGCACTCTGGCTATCACAAAATATAGTAGTGCAAGAATCATCTCTACAAAGCTCAACATATAAACCTCTAAGCCAAATAGTTTCTTTACAAGCTTTAGAAATAGCCATATATTCAGCTTCAGTGGTTGATAAAGCAACAGTAGATTGTAAACAAGCTTTCCAACTAACATCACAACCACCAATGGTGAAAACAAAACCCGTGAGACACCTCCATTTGTCCAAGTCACCAGCATAATCTGAGTGAACATAACCAACAAGTCCATCTCCAGATTTTCCAAACTGCAAACAAGCATTAGAAGTATCGTGCACGTATCTCAAAATCCATTGAACTGCTTTCCAATACTCTCTACCAGGATTAGCCATGTATCTACTGACAACACTTAATGCATATGACAAATCAAGACGAGAGCAAACCATAACATATATAAGAGATCCAACTGCGCTAGTATAAGGAACTCTAGACATGTGCTCAATATCATAATCTGACTCAGGACATATAGATGAAGATAATATGAAGTGTAGAGCTAAAGGAGTACTCACTGCTTTAGCATCATGCATACTGAAACGATGAAGGGCCTTTTCAATATAACTTTGCTAACTAAGATATAATTTGTCAACTTGTCTCTCTCTAATAATCCCCATGCCAAGAATTTTCTTTGGTGCACCCAAATCCTTCATCTCAAATTCACTACTCAATTGAGCTTTTAATTTGGCTATTTTAGACTTATATTTTGCAGCAATCAACATATCATCAACACAGAGAAGTAAATAAATAGTTGAATTCTCAACATATTCAAATAAACACAGCTATCATAAGATGATCGCATAAAGTTTTGAGAGAGCATAAAGGAGACAAACCTCTTATATTACTGTCTAGGAGATTG
Organism: Tuctoria greenei; assembly: GCA_036927565.1. Lineage (NCBI taxonomy): Eukaryota > Viridiplantae > Streptophyta > Magnoliopsida > Poales > Poaceae > Tuctoria > Tuctoria greenei. The sequence continues at coordinate 159,748,117 of JAYESD010000006.1, forward strand.
TTTCTGTGAGACCTATGTGTGTTGAATACGTTGGCTATGACAATAAAAGTTTTGAATACTGCCAAATCATCCTTTTAACAAGGTCCAACTCTAGGTCTGAGCTCCTACAAGGTCCGATGATAGGTCTGGCTTGTTTTGGGTAGCTCCGGCAAGGTCCAACATAAGGTCTGACTTGCTTTGGCTAGGTCCGATTTCTTTGTCTAGGTCTGACTTATTTTGGTTAGGTCCGACTAGCTTTAGTTAGCTCCGACAGTAGGTCTGACTAGCTTAGGTTAGCTTCGGTGCTAGGTTCAGCTAGCTTTGGTAAGCTCCGGCACTAGGTCCGACTAGCTTTTATAAGTTCTAGCGCTAGGTCGTGCTAGCTTTGGTAAGCTCCGGTTCAAGGTCATGTTAGCTTTGGCAAGGTTCGGAGCTAGATTGCAATGGTTTTTACCTTGACATGATTTAAAGTTGTTTTACATTGATGGGAAGTTTGCTTAGTATTCTTTTACTGAGTTTTTGGTGTGTTTTGGTGGTTATGGCTGATATCATTTTGCTATGGTTTGCAACATGCTTATGTGAGGTGCTCACGTAAGGTGTTGTGTTTTCGGAACTAATGAGAGTCAAGTCGAGGACTTGTGCTTGGAAGTATTGGTTGTTTATTCATGTGCAGGTGTTGCTTGAGTTCAAGACATAGCTGGTGACGGGATCCATAGAACTAGTCTTAGGGTGAAGATGAAGTTCAATAACCAAGTTCGGGAGGAATTGTGGTTGAGTTGATCGGGTGGTCGTGCATCATGTTTGAATCAAGAACAATGCATATGAAGGTATCATGGACATCGTTGGAAGATGTTTGCACATGTGCAAGGAGTGCATGGACATGGCTACATGGTTCCGAGGCGTTATGTAGAGATGTGCACGTACAAAATTAGTCGGAAAGGTCCAACCGACTAGGTTATGGACTCAGGCTGCGGCTAAGTCGGGTTTGACTCAAATATGGAAAGATTTGATTTGATTACATTAGGATTTCGTGTTGTGCATGAAGTTGAGTTTTTTTTAGGAATGTGGTATATGTTCCTAAGGTGTTTGGAAGTCTTAAGATTGCTTCTATCTGCGTATAGAAGAGTCTTAAGCAGTTATGGAAAGTTTTGATTCATGAATTGAGTAGGATTAGAGTCCTAGTTTGAGTTGAGTTGGCTTTCGGGCTGGTTATATAAACAAGGAAGGCCAGAGCTCTTGGGAGACGACTTTGGGGCTGTTCCTTTTGTGTTTTGATCAATAAAATTTGTAGTCTAAAGTAGCTTTTGTGCCTTGTTCGTCTGACATGTTTTCGTCAAGTCTTTATCGTCGAGTTTCTGCACAGCACTACCTTGCTTTGGTGGTTTTATCATAACTCGAGTTTTACAGATCCAATTGATGTGATTCTTTCTGGGTTGTCTTCACAACTTGATTATCTATAATCTGTGAAAATTTCACGGTCATTGGATTTGTGGTTTCTGATCTACACGAGTTTCTTTGCAGTGTTACAGATCTGGTTTTTACTCGGTAGAACAGATTGACCTTTGTTCGATCTTTCAATCGTAACTTGAGTTTTTCTCGACGGATTTTCTTGACTCTTGTTGTGACGTCTTCGTGACTTGATTATCCACAATATATACTATTTTATCACAATTGATCACTTTTTGATTAGTCGCACACATGGTTTCTTTAACAGATCGTGTTTCTACCAGGGGGTTTTTGTTGCTTCCGCTGAAAAAGTTTTAATCTAGCATTCACCCCCCCTATGGTAGATCTGCATGTGATCTTCGATCCTACAATTGGTATAAGAGCCACAATGCTCTAATCTTTGTGATTTGCACGTGTTTTGACTAATCCTCATGGAGAAATACTCGGCAAAACCTTGTGTGTTTGTTGGCATTGATTTTCAGGTTTGGAAGGCACACATGGAAGCTTTTATCCAGGCGCAAGGCTTTGCGATGTGGAAAAAGGTGTACAAGCCTTAAGAGATGCTGCCGAACGATCAAGTCATGGCTACAAACTTAAGAGATGTCGACAACAACAACAAAGCCCGGAACCTGATAATCCAAGGACTAACTCAAAGCGACTTCGACCGTGTTGCATACCTCCGATCGACGTACGATGTGTGGAGAGCACTTTGTGACTACCACGAAGGATCCAACACGATCAAGGAGGTAACGCAGGATATGTTCAAGAAAGAATACATGCGCTTTGAGATGCAACCAGGTGAGTCAATTGACGAATTATTTGCTCGCTTTAACAAAATTCTTAGCAACTTGTGTAGTTTTAATGTCAACTTTTCAGATGTTGAGAATGCTAGGCAATTATTAAGTGCATTAGACATGTCAATCTGGGAAATGAAAGTAACATCTATTCTTGAATCCACTATCATGAGTACACTTACATAGATGTGCTTTATTCAAAGTTAAAAACTCATGAAATTGACATTATATCACGTAAGAAACCCACCAAGTCTCTTGCATTTGTTTCTCAACGTAATAAGTCTAGCTCCGGTCAATCCTCATCTAGCAATACACTTGCTTTGCTGTCTTCACTAACCCTAGAACAGATTGAAGAATTTCCAGAAGAGGAGCTAGCACTTATCTCTACTCCGTTCTCAAAAGCATTGCAAAATGTGAGAACTAGAAGGAGAGGAAGCTTCGGACTTCAACGATGCTTTGAATGTGGTAAGACAGAACACTTTCGTACAAATTTTCCTAACTTTTCAGGTCCTTCTACCCGTGATTAAAAGTAGAATAAAGTCAAGTCCTCTTCTGGCGACACCAACAAGAAAAATAAGGGTTTTACAGGACACAAACTGATAAATGGTTTCATCACCGCACTTTAAGAACTTGGCTCGAGTGATGTAGACATTGGAAGTGACAAAGATGAAGATGATCTGGCAAACTTGTGCCTCATGGCGGGCAAATCAAGATCAAGTATGGAGAATGCAGAACACAACAGTGACAACGAAGAGGTATGTCCTACTTGTGATAAAAGTGTGATGCTATTTTCTGTGCAACTGTTATTGTTAAGAAAAAGGACAAAAAGCTTAGGGACAATGATGTTAAAATTGAGTCACTAGAATCTAAAATTAATCATTTGAAGACTCTGATTCCTAGTGATGATTTTTGTTCCTCATGCGATTTAATATACGAACAATTGTCCTCCTTAAGAAGTGCACACTCCTCCACTCTTGATAAACTTGAGTTAGAGATTGAAAAGAACAAAAAGCTTGCTGCACTTAATAACAGAAACTTAAAAGATGCTTCTTGTTATACAATTGATTTGTATTGTTCTACCTGTAATGATCTTGAAAAGAAACTAAAAGATGCTATGAATGAAATTTCTGTATTGAACAATGCTTTACATTCTCATGAAGTTAAATATTGTTCCACTTGCAAATTAAAAAGAAAAACTTCATGTGAAAATTGCCTTGATCTATCAAATAAACTTGATGACATGCATAGGGCATTAGATCGGTTTTGTAATGCAAATAAGAACCTAAACTTGTTGTTGAATTCCTCTAAATCTTGCAATGATAAATCTGGTTTAGGTTTTGATTCTATGCTCATGCTAAAGCACATCCACCTAAAATTGTAAAGTCATTAGGAAGTGGTTTGATTAAAACAATTCCTGAACCAAAAGAGGTGGTTTTTAAATCTGTAGGAGTGTTGTCACATTCAGGTTCAAATAAACATATTGCATGCTCATCTAGACATCAACACAAAGATAAATTTCATTGTACCTATTGTGGTAGAGATGGTCATGTCATAGATTTTTGTTATAGACTAGCTAAACAACATAAAAAAGAAGAATGCAAAGCTAGATCGTATGACTCTCATGCAAAATTTGTTGCAAAAACTAAAATGAATATCAGGAACATGCAACCTGCTGTTATGAGTCAAAAACATTCAAATTTTACCTTCGAAGCTTCAGTTACCTCCATAGCTTTAATTTTTACCTCCGTACCTTCTATTTTTGCCTTCGGAGCTACTGATTTGCGTGTTACACAAGTAAAACCTCATAAGTCAGTAGTTGGGTACAAAAATCTTCAAACTTTGGCTCATAAACCTGTTGTTTTGTCTCAGCTTTCGCGTGTTCTTCCTGCTGCACGCCGTGTGACACAGTACTGGATTCCTAGATGCCTTTTGACTAACCTCAGTATTGAGTCATCGATGTATTGTGCTTCTATGTAGGTTACATGCTTGAGGAAGGAGAACATTTGGATTGTGGATTCAGGTTGCTCACACCACATGACCGGTAACAAAGAATGGTTATCCTTCCTCTCTTTTGTGTCACGTGTAGAGAATGATACTTTTGCCGATAATTCTTCAACTGCTATAATTGTTAAGGGTTCGGTTAGAGTAAATGATCACTACACTTTGAAGGATGTGGCACTTGTCAAAAATTTGAAATACAACTTGCTTTTTGTATCACGATTGCTAGATGAAAATCTGGAGATTATTTTCAATAAAAATTGTTGCAAAGTTGTAGGTTCAAATAGTGAGCTTATTTTTAACATGTCTCGGTTTGAAAGAGTTTTTAAAGCTGATTTTGCTATGTCTTCTTCTAAGCATAGGTGTCTAGTTGCTAATGATTCAAAAGACTTATATTTTTGGTATTGTAGACTTGGTCACGTAGGCTTTGATCATCTCACGCGTGTTAGTGCTCTTGATCGCATATGTGGGCTGCCTAAGCTTAAAAGGGACAAATAAATTATATGCTCTTCTTGTAGACATGCTAAGATGGTTGCAGGTTCACATGCTCCTCTCACAATGACCATGACAACTGAACCGAGTCAACTTTTACATCTTGACACCGTAGGACCTTCACGTGTTCAATCCTTCGGAGGTTAATGGTATGTTCTTGTGATTGTTGAAGACTATTCTAGATACTCTTGGGTTTATTGTATGGCATCTAAGAATCAAACTTTTACTCACTTTAGAACTTTATTTTTTAGATTATCAATTGATCACCCAGGATTTTTAAAAGCAATTAGAAGTGATAATGCAACTGAATTTAAAAATCAATCTTTTGATCACTTTTGTGCTGGAAATGGAATAGATCATCAATTTTTTCACCATATGTACCTCAACAAAATAGTGTTGTAGAGAGAAAGAACAGAACCTTAGTTGAGATGGCTAGGACTATGCTTGATGAATATCAAACTCCTAGAAAGTTTTGGACAGATGCAATTGCAACCGCTTGTTATGTTTCAAATCGTGTTTTCCTGTGTGCTAAGCTAAGAAAAACACCATATGAGCTTCGGTTTGGACATAGGCCTAGTGTCACACACTTTAGGGTCTTTGGTTGCAAATTCTTTGTTAAGAAACATGGTAATCTTGATAAATTGAATTTGGATCTGTTGATGGCATGTTTCTTCGTTATCCATCTCATACTAGAGGCTATTGTGTGCTTTTACTTGATACTAACAAAATTGTATAGACTTGTGAGGTTTATTTTGATGAAGCTATCTCAGGTACTAGCTCAAATATTGCAGGCTCAAATCCATATCCGCAGGGGGGAGAGTATTTTCGTTGAAGATGAGGAGGAAGTGGTGCTGTTGCCCGAAAATTCAGCAGCTAATGACATTGTTCCATCTCGTGATTTTGATTCACAACCAGCACCGACGACCACCATTGCTGGTCCAGATCGTCCTCAAGTCACAAGCTCATCAATTTATGATGAACATGAAGAAGAAGAAGCTTGTGAAGTGTACACCTCCCTCTAGATTCTTAAAAGTCATCCTCCACAACAAATTAATGGAAGCTTGCATGAACGAGTCACACGGTCCAGGTTTTGTGATCCAAACTCTTATGCTCATTCTGCTTTTGTTGCTTCTAAGATATATCACACGCGCTCACTAATGAATCTTGGATTATTGCCATGCAAGAAGAGTTAGATAATTTTGAAAGAAATAATGTTTGGAAACTTGTACCTCCACCTCAAGGTCACACTTTAATTGGAACCAAATAGGTGTTTAAAAATAAACAAAATGAGGATGGGGTTGTGGTTAGGAATAAGGTAGATTTGTTGCTCAAGGTTTCACACAAATTAAAGATCTAGATTTTGATGAAACTTTTGCTCCTGTTGCTAGATTAAAAGCTATAAGAATTTTGTTAGCTTTTGCTGCATATAAAGGTTTCAAGTTATAACAAATGGATGTTCAGAGTGTGTTCCTTAATGTCTACATAGATGAGAAGGTTAATGTCAAGCAACCACCAGGTTTTGAAAATCCAGATTTTCCTAATCATGTTTACAAACTGTCCAAAGCTTGTACGGTCTCAAACAAGCCCCTAGAGCATGGTATGATAGGTTAAAAACATTCTTACTTGAAAAGGGGTTTACTATAGGAAAGGTTGACAAAACACTTTTTGTGCTTAAGCACGGCAATGACTCATTATTTGTTCAAGTGTATGTGGATGATATTATCTTTGGTTGTGCTTCTCATGATCTTGTGTCCAAGTTTTCAGCTATGAGGAGTTCAGAATTTGAGATGAGTATGATGGGAGAACTCACATACTTTTTGGGGCTGCAAATCAAGCAAACCAAGAAAGGTACCTTTGTGCATCAAACGAAGTATACAAGAGACCTTCTCAAGCGCTTCAACATAGACAAAAGCAAGCCTCTTCGGACACCAATGAGTACAACAACGACACTAGAACTTGATGAAGATGGGGAACCAGTCGATCAAAAAGAATATAGAAGCATGATCGTATCACTTTTGTACCTCACAGCATCAAGACCGGACATACAATTCATCGTATATCTTTGTACACGGTTTCAAGCTTCCCCACGTGCTTCACATCGTCAAGCCGTCAAAAGGATTATCAGGTAGTTACATGGAACTCAAGAATTTGGCATATTTCTTCTTTTTTCCTCAACCATTACTTTGAAAGCTTTTTTGAATGCTGATTTTGGGGGTTGTAGGATTGATAAGAAAAGTACTTCGGGTGCTTGTCATTTTCTTTGTAATTCACTTGTTGCTTGGTCCTCTAGAAAACAAAGTTTAGTTGCACAATCCACAACTGAATCTGAATATGTAGCTGCTGCTAGCGCTTGCTCACAAATTCTTTGGATTGTTCAAACTCTTAGGGACTATGTGGTTGATCTAGATAGTGTTACAATGTTTTGTGATAACACTAGTGCCATATGCATTGCTAAAAATCTTGTGCAACATTCAAGAACAAAGCACATTGACATTAGGTATCACTTTCTCTGTGATAATGTTGAAAAAGGAAACATTGTGTTTCACTATGTAGATATCGAACAACAATTGGCTGACATTTTTACAAAACCTTTGGATTTCACTCATTTTTGTTACATTCGTAGTGAAATAGGGGTTATGCATCCTCATGGCTTAAATTGAGGGGGAGTTTTGAAACTTGGAAAGTCTATGTGTGAATTTGAAATTAAAATAATATGAGCATAGTATTTCATACATATATGACTTTGTGATTTTTTCCATGCTGAAAGTTCTTACTACATTACTCTTGTTATAAATTTTGTAGTTTTTGCCATGACTAGTAATTAGAATAATTAGTAACACTAAATCTAGTCATGATCGAACTTTCTTGCTGTTTTGAACTTGTTACATGCTCACAAGTGCGTTTAATCATGAAAAATTAATCAATCAACTATCCACATGTTGAGCTTTTATGATCAAATAAAAATGAGAAAAGATCAAGAGAATATGCATGCATCACACTTCTTCTTTTGAGATGGCTTATCATTGCACTTAGATATAAACTTAGAAAAAGTTGTGTATGACTAAATCCATGTCCTTAAGCTTCTTATTATCTAATACCATAGGTTTGGCTTGGTTGGTTAGAATAAGGCAGATGCGTCATATAATCTCTTGCAAATGTTATATGATCAGAATTTGTGCTTTAAATAATATTGAAAAATGAAAATTGCAGCAACAAGTGTCATGCTTTCAGGTTTTGAAATAGTTAAGTTTGTGAGATCATGACTTGCTTAAATTGAAAATTACACTTGATCTCTAGCATGGCTTACACTAATTTATGTATTTCATCGATGTGATAGTGTAAGTTACTTGATAGTATGACTTGGATGAGCTTTGTTTTATATGTATGTGTTACAATATGCTCATAACAATTGAAATTGATCACACATTGCACATATTCACAAGTATTTTTGGCACGATTCTTCTCAGGGGGAGAATTTTTTGTTTTTCTTCTCATTTTATTTCTGATTTTCAAAGTGGAAGAAATATATCGGGGAGAAAATTATTTTCAAAACTTTTCATTTCAATAAGCCAATGTTCGGATTTTAAGTGGTGTTGTCAATGCATTCATCAAGGGGGAGATTGTGAGACCTATGTGTGCTGAATACATTGGCTATGACGATAAAAGTTTTGAATATTGTCAAACATCCTTTTAACAAGGTCCGACTCTAGATCCGAGCTCTTGCAAGGTCCGACGATAGGTCCGGCTTGTTTTGGGTAGCTCCGGCAAGTTCTGACGTAAGGTCTGACTTGCTTTGGCTAGGTCCGATTTCTTTGTCTAGGTCTGACTTATTTTGGTTAGGTCCGACTAGCTTTGGTTAGCTCCGACACTAGGTCCGACTAGCTTAGGTTAGCTCCAGTGCTAGGTCCTGCTAGCTTTGGTAAGCTTTAGCGCTAGGTCCGACAAGCTTTGATAAGTTTCGGCGCTAGGTCCTGCTAGCTTTGGTAAGCTCCGGTTCAAGGTCCGGTTAGATTTGGCAAGGTTCGGAGCTAGATTGTAACGGTTTTTACCTTGAAATGATTCAAACTTGTTTTACATTGATGATAAGTTTGCTTACTATTCTTTTACTAAGTTGTTGGTGTGTTTTGGTGGTTATGGCTGATATAATTTTGCTATGCTTTGCAAACATGCTTATGTGAGGTGCTCACGTCAAATGTTGTGTTTTCAGAACTAACGAGAGTCAAGTCGATGACTTGTGCTCGGAAGTATTGGTTGTTTATTCATGTGCAGGTGTTGCTTGAGTTCAAGACATGGCTAGTAATCGGATCCATTGAACTAGTCTTAGGGAGAAGATGAGTTCAACAACCAAGTCCGGGAGGAATTGTGTTTGAGTTGATCAGGAGGTCGCGCAATATGTTTGAATCAAGAACAATGCATATGAAGGTATCGTGGACGTCGTTGGAAGATGTTTGCACATGTGCAATGGACGTGGCTACATGGTTCCGAGGCGTGATGAAGAGATGTGGACGTAAAAAATTGGTCGAAAAGGTCCAACCGACTAGATTATGGACTCAGGTTGCAGATGAGTCGGGTTTGATTCAAATATGGAAAGATTTGAGTTGGTTACGTTAGCATTTCGTGGTGAGCATGAAGTTGAGTTGTTTCAGAAATGTGGGATACGTTCCTAAGGTGTTTGGAAGTCTTAAGATTGCTTCTATTTGCGTATAGAAGAGTCTTGAGCGGTTATGAAAAGTTTCGATTCGTGAATTGAGTAGGATTAGAGTCCTAGTTTGAGTTGAGATGGCTTTCGAGCTGGTTATATAAACAAGGGAGGCCAGAGATCATAGGAGACGACTTCAGAGCTGTTCATTTTGTGTTTTGATCAATAAAATTTGTAGTCTAAAGGAGCTTTTGTGCCTTGTTTATCCGACTTGTTTTTGTCAAGTCTTTCTCGTCGAGTTTCTGCACAGCACTACCTTGCTTCGGTAGTTTTATTATAACTCGAGCTTTACATATCCAATTGACGTGATTTTTTTTGGGTTGTCCTCACAATTTGACTATCTAACATCTGTGAAAATTTTAGTAATTGGATTTGTGGTTTCTGATCTACACGAGTTTCTTTGCAGTGTTACAGATCTGGTTTTTACTCGGTAGATCAGATTGACCTTTATTCGATCTTTCGATCTTGACTTGAGTTTTTCTCGACAGATTTTCGTGATTCTTATTGTGACGTCTTCGTGACTTGATTCTCCACAATCTATACTATTTTTTAACAATTGATCACGTTTAGATTAGTCGCACACACAGTTTTTTTAATAGATCGTTTTTCTACCGAGGGGTTTTTGTTGCTTCCGCTGAAAAAGTTTTAATCTATCATTCACCCCCCCTCTGGTAGATTTACACGTGCTCTTTGATCCTACAGTTCCAAGCCATAAAGAGATTTCTTCAACTTACAGACAAGATGTTCTGAGCCTGGAACAATAAAGCCTTCAGGTTGATCCATATAAATGTATGCATCTAATTCTCCATGTAAGAATGCAGTTTTAATATCGAGTTGTACCAACTCATAATCATGCATAGCAAGAATACTGAGTAAACTACGAATAGAGCTATCCTTCACAACAGGAGAAAAGACATCATGATAGTTAATACCTGCAATCTGACTATAACCTTTAGCAACCAACCTTGCTTTATACCTAACAGTCTCATTAGGAAAAATAGGCTCTTTCTTCTTGAAAATCCACTTACAACAAACAGGTTTCTTCTCTTTAGACAATGGTACTAAATCCCAAGTACCATTCTTTTCAAGTGACTCCATCTCATCTTCCATAGCGACAACCCAATTATTGCAGTCCGCAGAAGTAATAGCTTCGAAATAATTAGAAGGTTCTGCATTACATTAACATCTTCTGCGCAACTCAAAGCATAAGCAACAACATTACATTCCTCAATTAACCTCTTAGGTCGAATATGAGGTCTCCTAGACCTTTCAACTGCAATAGAGTGTTGTGGAGGCTGCATAACAGGAGAATGTGGGATAACAGATGAATCATCATTAATAGGTGCATCTGAGTAATCAGTATATGGTGTATGTGCTGAATCAATTAGATGCTCCACATGCACACTAGATTTCTGAGAACTTTGAACAAGAGCATTAGTAGCCATAGCATTAGTAGTCATAGCAGATTTATTAAAGACAACACTTCTGCTAGTTATAACCTTCTTTGATTTAGGATCCCACAATCTATAACTTTGGACACCCAAACCATAGTCAAGAAAAATGCACTTAATATCTCTAGGCTCCAATTTCCATTATCAACATGAGCATAAGAAGGACAACCAAAAATCCTCAACTCATAATAATTAGTTGGAGAACCAGACCATACCTCAATTGAAGTCTTTTTATCAATGGTGATAGAGGGAGAGCGATTAATAAGATAACAAGCAGTGGAAGCAACCTCAGCCCAAAAACATCTATTAAGACCAGCATTAGACAACATGTAGAAGGTCTTGGAGATAATAGTTATGTTCATACGCTTAGCCACACTGTTTTGCTGAAGTGTGTGAGCAACATTGCAATGTCTCACAATGTCATGAGACATACAATAAGAATTAAATTCATTAGAATAGAATTCTAACCCATTATCAGTAAGAAGAACCTTCACTTTTTTCTCAGTTTGATTATCCACCATAGTCTTCCACTCTTTAAATATTAAAAATGCTTCTGATTTATGCTTTAATAAATAAGGTCATATCTTTCTCGAATAATCATCAATAATAGTCAACATAAAATGAGCACCTCCAATAGATGTATTACAAGACGATCCCCATAAATCAGAATGCACATAATCAAGAATATCTTCAGTTGTATGAACCGAAGTGTTGAAATTCACCCTCTTGTGTTTGCCAAACACACAATGCTCACAAAAGTCCAATTTGCTAGTGTTGTGCCCATCAAGAAGACCTCTCTTGCTTAAAATTGACAAACCAAGTTCACTCATATGACCAAGATGCATATGTCATAAACTTGTAGCATCAAAATCAGGTGACTTAGAAGAAACAACATTACCGATAATAGTAACGCCTTGTAGAATATATAAATTTGATTTTAACAAGTCACCTTTCATAACAACAAGAGAGCCTTTAGTTACCTTCATAACTCCACCTTCAGTAGAATACTTGTAACATTTGAGATCAAGAGTGCTAAAAAAAAATAAGATTTCTCGTCATAGTTGGAACATGTCTCACATCTGTCGATATCCTGACAATACCTTCAGACATCTTAATCTGAACAGATCTAATGCCTACAACCTTGCGAGGTGTGTTGGCATCCATTAAAACAGAATCTCCACCCTGGACAGATTCATAAGTGGAGAACCAATCTCTGTTAATACAAATATGAAACGTGCAGGCAGAATCAAGAATTCATTCATCATTAATTTTAGCACATCCATCAAAAGCAATGAGAACATCACTATTAGAACTGCTATCAGAAGAGACAACAGAAGCACTATCATCATCACTGGATTTATTTGTAGACTTTTGAGAAATCTTTCTCTTTTCTTTATTCTGCAGCATGTAATATTCAGAGATATCATGATTAATACTCCTGCAATATATTAGAACTTATCTTTACCTTTGGATTTGGAGCGGTGTTTCTGACCACTCAAATTTTTATTTGATTTCTTCTCTGTCCTACCACAAACAGACAAGCCTTCTCCATCAGAACTGACAGTGGAATCAGCAGACACAATCTATTTCATCTTTTCTTTAGCATGCAAAGCATCATAAACTTTTTGCACGATTAAAGTATCATGACTGTATAGTATAGTGTCTCTGAAATTTGAATAATACGGGAGCAACGAACACAAGAGCATAAGAGCTAAATTCTCATCATCATATTTTACCTCAACGGACGCTAGTCCGAAATAATCTCCTTGAAGACTTGAACTTGAGAGGACATTGGACCACCATCTTGCAACTTGTGAGTAAACAATTTCATCTTCAAATGCATCTTGCTGGTTAGATCCTTAGACATGCAGATCGATTCCAGCTTGAGCCATAGAGCAGCGATTTTCTGTTCTAAAACCTCTTATAAAATATTATTAGATAAATGAAGATGAATTTTTGAAAGTGTCTTACGGTCACGATGCTTTTCATCATCAGTCCAATTCTCCTGCTTCTTAGAGAATTCATCAAACGTATCATCTAGATCAGTGTGCGCTAATATTGTCTGCATCTTGACTTGTCATAGAGTGAACCGTATATTGCGGTTGGAATATCATATTTGAGAGATATCATGCCAAAGAAAAACAGCAGCAATTAAATCGGCAGCAATTAATCCCATATAGATTCATGTGTGCGTGTATCAGCAATGCATCACTTTTTTACATTCTGGAATCTTCACGTGTGGCAATCTGCAGGATGGTAGCCTCGATCCTTGGTCAGAGCCAAAGGGTTGATGCAGGAGCCGCAGCAAAAAAAAAAGAAACAAATAATTCGGCACGGAAATCGAGAATAAGATGGAGACTTTTATTGAGTGCAGACGAGAGCACTAGCAAGACTCTGTATAGATCCTTGGAACTTGGTGCTTGGCACGAGACTTGACTGCTCGGTCAGGAGCAGCAGTGCTGAGCGGCGGCTGTGGCAGGAACGATGAAGCACACCACGCGCGGACGAAGTCGAAGGAGATCCGCACGGAGCGGCTTGTAGCACCGAAGCCACAACGAGATTCAATCTAGTACGGCGGCGCGAACGATCTGGCGGTGGCGATGCAGCCTGACGGCGCAGAAATGAAACCTTAATCTTTTTTAATCAATCTCGTGTCTGGTCCTCATTCTGGTCTCACTTATTAATAAATTAATACATAAATAAGATCGACCATAAGACATATATTTTACGTGGAAAACTCTTGCGGGAAAAAAATAACGAACGTCGACCGACGATTTTCACTATATGACAAGAGTTTACAATGAGAATTACAATGAAAGTATTTTCTCTCTTGCTCTCACTCAACAGCCTACAATATGTCTTTATAGGGATGACTAACAAAAAAATAAATCTTTCAAAATAAATACAACCCGTATCGTGGAAGGATTTCACCTCTCACATCCTCTAAGTGTTTCATCGAGATCAGAATTTGAATCATATTCCAATACAGATATTAATTTAACTGTGACGCTTTTTAAAGTAGGCCATCTTCTTTTTACCCTCAAACGAGTCAACTCTAATCCTCATAGATGCCGGCACGTCTCGTTTTCAAATATGTGTCTCCGATCCAGAGAGAAAGAGAGGCGTGAAGTGTGCCGGCCAAATATGACGACGGTCTTTGTCCAACGTGCGCACGCCATGAACGATGAATGGAACAGGTTTTACCCACCCTTATTACTTCTTCCTTCACGCATGGTCCCGTCCATTTAATTACTTTACCTGAACTGACTGCATTGCCCTTGTATACGTGGCCATGACTGCATGTAGGAGGATACTAGACGCTAACCCAACCGTCTCTTAGTTTACTGTGGAAGCTGCCAGAATTAATTTGAACACGCTTACGTGCTTAACTACCACTAGCAAGTTGCTTGAGTGGTTAATTAAATAGCTACCATAGCACACTGCAAGAAGAGCCTTCCGATCTAGCCTGCAAACATTACACACGAAACATGACAATAAATGAGAGCCATAATTATTAGCGACAGTACCGTCGTTTTTAAAATAATTTTCAACGGTACAATCCAGTTGTCGCCAATAGGCAAGGTAACCCTAAGACTGTCAAAAACTAGGTCTCGAGGTTTTAAGTAGCGATGCAAGCGGGTCGTACCGCGGCTGGCCGCATCCTGCCCGGCGTGTGCCGCAAATCCTAGCGGGCGTCCGACAATCGTCCCGCATAAGCCGCGATCTTAACGCGGCGGTCCCGTACGCCCGTTACGTATTTTTTTGTCCCGCTAGACTACAGTCGGCGCCGGCAGCAAGCGGCAAGCCCGCAGTTGATTCACACGTTCAGCCATATATATTGTACTAGTCCATTTACAAATACGTAAAAAATATAGTATATTGAATATTGTTACAAAAAATATGAAACTAATTTTATTAAATTCATGGTGATGAGATCTACACATCAAAATTGGCTGCATGTAATAAAAAGTAGTTCTATTACCTGCACATTTTTAATTACTATATAAACAGATTTTGACAATTGACAGACGGTTAATTATTGGAGTATTCAGAGTTTGTAGTTGCAGAGAGCAACTTGTTTGTTGTATCAAAAGCAATTTGCAATCAAAATGCAAGACACTTCATGTTGAGTATACAAATCAACCACATATCCACTATCCAGGCACATAACGGAAACGAGATTAGAGATGAATTACATATTTTTACAACATTCTCATTGTTGATAGCAAAGACTTAACTTCTTGATAATAAGTCTACAGCCTCAGCTTAATCAGTATATAGCAAAAGCAAACATGAAAAGTAGATAACATTTGGAGCCGCGAGCAGCAGCGATGCGTCCCATTTCTTGAGGCGGGCTGTTAT
Source organism: Tuctoria greenei (assembly GCA_036927565.1). Taxonomy (NCBI): domain Eukaryota; kingdom Viridiplantae; phylum Streptophyta; class Magnoliopsida; order Poales; family Poaceae; genus Tuctoria; species Tuctoria greenei. The sequence goes on from JAYESD010000006.1 coordinate 159,763,338, forward strand.
GCGGGCTGTTTGCGGGATTCAGCGCGGGACGGCCCAACAGCGCTGCGGTGTGTCCCGCGCCGTTTACATCGCTAAGCCTAACTAGTCTCGTTATTGACATGCACAACGGATGCAAGCGGGACTAAACACGGGTTGACCGCTCGCCACTAAGTATTTGCGAGCAGCATTTAAACGCGTCCCGCAAATTCAAGCAGGATTAGTAGCGTGCCGCAAGAAGTCCCGTTAGATCGCAACTCCCGTTGTTATCTGTGATTTTTTTTTAGAAAACCGGTTGTTACCTTTCACATAACTTGCATATGACCACTACCAAAGTAAAACGTTCTCAAAACAGTTATACAATACTAGTTCATTTTAAAATTATTAAAAAACACAATATATTGTATATTGCTTCACAAAATATGAAACTAATTTTATTAGATTCGTGATGGTGAGATCTACATATTAAAATTGATTGCGTGTCATAAAAAGCAATTTTGTTACTTGTACAATTTTTGAAATAGACTAGTACTCCATCCGTCCCCATGAACTTGTCGCTTTGTAGTTCAAAAATGAATCACAAAGTGACAAGTTCATGGGGACGGAGGGAGTACGTTGTAGTAACATTCAGTTACACGTTAAAAAAACAAAAGTATATAAACAAATATGGCCGAAAGTGGAGACGGAGGGTCCCGATCCAGGATCGCGAACTCGCTGTGAGACTCGCACGAGACATGACATTAGACCGGACCAAAAGAGCAGTGGCGGAGGCAAATGCGGGGCACGAGCTTGTGGCGCCGCGGGCGCCGCAGGCACAACCGCTTGGTTCCGTTAGTCAAAATGGGTTCTTATGCGGGAGTTTAGCGGGATTGTGGTGTTGGTCGTCCCAGCGGCCTTGCGGGAAAACCCGGGCCGCTTACATCGCCAGTTTTAAGAACGGCGGTTCACCGTCACTCTAAAAAGGCAGTCGTCAACATGGACCGAATACTCGGCCCATCCGAGCCATAATATGTGACGGTTGACTTAGCGGTCGTCAATAAGAGACGTATAAACGACGGTAGGCCTAAACCGTTGTTCATAAAAGAGTTATAAACGATGTTAAACTGTCGTTCATAATTTGATATTACCCGGCCCAACGCGCCTTCTTCCTCATTTCGCTCTCGCACCTCCTCACTTTCACCGCCGTCGTGCCTCAACCGCTCGATGTCACCCCGCCGCTCACACGCACCGCGCCGCCACCCACCTAGTTAACTTACTCAAACATAGCCAAATCTAGTTAACTTGCTCAATTCTAGCTTGTAGTTAAATATGCATTTTAAATCTTATAACTTGTCTAATTATACTTGCATGTCACAAGGATCGACGACGGAAGCTCAAACTCTATCGCTGCAGCTTCTGCCGCTTGGACGACGGCTCGAGGACGACTTCTCGAGTTTCGGAGGCAGCGGACAGGTTAGCGTGTAGCGTGACGTGTGTCGCGTTTGTATAGTGTATGTCAATTAGTGTTTTGCAATGATTGCTGTAATATATATCAGTTTTGGTATGCCTGTATGAGCTGGTCATCGAGCCAGAGCTAGCCTCGAGCCAGGACAGAATTTTCTGTTTTTTTTAAATTACTTTCCTTATTGACAACGGTTTTTGTACTTGGTCGTAGTCAATAAACCATAATAATTGACGATGACCAAGCACACCGTCGTCAATAAGCTATAATAAAAGACGACGATGTGTCTTGCCGTCGTCTATAAGCCAAGTTATAGATGATAGTCTGCCTCTCCCCGTTGCCAATTAGCCTCACTCGCTGCTACGCGGCGTTGTGGGCTAATCGATGACAGGCTCATCTGGCCATCTCAATTATTTAATTAATGACATTTGCTGTTGTAAATATGCTTATAGACGATAAATAATTGGAGACGGCCAAAAACCGTTGTCAATAAGCTGGTACCGTCGTTTATAAGTTATAAATGATAGTAAGGTCTTTAATAACGATGGTCTCTGACTGTCATTTATCGTCGGGTTTCCTATGGTGGAACTAACATGTGCACCAATTTGCTGTACAGAGGAAGAGATCAACAGTGGAATTCGTACTTTTGGACTTTGCCCATATGACAACGACATGTGTTGCGACAAGTGGAAGACAAAGTGTACTGATTAAGTAGACAACTTAACACATGTGTGCTTAAACTAAACCACACATATAATGCGACAAATTAAATCAGGAGTAAATTATTATGAAGGTTAATTGGACGCTTGTCTGGAGCCTAGCTAGCCTCGTAATCATACTTCTCTGTTAATGAATGCGATTCCAACACAATGTGTAGTTGTAGAGTTGATCATGTGTATAATTGTATTAGTGTTTTTGTGGTGTGAGTGAGTTTGTATATATATAAACATATAGTACACCTATATCTGGTTGAGAGATTCAAAAAATTCATCCGCTTAATCTCAAATTGACTTTCTCTGCAAGTCCCTGACTGTGTCTCGTGTCACCTAGTTCACACTTGAACCAACTACTTTGTGTTAGGCATGGGCATTAACAAGGTCAGCAAACGTATGGTTTCAGTATTTACTTGTGTGGCTGTCACACCAACCACTTGGAAGTCAAGGATATGGTAGGGCAAGCATTAGACAGCATTTTTTAGATAATGGTATTAAATCCAGCCTTCACCTTAATGAGGTTACGGTGAATTATTACAACAGTTGAGACCCTGCTCAATACAAAACAAGAACAAAAAAAATCAAAAGAACCGTTTCAACAGCACCCATCCAGATGGTGTTTATTATGACTCAATCCTATGAATAAAACGTTAACTATTAGTTGCAAAGATGTCCATGACGACAGATTCTATCTCTTGGCACGCCTTCTGCAACATCCACATGTGTTCTTCAAGCTTTTGCATGGGCGCCCAAGTTCAACATCAATGGGTCTCCTGAAAGACAACCTGTAAAAAAGATTTTATCGGACATTTGTCAAAAACGATATTATTTTTGGATATCCATAATGCTCAAAATATAGCCGCACATACAACCAAAATAATTTTCGTATTCTGACACTTAAACATGTATATCCAGGAACTAAAAAGATTTGTGCTGGAGGTATAGTAACATTAAAAGAGAACTCAAGAACTCTCCAAATAAAACTGGCATAGTGACAATCAAAGAACGAGTGTTGGATCGACTCATCACGAGAACAAAAAATACGCATTTCTTGTCTCCCTTTGAGTTGCGCCTTAGTAAATTATCTTTCATCAAGACTACCTCCTCTTTAAGTACCAAAAAATATTTTAATCTTTAATGGAATATGTGCTTTCCATAGTAACTTATCATGATGAATATTATCATTAGTGATGATAAGTCTATACATGGACTGCACCGAGAAGAGACTGTTTTGAATTAGAGACCACCTAAACACATCATCTCTCTCGTTTGGAATAAAATGTATCATCTCCAGTACCAATCTATTCCAACTGTTTAAATTAGCATCAGTCAATCCACGTCTAAAAGAGATATTCAAAGGCGTGGAGCTAAAACAGTGGCTACAGTAACACTTTTGTTCCTTGCAATATTAAACGGAGCAGGATATCGGTGTTTTAAAGTTGTGTTCTCTAGTCATCTATCATTCCATAATCTAGTATTTTTTCACTATTTATCTGGAAATAGCTGAGGATCAAGAATTTTTCTTTTACTTCATGAAACTTGATCAGAAGTGTGAATCTCCTGCTCTCTTATGAAACCTCCCAACAGTTTTATTTTTCAAATATTTTATTTTCAGGAGGTTCTACCAAACTCCATTCTCATTAATCATTTTAAAAAGCCATTTGCTAAGCATTAGACAGCATATATGGATATTTGCTTCAATCTTTTGAGGCACATAGACATGGATCCATTGCAACACAAGGATATTCATATAAGCTATCACTACTATAAAAAGCATTTTCACAGACGCCTGGATTTTTCAAACACGGGCGGTCCGTAAAAAAAATGTGACTGTGATGACGAATGATATAATAACCGCCTGTGATGACAGAACATCACAGGCGGATTTTAAGAAACAACAACCTGAGTAAATACATTATTTTCTCAGGCGGTTATCAATTAAGAACCGCCTGTGATGTAACATGATTTTCTCAGGCGGTTATTAACATCACAGGCGGTTCTTAATTAACCAACGCCTGAGAAAATACATGATTTCCACGGGCGGTCATTGTTTAAGAACCACATGTGATGCTGCTAAGCTCCTGTCAAGCTAATCCTTGCACAGCAAGCTCTTGTAGATGCAAGTAACATTTGTGTCTCATCATTTTGATTGTTGAAAGCATCAATTTGAAGTCTAACGATCCTTGGAAGGATTTTCCAATCCATTTGAAGGATTTCTTTCCCTCCTGTCCATTTGAAAACTTAGGAAGATGCTCCTTTCTCAGTTTTAATACCTAAATATATTGACTAAAAATTAGTACCTACTTTCTTAGTGCTTCACACAAGCGAGTAAGCGAACAACTTCAATCACAATCTTGTTTTTACACTTTCATAGGGATTTAACCTTAATATTTCAAGCTTAGATTTATCAAATAAGTAAAGCTTCCTTATCACACATGTTAATGGCAGTCATAAGTGAAGGATGTGTCGAAACTAACGAAATCTGAACCGGACTGAAGATAAAGAGATCCTGCATATGAGTGGCAATGTTCAGGTTAAACAGCGTGAAGCTATGATGACAACCTTCAATAACATGAAAAGTGATGCCAAGGTTATGCTTGAATCAACCAAGGCATGTTGTGAGGGTATAACACTTGTTGGGGCAAGCATAACCTTGCCCAAGGTTATGCTTGCCCCAACAAGTGTTATACCCTCACAACATGTATTGGTTGATGCAAGCATAACCTTGACATCACTTTTCATGTTGTTGAAGGCTGCCATCATAGCTTCATGCTGTCTAACTTGGACATTGTCACTCATATGCATCATCTCTTTGTCTTCAGTCCCGTTGAGATTTCGTTAGCTTCGACACACCCTTCACTTGTAACTGCCATTAACATGTCTGATGAGGAAGCTTCAATTATTGATAAATCTATGCTTGAAAGATTAAGGTCAAATTCCTATGGAAATGGTAAAAACAAGATTTGTGATTGAAGTTGTATGCTTCGTCGCTTGTGTGAAGCACTAAGAGATATGGTACTGATTTGTAGTTAATATATTTAGCCATTGGAACTGATAAAGTAGCATCTTCGTAAGTTTTTAAAATAAAGAGAAGAGAAAGAAATCTTTCAGGGCTTGTTTGGGTGTACTCAATCTAATTGGATTGAAGTGAAGAATGAACTAATTTTCTCCTCAATCCACCTCAAACCACTTATATTGAAGTGGACCACTCCTATCCAAACAAGCCCTCAAATGGATGGGAAGTATCGTCAGACTTCAATTGAAGTTTTTACAATCCAAATGATGAGTCTCGGGTGTTATTTGCATCTACAAGAGCTTGCTGTGAAGGGATTAGCTTGACAAAAGCTTCAAGAGTTGTGCTTCTAGATGTTGTTTGGAACCGAGCTATTGGAAGGCAAGCCTGATCATCATAGGTCAGAAGAAATTTATATACACATACTGAATTTAATAATGTTCGAAACAGAAGCTGAATTTAATAATATGTTTGAAACATGCTATCTAAAGCTGAAATAGAGCATTGTTCTAAGTTGATTTCAGAAGATACAAATATATACAATATATATCATAATTTTTTTCCAACATTGACATATTCTCACATATAGGGTTTCAAATTATTTTTAATGCTTCTCTCTACGCGCTTGATGTTTTCTGGTTCGATGAAAAGGTACGTCTCTTCATACTGATTATATTCCTCTTCATTATCTCTCACATTATCAACCCCAATAGTATTTTGCTTTCCAGAAATAACTACGTGCATCTTCTCAGTTTCTGCATCTTGAACATAAAAAACTTGTGCAACACTATCGGCGAGAACCCACGGGTCATCTTTATAACCCACTTTATTCAAGTCTACCAGCGTCATCCCGTAATTGTCCACTTTCACACCATCAGGATGTTTGACCCATTGGCACTTAAATACGGACATTACCATTCTTTCACCATAAACGAATTCCCATATTTCATCTATGAACCCGAAGTATGTGGTATTTTGCCCTTGTGAATCATAAGCCTCAATATGAACATCACTATTTTGTGCAACACTCTTACCGTCTTTTTCTTTAGTGTAAAATGTGTAACCATTGATGTCATATGCTTGCCATGATGTCACCAAAGTAGATGGGCCAGAAGCTAACTTCTTCATTGTTGCCTCTTCTATAGTGTTTCCGTATGGTATATTTTTGTCCATTAACCATTCAGTGAAACATCTTTTGTGCTCTTTCATGATCCAGTCCTCTGTGCGGTCTTGGTTTTTATCACGAAGCTCAATTTGGTGTTCCTTGATGTACGACTCAACTATTGCGAGCTGTTGTAGTACACCAAAATGTGCACGGTGTACATTATTGTAATCTTGAACAATAAAAGTTTTCTTACCCACTTCGCCTCTCCCACGTAGTCTACCCTCATGTACTAGTATAGGCACACCTATTGACTTTCCATCTTTGATGTAATCAGGGCAACCTTCAATCACTTCTTCAAGTGTATCCTTCCATAATTGAACCCTCTGGGTGAGCACGGTTCCGCACATAACCTTTTAATACACCTAAATATCTCTCCAACGAAAACATATGATGTAAATATAGTGGCCCCAATGCTTTTATCTGATCAACAAGATGTATGATTAGGTGTACTTGCATATCAAAAAAGGATGGTGGAAAACACATCTCAAGCTTGCACATAGTCTCGACGATGTATATTTTCAGATAGTCTAAATCTTCATGTGCTATCACCTTTTGCGATACTGCATTGAAGAAGTAACACAAACGTGTGATGACAACTTTTATATGCTCAGGTTTGATGACTCTTATTGCAATGGCAAGGAACACTGTCATCATCATGTGACAGTCGTGAGAATTATAACCGAATAAATACAAGTCTTTCATCGAGACTAGTTTGCAGATATTGGATGAGAAACTCGTGGGCACTTTGATCCCACGCAAGCATTCACAAATTGCTTTTTTCTCTTCTAGCGTCAAGTTGTAGCTGGCTGGGGAAGGTAATGCTTCCCGTTCGCCTTTTCTACTGGATGAAGCTCTGGTCTCAAAACAAGATTTACTAGGTCCATACGTGAATTTAATCTGTCCTTTGTTTTCCTCGGCATGTCTAGCAAGGTCCCAATGATGTTGTCAAATACATTCTTTGTAACGTGCATCAAATCAATACTATGGCAAAATTCCAGATTCTTCCAATACGAAAGATACTTGAAAAAAATTGATTATTTCTTGAAAGCCATGTCAGTTGTATCATCCGAAGATGTACTTTTCTTTCTCTTAATTCCTTTACATTTGTTGCCCTTACCGAAAGCAATATGAATGGTCTTGACCATTTCGAACACAAGTTTTCCACTGTAAGGTTTTGGTGCAGTATCATTTTCGATTTTGTTATCAAATTGTTCTTTCATCTTCCTATACTTGTGTGTATCTGTCAAGAACCGTCGGTGTCTCATGTACACCGTCTTTCTGGATGAAATGAGGTATATAAATCCAGTTCTATCCACGCACCTTACACAACCTTTCTTCCCTTTCATTTGTCCCGATAATGTAAACAGTCCGGGATAATCATGCACGGTAATGAATATCATTGCTCTTAGCGTGAAATACTCCCGCTTGTACTCATCCCATGTACGTACCCCTTCATTCCACAATTTTTCCATATCTTCCATTAAAGGTTCTAAGAACACATCAATTTTGATGTCGGGTTGTTTCGGACCTTGGATGAGAACAAATAACAAGATATATTTCCTCTTGTGACACAACCACGTCGGTAGGTTGTACATCGTTAAGACCACGGGCCATGTGTTGTGTATGCTCCTTTTTTCATCAAACGGATTCATTCCGTCTGTACCCAAGGCAAACCTCACATTTTTTATTTCCTTTACAAATTTTGGATACTGAATATCAAAATATTTCCACTGTGTTGCATCACCAAGGTGTCGAATATGTTTTTCATTCTTCTTGCGTTGCTCGGAATGCCAACGCATAAGTTCAGCCTCCCTAGGGTTTGAGAACAAACGCTTTAAGCGATCAATTACCAGAAGGTACCACATCACCAAGGCAGGAATTTTTCTCTTATTCTCTCCATCTGCATCGCCAGAAGTATCGTCATCGTCACCTTCAGGACCAATAATAAACTTGAAAAGCCCGACTCTGTGAATGAAGTAGAGGATAAAATGAAAAAAGTAATTGAAAAGCAACAGAAGAGTCTCTTCAAGCCGAAGAGGGAGAATGGCCAACTTACCGCTATCTTAGGAAACCCTGAACACAGCGGACGGGTTCGAGCAGTCTCTTCTCAAATGTCTTGGCTAGATGGTTTCCCTAAAGATAAAGACACATATAGAAGACGTGAGAAGTTTAAGAAAACACTTGATGAAATGATTGCTCAAAAGGTCAAAGAAAATATGCAAAAAATAATGGAATAACTTAGACAATCAGGACAATTAGTGGCACCGAGTACAACGATGGTTCTGGTGCCAAATGAGCAATTAGTATTACCAACTGCCTACCCTAGTAGCGTCGGTTCTGTACCAGGCTCAAGATCAACCCATAAGTTCACTGTCGATGATATTGCTAACGACAAATCTTGTCGTCATCTTGTCCTGATCGACAGAGCAGGGAACAAAACCAAACAGGTTGCCACTACTATGACAAAGCCTGATCGTGACTTCAACGGGAATCCACTTCTGTTGTATTACATTGCGGTGCAAGTTCTTTAGATCATTGATAATGATTATGAAGATTATGAAATTGAAAGTGCATCTAGGACTCCCTTGTGGGTTTTGGATGATTTATGACAAGCAATTGGGATCCTAATCTCTTTGTTGAGATGAATGCAGGCCTACAATAGAAAAATGGTAAAATACCAAAAAGAAGGGATGATGAGGAGCAAAGTGGAAATGATCTCAAGGAAAAAGAGTTGTAGATTATTGTGTATGGAGTGTGTTAATGAAACACACCCCAAGAGCTCAATCACAATCAAACACACACATTGCTCAAAGTTACACGGGACCGGACTAGTCCGATCACTACCGGACTAGTCCGATAACCTTTCTATACCAGATCGGATAAGTCTGATATCTGTCGGACTAGTCCGATATCTTTTTGACTAGAATCGGACTAGTCCTCTCCAGTGCGGACTACTCCTCAAAACACTACACAAGTCACACAAAATCGGACAAGTCCGTTATTAACCGGACTAGTCCGATATTCTTTCTGATCCACTTCAGACAAGTCCGATATTCACATGGACTAGTCCGAAAAACCCGCTGATCTAAATCGAACAAGTCCTCCAAGTGCGGACTTGTCATACAACACACTTAGGGTTTCACATGTCTGGACAAGTCCGATGGACATCGGACTAGTCCAAAGATTTCCAGTAACGAAATCGGACAAGTCCGTTTTCAGCCGGACTAGTCCGATATTTCGGGACACTTAGGTTTTGCTACACACAACACACCGGACTAGTCTGGTGACCACCACGGACAAGTCCGAACTTTCTGAACCCTAACGGTAACTTTTAGAAACCCCATATAAATAGAGGTGCACGGCCCAATTCACAATCTCTCGAACCCTAGCGCCGTCACACCTCCCAAGAGCATCAAAAACGACCTCTCTCCACGAAATTAAGTGCAACATCGATCAATCCCTTGAGGATTCACTCTAGATCATTGGAGAGACACTTGCAACATCACATTGAGCTCTTGGTTTGATTCTCTAACACACTCCTGTGTTTCAATTGTAACTTTTGAGTGTGTTTTCGGTGGTATTGTGTTTTGTAATCTAAGGGAGCTCTCAACGTGTGAGAACGCCCCTTGAATTCGGTTATTCACCCCTTTGTGATTAGTGGAAGAGGATTGGCCTTCGTGGCGATCCAACGAGGGTAGGGTTGGAGAAGACCCGGTCCTTTTGTGGACTCCTCAACGTGGACGTAGGTTGCCTTCGTGGTAGCCGAACCACGGGATAAATCGTTGTGTCTTGTTTTAGTGTTTATCATTCTAATTAAACAAATCGATCTAGGGTTTCATACACATTATTCATCTTACTTTAAATTGTTGAACATAAGACTTAATTGTGATATAATCCAGCATATAACTGTTAAACTGTTGTTTGATTCTATATTTCCGTTGTACACATAAAAGAATCAAACCAATCAATCAAGTTCAATCAACTTAGTCCGTGAACACCGGACTAGTCCGCACTTTACTGGACTAGTCCGATATCTCTGGTATTGAACTGGTTGTTGAGTGTTGCAGGATCCGACAATTTTCAAAAAGGCCTATTCACCCCCCTCTAGGCCTACATTCAATTGGTATCAGAGCAGGTTCTTCAAGAAAGAGTCTAATCACTCGAAGAGATCATGTCGGACATGAAGGACGTCCACAAAATCAACAACCAAGAGGAGGTTAACAACGACAAGATTCAAAAAATGGAGAAGTACCTCGAAGCCATTCAAGACTTCGAGGACGTTGATGAGGAGACGCTGGAGCTAAAGGCACTCCTTAGAAAGAAGGCACTTTCCAAAGGGAAAGCGAAAGTTGAAGAGAAGAAGAAGGGGAGTAGTCACACCGACTACTCCCGATATCCTTTTAACTATGATCGTCTAAATTCCAATAACAACCATTACTTATCTATCCCACTTGGAAAAGCCCCACACTTCGATGGAAGTGATTACTCAATGTGGAGGCAAAATATGAAGATGCATTTGATTTCCCTAAATCCAAGTCTATGGCATGTTGTATGCACAGGGATAGATATTCCGGATGACGACGAAGAGCTCACCCCAAGCCAAGAGCAGGCCATTTATAGAAACGCTCAAGCCGCAGCTGTAATCAACTCCTCACTCAGTCCGAACGAGTTCACCAAGGTGGATGGACTCGAAATTGCTAAGGAGATATGGGATACTCTGCAAACTGCACATGAAGGTGACCGACATGTGCGTGAAGCAAAGATTGAGATGATCGAAGGCGAACTAGGAAGATTCGCAATTGAGGAAGACGAGTCACCCCAAGATATGTACAATCGATTGAAGACACTCGTTAACAAAGTTCGATCATATGGGAGCAAGAAGTGGAATGACCACGAGGTTTTAAAGCTCATCCTTAGAGCTTTTATGCCTCGCAATGTCACACTATGTTCTATGATTAGAGAAAGCCCCAGATACAAAAAGATGACTCCGGATGAATTGCTTGGAAAAATCATCAACTTTGAAATGATGGAAAAACAAGCAAAGCATGTCAAGGAAATTGCTGACCTCACCTCAGCTAAGAAGAAAGGGGTTGCTTTAAAGTCCACCCTCAAGCCTCTATCCAAAGAAGCAAGAGAAGCACAATTAGAGGAAGACAGTGACGAAGAGAGCAGTGAGCTAGATGAAGAGGACATGATATTATTCATGAAAAAGTTCAAGAGAATAATGAAGAAAAGACAAGGGACAAAATCAAGTGAAGGCAAGTACAAGGAAAGAACAAAGCCAAAGTTGAGACGGGCATGCTATAATTGTGGTGAGTATAACCACTTCATAGTTGATTGCCCATATGAGGAGAACAAGAAGAAGACCAAAGAATCCAAGTCTCAACCTAAGAAATTCTTCAAGAAGAAGAAACAAGCCGAACAAGCACACATTGGGAAGGAGTGGGACTCAAACGATGAGTCCTCATCATCCGATGAAGAAGAGATGGCTAGCATAGCCATCGAGAGCACGTCCAAGAAATCTACACTCTTCCCTACACTCGGTGCAAGGAAGGGAAATGGCACTTGCCTTATGGCAAAGGAAGGTAAACACAAGGTAATCACCAAAACCCCTTCCATGCATTCCTACTCTAGTGATGATGAAGTAGATAGTGATGATGAGGATATGCTAAATGGACTAGATAGGAAAACTGCAAGAAAAATGAAATTTCTACTTGATCAACTTGTTGAGAAGGAGAGGTTAATTCATCGTCAAGAGGACATGATTATCTCCCAAAAGGAGGAGTATGTCGAACTTGACAAACTTCTAGAGCTTGAAAAGGAGAAAAATAATTCACTAGAGCTTGAGTTAGCTTCAAGCAAGAAAGCTTGCTTGGAGTTAACTGACTCAAATGTTGCAATCAAGGACCAACTTGCTGACCTGATCAAGGTTAACAAGATCCTTGAAGTGCAAATTGAGTCACTCAAGCTTAGTGAACCTTCCTCCTCTTCAAACTCACCTTCTCAACCCACTAAAACTGAGTCTGCTCATATGTGCACATGTAGTAAAACTGACACCAGATTGAAAGGGAAATCAACCTCCACAAAGGATAAAAATCCTACCCAATGTGGCATATTTGACAAGGAGAAGATCAACTATGCACGTAGTGCATACTTGGTCCAAATACCTCCAAATGTCAAATATGGCATTGGTTACTCTTATGATGAAAAGCAGCATGCTGGAAGTCATAAGAATAACAAGGGAAGGATTTCTTTTGTGAAGGAAAGACCCTCTCAAACTGGTAAGTCGAAGAATAAAAACTTGAACTCACACGAATACCGGACTAGTCCGGTTGGTGTCCGGACAAGTCCGGTCCTCCGGACAAGTCCGACCCCTCAGACTAGTGCGGCTGATAAACAACGACAATTATTATTCAAAACTTTTGATGCCTCCTATGTATTGATGAGAAATAATCTTGGCAATGTATGTGCTCATTATGTTGGGCCACGCCATGGGAACACAAAATCCCATGTGTGGGTGCCCAAATGTATTGTAACTAACCTCCAAGGACCCAAGCAAGCTTGGGTACCTAAAACCAAAGCATAATTTGTTTTTGCAGGCCTATTCCTTCGGTGGATCCAAATGGGTGCTAGACAGTGGATGCACCAACCACATGACCGGAGAAAGGAGGATGTTCGTGGAATATGAAGAGAATGAGGATCCAAACGAGGGCATCTACTTCGGAGATAATAGTCAAGGAAGGGTGCTCGGTACCAGTAAAATTGCAATATCCTCTGAACACACACTTTCTCATGTTTTACATGTTGAATCTTTAGATTATAACCTGTTGTCCATATCTCAACTATGTGACAAAGGTTATAATTGCTTGTTCACTAACGAGGGTGTGATCGTCTCTAGGAGGAGTGATGGTTCCATTGCATTCAAGAGTATGTTGAAGGGAAAGCTTTACCTTGTTGACTTCAACAAGGATAAAGCCGAACTCGACACATGCTTGATTGCAAAAACCAACATGGGTTGGTTGTGGCATAGACGGCTAGCCCATGTTGGTATGAGGAATCTTCAAAAACTCCTCAAGGGCGATCACATCCGTGGTTTGAAGGATGTTGTTTTTTAGAAAGACAGGCCTTGTAGCGCGTGCCAAGCCGGGAAGCAAGTTGGAGCACATCATCCCGCAAAGAACGTCATGACTACAACAAGACCGCTCGAACTACTTCACATGGACTTGTTTGGTCCAATTGCTTACATAAGAATCGGCGGTAACAAATACGGTTTAGTTATCATTGATGATTTTTCTCGCTTCACTTGGGTTTTCTTTTTGCATGATAAGTCAGAAACACAAGGAACACTCAAGAAGTTCTTCAAATGAGCTCAAAACGAATTTTCATTGACAATCAAGAGTATTCGAAGCGACAACGGCACAGAGTTCAAGAACACACAAGTGGAGGAATACCTTGATAAAGAGGGCATCAAGCACGAATTTTCAGCGCCATACTCGCCACAACAAAACGGAGTTGCCAAAAGAAAGAACCGAACACTCATAGAGATGGCAAGAACAATGCTCGATGAGTACAAGACTTCGGATCGATTTTGGGCGGAAGCGGTTAACACCGCTTGCCACGCCGCAAATCGACTTTATCTTCATCGACTACTCAAGAAGACTCCCTATGAACTACTTACCGGTAACAAACCAAACATTTCATATTTTCGAGTTTTCGGTTCTCCATGTTATATCCTGAACAAGAAGCCTAGGACTTCAAAGTTCGCTTCGAAGTCCGATGAAGGTTTCTTGCTTGGTTATGATTCGAACACTTACGCCTATCGTGTTTTCAACAAGGCCTCCGGACTTGTTGAAGTAGCACGTGACGTAGTGCTCGATGAGACTAATGGCTCCCAAAAGGAGCAAGTTGATCCATGTGAATTAGATAAAGAAGAAGCTCCTTGTCAAGCATTGAAAAGAATGGCTCTAGGCGAAGTTCGACCACAAGAGCCACCTTCACACGTACATGAGGAAAATGAACCACAAGAGGAGACCATCAATCAAGGGGGAGCTTCAACACAAGATCAACCACAAGAGTACAAAGATGATCAACAAGTTAGTGAAGGCAACCACTTAGGGGGAGAAGCGGACAATCATGAAGACACAACTCCTCAAGTGCCACACCCAAGAGTACACCAATGCGTCCAAAGGGATCACCCAATCGACAACATCATCGGTGACATCCAAAAGGGAGTAACCACTAGATCTCGCATAGCTAACTTTTGTGAGCATTATTCGTTTGTATCCTTTTTGGAACCACGCAGGATTGAGGATGCATTGAAGGATCTGGACTGGGTGGTGGCAATGCAAGAAGAATTGAACAACTTCAAGCGGAACGAGGTGTGGGAACTTGTGGCAAGGCCCAATGCAAACATCGTTGGCACCAAGTGGGTCTTCCGCAATAAACAAGACGAACACGAGGTGGTGACAAGGAACAAGGCACGACTTGTGGCCAAAGGGTACTCACAAGTCGAAGGTTTGGATTTCGATGAGACTTTTGCTCCAGTAGCTAGGCTTGAATCTATTAGAATATTACTTGCATATGCTACTCACCACGATTTCAAGCTGTATCAAATAGATGTGAAAAGCGCCTTCTTCAACGGACCGATCAAGGAAGAGGTGTACGTGGAGCAACCACCCGGGTTTGAAGATGAAGAGTTCCCCGACCACGTATTAAAATTGCATAAGGCTCCCTACGGCCTCAAACAAGCTCCTAGAGCTTGGTATGAGTGTCTTAGAGATTTCTTAATTGAGAATGGTTTTCAAATTGGCAAAGTAGATTATACATTATTTACAAAGAATTTAGACAATGATCTCTTTATTTGTCAAATTTATGTTGATGATATAATCTTTGGGTCAACTAATCAATCTTTTTGTGAGGAATTTAGCAAAATCATGACAGACAGGTTTGAAATGTCAATGATGGGAGAATTAAAATACTTCTTGGGATTCCAAGTGCGGCAACAAAAGGAAGGAACGTTCATAAGCCAAACCAAGTACACGCAGAACATACTTAAGAAGTTTGGCATGGACAAAGCAAAGCCCATAAAGACCCCCATGGCAACAAATGGCCATTTGGATCTCAATGAAGATGGACCTAACGTCGACCAAAAGGTATATCGCTCCATGATTGGATCTCTACTCTATTTATGTGCATCTAGGCCAGATATTATGTTGAGTGTATGTTTGTGTGCAAGATTTCAAGCCAACCCTAAGGAATGTCACTTGACAGCCATAAAAATGATATTGAGATATTTAGTTCATACACCCAACATTGGTCTTTGGTACCCAAAAGGCTCAAAATTCAATCTCATTGGTTACTCCAATGCAGATTATGCCAGGTGCAAAGTAGATAGAAAAAGCACCTTCGGCACATGCCAATTCCTAGGAAGATCCTTAGTTTCTTGGTCCTCCAAGAAACAAAATTCCATTGCCCTATCCACAGCCGAAGCGGAGTATGTTGCGGCCGGGAGTTGTTGTGCACAACTCCTTTGGATGCGACAAACTCTAAGGGATTACGGTTACAATATGAATCGTATTCCTCTCCTTTGTGACAATGACAGTGCCATTAAAATTGCCCACAATCCAGTTGAGCACTCTAGAACTAAACACATAGACATAAGACATCATTTTTTGAGAGACCATTCCATGAAAGGAGATATAACCATCTCACATGTCAACACCCAAAAGCAATTGGCCGACATATTCACCAAGCCACTTGATGAAAAGCGTTTTTGTGAACTCCAAAATGAACTAAATATCCTTGATGCTCGGAGTGTGGCTTGAAAAGTTGCATACCTGTATGAATTCTTCAAAAATGTTGATTGAATTGTGAAAATCATCTCTCTCAATTTTTCTCGAAAAACTATGTCAATTACTAGATCTTGATGAATTATGATCATTGTTTTGTTGTTGTATGCTTACTGGTCCAATTCATCAAGATTAATTGATTTGTTTTGCCCCTCTATTCTCTATTTTTGAACCTTCAAATATATATGAATGGGCTATGCAAATTTCTCCTGGTGACCACGGACTAGTCCGCCCATGCAGACTAGTTCGTTGAGTGTCGGTTAGGTCAGACTAGTCCGATAGACCACGGACTAGTCCAATATAGCTCTCTGGATGACTTCGGACTAGTCCGGTGATCTCTGGACTTGTCTGATTTTTCGTGTCCATAACCCTAGCCGCCACCAAACCCTAATTCCTCTCATCCCCACTCTTGCTCACGCACTCTCTCTCTCTTACGCTCGAGCTCCCAAGGCGATTCCTTGCTCCCTCCATCAAAAAGGCTCGCATTTTGGCGGAAATCAAGCTTGACCTCGTGCGGATTGAAGCTAGCGGACTTGTCCGGGCTCCAACTCCCTAATCCTCAAGCTTCAATCAGTTTCTTTGGTAATTTTCTCCCAAACCCTAGAAATCTTGTCTTTCTCCATTGTTGATCAAATAGCCTAGCATCTTTCACTAGATGCATGCTTCTTTGATGTACTACGTGTATGCTAGACTTGTTATGCATTAGGAATGAGCCTTTGTCCAGTCTGTTAGGCTTTTGAGGATGAACACTGGACTAGTCCGGTCCATGCACGGACAAGTCTGGTCCCCCGGACTAGTCTGTGCCTGTGCACCGGACAAGTCCGATGTTTCTGAACTTAAAACCTAATTCTTCAATTCCTCAATGCACTTCTTTGCTATCTCTTCATACCTATGCCTTGTATCACTTATCATCATTCTTTCAAATCATTCTCAGATCATGTTGAGCTCAAACGATGAAATCTCCGACTTTGAGGCCTAGATGGACCACGAGGTGGCACCTCGGTCCTCGATGGGTCTTGGCAAGAAGCGCCAAGAAAGACCCTCCGAGACAGCTCCTCCCCCTCCTTAGGTTCGGAGGAAGGTGTTGGCAAAGAAGCCAGCTTCGAAGGTAGCTGCATCATCAAGTGGCCCTCGCCAAGCAAAGGGCAAGGGCAAAGGGATAGCGACGGGTCCAGTGGGGCCTTTGAAGCTGCATGCTCCCAGGGAAGGGGTCTGGGACCCTACTGAGGAGAAGTTCAATGGCAAGGGCAGTGACTCGGCGGCAAAATTCAGGAGTATCGACTGGTATGGCCGGCTGAAGCAAGCTACTGATGGAAGGTTCTGGTGCAACTTCCATGCTGATTTCTACAAATCGGTGTATCTACCGATGAAGACCCCCGTGGTGCGCAGTCAGTGGATTGACTAGGCACATTTTGAGAAGAAGGGATGCTCATCGTTCACTGATGTAGTGAGGGCCATTGAGAAGCATGGACTGAGAGATCTGTTTGCTTTCAGAAATATCTGGAATGATGAAGTGATTGCGCAGTTCTTTGCGACCTGTCACTTCTCTAGTGAGGATGAAGAGAGTGTCACTTGGATGACCCATGGATCCAAGTACAGGATCACTCAAGAAGATTTCGCTAACCTGCTTCATCTTGACACCACAAGATCTGATTGCTTGGTCATACACAACATTGGTGTCATTGACAAGGATAGGATGAAGTTCCTATATGAGCCAAACTCAAAATTCAACCCTCCTTCCACCAAAAACATGAAGCCATTCTTTGTGATATTGAACAGAGTGTTGAGAAAGACAATTGATCCCAAGGATGGCGATGCTGGGAGTGTGCAAGGATACCTCCGGACTCTGATGAGAGTCATAAGCAAGGACCACCCATTTGATGTGGCAGAATACATTTGGAATGATATGGTGAACATATCCTGCACTCCCAATAGATCTTGTGGATATGCTCCTTACCTAATGTTTGTGATTGAAAAAGTCACCGGCATTGAGTTTGTGAAAGATGTGGAGCATCTCCTCTTGAGGCCTCAAATGCCTCAAAAGCCGAGTGTGTAGGCTGCTCCCTCGCCGGCCTCCAGTCCCGAGGCACCGGCAAGAACAAGAGAAGATGTCAGAGTTGTTCCAACTTCAAGGTCAGCACCTCAGAGAGGATCGGCTTGTGGGATCCTCAAGTATCTGGCCGCCATATTCACCTCCTGCAAGAAGGCCGAAGTGAGGGCCCATAAACTCAACCAGAAGAGAAAGGAGGACATGAAATACATAAAGGCCAACGTGAAGCAAATCTGCCAAAAGCTGGAGATCGACCCCATTGGGTCTCCAGTGATTTCTGAGGACTCTGACGCGGACTTCACTGAGCTCGCGCCCTTGAACCCCTCCGAGCTTGCCTACTTTGGCATTGGGGGCTCGAGTGGATCCGTACCTCCTCCTTCTCCTCCTCGTCAAGCTGATGATGAAGAAGACGAAGACGACGACGAGAGGACCGACAGTGAAGAGTGAAGACCCTAGGACCCTCATCTCCTTCTTTTTGGTGTCTTGATGCCAAAGGGGGAGAGATTGAGGGGGAGTCTTAGCTTTAGCTGTAGGATGCGAGGAGAGAGCTCTTTTTATCTATCTTTGTGGTTGTAATGATTTAACGTTGTTTCTAAGTTAACTATGGTTCTGTGATGCAATGCTTGCTTAATTTGAGAAGTATTTGCTAAAATCTGTAATTTTGCTCCTGGAATGACATATGTGCTTGGTTTTGGTTGATTAATGTAAATTATGTCACTCTCCATGTCTTAATGTACTTATTTATGCATCCCACCATAAAGAATGCACATATGGATAGTTCTTTCACTGCTTGATGTATTTTTGATTCATATGTGCATACTTTATGAAAATCTCAATTTTTGTCATATTTTGTGAAATCTCAATTGGTTGTCATCAATCACCAAAAAGGAGGAGATTGAAAGTGCATCTAGGACTCTCTTGTGGGTTTTGGATGATTTATGACAAGCAATTGGGATCATAACCTCTTGTTGAGATGAATGCAAGCCTACAATAGAAAAATGATAAAATACCAAAAAGAAGGGATGATGAGGAGCAAAGTGGAAATGATCTCAAGGAAAAAAGAGTTGTAGATTATTGTGTATGGAGTGTGTTAAGGAAACACACCCCAAGAGCCCAATCACAATCAAACACACACATTCCTCAAAGTTACACAGGACCGGACTAGTCCGATCACTACCGGACTAGTCCGATAACCTTTCTGCACTAGATCGGACAAGTCCGATATCTGTCGGACTAGTCCGATATCTTTCTGACTAGAATCGGACTAGTCCTCCCCAGTGCGGACTAGTCCTCAAAACACTACACAAGTCACACAAAATCGGACAAGTCCGTTATTAACCGGACTAGTCCGATATCCTTTCTGATCCACTTCGGACAAGTCCGATATTCACACGGACTAGTCCGAAAAACCCACTGATCTAAATCGGACAAGTCCTCCAAGTGCGGACTTGTCATACAACACACTTAGGGTTTCACATGTACGGACAAGTCCGATGGACATCGGACTAGTCCGAAGATTTCCAGTAACGAAATCGGACAAGTCCGTTTTCAGCCGGACTAGTCCGATATTTCGGGACACTTAGGTTTTGCTACACACAGCACACCGGACTAGTTCGGTGACCACCACGGACTAGTCCGAACTTTCTGAACCCTAACGGTAACTTTTAGAAACCCCATATAAATAGAGGTGCACGACCCAATTTCACAATCTCTCGAACCCTAGCGCCGTCACACCTCCCAAAAGCCTCAAAAACGACCTCTCTCCACGAAATTAAGTGCAACATCGATCAATCCCTTGAGGATTCACTCTAGATCATTGGAGAGACACTTGCAACATCACATTGAGCTCTTGGTTTGATTCTCTAACACACTCCTGCGTTTCAATTGTAACTTTTGAGTGTGTTTTCGGTGGCATTGTGTTTTGTAATCTAATGGAGCTCTCAACGTGTGAGAACGCCCCTTGAATTCGGTTATTCACCCCTTTGTGATTAGTGGAAGAGGATTGGCCTTCGTGGCGATCCAACGAGGGTAGGGTTGGAGAAGACCCGGTCCTTTTGTGGACTCCTCAACGTGGACGTAGGTTGCCTTCGTGGTAGCCGAACCACGGGATAAATCGCTGTATCTTGTTTTAGTGTTTATCATTCTAATTAAACAACTCAATCTAGGGTTTCATACACATTGTTCATCTTACTTTAAATTGTTGAACATAAGACTTAATTGTGATATAATCCAGCATATAACTGTTAAACTGTTGTTTGATTATATATTTCCGCTGTACACATAAAAGAATCAAACCAATCAATCAAGTTCAATCAACTTAGTCTGTGAACACCGGACTAGTCCGCACTTTACCGGACTAGTCCGATATCTCTGGTATTGAACTGGTTGTTGAGTGTTGCAGGATCCGACAATTTTCAAAAAGGCCTATTCACCCCCCCTCTAGGCCTACATTCAGAAATAGACCACATCATACATGAGGGGATCGCGACTCTGGGGCAGGCTGTCAACCAATTAATCCTTTGGCACCGACGCGATATCGTGTTGGACGATGAGCCAATTTCTAGCCCCGTCTCATCTCGAAATACTGCGACCCCATCTTCTAAGGCGAAAGTCCAGGAAGATCCACTCCCAGTCCAGGAAGATCCACTCCCCCTATGTCTCAGCAAGGATGATAGTGATGAGTAGGTTTAGGCCCGATCTTCCGAAAGGTATGTCGATTGGGGTGGAGAACTCAACGTTGATGATCCGCGGCACTCGAGCGGTTCGAGTACCCCTGCAATCACTATACCACAGATCTGTTGGTTATCAACCGTGCTGCACATGCTTGACCTTGCCAAGAAGGCTAATCCCTGCAAGTGCAACCGATAACACGAGCAAGAGCGTCGAAGACACGATCTGAAATCGCGAAGTTGGGGTCTCACAAACCGTAGAACGGCGATATTATTGATCTAAGCAAAACCCACCGAATATGACTAGGGTTCGACCAAAACACGATTAGACGCGTCCCTAATGGACTCTTACGGGATACAAGGCCCAAACGCCCGATTCGGTGGCGCGGCACCGGACAGAAATCTAGACTCGATTTCTTTTGACGATTCCCAATGACTCAGTAGGAATTTTGAGGTGGTACCAGAACCATTGGAAAGTTTATCTTCTCCTCTTTCCGTGCATATGTAGAACGTCAAAAACGGAGCCTGTATGCCTCCTAGGCGTCCGTTTTAAAATGGACTGCTCCTAGACTCCAAGTTGAACTCGAGTCCGAGTTGTAAACTATTTCCATCAACTTGTGGACGTCCCAGCTGGTTCTCCACGCTCCCAAGACCTCTTTCCTTCACTTGTTGATCTTCTCCATTATTCCTAATAACAATTAAATCATCACATAGCAATCTATTCTCAAACTCACATGCAAAAGAAGTTAGGAACGAATTCACCTGCTGATTTATTAACCGTGCTCGTGCTCTTGTGATTGGTCCTTGTAGTTCAACGTGCGTCTCTGCTGTTGTGATGTCCTTATCATCCTCCCCCTCTTGAGTTGGAGTCGTCCTCGACTCAAGTTCATCTTCTTCTCCCAAGTACGGTCGCAAATCTGAAATGTTAAATGTAGGACTAACACCAAAATCGGGAGGCAATTCAAGCTTATATGCATTATCATTAATCTTTTCAACAATCTTAAAAGGACCAGCAGCTCGTGGCATAAGTTTAGATTTTCTCAATTCAGGAAATCGCTCTTTTCTCAAATGTAACCACACCAAATCACCTGGTTGAAGTTTTACTTATTTTCTACCTTTACTATCTGCAATCCTATACTTCTCATTCATCATTTCAATATTTTTCTTTGTAGTTTCATGCATCTTAAGAATGAATTCAGATCGATGTGTAGCATCCAAATTTATAGTTTCAGAAGGAGGCAAAGGTAGTAAATCAATAGGAGCACGGGGATTGAAACCATACACTACATGGAATGGACTTACCTTTGTCGTGGAGTGAACGGATCTGTTGTAAGCAAATTCTATATGCGGTAAACACTCCTCCCACAACTTCAAATTTGTTTTCAAGACAGTCCGCAACATAGTGGATAAAGTATGATTAACTACCTCGGTTTGTCCATCCGTTTGTGGGTGACATGTAGTTGAAAACAGCAACTTGGTTCCTAATTTATACCACAAAGTTCTCCAAAAATGACTTAAAAATTTTGCATCACGATCAGAAACAATGGTATTTGGCACACCATGTAAACGAACAATTTCCGTCATAAATAAATCAGCAATGTGTGAGGCATTATCATTCTTATGACAAGGTATAAAGTGTGCCATTTTGGAAAAACGATCAACAACAACAAAAATACTATCCCTCCCCCTCTTAGTCCTAGGCAATCCCAAAACAAAGTCCATAGAAATATCCTCCCAAGGTACACTAGGAACAGGAAGAGGCATATAAAGACCATGTGGGTTAAGGCGAGACTTAGCTTTATTGCAAGTAGTGCATCGTGACACGTAGCGCTCGACATCATGCCTCATCTTTGGCCAAAAGAAGTGTGTGGACAGCACATCTTCAGTTTTCTTCACTCCAAAATGTCCCATCAAACCTCCTCCATGTGCTTCCTGCAAAAGTAATAGACGAACAGAGCTAGCTGGAATGCATAGCTTGTTAGCACGATAGAGGAGACCCTCTCGCAACACATATTTATTCCAAGTTCTTCCTTCTCTACAATTTTCAAAAGCATCTTTGAAGTCCAAATCAGTAGGATATAATGCTTTAATTGTTTCTAAACCAAAGATTTTATGATCAAGTTGGGACAACATGGTATAACGCCTAGATAATGCATCGGCAATGATATTTTCCTTCCCTTTCTTATGCTTAATGATGTATGGAAATGACTCTATGAACTCAATCCATTTAGCATGTCGTTTATTCAGATTGGTTTGACACTTAAGATACTTCAATGATTCATGATCGGAATGTATGACAAACTCCTTAGACCAAAGATAATGTTGCCAAGTTTGTAATACACGCACTAAGGCATACAATTCCTTATCATAAGTAGAATAATTTAGAGAAAGACCATGAAGTTTTTCACTAAAGAAAGCAACGGGTTTACCTCCTTGTATGAGAACGCCTTCCAATATCAATGCCGCTTGCATCGCATTCTAGCTCAAAGGTCTTGTCAAAATCAGGAAGTTGTAGCAATGGTGCTTGTGTAAGCTTCGATTTGAGAGCATCAAAAGCGTGTTGTTTCTGTTCGCCCCATCGAAATGGCACTCCCTTCTTCGTTACTCATGTAGAGGTGCTGCAATGGTGCTGAAATCCCGCACAAAGCACCGATAAAAACTTGCAAGACCAAGAAAACTACGAACCTGTGTGACGGTTGTTGGGGCTGGCCAGCTGGTGATTGCTTCAATTTTTGCCTCATCCATCTCAATTCCCTGCGAGGAAATGACATAGCCAAGAAAAGAGACTCGATTGGTGCAAAAGACACACTTTTCGAGGTTACTAAACAAACGTGCATCTCTCAAAACAGTAAAAACAGCACGTAAATGATCGAGATGTTCATCATATGACTTGCTGTAAATGAGTATATCATCGAAGTAAACCACCACAAATTGTCCAATGAAAGCACCTAAAACCTCGTTCATTAATCGCATAAAGGTGTTGGATGCATTAGTTAAACCAAAAGGCATGACTAACCACTCATAAAGTCCAAACTTGGTTTTAAATGCAGTTTTCCATTCATCTCCTAGTGCCATTCTAATTTGGTGGTAACCACTACGCAAGTCAATTTTTGTGACGATGATAGCACCACTCAATTCATCAAGCATGTCATCTAATCGAGGAATAGGATAACGATATCGAATGGTGATGTTATTAATCGCTCGACAATCAACACACATGCGCCAACTACCATCTTTCTTAGGAACCAAAAGAACAGGAACGGAACAAGGGCTAAGGCTTTCACGAATGTACCAGCGGTCCAAAAGATCTTGGACTTGTTGCTGAATTTCCTTAGTTTCTTGTGGATTCACCCTGTATGCTGTACGATTTGGCAAACTTGCTCCTGGAATCAAATCGATCTTGTGTTCAATGCCTCTCATCGGTGGTAAACCAAGGGGTATCTCACAGGGAGACACATCCTCAAACTCCTGCAAAAGGTTAGCAACAGCAGGGGGCAATGCAATAGACAATTCATGAAGTGAAAACATGGCTTCTTTGCAAACTAAAGCATAGCACATCCCCTTAGCATCGAATAAATCAGCAAGGTCAGATTTAGTTGCGAGCAACAATGGTGACTTTAACTTAATAACTTGCTATTTTTCAGATTCTAATTTTGTTGCTTTGCCATCACGAATTTTACTCTTCTCAAAATGCACAATTTCAGCAGGAGTCATGGGCAGCAAAGTGATTTTCTTTCCCTTATGCATGAGAGTATATTTATTAGTTCTACCATGATGAATAGCATCTGTATCAAATTCCCAAGGACGACCCAATAAAAGAGAACAAGCATCCATAGGAACAACATCAAAAACAGCAAAATCATGGTATGAACCAATTGAAAAATGTATTCTCGTTGTTTGTGTTACCCGAATCTTACCTCTGTTATTGAACCATTGAATGTGGTACGGATGAGGGTGTGCTCTTGTTGTCAAACCAAGTTTCTTGACGACGTCCATGTTCACCAAGTTATTGCAGCTACCTCCATCAATTATAGTGTGTACACGGCAGTCCTTGATGACGAGAAACATGTGGAAGAGGTTGTGTCGTTGTAGCTTGTCATCGGTCTCCACTTTGGAGCTCAAGGCACGCTGCACAATGATGCTCCTATAGTTCTCCGTCGCCGCTGTACCAAGTACCTCTTCTTCGGTGTGTTCGTCATTTAGACCTGTAAAGTCAGTAGCAAGAGAATATTCATCTTCAACATCTGAAGTACTATCATACCCGCCATCGTCGCATGCTATGTATGCTCGTTTGCTCGGGCAATCTCTCATCATATGACCAAGTCCCTGGCAGCGGTGACACTTAATGTCAGAAGTACGACCCGTAGAAGGAGTGGACGACGAAGGCTTGAATGATGTCGCCTTGCTGCCTTCCGGCATGCGAGAAGGTGGAGCAGCAGGTATAGTTCGTTGGCCGCCATTGGGTGGTGTAGTTGCTGCATGGGGGGTCGAAGATGGTGCTGTTTTGGATGGTGTAGTCGCTGCACGCGGCGTGAAGTTGCTCCTCGTGCGTTGTTGCTGTTGTTGTCGGCCCTGCAATTCTTTTTCTGCCAACATAGCAAGCTGAAACAATCTGTTAATAGTATCATATTCCTTGTAATCAACTTGTCCTGATTTCACGCCTCAACCCCCCATAAAAACGAGCTATTTTATCATCCATGTCCTCTACTACCCCACAACGCAGCATACCCTTTTGTAACTCTTGATAATACTCCTCTACAGACATGTTACCTTAGTCTAAACGCTGCAATTTTTTGCGAAGGTCCCGCTAAAAAGATGGAGGAACAAATTGAACACGCTTAGCTTCCTTTAATCTATCCCATGTTGGAGGATCAGTTCTAGTTTTAACAAGTTCATTCCACCATATGATAGCAAAGTCCTTAAACTCACTAGTGGCTTGACGAACTCTATATTGTTCAGGAACATGATGGGAATTAAATTTTTGCTCTACTGTCATCCCCCAATCAAGATAAACCTCAGCATCATAAGCACCAAAAAAAGAGGCTATAGTAAATTTCACTTTAGCAAAAGGATCATCAGGAGGACGATTATAATTGTTATGATTATTATCTCCCATACCTCAACGATAAAGTGGCAGTCTTGGCTGATTATTGTGATCCTCCAGTTCATCATAAGCATTGTTTTCTTGTCTTCTAGCAAGAGGCAACCGAGCCTCAAAAGTATTCAAGAGCAAGGTCATCAAGTTGGCGAGTCAAGTTCGCCAATGACTGATCCGTTGTTGCGTTGTATTTGGCGAACATATCTGTCATGGTCTTCATCATATCACGTAACTCAGCATGTTGAACACATTCGTCATCATTGTCTTCTCCTGCCATTGTTAGTAGGAAACAAAAGACAACAGAAAAAATATGTTATCCCTATCAACTACAGTGACAATGTCAAAGGTGGAAGAGAAAAATCTCTCTCGCTCAAGCGTCTTATCACGCTCTTACAAGTGTTCTTACCGACACAGCAGGTGGTGTGGACGGTGAGATGAACCAATGAAGCATGGGATGATTGCAAAGGTACCTGTTATGCTCAAGAGAAAGGTGGAGCTTGGATGGCACAATATGGTGGTTAATAAGCAGAAAATCGTTAACAGCTAAACAAAGTTGAATAAGTATTCAATGTAGGAAAACTGTTGCTGGTCAACCAAGTGCTCTAGGGCCCAGCACAACACAAGGAAGTATCAAGGCAAAAGAAAGACAAAATGATATAGCCAACAAAACAACACCAAGTGGTATAGGCCAATTGCTTTAATATGCGTGCTCTTCACTATTTTTTTTCTTTTTTGTAATATTTTTTTGATATTGTTTCTTTACTCAGGAGCACAAATATAGGAATCACACAAATTTGCAGCTCAATTGGATGTAATATGCGGCCTATAGAAAATCAAGAAGATTCTTTAAAATTCGTGCTGAAACTTTGGAGACTGGATAGCCTATCTTCCGAGGGGAATTCGGGCAATCTAATTTCGCCGAAAACGGCTATGCCATGGAAAATCAGATGAGAAATTTTGCGTAGATGAATTTGAAAAAAAATCGCCCGATTTCGAGTTCGTATGCGAAAGTTATGGCCGTTTTAAGGTGGACTGTCCGAGTTACGTTTTTTGGATGTTGATTCCAACTCGGTTTGAGAACAGAACTCGCAATCGGATATGAAAATGATCGGGAATTTGCACAGCAACTAATGCGGTGGTGTGTGATGATTCAAGGATGAGTGGCACAAAGGTTTGTCACCTAATCTAGGGCTGGCGATGCGGGAGTTCACACAAGGCGGCTAGCTAGGGCAAACCGATGAACGTGGTGGATCGGTTTGTTATTTAGGGATTGTGGAATAGGTCTCGAATAGAAAGAAAACAAGGACGAAACACGATAACTAGGACCCAAAACACAGAGCTAAACCAGCAACAAGACTCCACCACACGAATGCAAACTCAACAATGCAAACTGAAAAACGAAACTGCGGAACTATAGTCTGGGAAGCGGTAAAAACGATCTAATTTTTTGTGGCTTTTTTGTGGACTCTAGGTACGAAACAAAATCGATCTAATGGAAGGAAAACAAAGATACCTCACGGGCAACCTGGAAATCTGATACCAATTGATGAGTAGGTTTAGGCCCGATCTTCCAAAAAGTATGTCGATTGGGGTGGAGAACTCGACGTTGATGATACGCGACACTCGAGCGGTTCGAGTACCCCTGCAATCACTACACCACGGCTCTGTTGGTTATAAACTGTGCTACACACACTTGACCTCGCCAAGAAGGTTAATCCCTGCAAGTGCAACCGAGAACACGAGCAAGAGCGTCGAAGACACGATCTGAAATCGCGAAGTTGGGGTCTCACAAACCGTAGAACAGCGATATTTTTGATCTAAGCAAAACCCACCGAATATGACCGGCGGCTGCAGTATTTATAGGCCAGGGTTCGACGAAAACACGATTAGACGTGTCCCTAATGGACTCTTACGGGATACAAGGCCCAAAGGCCCGATTCGGTGGCGCAGCACCGGACAGAAATCTAGACTCGACTTATTTCAACGATTCCCAATGACTACGGAGGGATTTTTAGGTGGGACCAGAACCATTGGAAAATTTATCTTCTCCTCTTTCCATGCATATGTAGAACGTCGAAAACGGAGTCCGTATGCCTCCTGGGTGTCCGTTTTAAGGTGGACTGCTCCTGGACTCCGAGTTGAACTCGAGTTCGAGTTGTAAATGTTTCCATCAACTTGTGGACATCCCATCTGGTTCTCCATGCTCCCAAGGCCTCTTTACTTCACTTGTTGATCTTCTCCATTATTCCTAATAACAATTAAATCATCACATAGCAATCTATTCTCAAACTCACATGCAAAAGAAGTTAGGAACGAATTCACCTGCTGATTTATTAACTGTGCTCATGCTCTTGTGATTGGTCCTTGCAGTTCAACGTGCGTCTTCGCTGTTGTGATGTCCTCATCAGATAGTAACCTTACTAGTAAATATATCCAAGAGCAACAAGTTGGACATCAGCTTCAAGCAGTACCAAAACAAGTTGTTGCTAGTAAAGAGCAATCAGTTGAGCAACAGCTTGAAGTAGTACTAGAGCCAGCTGCTGAGAGTAAAGAGCAATCAGTTGAACAACAGGTTCAACAACAAGCTAGTGTCCAACTTCCGACGACTACTCCTCGATCATCAGTTCCTATAAAAGTTAGCTCATATGAAATTAAGAAACCTTCGTCAGAAGTGTCAAAGTATTTGGAAACTATGAAGGAAAATATTAGAAAATCGAGTGCATCTTGTTTTTCTCATGAGCCGACATTAGAAGGTATTGAGGAGTGGGAAGAAGACGGTGTCATGTATAATCGGCGGACGGATTTAGTTAAACCAGGAGTTCCACTATACAAGTTTGAGGATGTTCCTCCTAAATTTAAGAATGGGAAGCCGTTCATGACATCCATACAACTTAGCAAACAATCTGCCCCGCTCAAAAGAATGCATGTGGTACATCCTTGCCAGCACAAAATATGATCTTTCTTGCGTCACATTTCGTATTCCAAAAGATGCATTCTGGAGCACTGGAGCAGATAGACGAGTCATTTTATTTGAAGAGTTGCATCTCGTTTTCCATCGAGGCATGCTCGAAATCAACCTGCTACTCGTCTGGTGCTTGTAAGTGCCTCTAATATTTTTCATTTGCTTTTCTTACTACACGCATACATATTCATGAGATTATAACAATTTTGGACTTCTTCAATAGGATGCAATACATAGATAATGAAAAGATGAAACGCAAGACAGGTATCCTTGACCCTACACGGATTGCAAAGACGCTATTCGACGTGAAGGCAGATCGAGACTTAGCAAAGTTCAAGCACATGAAAAAAAAATTGAAAAAGCAATCGCAAAACTTGAGAAGGATAGAAGGACAGAAGTTGCAGCTTACATAGGACATGCGATGTTTAACTTTGTCAGAGATGGCAAGGATCTCGTAAAGGATCCGTACCACTTCAAGTAAGTTTGACACATGACATTGAAATAGCCATTATTGGTAATTGTTAACACGTGTGTTTGTATGTTTGCAGTGATCACTACATAATGATCTTCATCAAGCCAACACAGGGAATGACAACGGTCTTGAACTCGGCCGACTACCCACCAGATTGTTACAAATATTTCCTTTCCATTTTGAAACTGTACGTTTATTCAATAATTTTAATTTACACACATTTAGAATGTGTTGACAAGTTTTATATGACATTTCTTGTATTACAGCGCTTGGCAGTTTTACGCGGAACAGCTTGGCGGTGAGAGACCTTCTAATACGAATGCATTGGACATTAAAATATATTATGCTTGTCCGAAGCAGCATGTTGGGAGTGTCTTATGCGAGTATTATGTATGCGAGCATCTTTGGACCGCCAGCGAACATAGAGTGAATCGTGAGGATGTAACTTATCCTTAATGTCGATATCTTATTTTCTTACTTTTGAGTTTCGTTTTCATTGTAACTAGCATAGTTTAATACTTATATTCTCTGCTATTCAATATTACCAGAAAAATATTTTTTTATATTTTGATTCCAACTTCAAAATTCAATTGCTCATAGTATAACTGCTCCAAAAATATCAAATAAATTCATGTATACTCTCACTTTGATCTATACTTTGAGATTGTTCAAACCAACATATTCTAAACCTTGTTATGTGTTTCATTGCAGCACACGAAGAATGTGAACGAAGAATGACCGGTTTGTAGAAGTATTCCTAGTGGAGGAGCCGACAAGATTGCTGCTGAACTCTGTCAATTCATTCGTCGCGAAATTTTGCACAAAAGAGGGGAGTTCTTTGATGAGAATGGTGCAATAGCTGATGTGCTAGAACTTTGCGACTATGCCAATAGAAACAGTTTTTAGTGAAAACTTGTAAACTATGAGATGAATTGTATGTGTAACTTGTATATATGTATATTTTTTTAGTGAAATTGACTTCTGTGAGATGACTTATGTGATGATATTGTTGACTTATGTGATGATATTGTTGACTTCTATTCTGTGATTATATTGAATTGACCTGGAAATTAGAAATAACAGCAGCTAGTACGGCATAGGTTATACCTTATCACAGGCGGTTATTTACCAACGGCTAGATCTGCCTGTGAAAAATAATTATCACAGGCGGCTTGATATAGGTAAAGAACCATCTGTGACAACCTAATTATCACATGCAATTACTGTTATGATAGAAATCGGCTACGATAAATTGTCTTCAGAGGCGGCTTGATGTAGGTCAAGATTCGCCTCTGATAACACAATTATCGCAGGCGGTTATATATGCTGCACGACCCGCCTGTGATAACACAATTATCACAGGCGGTTATATGTGCTGCACGACCCGCTTGTGATAATGTATCTTCACAGGCGGCTAGCCTAAGTAAAAAACCGTCTATGATAATATGTCTTCACAGGCGGTGTTACTTCTCCGTCTGTAAAATTATGGATTATCACATACTCTTCGTTTTAGGCGGTTTTAAAAATATGTGTGATAATAGGTTTGGAGCCGCCTGCGATGAGGTTTATTGTAGTAGTGTGTAGGCCCTCACTGTTCTGGAGGATTCGAGTCCCTTGCTTTTAATTTTTTTCCCGCGTTGGATGAACTTCAAACCTATAAAAATACTCTCTCCAACGGGGAGTATTTTTCATATTAATTAGATGGCACGTAGATTTGTTGCTGACATGATCAAGAATAAAAAAGGTATTACATAGATGATATTGCTTGGACACGATTTCCTGAAACTGAAATAGAACACCTCGTTGACTTAGACAATCCGCAGTGGTTTCCTCTAAAACTTACTTTATCCCTCTATACTTCAAGTATATTCTCTATACTTCTAGCATTTCACTCTGGACACTAACTCTATACTTCCAGTAATCTACTCTATATTTCCAGTCTAGTAAGCTTTACAGTGAACCACTGCGTATGGTCTTATATTTGCTCATAACATAAAAGAAAAATTAAGAAAAAAGTCCATATTACTACCTGAAGTATAATTTTGGTCCACATAACCCCTGTACTATAATTTGGTTCAATTTTTTCCTGTGATTTCCAAAACCCGACTACATTACACCTTTAATTGTATCATAAATATGGTTTTGTCCACGTATGCAGTGGTTTTACTGAGTATGCACCACGTAAGATTCCACCTGTCAATCTTCACATGTAGCTGTCACTTCATCTTCCTCAATCTTCCTTCTCCATCGCAGGAGTGAAGGGCGTGCCATCCGGCCCGCGTCGCCTGCAGCTCCTCCGCTCGAGCCCCTGCGGAGCGGCGCCCGTGCCTGCCCCCTCTCTCAACCTTGTTGCCACCCCCTCCGGCGGTGGCTCTGCGACTCCAGCGCATTGAGGCGAGCGTGGTGTCCCAGCACACGAGCTCGAGGACGTGTCAGCCATTTTGGGGCCAACGGTGACGAGCTCGAGGACGATGCCCCATGAGGCAGATACGCAGCGCTCCTGTCTCCCGCACAGAAACACATGAGCCAGCCATGACCATCATCAGTGCTTCAAGGATACGAACGGATCGATCGTTCATCATGCACATATGCACATGCATGATTGTACGATAGGAAATGAAAGGGAGAGCATTCCTCTGGGACAGAGCAAAGTGATGTACTAATGTGGCAGGCAGGGAGGAGGTCAGGAACGAGCGCACACGGGTGAGGAAGCGAAAGGTTGCATCTTGGTCGAGGACGGCATCAAGGTGCCACAAATGAGCACGCACGGGCAGGAGAGAGGCCGCCGCAGCAGAGGAGGCGGGGATACGTGGGGGATCTGGAACGGAGAGAAGCAGGGCTTGCTTGGCGCAAAGAGGCGTCGCACCATTGGGTTGCGGCGATGAATGGTGAAAGTGTCGGAGAAGGAAGATTGAGGAAGATGAAGATTGACACGTGGAATCTTATGTGGTGCATACTCAGCAAAACCGTTTGTCGGTATCCTAGATATTGTTGCAATTAATGGGCTTGGCTCAGTATATATTCAGAATTAATTCCTAATAAATCTCAAAGACTCATTAGTGCAAAAGGGAGTGGTGCTAAGTGTTTATTCCCACGTGGGAAGTGGAAGTGAAGCAACCCCTACATATAAGGGAGGTTTCTCTTCCACTCCTTGAGTGAGAGAGAAGAGAGGAAGAGAGGAGTGTCCCATGCGCGCTCCTCCTCCTCCTCCTCACTCGCCCCGCCCGGCACACGCGCGCGCGCGCCTGTTCGTGTGAATTTGAGCCTCGAGCTGAGCCCAGATTTTATATTTTTGCAGAAAAATACAATTGGGCTTTGGGCTTCTGGGCCTCCGAATTTTTGGGGCTACCGAGTCAGAGTCCAAGTCGTTGGAGACGGACGCGTCTACGACTGCGGAGTCAGTTCGGATCTCATACGAACCGCCTCCTAGGACTATATAAATATAGGCGTCCGTGGTACAGTAGGGCATCGCACAATCAGATCGTTCCCACGTTCGCGTTCCTTGCGCCGCCTTCTAGTCTACTCCATCCCGAGCGCTGGCGTGCACTGACGATCGGGAGAGCAGGTCTCCGGAACAGCTCGCCCTTGCGATCCTGCACCGGGAGAGGGCGAATAAGGTTTTTGGAAAGCGCTTCGCGCGACTGCTCGCGTTCTTCACCACGGCTCGTCTACCGAGGAGATCGGGCGCTGCGGCTAATCGTCGTCACCAATGCCTACAACGCATGTTTGCTGTCGGATCTACAGCAGTGTGTTCGGATTCAAATCGGTACGCATTATTTCTCGTCCCGTCTGACCGTCGATTGTTGCTGATTTTTTCGTGTTCTTCCGGAATTGTTTTGTAAATTGCCTCCTATTTTCTAACAATCCAAAAACCTTATTCGGCAATTTCCTGAGTTGAACATGATGACTCTAGCCGATGCACTGGGGCCGAAGAAATTCTCTGGCGTGCACTTCAAGAGGTGGCAAGTTGAGGCCACACTCTGGCTCTAATCGCTTAAGATCTTCTGGGTAACCGAGGGCAGGCCTCAAGGTCCTTTGTCTGTTGAAGAACAGACAAAGTTCGAGGAAGCCAATTCTGCCCTGAGAGGATGCATCTTAAGTGTTCTTGATAATAGACTCTGTGATGTCTATCTGACAGTCACAGACGGGAAAGAGCTCTAGGATGCACTTAACGCAAAGTATGGTGCAGCCGATGCAGGTGGTGAACTGTATATCATGGAGAATTTTCATGACTACAAGATGGTTAACAATTGTCCTATAGTTGAACAAGCTCATGAAATACAGTGCCTTGTGAGAGAGCTCAATCTCCTTAAGTGTCCTTTACCCGACAAGTTTGTGGTTGGGTGCATTATTGCAAAGTTACCTCTATCATGGAAGAACTTCGCCACAGCCCTCAAACACAAGAGATAGGAAATATCAGTTGAAAACCTGATAGCATATCTTGATGTTGAGGAGAAGGCTCGGGCTAAGGACGCTACTGAGAAAGGAGGCGAGGGTCAATCCAACGCCAATGCTAATATGGTGTAGAAACCATATGTCAAGAACAAAGGGAACAAGTCTCTATTCAAGACAAACAAAACTACTGCTTTCAAGAAGAAGAAGTCAAACAAAGCCAATGAGGATTGCTGCTACACCTGTGGGGAGCAGGGACATATGTCCAAGAACTGTCCTGAGAGGGCAGATCGCAAAGGGAAAAAGAATGTCAACATCGTGACATCTAGCAATGCAGATGGGTACAGTAATTCCTTTACTGTTCTTTCTGTTTCTCAAACACCATCTTGGTGGTTTGATACGGGTGTTAATGTTCATGTATGTTCTAACATGTCCACGTTTACTTCTTACCAGCTCGTCTGGGATTCCACCGTCCTAATGGGGAATGGGTCACATGCTTCTGTTCGTGGTGTTGGCACGGTCGATCTGAAGTTCACTTCGGGAAAGATTGTCCAGCTGAAGAACGTGCATCATGTCCCTACTATGAACAAGAATCTTGTTAGCGGTACCCTTCTGTGCAGAGATGGGTTTAAAGTAGTTTTAGAGTCCAATAAAATAGTTGTTTCTAAGCATGGACAATTTATTGGTAAAGGCTATGAATGCGGAGGTCTGTTCCGCTTTTCTCTTTCGGAGTTTAATAATAAGTCAGTAAACCATATTTGTGGCGGTATTAATGATGATGCAAGTGTTTGGCATTCTCGTTTATGTCACGTTAATTTTGGTTTAATGAATCGGCTATCTAGTCTCAAATTAATTCCAGAATTCACTATTGTCAAAGGTTCTAAGTGCCATAGTTGTGTGCAGTCAAAGCAACCTCGAAAGCCTCACAAGGCAGCCGAGGAGAGAAATTTGGCACCATTAGAACTCATACATTCTGATCTATGCGAGATAAATGGTGTGTTGACAAAAGGTGGAAAGAAATATTTTATGACATTAATAGACGATTCTACTAGATTCTGCTATGTTTACTTGTTGCAAACTAAAGATGAAGCTTTAGACTACTTTAAAATCTATAAATCTGAAGTAGAAACTCAATTAGAGAGAAAGATCAAACGTCTTTGGTCAGATCGTGGTGGTGAGTATTTTCCCAAAACATTTGATGATTTTTGTGCGGAACATGGTATTATACATGAGAGGACGCCTCCCTATTCACCCCAATCAACGGGGTAGCCGAGAGGAAAAACCGCACATTGTGTGACTTGGTGAATGCCATGTTAGACACGTCCGGTTTATCTAAAGCATGGTGGGGGGAGGCTCTATTGACTTCATGTCATGTCCTAAACCGCGTTCCAAACAAGAATAAAGAGAAAACCCCTTATGAGGAGTGGGTTGGGAGAAAACCATCACTTTCATACTTGCGTACTTGGGGATGTTTGGCAAAGGTCAATGTTCCAATTACCAAGAAACGCAAGATGGGACCAAAGACAGTGGATTGTATCTTTCTAGGCTATGCTCATCGGAGCATCGCATATAGATTTTTAGTAGTTAAATCTGAGGTACCTGATATGCATGTTGATACTATTATGGAATCTCGTGATGCAACATTTTTTGAGAACATTTTTCCTTTGAAAGATATGCATAGCACTGTTAGGATCTCTTCTGAAATTTGTCCTGAATCCACCACAACTAACGAGTTTCTTGATACACCGTTTGAGAATGTTCCAGGGGAGGAACATAATGAAATAACTCAGTCGAGTAAGAGATCACGGATTGCAAAATCCTTCGGTGATGATTTCATTGTGTACCTTGTGGACGACACTCCTAGATCCATAGCAGAGGCATATGCATCACCTGATGCAGATGACTGGAAAAAAGCAGTTCATAGTGAGATGGACTCAATTCTTTCCAATGGAACCTGGGAGTTAACTGAACGGCCATACGGGTGCAAACCAGTAGGCTGCAAGTGGGTGTTCAAGAAGAAGCTCAGGCCTGATGGTACTATTGAGAAGTACAAGGCAAGACTAGTTGCAAAGAGCTATACTCAAAAGGAAGGTGAAGACTATTTTGACACCTATTCACCTGTCGCCAGAATGACGACAATTCGTGTACTACTTTCTCTAGCTGCCTCTTATGGTCTAATCATCCATCAACTGGATGTGAAGACAGCTTTCCTTAATGGAGAGTTGGAAGAGGAAATTTATATGGAACAGCCTGATGGGTTCGTAGTAAAAGGTGAAGAGACAAAGGTGTTCAAATTGTTGAAATCCTTGTATGACCTGAAACAAGCACCTAAGCAATGGCATGAGAAGTTCGATAGTACTTTGACGTCTGCAGGCTTTGTCATTAATGAGGCTGATCAGTGCGTGTACTATCGCCATGGTGGGGGCAATAGCATTATATTATGCTTGTATGTGGATGATATACTCATTTTTGGTATGAGCATTAATATAATATCTGAGGTCAAGTCTTTTCTATCAAAGTGTTTTGATATGAAAGATCTGGGAGAAGCTAATGTTATTTTGAACATTAATCTGAATAAGGATGAGAGTAGAATTACTTTAAGTCAATCCCACTATGTTGAGAAAATCTTGAGCCGGTTCGGCTTTATGGATAGTAAGATTTCTCCAACGCCTTATGATCCCAGCGTGATACTTAGAAAGAACAAGAAAGAGTCAAGAGATCAACTGAGATATTCTCAGATGATCGGTTCACTCATGTACTTAGCTAGCGTAACCTGTCCTGATATCTCGTTTGCTGTGAGCAAACTGAGCAAGTTCATGTCAAACCCGGGTACAGATCATTGGTATGCACTTGAAAGGGTTATGCGCTACCTGAGAGGTACCATGAGTTATGGAATTCACTATACTGGGCATCCGGCCGTACCTGAGGCTTATAGTGATTCAAACTGGATCTCTGATGTTGATGAACTCTATGCCACGAGTGGATATGTGTTCACTCTAGCTGGTGGCGCTATATCATGGAGGTCTTGCAAATAGACCATTTTGACGAGGTCAACCATGGAAGCAGAACTCACTGCTTTAGAGACAACCACTGCAGAGGTAGAATGGCTGCGAGAGCTCTTGATAGATTTGCCCATAGTTGAGAAACCATTGCCGGCAATCCTTATGAACTGTGACAATCAGACGGTGATTGCCAAAGTGACCAGTTCTAAGGATAATGCAAAATCATCAAGACACGTCATGAGACGTTTAAAATCTATCAGGAAAATGAGAAACTCCGGAGTTATTACTGTTTCATACATACAAACAGACAAAAACCTAGCAGATCCCTTTACGAAGGGTCTATCACGTAATGTGATAGAAAGTGCATCGAGAGAGATGGGTTTGAGACCCATTGATGTGACACCATAGTAGTAACCCAACCTATGTGATCGAAGATCCTGTGAATTAGGACATGGGAAACCAAGCTAGTGGTTCACCGTGGAGAGTACTTCTTTTATACCCTCTCTATGTGAAGATGCACACTTGTACTCTCAAACTGTAAGGCAGGTTGGCGAATTGCCTTAATGTGTTTTTGTTGGCTATGTGTAGCAAAGATGTCGTTCTACAGGGCAGTCTTGAAGGAAACACACCTATATGAGCTTCGACTTTCTAACGTTGCAGTCTGTGAGATTTGGGTGATCTCTGGAAAGCTCATGAAGAGACCAGGGAGTACGACGCATATGCTCCACCCGCGGGGTAGACTACTGGTAGTCAAGTACTGGTAGTGGTCTTTGGGTGAAGTCAGTTCACACAAAACTTGCAATTCAAGGCGTAGTCCACTGTTCAAGTTGTGACCTGATGAAATTTGAGGATCTAGGCAGAAGTTCAACTTCACAGTCTCTGCTGAAACACTAGTATATCAAACAAGGAACGAGAATGACCTCTCTCCCAATGGCTTTGAGATCTGGTGGGGGATTGTTGGAATTAATGGGCTTGGCCCAGTAAATATTCAAAATTAATTCCCAATAAATCTCAAAGGCCCATTAGTGCAAGAGGGAGTGGTGCTAAGTGTTTAGTCCCACATGGGAAGTGGAAGTGAAGCAACCCCTACATATAAGGGGGGTTGCTCTTCCACTCCTTGAGTGAGAGAGAAGAGAGGAAGAGAGGGGTGTCCCACGCGCGCTCCTCCTCCTCCTCCTCGCTCGCTCGCCTCGCCACGCCACGCCCCACACCACACACGCGCGCTCGCGCTTGTGTTCGTGTGAATTCGAGCCTCGAGCCGGGCCCAGATTTTATATTTTTGCAGAAAAATACAATTGAGCATTGGGCTTCTGGGCCTCCGAATTTTTGGGGCTACCGAGTCAGAGTCCAAGTCATTGGAGACGGACGCGTCTACGACTGCGGAGTCAGTTCGGATCTCATACGAACCGCCTCCTGGGACTCTATAAATACGGGCGTCCGCGGTACGGTAGGGCATCACACAATTAGATCGTTCCCACGTTCGCGTTCCTTGCGCCGCCTTCTAGTCTACTCCATCCCGAGTGCCGGCGTGCACCGATGATCGGGAGAGCAGGTCTCCGGAACCGCTCGCCCTTGCGATCCTGCACCGGGAGAGGGCGAATAAGGTTTTTGGGAAGCGCTTCGCGCGACTGATCGCGTTCTTCACCATGGCTCGTCTACCGAGGAGATCGGGTGCTGCGGCTAATCGTCGTCACCAACGCCTACAGCGCCTGTTCGCTGTCGGATCTACAACGGTGCATTCGGATTCAAATCGGTACGCATTGTTTCTCATCCCGTCTGACTGTCGATCGTTGCTGATTTTTTCGTGTTCTTCCGGAATTGTTCATTAAATTGCCTCCTATTTTCTAACAGATAGCAGGTACTTATGTTTACCGTGATTAAAACTACGGAGTTCCACCTATCCGAGTTGAAGATTTCTGAAGGCTCCGCATGTCCCGCTGCACTGGATCTGCCTCCCTCGATTGGGTAGCTCCAGCACTGCCACGTGTATCGCAAATGTCGGACCTAACTCCTTCCATAAGGAAGCTCCGGGCATGTCACGTGTACAGTGACCACGGACCTAACCCCCAGTAGAGGGAATCTTCGGTGCTGCCACGTGTTTAGCAGCTCTGGACCTGCCTCCCCACAGAGGGAAGCCCTGGAGCAACCACATGTCGAGCCTCCGGATCTAAGACTGCAACAGGAAGACTGATGGAGCTCTAACGACACAGACATTCAAGAGGTTATTAAACATCTGTTACAAGACCTGATTAACGTGTCATTAATTCAGCATTAATGACACACGATCAGAGAACTATCAAGACCGGTAACGTCACTATTAAGGCGTGTTATCACACTATTAATCACAGTTTATACATGTAGATCATGTGTAGGTGATTAATGACAGTCGGGGCCACCTGTCGGGTCAGGCAAACCATATAACGGCTAGTCCTTAGCATATAAAAGCGTTGTGCCGCATGGTAGAGAGGGCAGACTAAGCAACACAAGCTCACATGCATACTACGCAAACAAATTTATCAACAACCACCCCGTGGAGTAGGGTATTATGCTCAGGCGGCCCGAACTACATAAAAATCCTCTATGTCACCGTCTCATTCTTAATCTTACGTACACCCCAACCGAATATAAACCTCTGCGGACTACGCTTTAGTAGTACCGAGGGAATTGTCTTAGTCTACACTTCGATATTTGGCGTGCCAGGAAGGGGTGCTCTAGATTTCGAGATGGTGAATTCCACCGTATGATTGTCCAACGGCCATGCAGAGCAGCCTGCTGGAGGAAATCCCTCCAACATGCAGCAGCCGGCCAATGCAATTGTCTCGGCGGGTGTTGTTCCACCACCACCTCCACCATCGCAACAAGATGGTGTGTTCACTTCAGTCACTGCATTGACGAACAATCTTGAGAAAACGCTGAACGCAGCGTGAACTCTTCTACAATGTCCTCCAGCACTCAGAGCTCCTCAAGGCGCGATGGAGCAATGGCGCCCTGATGTGGATCACTTGGTTGCAGCTGCAGCCAATGCCATCAGTAACCAAGGTCCGCCCTCTGCTGGGTAGGCACCTTCAAGAAATAGGATCTTATCTGGTAGACTTGGTCCTCAGGCGTCATAGCACAAGAGGCGTGCCCCCTCCCAGCAAGTGACATCACTGCCCTCATGGGCACGTCGCACTCACACGGCATCAAAGCTCTCGACGCATGATCTCGGGTCAGATCTCAACCGCCGGTACATGAGGAAAGATGGTCGTGTCCTCATGGATTGTGCTCGTGAGAGGTGTGCTGCCCGTGAAAACCCTTCTACTTTGGGAGTAGGGGATGGTTGTTCAGCCCTGGCGATGCATCTTCACATGATCGAATGGCCTCTGAAGTTCCAGCCTCATCTGCTAGAGAAGTACGACGGGATTGTCAACCCCGTTGAGTTCCTCCAGATCTACTCCACCGCCATCCTCGCAGCTGGTGGCAATGAGGCCGTGATGACCAACTACTTTCCAGTGGCTCTAACCGGGACGACAAGGTACTAGTTCATGAGTCTTCCTCCTAGCTCCATCTACAGTTGGGGAGAACTATGCCGCCAGTTCACTGCCAACTTCGGGAGCTCTTACAACTGACCTGGCACAGAGCTGGACTTATTTCCCGTACAGCAGAAGGCGGGAGAATCGCTGCGATCATTCATCC
The DNA here is from genome assembly GCA_036927565.1 of Tuctoria greenei. Taxonomy (NCBI): domain Eukaryota; kingdom Viridiplantae; phylum Streptophyta; class Magnoliopsida; order Poales; family Poaceae; genus Tuctoria; species Tuctoria greenei. The sequence continues at coordinate 159,803,814 of JAYESD010000006.1, forward strand.
AGCAATTTTCTCAGGTACGGAACACTATTCCTTCTATCTCCAATGCTTATGTCATTGTCGCATTTCGATAGGGATATAGAGACAAGAAGATGTTGGAGAAGTTGGAAACCAAAGATGTCAGCAGCGTCACAGAGCTCTTCAGCCTAGTCGACAAATGTGCTAGGGTTATGGAGGGTCGGGAGAAGCACTCCAAATCAACTCCGGAGGCTGGTAAATCCTCCTCCAAGGATGAAGCTGTTGCCTCCGATAGTGGAAAAAAATAAGAAGTCCAACGACAAGAAAAAGCCATTGGCTGGTACACCTACCGCTGCAGTTGCAGCTGCAGCTCCTGGTGGCCGGGGGCCATGCCCCGAAATAGACCTCGACCATCGACTGAGGAAGGTGACAGTGGGAAGATGTGGTGTCCAATCCACAAGACGAACACCAACAACCTCGAAGACTGTCGCGAGGTTCAGCGGCTCATTGAACGCAGCAATGAGCGCCAAGAAAGAGCCCCTTTCCGTCAGCATGAAGGGAAACAAAAGGTCGACGAAGCTCCTACTGACCAAGAGCTAGGTTTCCAGGACCCCAAGAAGGTCCTGAAGGTCGTCTACAACACTATCGACGATGACTCTGACATCTCCAACAATGAGCATCAGAAGACTCTCCATATGATATATAGAGGGTCTTGGGACATCACCTCCCAACGTATTCTCAAGACGATGCATCGGGAAATGGTTGTCGTAGCTCCCACTGCGAAGGCAGAACCCCATCGGAAGTGGATGGACACTGCCATCACTTTCAATGCTTCGGATTGCCCAAGAAATATGTTTGGAGCTACTCAACTGCCATTGATGGTTTCTCCTACCATCAATAACGTCCAGCTCTATCATGTTTTGGTAGATGGAGGTCCGTTGCTCAACCTCCTCAGCTATGAAGCGTTCATTAAGATCCAGCTCAGCCTCTCGGACCTTAGCACTTCACGTCCTTTCTCCGGGGTAGGTCCGGAAGCTATCACTCCTCTCGGGTCAAGTACACTCCCGGTGACCTTTGGGACTCAAGAGAGCTACGGGACCGAGAAGTTGGTCTTCGACGTAGCGCACATCAGCCTTCCCTTCAACGCCATCCTAGGAAGGCCAACCATGTATAGGTTTATGGCCGCAGCTCATTATGTCTATTTGGGGTTGAAGATGCCGACTCCCTCAGATGTTCTTCGGATTCACAGAAATCGCACAACGGGATTCACCGCGCTGGAAGAACTCCACGCGCTTACAATAGTGCGGGAGGAAGGATCCGACAAGGAGCAAGCTGCTCAACCCCCGAGCTCTCGTCAGCAAGGCTCAAACTCTGCACCATGTGTGCAACCAAGCAGCGACACCGACATTCCTGTCAAAGTTGTCCAAATCAGTTCCGATGCTGCCCAGACCATCCGTATATCGGGAGGTCTAGACAACAAATAGGAACTCGCGCTCACCACTTTCCTCCGGGCAAATTTCGACGTGTTTGCATGGCAACCGTCACAGGTGCCTGAGATACCTAGGGAGGTTATTGAGCATAGCCTGAAGATATATCCCGGTGCACGACGAGTACATCAGAAGCCCCAGAAGCAATCAGTCAAGCAGCAGCACTTCATTAGAAAAGAAATCAAGAAGTTGCTCGAAGCTGGTTTCATCTTGGGAGGTTCATCATCCTCGCTGGCTGGAAAACCCAGTCGTCGTACCAAAGGCCCGCAGGAAGCTTCGGATGTGCATCGACTACACCACCTTGAATAAGGCATGCCCTAAAGACCCATTGCCACTACCTAGAATAGACCAGATAGTGGATTCCACCTCCGGGTGTGAACTATTGTGTTTCCTAGATGCATATTATGGATATCATCGGATTCAATTGTCTAAGGAAGATGAAGAGCATACTGCCTTCATAATAGTAGATGGGTTATATTGTTATACTGTTATGCCCTTCGGTCTCAAAAATGTTGCTTCAACATTTGTGCGAGCCATGCACAAAACATTTGGAGAGCTCATTAGGGACTTCGTGGAGGTCTACGTCGATGACATCGTCGTGAAGGTGAAGAACAAGGAATCACTCCTTGACAACCTGCAAACCATCTTTGACAAGCTGCGCAAAACGCACACCAAGCTAAACCCGGACAAATGTGTCTTTAAGGTTAGCTCTGGAAGCTCCTTGGGTTCTTGGTGACTCACCGAGGAATTGAAGAAAATCCGGTGAAGATCAAGACTATTGAAGAGATGTGGTCCCCAGCCCGCGTCAAGGATGTCCAGAAGCTAACTGGATGTCTAGCTGCGCTCAGCCGGTTCATCTTAAGACTGGCAGAGGGGGCGCTTCCCTTCTTCAAGCTATTGAGGAAGTCCGGGTCATTCCATTGGTCTGAAGAAGCAAAAAACGCGTTCCAGGAGCTCAAGCAGCTCCTCACCACACTTCTAGTATTGGTAGCTTCGGATCCTGGTGAGCCTCTTTTGCTTTACATTTCGGCAACTACGGAGGTTGTCAACATGATCCTAGTCACGGAGAGACCGGAACCATCTTCAGTTCAGGAGTCCAGATCCTAGCCTCTTTTGCTTTATATTTCGGCAACTACGGAGGTTGTCAGCATGATCCAGGTCGCGAAGAGACAGGAACCATCTTTAGTTCAGGGGTTCAGATCCCTCCGGGAGGGTCCGGAGCTACCTGAAGGCGAGTCTGGGTCCCAGCCCCCAAGCGCGGATCCTAAAGGCAAGCTGCCAGAGGATCAACCTCTCTCATCTGAGGGAGTTCTCACGGCTAATCAAGAAGATTCGGACCCCTCCGGGGGGTCCAGGAAGCTCGAGAAGAAGGTCCAGACCCCCACGGGAGGGTCCGGGTTGATGAAGAAGAAGCTCCGGGCCCTTTCGGGAAGGTCCGGACAGTCCTGCGGCCAATGTATTTCATTAGCGAAGTACTACATGACGCCAAGACTTGGTATATTGAGGTGCATAAACTGCTCTATGCAGTTATTATTGCCTCAAGGAAGCTTCATCACTACTTCCAAGCCCACAAAATATCAGTGGTAACTTATTATCCACTACGTGCTATATTGCATAACCCCAACTCTATGGGAAATATTGCAAAGTGGGCAGCGGAGCTGGCAGAATTCAATCTCGAATTTTCACCTGATATCCTATCAAGAGTCAGGCATTGACTGACTTTATGGTGGAGTGGACCCCTTCTTCATCAAATCCAGAGGCCCACAGTGAGCAGAAGTTGGGACCCAAGGTCCCGGTCTTCATCGAGTCTCACTGGACTCTCTACTTCGACGGCTCCATGCAGAACCAGGGAGCCGGAGCTGGAATCCTTCTCCTCGCTTTCATCGGGGAGAAGGCCAAGTACATGGTACACCTTGACTTCAAGGCAACCAACAACATGGCAGAGTATGAAGCTCTCATCTACGGGCTCAATGTGGCGCTATCATATGGCATCAAGCAGTTGATGGTGAAGGGTGACTCGCAACTCATCATCAAGCAAGTCAAAGGTGAATGCAGTTGCAACAACCCTAAACTCGTTGCTTACCTCCTTGAAGTCCAGAAGCTGCAGAAAGACTTCGATATCCTAGACCTCTGCCATGTCCAATGTCTCAACAACACTGAAGCTGATGAACTCTCGATGAAAGCTTCAACTGAAGCTGAAGCTCTCGACGAAGTTTTTGTCAGGAGATTGTCAGGTCCTGCTGCTCAGCCTATCGAACTGAGTGATGGGGGCATGACCAGCACCCAGAAGTTGGCGGTCCCGGTGGCTCTATTACCATCGCGTTCATCAAGGATCGTAGGCACTGCAGGAAGCTTTGAGCAACCCAACACACAAGATCCGGAAGCTCAAGTTAGCTCTGATGCATGGATCTCGGAGATCTGGAGCTACTTGAAAGACTACATCCTTCCTGAAGACGGTGCTCCCGCTGATCGAATCATCAGATTGGCTAAAAGATACACGCTGGTAGAAGGGGATCTCTACCAACGTGGTGCCAATGGTGTTCTAATGTGGTGCATTGCCCAGGAAGAAGGCTGTGAGCTCCTCACGGAAATCCATTAAGGCAAGTGTGGGAACCACGCGTCTTCCCGCACGCTGGTTTGTAAAGCCTCCCGGCATTGCTTTTACTAGCCTACAACACTCTAGGATGCAGTTGACCTGGTAAAAAAGTGTGAAGCGTGCCAGTTCCACGCAAAACATATTCACACACTGGCTCAGTCGCTCCAAATGATACCTCCTACATGGTCTTTCGCTGTGTGGGGGATGGACATTTCAGGACCTTTTCCAAAAGTGGTCAAAGGTTACAGGTTCCTGTACGTCACCATCGGCAAGTTCACTAAGTGGCCGAAAGATACTCAGTTGTGACTATTAACAAGCAATCTGCTATCAAGTTATTGTAGTCCATAGTCTGCAGATTTGGAGTTCCAAACTGAGTCATAACTGACAACGGAATCCAATTCACAACTGCCGCATTCCAAGAGTATTGTGAAGATCTCGACATACAAGTCAGCTACGCATCAGCAGCTCAACCGGCAAGTAATGGCCAAGCTGAGAGAGCAAATGCAGAGACACTAAAAGGACTCAAGACGCGCACATATGAGCGCCTAAAGAAACACGGTGCCAACTGGATAAAGGAGCTTCCGTCTGCACTGTGGGCGAGTAGGACAACACCTAACTGGTCAACTAGAGAGACACACTTCTTCTTGGTGTACGGAAATGAAGCGGTCCTTCCTCCAGAGATCACCATGGGCTCACTTCAGGTCCGGACCTTCGACGAAGCCACGCAGGACAAACTCCAGCGTGAAGACCTAGACCTCGTCGACAAGGGAAGTTGCCAAGCAGCTGTTCAGAAAGCATGATACTGCTAGGCGCTTTGGCGCTATCATCAAAGGGTCGTGCGCAACCGACCGATTGAAGAAGGTGATCTGGTTCTGCGGAGAATACTGACTTGGGAAGGGATGAACAAACTCTCCCTAGGTTGGGAAGGTCCCTTCCGAGTTATCAAAGTTCTCGCCCCGGATGCGTTCGGTTGGTAACACAGGATGGCACCCCGCTTCCCAATCCATGGAACATCGAGCACCTCCATAAGTTTTATGCTTAGTTTCATGGAGGTGAGTTTGTACTTACACATAATGTAAATTATAAAGTCTTGTACAGAGTCGGGTAGGTCCTTGACCAAGAACACTTAACATGGTCATTGTACTTTAAGTCTAGCTTACCTACCCTGGGTTAGAACAAGATGAATAGCATAGCTTGGTTCCGTACTCTAAGTGTGTCCTTGTCTCCCCTGTAATTCGGACCTATAATGAAAGACATTTTCGTATGAAAGCAGACTCCACGTGCGTTAATTTTATACAAACTTCTTACTTTTATATTTTTTCCTTCTTGTCTATAACGAAGTTATGCATTTCTTTTTGAAATTTAGTACAGGTGATTCGTGTGGTATATAAGTTATATTGTTGATCTTCATTTGGATCTTAGAATTGCTAGATGGTCTACTCGCTTGAAAACCAAAGCCAATGATGGGTCCGAAGTGTGCTATCGATTTAGACTGGTCAAGCACCCTAAGTATGCCACTCTACCTATATCCTGGCAGGTCCTAGTAGGGCGGGTCCGGAAGGCATTCAAATCTAAAGAGATAACATCAATGTACTTGTTATAATACTTGAATTCCTTTGGATCTAGAATTCAAAAACGAACAGTAAGTCGCAAACAAATTATAGACAAGAGGACAAATTTTGCTATTTTTCTTGTCTTTAATGCACAGGAAAAATGAAAAACACATGGCGATGGTGGAAGATGTCGGAGCTGCTGAGCTCCGACAACCCCTAGGGGGCCTGCTATCGATGTTTTATACATTCAAAGTGGGTGTCATCGGAGCTAACAATCTCCAAAAACTCTTATGGGGGCCCGCTGTCGACATGAAAAATTAACGGCGAACTAAACGAAGATGGTGGAAAAATCACCCCAAGGGGTTCTGCCGTTGACGTTCTATGCGTTGACAGTAGGCGTCGTTGAAGCTACAAAGCATCGAAAACCCCGAGGGGGTCCGCCATCGACGTTCTACGCGTTGACAGTGGGCGCCGTCGAAGCTACAAAGCTCCGACAACCCCCAGGGGGCCGCCATCGATGTTTCTAAGCATTGGCAACGAACGCCATCAGATCTACAAAGCTCCGACAATCCCCAAGGGCCCACCATCACCGTTCTACACGTTGACAGTTGGTGCCGTTGAAGCTACAAAGCTCCGACAACCCCCAAGGGGTCTGCCGTCGACGTTTCTAAGCGTTGGCAGTGGGTGCCGTTGGATCTTCCAAGCTCTAACAACCCCTAGAGGCCTGTCGCTGACATTCTAAGCATTGATAGTGGGCGCTGTCGGACCTACAAAGCTCCAACAACTCCCAGGGGGCCCGTCGTCGACGTTTGTAAATGTTGATAGTGGGCACCATCGGACCTACCAAGCTCGACAACCCCCAGGGGGGGCTGTTGTCGACTTTCTAAGCATTGATAGTGGGCGCCGTCAGACCTACAAAGCTCCGACAACTACCAGGGGGCCCACCGTTGACGTTTCTAAGAGTTGATAGTGGGCGCTGTCGAACCTACCAAGCTTCGACAACCCCAAGGGGCCCGCCGTTGACGTTCTAAGCATTGATAGTGGGCTCCGTCGGAACCTACCAAGCTCCGACAACTCCCAGGGGGTCCACCGTCATTCTAAGCATTGATAGTGGGCGTTGTTGGACCTACCAAGCTCTAACAACCCCCAGGGGGCCCGTCGTCGACGTTCTAAGCATTGATAGTGGGTGCCATCGGACCTACCAAGCTCCGACAACCCCCAAGATCCCACTGTCGACATTATAAGCGTTGATAGTGGGCGCCATCAGACCTACCAAGCTCTGACAACTCCCAGAGGGCCCGCCGTCGATGTAACAAAGGGTCCCTGGAGATGTTGGAGGTAAACTATGGAACTCGGAGCTATCGTTTGGCTACGAGCGAGAAGTGAATTCATCAAGACATTGTCAAATCCTCTTAGTACATGTTCGCAATCAAATTGTGTACATCTACCAGAGGGCCAACAATATAAACGGCAATGCATTGAAGACATATATAAAATGGAATTCATTCATTCAAAAGATTGGATTTCATTCATTCAAATTGAGGAGTACAAGTTCAAGGCAAAAAAGGAAAAGTCTTAGCTACTGCAGTTCCTATTGAAGAACGAGGCAACTATTTGGGCAGCATCTCGAATGTTGGCCCTAGCGGCTTATTCCTACTCGACAACGGGTCCTTCGAGCACCGGAGCTAAAGACATATGGGGGTCCCGGCTTTTGAAACATGCCAAAACATATTCAGCAACATTCCTGGCCAGGGTCCTTCCTTCAGTCTCCAGTTTGTCGACGACTACATCGCCCACAGCGTCAAGCTTCTTGTCGGCGGGGGCCAACGCCACTAGTGCCTTCTCCATCTCTGGCTCTGGGTCAGCCAAACATATCGGGCTGAAACCAAATGGCACCAGAGCTTTGTAAGCTCACCCCGGGAATCCCAGACTCGCTGACACTCAATTGCTCTCGAGCTCCTTAATTTCTCCAGTGACCTTTTGGTAGACACAAGATCCGTACCTTCCCGGATGAAGTGCTCAACCTCCTTGGTATGCCGCTGGATACTTTCGGCCAGCTGCTTTTCACGTTCAACAAGCTCCGACTCCCAAAGGTGGATGCGGTTCCGGTGGTCCGCCAGGTCCTTCTCCCAGCCCTTCACCCTCTCCTCTCTGGTGGAAATATTTGTCTCTCTCTTGGATACTTCTTTTCCCACCTGCCAAATCCTCTCTTTCTCTTGAACGCAATATTGTTCAAACTGTTTGGTGCGGTCAGCCAATCTCTGCTCGCCCAGTGTTAGCCTCTGGGCAGGTTCCTCCTTCCTCTTTAAGAGGTCCTCCTCTTTCTCTAGGAGCTTGTCCTCCCTTTCCTCGGGGGCTTCCCGACGCTTGAGGAGTACCTCATTTAACTCGTTGAGGCTATCCGAGCGGTTATCCGCTGCCTCATTGGTCTCCATAGCATGCTCGAAAATCTCTCGAGTCTTATCATCGAGAGCCTTGATGGCAGCCTCACGCTCATTCAGAAAGCGGTCCCACCGCATTAGCCAGGCCTTCTCCTTATCAATCCACTCTCGCTGATCTGTAAGCCTTGATTGTGTCAGCTTCGTCTTGAAGTAAAGTCTATTGCGCCAATGCCTCAGGGTGTGGCACTCTTCTTCGAGGACCTTGCTGTGATGGTGGAAGGCAAGCTGGACTTGACAGAGACTGGAGCAAGCGTTGTCTATTGACCATGCCAAAGGAATTGGCTCTGGACCTGCCTGGATTTCTTCCGCCAGCTCTAGTGGGTCTTCCAAGACGAGTGGGGGGCACCAAGGCATGAGCTCTTTCTCCAACAACTCCACATCGGCTAGACCGATCGTCAGAAGCTCCTCCACCTCCATAGCCCTCGGAGCTAATGAGGAAGGTCCCCTTGCCGGATCTTCAATTGTTGGATCGATGGATGGAGGACTCGCAGCCGCCTCCTCTGGGTGCTCCGGCTCGGACATGGACATCTTCGGGGCCTCCGCCACCTCCGACTCAAATGTCGAAGCTTTAGCGACTTCCGGCTCAGCCCCCGGAGTTTCATCTACTTCCGGCTGAGCTGTTGGAGCTTCAGTTACCTCCATCTCAGATGTCGGATCTTCTGCCATCTCCGGCTCCGATGCCGGAGCCTTAGCTGCCAGCTCTGAAACTGTTGGCGCTTCTTCACGAGTCTCTTCCCCGTGGTCCGGCGCTACCATAGGAACTTCTAGCGTTGTCGTTGGACTTGTTTCCACGACAGCTGGCGCCGGAGCTATCGTGTCCTCAGCCACCACTTGGGGAGGGCGGGGATCAAAGCAGCAGTCTCTGTCTGCACAGCCTCAGTTGCTGCAGCAGGGGCTGGAGCTTCAGTTTTCTTCTTCGACACCCTAGAAACAAAAGATCAAAAATTCAAGACATGGTAAAGATAAAAATAGAAACTCAAGGTGAGAAGACGATCCTTACATTGGGAAGCTTCTGCTCCAGTCACTTCGGAACTTCTTCTTCTGTGGCCCGGAGTCAGAGCCCACCGAACCTCGTGAGGCAGAAACTCCAGACCCAGGCGGGGAGCTTGACGCAAGAGTTAGAGTCGCCTTAGTCGGGACCTCCCTCGGCTGGGAAGGACCCCCAGACCTAGAGCTCGTAGCCGGCACTAGGGTCAGGGTCAATTTGTCAGAGCTAGCGCCCCTCATGGATGCCGACTTCAAAGAATGTTTGGCCACCGAAGCTCGACTTGGTCGTGGGGGAGATGCGGCCGGAGATGGAGCCGACCTAATGGAGATCCCATCGGCATGTCTCAGCTTCCTCTTCTGGTCAGAAGATTCGACTGGCTCCTTGCCCTTGCCCTTGCAGGCGTCGTCGACCCTCTGGCTTGGAGTGGAGGGAGCTCATCTTTCCAAAGCTTAGGGAATTGAAAGTCCAGAAATCCTGCGCTTCTCCACCAAGTTGAGGTCGTCCAACTCCGGCATCCCCTTTTGGAGCTCCCTCCTGAACTCAGAAACCATGTTCAGAGGGAGGAAGTCCGCTGGTGGAGTCAGGGTGTCCCGGGACATGGCTCCGTGTTGAAGATTTTGGAGAAGGAGCTTCAAAGCCTCATCATCCAAATTAGTCCAAAAACCATCTTCAATCCGGTTGTGATCCATCTTGCTATTGAAAGCCCATGCGGGCCACTCCCTCGTCTTCAGCGGAGCCCACCTGTTGACCAAGAAGTTACCAAAGACCATCTGAGGGGTCACTCCACCCTACACACATTAATGGATCCTAGTTGAGAAAGGCTTGTATGCTTTGGACAACTCCAGGGCTGCATTACAGGCGTCAGTGTCTACATTGGGGAGGCTTGTAGGACACTCCAGCCTATCATGATAATCCACCGTGATAACCACCCAATTCTTCTTCCAGTTGTCCCACTTCCCGGAGGGGAAGGTCTTCAAGTACTTGAAGGGACAATTCTTGCGCTTCATGAAGTAGTAGAAGCCGATCAACTCAGTCCTCTTCCCAGTAGTGTGGATCGTGAAGAAGGCCCGGGAGAGCTCGATGCTTGGCGGAACACTCACCCACATCTCGCAGAAGTGGACGAAAGTTGCCACTAGCAAGAATGAGTGAGGGTCGAGGTGATGAAGCTGGAGCCCATAGAAGTCTAGCAACATCAGGAGAAAGCTTGAAAAAGGTGGAACCAGCCCCACCATGGCGTATGCCGAGAATAAGACGATCTCTCAGGTGCTTTACTTCTTGAAGGGAATCTTGTCGAAGCGGATCGAGTTATTGAAGGATGCGATGGACCATCCCATTAAGGTCCAGACCCTCAACAAATCTTCATCGCTCTTGATTTTGTTGCGGGGAAGACCCAACTCCATCGCGCCAAAGCAGAGCGAAAGTTGGAAAAGCTATGCAAGGGTGGAGAGACTCTGGGCACAAGTTCGAATGAAAGCGTAAAGAGTCCTCTAACCATGCAGGCTTTCCTTCTTAAGTAAGCCTCCGCAACGCTTGGATGGAAATCGCGTCAAGATCAAAATATCATTCCAAAAATCTACCCTATCAATGACAAGTAGGCCCAGGTCCACTTTGACGGAAAAGACGCACCAGGTGAACCGTTGTCATGATGGAAGATGGAAACCCGAGGGCGGCGGCCTGACAGGGCTGCAGAGGTTGCGCTCGAAACCGATATGTTTTTTCGCATTGCAAACTGACAATCTTCAATTGCGTGAGATCTGCACGCCATGATCTCACCCACCGCTCCAAGAGTGGCCACGTGGTGATGGTTTAACTACAAACCGTCGTCCCAACAATCCAGGAAAAGACCTTTGAAGCTGCTGCGCGGGAATCGGTGATGGCCCCACCTCGAGTATTGAAATCTCTCCCAGAGGTGTGCCCGAGGGCTACTGTCGGTACCCTAGAGACCAGGTACCCATGTTTATCATGATTAAAACGATGGAGTTCCACCTATCCGAGTTGAAGACTTCTGAAGTCTCCACGTGTCTCGCTGCACTGGATCTGCCTCCCTCGGTAGGGTAGCTCCGGCGCTACCACGTGTATCGCAAGGCCAGACCTAACTCCCTCCATAGGGAAGCTCCAGTCATGCCATGTGTCCAGTGACCCCGGACCTAACTCCCAGTAGAGGGAAGCTCTGGTGCTGCCACATGTTTAGCAGCTCTGGACCTGCCTCCCCACAGAGAGAAGCCCCAGAGCTGCCACGTGTTGAGCCTTCGGATCTAAGCGTGCAACAGGAAGACTGATGCAGCTCTAACAGCACGGACATTCAAGAGGCTATTAAACAGCCGTTACAAGACCTGATTAACATGTCATTAATTCAGCATTAATGACACATGATCAGAGGACTATCAAGACTGGTAACGCCACTATTAAGGCGCTTCATCACACTATTAATCATAGTTTATACATGTAGATCGTGTATAGGTGATATATGATAGCCGGGGCCACCTGTCGGGTCAGGCAAACCATGTAACGGCCAGTCCTTAGCATATAAAAGGGTTGTGCCGCATGGTAGAGAGGCCGGACTAAGCAATATAAGCTCACACGCATACTATGCACACAAATTCATCAACAACCACCCCGTGGAGTAGGGTATTACGCTCAGGCGGCTCGAACCACGTAAAAATCCTCTGTGTCACCATCTTGTTCTTAATCTTACGCGTGTCCCAACCAAAGACGAACCCCAACCGAATACGAACCTCCGCGGACTATGCTTTAGTAGTACTGGGAGAAGTGTCTTAGTCTACACTTCGACACCGTTGTATATGTGGACAAAATCGGATTTATGATACAACTAAAGGTGTAATGTAGCCCGGTTTTCAAAACCACATGGAAAATTTGAACCAAATTATAGTACAGGGGGTTATGTGGACCAAGATTATACATCAGGATAGTAATATGGACTTTTTCCAAAAATTAAATACTTCGAGAAGCCTAGAAAACAAGAAGTAAGCATCATGCAATGCATGGGGATGTTGTATCATGTTGCTTCTTATTGATATGGCACTCTTGAAATTAACAATATGATACAATGCATTAGGGGTAGTCTAGGACGTGATTTCTGAACATATTTTAAAGAGCGACCGAAGCCATCAGCCAAAGGGAATTAAAAAAAATAAGAAGTGCATAGTTAAATCTATATGAACAATAAAACAAGAGCAGTAAATAAGTATTTCCTCCGTTCCAAAAAACTTGTCTCTTTGTAGTTCAAAATTGAACTACGAAGTGACAAGCTTTTTGGGACGGAAGGAGTAACAAGTATATATTTGGGGATGGAGGTAATACTCCATTCTGAAATATCGGACACTCTAAGTCAAATAGAAAAGTGTTTTATTACTTATCTATATAAGTATTCGATCTTTACTCTACAATATCTCCAACTCCATTTTTTAGCATGGCCCTTTAAAAAAAAGAAGGGAGTGAGAGTGGCTAGTGTGAGGGTAAATTATAATAATTTCACGCCTTAATTTTTATAAAGTTGTTTGAAGCGTCAAGTATTTGAAAATAGAGGGGGTAATACTTTATGAGACCAAGCGAAAATGGATCAATGAAATTGCTATCTATAGCTTATTTGAAAGGTGTGCATAGACGGTAGACGCTCCCCGCACTTTTTCGGAAGACCCAGACCGAGATGGTCCGGCGTATATTTGCAAGAAGAAAGTTGAAATACACAAGCACTGATTAGGCCTAGATTCTGGCATGCAGAGCAAGGCTGGTCAAACAAACAATCCGACTATCGGAGCATGCAGGCGCCAAGTGCATCGCTGTTAGTTGGATCATGTGGCGCGGTTGCTTAACATTTAGGCTTGGAATCTCGGGCGCATGCATGCGGATGCCAAGTAATGCGAACCCGGACACACTGCATGAACAAAACATACAAAGTTCGAAAGTTGCGCGCTGGCATGCAGCATCCTCGATCGCTCTGGTAACGGAATGGAGCATCACATCACCGGCCGAACGCCTTGCTTTGACTGCAACTGACGCCTGCATTTGGAGAACTCAGCAAGCGGATCCGTGGAGCGGAAAGCTGTGTGCATCCGTGACCAAATGTACAAGCGTTGCAGCCAGTAGTATCAGTTCAAGGCAGCTTCAGAGGTGGTAGAATATGGTCGTCACTTTCCTTGGCATCTTCAGTCAGGGATGCTTGGTAACCGATGGAGCATTCTGCACATGGGCGAATGCGTTGTAAAGCTTAGATGCTGCATCGGGATGCCACGACCAAGACGAGAGAGGGGAAGACTGTGGACCGTTACCTTTTCTCTTTCTCGGGCTGTTTGTTCCGTGCTCGCAGCTGAGCTGCAGGTCGATTATTAGGTAAAGATCATATTCCTTGGATGCGTATGCGGACAGAGAACAACACGAAACGGGAAGAAACCAACAGAGAAAGTCGACGTCGATGGAGGCGGTCAGATGATGGATTGGAGGCAGTTGCACCTGGCATTGATTCTGCGTACGTGCGTGTGGTCATGGATTGATGGCCTGGCTGGAATCGGAGATGCTGCTTTGGCAAATGCATTCCAGTAGCTGTTGCTGGGCCAGAATGCCCGATGACAGACCGGCCTGCTAATATGCAACTGGGCTCTCGGGCCCAATTTGCCGAGTCACCTCCCGCAACAGTTACCGTCGGAGGGTGAAATTTTTGTTTTGGTCTTCTTCGACCTGCACCTTAACCGGTCACCGTGTCGCCTTGGTTCCGGACGCAGCGGCCGGCCGGCCGGCCGGCGACCTCTCGCAATACATCACACCTAAATTAATTTTGGTCGGTCCAACCAGGATCGACTTACCCTTCGAGCATTTACATGGCTTGACAGAGACCCTTTCTTTTTACGGATAATATTAAGATGTTTTTCACAGTTGATATGATATGATAGCACGTCTGTTGACAAACGGCACACGAACGTGTGTTGTTCGGTGCGGCGTGAATTGCAGCGCGTTCAGCTTCTCTGCCTAACCCTCGTAAGATCCGGTTAATTCTTCACACAACTTTAATCCAACGTCCACGTTCTGCCACAATCACTACTAAAAAAACATTTTCACATGCACCACGATTTTTTTTACACAAACGGGTTGTAACAAAATTCGTATGTATTGTCGAATGTGTTAATAATTACCTGTAAAAATGTAACTTCATAGACGGCTCATATATAAGAGTCACCTGTGTAAATTGACAATTTTTACAGGCGGCCCTAGATGAGCCGCCTACACAGTAGTCATTTGTACAGGCGGCTAATGCGGGCGCACTACCGAGCGTACGTGCACGCCAGTTTTTTTTCTTATTTTTAGTTGTGTTTTTTTTTCTTGTTTTTAGTTTGTGTTTTTCTTTTTTCTTGTTTGTAATATATTGTCTTAAGGTAATTAACTTTATTTTATTGTTCGCTGGTATACAAAAATAGTTTTAATGTTGCTGTTCTAACGATAAACCACTAAAAATGAACTAATAATGTGATGTCCTAACGATAAATAAAATATTTATAGATATGTATTATAAGAACATAAATAGTGGACTATTTATCTCTTTTATGGATGTCTTATACATTATTGATGTAGAAATTCATTATAGATATGTATTAAAATTAAAGAGGCTTGTGGAAACTAGTATTCTTAGTAGTGTCGGCTCATCTTCTCAAGCGGTTATTAAGACTATGTCGCCTGAGAAAATAAGTATTTTTAGGGGTGTCGGCTCATCTTCTCAGACAGTGATTAAGAAACAGCCACTTCTGAAAAATATTTTCTCTATAAAAGTGTCGTCCGTGTCGCGCAACCCTAACATTTTTATTTTGCCGCCAAGCCTTCTCTCGCGCTCCCAAACCCTCACCCTCGCCGCCCTCACCCTCGCCGTCGCAGTCAACGTCGAGCGTCGTCCTCACCCTCGGCATTGCTGCCGAGCGACGTCCTCACCCTTGTCGTCGCCGTCCACCGAGCGTCATCCTTACTCTCGGCGTCGCCTCCGAGCGACGTATTCACCCTCGACCTCCTCGTCAAGCGTCGTCCTCACCGTCGTCGTCCACGCTGGGCGCCGTCCTCACTCTCGGCATCGCCGTCCACCGAGCGCCGTCCTCACTCTCGGTGTTGCCACCGAGCGACGTACTCACCCTCGGCGTCACCGTCGAGCGTCATCCTCGCCGTCGCCGTCCACGCCGTGCCCCGTCCTCACCCGTCGCCGCCGAGGACCGTCCTCACCCTCGTCTTCGCCACCAGGTCTGCCCCTCTTCATGCTATTATAATGCAATAAGATATTGTTAGATATGTTGCTCTTTGTATTGTTATTGTCTTGTTAGTGTTAGATACGAAGTACTTATTTTTTGTAATATTACTATTATAGTGCAGTTACTGTTCTTTGTATTGTTACGATCACAATTGGCTTCTTAGTCTTGCAGTAAGATATGTTGTGCAATTTATTTTGCAAGAATAATTAAGAAGTCGTGCGAGACTAAACTTAGTATAGACAACCAGTATGGACAACCAGTTTCTCAATGCATCAATTCCAATTCCAATATAGGCAACCAGTATTTTTTAAAATGTTGCTCTTAAAAAATGTGAAGGTCAGTGCATTTCGCAACCATGTTATCCCTTTTAGCAATGTTCTTTGTCTGTTCTAGATAATAATATGTATATATTGTATGTATTAGGTTGCAAGACGCAATCATGAAAAATCTATCATTCATCTCGGAAGACTATGAAAAATTTACTAGTCCTCCTTGATGGCTATGATAGTGTGGAAGTAGTACCTTCCCTCTTTGTCTTTATTAGTAGATACGAGCTGAGAGAAATTATGAATTGCGATGTATTAAACTATATTTTGCAAATGTACACACTTTGAATTGTAATGTATGAAGCTATGATTTGCAATGTATAAACTATGAATTGCAATGTATAAACTATGGATTGCATTGAATATATTTGTGATTATTGTTATTTAAGTTTGATCAGGAAATTAGAAATAATAGTGTTTAATTATTACTGTCATACTGCTTTATCACAGACGAAATTGTTTGTTAAGACCCGCCTAAGATAATGCATCATCACATGCGGCACGTTGTACGCAAACAACCAACTGTGAAAATTCATTAGCACAGAGGGTTTCTAGAGCCACATGTGAAAATGACCTATTTTCACAGGCTCTTTGTTTCAGCCAGTTTTTAAATCTGATTGTGATAATATGTTTAGAGCCGTCTGCGATGAAGCTTTTTGTAGTAGTGAATGCTACTCCTATTTATTACTCTTTCTATTTCGAAATATTTAACATTAGTTAGTTCAACTTAAACTAGTCAACATCAAATACTTCGAAACGGGAAAATATTTATTTATCAAAAGCCAGAGGACTAAACCGTTTTATCCGTTTCTTCTCCCTTTTCTCATTCTCGTGTTGTTGGTAAAAATAGTAAATACTCATTGTCCGAACCTTGTGTCAGATGACTAGTAACAACTTATTTGTATACAGGGTAGCAACTTATAAGTTCTTAAAAAACATGTAGCAATTTATATTAGATGACTAGTAGCGATTATGTTTTCGATCAAATTATATTTTGTATGACAGCATATATTACACGTAAGTAGCAATTAATATTATTTAAGGACATATCTGCTATAAATAACCTTTATAGTGCTACATTCTAACAACTATCCATGATAATCAGATACATCACAAGAAGTCCCAATCAGGTATGGTGAAAAACTCATGTATCAATTAAATGTTCCCTATGATAGATCACGTTCAGATGGACACTCCGTTTAAATGATATGTGAATCTTCCACGACCTCCAATTGTGGTTCTCATGATAAATCTGATGGTCATTAAGAATCATTTACAGTATATATGTTCCATTTTAAAATGCAAGTGATCTGATTTTGATCGGCTCAAAACTTAGAAAACGACTGTGAAAACAGAATCAAACGACATAGTACTACTGTATGAGAGAGAAATGATATTTATAATTAACAGATCTGGAAATAGAAATACCTTCATCGCGCAACCTGGATCGATACGGGTGACCGCAATTGGGCCACGTTACTTCTACTCGGCCCACCCACGCTGGCCTATTTACCCTTCACGGCAAAAATAGAGAAAGCCCAACATGAGAGCCGCCTGCAGGCTGTCTGGTTGCGCGCACCAATGGTCTAAGAGCAGGCCGCTGGCCTTAAAGTCCAAGGCAAAGTAGATGGGCTGGAAGAATATTTGCCGTTGAGAGAATTAAGATTAATTCTCCCAATTAAATATTTGGAAGCGGTGTGAGTATTTCTTTAAAAATAGGTTATTTTAAAACTAATCTACAGAAAGGTGTAACAAATTCAAATAATTATAAAAATGGGCACCTACACTAAATTGAATTTCTTATGATATTACAATTTAACATATTTTTGTTATTTCTCAAATTTCAAATTTCAAATTTTTTGTTTTTGCTACAGTGGATAAACAAACTAGATGCTCATTTTTTGTAATTGTACTATTTTTCTAAAGTAGCTTTCGGCTCGTAGCTTCTCCGTGGATTTTCATAGCGGGTTTGATACAGTCCACACGGTAATAATCCGCACCGCTACTGCTTAATATCAGATTTCAGTAACATACTAGAACTGCAGAAACAGCTCAGCGACAGCGAATGATCTAGATCAAAGCCCGATCAGAATAACAAAGTAACAGCATCATGGCACACAGGGACAACTAATACTAACAATTTATCACAAAAGATCACTCAGCCCGGACAGCATCGCGAGCGAGGCAGAAATGCTCAGAAAAGGTTCCAGTATGCAAACAGAGGAACCGCAACGGCGGCGACAAGGGCGGTCGCCGTGACCGGAGAACTTGCTGCAGCGGGAACAGGTGGCGCCGCTGTCGCGCCACCGCTGCTGGCTGGCCCTCCTGCGGACGGAGAAGGTGCTGCAGCAACAGAAAACAGTTAGAACCGACGATTCATCAAGACTGAAGATGTTTACGTGAGAACTGAGACAAAAATGATGATAACATTAATAAGATTCAAGAATTCCATCAGAAAAGAATAAAAGACTAAAGAGTTCCACTCCGTGACAGTGACCTTATTCCTCATGCTCCATCTGTATTCCACATATCTTGCTATTTCACATAACAACTTACGAGCAAATGGAGCAGTTCGGATCCACATTATCCTTCAGTTTCGAGGCGCCATCACAGGACGTCTACTGGTTGCCTCCACTTTGGCATGGACAGAGATTCACTTACTTTACTGCACGGGTGATTTTGTCTATGACATGTGAGATCATTGCTGTGTGGGCCCCACATGGCAGTGAAAGTCAGGTGATCCTGGGTTTACCTATGACTCCGTCAAGGCCAAGGGTTCACTATTAGAGGTGTAGGGGTGTGTTTTATATTTTTTCTTTTGCATAAGGGCTTTTATGTTTATTAAACATCCCTGTACATCTATTTATAGAGGCCTCCGGCCTCCTGAATAATACAAACTCATTATTCTTATCATGGTACAGAGCCAAACTTAGGGTTAGGTTTTTTTCCCTCCTATCGATCTGTCGGCCGTTCGTCGACGATCCTTTGCCGGCAGCTTCGTTCTGCTGACCGGTGGATCTGTCTCGAGGCCATCCATCGCGTGGGAAGACCGCCTGCTCGTCTACTGCGCCCGATCCGTCGCGATCCTCGTCGATCGACCTTGTTGCTCGCGGTAGGTCGCGTCACCATTGCTCGCTGGAGGCGACGCCGGGGCTGCTCACATGGGGGTCGCCCTCCTTCTCGACGGGATTGCATCGGGCTGCTCGCCGGGACCACCGCCGCCGCCCAGTTCGAGATCTGGCGGCTGGTGCTGCCGTCTTCGTGGTGTCGCCCGTGCCCGTGCCGCTCGTCCCGTGCGCGCCCAGATCAGCGCGCGCCGCCGCTTGCCGGGACCGCCCAGTTCGAGATCTGGCGGTTGGTGCCGCCGCCGCCCGCGCCCGTGCCGCTCGTCCCGCGCGCGCCCAGATCAGCACCCTTGATTCTGCCGCTGCCGGCTCGGCTGTCTGACCGGGCCAAGTGCTAGGCGGCTAGGGTTAAGCCATACAGCAAAAAAAATTCAAAAAAAGGGAAAAAAAGAAAAAAACAGATAAAAGAAAAATTTCTTATTATTATTTTTCTTTTCTTTCTTTTGCTCTCCCGCCATCGTCGGTCATCTTCATCATGATGACTTCTTCGGGCGGGCTTTCAGTCGTGCGGTGTCCGGTGCTCTTCGATGGCACTAATTACCGTGACTGGATTCCTCGTATGCGTCTGCATATGCGCGATCTGCGACTCTGGGAGTATCTTACGGGCGATCTCAAATGTCTGTCTTGTCCTACAGTTCCTTCTGAGCCTGTTATTCCAGATAAGGCTACGGATGATGATAAAAAAAGTTGTTGGCAGATTATGATGTACGCTTCTCTACGTATCAGTTTCACGTCAGTTCATACAGGAGCTGGCTAGATGATGATGCTCGGGCTGCTGCTATTCTTGCTGCCAATATGGAGGATAGTCTTGCTGCAGACATAGTTGAGTTTGAGTTTGCATATCAGATGTGGGCCTTTCTTCGCTCTCGTTATGAGCCTACTGGACAATCTACCTACCTTGCTGCTATTTGTCAGGAGCAGTTGTTGCAGCAGGGAGATGCTTCAGGAGATGCTTCAGTAGAGGAGTTCTTCGGTCAGATGTCTGCTATTTGGCGTCAGCTTGATGCTTTTGGTCCTCGAATGTCGACAGATACGTTCATCTTGTCAGAGTCAGAAGGCTGCACTTGAGCTTCAACGCACCTATGACTTTCTGACTCGTCTTCGTGCCGAGTTTGAGCCTCTTCGTGCTCAGCTGCTTGCTCGTCACCCCTGCGCTTCTCTTATGGATGCTCTGACGAGTGTTCGTAATGAGGAGACTTGTCTTCGTAATGAGGAGACTTGTCTTCAGGCTGCGGGGTTGTTGCGTGCTACTTCAGTATTGGCAGCCCGCTCTTCAACACCGGTGTATACTGTCTCTCCGTCGACGGTGATGACTTCGCCTTCTTCTTCTATGCCAGGGGGGTGTGGTGCTCGTCATTGTGATTACTGTGGTAAAGATGGTCATGAGGAGACGTCTTCTTTCAAAAAGAGGAAGGCTCAGGCTCGTCGGTCTTCACAGGGTGCTGGTGGTGCTAGTACTGGAGAATCTCAGGTGAGTTCTACTACTACGGATGCCCAGATACTCATGCTTCTTCGTCGCCTTGCTACTTCTGCACCATCGGGAGCTGCTGGTTCTGTGACTCAGTCTTTTGCGCCTTCGAGTACTGCTGCTGCTTCCCCGTCTTCCACTAAGGGACTACCTTCTACTTCTGCTCCAGGTAATTGTCCATGGATTCTTGACTCTGGTGCTTCGTTCCATATGACTCCTTATCCTACCAGTTTTTCTTCCTTGAGTTCTTCGTACCGTCCTTCTATTGGTCATAGTGCCGATAGTTCTCCTCTTTCGGTTATTGGACATGACACTCTTCTATCTGACTCTTTTGTTGTTCCTGCTGTTTCTTTTGTTCCTGGACTTACAATGCAACTTATATCTGCTAGTCAACTCACTGTAATGATTGTTGAGTGATTCTTGATCATGGTTGTTGCTATGTTCAGGATCGTCGCACGGGTCGCCTGCTGGTACTGGCCCTCGTCGTCATGACTCACAGCGTCTTTGGGAGCTTGACTGTCTTCGTCTTCCTTCCGCTGCGCCTGCCAGTTCAGTCGGCTCCACTCTTGCTGCTTCATCCACTTCGTCCTTTTCTCAGTGGCACCACCGTTTGGGTCATCTTTGTGGCTCTCGCCTCTCCATTCTAGTTCGTTTTAGGATCGATTTCTAGTTCCGAGTCTTTAGCTCATTGTCAGGGTTGTCAGCTAGGGAAGCAGATTCAACTTCCTTATCCTTCTAGTGAGTCATTGTCTAAGCATCCTTTTGATCTTGTTCATTCTGATGTATGGGGCTCTGCTCCTTTTGCTTCGAAAGGAGGACATCGATATTATATAATTTTTATAGATGATTTTTCTCGTCACACATGGGTCTACTTCATGAAGCATCGCAGTGAGGCGTTATCTATCTATAAATCATTCTCGACTATGGTCCGTACTCAGTTTGACACCTCTATTCGTATTTTTCGAGCTGACTCTGCTGGTGAGTATCTATCCAATGCTCTTCGCCATTTTCTCTCTGAGCAAGGAACACTTGCACAATTCTCTTGTCCAGGTGCTCATGCTCAGAATGGCGTTGCAGAGCGCAAGCATCGACATCTCCTTGAGACAGCTCGCACTCTTCTGATTGCCTCTTCTGTTGCACCTCATTTTTGGGCTGAGGTTGTTTCTACTGCCACTTTCTTAATAAAAATTAAGCCATTGTCTGCCCTTAAAGGTGGAATTCCCTTTGAGCACCTTACAGGCAAGCTGCCTGATTATACCAGCCTTCGTCTCTTTGGCTGTGTGTGCTACGTGTTGCTTGCACCACGTGAGCGCACTAAGTTAACTGCTCAGTCTGTTGAGTGTGTTTTCTTAGGCTACAGCTCGGAGCATAAGGGATATCGTTGTTGGGATCCGATTGGTCGACGGATGAGAATTTCACGGGATGTTGTTTTTGATGAGGCACATCCCTTCTATCCCCGACCATCTTCTGATACTTCTTCTGTATCTGTGGTTGATCCTATTTTATTCCTTTTTCTTCCTGATGCTCCAGTTGTGATTGTTTCTCCTTCACACTCACACTCAGTACCTCCATCCATGACCTCCTCTTCTTCAGAACCTTCTTCGATGGTTTCTGATTATGCTTCGAAGGCTCCGGTGACGCGAGTTTATACTCGACGAGTTGTGCCCACTACAGATGTGCCATCTTCTTCTGATGAGCCGTCTACTCCATTTGAGTCATCTGATGTCTCAGCTTCTCCAGCTCTGTCTGACTCTTCGGATACGCCTTCTTCTCCTGAGGAATCATCTCCTGAGGATTCTTCTCCTGAGCAGCCCCTTGGACGAGGTCACCGTTCTCGCCAGCCTCCTGATCGGTACTCTCCTTCTAGCTTTGCTGCTACTGCTCTTCTTGAGCCAGCTACGTATCGTGATGTTGTTCCTCATCAGGAATGACAGCATGCGATGGCTGAGGAGATTACTGCTCTCGAGCGCACCGACACGTGGGAACTTGTGCCCTATCCCCCACGTGTTCGGCCCATCACCTGTAAGTGGGTTTATAAGGTTAAGACCCGCTCGGATGGTTCGCTTGAGCGATATAAGGCTCGATTAGTTGCCCGTGGCTTCCAACAGGAACATGGTCGTGATTATGATGAGACCTTTGCTCATGTCACTCACATGATCACAGTTCGCACTCTGCTTGCTGTGGTCTCTGTTCATAATTGGTCCATCTCTCAGCTTGATGTAAAAAATGTTTTTCTTAATGGTGAGCTGCGTGAGGAGATTTATATGCAGCTACTACCTGGGTATTATGTTCCTGAAGGTATGGTTTGTCGCCTTCGGCGTTCTCTTTATGGCCTTAAACAAGCTCCTCGTGTTTGGTTTCAGCGCTTTGCGTCTGTGGTCACTGTTGCTGGTTTCTCTGCCAGTGCTCATGATCCAGCGCTTTTGGTGCATACTTCGCCACGTGGCCGCACTCTTCTTCTTCTCTATGTTGATGACATGATCATCACCGGAGATGATTCAGAGTACATAGTCTTTGTGAAGGCCCGTCTCAGTGAGCAGTTTCTTATGTCCGATCTTGGTCCTCTTCGCTATTTTCTTGGGATTGAGGTTTCCTCCTCTTCTGAGGGAATTTACCTGTCTCAAGAGAAGTACTTTCAGAATCTTCTTGATCGGGCTTCTCTCACTGATCACCGGACTGTTGAGAGTCCTATGGAACTCAATGTCCATCTTTGAGCCACTGATGGTGAGCCTCTTGATGATCCTACTCGTTACCGTCATATTGTAGGGAGTCTCGTGTACCTTGGTATCACTTGTCCTGATATCTCGTACTCTGTTCATATTTTGAGTTAGTTTGTTTCTGCTCCCACCTAGGTTCACTATAGTCACTTGCTTCGTGTCTTGCGTTATTGAATGTGGCCTAGAGGGGGGGGTGAATAGGCCTTTTGAATTCCCTGCACACTTAATAGAATCGTCAAAACTTGGATGGCCAGACTAGTCCGGTCGTGTGGGCGGACTTGTCCGGTGTGCAAAAAATATGTGTGTTGATCAGGTGTTATTTGGGAAACTAAATTTCTTTAGCAGCGGAAATGAGAACAACTGATATTTTTATTTGAGATTAATATAAGAATGCAGGTAAAACTTATAATTGCCTTAGGTTGATGTTTTCGCACTTAAGTGATCTAGTGAACAAAATTTAAATGAAATAAGACGCAAGACACACAAATTTTTCCCGAGGTTCGATCTCACCACGAGATCTACGTCCTCGTTGAGGAAGCTCACACAGAGCCGGGTCTCCAACCCTTTCCCTCTTCAAGTCACCACGAAGACCGTCTTGATTCCACTATCACGGGTAATCACCAAGTTTGTGGGGCAACCTCACATGTTGAGAGCTCCCACGAGAATTACAACGAAAGAAGTGATCAAATACACTCAAAAGTATTACAATGCAGAGTATGAGTGTAGAAAGATCAAACTCCAAGAGCTCGCAATGAAAGAACGACGATCTCCCAATCCCGAATCCAAATGTTCAATTGATTTCACTCTTTTTGCACTTTAGATGTGTGGGGAGATGTGTTTTGGGCTCTTGGGACGAAGTGACGGCGCTAGGGTTTGTTCTTTGATCAGTATTCGACGTGTGTGTTAATAGGAAAGCCGTGGACTCTCTATTTATAGGGTTTCCAAAAGATATCCGTTGAAAAACCCTAACAACGGACTAGTCCGGTGCAAGTCCGGACTTGTCCGGTCTCAATGCATTTTGAAGTCCAGAAAGTCTGCCGGACTAGTCCGGTCCAAGCTCGGACTAGTCCGGTGCTATGTGAAAGTGAACTCCAGAAAGTTCAACGGACTAGTCCGCGGACTAGTCCGATCTCTACATATGGGAGACTCCAGAAAGGTCAACGGACTAGTCCGGTCCCTCAATATGAGAGACTCCAGAAACATCAACGGACTAGTCCGGTGGACGCACGGACTAGTCCGGTCTCCCAATAAGTGAAATTCCAGAAAGATGAACGGACAAGTCCGGTCCATGATCGGACTAGTCCGGTGCTTTGTGAAAGTTAGGTTAATTTTAATCCCTTACCCTTGCGCAAAGTTGTGAGCTCTTGGAGTGTGTCTTTCATACACTCCCTATACATTCAAAATCTAATTTGGTCTTCCAAGCTTCATCAAAATATCTTTCTTTGAACACCACTTTATTTTTCACCTTTTTGTGCGCACCGAGCTGTTTCACTTGTTTGTCGTGCAATCATCTCAGTAGTTTCATTAGGATCTCATATGTTTGTTATCAATCAGCCAAAACCCACAAGGGATATCCTAGATGCACTTATAATCTCCCCTTTTTGGTGATTGATGACAACCATTTGAGATATCACAATTGAGAATAAAATCTTGATTTTCATAAGGTGTGCACATATGAGAACAATGATAAGTCCACAAAAAGCTTCTCGCATATGCACACACCTTATGGTGGGGTGCCTAACAGGTGTGTGATCAACAAGGTGTGATGAAGTAAAGGTAATCAATAATGAGCATAGAGATAGTCATCCAAGCAACAATAAGCATCACACATAAGAGTAGAAATAGTGCATTACAAGGTTTTTTAAAAATAAGTACATGTCCTTGATCACAAAAACATAAAGACACAAACTAGAGATGGTCTTAAGCTACCAGTCTCAATCTCTCCCCCTTTGGCATCAAGACACCAAAAAGGGAACAATTGAGGGGAATCACTCATCGCCACTCTCTTCTTCAGTCTCGGTCCGGTCCTCATCTTTACCACCATCATCATCATTCGCCGGAGCAGACTCTTCCTCGGAGTCCTCGAAGGCGGACGGAGATCCCACTGGCTCAATCTCCAGCTTGTCACAGATAGCTTTGATGTTGGCATTGACATATTGTTGATGCTTCTTCTACCTGACTTCAATCTTGCGGCAGCAGGCAAAGATAGATGTGAGCATTTTGAGCACACCACCGGAGGGTTCATGGGCAGGTGCAGAGCTAGGAGGAGCAGCTGAAGGTCTTGTGACATTCACATCCCGAGTTTGTTTAGTCCTCCTCTCAGCTTCAGGGGAGGGAGGTGCATCAGGAGCCGAAGGTAGAGTGTACTCGGTGGGCTTTTGCGGTTTCAACCCCGTATGGTGAACATCCTTGACGAACTCAAGTCCAGTCACCTTCTCAATCATGAACATGATGTACGGGGCATACCCGCAGGATCTGTTTAGAGTGAGATGTTCACAATGTCATTGTAGATGTATTCAAAGACATTGAACGGTCTCCTCCCACCAATGACCTTCATTAGGGTCCTCAAGGTTCCTTGAATAGTCTCCGCATCTCCATCTTTCGGGGCTATTGTCTTCCTCAAAATTCTGTTGAGGACCACATAGAAGGGCTTCAAATATTTGCTGCTTGGGAGGCACATAGGGCATCCTTGTGTCATAGAGGAAATTGAGCTCATCCTTCTCCAAGAGTTGCAAATTGTGGATAACAAGATCATGATCCAGAGTATGTTCAAGGTGAAGAATTCTTGCAAACTCATCATAAGTAACACTATACTTGAAACTATGAGTCATCCAAGTGAGACTGTCTCCATCACCACGAGCAAAGTAGAGGGTAGAGTAGAATTGGGTGATGACCATGTTTGAAACGGTTTTGGGCCGGCCAGCTGCTTATATACGTGGCCGACCGGACTAGTCAGGTCAGAGGACGGACTAGTCCGGTGCCCCTGGAAAACCTAGGAAAGAGAGACTGTCCGGACTAGTCCGGTGGCCAACCTGACTAGTCCGGTGTCTCTGGAAAAACTGAGTATTTAGAGATAACTAATAGTGATCCAAGGACAAGTTTTGCAAATAATCTTGGTAATTATGACCAGAAAGCAATCAACACAAAAAAATGGTCATAAATTCCAAGATTTCTTCATTAAAATTTGTTTTCTTAGGAGAAAAAGAGGTGAGGGGCAGTTTTAGCAATAAAATGTAACATTTGAAGTTTCAACCAGGTGTGCAACTGAAAGTTGCCTAGAGGGGGGGTGAATAGGCTAATCGACCTGCAAATGACTTAATAAAACAAGATTAAATCACAAGGGGGCGGACTAGTCCGCTCAGGGGGCGGACTAGTCCGGTCAGCTTGCGTGAATAACCCTAAAAAGATGTTTCTAGCAAGTTTTAGGGAATTTTCTCTTTGCTACAAGTGAGTATATGTTTAAGTCAAGTTGAGCAACAACCTACACAAGAGCAAGTCAAGTTTCCACAAGTTTGTAGCAATGCGGAGTATGAAACAAGACTACCAACCCTAGAACAAAGTAATCAATAGAATAAATGCGAAGAACACAAGGGGGCAAGGATTTTATCCCGAGGTTCGATTCCACACAAGGAATCTACGTCCCCGTTGAGGAGTCCACAAAAGGACCGGGTCCAACAACCCTTCCCTCACCAAGTTTACCGCACGGGCCTAACTTGGTTCTCCACTAATCACAACGGTGATTACAAAGTTCGTTGGGGCTTCTCACAAACTGAGGCTCCCACACCACAAAGATGATCAACACAATAAAGCAAACT
This sequence comes from Tuctoria greenei, assembly GCA_036927565.1. NCBI lineage: Eukaryota > Viridiplantae > Streptophyta > Magnoliopsida > Poales > Poaceae > Tuctoria > Tuctoria greenei. The sequence goes on from JAYESD010000006.1 coordinate 159,830,527, forward strand.
CAATACACAGCCCACAAAGACTCAACGAGTGCAAGAGATCAAACCGGGAGCACAAGCGCGATGTTCTTCCTCTTCTCCACCTCACTAAACCCTAATCCACTCAAGAATTAGTTTTAGAGGGAAAGTAGGCAAGAAGGAGGCTTAGGAGTGCTCCAAGTTGGCTGTGGCGGCGCTAGGGTTTGAGTTTTTCCAAAAGGTATTCGAAATGAGGCCGGGGGTCCCCTTTTTATAGGGGTCCCAAGCTCAATCTGCTGACTTCAGCAAAAGGGCGGACTAGTCCGACCACTGGCCCGGACTAGTCCGGCCTAGGGGACCACTGACCTCTTTGTCAGGTCCCGACAGCTGACACACTATCATCACGCTACCCGCCAAACTTCACGCTACCCGCCAAACTTCAAATTCAAACGGTCACTTCCAGAACGGACTAGTCCGGTCAACACCGGACTAGTCCGATCTCACACAGAGCCTTTTGCTCCGTGTGAAAACAGACTAGTCTGAGGACCACGGACTAGTCCGGCCTCTAGGGCGGACTAGTCCGGTCCTCCCAGACTTAGCCACAGAAGCACCTTTTCCTAGCCAACCCGGACTAGTCCGGCCCCACGGGCAGACTAGTCCGTTCTCACTCAGGACCTCCTGGTCCGGTCCAAAACGGACAAGTCCGTGGTTTTGGGACTTCATCCCCAAAACCCACTCACAGCTACCCGGACTAGTCCGGCCACAAACGGACTAGTCCGATCTCAGTCAGACCCTTCTGGTCCGGCCAGAAACGGACTTGGCCGGCCAGTAACGGACTAGTCCGGCCACCTGCACGGACTAGTCCGGCCCTACGGCCAGACCACTCATTCACTCATCTCTTTCATAGGTTTGACCTCTAAACCACTTTGAGCTCCCAAACTTGATCTCAATGCACTTTACACACGCACCCTCCTATTTCTACGGCTAGTCTAACTCAACACGCTAGAAACCCTAGTTTCCACGCTTCGAGTTGACTCCGTTTCCTTCCTTTTCCTTTTTGAGGGTTTGCGTCTCCGATCGAGTCCACACCTGTGCTAAGATCACTTGAGCTCATTAGCGACTTAATTGTCGTCATCAATCATCCAAAACCCACGGGGAACCTAGATGCACTTTCAATCTCCCCCTTTTTTGGTGATTGATGACAACACATTAAGTCCTTCAACGATTAAGAGTATTAAAATTGGTTTTCATAACTTGTGTGCGTATGAATGACTCCCCCTCAATGTATGCAACATGTAAAAGAGGTGGAGGAGATCTTTCATACCCACACACGTTATGGTGGGGTGCCTACGTGATGTGTTCAACAATTGTGACAAGACATGAAGAGCATCAATATAATCAAATGATTGACAATTAGAGCATTATATTGAGATTAAACGACATTAACAAGTCTTGCACAAATGTAAACATCCAAGAGCATGAATATATTACAAAACAAGTCCACAAATCACAAACACGCTCACAAACGATTAACTCCCCCTTAATTCTCCCCCTTTGGCATCAAGGCACCAAAAAGGAAAAGAAGGGAGGAAACTAAGACCTAAGAACTAGTCCTCGTCTTCGCCACTTCCACTCTCCGTGGCCTCGGAATCTTCGACGTCGTCCTCATGATCATCGGCATCATCGTCGTCGTCGTCGGAGTTCCTTGCCGAGGGAGCAGCCCGAGAGGAGCTTCCATCCTCTTGGAGCTGGGCGAGCTCATCGGCGGTGAAGGTGGGGAATGGAGTGATCTCCCCATCACTCACCTCCGGAGAGGACATCGGGACCTCCAGCTTGTCGCACACCGCCTTAAGGTATTTTTCTTGACGCTTGTGTGCCCTTTGAGCGCGAATCTCTTGCTTCCGGCACGAGGTGAAGATGACCTTGAAGCATTTGAAGAACGCACTCATGGACTGAGGCGAAGGCGGAGACGGAGGCGCCACTGGGCGAGACGGAGGATCAGCATTCTTGCGTCGAGGAGGAACAGGTAGAGGTGGGGGAATCTGAGGACGCAGTCTCTTATGTGAAACATCCTTCTGGAAGGTAAGTCCGGAGACTTTCTCAATTAGGCACATCACATAAGGAGCATAGCCACAAGACCTGTTGGGGGTATGAGATATATTGAAGATGTCATCAAAGATGTACTCAGCTAGGTTGAAGCTTTCTTCCCCATCTATCAGCACAAGCAAATGCCTCAGGTTGCCCTGGATGACTCCGGCATCTCCATCCTTCGGGGCAATGGTCTTCCGAAGGAGGCGGTTGAGCACACTGAAAAATGGCTTGATATTTCTTGCCAGTCCTGCCTCATAAGGAAGATAGTCTGGATACATGAAGTCAAGGGCATCTCGATCTAGGGCTTTGAGGTTAGAGATGATGATCTCATGCTCAAGGTGTTCCTCCAATCCTAGAATCTTGGCGACGTCTTCAAATGTGACAGTGTACTGCTCTCCATTTGTCATCCATGTCATCCGGCGATTGCCAAAGGAGTGAAAGTAGACGGTTGTGTAGAACTGGACAACCACCTCAATGTTCCAGTCGTACTGGAAACTCATGATATCCTTGATTCCATGTCTTTCCGCTGCATTGATCACAGCATCAAATGCAGCATGCTTCTTATGAGCCATGTAGTCCCAGTCAACCCACTGGGCATCAGTCACAGGAGTCTTCATCTTCATGTAGACAAGGCGATAGTAATCGCAGTGGAAGTCACACCAGAACCGAGGGTCGGCGGTGGACCTCTCATACCTATAGACATTCTCGTCTCTGAGCCTCCTGGCCTTCTCAGCTCCTTTTCCTTTGAAAGTGTTAGCTGAGAGGTTGGGCTGACGGTTTGGATTACGTGCTGGACTGTGCATCACCAGAGGCTCAACAGCCTGAGCTTTCCCTTGTTCACGAATCAACACTCCTCCGAGTGCCTTCTTGGCTGGCACCTTGATGGAGGGCTTCTTCTTCTTCGGCTCGACTGGAGCCGGAGCCTTTCCCTTCTTGGGGTCACGCTCGACCCTGGGCTCAGGTTCCATTTGGGCTGGCTCCTTGCCCTTCGCCTTCTCGCCAACGGTGACGAGTTTCTTCCGTTTGGGGGCATTGGCCTCAGCGGCCCTGGAGTTGTGAGCCTCCCTATCCTCTCTTTTCTTCTTTCGCAGCTCATTCAGTGATTCTGCGGTGGCACGGGCAATGGCTTCATCCTCATTGTAGATGCTCGCAGCCACCTTGGATGCTTCGAGTGCCTTGAGCTTTCTTTCCTCCTTGGCCTTCTGCGCCTCCATTAGCGCAGCCTTAGTCCGAGCCTCGGCAATTTGGGCCTTGGTACGCCCCTCGAGGTTGACACGCGGAGGAGAGCGCTCGGAGTTCGACATTCTGTGCAAAGGATGGAGAGAGGAAGATATGAGCCTAGGAAGAAGAAGTATTGCCGAAAAGATCTCGAGAACCAACTAGAAGTAGGATTTGCCCTGTGCAAACCGGACTTGTCCGCCCCAGGGGCGGACTAGTCCGCCAGACGGACTTGTCGGCCTGGTGGCCGGACTAGTCCGGGTTACACAGGAAGAACCCTAACCCTAATCGATTCATCGAAAAATTTGTGAACCAATGCGCAATACTCCTAGGCTATGATCGCAAGGGTGTATAGAACAACATTAATGAAGGTGTTCCTATCAAAAACTTGAAGAATCAAGAATGGGGCTAGTTTTTGAGGAACGGTGAAATACCTTCAAAAATCCGCTTGAGTCGTCGAAATCGGCGTGGATCTCGAAGGTGGAGCGCGGGGAAGTGATCCCTCACTCCCAAGGACTTCGATGCGCGGATTGGAGTTGAGTTTTGGTGGTTGGAGCGCAAAATCGCCGATTTGGGGGCAGTTGTGCGCGCGTGGAAGCTTGAGAGTCAAGTGAAAGAGAGAGAGAGGGGTCCGGGCCGCCTGGGGGTTTAAGTCCCCAAGGGCCGGACTAGTCCGGTTGAGGGGCCGGACTAGTCCGGTTTGCGGACCAGACCCAGACTAGTCCGGGTCCGGACTTGTCCGGTGGAAGGCCGGACTAGTCCGGTGTGCGGACTAGCCGCGGACTAGTCTGACCCGGACTTGTCCGGCCATAGGGGCGGACTAGTCCGGTCCAGCAGGGCTGAAAAACAATATATTTGGGTTTTGTCCATAAAGATAAGTCCTTTTGGACAGATATAGCAAGGAAAACATGACAAACATGATTATGAGTCAATAAAGAACAACTTATGGACATTTTCATGAAGAAAATAGATTTCTCAAACAAATTTGAGGAGAAATCGACATAGAGAGGAGTTTTTCGAAATGTGGCTCAAAATATATGAGGAATGTGGTTTAAGCCACGTTCCGAGAATCCAACACGTTGAGCTCACTTCTTAGCTCACAGAAACGCTTCTCGTCAAGAGGCTTGGTGAAGATGTCCGCAAGTTGATGTTCCGTCCTCACATGCGAAATCTCAATGTCTCCCTTCATTGAGTGATCTCGCAAGAAATGGTGTCGAATGTCTATATGTTTGGTCCTAGAGTGTTCCACCGGATTATGGGCTATCTTGATTGCACTCTCGTTGTCACACAAGAGTGGAATTTTACGCAGGTTAATCCCATAATCCCTAAGAGTTTGTCGCATCCAAAGAAGTTGTGCACAACAACTTCCGGCTGCAACATATTCCGCTTCGGCGGTGGATAGAGCAATAGAGTTTTGCTTCTTAGAGGACCAAGACACAAGAGATCGACCTAAGAATTGGCACGTACCCGATGTGCTCTTCCTATCAACTTTGCACCCCGCATAGTCCGCATCGGAATATCCGATGAGGTTAAACTTGGATCCTTTGGGGTACCAAAGTCCTAGGGTAGGTGTGTGTACAAGATATCTCAAGATCCTTTTAACGGCGATCAAATGACAAGCCTTGGGTGCTGCTTGAAAGCGTGCACACATACACACACTTAGCATGATATCGGGCCTAGATGCACAAAGATAGAGAAGTGATCCGATCATAGACCTATATAGCTTTTGATCCACACTTGGTCCGTCCTCATTTAGGTCTAGGTGTCCATTTGTCCCCATAGGGGTTTTGATGGGTTTTGCTTTGTCCATGTCAAACTTTTTTAGAATATCTTGAGTATACTTAGTTTGACTTATGAACGTCCCTTCTTTGAGTTGTTTCACTTGAAATCCTAGAAAGAACTTCAACTCACCCATCATGGACATTTCAAACCTCTCCGTCATTATCTTGGAGAACTCGTCACAAAACACCTTATTTGTGGAACCAAATATGATGTCATCCACATATATTTGGCACACGAAAAGATCCTCGTTGAAGTGCTTTGTGAAAAGGGTATAATCCGCTTTTCCTATCCTAAAACCATTTTCAACTAGAAAGTCTCTTAAGCACTCATACCAAGCTCTAGGAGCTTGCTTGAGACCATAAAGAGCCTTTCGCAATTTGTAAACATGGTTAGGATAGTTTTGGTCTTCAAATCCCGGAGGTTGCTCTACAAAAACTTCTTCCTTGATTGGACCATTTAGGAATGCGCTCTTAACATCCATTTGGTAGAGCTTGAAATCATGATGAGTAGCAAAGGCTAATAGTATCCGAATTGACTCAAGCCTAGCTACGGGGGCAAATGTCTCATCAAAATCCAATCCTTCAACTTGTGAGTATCCTTTTGCCACAAGTCGTGCCTTGTTCCTAGTTACCACGCCATGCTCATCTTGTTTGTTGCGAAACACCCACTTGGTTCCAACAACGTTAGCTTGAGGGCGCTTGACAAGCTCCCAAACCTTGTTCCTTTCAAAGTTGTTGAGCTCCTCTTGCATGGCAACTACCCAATCCGGATCCCTTAAGGCATCTTCAACCTTATGTGGTTCCAAGGATGAGACAAAAGAGAAATGCTCACAAAAGTTTGCAACACGTGAGCGTGTTGTTACTCCTTTTGTGATATCTCCTAGAATGTTGTCAACGGGATGGTCCCGTTGAACACTTTGATGAACACGAGGATGCGGGGGTTGACCTCTTGAATTACTTGGTTCATCTTCTTCACTTTGGTCTCCCCCTTGATTCATGCCTCCCCCTTGATCTTCATTCTCATTATCACTTTGGGGAGCATCTAGAGGGTCTTCAACTTGTCCAATGGGGGTTTGACCTACTTCATAAAGAGGATGGTCACTTGAACTTTGAGATGGTTCTTGTGGGCGAACCTCTCCAAGTGCCATTTTCCTTAGAGCTTCTAGTGGAGGTTCCTCTTGATCAAGGGCATGTTGATCAACCTGCTCCACTTGAGAGCCATTGGTCTCGTCAAACACTACGTCACGTGCTACTTCAACAATTCCGGAGGATTTGTTGAACACACGGTACGCATGAGTGTTTGAGTCATATCCAAGCAAGAAACCCTCATCGGACTTTGAAGCAAACTTCGAAGTCCTAGGCTTCTTGTTGAGGATATAGCACTTGCTACCAAAGACCCGAAAGTAAGAAACATTAGGTTTCTTACCAATGAGAAGCTCATAAGGAGTCTTCTTGAGGAGGCGATGAAGGTACAATCGGTTCACGGCATGGCAAGCGGTGTTAACCGCTTCCGCCCAAAACCGGTCCGATGTTTTGTACTCATCTAGCATCGTCCTTGACATCTCAATAAGCGTCCTATTCTTCCTTTCGGCTATGCCATTTTGTTGTGGAGAATAGGGAGCGGAAAACTCATGCTTGATGCCCTCCTCATCTAGGAACTCCTCTACTTGCATGTTTTTGAATTCGGTGCAATTGTCACTTCTTATAGCCTTTATCCTCAAGGTGAACTCATTTTGAGCTCTCCTTAGGAATTTATTGAGGACACCGGGGGTTTCACTCTTATCATGCAAGAAGAACACCCAAGTATATCTAGAGAAGTCATCAACGATGACTAGACCATACTTGTTGCCACCGATGCTAATGTAAGCAATGGGGCCAAAAAGATCCATATGGAGTAACTCCAAAGGTCTAGTTGTCGTCATGACATTCTTAGAGGGGTGTTGAGCTCCTACTTGCTTTCCCGCTTGGCACGCACCACATGGCCTATCCTTTTCAAATACCACATCCTTTAGGCCACGAACGTGCTCTCCTTTAAGGAGTTTTTGAAGGTTCCTCATCCCAACATGGGCTAGCCTTCTATGCCAAAGCCATCCCATGTTGGCTTTTGCCATTAAGCATGTGTCAAGTTGAGCTTTATCCGTGGTGAAATCCACAAGATAGAGCTTTCCCTTGAGCACTCCCTTAAAGGCTATTGAGTCATTACCCTCTCTCAGAACATTCACACCCTCACTAGAAAAGACACACTTATATCCTTTATCACAAAGCTGTGATATGGATAGGAGATTATAGTCTAGGGAATCAACATGCAAAACATTTGATAAAGTATGCGAAGATGAGATAGCAATTTTACCAGAGCCAAGGATTTTCCCTTGGCTATTATCCCCAAAGAAGATTCCTTCACTTGGGTCCTCGTTCTCCTCATACTCTATGAACATGCTCCTCTCTCCGGTCATGTGGTTGGTACATCCGCTATCCAACACCCATTTCGATCCACCGGAGGAGTATGCCTACAAAACAAGTTTATGCCTTCCTTTTAGGTACCCAAGCTGAGTTGGGTCCTTTCACGTTAGTAGTTAGGCATTTGGGCACCCACACGCAAGGCTTGGGTCTCTTGCGGAGTGGCCCAACATATCTAGCAAACACTTTGCCGTGTTTGTTCCTCTTTAGCACATAGGATGCATCAAAATCATGAAATAGAGGATGCAATTCAGATTTAGGCAATTTGTTGCTAGAGGGTGAGTTCTTTTCAATTTTAGTTGGTGATGAACTCCCCTTAACAAAGACAATCATGTCTTTGCCATACTTGGAGGTTTTGGCGTTATGCCTTCCACCTCTAGTATAGCCAAGACCATCCTTGACATGGGGAGGTCTTGTGTTGGTGTATGCACTTCGTGCATACGCCACCTTCTCCTTGTCAAAGATGGCACCCTTAGGTGCTTGTTTGCCTTGCACTAAGTTGAGTTCATCCTTAAGTTTAAGGATTAAGTTAGAGCACTTGCAAGACGGAGTTGCATTGGATGAGGCCTTTGAGAAGGTTGGGCTCTTAGAGGAAGAGGCTACATTTTTCTTGAGAGACTCAACTTGAGTCTCAAGGATTTTGTTAACTTTTGACAAGTTCCCAAGTTCCTCCTTGAGCTCAGTTGTCTTCTCCTCAAGAATTGAACACGTTTTCTTACTTAGAGCAAGTTCATGTTCCAATGCCTTGCTCTTCTCTCTTTCGAGCTCAAGGAGCTCATCAAGCTCTCGACATCTCTCCTTCTCAAGGATGAGCATGTCCTCTTGTCTATTGATGAGATCCTCCTTCTCAAAGATCTCATCCATAAGCAATTTCATCCTTCGCAAGGTGCTTTTGCTTATGTCCTTAAACATGTGTTCATTTTCACTAGCACTATCAAATTCATCTTGCGAGGAAGTTGTGGAGGAGGGATGAGATGTTACCTTTCTCCTTCCCTCCTTTGCCATGAGGCAAGTAGGTTTGTAGTCGTCGTTGAGGTTGGGGAAGAGCTTGCTTCCTTTGGAGCTCCTCCCGATGGCTATGGTAGCCATCTTCTCCTCTTCTTCTTCGGAGGAGGACTCATCGTTAGAGTCCCACTCCTTCCCCAAGTGGGCTTGTCCGGAGGGCCTCTTCTTCTTGAAAAATTTCTTGTCTTGAGGCTTGCCCTCCTTCTTCTTCTTTGCTTCTTCATGTGGGCAATCAGCGATGAAGTGCCCATACTCGCCACAATTGTAGCAAGACCTTTTTGATTTAGGCCTTGCTCTTTCCTTCCCTTTGCCCTCATGGTTGTATCCACCTTTCTTCCTCCTCATCATTCTCCTGAACTTGTTGATGAAGAAGGCCTCTTCCTCATCGGTGTCGAGGCTCTCCTCATCACTTTCCTCTTGCTCCTTTGAAGAGGGTGTTGCCTTGAGTGCAACGTTCTTCATCTTGGAGGCGGTGAACTTTTGGAGGTCATTGTAGAAGAGCGCCTCCTTCTCCATGATTTCATGGTTGATGATCCTCCCAAGGACCTCCTCCGGGGTCATTTGAGTGAACCCCGGGCTTTCCCGAATCATGGAGCACAGAGAGACGTTCCTAGGCATGAATGCCCGGATCATCCTCTTCACCACCTCGTGGTCGGTCCACTTGGTGCAGCCATATGATCGGCTCTTGTTGATCAGCACCTTCAGCCGGTTGTACATGTCTTGGGGGGATTCACCATCCAAGATGGCGAATCTCCCAAGCTCTCCTTCGATGAGCTCGATCTTGGCCTCCTTGACCACTCGGTTTCCCTCATGCGCCGTCTTGAGGGTGTTCCATATGTCTTTGGCCACTTCAAGACCATCGACACGGTTGAACTCATCTCTAGAGAGAGATGAGATGATCACACCCGCAGCTTGAGCGTTGCGGTGGATGAGGATGGCTTGTTCTTGAGTTATGTTGTCCTCATCCTTTGGAATCTCCACCCCGGTCATGACAATTTGCCACAACGCTGGGTTGAGTGACACGAGGTGGATCTTCATGTTGTGTTTCCACATACCGTAGTCCGTTCCATCGAATTGGGGAGGTTTCCCCAATGGGATGGACAGGTAGTGGTTGTTGGCGGCAAGGCGTTCATAGTTGAACCCTTGCCGGTTGTAGTTGGCTCCGCCACCACCACTTGATTGGTTTGACGGATCAATCCTGGAGATGTTCAACTTCTCCCGGAGCTTCGCCTTGAGTTGGCGAGTCTCCTCATCGTCCGTTGGCTTATCTTGATAAGCCAACGTCTCCTCACGGGTCGCCTCGTAGTTGCTGCTCGATGCATCGTCATTCACCACTCCGGCCATCTCTCCGAGTTGTTAGACTCTTTGTGGAGAGTCCCGCTCTGATACCAATTGAAAGTTGCCTAGAGGGGGGGTGAATAGGCTAATCGACCTGCAAATGACTTAATAAAACGAGATTAAATCACAAGGGGGCGGACTAGTCCGGTCAGGGGGCGGACTAGTCCGGTCAGCTTGCGTGAATAACCCTAAAAAGATGTTTCTAGCAAGTTTTAGGGAATTTTCTCTTTGCTACAAGTGAGTATATGTTTAAGTCAAGTTGAGCAACAACCTACACAAGAGCAAGTCAAGTTTCCACAAGTTTGTAGCAATGCGGAGTATGAAACAAGACTACCAACCCTAGAACAAAGTAATCAATAGAATGAATGCGAAGAACACAAGGGGGCAAGGATTTTATCCCGAGGTTCGATTCCACACAAGGAATCTACGTCCCCGTTGAGGAGTCCACAAAAGGACCGGGTCCAACAACCCTTCCCTCACCAAGTTTACCGCACGGGCCTAACTTGGTTCTCCACTAATCACAACGGTGATTACAAAGTTCGTTGGGGCTTCTCACGAACTGAGGCCCCCACACCACAAAGATGATCAACACAATAAAGCAAACTCAATACACAGCCCACAAAGACTCAACGAGTGCAAGAGATCAAACCGGGAGCACAAGCGCGATGTTCTTCCTCTTCTCCACCTCACTAAACCCTAATCCACTCAAGAATTAGTTTTAGATGGAAAGTAGGCAAGAAGGAGGCTTAGGAGTGCTCCAAGTTGGTTGTGGCGGCGCTAGGGTTTGAGTTTTTCCAAAAGGTATTCGAAATGAGGCCGGGGGTCCCCTTTTTATAGGGGTCCCAAGCTCAATCTGCTGACTTCAGCAAAAGGGCGGACTAGTCCGGCCACTGGCCCGGACTAGTCCGGCCTAGGGGACCACTGACCTCTTTGTCAGGTCCCGACAGCTGACACACTATCGTCACGCTACCCGCCAAACTTCAAATTCAAACGGTCACTTCCAGAACGGACTAGTCTGGTCAACACCGGACTAGTCCGATCTCACACAGAGCCTTTTGCTCCGTGTGAAAACGGACTAGTCTGAGGACCACGGACTAGTCCGGCCCCTAGGGCGGACTAGTCCGGTCCTCCCAGACTTAGCCACAGAAGCACCTTTTCCTAGCCAACCCGGACTAGTCCAGCCCCACGGGCGGACTAGTCCGTTCTCACTCAGGACCTCCTGGTCCGGTCCAAAACGGACAAGTCCGTGGTTTTGGGACTTCATCCCCAAAACCCACTCACAGCTACCCGGACTAGTCCGGCCACAAACAGACTAGTCCGATCTCAGTCAGACCCTTCTGGTCCGGCCAGAAACGGACTTGGCCGGCCAGGAACGGACTAGTCCGGCCACCTGCACGGACTAGTCCGGCCCTACGGCCAGACCACTCATTCACTCATCTCTTTCATAGGTTTGACCTCTAAACCACTTTGAGCTCCCAAACTTGATCTCAATGCACTTTACACACGCACCCTCCTATTTCTACGGCTAGTCTAACTCAACACGCTAGAAACCCTAGTTTCCACGCTTCGAGTTGACTCCGTTTCCTTCCTTTTCCTTTTTGAGAGTTTGCGTCTCCGATCGAGTCCACACTTGTGCTAAGATCACTTGAGCTCATTAGCGACTTAATTGTCGTCATCAATCATCCAAAACCCACGGGGAACCTAGATGCACTTTCAGCAACGTTTCAAGCCACATTTCGAGAGTCAAGAATATTAAATTCATTCCTAAGTTCACAAAACCTTTTCTCATCCAATGGTTTGGTAAAAATATCCGCAAGTTGTTTTTCAGTTCTAACATGTGAAATAGCAATGTCACCTTTTAATGAATGATCTCCAAGAAAATGATGACGGATATCTATGTGCTTAGTTCTTGAGTGCTCTACCGGGTTGTGTGCAATTTTTATAGCACTTTCATTATCACATAGAAGTGGGATATGGTTAAGATTGTAGCCGTAGTCCCTAATGGTTTGTCGCATCCAAAGTATTTGTGCGAAACAGCTACCGGCTGCAATATATTCTGCTTCTGCTGTGGAAAGGGCAATGGAGTTTTGCTTTTTAGATGACCAAGAGACCAGGGACCTACCAAGAAACTGACAAGTCCCTGACGCGCTCTTTCTATCGACTTTGCATCCTGCATAGTCGGCATCGGAATACCCTATCAAGTTAAATTTGGATCCTTTGGGATACCAAAGGCCCAAGTTGGGTGTGTGCACAAGGTACCTTAGGATTTTTTTTACCGCAACTAAGTGACACTCTTTAGGTGCAGCTTGAAACCTTGCACACAAGCAAACACTAAGCATAATATCTAGCTTAGATGCACATAAATAAAGCAAGGAGCCAATCATGGACCGATATACCTTTTGGTCCACATTTGGACCGTCTTCATTGAGGTCGAGGTGTCCATTAGTAGCCATGGGTGTCTTGATGGGCTTGGCTTTGTCCATATTGAATTTCTTGAGAATGCCTTGTGTATATTTGGTTTGGCTTATAAATGTATCTTCTCTTAGTTGCTTCACTTGGAATCCCAAGAAGAACTTTAATTCGCCCATTATTAACATCTCGAACCTATCTGTCATAATTTTGCTAAATTCTTCACAGAAGGATTTGTTAGTGGATCCAAAGATAATGTCATCAACGTAAATTTGACATACAAATAAATGATCATCACAATGTTTAGTGAAAAGTGTATAGTCAGCTTTACCAATTTTGAATCCATTCTGAATTAGAAAATCTCTAAGACACTCATACCAAGCTCGGGGAGCTTGTTTGAGGCCACAGAGCCTTACGCAGTTTGTAGACATGGTTGGGATATTTTTGGTCTTCGAATCCTGGTGGCTGCTCCACATAAACTTCCTCCTTGATTGGGCCGTTTAAGAAAGCGCTCTTGACGTCCATTTGATACAGCTTAAAATTATGGTGAGTAGCATATGCCAATAAAATACGAATGGACTCAAGTCTAGCTACAGGAGCGAAAGTTTCATCGAAGTCCAAACCTTCGACCTGAGAATAACCTTTGGCCACCAGTCTCGCCTTATTTCTTGTTACTACTCCATGTTCATCTTGCTTGTTTCGAAAGACTCATTTGGTTCCAACTATGTTCGCCTTTGGTCTTTCCACCAGTTCCCATACTTTATTTCTCTTGAAGTTGTTCAGCTCCTCTTGCATTGCAATCACCCAGTCTGGATCCCTTAAGGCTTCTTCTACCCTGTATGGTTCCAGAAAAGACACAAAAGAATAGGATTCACAGAAATTTACAACTCGAGATCTAGTAGTTACTCTCTTAGCAATATCTTCAATGATATTGTTGACAGGGTGGTCTCTTTGCACGCTCTGGTGTATTCTTGGGTGTGGAGCTTGTGTAGTTGCTTGTTCTTCATTATCTTCATGTGCATTGTCTCCCCCTAGATCATTGTTTCCATGATTGGATTGTCCTGATCTTCTTGATCTTCCTCCTCTTGATCTTGTGCAAGAGCTCCCACTTGATCATTGCCTCCGTGTTGAGGTTCATCTTGTGCATTTGAGTCGAATGTTTGCTCTTGTGGTAAGATATCACCAAGTCCCATTTTCTTCAGTGCTTCATATGGAACTTCCTCTTTATCTAGCACACACTTATCAACTTGCTCCACTTGTGAGCCGTTAGATTCATCGAACACTATGTCACGTGCTACTTCAACAAGGTCGGACACTTTTTTGAAGACACGATAGGCGTAGACATTCGACTCATAATCGAGCAAGAATCCTTCATCGGACTTTGAAGCGAACTTCGAGACCCTCTGTTTCTTGTTCGGAATAAAACATTTGCAACCAAAAACTTTAAAATAAGAAACATTAGGCTTTTACCGATAAGGAGCTCATATGGAGTTTTCTTCAGTAGTCGATGGAGATACATTCGATTCGTGGCATGGCAAGCGGTGTTCACCGCTTCTGCCCAAAATCGATCTGATGTTTTGTATTCATCCAACATAGTTCTCGCCGTTTCGATCAATGTTTTGTTCTTCCTTTCGGCCACTCCATTTCGTTGAGGGGAGTAGGGTGCCGAGAATTCATGCTTTATCCCTTCTTCATCGAGAAACTCTTCAACTTTGAGGTTCTTGAATTCTGTCCCGTTGTCACTTCTGATATTCTTTATGGTTGATGAGAATTCGTTCTGAGCTCTTTTCAAGAACTTCTTGAGGATCCCCTGAGTTTCTGATTTATCATACAAGAAAAATACCCAGGTAAATCTTGAAAATTCATCAACAATTACTAGACTGTATTTGTTACCGCCGATGCTGATGTACGAAACTGGACCAAAAAGATCCATGTGGAGGAGTTCCAGCGGTCTTGCGGTAGTCATCACATTCTTGGCGGGGTGTGGTGCTCCGACTTGTTTTCCTGCTTGACAAGCGCTGCACAGCCTGTCTTTTTCAAAAACCACATCCTTAAGACCACGGATGTGACCACCTTTTAGAAGTTTCTGCAGATTTCTCATTCCAACATAGGCTAGCTGTCTATGCCACAGTCATCCCATGTTAGTCTTAGCAACCAAGCAAGTGTTGAGTTCGGCTTTATCTTTGTTGAAGTCAACTAGATAAAGCTTGCCCTTCAACATTCCCTTGAATGCAATCGAGTCATCGCTTCTTCTAAAAACAGTCACACCCTCATTAGTGAATAAATAGTTGTAACCTTTGTCGCATAGTTGGGATATTGACAAAAGGTTATAATCTAGAGAATCTACATGTAAAACATTTGATAAGGTATGTTGAGAGGATATTTCAATGTTACCGCTACCAAGGACCTTTCCTTGGCTGTTGTTTCCGAAGTATATGCCTTCACCTGGATCCTTGTTGTACTCGTACTCTACAAACATATCTCTCTCTCCGGTCATGTGATTTGTGCATCCGCTATCAAGTACCCATTTTGTTCCACCAGAGGAGTAAGCCCGCAAAAAGAATTATTCATTGGTTTTAGGTACCCAAGCTTGTTTGGGTCCTCTCAGGTTAGTCACAAGAGTCTTGGGCACTCACACACAAGTTTTCAAGTTCTTGTGGTATGGCCCTGTATATTTGGCAATGACTTTTCCATATTTGGCTTTCATAAGAACATAAGAAACGTTAAATGTATGAAACAATATTTGTGATTTAGATTCATGGGATTTTTCCTTAACAAAGACAATTCTATTCTTAGCATGATTGGAAGTAGACATGTGTTTGTTCTTATCAAAACTAAGACCATCTTTGACATTAGGAGGTCTAGTGACCATATATGCACTGCGTGCATATTTGATCTTCTCCTTATCAAAGATGCCGCTTGGAGGGGCATGCATATTATGAGAAGTTGAAGTATTAGAAATAATATTCTTCTTACTAGAGCAAGTGCAAGTTCCGATTGTTGTCGAACTTATATCTTTGGAGGAAGAGCTCTTGGAAGATGAAGAGTCACTTTGCTTGAGCGACTCAACTTGCACCTCAAGGATCTTGTTAGCTTTTGACAAGTTAGCAAGTTCTTCCTTGATTGCAATATGTGAGTCTTCTAGCTTTGAGTAAGTTTCCTTACTCAAGGCTAGCTCAACTTCAAGCGACTCATTCTTCTCTCTTTCAAGCTCGAGAAGCTTTTCAACTTCTTGATATCTTTTCCTTTCACGGATGAGCATATCTTCTTGTCGGTCAAGAAGTTCCTCCTTTTCAAAAATTTCGTTCGACAACATTTCCATTTTCTTTAGAACAATTTTACTTAATCCTTTAAACATTTCTTCATTATCACTAGAGCTGTCAAAGTCATCAATAGAGGAATTTAGCGTAGGAGGAGTAAGCCGTACCTTTTTCTTGCCTTCCTTAGCCATAAGGCAAGTGTGGTTGTTCATGTCCCATCCTCCCATGTTTGGAAAGAGTGTGGCCTTCATACTAGGTTTCTTGATTGCGATAGTGGCCATCTCTTCTTCTTCATCGGAGGAGGACTCGTCGTTTGAGTCCCACTCCTTGCCAATGTGAGCTTGATGGGTTTGTCTTCTTTTTCTGAAATTTTTCTTTTCTTGAGGTCTTGTTTCCTTCTTCTTTTTGTTTTCTTCATAAGGGCAGTCCACCATGAAGTGATCATTCTCTCCGCAGTTGTAGCAAGTGCGTCGAGCCTTGGATTTTCCTTTATCCTTGTTTTTGCCTTCATTTGAGTTGTTGCCGTGTCTTCTTTTCATCATTCGCTTGAACTTCTTGATAAAGAGTACCATTTCTTCATCATCAAGATCGGTGCTCTCGTCACTTGTATGCCCATCGTCTTGATCTTCACGAGCTTCTTTGAGTTTGGGTCGGCATGTTGCTTTGAGAGCAACCTCTTTCTTTTTGAAGGAAGTGAGTTCGGCCAAGTCTTTGACATATTGTGCCTCTTTCTCCATCATTTCATGATTTATGATCTTTCCCAACAACTCATCGAGAGTCATTTTGTGAAACCCGGGGCTTTCTCTAATCATTGAGCAAAGTGTGACATTTCTTGGCATGAAGACTCTAATCATTCTCCTGACTACTTCATGATCCGTCCATTTCTTACTTCCATAGGCACGTATTTTGTTGATGAGTGCCTTCATCCGGTTGTACATGTCTTGAGGTGATTCGCCTTCTTCAATAGCAAATCTCCCCAACTCTCCTTCAAGCATTTCGATTTTAGCTTCACGAACCGATCTATTTCCTTCGTGAGCTGTCTTGAGTGTATCCCAGATTTCCTTTGCACTTTCTAAGCCATCAATCTTGGTGAATTCCTCTCTGCTTAGTGATGATGTGATCACAGCGACGGCTTGTGCATTTTTGTGAATCTCTTGTTCTTGTTCTGGGGTGAGTTCTTCATCCGTGTCCGGGATGTCTATGCCAGTGCAAACAATGTGCCACAGACTAGGATTTAAGGATATTAGATGCATCTTCATGTTGTACTTTCACATTGTATAGTCGCTTCCGTCAAACTGTGAAGGTTTTCCCATAGGAATGGAAAGATAGTGATTGTTTGAATTGAGACGGTTGTAGTTGTAAGGGTGTCGGGAGTAGTCATGATGACCACTCCCGTCGTCTTCTCTTCTTCTTTTCCCTTTTGTCCTAGCAGTTTCTTCCTCAGAAGTGCCTTTAATTGTCGCACTTCTTCATCATCGTGTGGGCTCTTTTTCAGCACATCAAAAGTTTTAGTTTCTTGTTCCTCCTCATTAATGTTCATCTTCGAGATATCGTTGTTCTTCTCAGAGGCCATTGATCTCTTCGAGATGTGAGTCTCATTGGTGGAAAACCTTGCTCTGATACCAATTGAATGTGGCCTAGAGGGGGGGTGAATAGGCCTTTTGAATTCCCTGCACAATAGAATCGTCAAAACTTGGTTGGTCGGACTAGTCCGGTCGTGTGGGCGGACTTGTCCAGTGTGCAAAAATATGTGTGTTGATCAGATGTTATTTGGGAAACTGAATTTCTTTAGCAGCGGAAATGAGAACAACTGCTATTTTTATTTGAGATTAATATAAGAATGCAGGTAAAACTTATAATTGACTTAGGTTGATGTTTTAGCACTTAAGTGATCTAGTGAACAAAATTTAAATGAAATAAGGCGCAAGACACACGAATTTTTCCCGAGGTTCGATCTCACCACGAGATCTACGTCCTCGTTGAGGAAGCTCACACAGAGTCGGGTCTCCAACCCTTTCCCTCTTCAAGTCACCACGAAGGCCGACTTGATTCCACTATCACGGGTAATCACCAAGTTTGTGGGGCAACCTCACACGTTGAGGGCTCCCACGAGAATTACAACGAAAGAAGTGATCAAATACACTCAAAAGTATTATAATGCAGAGTATGAGTGTAGAAAGATCAAACCCCAAGAGCTCGCAATGAAAGAACGACGATCTCCCAATCCCGAATCCAAATGTTCAATTGATTTCACTCTTTTTGCACTTTAGATGTGTGGGGAGATGTGTTTTGGGCTCTTGGGACGAAGTGGCGGCGCTAGGGTTTGTTCTTTGATCAGTATTCGACGTGTTTGTTAATAGGAAAGTCGTGGACTCTCTATTTATAGGGTTTCCAAAAGGTAGCCGTTGAAAAACCCTAACACCGGACTAGTCCGGTGCAAGTCCGGACTTGTCCGGTCTCAGTGCATTTTGAAGTCCAGAAAGTCTGCCGGACTAGTCCGGTCCAAGCTCGGACTAGTCCGGTGCTGTGTGAAAGTGAACTCCAGAAAGTTCAACGGACTAGTCCGCGGACTAGTCCGATTCCACATATCGGAGACTCCAAAAAGGTCAACGGACTAGTCCGGTGGTACAACGGACTAGTCCGGTCCCTCAATATGAGAGACTCCAGAAACATCAACAGACTAGTCCGGTGGACGCACGAACTAGTCCGGTCTCCCAATAAGTGAGATTCCAGAAAGATGAACGGACTAGTCCGGTCCATGATCGGACTAGTCTGGTGCTTTGTGAAAGTTAGGTTAATTTTAATCTCTTACCCTTGCGCAAAGTTGTGAGCTCTTGGAGTGTGTCTTTCATACACTCTGTATACATTCAAAATCTAATTTGGTCTTCCAAGCTTCATCAAAGTATCTTTCTTTGAACACCACTTCATTTTTCACCTTTTTGTGCGCACCGAGCTGTTTCACTTGTTTGTCCTGCAATCATCTCAGTAGTTTCATTAGGATCTCATATGTTTGTCATCAATTAGCCAAAACCCACAAGGGATATCCTAGATGCACTTACAGTTATCTCCGTGGGACTATCTCTACGCCTGTTCTTTTCACGCTCTAGCTCTCTACAGCTTAAAGCATATTCTAATGCTACTTGGGCTAGTGATATCTCTGATCATCGATCTTTTTCTGCCTATTGTGTTTTTCTTGGTGGTTCCCTCATTGCTTGGAGGCTGAGTTGCGTGCTATGGCTCTTGTGAGTGCAGAGGTGACTTGGTTGCGGTGGTTGCTTGAGGACTTTGGTGTTTCTGTTGGTATGCCGACTCCCCTTTTATCTGACAGTACAGGTGCTATCAGCATTGCTCGTGATTCGGTCAAGCATGAGCTTACCAAGCATATTGGTGTTGATGCTTCTTATACACGAGCGCAGGTACAAGATAGTGTTGTTGATCTTCAGTATGTGCCTTCAGAGCTTCAGCTAGCTGATTTCTTCACGAAGGCACAGACCAGAGCTCAGCATTGTTTTTATCTCTCCAAACTCAGTGTTCGTGACACACCTTGAGTTTGAGGGGAGTGTTAGAGGTGTAGGGATGTGTTTTATATTTTCCCTTTTGCATAAGTGCTTTTATGTTTATTGAACATCCCTGTACATCTATTTATAGAGGCCTCCGGCCTCCTGAATAATACAAGCTCATTATTCTTATCATTCACGACTTCAAACGGATAATGGTGACCGTGGAAAGAAAGGTATTGGCATGTCCCACTTGGCGTACAATGGCGGGCAGATGCACTTTAGCCAACACAGTTTTATCTTCCACCCCGATTTATGCTACGTGCACCCTTAAGCTTAGACCAACGGTCATTCACAGACTAGACCAAATCAGAAGAACTTTTATTTGGAAAGGCTCAGATGTAGCGGGCAGAGGACATCCTTTGGTTGCTTGGGACAGAGTCACGGCTCCAACAGTCAATGGAGTATTGGGCCTAATCTCAATCACGAGATTAAATGTTGTCTTACTGAAAAAATTTCTATACAAAGCATACAACAAGTTGGACACTCCATGGGTGGGACTAATTTGGAACAGTTATAGGGGAGGGGATCAGCCCCCTCATGCTACATGCAAAGGCTCCTTTTGGTGGCAGGATGTCTTATCTAATTGGCACATCTTCAGCTCTAATACTTGGGTGCAGATTGGAAGCGGCAACACCATTTTAGTGTGGAAAGATAAGTGGAACAGTCATACTACCATGTATGAAAGATTCAGCACGCTTTTCTCATTCTCAAAAACCCCAGATGTCACCATAGCGAAGTATTTGGCGAAGGAACAAATTACACAGTTATATCATACCCGATGTACATGGAAGCCTCATGAGTAAGAGTTGCTACAACTTATTGACCAACATAAGGTGCGAGGTTTGGACCAAGATCGCTGGTAACAAGGGGATAACTCGTATTCTTTCAGAGCATCGAAAGTATATAAGGGATTCTACAAGCATATTTTACCTCCAAAGCCCATTAAGTGGATTTGGCGCTCCAAGGTCACAAAGAAACTAAAGATTTTTTTGTGGTTGCTGTGCTTGGATAAGCTTAACTCCAGGAATTTGCTTCAAAGAAAAAACTTCCAGATTGAAAATGTTAATTACTCATGTGTCTTGTGTGACCAGGGTGGGAAGGAGTACACTTATCATCTATTTTTTCAATGCCCGTTCAACACATCATGTTAGCAATTATTAACATCCATTGGAATCATGACATTCCTTTCTTTGACTCACTGGAACGGGCAAAAACAACTTGACATCGACCAGAGTTTATGGAGATCTTTATGGAGATCTGTATAACAGCTGTATGGGAGATTTGACTCAGCAGAAATGGCAAAATATTCAGGCAAATCTCGCCTACACTGGAATCCTGGAAGCAGGGTTTCTGCTCCAATTTACTCAAACAAAGTTGTCGGTTTAACTCATTGTGTAAAGAGTTTGTTGTACATTGGATCTCAGAGTTGTAGTTCTCTAGCATGAGCCTTCCCCGTCTCAGGAAGGACATATCATAGCAGACGATGTAATATGTTTTCCATTTATTAATATAATCAACAGGAGGGGCTTCCCCTGCTGTTTTCCTTAGTCAAAAAAAGTCGGGTGATCCTCCTCCCTTTGGCATGACTTCACGAATAAACATCACAAAAGTTTGGTTGTTTGTCACAGCATGGCCTAGTCGAAGGTGTCCGAAGGAATCCTTCACAACGTGGCGCAGCCGCCCAGGGAAATGTTGGTGGTATACTGTGATTGCAACATGACTAGCTCCCGTGACTTGCCAGCTAGTCTGTGCCCGTGACTACAGTGGCAACAGCTGGTACAGGTATCTAGGAATTAATGGCCCTGTTGCACCATGGTCGACAATTTAGTATCATATTAAGATTAAACAATGAAATGTTGCAGGTTGCCAAGGTTGGGATGCTAACCTAAGGCTCTCTTTGAAGTGAAGGAATTGAAAAACACGAGAATAGGAAAAACAAAGTAATTGAAATTGTATGTTTTTACAATTCTATAGGAATTGAAAATATAGAAATTAAGATGAGAAGTTCTTTAGCAGCATCATAAGAAAAATAAGAGAACTTGTAACATAAGCAAAGAAAGAAGAAATAAAGATTCAAGCTCATGTTATGTTTCATACAAAATTTAGCAAAAGAATCCCTTCATATAGAAAAAATCCTTTGTTTTTCCTGTGAACCAAATAGTCATGTAGAGAAAAATCCTTTACAAATTATATCCTTCAAAATTCCTTTGTCATTCTTTCAATCGGAAGAGAGCCTAAGAGTACCGGGTTACAAACCCAATAAATCACTGCCTTAGATCCCAACAGGCAATCGCTCACAAACATACAGGTAAACGGAAATGACGCAGCCACTGCCTTGCCTTTATCTGAATCATTCGTCTTTAGCAACACGTGGTTTGTATCCTAAAAGTTTCTTTTAACAAATACGCATCCGCCTAAAACCTCTTACTGTTCTGCTCACGAGCAATGTTTAATCGCAAATGTAAGAACATAACAGAAGAGCTGAATATAGAATTTTGTTATTTCAGGGGAAAGAACACGGTCGGGTGACCCATTTGTGCCATTCCCGTGAAGAAGGAAATGGAACCACAACCCATGTGATAGAACAATGCCTTTTGTTTTGCCACCTTTTTTTAGCAGAAAGACCACTCAAGTTTTGTAGTGATATCTGATCTGTTTTGTGATATGTAACAACTAAAATTCATATGTTTTTTCTGATAATCCGATGATCAGTATTAACAGAGTTTTTCTCCTATACATTCTGAAAGATTTAAGCAAACCTAAACAGAAAGAGATCATGGATCACGATTTAATATATTTTCTGAAAAGTCCACAATCTAGTATACATCCATCGCCCCTACTCTCCAACACCCATGATGCAAAGGAATGTCTATGTCTTAACACCGAGATCACGTCAACATAACAAAGCAGAACAGGAAAAAGCGGAAAACGAAGTCACCATAAAAAAGGTAGTGCCAATTACGGTGTGAGGACAAAAGAGTTACCTGCGGAAGGAGCACCCGTAGCAACTGCAGAAGCAAAAAAAAAAATGTTAGATCACACCAAAAATTGAAAGTAGCAGAGGAAAACCAAACCACCCCTTGAACAGAAATTGGAGCAAAACAAGCAAAATATACATGATCTAGACGGTTTGCTGAGGGGGGTGAAGGGATTTCGGAAAGTTAAGCATGGTATAGTGACTGGCGATAAGTTTTTACAGAAAAAGTCGCGGTAAACTACCGAGGCGAAGAAAGATCAGGGAGAGGCAGAGGAGCGTGACTCACTGTGGCACTTGCTGAAGGCGGCGTCGGACGCGCCGCAGACGCCGGGCAGCGCGAGCACGCGCTTCATGTCGATGGGAATGGGGATGTCCTTAGAGCCCATGGCGGCGCAGAGGCAGTCGACGAGGGCGGGGTTGGCAACGGCGGCCTTGACCTCCCCGCAGCACGTCTTGCCCGGATGGGTCTTGGTGCTCCCCGGCGAGACGTAGTCCACGCAGTCGGCCAGGCTGGCGGCCGCCGCGGCGCAGTCCACCGCGGGCGCGGGCGCCGGAGAAGAGGCCGCGCCGGCGGCGGCGGCGAGCGCGAGGAAGAGGCACGTCAAGGCGGCAGCGGAGGTGGTGGCAGTGAGCGCCATTGGTGCGCCGCGGCGATGGGGACCGATCGGGTGGGAGCGGTGGTCTGTGGGTTTGGGAAGTTGGTGCCACGCGGAGAGTGGTCACAGCGGCGGCAGCGAAGGAGACGTGGGGGTAGCCGCACGCTGCCTTTTATGGAGAGGAGCGCTTTCCGTGTGGCTGGCTGGCACAATTGGCTTTCCCTACGGCAGCGAGGCTGGCTGTGAACTGGAATCAGTTATTACTTGACAAAGAAATCTAGAGTGGTGGCCCTCAGTCACTAACACTTACTGTATCAAGCGACGTTATTTTCTTCGGAATTCTGTTTATCAGGCGCTGAAATGGGACTTTGTGGGCCGTCGATTTTACTTTAAGATTTGTGTGCGCTTTTAAAGTTGAGTATCTCGAACCGGTTTGCTATTTTGATATTCTATTCTTCCAAATAGCAAATGTACTATCCACATTTAGATCTCATTCTATGAGTATCTCCAACCTGTTTGTTATATGGTGTGTATATTCAAAATTTTCATATTTTATTAATATATGATAATTAGTTTGAAATTCAAATGATATTGTTGCAACGATTATATTTGCAGCAGTTGTATTTCTAACAGCTATTTTTCAACGGTTATATTTCTAACGACTATTTTTTAACTGATGTATTTCCAACGACTATTTTTCGACGACTATTTTGCATCGGGGGCAACGATAATGTAACGAAGTCGGGGATAACAAGCCGGATAGCATTTGCTACTAGTAGCACAACAGAAGCTTCATATAGTAAATGGCTAAAAGTAGCAATTCTAGTAGCAAACCGTTGGAGATGTTTTTTGCTCTAAATTTGCTAAAGAATAGAATAGCACACCATGTAACTAACGGACTTGAGATGCTCTTACCTTCTCCCACCCTCAAACTTAATTCCCGATGGCCTGACTGAGCAGCGGGGGCTTAGGCAGCCTATGTGACTGCTCAGGGCGAGCGAGTTGCCGTGGCACGAGTATACCGACGACGATGCTGGAGACGACCGAGCAGGCGTCAGCGCCCTTGAAGGGAAGATAAATGGCAAGTAATTTATTAACTTTAATTTTAATATGTTAAATTGTAAGAATTTTGTTAATTATTAAATAATCAATTAAAATGAATTTTTCAATATATAAATCATTGAAAAATATTGATTTTATTAATTGTAATGATTATCTATTAATATTAGTGATTAACCGTTAGTTAAGGTTAATTTTATCCAATTCCAAGTGTTGAAATCTAGATATACCCTATTTTCTTTACAACATGACACTGTATATATATGGTTTCTAAAATGTAGAGTGAAAACATGGACGGGGTAGATAGGCTGCAAGTTTAGGGTTTAGGGTTATCGTGGCATAATATTTTACTAAGTATAGTTCCTTCACTCTTTATTTACAAATTTATGATATTTGGACAACATTCCCAATTTATTTTTAAGTGAAGAGAGGTTTATCAGTTAAAATTATACAGTTCAGTGTTTAGATTAAGCTAAGCTTCTATGACACTTCCAAGCTCCAAGGTGTTAGTAGAAGCTGTTAGAACAGTGCACTTTATAAATAGAATAAATTCCTAAAACTATAAAAAAATATCGCTGCATAATATTTTACTAAGGATAGTCTCTTCACACTTTATTTACAAATTTATGATGTTTGGACAACATTCCCAATTTATTTTTAAGTGAAGAGAGGTTTATCAGTAAAAATTATACAGTTGAGTCCAAGCTCCAACATGTTAGTAGAAGTTGTTAGAACAATACACTTTATAAATAGAATAAATTTTTAAAACTATAAAAATATATTGTTGCATAATATTTTACTAAGGATAGTCCCTTCACACTTTATTTACAAATTTATGATGTTTGGACTCCCAATTTATTTTTAAATGAAGAGATTTATCGGTTAAAATTATACAGTTGAGTGTTTAGATTAAGCTAAGCTTCTATGGCACTTCCAAGCTCCAACGTGTTAGTGGAGCCTTTTAGAACAATGCACTTTATAAATAGAATAAATTCCTAAAACTATAAAAATATATATGATAAATAATTCACTGAACATAAGTAATAACATGTTAATAAAATAAAATAAATATATCTCATCCATCCGTAAGAAACTCTGTCGGTACCCTGTGTATCGAATATCTTTTGAGACTGCAAAGAATGCTAAGAAACTCTACATATCTGAGTTGAAGACCTCCGAAGGCTCCACGTGTCATACGGAACCAGATTTACCTCCCTTCTATGGTTAGTCCTAGTACCACCATGTGTATCATAAAACCGGAGCTACATTCCTTACCCGAGAAAGCTTCGGACTAGATACCCGTGTAGCACCCCCCGAACCTAATCCCCGACAGAGGGAAGCTCCGGTACCAACACGTATACACCAACATTGGACCTACTCGTCCAAGACAGTAAGCTCTGAAGCTACCACGCGTCCAACCACCGGACCTTCAACCTCAACAGGCAGAGTGGTAGACTTTCAACGGCTCGGACCTTCAAGGGACAATTAAAGA
This sequence comes from Tuctoria greenei, assembly GCA_036927565.1. Taxonomy (NCBI): domain Eukaryota; kingdom Viridiplantae; phylum Streptophyta; class Magnoliopsida; order Poales; family Poaceae; genus Tuctoria; species Tuctoria greenei. The sequence goes on from JAYESD010000006.1 coordinate 159,855,725, forward strand.
CTTCAAGACCCGATTAAGTGTCATTAATGTTATCTTAATAGCACACAATTGGAGGGCCCTTAATACCAGTAACACCACTGTCAAGGCGCGTTACAACACTATTAAGGCTAATTAAGCTCATTAATTGTGTATTAAACATCACTAACCGCCAGGGCCACATGTCGGGTCAGGCTAACGATGTAACGACGAGCCCTTATACTATAAAAGGACTGACCGAGTGATACACAAGAGAGACTTCCAGACTCTGCTCGAACACACGCCCACAAGCGCTCAGACTCTTAATACAAAAACAACACATACCCGTGGAGTAGGGTATTACGCTTAGGCGGCCCGAACCACGTAAATCCTTGTGTCAACTTGCCATCGTGTTCTGAATCTCTGTGCGCCCACAACCAAACTACAAACTCCGCGGGCTGCCAACGGTAGTACTGGGAGAATTGCCGGAATCACACTTTGACAGTTGGCGCGCCAGGTAGGGGCGCCCGAGATTCAAAGATGGTGAATTCTGCTGCTGGATTGTCCAACGGCAACTCTACTGCGCAACCTGCTGGAGGCAATCCCTCCAACATACAATAGCTAGCAGGTGTTGTGGCTCCAGCAGGAGTCATGCCACCATCGCCACCGTTTGCACCGGCGAATCAAGATGGACATCGAGATGGGGCGTCCGCATCGGTCACTGCATCGACGAACAATAATCTCGAACACGTGCTCCATGTTGCGCGTGCTCTTCTCCAATGTCCACCGCCTCCAGGAGCATCCCAGGGTCCAATGGAGCAGTGAAGAGCTGATGTGGAACATTTGGTTGCAGCAGCAGCCGATCGCATCAACAACCAAGGTCCTCCCTCCTCGGGGCGAGCCCCGTCGCAGCATCGGACCGTGTCGAGTAGACATGGTCCGCACGCTTCACAGCACAAGAGGCGTGCTGCATCTCAACAGGCAACGTCGTTGCCTTCCGGGGTGCGACGTACCCACACGGTAACCAGGCTTTCGACTCATGACCTCCGGGCAGAGCTTGATCGCCGTTACCGTCAACAAGACGGTCGCGTCCATATCGAGCGTGCTCGCGAGAGTCGAGAGGCTCGGGACAGTCCTGCTCCCGAGGGAGTAGGAGGAGGCTGTTCTGCCCTGTCCATGCACCTATGCATGGTCAAATGGCCGCAGAAGTTTTGACTTCACGTGACGGAGAAATTTGACGGGACTGTCAATCCCGCCGAATTTCCTCAAATCTACTCCACCGCTATCCTAGCGGCTGGAGGCAATGAGGCCGTGATGGCCAATTATTTCCCTGTGGCTTTAACTGGGACCGCCAGGTCTTGGTTCATGAGCCTTCCGCCTAACTCCATCAACAGTTGGGCGGAGCTGTGTCAACAGTTCACTGCCAACTTCAGGAGCTCATATACCCGACCATGCACAGAACTGAACCTTTTTGCTATCAAGTAGAAGGGGGGAGAGTCCCTGCGATCCTTCATCCAGAGTTTCTCCCAGGTACGAAACACCATTCCTTCTATCTCAAGCGCTTCTGTTATTGTGGCATTCAGATAAGGTGTGCGAGACAAGATGCTGGAGAAGCTGGCGACCAAGGAAGTCACCAGCGTCACAGAACTCTTCAGCTTGGCAGACAAGTGTGCCAAAGCTGCAGAGGGCCGTGAAATGCACTCCTAACCACCTTCGGAGGACAACAAAAAGTCCTCCAAAGATGAGGCCACTACCTCCAGGAGTGGTAAGAAGAAGAAAAAGTCCAACTGCAAGAAGGAGCCGTCGGCTGGCACACCCACTGTCGCTGCTGCCGCAGCTCCAGGTGGCCGGGGGCCACGCCCTGAGAAACGACCTCGGCTGTCGTCTGATGACGGTGGCAGCTCCAACATGTGGTGCCCCAGACACAAGTCGAACAGCCACAACCTGGAAGGCTGCCGAGAGGTTCAGAACCTTGTCGAGCACTACAACAAGAGACGGGAAGATGTTCCTTTCCGTCAAAGGGAAGGAAAACAAAAAGTCGACGAAGCTTCGGCTGAAGAGGAGTTAGGCTTTCAGGACCCTAAAAAGGTCTTGAAGGTTGTTTACACCTCCGTTGACGATGACTCCGACGTCTCCGACAACGAGCGTCGGAAGACCATGAACACCATCTTTGGTGGTTCGTGGGACATCACTTCCCACCGTGTCCTCAAGACAATGCGGTGAGACATGGCCTCAGTAGCTCCCACCGCTAGGGCGGAGCCGCACTAGAAGTGGATGGACACTGTCATCACCTTCGATGCTTCGTACTGCCCTCGGAACATGATCGGAGCTGACCAACTCCCATTGATGGTATATCCGACCATCAACAACATCCAACTCCACCATGTAATGGTGGACAGAGGTTCGGGGCTGAACCTCATAAGCTTCGAAGCTTTCGTCAAGCTTCAGCTCTGACCTTCGGATCTTCGCCCCTCCCGACCTTTCTCTGGAGTAGGTCCGGGGGCCATAACTCCAATCGGTGCCATTACTCTCCCAGTGACCTTCGAGACCCGGGAGAATTACAGGACCGAGAAGTTGGTCTTCGACGTGGCACATATCAACTTACCATTCAACGCCATCTTGGGCAGACCAGCCTTGTACAAATTCATGGCTGCTGCTCATTACGGCTACTTGGTGTTGAAGATGCCAACACCATCAGGCGTTCTCCGGATCCGCGGATATCGCACTGCCGGAGTTACTGCTCTGGAAGAACTCCATGCGCTTGTTACAGCGCAGGAGGAAGAATCCGGAAAGGAGCAAGCTCCAAAACCCCCGAGCATTCGTCATCGAGGCTCAACCTCTGCACCTCGCGTGCAACCAAGCGGCGACATCCAAATTGGTTCCGATGCCGCTCAGATCACCTGTATATCGGGAGGTTTGAATGACAAATAGGAACTCGTGCTCGTCACTTTCCTCCGGGCTAATGTCAACGTGTTTGCCAGGAAACCGTCACAAATTCCTAGGATCCCTAGGGAAGTGATTGAGCACAATCTGAAGATTTATCCCGATGCTCGGCCTATACATCAGAAGCCTCGGAAGCAATCAGTAGAGCGACAAAACTTCATATGTCAAGAAGTGAAGAAGTTGCTCGAAGCTGGATTCATCCGAGAAGTCTTCCACCCAAAATGGCTGGCAAACCCAGTCGTTGTACCTAAGGCCGGCGGGAAGCTTCGGATGTGTATCGACTATACTACACTGAATAAGGCATTTCCTAAGGATCCCTTCCCACTACCTAGAATAGATCAGATAGTGGATTCCACCTCTGGGTGTGAATTATTGTGTTTCCTAGACGCATATTCTGGGTATCATCAAATCAGAATGTCTGGGAAGATGAAGAGCATACTTCCTTCATCACAGTAGATGGATTATATTGTTACACTGCCATGCCATTTAGTCTCAAAAACGCTGCTTCAACGTTTCTGCGAGCTATGTACAAAACGTTTGGAGAGCTCATCAGAGATGTAGTGGAAGTGTACGTCGATGACATCGTCGTCAAGATCAAGAACAAGGAGTCATTACTTGACACCTTGCAAGTTGTCTTCGACAAGTTGCGAGTCACACGCACGAAGCTGAACCCAGACAAGTGTGTCTTCGGGGTTAGCTCCGAAAAGCTTCTTGGATTCTTGGTGAACCACAGAGGAATAGAGGTGAATCCGGTGAAGATTAACGCTATTGAAAAGATGCAGCCATCAGCCCGCATCAAGGACGTCCAGAAGCTGACTGGATGTCTAGCTGTCCTCAGCCGGTTCATCTCAAGACTAGCGGAACGGGCACTACCCTTCTTCAAATTATTGAGGAAGTTTGGACCATTCCAATGGTCTGAAGAAGCAGAAAAGGCTTTCCAAGAGCTAAAGCAGCTCCTCACCACTCTACCAACTTTGGTAGCTCCAAATCCTGGTGAGCCGCTTCTGCTTTATATTTCGGCAACTGACGAAGTTGTCGCATGGTCCTAGTTGCGGAAAGACCAGAACCATCTCCAGTTCAGGGAGCCAGACCCCTTCGGGAGGGTTCGAAGCCACCTAAATGCAAGTCTGTGTCCCAGCTCCCAGACTCGGATCCTCAAGGTGAGACGCCAGAGGTTCAATCTCCTTCAAGTGGAGAGTTACTGTTGCTGAACAAGAAGATTCGGACCCCTCCAGGAAGGTCTGGGTCACTTCAGAAGAAGCTCTGGGTTCCTCCAGCAGGAACCCAGAGGTCCCCGAAGAAGGTTCGGACCCCTCTCGGAGGGTCTAGGTTGATGAGGAGGAAGCTCGGGACACCTCCGGGAGGGTCTGGACAGTCCAGCGCCTAGTGTACTTCATCAGCGAAGTACTTCATGACACCAAGACTAAGTACCTGGAGGTGCATAAGCTTCTCTACGCAGTTCTCATCGCCTCTAGAAATCTTCGTCACTACTTCCAAGCTCACAAGATTTCAGTGGTAACCTCTTATCCACTGCGTGCAATCTTGCATAACCCAAACTCTACTGGGAACATTGCAAAGTGGGCAGCGGAACTGGCCGAGTTCGATCTTGAATTCGTCCCAAGACAAGCAATCAAGAGTCAAGCATTGGCGTACTTCGTGGCAGAATGGACCCCCTCTCCATCAAATCCTGGGGGGCCCAGTGAGCAGAAGCCGGAACCAAAGGTTCCGGTCTTCACTGAGCCTCACTGGACTCTCTACTTCGACGGCTCCGTGCAAAAGCAAGGAGCCAGAGCTGGAGTCCTTCTCCTCGTTCCGACTGGGGAGAAGGTCAAGTACATGGTTCACCTTGACTTCAAGGCAACCAACAACATGGTGGAGTATGAAGCACTAATCTATGGGCTCAAGGTGGCACTATCATATGGTGTCAAGCAGCTGTTGGTAAAGGGTGACTCACAGCTCTTCATAAATCAAGTCAAAGGTTAATGCTTCTGCAACAACCCTCAACTAGCTGCATACCTACTTGAAGTCCAGAAGCTTCAGAAGGACTTCGAAGTCCTGGATTTTTGCCGTGTCCAGCGTCTCAACAACGCTGAAGCCGATGAACTCTCGACGAAAGCTTCAACCGGAGCTCCGGCTCCTGATGGAACCTTCGTCTGGAGATTGTCAACACCAACGGCTTAGCCTGCCAAACTGAGCAAAGGGGGCGAGACCAGTACCTCGAAGTTGGCGGTCCCGATGGCCCTGTTACCATGGCGTCCATCAAGGGTCATAGGTGTTGCAGGAAGCTCCGAGCAACCTAGCACACAAGACTCAAATGCTCAAGTTAGCTTCGATGCATGGATCTCGGAGATCCAGAGCTACTTGAAATATAATTTCCTTCCTGAAGACAATGTATCCGCTGACCGGATAGTCAGATTGGCTAAAAGATACACACTGGTAGAAGGGAATCTCTACCGGCGTGGTGCCAACGGCGTCCTAATGCAGTGCATTACAAGGGAAGAAGGCCGCGAGTTCCTTGCGGAAATCCATGGAGGCGAGTGTGAGAACCACGCGTCTTCCCGCACGTTGGTCGGTAAAGCCTTCCGGCATGGTTTTTACTGGCCTACAACACTCCAGGATGCAACTAAGCTAGTGAAGAAATGTGAAGCATGCCAGTTCCATGCAAAGCAAATTCACACACCAGCTCAAACCCTACAAATGATACCTCCTACATGGCCATTCACTGTGTGGGGGATGGATATCTTGGGACCTTTCCCAAGAGCCATCGGAGGTTACAAGTTCCTGTACGTCGCCATTGACAAGTTCACCAAGTGGTCGAAAGCAACTCCAGTTGTGACAATAAACAAGCAATCAGCTATCAACTTCTTGCAGTCCATCGTATGCAGATTTGGAGTCCCAAACAAGATCATAACTGACAACGGGACCCAATTCACAAGCTCTGCATTCCAAGGATATTGCGAAGACCTCGACATTCAGGTCAGCTACACTTTTGTAGCTCACCCGGCAAGCAATGGCCAAGCTAAGAGAGCAAATGCAAAATCCTAAAAGGACTCAAGATGCGCACATATGAGCGCCTGAAAAAACATGGAGCCAACTAGGTTGAAGAGCTTCCACCCACACTGTGGGCTAACAGGACAACTCCAAACCGGTCAACTGGAGAGACACCCTTCTTCTTGGTGTATGGAGCTGAAGTAGTCCTTCCTCCGGAAATCACCTTGGGGTCACTCCGGGTCCAGACCTTTGATGATGCCACACAGGACCAGCTCCGGCTTGAAGACCTTGACCTCGTTGAAGAGGGAAGGTGCCGAGCAGCTGTTCGGAATGCCCGATACTGCCAAGCTCTTCGGCGCTATCACCAAAGGCATGTTCACAATCGATAGCTCGAGGAAGGCGATCTGGTGCTATGGAGAATACAAACTCGAGAAGGGTTAAACAAACTTTCCCCCATCCCAGCTGGGAAGGACCTTTCTGAGTGATCAAAGTATCACGTCCCGGATGCGTTCGCTTGGCAACCGAGGATGGGACACCGCTCCCTAATCCTTGGAACGTTGAGCACCTCCGTAAGTTCTACGCTTAATATCACGGAGTTGAGTCGGTAATTACATGTGATGTATGTTATAGCGTCATTGTACAGAGTCGGGTAGCTCCTATGGGAGAACAGCCAGACCTTTCCCGGAAGGTCCGCAAGGTTCAAGCAACACTTGACACAGTCTCAGAACTAAAAGTGTAGCTAGCTACCTTGGGTCAAACGAGAAACGAAACACACATAGCCTGGTTCCGTACCCTAACAGTGTACTTATTTCCCCTGTACCCCGGACCTATAATGAAAGACATCATTGTGTGAAAACAGACTCCCCGTGCATTTATTTTGTACAGGCTCAATCTTTTTTATTTTTCTGTTTCTTGTCTATAACAAAGTTGTGCAATTCTCAAGAATCTTTAGCTCGACCAATTCATATATAATTTGAGTTGCTTTGTTAATTCTTTCGGGTCTTAACATTGTTGAATGGCCTACTCGCCTGAATGCTGCCAAGCCAATCTAGGTCCAGAGTGTGCTATCGACTTAGCCTGGTCCTGCATCCTAAGTACGCCACTCTACCTACACCCCGGCAGGCCGAAGTAAGGCGAGTCCATAAACGATTAGACCTGAAGAAAACAAACAAATGCGCTGGATTGTATACAAAATTGCTGTCGATCTAAAATTTCTTTCGGGAATAGTAAGCTGCAATTGAGTTACAGATAGGAAAAGGATTTTACTGTTTTTCTTGACTTAAGTGTGCAGGAAAAATATAAATCTCATGATGATGGTGGATGATGTCGGAGCTATCAAAGCTCCGACACCCCTAAGGTAGTCCACTGTTGATGTTTCAAACATTGATGGTAGGCGTCGCCGGAGCTACCAAATTTTGGCAAATCCAGGGGGTCGACCGTCAATGTGAAGAAAAGATGGTGGGAAGACTCCCCAGTGGGGTCTGCTGTTGACGCACCGCGTGTTGACAGTGGTCGCTGTCGGAGCTACCAAGATCCGACAACCCCAGAGGACTAACTTTTGACACTCTACGTGTTGACAAGGGTCACTGCCGGAGCTACTAAGCTACGACAACCTCAGGGGGCCCCTACTATTGACGACTTCGGACCTACAAACTACAAGTTCGAAGAACGCATGCCTTCAACAAAATGCTACATCCTCTTGGTACATGTTCACAATTAAATTGTGTACATCTACCAGGGGGCCAAGTGGGACAAAGTTGTTGAAGACAAAAAATGAAATTCATAAAATTCTTGGATTTCATTAATTTGGAGACAAGAGATTACAAAATTGAGGAAAAGAAGAGAAGATACAAGTGGGAGCTACAAGGAGAAAAGTCCTAGATCCTACGGAAGAATGAGGCCACCTTTTAGGCAACCTCCGACATGCTGGCCTTGGTGGCATCTCTCTCTCCATCGATGGGGCCTTCAAGCACCGGGTCTAGTGGGAAGTGAGGGTCCCGGCTTGTGTAGCACGTCATAATGTACTCGGGATTGTCCTTCGGTTTCCAACTGGTCCACGATGACATCACCCATCTTGTTGAGCTTGTTGCCCGCCGAGCTCAACGCCTACAACGCCTGGTCCAGCTCCGGCTTCGGATCATCCGGGCGCATCGGACTAAAACCCAGCGGCGTCAGCGCGTCATTGGTTTTGCCCAAGAAGTCCCAAACTTGTTGGGACTCTGCAGCCCTTGAGCCTCGCACCTCTTCCAAGGATCTCTTGGTCGCCGAAAGCTCCGAATCCTCCCGGGCAAGGCGCTCGACCTCTTTAGCGTTCTGCTGAATCTTTTCAACAACTTGCCTTTCAAGTTTACCAAGCTCCTCTTCCCGGAAGTCGATCTTGTTCCAGCGGTCGACCAAGTCTTTCTCTCGGCCCCGCACTTTCTTCTCCCTGGCAGCAATTTCATTCTCCCTCTTGGTGAGGTCTTGTCCTCGCTGCCAGGCCTTTTTCTCCTCTTTCTCGCAGCACTCCTCCAACTTCTTGGTGTGCTCCACGAGGCTCTTGTCACCTAGAGTCAGCCTCTGAGTAAGCTCCTCCTCCCTCTTTACGAGGTCATCCCGCAGCTCCAGGAGTTTTTGCTCTTCATCTTCGAGCTTTTTCTCCCGCTCCTCAAGAGCCTCCCGGCGCTTGACGAGGCTGTCGTGGATGGCGCCGAGCTTCTCTTGGCGATCATTCGTTGCTTCATTAGCAGCCACGGCCTGTTCGTGGATGGCCCAGGACTGGTTGTCAAGGGATTGCGTCATGCTTTCCCTCTCATCCAGCAGCTGACCCCAATACTCCAACTGGACCTTCTCCCTTTTCACCCACTCCTTGTCGTTGGTCAGCCTCGTCTGCGCCAGCTTGGTCTCAAATTGGAGCCGGTTACGCCACCTCCTAAGGGTTTGACGCTCCTCCTCGAGGGCCTTGCTGTCGTGGTAAAAGGCCAGCTGGACCTGGCGAAGGCTGGAGCAGGCGTAGTCGATAGACAGCGACAAAGGGATTGGCTCTGGACCTGCCGGGGTCTTCTCTGCTGGCTCGAGCGGGTTCTCCGTAATAAAAATCAGGTCCCACTCTACAAGAGTGGTCCCCTGAGCTTCCACGGCCTAGGGACACCCTCCGGGATAGCCTCGGCTGCCGTCGAGGAAGGTCCTACAACAGAAGTTCCTACCTCCGGAGTTGGCTCTGAAGGTCCTGCCGCCAGGTCATCAACAGTTGGTCCCTCAGGCGGGGAACCGGCGGCCTCGTCTTGGCACCCTGGCTCAGGCGCGGGTACCTTCGGAACCACCACTTCCGGGGCAGACGTTGAATATTTGGTCAAAGCTGAGGTCCCTTCCGGCTCCGGTGCTGGCGTCTCCTCCGCTGTCGGTTCAGGCGTCGGCGCTTCGACCTCCACCGGCTCGGGCTCTGGCACTTCTGCAACAACCGGCTCAGGCACAAGAACTTCATCAACACCCGGCTCCACCGCCAGGGCTTCAACAACATCCGGCTCTACGACCGGAACTGCAGCTACCTCTGGCTCTGAGGCCGGAGCGTCCATCATCTCAGCATCCAAAACCGAAGCTTCAACCTGCGGAGCTGGTGCCGCTGGTACGTCTTCATTCTCGTGGTCCAGCACTACCACGAGAGCTTCAAGGGATGACTCGAAGTCAAGGACCACAACAGTTGGTGCCGGAGCTACCGCAACCTCAGCCACCTCTTGGGGCGGCGCTAGAACTGGAGCCGGAGCCTCCGTCTACGCAGCATCAGTTGCTGCTGCAGAAATCGGAGCTTCAGCCCCTTTCTTGGGTACCCTGTGGATGAGGGACGAATAAACTCAAAATATGGTTACAACAAAAAACAATCAACTGAGGTAAAAAATCAAATTTACCTCAGAAGGCTTCCACTCCAGCTAGCGTAGAACCTCTTCACCGGACGCTCAGGACCGACCCTATCGCCACTGAGGTAGTAGCTCCGGAAGGCTCCCCGGAGCTTGCTGCCACCGTTGGCGTCGTCTTGGTTGAGGCCCCCCTCGACTGAGAAGGACCCTCGCACCTAGAGCCCTCAGCTAGCCCTGGTACCGGAGCCACATGGCTGGAGCTAGCGTCCCGCGGAGATGCCGATGCTGTAGTGGTTGCCGCCGTCGAAGACCTCCTCCGCCAGGGAGAAGGAGCTGTCGAGGAAGGAGCAGGTCTGACGGACCTCCCGTCAGAATGCTTCAACTTCCTCTTGCGGCTCGAAGGCTCAGCCAACTCCTTGCCCTTGCCTATGACTTCAGCTCTTGGCTTCGGGGCGGGAGCGGAGACACCTTCAGAAGCTCCGGGGATCGCCACCCCGGAGGTTGATCGCCTCTCCATCAGGCCCAAGTCGTCCAACAGCGGCATCTTCCTCCGGAGCCCTTTGCACTCCTCTGGTATCATATTCAGAGGAAGGAAGGCCGTCGGTGGAGATACATCGCCAGGGCCAATGTTCCCAGGCTGGAACTTCTTGAGATGGTCTTCAAGGCTCCACCGTTCAAGTTGGTGCCCAAACCAACCTCAATACGGTTAGTGTCCATCTCACTGTTGGAGGCCCAAGCAGGTCGCCCCCTAGCCCTCAGCAGGGCCCACCTGTTCGTCAGGAAGTTGCCGAAGACCATTTGGGGGGTCACCCCACCTTCGACACACTCCTGGATTCTGTCCAGAATGGGCCTGTACTCACTCGATAGCTCTGGAACGTCACTCCAAATGTCGGTGTCGATGTTGGGGAGGCCTTCTGGCAGTTCCAGCCTCTCATGTCCCTCTACGGTGATGACCACCCAATCTTTCTTCCAGTCGCCCCACTTGCCAGAAGGAAAGGACCTCAAGTACTTGAGGGGGGAGTTTTTCCGGTTCACGAAGTAGTAGAAGCCGAGGAATTCATCACTCTTCCCGGTGGGGTGGACAGTGAAGAAAGTCCGGATCAACTCCACGCAAGGGGGCACTGCCACCCACATCTCGCAAAAGTGGACGAAAGTCGCCACCAGCAAGATTGAGTGGGGGCCAAGATGGTGGAGCTGCAGACCATAGAAGTCTAGCAGCATCAGAAAGAAAGTGGAGAAAGGCGGGATCAAACCCACCATGGCATACCCAAGGAAGTACACCATATCTCCGGCTCGCTCCTTCTCGAAGGGAAGCTTGCCGCAATGAATGTCGTTGTCGAAGGAGTCACTGGACCAACCCATGTAGGTCCGGACCCTAGACAACTCCTTCTTGCTCCCAATGCGGCTCTTGGGGAGTCCCAACTTCATCGCAGCACAGCGGGGTGAGAGATGAAAAGCAAGCAAAAGTTTGGAGGATTCGAGCGCAAGTTCAAATGAAGGTGTAAAGAATCCCCAAACGGTGCGCGCTTTCCTTCTTAAGTAAGCCCCCGCAATGCTTGGATGGAAACCGCAGAGGAGCCGACGATACAGTTCAAAAACTTCACCCTGCCAATGACAAGGGGGCCCAGGGCCACCCTGACGATCAAGTCGAGGTCCTTACCCCAGACGAACAGTTGTCATCATGAGAGGTGGGAAGCCTGAGGGTGGGGGCCTGACAGGGCGCGAGGAACCGATACAGTTCTCGTATCGGGAACCGGCGACCTTCAATTGCGTGAGATCGGCACGCTCAGATCTCACCTGCCGCATCCTGGATATACCATGCGACGATGGTTTAACTGCAAACTACCGCCAATGGCACATCCAAAGACCCTTGAAGACACGGCTCAAAAACCGAAGGATGGACCCACCTCCGGCAAAACGACTTCATCCAAAATGTCTCTCCCAGAGGTGGGCCCAAGGGGCCACTGTCGGTACCCTGTGTACCGAATACCTTTTGGGACTGCAAAGAATGCTAAGGAAGTCCACATATCTGAGTTGAAGACCTCCAAAGGCCCCACATGTCATACGGAACCGGACCTGCCTCCCTTCTATGTTAGTCCTAGTGCCACCACGTGTATCATAAAACCGGAGCTACATTCCTTACCCGGGAAAGCTCCGGACTAGATACCTGTGTAGCACCCCCGGACCTAACCCCCGACAGAGGGAAGCTCCGGTACCGACACGTGTACAACAACACCGGACCTACTCGTCCAAGACAGTAAGCTCTGGAGCTGCCACACGTCCAACCGCCGGACCTTCAACCTCAACAGGCAGAGTGGTGGACTTCCAACGGCTCGGACCTTCAAGGGACAATGAAAGACTTCAAGACCTGATTAAGTGTCATTAATGCTATCTTAATGACACACAATCGGAGGGCCCTTAAAACCAGTAACGCCACTGTCAAGGAGCGTTACCACATTATTAAGGTAATTAAGCTCATTAATTGTGTATTGAACATAACTAACCACCAGGGCCACATGTCGGGCCAGGCTAACGATGTAACGGTCAGCCCTTGTACTATAAAAGGACTGGCCGAGCGATACATAAGAGAGACTTCCAGACTCTACTTGGACACACGCCCACAAGCGCTCAGACTCTCAATACAACAACAACACACACGCGTAGAGTAGGGTATTACGCTTAGGCGGCCCGAACCACGTAAATCCTCGTGTCAACTTGCCATCGTGTTCTGAATCTCTGCACGCTCACAACCAAACTACAAACTCCGCGGGCTGCCAACGGTAGTACCGGGAGAATTGCCGGAATCACACTCTGACAAACTCATTTTCACTTACAGGAACGAAAACTCAAAAGATGATGAGTTACAAGTGTGAAGGTTATAAAATAAAACATATCTTCTAGCGATTTGGCGCTTAAACGTTACCCAAAAACCTTATTCTTGCCACAACTCGTGCAAGTTTTTCAGTGGGGCAATTGGTTTAACCGAAACTGGCCGATTTGATTTTAAATTTTTTAAATCTATATTTTCATAAAATGAAAATCGCATTAGGGTAAAAAATGAAGAATCGGTCCCTCAGTTAACTAGAAATTTTGGTTGGTTTCTGATTAATCTGAAAAAACCGAACTGCAAGTTGAGTGGTGGTCGGGAACAGCGTCAGGGTGTGGGGTCCTAGGGCGATAGGGTATGTGGGCGGCAGCGACGACATCTAGGCATGTGGACGGTAACAGCGTCAAAGATCGTGGGCATCGAAGCTCGTGTGGTTAGGGTTAGCTCAATTGGGATGGGCCGGGCTAGGTTAGGTTTATCCGACCGAATTCGATTTCACCCGGTTAGCTGAAATTCAAAATTGGACATTAAAGAAAATGGTTTTTGCTGAATGGAAATCGAAAATTGTTTCGGTTGAGTCAATTTTGAATGTGGTTATTTTAGTTTCCAGTTTCGGGTAATTTTGCCCACTCTAAATGACAATTAGAACTCAAATTGCAGTTGCAAAGGTGGTATCACTCAATGGCAGCATCAGTTGTATTCCAGGAGAGTTTGGTGGAGGTAGTGACAACTTCAGAGGCTAGTACAGTGGTTGTGGAGATGACAACCATGTCGATATTAACCCTGTTTGATTGATATCATGAGCCTTGTTTGGTTGTACTTCATTTTTCTTGCGTATTTGGAACTATCTGCATGTGATTTGCTACATTGTCATGGTTGACCTATTTGATTTTGAATTGTTGTGTCTGAATTTAAAGATTTAAAATGTTGAATTCTATATGTTATAAATATTCATATTTTAATTTATGTGCTGCCATATATGAAGAATACAAGTGAAAATGGATGAAAATGAGAAGAAAAATGAATAGGAACCCGATTTTTGGACAGTGTTGCTGCAGTTGGAATTGGTTGCAAAATATGGATAGTTAGAAATGGGAGCTAGTCCACAAATGTAAAACTAGGTTCCTGGAATAGTAATTTTTTAAGAGCAACTCTAACAGTTATGTAAAATACGACTTCTAAAAGACTGATTTAGAGAGTTTTCAAATAAATATTAGGAGTGGAAAAAATGCATATCTTCTCCGAGAACTTCTAATATATGATCTGTAAGTAATTTCAAATCTTGCCACATCCCTTTTTCGAAAAAAATATTGCCACATCAATATGTGGTTGGGATCTCAACTGAAGCCAACAATGTCTGAATTGAAGTGAGTTGTGGTTGTCAGGAGTCTTAAACACCTTCTTAGCCTCCTGAAGCTACTTAAGACAAGTTACACAATTAGATTAAAACTCATGAAGATAACAACTGAAATAACTAAGGTACTGTAGTTTTTTAAGAGAGTTGTACATAACCTGTCATGAATAATTCTCCCACTCTGATTTCCAGTTCTCAACCTGGCTTACATGCCCACAGAACTTGTTTCCGGCTTCTTCAATAGACTCGTCGATATAACAATGATTTTTTTACTCTCTTACGCTAAAGAATCTCTATTATTGTCATAGAAACTATGCACTCTTATCAAAAAGCACATTTAGTTAATTTGTTCCTTGTGTACCTCATATTCAACTATGCTGAAACAATAATATTTTCTTCATCCACGTGAAGTTTTTTTCATGCTTCTAGTTTGGCTTCGATAAAAGAGTAATTTCTATTAACAGCGATTGTTATAATTCATATGGTATACTACGAAGTGAGTGGGTGAAGAGGCGACGGGTGAGCTCGTTGAGTATTGTTCATTATGGATGATTTGGTGAAGGAAGAGGTGGAGGACAAGCTTCGACGTATACTGAGGAAGACCCTGTGCTGTTGATGCGTAAACAATAGACAGTTGAATGGGATTGCGGCGGTAAATGTGAGCCTTTGCTCCTCATTGGAGAGAATCACCTGAGGTGCGCACAATAACCATGGTGTCAAACTCCACTTATCCTCCGTGGCAGTGGCTGCGGAAGCTATCTACCCTATTTGACTGTAGTCAAAATGCTTCCAATATGGCGTCAAAGTAGACTGGTGAGAGTTGAGATTTTTTGTGGATTGGGAATACTAACAAAGTAGACAAATTTGTCAACAAGTTGTGTTAGAGAGTGGATTTACATAAGCTAGTGTTGGAGGGATATTTTTCTAAATGAGAATCTAATTTTTAATTGACTAAAAACAGAGGTTCTTTCACTTAAAGTTGATAGGTCTTAGATCTAGATTTAATAAATATAACATATAAATTTTCTATTCTTGATACATCAATTTTTCTATTACCAATATATAATTGTTAAGAACAGAAAGAAATAACTAACAAAAAATGTATGTCTCTTAAAGTAAATAATGAATGATTGATCATTGAGTGAAGTGACTCAAAATTTTATTATATTAAAAATAGGAATGACTAGAATGCAACACTCTGAAGCAATCGTGCAAAAATTAAATCTGAATCACACAATCTATATCTAATGGTCACTGCATTCTTACACTTAAACTTCTTCACCTAAAAGTAGTGTTTACGTTGCATTTAGGTTATCATATGACAAAGTTTAAGTGTAAAAATATAGTAAACATTTGATGAAGATCGTGTGATTCAGATTTAGTTTTGCACAATTACATTAGAATGCTAATTGCATTCTAGTTGTTCTCATTAAAAATTAACACCCCTTTTAAATGACACTCTAAATTAAAGTTTTGGGAGTGGTTTTACATATATGCTCCTAATAAGTCTAGACGAGCACTCAAACTCCCTTCCAACAAAATCCCGTGGCAGATCTCGCAATGAGAGCGGAGACTGAGGACAATCCTACGCCACAGCCTGCCGCCGGTGAGCCAGCCGGCACGGCAAGGGCGCAGCCTATCACCGTAGCGCAGTTCCTCTCCTGGAAGCAGCGAAAGGTTCCTTCTTCCCCTTTCCCCATCTAGAAAGTTCGTCTGCAGTCTAATGTTCGCCACCAATTTATGACTAATTTTTTCTTTTGATAGGTTGCAATTCCTGTCAATTAAGTGAGTAGCTGATTGTAGACGTGTGAGTATTCAACGTTTCCTATTGCTAGGCTATGAAATCATTGGTTAAAAATGGCAGTTCTGTACCTCTTTTATATTTAATTTCTCAAGCTTCAGTAGGCTCCTTTTCATCCTACACTAATTAGTCGGTCCTTTGTATTGCACGGAGTGAGATGCAAACTTCAAATTATGGATTGGTTGTTATTGGCACATTTGCTATCATTACACTACTACAGTAAGCCTTATCGCAGGCGACTCCAAACCTATTATCACACGCAGTTTTTTAAACCGCCTGAAACGAAGAGCCTGTGATAATCCGCAATTTCACGAGCGGAGAAGTGATACCGCCTGTGAAGAAACATTATCACAGACGATTTTTACTTATGCTAGCAGCCTGTGAAGATAAGTTATCACAGACGGGTGGTGCAACATATATACCCGCCTGTGATAATTGTCTTATCACAGGCGGGTCTTGCAGCATATTTAACCGCCTATGATAATTGTGTTATCACAGGCGGATGTTTACCTACATCAAGCCGCCCGTGAAGACTTTTTACCGCAGCTGGTTTCTATCATAACAGTAACCACATGTGATAATTAGGTTATCACAGATGGTTCTTTATCTTTATCTAGCCACATGTGATAATTGTTTTTCACAAGCATGCCTAGCCATTGGTAAATAATCGTGTGTGATAAGGTATAACCTATGCAGTACTACTGCTGTCATTTCTAATTTCCAGGTCAATTCAATATAATCACATAACATAAGTCAACAATATCATCACAGAACAGAAGTCAACAATATTATCATCATAAAAATCATCTCACAGAAGTCAATTTCACTGAAACAATATATATATGTATAAGTTACACATACAATTCATCTTATAGTTTACAAGTTTTCACTAAAAACTGTTTCTATTGGCATAGTCGCAAAGTTCTAACACGTCAGCTATTGCATCATTCTCATCAAAGAACTCCCCTCTTTTGTGTAAAATTTCGCGACGAATGAATTGACAGAGTTCAGCAGCAATCTTGTCGGCTCCTCTATTAGGAATACTTCTACAAACCGGTCATTCTTTGTTCAGATTCTTCGTGTGCTGCAATATAACACATAACAAGGTTTAGAATGTGTTGGTTTGAACAATCTCAAAGTATAGATCAAAGTAAGAGTATACAAGAATTTAGTTGGTATTTTTAGAGTAGTTGTACTATGAGCAATTGAATTTTGAAGTTGGAATCAAAATATAAAAATAATGTTTTTGGTAATATTGAACAATAGAGAATATAAGTATTAAAATATGCTAGTTACAATGAAAATGAAACTCAAAAGTAAAAAAATAAGATATCGACATTAAGGATAACTTACATCCTCACGATTCACTCTATATACGTCGGCGGTCCAAAGATGATCGCATACATAATACCTGCATAAGACACTCCCAGCAGGTTGCTTTAGACAAACATAATACGTTTTAATGTCCAATGCATTCGTATTAGAAGGTCTCTCACCGCCAAGCTGTTCCGCGTAAAACCGCCAAGCGCTGTAATACAAGAAATGTCATATAAAACTTGTCAACACATTCTAAATGTGTGTAAATTAAAATTATTGAATAAACATACATTTTCAAAATGAAAGCAAATCTTTGTAACGATCCGATGGGAAATCGGCCGAGTCCAAGACTGTTGCCATTCTCTGCATTGGCTTGATGAAGATCATTATGTAGTGATCACTGCAAACATACAAACACACGTGTTAACAATTACCAATAATTGTTATTTCAATGTCATGTGTCGAAGTTGTACGGAGCCTTTACGAGGTCCTCGCTGTCTCTGACAAAGTTAAACATCGCATGTCCTATGTAAGCTGCAACTTCTGTCCTTCTATCCTTCTTAAGTTTTGCAATTGCTTTTTCAAATTTTTTTCATGTGCTTGAACTTTGCTGAGTCTCGATCCACCTTGACGTCGAATAGCGCCTTTGCAATCGTAGTAGGGTCAAGGATACCTGTCATGCGCTCCAACTTTTCATTATCCATTTATTGCATCCTATTGAAGAAGTCCAGAATTGTTATAATATCATAAAATGTGTATGCATATAGTAAGAAAAGCAAATACAAAATATTAGAGGCACTTACAAGCACAAGACGAGCATCAGGTTGATTTCGAGCATGCCCCTATGGAAAAGGGGATGCAACTCTTCAAATAAAATGACTCGTCTATCTTCTCTAGTGCTCTAGAATGCTTTTTTTGGAATATGAAATGTGACGCAAGAAAGACCATATCTTGTGCTGGTAAGGATGTACCACTCATGCATTCTTTTGAGCGGGACGAGTTGTTTGCTAAGTTGTACGGATGTCATGAACGACTTCCATTCTCAAATTCAGGAGGAACATCCTCAAGCTTGTATATTGGAACTCCTGGTTTAACTAAAGCCGTCGCCGATTATACATGACACCGTCTTCTTCCCACTCCTCGATATCTCCTAATTCTGGCTCATGAGAAGAACGAGATGCACTCGATTTTATAATATTTTCCTTCATAGTTTCCAAATACTTTGACACTTCTAATGAATGTTTCTTATTTTCGTATGAGCTAACTTTGATAGGCACTGATGATCGAGGAGTAGTCGTCGAAAGTTGGACACTGGCTTGTTGTTGAACCTGTTGTTCAACTGATTGCTCTTACTCCCAGCAGTTGGCTCTAGTACTACTTCAAGCTATTGCTCAACTGGTTGCTCTTTACTAGCAACAGTTTGCTTTGGTACTGCTTGAAACTGTTGTCCAACTTGTTGCTCTTGGATATCTTTACTAGCAAGGTTACTATCATCCTTGCTGAGACATAGGGGGAGTGGATCTTCCTGGACTGGGAGTGAATCTTCATGCACTTTTGCCTTAGAAGATGGGGTTGCAGTATTTCGAGATGCGATGGGGCTAGAAATTGGCTCATCGTCCAACACGATATCGCGTTGGTGCCAAAGGATTAATCGGTTGACAACCTGCCCCAGAGTCGCGATCCCCTCAAGTGTGACGTGGTCTATTTCATAATCTTCATAATCAGTATCAATAATCTGAAGAACTTGCACCACAACATCAGCATAATACAACGGAAGTGGATTCCCGTTGAAGTCACGATCAGGCTTTGCCATAGCAGTGGCAACCTGTTTGGTTTTTTTCACCGCTCTGCCGATCGGGACAAGAAGACGACAAGATTTGTCGTTAGAAATATCATCAACAGGGAACTTATGGGTTGACCCTGAGCTTGGCGCAGAACCAACGCTACTAGGATAGGCAGTTGGAGATACTAATTGCTCCTTTTGCACCGGAACCATTGATGTAATCGGTGCCACTAATTGCCCCAATTGTCTAAGTTGTTCCATTATTTCTTGCATATTTTCTTTGACCTTTTGAGCAATCATTTCATCAAGTGTTTTCTTAAACTTCTCACGTCTTCTATATGTGTCTTTATCTTTAAGGAAACCATGTAGCCAACACATTTGAGAAGAGACTGCTTGAACCCGTCCGCTGTGTTCAGGGTTTCCTAAGATAGCGGTAAGTTGGTCATAATCCCTCTTCTGCTTGAAGAGACCCTTATGTTGCTTTTCAATTACTTCTTTCATTTTCTCCTCTACTTCATTCATAGAGTCGGGCTTTTCAAGTTTCCCCTCGCTGGTCAAACCTGACCGGGCAAAGACCCACCGCTGACTTCGCTCATCGCAGCGTTCTAATGGGTGATGATTGCCCTTACTGGTAATTTCGTCTAATATCTTATTCCGTTTCTGGACTTTGGGGGCGTATCCGGCAGACCCCAAGCGATGATGGTATTTGTTCTTTTTTGCAAGCTCTGACCTAGTTGCACTTAGAGCTTTAGCATCAGGTGTGGTATTTTGAGAAACAAACTCTTGCCACTGAGCTTGTGTGATTTTTTCCATCTTCCTCGGGCTAGGGATCTTATCGGCCTTAACATAAGCATTCATTTTGCTCTTCCAGCCACGAAACTTCTTGCCGTAAGAGACCAATGTTGCTTTCTTTATAGCTTCTTCCGTGCCTTTCGGGAACTTGAATTGTGTCTTTATTCTTTCCCACAACTCATTCTTGGTTTGCTTGGGTAATTTCCTCCAATTTTCGGTCGTGATCGGCACGAGCTCCCTAACAAGAAAACCGCATGCATTACGGTACTTGGTAACTGAATCCAGTGGTTCTTGGGGAAGCCCATATGGACCTACCCTTGTTATGTACATGATGCAATCTAATGGACCCTTATTGGGACCTCGTTGCCCTCGTTTCCGCTTTAGTGAAGCTGAGGATTCATCTATTGGAGAACCTTCTGCGGTTTTAGGAGCCGAAGTCACCTCGTTGTCTTCGCGATTAATCTAGGTAGAAAAGAATTATAAAACTTCGTATACTTGACAACCAACATTAACTTGAACTGCTGAAGTTAAGATTCATGATCCATACCTCATCGGTAGGATCATATTCCAGGTCGAGATCCTCTGAAGTCTTTTTAGTTTTTATATTAGGAAAAGGATCCGATGGACTGTGAAAGGAGCCTGAACTGCTAGAGTCAGTAAACTCCATATTGTCTTCTTTATTGTTACTACCAGCACCAGTCTTCTTAGGACTTTCCATGCTATAACTAATAAGACAAAAAATATAATTAATGGCATATTGACTCTACATGAAGTGTTGCATGAAGAAAAAGATGGAAGCATTCTAGGATTTGATAAGGCATTCTAGGGTTTAAGGCGACTGACCAAAAGGTTCCTATACATTGCGAGGGTGACAAGCATGTTAAAGTTGCTGACCAGCAATGGCAATTTTATCTTCTTATTCAAATAGGCAGTAACTTGTATTTGTTTTCTGAGCACAAGTAATATTCAACAGTCGTATGCGAGCACATTGCTTTGTTTGGCAAAAGGATAGCGACACCGATCTCTAAGGAGCACAACCCTGTGAGATGATGTGCGAGACGGCTACACTCTATTTTTAGTACAGATGCTACTATTCACTCATGTTACCACCAAGTTCCCAGATTTTGAACTGAAATTTGGCAGAGCTTCCTTTGTATGTTGCTGATTTTGTCCACAATTTTCAAATACAGAACATTAATATTTACAGAAACAATATATTGCAAACTTGTTACACACATCCTCGGGATTCCATAAATGTAAATTATGAAGTCTTTTGATGATCCTACTAGAAATTACGATCCAAACAGCAACTGAATACATAATTGTCCAGATTTTGACTGTTACGACACCTTAAACGGTACTTCAATTTAGACTTGGTTATTGCGTGTTTTAGCCTTAGCGTTGAATAGGAAATTGATAGAGGACTCTTTAAGCTTTCCAGACATATATATATATATATATATATATATATATATATATATATATATATGTGCATAGGTTGCTTTTCTAATTTAAGAATTATGGCTGTTCAAAATTCAGAAATTTTATGGCTGTTTCAGATAACACTATACAAATGTACTAACTTCAACTCCAATTTCTAATTAGTTCTAAACCGAATTTGAGGTAACAATGAATAGAAAAGTTGTATAATAGCTCTTCCCCTTTCAAAAAATGTATCACAATAGACTAGAAGAGCTTTCTACAGATAATTATGGCAAAAATTCAGATGCTTGTTCATACAATTTCAATACAGTTACATCACATCTTGACAGTTTTTTGAATTCCACCGAACCCTAACCAAGGATGCCTACCCTTTTCGAATTCTCGAACCCTAATAAAGGATATGCAAGGCGGCGGCGAGGGCGGGGAGGGTGGCAGCACAGCGACGGAGGATGGAAGGTCGAAGGGTTTAGGGTTTACCGTGGCGGCGACGACAATGGCTCCGCTCGGCGTACCTGGAAGTGACGAGGCAAAGCTCGGCGGCGACGGCGAATCGCGACGGCGACGGCGAAGCTCGGCGATGACAGCACCGAACACGTGGCGGCAAAGGAAGTTTTGGTAGCCTAACGACGTCTAAGTGTTTCGCTCGGGTTAGGTTTTTCCAACGCTGCCGAGGGTATATATAGACTCCTATTTTCTTAGGCGGATTTTAAGTACCGACCGCCTGAGAAGATGGTTACCTTAGGCGGGTTTTACTTACCAACCACCTGAGAAGATACAATTATCTCAGACGGTTGGTAAGTAAAACCCGCCTGAGATAATCATCTTCTCAGGCGGTTATTAAGTACCAACCGCCTGTGAAGATCTTTACTTCTTCTTAATTAATATTCTTAATTAAATATGGGTCCTTTAAAAAGGAAAAATTCCACTTTCTTGTAATATTATTAATAATTAAAGGTTACCATTAAATTTCACTTCATAAATCCTTTGAAATTGGTCAGAACATAAAAAACATATAACAATTGCTATTTTTCATTTTTCTATCTTGATGAATATAATGTTTTTTCATTTATTTTTTCAGTGGACATTTTTATTCATCATACCAAGCTCTATGAATTTTTTCAGATTTTTTTAATTTTTTTTTGAATCAATGTGTGTTCATGCCTCATATATATATATGAGCATTTAGTTAGAATGATGGATAATTTAAAGTTCGACATGTTGGAATGCTTTTAAAAAAATTAAAAAAATTCATACATGTATAAATAATACAAATATGTTCATACAAACAAATTTAAGTGAAAGATCTTTTTTTTTATAAGATACACAAATGTG
The DNA here is from genome assembly GCA_036927565.1 of Tuctoria greenei. NCBI lineage: Eukaryota > Viridiplantae > Streptophyta > Magnoliopsida > Poales > Poaceae > Tuctoria > Tuctoria greenei. Next base: position 159,878,096 of record JAYESD010000006.1, read on the forward strand.
AATAATATGTGAGTAGAAATTAATTTGATATTTACCAAAACATTACAATGTCAGCTATACAAGTTTTAAAATATTTGGTTCACGTGGTAGATATTAATTTTATACAAATATAGAAGAAAGAATCATCGAATTTGGACTCAATTTGCAGAATCTAAACATGTTTGAGTATTTATATTGGAATCTAAATAAAAAAGATGCAAGGGAAAATAAAACTGAAGAACAGTATCTACAATTATCTCAGGCGGTTGGTAATTAAAACCCATCTGAGATAATCATCTTCTCAGGCGGTTATTAAGTACCAACCGCCTGTGAAGATCTTTACTTCTTCTTAATTAATATTCTTGATTAAATGTGGGTCCTTTAAAAAGGAAAATTCCACTTTTTTTAATATTATTGATAAGTAAAGGTTACCATTAAATTTTACTTCATAAATCATTTGAAATTAGTCAGAACATAAAAAACATATAACAATTGCTATTTTTCATTTTTCTATCTTGATGAATATAATGCTTTTTTCATTTATTTTTTTAGTGGCCAAATTTTGTAAATCTGACAAAAATTCTATTATTGAAGCATGGACCGTCGAGCGTGGATGTATAACATGCCAAGACCCAATCCTATGTACATTCATAATGTTGCAAATTTTATTGAAGCATCTAAGAGACATGCGAAGTTGCAAAAGATAGATGACACATTATGTCCATGTATTGAATGCGAAAATAAGGTTGTTTGGATAGATACTATAGTAATCCAATCTCATTTGGTGAAAAGAGGTTTCAAAAAAAAAAAACTACACAATACGAACAGAGCATAGTGAGTTAGATACACCTTATATGGATAAAGATGATGAGATATGTTCAAATGATGATAATGTTCATATCGATGATGGTAGTGACAATGAAGATGATGATGATGAGTTCGATTGTGAGGAGATGTTGCGTCACATTGAACCATATGTATTGACTTCTATGGGAGCAAGCAAAAGTTTAAGTAAAATGGAGACATTGCAGAATGCAGCGACAGAGCTTTTATATGATGAATCAAACGGTTGTGATAAAGAGTTTACTACATTGCGTGCAGTCTTAGAACTACTAAAGTTGAAAGCTACGCACAGATGGTCCGATTGTAGTTTCTATGATCTTTTGAATCTTATGGCAGAAATTCTTTTAAACCCAAATAAACTGCCCAAAAGCACTTATAAAGCAAATAAACTTCTTTGCCCGATGGCACTAGGTGTGACAAAAATACACGCTTGTGTAAACCATTGTATTATGTATCACAAAGAGCATGAGCTCGCAACTAGATGCCCCATTTGTGGTGTCAGTAGATATAAGAAGGACTACAATCACCAGTATGTTACCAACATGAAAAAGTCTCAGAAGAATAAGAAGTTTATTATTGGTCCTAAAGGTGACGATGATGATACTTCTGGCGATGCAGACGGGAAGAATAAGAGAAAAATTCCTGCCTTGGTGATGTGGCACCTTCCGGTAATTGATCGCTTGAAGTGTTTGTTCTCAAACCCTAGGGAGGCTGAACTTATGCGTTGGCATTCCGAGCAACACAAGAAGAATGAAAAACATATACGACACCCTGGTGATGCAACACAGTGGAATAAGTTTGATATTCAATATCCAAAATTTGCAAAGGAAATCAGAAATGTGAGGTTTGCCTTGGGTACAGACGGAATGAATCCGTTTGGTGAAAAAAGGAGCATACACAACACATGGCCCGTGGTCTTAACGATGTACAACCTACCGACGTAGTTGTGTCACAAAAGGAAATATATCTTGTTATCTGTTCTTATCCAAGGTCCGAAACAACCCGACATCGAAATTTATGTGTTCTTGGAACCTTTAATGGAAGATATGGCGAAATTGTGGAATGAAGGGGTACGTACATAGGATGAGTACAAGCGGGAGTATTTCACGCTAAGAGCAATGATATTCGTTATCGTGCATGATTATCCTGGACTGTTTACATTATCGGGACAAATGAAAGGGAAGAAAGGTTGTGTAAGGTGCATGGATAGAACTGGATTTCTATACCTCACTTCATCCAGAAAGACGGTGTACATGAGATACCGACGGTTCTTGACAGATACACACAAGTATAGGAAGATGAAAGAACAATTTGATAACAAAATTGAAAAAGATACTGCACCAAAACCTTACAGTGGAAAACTTGTGTTTGAAATGGTCAAGAACATTCATATTGCTTTCGGTAAGGCAAAAATTGTAAAGCAATTAAGAGAAAGAAAAGTACATCTTCGGGTGATACAACTGACATGGCTTTCAAGAAACAATCAATTTTTTTTCAAGTATCTTCCGTATTGGAAGAATCTAGAATTTTTCCATAGTATTTGTTTGATGCACGTTACAAAGAATGTATTTGACAACATCATTGGGACCTTGCTAGACACGCCGAAGAAAACAAAGGACGAATTAAATTCACGTATGTCGGAGTGTTTTTCCGGCAATTCTCCCGATACTACCGTTGGTAGCTCGCGGAGTTTATAGTTCGGTATTGGGTGCGCAGAGATTTCGAAGAATATGGCAAATGAAAACAAGGATTTACATGGTTCGGGCCGCCTGAGCGTAATACCCTAGTCCACAGGGTGTGTAGATGTTGTATTGAGTGTCTAAGAGCTTTAACCCAGAGACTGTGTATGTGTCAAAGAGCGTAAGCCTCAGAGCGTGTCAGAGAGTGTAAGCCTCAGAGCCTGTGAGAGAGTCCCCCCTCTGTATCATCGACCAGCCCTTTTATAGTGCAAGGACTGGTCGTTACACCGTTAGCCTGGCCCTGCATGTGGCCCCGACAATTACTAATGTTTAATGCATCATTAATGAGACTAATTATCCTTAATAGCATGGTAATGGGTCCTGACAGTACCGTTACTGGTATTAAGGGCCTTCTGATCGTGTGTCATTAATGTGGTATTAATGACACTTAATCAGGTCTTGAAGCCTTTGATTGCCCCTTGAAGGTCCGACCCATTGGGGGTTCACCAGCTTGATTGCTGAGGTTGAAGGTCCGGTGTTGTTGTACATGTGTCAGGACCGGAGCTTCCCTCTGTCGGGGGTTAGGTCCGGAGGTGCCGCACAGGTATTTGGCCGGGAGCTTTCCCATGTGTGGGATGTAGCTCCGGTTGTAGGATACACGTGGCAGCACAGGGACTAACCATAGAAGGGAGGCAGGTCCGGTCCCGTATGACACGTGGGGCCTTCGGAGGTCTTCAACTCGGACAGTTGAAGTTCTTTTAGTCTTTTTGTAGTCCCAATGGGTATACGGTACGCAGGGTACCAACAACGTATGGACCTAGTAAATCTTGATTTGAGACCACAACTTCATCCAGTAGAAAAGGTGAACGGGAAGCATTACCTTAAGTATGCTTGATTTGAGCGTGTCATGCTCTTTAAGTATGCTTTCATACTTGTCAAGCAAATCGAGGTTAGCACTCTTAAGCTTGGCACGAGTTTCTTCAAGAGCTTTAACCTTACTCTTCTCCCTCTTAATGATAGTATGATATTCATTAATTAATGAAGTTAAATCATCGGGGGAAAGCTCATCATCGCTAGAGTCATCACATACCTTGGTGTTACCTTTAGCCATGAGGCACATGGGCGGTGGATGAAGAGGTGAGTCATCATTGTTGGCAATGGCGAGGCCGGCCAAACTTTCTTCTTCCGCTTCACTCTCTTCATCACTTGTTTCTTCGTTGGTGACCCATTCATTGGCCTCACACATGAACACCTTTTGTGGGCCATTTCTCTTCTTTGGGAAGAGTCTTGCCTTCTTGCCCTTTTCATGTTTCTTCTTCCCAAAGGATCTTGGCTTGGGTTTGGCCTCTTCTTCATCATCTTCACTTTTCTCAAGCTTGCGATGCTTGCTCTTGTGGTTCTCTCTTCTTTTGTCCTGTTTTGGACAATCATAGGAGATGTGACCTTGATCACCACAATTGTAGCAAGTCTTGTGATCATCTCTCTTTGGTAGAAATGCTTTTGTTTTGGGATCAAAGGTGTATGCCTTCTTGGCAATCTTGGAGTTTAAGCGAGAAAACTTTCTCATCATTGATGCAAGCTCATCATCGTCATCTTCACTTGATGCTTGCTCTTCTTCACTTGGGCTAGGCTCAACCACTTTCTTTTTGTTGAGATTTGTTCTCTTGGTGTAGTCCTTTAGAGAAATTGTCTTTGAAGATGATTGCTCCATCATCCCAAGTACACTCATCTCGTGAGTGTGAATCTCTCCAATGAGTTCCGAAACTTCAATGTGGTCAAGAGATTCTATTTGGAGCATGGAGTTGATGATGTTGTACTTTCGCTTTGGGAGGAGCATAAGAATCTTGCGGTTGATGAGTCCTTTGCCAAGAGAAGCAATGTCAAGAGCATTAATTTCTTCAATAAGCACATTTAAGTGAGAAAACATTTCATTGACATTTTCATGAGGTAACATTTTGAACTCATCATATTTGGCTTTAAGCATATGATATTTTAGTTCTTTGACACGAGAAGAACCCTCATGAATTTCTATCAAGCAAGCCCAATATTCACAAGCTTTCCCTTTGCTAGCAATCCTAGCAAACACATCTTGAATAATGCATTCATAAATTGCATTCCTAGCTTTGGTATCTCACTTAATTTGATCACCAACATAATTGTGCTCACCAAACCCCGCGTGGGTCGCTTCCCATACTTCGGGAGCAATAGCCTCTAGATAAGCGCGCATGCGTGCTTTCCAATAGGCAAAATTCTTGCCCTCGAAGATAGGAACCGAACCCCCAACCTTGGCCATTTTAGCTCTCTAGCGGTGAAGCTAGAATGATCCTATGAGCAACCTTGCTCTGATACCAATTGTAAGGATCGAATGCCCAAGAGGGGGGGTGAATTGGGCTTCTTTTCAAAAATCAAAGCTATAAAACTTAGTTATTCAAAGCCCGATTCCCTACGCAAACAATCTATGCATTCAAGTAAATAGCAACTTCGCGGTATATAAAATGCATAAATGTAGGGTGAGAGGATGAGAATGCAAACTCGCGAGGAGACACGATGATTTATCACGTGGTTCGGCAAGATCGTCAAGATCTTTCTACATCCACGTTGTGGCACCCACCAAAGGGTGTAGCCACACCCAAGTCATCGAGACGAGGGATCTTCACTATTCTTCTCCGTTTGCCAACCTCGGCAAGGTGGAGCTAAAGCCTTGTACAACTTGGATCTTCCGGGCTTCCACAATCCTCTTGGTAAGCTCCGGTAGTCACTCTCAGTTACAAACACCAAGGGACACTCCCTTACAGCTCTCACTACACTAGAGATTCCACTCACCAAGAATGGAGGCACACAAGCACTATCTCTAGCTAGTTCTAGCCTATCTCTTGGTGTACAAGTTGTGAAAATGATATGGAAGTGGTAGCTCTATGTCTTGAATGCTTGAGGATGTGTAGAGTATGTCTGGTAGTCAAGACTTACCGATTTGACAGGTTGAAGGGGTATAAATAGCCAGCCTCCACGAAATAGCCGTTGGAAAAGTAGGCTGGCATCACTGCTCTGCAAACACCGGATGATCCGATGTCTCCCCTTCAGTTATCATCGGTCAAGTTTACTTTAGCTGATGTCACTGTGTCAGATATGACCGTTGTTAGACCGATGTTGCACTTGTCTTCTCATCGGATGATCCGGTGGCATTTCCTCCAGAATTGGCTCAGACTTGATGCTTACTAGAGTGATTGACCGATGTGTATATCTCTATACATCGGTGGATCCGGTGCTACACTTGGTCCAAGGATATTACATACTTACTGATGGACCGATGTAGCTGTGCCCTTAACATCGGATGATCCGGTGAGTGCTTTGTTCTGAGGTCTTCTTCTTCAGCTGAACCAACTTGACCGATGTGTTGTTCTCTGGAAACATCGATTGATCTGGTGAATTGATTTTGTTTGCTTCGAGTTGTTTCTAAGTGATTCTTTTGTGTCTTGCTCGATTGACCTCTTGGACTTTTGTTGGAAATGTACTTCTGATGATTTTCAAGCATTGAATGTTGTCAATTATGGTTGAATGACTTTGACATATGAGCTTTTGCTTCTAGTCTTCATAACATTGATTGTTCTCATAAATTGATTGTTTAGGGGTCTCCAATGACATATAGATTTCATTTGATTGAGTGATATAGGAGACCTTGCATCCACAAATTCATTAGTAAAATCCAATGGTTGTCATTAATCACCGAAACCATACCTCATGGGGGCCTAGATGCTTTCAATCTCCCCCTTTTTGGTGATTGATGACAACACAACAATTGAAGCACAATAGTAATGAATTTGACCGTACGATACTCAAGAAGATATGCAATGAGTACAAGATTATCACACTTAAAGTTTAAGGGCTCAAAATCAATCAATAACTCGAAAAGCTCAATCGATGAATAACTCATGGAAATAAGTGGGAAGTTCATTAATGCTCAATGAGTAGCAAATTACAAAAGATGATATAGATAGACTCCCCCTACAGCTAGGACACTCCCCTTGAGGCTCCCCTGAGGCTAAGCTATCCTCCCCCTGACTCTCTAACTCTTCTCCCCCTTTGGCATCAAGACACCAAAAAGGAATCAGAGTGCCTAAGGAACCTGAGTGCTCGGAGCGATGACGAACTAGTCACCGTCGGGGGTGCTGTCGTCGGAGCTGCTGCCTGGAGTAGAGGTGGAAGGAGCTGTAGGAGCCGTCGTTGGTGCCTGCTGAGTAGTAGCTGCTGGCAAGGGGGCACTAACGACGGATGTCGGCGTCTGCTGGAACAAGGTCGTATCCGATAGTGGAGAGTGGATCGGTGCGCCGGGAGCTAGCAGTGGAGACATGCTGATAGTCGGGATTGGCGTGGTCGGCACCGGAGCAGCAGCTGGAGCAAGGACAGGCGGGGGTGGAGCAACGCCTGGCAACTGCGTCAGCAGGGCAATCCCGGTCTGGGTGTAGAGGTTGGTGATCAACCCCAGGATGTCCATCATCGCCTGCTGCGTCTGCTGCTGCTGGTCGAGGGAGCGCTGGTACATCTGGTCGATCAGCCCAGTCAATCGGTTAGTGTCCTCTCGCCTCTCACAGGCGATCTGGCGCTGCATCTCCTACTGCTGCTGCTGGAGCTCCAAAAGGCGCGCTGCCTGCTCAGCTCGGGCCTGCTCAGCTGCAAGCCGGTCCAGGCGCTGCTGCTCAACCATCTGCTGCAGGAGTGAGCTGAGCTCTGACGGCTGAGAGACCTGTGCCTCTGAGACGGGAGGTGGAGTAGGGGGTGGCACTGTCGAGCCTCCAGCCTCCGCGTCGTGCTGCCTGGGTGAGGGAGGAGGTGGAAAGTACTCCTCAACGCTATCATCAATGTCGCTCTCGGACCATATATGCTGAAGGTCCTCACCCTGAGCCTCTGCCTCTGCCAGCCTCTCATCCTCCTTCTCCAGATCTGACCAATCTTCCTCGGATAGACGAGCCCTAACCCGACGCTCGACTGGACGGCCAAGGCGGCGGTCTCCAGGAGCTGGAGCACGGTAGTGGCTGAACCGTGTGACACTCTCGTCAGTGAGACGATCACGCACGGCGGACTCCTCAGGAACCATCATGGAGAGCAGGTAGCTGATCCAGTGTCCATACACAAGCTGCCTCATTATGCCAACTCCGTCAGTGATCATATCCTCCATCTCACATATGAGGAGGTCCACAATGTCGAACTCCATCCCGTTCATGATGTAGAACAGGAGGGTCTGCTGCAGGCTGGTGAACCCCTCTAGGTACCCGGACCTCGGCAAGGGTGTGCGGCGCAAGGCAAGGTGCACTGTGTGCGCAGATAGAGTCAACAGTGTCGGTACCCTCGGCTGGTCTGGAGAGAAAGTCGGTCCAAACAGAGAGCGTATATCCTCCAGTTAGCGGCCTCCTCAGCGGGTCTGTCAGTCCATATACCCTCTCATGCACGCAAGTGTCGTGCAGATCCACTCCTAGCAGTTGTGCCAACGTCTGCCTCATCAGGTGATGGTGCTGGCCCATGAACATGAAGTCTATCGATCTACGGCCCTCAGAGACATATAGGGTAGCGTAGAATACGCGGACCCAATCCTCCACATATGCACTCCTCTCATAGGACATCAGCTCCACCAGCCCTCGATACCTCTCAAAGTATGGGCGTATCTCTGTCTCTGCTGCCAGGGCGAGCTGATCTCAATCCAGAAAGTTGTGCTGGAAGAGCTTGTGGCCTCGGCATCTATACGTCTCGTACAGTGACGCCTGCGTCAAAGTACAGAAACGACTGTCCACAAGAGCCTCTCTGGGCTGCGGGTACCACTCCTCAAGCAAAACACTCCACCTGAGTCTTCTAGTTGCTTGGCCTTCATCTTCCGGTAATCTGTCAACCGGACACCTTCACCAACACGGACGTTGGTGTCCATCTCGTAGATGGCTCTCTGGGCCTCCCTGTCCTCTCGACGATCAGCAGCAGATGGTATCGGATGTGGTGCTGCTGCGGGATGACCCCCACGGGTCCTGGCTGATCGCCGGTGAACGAGTGGTACTTCCGGCTCTTCTTCTGCCTCACACTCATCTATCACGGGAGGCTGCCTCGGACGAGCCTCGCGGATCCTCAATGATCCTCCACGGCCACGCTATCGCTCCTCGGCGGCGCGAGCGGCCATCAACGCCTTCTTCTCCTCCTTGGATAGCTTCTGCTTCTTTGAGGCCGGCTCCGCAATGGCCTTGCCCTTGTTCTTCTAGTCACAAGCCATTGCAATGAGGCGCGACGATGTCAAGCGCGCGGACGCGGCCGGGAACCCTAGCGACGAAGGGACGGTGGCCGTAGAGGGAGGTACCACGGTGGTGCGGTTGTGCGTGGGGCGGCGTCGGTGGTGGAAAGAGGCGGCGGTGGCAGTTCTGCTGTGGATGGCGGCAGCACTGCTGCAGACGGTGGCGGATGTAGCTGTGTTGCGGCAGCGATCGGAGGGAGGCGGCGGCGGTCGGAGGGCGGCGGCGGCGGCCGGAGGCGACGGTGGCGCAGGGCGGGAGAGACGGCGGCGGTGGAAGGTGAGGCGCGCGTCGGGGTCGGGGAGAGAGAAAGAGGGAGGCGAGACGGCGTTTAAATAGTGGGTCCCAAACCCTAGCCAAAAATTTAACACCGTGTGGACCGACGTTAAACGTTAGAAGCATCGGTCGAATGGCACAGTAAGGGTATTCAAAAAGGTGCCGTTGACACCGGATGGTCCGACGTGGAAGGGAATGTCATCGGTGAAATTCAGCACAGTTCAAGAAGTGTGAACATCGGATGCACCGATGTTTTTCAGAATGAACTCGTCGGTTGATTTGAGATACTGACTGAACTGGCTCTTGGTCATTGAACACCAACTGATCCGATGAGCTCCTGGCCTATGCATCGGATAATCCGATGACTACAAAACAGCAACATCCCATATATGTCCTTTGACCAAACAAACAAGCAATAAGAAACACATGTCTTAGGACTTTTTGGGCAACCCCTTACCCCTCAAAAATACTAAATGCCAATAAATTGTCTAAGCCTTAAAGCAAATGGAATATTGAAGAAAATGGGAAGGAAATTATCCAAATAAAATGTAAGGCCCATGCTTTGTGAGCTAGAGGATGAAGCCTTCTATCTCTTAAAAGCATGTTCCTTTAGGCATTAACGCACCTAACATTTTGTTCTTCCCACATCATATGAGTTGAGATATTGCATTTCAAACAAGATTCTTTCTCATGAGGTGGGTTCCCCTTTGTGACAATCTACCGTATGCAATGCCAAACATTTTATAATGCAGGAAATTACAAGTCTATATGGCAGGCATCATGCAAGGCATAAAATAAATCTATCTTGCCAAATTTGAACCTTTCAAAGGCTTCTTCAGGGAGAGCCACTCTCCAAGCCTTGGGAAAACCCAAAAGAACCTCCATCCCAAGCTAACCCTTGCTCACCCCTATCCTTTGAGAGTTAGGCAAGACCTATATGAGATGCATTCTTACATGACGTTCGTTGCATCTAGCACATTTAACTCACTTCTTAGCCTAGAAAAAGTTTTCTCATCAAGTGTTTAATGAAGATATCCGCCAATTGTTCTTTGGACCTAACACCTCGCAATGAGTGTTGAACGGGGTCCCTTAAGAAATGATGGTGAATATCAATGTGCTTAGTGCGGGAGTGTTGAACGGGGTTTTTAGCTATCTTAACCGCACTTTTATTGTCACAAAGGAGAGACACACAACTAAGTTTAACACCAAAGTCCAAAATAGTTTGCTTCATAAAGCGAGCATACAAGCATACACTAAACATGATATTGGGCCTAGATGCGGTAAGATAAAGCAATGAACTAATCATTGAACGGTAGTTAGATTTATTAATAGGTTTACTGTCCTTATCCGCATCGAGATGACAATTTGTTGCCATTGGAGTGCTTCTTGAGCTACAATCTCCCATCTCAAATTTCTTCAAGGGGTCCTTGGTATACTTCTCTTGATAGACGAAGGTCCCCTCTTGAAGTTGCTTGATTTGGAATCCAAGGAAGAAGTTGAGCTCTCCAATTATTGACATCTCGAATTTCCTAGAAATCATTTTGCCAAACTCATGGCTAAGAGCTTTGTTAGTTGAAAAAATGATATCACCGACATAAATTTGACAAATGAATAATTTTTCGTCGATGTGTAGATGTTGGAACTTGAAGCTCCCCCTTGATCACGACTCTCCTCGATTTTAGGCTTGTCATAACATCATTTTTGCTAAAGGTGCATGTTAGCCCAAAATCACAAAGTTTGTGCAATAGAAAGCAAATTGAAACTAAGTGACTTAACATGCAACATATTTGAAATGAATAAACCATGTGAAAAATACAATTTTGCCCAACCGAATTACCTTCCCCTTAGTATTATCACCAAAGGTGACTTGTTCATGATTGTCGGGGGTCCTCTATGGAGGTGAACATACCATCATTTCCGGTCATGTGTTGAGTGTACCCGACATTGAGTACCCAATGCTTTCCACTGGCTTTGTAGTTCACCTACACACATGAATTCAATTTTTGATAAGGTCCTTGTATGTGTGATACAAGTGTCTTTGGAACCCAAAGTTGCTTGGGGAGCTTCCCCTTCATGCCCCTTATGTCCTTGCCGATGAACCTTGCCTTCACCTTGCCATCTACTTTACTTAAGAGATAATAATGATCATTGAAAGTAGACTTGTAGTTAGTAGGCAATTTTGGAGAAGGTCGGTTAGGAAGAGGACACTCCCTTGTGTGGTGACCGGTGACCTCACAATGTTGGCAATAAGAACCAACTTCCTTGATGAAGCTTGTTCTAAGCTTAGGTGAGGGCACCTTTCCTTTGTTAGGCACCGGGAAGGATCCAAGTCCTCTCTTGTTGAAGGCATTTGCTTGTTGGAAGAGGATTTCCTTGTGTTTGACTTCCCCTTTTGAAAGTCTAGCCACACTAGTGCGGAGACTCTCAATTTTTCTTCCAACAAGTCCTTCTCCCTAGCATTTGCTTTCAAAGGCAAAGACTTGTGCAAAGCATTAGTGGCATGAGAAGTAATGGATATCTTATCATTAAGAGTTTGTTACTTATATTTTTCAATTCTTGATCAAGCGCTTCATGAGCAAGGTTAAGTTTTTGATGTTCTTGTATTAACTTGTTGTGCTCTCCCAAGAGTGTTTGGTGTGCTAAGTTAAGCTCATGATGATCTAGCTTGATTTTAGCCTTATCCTCTTCAATTTGCTTGACATGGGATTTGAGCGTGTCATGCTCTTTAAGTACGCTTTCATACTTGTCAAGCAAATCGAGGTTAGCACTCTTAAGCTTGGCACGAGTTTCTTCAAGAGCTTTAACCTTACTCTTCTCCCTCTTAATGATAGTATGATATTCATTTATTAATGAAGTTAAATCATCGGGGGAAAGCTCATCATCTATAGAGTCATTACATACCTTGGTGTTACCTTTAGCCATGAGGCACATGGGCGGTGGATGAAGAGGTGAGTCATCATTGTTGAAAATGGCGAGGCCGACCAAACTTTCTTCTTCCGCTTCACTCTCTTCATCACTTGTTTCTTCGTCGGTGACCCATTCATTGGACTCACACATGAACACCTTTTGTGGGCCATTTCTCTTCTTTGGGAAGAGTCTTGCCTTCTGTCCCTTGTCATGTTTCTTCTTCCCAAAGGATCTTGGCTTGGGTTTGGCCTCTTCTTCATCATCTTCACTTTCCTCAAGCTTGCGATGCTTGCTCTTGTGGTTCTCTCTTCTTTTGTCCGGTTTTGGACAATCATAGGAGATGTGACCTTGATCACCACAATTGTAGCAAGTCTTGTGATCATCTCTCTTTGGTAGAAATGCTTTCGTTTTGGGATCAAAGGTTTATCCCTTCTTGGCAATCTTGGAGTTTAAGCAAGAAAACTTTTTCATCATTGATGCAAGCTCATCATCGTCATCTTCACTTGATGCTTGCTCTTCTTCACTTGGGCTAGGCTCAACCACTTTCTTTTTGTTGAGATTTGTTCTCTTGGTGGAGGCCTTTAGAGCAATTGTCTTCGAAGATGATTGCTCCATCATCCCAAGTACACTCATCTCGTGAGCGTGAATCTCTCCAATGAGTTCCGAAACTTCAATGTGGTCAAGATATTCTTTTTGGAGCATGGAGTTGATGATGTTGTACTTTGGCTTCGGGAGGAGCATAAGAATCTTGCGGTTGATGAGTCCTTTGCCAAGAGAAGCAATGTCAAGAGCATTAATTTCTTCAATAAGCACATTTAAGCGAGAAAACATTTCATTGACATTTTCATGAGGTAACATTTTGAACTCATCATATTTGGCTTTAAGCATATGATATTTTAGTTCTTTGACACGAGAAGAACCCTCATGAATTTCTATCAAGCAAGCCCAAATTTCACAAGCTTTCTCTTTGCTAGCAATCCTAGCAAACACATCTTGACTAATGCATTCATAAATTGCATTCCTAGCTTTGGCATTCCACTTAATTTGATCACCAACATAATTGTGCTCACCAAACCCCGCGTGGGTCGCTTCCCATACTTCGGGAGCAATAGCCTCTATATAAGCGCGCATGCGTGCTTTCCAATAGGCAAAATTCTTGCCCTCGAAGATAGGAATCGAGCTCCCAACCTTGGCCATTTTAGCTCTCTAGCGGTGAAGCTAGGATGATCCTATGAGCAACCTTGCTTTGATACCAATTGTAAGGATTGAATGCCCAAGAGGGGGGTGAATTGGGCTTCTTTTCAAAATCAAAGCTATAAAACTTAATTATTCAAAGCCCAATTCCCTACGCAAACAATCTATGCATTCAAGTAAATAGCAACTTCGTGGTATATAAAATGCATAAATGTAGGGTGAGAGGATGAGAATGCAAACTCCCGAGGAGACACGAAGATTTATCCCGTGGTTCGGCAAGATCATCAAGATCTTTCTACATCCACGTTGTGGCACCCACCAAAGGGTGTAGCCACACCCAAGTCATCGAGACGAGGGATCTTCACTATTCTTCTCCGTTTGCCAACCTCGGCAAGGTGGAGCTCAAGCCTTGTACAACTTGGATCTTCTGGGCTTCCACAATCCTCTTGGTATGCTCCGGTAGTCACTCTCAGTTACAAACACCAGGGGACACTCCCTTACAGCTCTCACTACACTAGATATTCCACTCACCAAGAATGGAGGCACACAAGCACTATCTCTAGCTAGTTCTAGCCTATATCTTGGTGTACAAGTTGTGAAAATGATATGGAAGTGGTAGCTCTATGTCTTGAATGCTTGAGGATGTGTAGAGTATGTCTGGTAGTCAAGACTTATCGATTTGACAGGTTGAAGGGGTATAAATAGCCAGCCTCCACGAAATAGCCGTTGGAAAAGTAGGCTGACATCACTGCTCTGCGAACACCGGATGATCCGATGTCTCCCCTTCAGTTATCATCGGTCAAGTTTACTTTAGCTGATGTCACTGTGTTAGATATGACCGTTGTTAGACCGATGTTGCACTTGTCTTCTCATCGGATGATCCGGTGGCATTTCCTCCAGAATTGGCTCAGACTTGATGCTTACTAGAGTGATTGACCGATGTGTATATCTCTGTACATCGGTGGATCCGGTGCTACACTTGGTCCAAGGATATTACATACTGTATTAGTGGATCGATGTAGCTATTCCCTTAACATCGGATGATCTGGTGAGTGCTTTGTTATGAGGTCTTCTTCTTCAGCTGAACCAACTCGACCGATGTGTTGTTCTCTGGAAACATCGGTTGATCCGGTGAGTTGATTTTGTTTTCTTCGAGTTGTTTCTAAGTGATTCTTTTGTGTCTTGCTCGATTGACCCTGGACTTTTGTTGGAAATGTACTTCTGATGATTTTCAAGCATTGAATGTTGTCAATTATGGTTGAATGACTTTGACATATGAGCTTTTGCTTCTAGTCTTCATAACATTGATTGGTCTCATAAATTGATTGTTTAGGGGTCTCCAATGACATATAGATTTCATTTGATTGAGTGATATAGGAGACCTTGCATCCGCAAATTCATTAGTAAAATCCAATGGTTGTCATTAATCACCGAAACCATACCTCATGGGGGCCTAGATGCTTTCAACGTGGGAGAGGCAAAGTGGGTAAGAAAACTTTTATCGTTCAAGATTACAAGAATGTACACCGTGCACATTTTGGTGTACTACAACAACTCGCAATAGCTGAGTCGTACATCGAGGAACACCAAATTGAGCTTCGTGATAAAAACCAAGACCGCACAGAGGACTGGATCATGAAAGAGCACAGAAGATGTTTCACTGAATGGTTAATGGACAAAAATATACCATACAGTAACACTATAGAAGAGGCAACAATGAAGAAGTTAGCTTCTGGCCCATCTGCTTTGGTGACATCATGACAAGCATATGACATCAATGGTTACACATTTTATACTAAAGAAAAAGACGGTAAGAGTGTTGCACAAAATAGTGGTTTTCGTATTGAGGCTTATGATTCACAAGGGCATAAGACCACATACTTTGGGTTCATAGAGGAAATATGGGAACTCGATTATGGCGAAAGAATGGTAATGCCTGTATTTAAGTGCCAATGGGTCAAACATCTTTATGGTGTGAAAGTAGACAATTACGGGCTGACACTGGTAGAATTGAATAAAGTGGGTTATAAAGATGACCTGTGGGTTCTCGCCGATAGTGTCGCACAAGTTTTTTATGTTCAAGATCCAGAAACTGAGAAGATGCACGTAGTTGTTTCTGGAAAGCAAAATATTGTTGGGGTTGAGAATGTGAGAGATAATGAAGAGGAATATAATCAGTATGAAGAGATGCACCTTTTCACCGAACCAGAAAACATCAAGCTCGTAGAGAGAAGCATTAAAAAGAACTTGAAACCCTATATGCGAGAAGATGTCAATGCTGGAAAAAATGTATATAGCAATGCGAGATGATATATATTGTATATATTTGTATCTTTTGAAATCAACTTAGAACAATGCTCTATTTCAACTTTAGATAGCATGTTTCGAACATTGTTAAATTCAGTATGTGTATATAAATTTCTTCTGACCTATGATGATCAGGCTTGCCTTCCAACAGCTCGGTTCCAAACAACATCTAGAAGCACAACTCTTGAAGCTCCTGTCAAGCTAATCCCTTCATAGCAAGCTCTTGTAGATGCAAGTAACACCCGAGACTCATCATTTGGATTGTTAAAAACTTCAATTGAAGTCTGACAATACTTCCTGTCCATTTGAGGGCTTGTTTGGATAGGAGTGAATCCACTTCAATATAAGTGGTTTGAGGTGGATTGAGGAGAAAATTAGTTCATTCTTCACTTCAATACACTTCAATCCAATTAGATTGAGTACACCCAAACAAGCCCTGCAAGATTTCTTTCCCTTCTCCCCATTTTGAAAACTTACGAAGATGCTACTTTATCAGTTCTAATGGCTAAATATATTGACTATAAATCAGTATCATCTCTATTATTGCTTTACACAAGTGACGAAGCGTACAACTTCAATCACAAATCTTGTTTTTACCATTTTTATAGGAATTTGACCTTAATCTTTCAACCATAGATTTATCAATAATTGAAGCTTCTTCATCAGACATGTTAATGGCAGTTACAAGTGAAGGGTGTGTCGAAGCTAACGAAATCTCAATGGGATTGAAGACAAAGAGATGCTGCATACGAGTGACAATGTCCAGGTTAGACAGCATGAAGCTATGATGACAGCCTTCAACAACATGAAAAGTGATGCCAAGGTTATGCTTGCATCAACCAAGACATGTTGTGAGGGTATAACACTTATTGGGGCAAGCATAACCTTGGCCAAAATAAAAAAATCACGCCACCGTGGATTACTCTGAAGCCGCCATGGATTACTCTGAAGTTTATCGAGCACGCACGGAGAAAACTTCAGAGTAATCCATGGTGGCTTCAGAGTAATCCACGGTGGCATGATTTCCGATTTTGGCCAAGCTTATGCTTGGACCAACAAGTGTTATACCCTCACAACATGCCTTGGTTGATGCAAGCATAACCTTGACATCACTTTTCATGTTGTTGAAGGTTGTCATCATAGCTTCACGCTGTTTAACCTGGACATTGCCACTCATATGCAGAATCTCTTTATCTTCAGTCCAATTCAGATTTTGTTAGCTTCGACACATCATTCACTTATAACTGCCATTAACATGTGTGATAAAGAAGCTCCACTTATTTGATAAATCTATGCTTGAAAGATTAAGGTTAAATCTCTATGAAAGTGTAAAAACAAGATTTGTGATTGAAGTTTGAAAGCATCTAGGCCCCCATGAGGTATGGTTTCGGTGATTAATGACAACCGTTGGATTTTACTAATGAATTTGTGGATGCAAGGTCTCCCATATCACACATTACAATGCAATCTATATGAATATGAATATCATCTACTGATCACATGATACAATTGGAGACCCCTAAACAATCATTTTATGAGATTAATCAATGTTATGAAGATTAGAAGTAAAAGCTCACATGTCAAAATTATTCAACCATAGTTGACATCACTCAATGCTTAATAATCATCAGAAGAATATTTCCATCCAAAGTCTAAGAGGTCAATCGAGTAAATTACAAAAGAATCACTCGAAGTAAACAAAATCAACTCGCCGGATCCACTGATGTTTCCAGAAAACAACACATCGGTCGAGTTGGTTCAGCAGAAGAAGAAGACCTTAGAACTAAGTACTCACTGGATCATCCGATGATAAAGAGCATGTTACATTGGTCCATCAATACAGTAAGCAATATCCCTGGACCAAGTGTAACACCAGATCATCCGATGTACAACTATAAATACATCGGTCAATCACTCCAGTAAGCATCAAGTCTGAACCAATTCTGGAGGAAGTGCCACAGGATCATCCGATGAGATGACAAGTGTAACATCGGTCTAACAACGGTCATATCTGACACAGTGACATCAGCTAATTTGGATTTGACCGATGACAACTGAAGGGGGGACATCGGATCATCCGGCGTTCGCAGAACAGTGATGTCAACCTACTTTTCTAATGGCTATTTCGTGGAGGCTGTCTATTTATACCCCTTCAACCAGTCTATTTGATAAGTCTTGACTACCAGACGTACTCTACACATTCTCAAGCATTCAAGACATTGAGCTACCACTTCTACATCATCTACACCACTTACACACCAAGAGATAGGCTAGAACTAGCTAGAGATAATGCTTGTGTGCTTCCATTCTTGGTGATTGGAATCTCTAGTGTAGTGAGAGCTGTAAGGGAGTGTCCCTTGGTGATTGTAATTGAGAGAGACTTCCGAAGCTTGCCAAGACAGTTGTGGAAGCCCGGAGGATCCAAGTTGTACAAGGCTTGAGCTCCACCTTGCCGAGGTTGGCAAACGGAGAAGAATAGTGAAGATCCCTAGTCTCGGTGACTTGGGTGTGGCTATACCCTTCGGTGGGTGCCACAACGTGGATGTAGGAAGATCTTGACGATCTTGCCGAACCACGGGATAAATCTTCGTGTCTCCTCGGGAGTTTGCGTTTCTCTTACTCTCACTTTACACTTATGCATTTCATATACCGCAAAGTTACTAGTCACTTGAATGCATAGGTTGCCTGCGTAGGGAATTGGGCTTTTAGTAATTAACTGGTATTGCTTTAATTTTTGAAAAGAAGCCCAATTAACCCCCCCTCTTGGGCATTCGATCCTTACAAAGTTGTTCGCTTACTCGCTTGTGTGAAGCACTAAGAAAGTAGATACTGATTTGTAGTCAATATATTTAGGCATTAAAACTGAGAAAGGAGCATCTTCCTAAGTTTTCAAATGGACAAGAGGGAAAGAAATTGTTCAAATGGATGGGAAAATCCTTCCAAGGATCGTCATGCTTCAAATTGATGCTTTCAACAATTCAAATGATGAGCCACGAGTGTTACTTGCATCTACAAGAGCTTGCTGTGAAGGGATTAGCTTGATAGGAGCTTAGCAGCATCACAAGCGATTCTTAAAAAACAACCGCCCGTGGAAATCATATATTTTCTCAGGCGTTGGTTAATTAAGAACCGTCTGTGATGTTAGCTACATCACAGGCGGTTCTTAATTAATAACCTCCTGAGAAAATAAATGATTTCCACGGGTGGTTGTTGTTTAAGAACCGCCTGTGATGTTCTGTCATCACAGGCGGTTATTGTATCATTCGTCATCACAGTCGCATTTTTTACGGACCGTCTGTGTTTAAAAAATCCAAGCGTCTGTGAAAATGGTTTTTGTAGTAGTGCTAATTAGATTATAGTGAACTCTTCTTCTGGATAGCTAAGGGCCCTAATGTAACATTTTGGTGTTCTAGTCCATTGATTGTCTTCTTCTTGTGAAAAAGGGTCTCTATATGGTATTTCGATTACTTATATTCCACTTTTTGTAGACTAAGTCTGTTATTATTTATTGGTAGAATGATGCATGAGTTTTAGCTTTGATTTGTCTTTTTGACTCGTTTTTTTTTTTCAATTTGTCTTTGTCATCAGATTCTTATCTATTGCCTAGAGAATAACTATGGATGTTTTATTAGTTGTGTTTTTGAGTTAAGGCAAAGTTGTGTAGAAATAACCGTTCCCTACACCACACAATCCGTGGGAGCCTTTGGCACCGGATACACCCTTTATCGGTACAAAATACTAGTACTCTAATTTGTGCTTCTTGCTCATTAGACTGCTGTGCATATTTATTTGTGAAGATAGGACATCTCCTGCCTACAGTAAATAGTTGCTTAAGCACAATTGACAACTGATTTTTAGCTGATATGTATTTTTAAAGATTCATTTTCACATTCCAAACCTGAAAATTTAGAAATATCTCCATAGGCATCTCAAAGTGTCACTAAACTTTTAGATGACATTGTACTCAGGTTCAGGGAGACTAGCACTGCTCATATATTTTCAATAAAAATATCCTCGCTGAACTTTCATTATGATCAGAACTTGCATTTTGATGTAGTTGTATTATGTTTTACGCTTGTGCCCTCTTGATCATAGAAGTTTAGTAAATTAAAACGTCCATCATTTACAATATGTTGTTTGTGCTTTCATGCCTTTTGAAAAGCCTAAAAATGTGTTAATACATTTACTGTTAAATGTTGGGGTGAGATTATAAAGGAATGGTGTAGGCATGTAGCTGTCTCAAATCATATCAAACTTCCTAATGGTTGCTGTAAATTTGTTATCTTTGATTGCTACTTTTTTCATGGGTATGACAATTTTTTCGTGACACGTGTTGTGCTGTAAACTAGCAAGCTTATTGTTGTGAAAGAATCCTTGTTTGACTATGTTTCGGAAGCTAGTTTTCAATAGTCATTTTTTATAAGCCAAAGTCAATAGTATTTTGTGTGACTAGTACATGCATTTTTGTCAAAAATAGTCCAACATCTAGTGTCCTTTCTCTACAATATATTCTCGTGATGGCCTAGACGCGTCAGATATTGTTTTAAGCTATGACTTGGTTTATTAACTGAAGGCAGTATATTTTTTCTTCACTTCAATTTTGGGAAATAAGACATGTTAATTCGATAGGCATCTTTGTTGCTTTATAAACTTCAGGATGCTGAGGAATCTGCAAGGAAAGCTGAAGCAGCTCAGAAGCGTTCCGCAGACATAGCTTCAGGAGCAGTGACAATGAACGGCCGAATTTTCCGGGGATGTCTTCGAAGATAAGCCTTCCGCTCTCCGCCGACCCTGGCGACTCCACTGGCGACAGCGTCGCCGCCAGCGGACCAACCCTAGCCACCGCCTCGCCCGCCGCGCTCACACCACCTGCTCCACCGCGCCCCACCTCCACTCCGCCCCCCTCCACTTCGCTTGCCTTGGTAGCGTTCTCGCCGCCCCTGGCCTGCGCATCCCACTCCTCGCCTTGCGAGGCCAGCCCCATTTCAGATGAGTCCAGTCCGGAGAAGCTTGACTACAGCTTCAGTGACGAAGACATCGAAGAGACTCCTGCAGAGCTGTCACTGGTCCAGAAGGTAAATCTCTTTCCAGGCGACCCTAGTGTGCCAGAGTTGATAGAGAAGGATTCGGTCCTGCTCCGAAATGAAGGTTCAACTCTATGCTCGAGTGGCTTGCGGACTCTTGAAGAATTGCCGCTGTCAGAGCTCGACCCTGGTGTGTCAGATCTGGTAAGGAAGGATTCGGTCCTGTGTCAGAAAGAAGGCTCAGCGCAATGCTCGAGTGGCTTGTGGACTCGGGTAGATTCACCGCTGGCAGAGCGCACAAGTCATGAGGAGGCGACTGCCCAGGAAAAGAATTCAGGCAAAAGTCCGTGTACAGCTCTGCTTCAAGATGAGCTAGCACCTGCCCCCGGCAAGCAGTCTGAGAAGACAACTCATCCCGGGAGAGAGCCTGAGGGTGGAAGTTCTAGGCTACAGCTTTTGCAGCCTAAAGGCCATCTGCTGGCGGGTAAGCAATGCTGGCTAGAAAAGCCTGGCTCAGGAAATCTGTGTCAGCTAAAGCTGAAACGGGTTGTGGAGGAGCCCGTTAAGCAAAGGGAAGAAGAAGATCTGCCTAGCCACACCCACCACCTCCCAAACAGGGTCACGAGTTCAAGCAAGCTGAAAGAGGGACATCAGCAACGGCTTCTGCACAAGGACTCCCCTCCGGTCCTCGGGGTCAAAATATGGTACAAGGTCTACCCACGGTTTCCTGATTCCGGAGATTCTGGCTATGGCCGCCTCACATCCCACTTGCCCCCATCTCATCGCGTGGATGGGAACTGCACTACAGTCGCGCTTGGTCAAGCTGCTGACAGGAGATATACTGGGATGTCCTTCCGTGATGCGCTTCTATCCGGTCCATCCAGGGGACCTCACCTGCTTGCGCCGCCTGCCCGCCGCGGGTCAGGGCCACAGACCCACCGGGAGAGCAACCTTTCTACTGAAGAAGGCTGGCAACTCGTTCAGAAGAAGAAAAGGCACTTTGCGGATAGACTGGACAGGGCAAGACTTGTTGCAGATTCTGCAGAAAGAAGAGCAATCTACTTCGCGAAACCAGAGGAAAATGTTTTAATTGTTTCAGTCCTTCGCACTTGGTTGCTCACTGTAAAAAAACCCACTCTGTGCTGGCGCTGCAGCCACTCTGGCCATATATCTACCTGCTGCCCCAAGAGAAGCAAACCGAAGCCACTTCTACTGCAACAGCCTCTCCCCGTCTGCAGCCAAACAATGGCGGGTCGGGCTAGACTCCTCACCGAGCTGTGCTTGCAGGGCCGCCCAGACACAGACATGTGCAATGTGCCTCTCACAGAGGAAGTGCAGCAGAAGATCAACTTCTTCAACTCCAGATCACTGCTGGTATGGATGGGTAGGAACCGACCTCCCACAGAACCGGCTCAAGTGGTCGTTGTATTCGCCAACAGGTTCGATATGGACCCAACAAACATTCTGGTATCAAAGCACTACCCTGAAGACTTCTTAGTTACCTTCACCTTGAGGGACGACTTTGATAAGGTTCGTTACCGCCATAGCTTCCAAGACGGTGGCCGGGACTTCCGTCTTAGGATGTGGGAGAAAGACATCAGGGCCAAGAGGTGCGTGCAACTTCCGGGTGAAGCTGTGCCTGGAAAACCTGCCCATGCATTTCTGGTCCGAAGAGACGGTCGCCTGCATCCTGGCCAAGTCATGTGCCCTCCAGTTCGCCGAGCTCTCGTCTCGGCGCCGCACTGACACCCGAGGCTATGAGGTTTGGGCTTTCACCGCAGATCCGAGGCTTATCCACAAGCGGATACTCCTCTCCCTGATTGAAACTTAAGCAGGACTGGAATTGGAGGACCTCCATCAAGGGGGTGGTCAGGCGCAAGCGGCTGCACCGAAGCCATCCATCACGTATGACATCGTCGTTCACCTGATGCTGATCAAGGACCTTCGGCGTCTGGGGTGTGATGGCCTCCCTGAGGAGGTGGCCCTAACCTGGGACTACGGCACTGAAGACGTTTTCCCTCCATACCAAGCAGCAGCTCCAAGACACTCCCAACCCAGGGAGGCTATACAACCTCCAAGATTCTCCAGCAGTGCCAAAATTTGGAGTGAACGAAGGCCATGGGAGGACGAGGATGATGACAGTGACAGAGGGCAGTTTCAGGATGCTCCAAGAAGGAGGTCCTTCTTCCACAGGCTAGTTTGGCCTGGTGAAAGAGGAAGGAACCGAGACAGGTCGCCGAGAAGACATGGAGTGGGGAGCTCCAGGCATGGTAGGCAGCGTGCTTTGTACCGGTCACTCAGCCCGGGAGTGAGGCGTTCTAGGGAGTGGTCTCTGGACCGGCTCATCCACAGGTTCACGAAAGCAGACATCACCAACCATGCTGACTCCACAGCAGTGGGAAAGCTCCCACTAGAGGCTTACAAGCGCCAGCCCAGGATAGATGACAACCCAGTGGAGGGAGCGCTTCCGCTCTCAGTCCTGGCGCAGGGTCATGCACCTGCCTCAGTTGGGCCCTCCCTGCCATGGGCGTCCACACCCAGTAATCACAACAAGATGCCCCTCATGGGGCTGGCGGAAGACTGCTCCTTAAAGCTCAACGACTTGTCCACTGCAGGGGCTCATATGGAGCCACCTCATTGGGACCCTATGTCCCTAGAGGCTGCTGCTTCGTCACCACTTCCTCACCTGACCAACAATACTCGACTCGCTTCTGGAGTCGAGGAGGGAGTCTTCGCCATGAACGCCACACCGGCTATTGTCGCCGGTGGTGCGCTGCTGGGCTCATCGGCTTCATGTGATGACAGTCCCCTGCAGCCCGGGGATACCCTGGCTGATATAGACATGATGAGCGATGGGCCGTCCTCGAGGGAGTTCCTCAAGCTGGTATCATGTGTGCAGCCCCAGCCGCTCTTGCCTACACCCGCCAATCAGAAGAAGAAGTGGGCACCGAAGGAGCCGAGCAAGACCACAACAAGGAAGAGCGCATGTCTCAGCGCCAGTCTGGGAATTTCGGGTGGAAAAAGCATGGAGGAAATTGCCCACAATGTTCTTGCTAATAAGCTGGGTATCACCCCGGGAGGTAAACTCACTGAGGAGATCAAAGAAAAGTTTCTGAGCGTCTTTGCCACACCACTGACCAGGGACGTGATGGAGGTGATGGAGCACCTGCTGAAGGCCATGAGTGCTGACATGAACAAGAAAGCTCATGGCAAGGCCAAGAAGAAGACTTGTGAGGCGTCGCAGGCTTAAACGTCTGCCTTGTTGGGGTCCCAGTAGCTAGCAGGTTTCCCCATGGATGTAGTTTTCTGTTCTCTGTTCTGTTCATGTGTTGCTTATCCACCATCCTCGCGCCATGGGGTTGTGCTCCATCCTCTTGTAGAGTCAGTTTCTCTACTGACCCTGAGAGGGAATTTTGTACCTAGGAGCTTCAGTTGTACTGCCACATCCCAGGATGGGCGCCGGCCTATATATGCTAGTATCGCAGTTTGTGTGTACCTGTGTTTGCTTGCTTCAGTTGCCACATGTTTCGCCTATGGCACAAGAAAACTTGAAGCTGATTGATTGGAATGTGAGAGGGCTGAATGCTCCAATTCGGTGACACGCAGTCAAAGACTTGGTTGCTTCCACGAAGGCAACGGTTGTATGTTTACAGGAGACCAAGCTACAAGATTGGTCTCCAAGCCTCATCGTACAAACCCTGGGCCAGCAGTTCTTGAACAACTACTCCTTCCTCCCTGCCAAAGGGAGCAGAGGAGGGATGCTCGTAGCGGTAGATGAAACATTCTTTCGCATTATCTACACTCGGAGGACAACCCATTCGCTATCTGTGCTAGTGCATATGCTCGAGGAGGGTAAGGAGTGGTTGCTGACCTCGGTCTATGGCCCGCAGACAAGACCAGAGAAGACACTATTCCTGCAAGAATTAGAAGGCTTAGCAGACAGCAGCCAGTCAAGTTGGCTACTTGTAGGTGATTTCAACATGATCTACAAGGCAACAGATAAGAACAGGGGCAAGCTAGATAGAGGCATCATGAGTCGCTTCAGATGTGCTGTGGACACCTTGCATCTAAGAAGCTTTACCTGCATGGGAAAAAATTCACTTGGTCTAATGGCCAGGCAAATCCGATCATGACCAGGATCAATAGATGCTTTGCCAGTATTGCTTGGGACCTCCTTTTCCCATGAGCTTGCCTACAAGCATTAGTTTCAGGCATCTCTGATCACTCCCCATTGCTGCTGCATGGTACAACCCAATATGCATCCTCAAAAAAATTTCGCTTTGAGTCCTTCTGGGTATCAATGACAAGTTTCTCGGAAACAGTGGCTCAGGCATGGGAGCAGCCGAACTTTTCAGCAAACCCAATGCGTGCTCTGCATGAGAAACTATTGGCAACAGCCAAAGCTTTAAGAAAATGGGAAAAGGAGAGTGTGGGAAATATAAAGCTACAGATTGCTGTGGACAAATAAATTATGCTGCGAATCGAGAAGGCAGCAGAGACGCGTCTGCTAACATCTGATGAGAGAGATTTCATAGCAAGAATCAAGTCCAAACTGCTGGGACTCCTCGCCATTGACAAAATAAAGGCCAGACAGAGGGCTCGGATGACCGCAATCAACACGGCAGATGCGAACACTAAGCTTTTTCATCTGAAAGCAAACGGAAGGAAAAGGAGAAATTACATCCACTCACTAAATACAACAACGGGTATTGCGATTTCTCAGGAAGACAAAGCGCAGGTGGCCAATAGCTTCTTCTCTAACTTGCTGGGAAGCTCTGGTCCCAGACAGCTCACCTTGGACTGGGAGGCACTTGGCTACAACAACCTCAATGTTGACCTATCAGACCTAGAACGAGACTTCAGTGAGGAGGAAGTGACTAAAGCTATCCAGGAGTTGCCTAAGCAAAAGGCACCTGGACCGGACGGGTATATCGGGCTTTTCCTGATCAAATGTCGGAGCACCATCAAAGCGGACATCATGCAAGTTTTTCACAACTTGTCAAGGCTCAGGGGCCGGAATTTCGACCTACTGAACAGAGCGTCGATCATCCTGATCCCCAAAAAGAACAACTCCACAAATATTTCAGATTTTCACCCTATCAGTTTGATTCATTGTGTGGCAAAGCTTTTCTCCCAGGTCCTGGCCAATTGGCTAGCCCCTAAGCTCGACAGCTTGGTGTCCATCAGCCAAAGTGCATTTGTTAAAAGAAGATGCATTCATGACAATTTCGTCTTCGTGCAGAACATAATAAAGGACCTTCAGGGAAGGGGGAAACCGACTCTATTCATTAAGTTGGATATTAGCAAAGCTTTTGGCTCGGTTAACTGGGGTTTCCTTCTAGAGCTTCTGCAAGCGATTGGCTTCGGTCACAAATGGAGGGAATGGATTTCCATTTTACTGTCGACCTTTTCCACCAGGATCCTGGTAAATGGCTGTCCTAGGCCAAGTATTGGGTATAAGCAGGGTCTGCGGCAGGGGGACCCCTTGTCCCCGTTACTTTTCATCCTAGCGATCGATCCACTCCAGAAGCTGATCAAACTCGCCATCCAGGACAAATTAATGTCACAAGTATCCCGCAGGGTCACCAAAGGAGTGATCTCCTTATACGCAGACGATGCCACCCTACTAATCAATCCAATAGTTCAGGAAATGTCAACATTAAAAGACATCCTGGAGGACTTTGCCTCCACCTCCGGTCTGCGGGGGAACATTAATAAAACTGAATTCTACCCTATTCACGTCGACGAAGCGACTCTAGCAGACATCTTGGATATCTTCCCGGGTTCGGTATGCAACTTCCCTTGTTCATATCTAGGACTGCCACTAAGCACAAGGAAGCTTCGTAAACAGGACCATCAACGTCTTCTTGACAAAATTTCTTCTCGACTGCAGTCCTGGAAAGGGCGCTTCCTGAACAAGGCTGGTAGAACTACTTTGACAAAATCAGTTCTCACATCCATAGTCATTTACCATGCAGCAGTCATAATCCTGCCTTGTTGGCTTATCTCAAAAATCGACACATTGAGAAGAAATTTCATCTGGGCAGGCGAGCCAGAAAAGAAAAATAGTGGATGTGCTCTGGTCAATTGGAAACTGGTTTGCAGACCAAAGAATTTGGGGGGGGGGGGGCTTGGCGTCCTGGATCTCCAAAGATTTTGCTCTGCTCTCCGTGTGGCCCGGCTGTGGAAGGACTGGAAGGATAGAGGGAAACTCTGGGAGGGTATGCGAGCCCCCTGCAACCAAATGGACAGGGATCTGTTCTCAGCTTCGATCATCTGCAGGCTTGGGAACGGGAACAAACTCAGGTTTTGGCATGATAAGTGGGTAGCCGAAGCTCCGCTGAAATTCTTAGCGCCGAGTCTGTTTGCGCTGGTCCGCTACAAAAACAGGACAGTGGGAAAAGAGTTGCATAATGGAAAATGGATTAAAGCGGTCACGGGGCTCACCTCACTCCAGCACATAATCGAGTTCGTGCTACTTTGGCGGACACTGCAGGACGTCATCCTGACCACAGAAGATGTCGATATTACTTGGCGGTGGACAAGCTCCGGAGTGTTTACTTCGAAAAGTGCATACGACATGCAATTTCAGGGGTCCTTCTCAGCCTTGCCAGCGCAAACTCTATGGTCTGCACAGGCTGAGCCGAAAGTTCTGTTCTTCGCTTGGGTGGCCTTGCACGAAAAACACTTGACAGCAGACAACCTACAAAAGAGAGGTTGGGACAATGGAATTGTTTGTCCACTTTGTCACCAAGAAGCAGAATCGGTGGCACACCTTCTCCTACATTGTGTCTTTGCTAGGCAAGTCCTGGAACAAGTGGCGGTTTGGTTCAATATCACCAACCTGTTTCCGGACTCCCTTGTGACGCCTTCAGTTGCACATTGGATTAAGGAAATGAGTCGGATCACCCCCAAAGAAAAAATCAAGAAAGTCATGGGGATTGCTATTTACTCTTGGTGGAATATTTGGAAAGCACGGAATGTGCATATCTTCCAAGGGGAAGATCGCACGATAATAGAAGTAGCCAACCTCACTAAGGAAGACTTCGACTGGGTCCTCAGCACGCCTAGGTTAGGGCGGGTACGGCTTTAGGTGTTTTCCTTTCTTCGGACGGTTCGTTTACCTTCTGTTCAGGTTTGCACAACAAAAGTTGTACACCTGAACTTTGCACTTCCTTTTTCAATTTTCTCTGTATCTGTACAATTTGCTCCTTTCTTTAATGAATATGGCATCTGCCGCATTTCCTCAAAAAAAAAAACAATGAACGGCCGAGAGCTGTTACAGCATGAACCTTGGGTGTTTGACAACGACATTTACTAAATCATATATCCAACCTGAAAGAAACCAGGGAGCTTCTGCAAGCTCTTAACTTTTATGTGTATGTAAAACACTGTAGTTGTTTATCTGAAGACGATAGTCGGTTTAAATCTTATCTTGTACTATCGGAGTTGTTCATGTAGATGATACTACCTTCTATCATTTGAGGGTGTTATTAAAGCTTTACATGTAGTCATGACTTGACTGTAACTTAAATCCGCGATCAAAGGTACAATATGGCTAGCAAAATGGAAGGATATATAAACGAATGCGCATCTCGGCGGTTGGGTAGCTGCTCACCATTTCAAAGACTATATCTGTTGTTCCAGAAATGGAATTGCTATTGATCTATATAGATAGACACATCTGAGAGAATCAGAGTCCCCCCTCTGGGGATAAATAGTTCTCCCATCCAAACCATGCCCAAACTATAATCATTACTAGCACATAGACTTGCTTGTATGTATAATAGAAAAGATGAGTTGATAGATATATCAGTATAGTACTTAGATCGAAAGTTTTCTCATAATGGGATTCCAACTCAGCACCTCCTCTTACTCTTAAAGCGGACTTCCAACTGATAGAGTTCACCATTTCCCATTAAACCCATTAAAGGCTTCAGTTCCTATCCATCACTGAATTCAAAAGAACTAAACACATTGATCATGCAAGAATCACCTTTTGTTTCTTATATCTACTGTTTTCTCATCGATTGCAACTAGTTCTTGTTACTGTTGTTAAGGACAATATTGATTGTATGTGTTTTTTGATCAAATATCTCTCTTGTTGAACATTTGTAGTTTCTTATATGCCTTTCGTCGATTTTATTGTGGCTTTGTTGATAGCCTTTGTACAAGGTTTTCTTCACAGATGTTGGACTCTTGAGGAGTGAATCTAAATAGGAACCCCTCTAAAAATATGGTAGCATATGTAGTATAAATGGTTTTTTGTTGCTAACATGTTAACATGCATATGTGATCTTCAGACCCATTACGAGAGACCACAATTAGAGGTGGTTGAAGGTTCACACATCATTTAAATGTTCTTTGTGATAGGCATAGAGGATCTTCCACTTAAGTGATATGTGAAATTTCTACCACTCATAATCGTAACTTCTCATAATAGTCCCGATGGTCACACTTGATTGTTAACATCATAACATGTTAACATCATAAAGGTTGGTGACACCAGATATGTTACCCCCAAATATTTGCAAAAAATGATTATATTTATGCTCTAATATGATATATACATATATATATTTTTATAAATATAAGTGATTTAGTAAGAAAAGGCTCGCATGGGTCGAATTCTCCCCTAGCTAAGCCCAATAGCCCACGTCAAAACCACAACACGATTGACCTGGATCGTTAGTAGAAGCGTCTTCCAAATCCCGATCTACCGATCACAACACCTGCACGCTCCTCGTATTCAACCTGCGCAGGAGTGTGACACCCACTCGCTTAAGCCCTAAGCGCCAAAACGATCGTAGGGCAGGTTTGATGAGGTGATCAGCACAAATCTTCCGAGTTATATGGCTTCATGAATCCAATAAACTCATTTGCTTCTTATGACAAGGAATAACTTCATAAACTTGCAATGTTCCATATTAAAGATTTCTCAGGTCACTACTACAAAAAACATTTTCACAGGCGCCACAATTTTTTTACATAGACGGGTTGTAAAAAAAAATCCGTCTGTATTGTCGAATACGTTAATAGCCACCTGTGATAGTGTAACTTCACACGCGGCTCACATATAAGAACCGCCTGTGTAAATTGACAATTCTACAGGCGGCCCTTGAAGTCTCACACACCTGCATAGTAGCCATTTGTACAGGCGGCTGATGCGAACGGGCGCACCGAGCGTAGCGCGCCAGTTACCGAGACGCCTTAAATGCGCGCACCACATGCGCATCTTTGAATTCAATTTGAACCTCTCTGTGTCCCATCACCACTACTGCGCACGCCGAGAGACGAACCGCCAGGTTGCTACACTATAAGATCACCGCGCACGCCATCGTCTTCTCCGCACAGTCACTCTTCCTCTCTTCTCAAAACTGCGCCAAGAACACCATGGTTGATAAGAAAACGCCGCCACCAAGCCTGCTGAAGGACCCCAAGAGGAAGCGTCCCCGACCGGACCCCCGAACATGGAGTGGGCTCTTCTAAAGATGGGGCACAATGTATTTGACAATACATCGCGCTCCATGCGCCGCCTTGGGCTTGGTCCCCTTCCATAACATACTATAATGGGGACCACAGACCACTACGTCTTCGACATGACTAACTTGGCCGGTCGCCTCGACGTCCCCTGGGACACGTTAGCGGTCGAGCTCGGCAACGCCGGCCGCGACAACCTGGTGGCGGCGATGTCCAGGAGACTGGGCTTGCCGTCTCTGTTACGGAAGGCGCCCCAGGCGCCCCCGCCCTGCCAAGAGCCCAAGGAGGAGGAGGAGGAGAAGTAGTTTTTTTTTCTTGTTTTTAATTGTGTTTTTTATGTTTTTAGTTTGTGTTTTTCCTTTTTTTTTATTTCTAATATATTGTCTTAAGGTAATGAACTTTATTTTTCTGTTCATTGCTGTGCAAAAATAGTTCTAAGATTGTTGTTCTAACGATAAACCACTAAAATGATCTAATAATGTGTTGTCCTAACGATAAATAAAATCTTTATTGATATGTATTATAACTCGTTGCCTATTTATCTCTTTTATCGATGTATTATATGTTACTGATGTAGAAATTCATTATAGATATGTATCTTCTCAGATGGTTATTAAGACTATGCCGTCTGAGAAAATTAGTTTTATAATTTTTAAAATATTTCTCCACACGGTTATTAAGACTATACCGCCTGAGAAAATTAGTTTTATAATTTGTTTAAAATATTTCCCCAAGCGATTATTAAGACTATGCTGCCTGAGAAAATTAGTTTTATAATTTATTTAAAATATTTTCCCAGGTGGTTATTAAGACTATGCCACCTGAGAAAATTAGTTTTATAATTTATTTAAAATATTTCCCCAAGCGCTTATTAAGAAACCGCCGTCTGTGGAAAATATTTCTCAATAAATGAAGTGTCGGCCGCGCCCCGCAACCCCAACATTTTCATTTTGCCACCAAGCCCACTCCTGTCGCTTCCAAACCCCCACCCTCGCCGTCCTCGCCCTCGCCATCGCAGTCAACACCGAGCGCCATCCTCACCCTCAGCATCGCTGTCGAGCATCGTCCTCATCCTCGCCATCGCCGTCCACCGAGCGCCGTCTCACTTTCGGCATCTCCGTCGAGCAACGTACTCACCCTCGGCATCGCCATCGAGCGTCGTCCTCGCTATCGCCATCCTCACCCTCGCCGTCGCCGTCCACTGAGTGTCATCCTCACCCTCAGCGTCACCACTGAGCGACGTGCTCACCCTCAGCGTCACCGTCGAGCATCGTCCTTGCCATCGCCATCAACGTCGGGCGTTGTCCTCACTCTCGGCGTCGTCGCCGAGCCCCGTCCTCACCTTCACCTTTACTGCCAGGTCTGCCCCTTTTCATACTATTATAGTGCAGTAAGATACTGTTAGATATATTGCTCTTTGTATTGTTATTGTCTCGTTACTGTTAGATACAAAGTATTTAATATCTTTTGTAATATTACTATTATAGTGAAGTTACTGTTCTTTGTATTGTTATGGTCATAATTGGCTTCTTAGTCTTGCAGGAAGATATGTTACACAACTCATTTTGCAAGAACAATTAAGAGGTCATGCGAGACTAAACTTGATATAGACAACCAGTATGGACAATCAGTTTCTCAATGCATCAATCCCAATTCCAATATAGACAACTAATACTTTTAAAATGTTGCCCTTAAAATCAATGTGAAGGTGAGTGCATTTCGCAGTCATGTTATCCCCTTTAGCAATGTTCTTTGTCTGTTCTGGATATATATATATATATATTGTATATATCAGATTGGAGGACATAATTGTAAGAATCTACCATTCATCTTGAAAGACTAAGGAGAATTTAATAGTCCTCTTTAATGGCTATGATAGTGTGGAAGTAGTGCGTTCGCTCTTTGTCTTCATTCGTAGATGCAAGCTAAGGGAAACTATGAATTGTTATGTATCGAACTATATTTTGCAAATGTACACACTGTCAATTGCAATGTATGAAGCTATGATTTGCAATGTATGAACTATGAATTGCAATGTATGAAACTATAAATTGTAATGTATGAACTATGAACTGCAATATGTAAAATATGAATTGTATTGAATATATGTGTGATTGTTGTTATTTAAATTTGATCAGGAAATATTAGTACTGTCTTACTGCTTTATCACAGGCAGAGTTGTTTGTTAGGACCCGCCTAAGATAATGCATCATTATAGATGACACATTGTACGTAAACAACCGACTGTAGAAATTTATTAGCACAGGCGGTTTCTAGAGCCTGTGAAAATGGCCTATTTTCATAGACTCTTCATTTCAAGCGGATTTTAAATCCGCTTGTTATAGTATGTTTAGAGCCGCCTAAGATGAGGATTATTGTAGCAGTGGGTGAATACTTGGTCCAACTTTCTTCACAACTTGAATATGTTTATAATTTGGGGCAATTGTGATTCACACCCCAATTTTCAGATTTTGTGTTTTTACCATAAATGTTTTCAATGAACTGAAAGTGCATCTAGACATCCCTTGTGGGTTTTGGTTGATTTATGACAAACAAATGAGATCCTAACCAAATTGCTGAGATGAGCACAAGTCTTAAATGAAATTATGAAGAAAGCGCAAAAAGAAAGGAGAATGAGGATCTATATGGAAAAGAGCTCATGAGCTAAATAGATTAGATCATTGTGTATGGAGTGTGTTGGAGAAACACACCCCAAGAGCTCAATCACAAGAAAACTCACTCACTACACTAATTTATACAGGTCCGGACTAGTTCGATAATATCCGGACTAGTCCGATATTCCCTCTGTTCAAATCGGACAAGTCCTCCTAGTGCGGACTTGTCTGCACAGTCCAAGTCTACACAGACCGGACTAGTCTGATATCACCACAGACTAGTCCGATATCTTTCTGAGTAAGATCGGACTAGTCCTCCCCAGTGCGGACTAGTCCTCAACACTTCACAACTTTGCACAAACATCGAACAAGTCCAATAATATCCGGACTAGTCCGATAATCTCTCTGACTAAAATCGGACAAGTCCTCTAAATGCGAACTTATCCCCGATTCACTAAGGATATCACCACAACCGGACTTGTCCAAAAATAACCAGACTAGTATGAACTTTTCCAGAGCATAAATCGGACTAGTCCGCCCTAAGCCAGACAAGTCCGATCTTCCTGAGAACCTAGGGTTTCCTACACGCCGCACACCTGACTAGTCCAGACTCCACCACAGACTAGTACGAACCCTCAAAACCCTAACAGTAACTTTTGGAAACACCATATAAATAGATGTGCACGACCCTACTTTCAACACTCTCGACTCCCTGCGCTGTCACACCCTCCAAGAGCTTAGA
Source organism: Tuctoria greenei (assembly GCA_036927565.1). NCBI lineage: Eukaryota > Viridiplantae > Streptophyta > Magnoliopsida > Poales > Poaceae > Tuctoria > Tuctoria greenei. The sequence continues at coordinate 159,911,405 of JAYESD010000006.1, forward strand.
AAACACATCTCTCCACGCAATCCATCCCAAGAAAGATCAAATCCTTGAGGATTCATCTTGGATCAAAGGAGAGACACGATTCACACGTTTGAGCTCTTGGGTTTGATCTCTAACACACTCCTGTTGTTTCATTGTTGATCTTAATAGTGTGTTCTTGGTGGTGTTTGACTTGTAATCTTGGGTAGCCCTCAACTTGTGAGAAGGCCCCTTGAACTTGGTGATTTACCCCTATGATAGTGAAAGAGAATTGGGCTTCATGGCGATTCGACAAGGTTAGGGTCAGTGAAGACCCGGTCCTTTCGTGGGCTCCTCAATGTGGATTTAGGTTGCCTTTGTGGGAACCGAACCACGGGATAAAAATTTTTTGTCTCCACTTTGTGCATTTTGTTCTTACTCCTCATTGATATCTAAGGTTTTACTTGATCTTGTTCATATTACGTTAAAACATTGAATATAAGGTTAATTGTGCAACGTCCAGTTTCATAGAAGTATTACACTCTAATTACAAGTATATTTCCGCTGCATAGAGTCTAGGATTGAGATAATCGATCAAACTTGATTGATCTAGTCCGCACGCACTGGACTAGTCCGCACCCTACCGGACTAGTCCAATTTCCTGGTATTTGATCAAGTTGCTAAGTGTTGCAGGTTCTGACTAAAATTCAAAAAGGCATATTCACCCCTCTCTGGGCCACATTCAATTGGTATCAGAGCAGGACTCTTCGCAAGAGACTAATCGCTCGAAGAGAACATGTCAGACATGAAAGATGTGCACAAGAGTCTCAACCAAGAGAAGGTTGAAGACGAAAAGCTAAAAAACTGGAGAAGCTCCTGGATGCCATTCAGGACTTCGAGGTTGACGATGAGGAGACGCTTGAACTCAAGGCGCTCCTAAGGAAGAAAGCCCTCTCCAAAGGGAAAGTGAAGATCGAGGACAAGAAGAAGAGGAGTAGTCACACCGACTACTCCCGATATCCTTTCAACTACGATCGCTTGAATTTTAACAATAACCATTATCTATCTATTCCTTTAGTAAAAGCCCCACACTTTGACGGGAATGATTACTCAATGTGGAGGCAAAATATGAAAATGCACTTAATCTCACTCAATCCCAGCTTGTGGCATATTGTATGTATAGGAATAGATATCCCGGACGATGATGAAGAGCTCACACCAAGCGAAGAGCAATCAATTTATCGGAATGCTCAAGTTGCACCAGTCATCACATCTTTGCTAAGTCGGGACGAGTTCACCAAGGTGGATGGACTCGAAATTGCAAAGGAAATCTTGGACGCATTGCAAACTGCACATGAAGGCGATCGTCATGTGCGAGAGGCGAAGATCGAAATGATTGAAGGCGAATTGGGAAGATTCGCCATAGAAGAATATGAGTCACCACAGAACATGTACAACCAGTTAAAGACTCTCATCAACAAGGTTCGAGCATACGGATGTAAGAAGTGGAATGATCACGAGGTAGTGAAGCTCATCCTTAGAGCTTACATGCCTCGCAATGTTACCCTATGCTCGATGATTAGAGAAAGCCCTGGTACAAGAAAATGACCCCGAACGAGCTACTTGGAAAGATCATGAACTTCAAGATGAAAGAGAAGCAAGCTAAACATGTCAAGGAGATTGTCGACCTCACTTCGGCAAAGAAGAAAGGGGTCGCCCTAAAATCTACTTGCAAGCCCTTGTCAAAAGAGGCTCGAGAAGCTCAACAAGAAGAGGAAAGCGATGACGAGAGAAGCGATATTGACGAAGAGGACATGATCCTCTTTATGAAGAGATTCAAGAAAATGATGAAGAAAAGACAAAGGGGAAAATCAAGTGAAGGAAAATACAAAGAAAAATCAAGACCGAAGCTGAGGCGGGCATGCTATAGCTGTGGTGAATATGACCACTTTATAGTTGACTGTCCGTATGAAGAAAACAAGAAGAAGACCAAAGAAACGAAGCCTCAACCCAAGAAATTCTTCAAGAAGAAGAAGCAAGCTGGACAAGCGCACCTAGGAAAGGAGTGAGACTCAAATGATGAGTCCTCATCCGAAGAGGAAGAGGAGATGGCTAGCATAGCCATCGAGAAGACAACTAAGAAGTCCACCCTCTTCCCAAATCTCGGCGCATGGAAGGGCAACGACACTTGCCTCATGGCGAAGGAAGGTAAACAAAAGGTAACAACAAAATCTACATCTTCGCGTTCTTTTGATAGTGATAGTGACAACTATAGTGATGATGAGAACATGCTAGCTGGCTTAGACAAGAAAATTGCTGCCAAAATGAAATTCTTGATGGATAAGCTTATTGATAGGGAGGGGCTGATCGATCGTCAAGAAGATATGATCATCCTCCAAAAGGAGGAGTATCTCAAGATCAATGAGCTCCTTGAACTTGAAAAGGAGCGAAGCAAATCACTTGAACTTGAGTTAGCTTCAAGCAAGGAAGCTTGCTTGAAGTTAAGCGACTCAAATGCAATCAAGGAAGAACTTATTAACTTAACCAAAGTTAACAAGATCCTTGCAGTGCAAGTTGAGTCACTCAAACAAAGTGACCAAAAGTCGCCTAAAGGGGGCGGGGGGTGAATAGGCAATAATACCTGAAATGACCTAATCAAATAAGATTAAATTCTTGAGGCCGGACTAGTCCGCTCAACACAGGGTGAGAAGCTAAAAACTTGGTTTCGACAAGTTGTTTGCGGAATTTTAGTTCAACCAAGATGTAACCAAAGTATAGTAACTTAATATAACTAAGATTGGAAGATTTAAGCACTTAGATCACAATATTTCAACAAAGATCAAAAGTGAAAGACAATGTGAACAGTATGAACCCTAATAGCAATGCTAGTGATCACAAGAAGTAAGAGACAAGTGAGACAAGATTTATCCCATGGTTCAGCTCCACGAAGAAGCCTACATCCACGTTGAGAAGTCCACACAAGGACCGGGTCTCACTTGACCCTTCTCTCACCAAGCCACCACGATGGCCGGCTTGGTTTCTACTATATCAATGGGTAATCACCAAGTTTGATAGGGCTACTCACAAGTTGAGGCTCCCACAAATCAATACAATGAGGAGCACACGAAGATCAACTCACACAAGCCACAAAACACAATCACAATGTGCAAAGAGATCAAACCGAGAGCCCAAGCGCGATGATCTTCCTTTACTCTCCTCCCCAAACCATAATCGCTTCAAGATTTGGTCATAGAGGGCTAGTAGGACGAGTAGAAGGCTTTGGAAGGCTCTTGGTGAAAGTGCATCTAGGCATCCCTTGTGGGTTTTGGTTGATTTATGACAAACAAATGAGATCCTAACCACATTATTGAGATGAGCGCAGGTTTTAATGAAAGAATGAAGAAAGCGCCAAAAAGAAAGGATAATGAGGATCAATTCGGAAAAGAGCTCAAGGTCCGAATAGAATACACCATTGTGTAGGGAGTGTGTTGGTGTAACACATCCCAAGAGCTCAAGCACAAAAGAAATGTTCACACACTTCACATTTCACAGGAAAAATGGACTAGTCCGATATACACCGGACTAGTCCGATATCATCTCTGTATAGGTTCGGACAAGTCCTGCCAGTGCGGACTTGTCCACACTAGACTAGTCCGATAATGTCCGAACTAGTCTGATAATGCCTCTGACTAAAATCGGAAAAGTCCTATCTCTCCACAGACTAGTCTGAAAAACCCTCTGACTAAAATCGGACAAGTACTTCAAGTGCGGACTTGTCATCTATTCACTAGGGGTATCACCACATCGGACTAGTCCGATATCACCACAGACGAGTCCGAAAACCTTTCTGACTAAAATCGGACAAGTCCGCTCCTAGCCGGACAAATCCGATATTCCTGGACACTTAGGGTTTCCTGCACGCCGCACACCGGACTAGTCCGGACTCCACCACGGACTAGTCTGGACCCTCGAAACCCTAACGATAACTTTTGAAAACCCTAATATAAATAGACGTGCACGGCCCAACTATCAACTCTCTCGACCCCCTGTGCCGTCACACCCTCCAAGAGCCTAGAAAACACATCTCTCCATGCAATCCAACGCAAGAAAGATCAATCCCTTGAGGATTCACTTTGGATCAAAGGAGAGACACGATTCCACACATTTGAGCTCTTGGGTTTGATCTCTAACACACTCCTGTTGTTTCATTGTTGATCTTACGAGTGTGTTCTTGGTGGTGTTTGAATTGTAATCTTGGGGAGCCCTCAACCTGTGAGAAGGCCCCTTGAACTTGGTGATTTGCCCCTTTGTGATAGTGAAGAATAATTGGCCTTCGTGGCGATTCAAAGAGGTTAAGGTCAGTGAAGACCCGGTCCTTTTGTGGGCTCCTCAACGTGGATGTAGGTTGCCTCTGTGGGAACCGAACCACGGGATAAAAATCATGTGTGAAACTTGTTCTTAAGTTTCTCATATCATATTCTAGGGTTTGATTTATCTTGTCCATCTTACGTTAAAACATTCAAATCAAAGTTAATTTGTACTACACTTAATTTCATTGACTCAATACTTTCAATTTACATACTATATTCTGCTGCGTACTGTGCTTGTATTGAAATCATTGATTGAACTTGATCAATTTAGTCCGCACACACCAGACTAGTTTGCACTCTACCAGACTAGTCTGATATCTCGGGGTTTGATCAGTTTGTTAAGTGTTGCAGGTTCTGACTAAAATTCAAAAAGGACTATTCACCCCCACTCTAGGCCACATTCAATTGGTATCAGAGCCGTACTCTTTGCAAGAGACTAATCGCTCGAAGAGAACATGTCGGATATGAAGGATGTGCACAAGAGTCTCAACCAAGAGAAGGTTGAAGACGAAAAAGCTCAAAAATTGGAGAAGCTCCTCGATGCGATCCAGAACTTCAAGGATGATGATGAGGAGACACTTGAACTCAAGGCGCTCCTAAGGAAGAAAGCCCTCTCGAAAGGGAAAGTGAAGGTCGAGGACGAGAAGAAGAAGAAGGGGAGTAGTCACACCGACTACTCCCAATATCCTTTCAACTACGATCGATTAAATTCTAATAATAACCATTATTTGTCTATTCCTCTAGGAAAAGCCCCACATTTTGATGGAAATGATTACTCAATGTGGAGGCAAAACATGAAAATGCACCTAATCTCACTCAATCCCAGTTTATGGCATATTGTGTGTACAGGAATAGATATCCCAGATGACGATTAAGAGCTTACACCAAGTCAAGAGCAAGCAATTCATCGGAATGGTCAAGCTACAGCAGTCATTACATCCTCTCTAAGTCGGGATGAGTTCATCAAGGTGGATGGGCTTGAGATTGCGAAAGAAATCTGGGATACATTGCAAACTGCACATGAAGGCGATCATCATGTGTGAGAAGCAAAGATTGAAATGATCGAAGGCGAATTGGGAAGGTTTGCCATAGAAGAAGATGAGTCGCCACAAGACATGTACAACCGGTTAAAGACACTCATCAACAAGGTTCGATCATACGGAAGTAAGAAGTAGAACGATCATGAGGTGGTGAAGCTCATCCTTAGAGCTTTCATGCCTCTCAACGTCACCTTGTGCTCGATGATTATAGAAAGCCCCGGGTACAAGAAAATGACCCCAAATGAGCTGCTTGTTAAAATCATGAATTTTGAGATGATGGAAAAACAGACAAAGCATGTCAAGGAGATTACCGACCTCACCTCGTCAAAGAAAAAAGGGGTCACTTTGAAGTCCACTTGCAAACCCTTATCAAAAGAAGCTCGAGAAGCCCAACAAGAAGAAGACAACGATGATGAGAGCAACGACATAGATGAGGAGGACATGATCCTCTTTATGAAGAGATTCAAGAAAATTATGAAGAAAAGACAAGGGGGAAAATCGAGTGAAGGAAAATATAAAGAGAAGCCAAGACCAAAGTTGAGGCGGGCGTGCTATAACTATGGTCAATATGACCACTTTATAGTTAATTACCCGTATGAAGAAAACAAGAAGAAGACCAAGGAAACAAAGCCTCAACCCAAGAAATTCTTCAAGAAGAAGAAGCAAGCTGGACAAGCGCACCTAGGAAAGGAGTGGGACTCAAATGATGAGTCCTCATCCGAAGAGGAAGAGGAGATGGCTAGCATAGCCATCGAGAAGACAACTAAGAAGTCCACCCTCTTCCCAAATATCAGTGCATGGAAGGGCAATGCCACTTGCCTCATGGCAAAGGAAGGTAAACAAAAGGTAACAACAAAATCCTCTTCCTTGCATTCCTATTCTAGTGATAGTGAAGTCGCTAGTGATAATGAAGACATGCTCGTTGGCTTAGATAAGCAAACAGCCGCGAAAATAAAATTTCTACTTGATCAGCTTGTCGAGAAGGAGAAGTTGATCAACCATCAAGAAGATATGATTACCTCCCAAAAGGAGGAATATCTCGAACTTGACAAGCTTCTCGAACTTGAAAAGGAGTGAGGCAAGTCATTGGAACTTGAGTTAGCCTCAAGCAAGGAAGCTTGCTTGAAGTTAAGCGACTCAAATCCTACCATGAAGGACAAACTTGCTAACCTATCAAAGGTTAACAAGATCCTTGAGGTACAAGTTGAGTCACTCAAACAAAGTGACACCTCATCCTTTTTCAAGCTCACCTTCTCAACCCCTTAAAAATGAAGCCACTATTATTTGTTCATGTGCTAAAATTGACACTAGCTTGAAAGACAAGTCAACCTCTACCAAGGACAAGCATCCTTCCCAAAGTGGCATATTTGACAAGGAGAAGATCAAATATGTACGTAGTGCATACTTGGCCACAAGACCTCTTAATGTCAAATATGGCATTGGTTATTCTTATGGTGAAAAGAAATATGCTAGAAGCCATAAAAATAACAAGGAGAGCATTGCCTTTGTGAAGGGAAACTCCTCTAAAGCTAGAAAGCCTAAAGTCAACACATATGATCACCGGACTAGTCCGGTAACCACACGGACAAGTCCGATCCTTCGGACAAGTCCGGTCTCCCGGATTAGTTCTGTTTATAAACAACAACAACTATTATTCAGGACTTTGAATGCATACTATGTTCTAATGAGAAGTAATTTTGGTAAAGTTTATGCTCATTATGTTGGGCCATGCCATGGGAACACCAAGTCTCATGTGTGGGTGCCCCAATCTCTTGTAACTAACCTCCAAGGACCCAAGCAAGCTTGGGTACCTAAAACAAAGGCATGATTTGTTTTTGTAGGCCTATTCATCTGGTGGATCGAAATGGGTGCTAGACAGTGGTTGCACCAACCATATGACCAGAGAAAGAAGGATGTTCATTGAGTATGAAGAAAATGAGGATCCAAGTGAGGGCATCTATTTTGGAGACAATAGTCAAGGAAAGGTGCTCGGTACCGGTAAAATTGCTATATCGTCTCAACATGCTCTTTCTCATGTGTTACATGTTGATTCCTTAGATTATAACCTGCTGTCCATATCTCAATTATGTGACAAAGGTTATAATTGCCTATTCACTAATGAGGGTGTGACCGTCTCTAGAAGGGGTGATGGTTCCATTGCATTCAAAGGTATGTTAAAGGGAAAGCTTTACCTTGTTGACTTCAACAAAGATAAAGCCAAACTTGACACATGCTTGATTGCAAAGACCAACATGGATTGGCTGTGGCATAGACGGCTAGCGCATGTTGGTATGAGGAATCTTCAAAAACTCCTCAAGGGCGATCACATCCGAGGTTTGAAGGATGTTGTTTTTGAGAAATACAGGCCTTGTAGCGCGTGCCAAGTAGGGAAACAAGTAGGAGCACCTCATCCCACGAAGAACGTCATGACTACAACAAGACTGCTCGAGCTACTTCACATGGACCTTTTCGGTCCAATTGCTTACATAAGCATCGGTAGTAACAAATATGGCTTAGTAATTGTTGATGACTTTTCGCGCTTCACTTGGATTTTCTTTTTGCATGATAAGACAAAAACTCAAGGAACGCTCAAGAAGTTTCTCAAGCGTGCCCAAAATGAGTTCTCATTGATGGTCAAGAACATACGAATCGACAACGACACGGAGAAGAACACTCAAGTTGAGGAGTACATAGACAAAGAAGGCATAAAGCATGAGTTTTTAGCACCTTATTCCCCTCAACAAAACGGAGTTGCCGAAAGGAAGAACCGAACCCTTATAGAGATGGCGAGAACAATTCTCGATGAATACAAGACCTTAGATCGATTTTGGACGGAAGCGGTTAACACTGCTTGCCATGCCATAAACCGAATCTACCTTCATCGACTACTCAAGAAGACATCATATGAGCTACTCACGGATAGAGAAGAAGCTCCTTGTCAAGCATTGGGAAGAATGGCATTGGGCGATGTTGGACCACAAGAGCCACCTCTACATGTGCATGAGGAAGATGAACCACAAGTGGAGGCCAATGATCAAGGGGGAGCTTCCATACAAGATCAACCTCAAGAATACAATTATGATAAAAAAGTCAATGAGGGCAACCATCTAGGGGGAGAAGAAGAAGATCATGAAGATACGAGACCGTAAGTGTCGCACCCGAGAGTACACCAATGCATCCAAAGAGATCACCCAATTGACAACATCATCGGTGACATCCAAAAGGGAGTAACAACTAGATCCCGCATAGCTAACTTTTGTGAGCATTACTCTTTCGTGTCCTTTTTGGAACCACACAGGATTGAGGACGCATTGAAAGATTCAGACTGGGTGGTGGCGATGCAAGAAGAACTGAACAACTTTAAACGGAACGAGGTGTGGGAACTCGTCGAAAGACCTAACACGAATGTTGTCGGCACCAAATGGGTCTTCCGCAACAAACAAGACGAACATGGGGTGGTGACAAGGAACAAGGCACGACTTGTGGCCAAAGGGTATTCACAAGTCGAAGGTTTGGATTTCGATGAAACCTTTGCTCCCGTAGCTAGACTCGAATCAATAAGAATATTGCTTGCATATGCTACTCACCACAATTTCAAGCTCTACCAAATGGATGTGAAAAGCGCCTTCCTCAATGGTCCAATCAAGGAGGAGGTTTACGTGGAGCAAACTCCCGGATTTGAAGACAAAGAGTTCCCCGACCATGTCTTTAAACTGCGTAAGGATCTCTACGGCCTCAAACAAGCTCCTAGAGCTTGGCATGAGTGTCTTAGAGATTTCTTAGTTGAAAATGGTTTTAAGATTGGAAAAGAAGATTATACATTATTTACAAAACACTTCGACAATGATCTTTTTATCTATCAAATCTATGTTGATGACGTTATCTTTGGTTCAACTAAAAAATCCTTTTGTGAAGAATTTAGTAAGATTATGACAGATAGGTTTGAGATGTCTATGATGGGAGAGCTGAAATACTTCTTGGGATTCCAAGTGAGACAACAAAAGGAAGGGACATTCATAAGCCAAACCAAGTACACTCAAGACATACTCAAGAAGTTTTGGATGGACACGGCAAAGCCTATCAAGACTCCCATGGCAATTAATGGACACTTAGATCTCAACGAAGATGGACCAAGTGTGGATCAAAAGGTATATTGCTCCATGATTGGATCCTTACTTTACCTTTGTGAATCTAGGCCTGCTATTATGTTGAGTGTATGTTTGTGTGCGAGATTTCAAGCCAATCCTAAGGAGTGTCACTTGACGGCCGTTAAAAGGATCTTTAGATATTTGGTTCATACACCCAACCTAGGCCTTTGGTACACCAAAGGTTCCAAGTTAAATCTCATTGGATACTCCAATGCAGATTATTTTGGATGCAAAGTAGATAGAAAAAGTACCTCCGACACCTGCCAATTTCTAGGTAGATCCCTAGTTTCTTGGTCCTCCAAGAAACAAAATTCTATTGCCTTATCCACGGCCGAAGCGAAGTATGTTGCAGCTGGGAGTTGTTGTGCACAACTCCTTTGGATACGACAAACTCTAAGGGATTACGGTTACAATACGAGCCATATTCCATTCCTTTGTGATAATGAGAGTGCCATCAAAATTGCTCATAATCCATTTGAACACTCTAGAACCAAACACATAGACATCCGACATCAATTTTTGAGAGACTACTCAATGAAAGACATCTATTTCCCATGTCAACACTGAAAAACAACTAGCCAATATATTTACCAAGCCACTTGATGAAAAGCGTTTTTGCGAGCTCCGAAATGATATAAATATCCTTGATGCTCAGAATGTGGCTTGAAAACTTGCATACCTGTATGGACTCTTCAAAATATATTGTTTGAGTTGCGAAAATCTATCTCAATTTTCTCAAAAAACTATTTCAACTACTTGATCTTGATGAATTATTGTCATTGCTTGATTGTTGTATGCTTACTAATCATATTCATCAAGATTATTTGATTTGATTTGCCCCCTTATTTTCTTAATAAGTTCCTTCGAATATATACGAATAGGCTAAGCATTTCTGTTCTGGTGATCACGGACTAGTCCGTGCTTACCCGGACTAGTCCGCCCCTATAGACTAGTCCGCAGAGTGTCCGATAGTCCGGACTACTCCGGCAGACAACGGACTAGTCCGATTTAGGCTCTGGAAGAGTTCGGACTAGTCCTATTATTTTCCGAACAAGTCCGATTTTTCGACTCCATAACCCTAGCCGCCGCCAAGACCTAATCTTCTTCATCCTCACAACTTGCCTCACGCTCTCTCTCTCCTCGCTCGAGCTCCCCACGGTGATTTGGCGATTCCTCCATCAAAACTCTCCAAGTTTGGATGGAAAACAACCTCCTTTGCATAGGGATTGAAGACCACAGACTTTTCTGCTCCTTCAACCCCTCAATCTCCAAGAATTGAGGAATTTCGGTAAAATTTCCTCCCAAACCCTAGAAATCTTGATTTCCTTCGTTGTTGATCAAATAGCTTAGTTCCTTTCACCAAATACATGCTTCCTTGATGTATTATATTGATGTTGAGCTATTCTTGCATTGAGCAACACCATTGATCGTCTAGTTAGGGTTTGAGGTGATGAACATCGGACTAGTCCGGTCCATGTACGGACAAGTCTGGTCACCCGGACTAGTGCGTACCTATACACCGGACAAGTCCGATTTTTCCTGAACTCAACCCTAATTACTCATTTCTCAATGCACTTCCTTGTCATCAATTCTTATTCCTACATTGTGCAATTCTCTCTCAGGACAATGTCGAACGAGAACATCTCTGACTTTGAAGATGAAATAGAACAAGACCTGTTGCTGCGTGCTTCGGAGTCTCACGCTCAGAAGAGGCAAGAGCGCCCCTCCAAGCCCGCACCTTCCCCACCTCAGGTGCGGCGCAAAGTGCTTGCCAAGAAGCCTGTGTCTAAGGCCAAGGACGTAGCCAGCTCCAGCTTGGCGACTCTTCGCCAAGTGAAGGGCAAAGGGAAAGGAATTGCATCGGGCCCAGTCGGCCCTCTCAAGATGCATGCTCCGAGGCAGGGAAACAGAGATCCCTCCGAGGAGAAGTTCAACGGCAAAGGAATCGATGCTACTTCCAAACTCAGATTCCTGGACTGCTACAGCCGACCCAAGAAGGCTACTGATGCAAGGTTTTGGAGCAATTTTCATGCAGACTTTTACAGCTCAGTGTATCTTACTATGAAGACTCTAGTGGTCCGCAGCCAGTGGATCGACTGGAATCACTTTGAGAGGAAGAGCTATCCAGCATTTGATGAGGTTATAAGTGCACTGGCCAGGCATGGACTGAAGGACCTATTTGCCTTCAGATATCATTGGACTGATGAGATCATTTCCCAATTTTATGCTACTTGTTTCTTTGCCAGTGATGAGGAGGAAAGGGTGACTCGGATGACTCATGAATCCAAGTACAACATTACCTATGACGAATTTGCAAGGTTGCTACATCTTGATAGCTCTAGCAATAACAACTTGATCATTCACAACATTGGTGTCCTTAAGAAGGACAAAATGAAGTTCCTTTATGACACCCGCTCAACTTTCAACCCTCGTTCCACCAAGAATATAACGCCATTCTTTGTGGTCCTCAATACGGTCTTGAGGAAGACTATTGCCCCGAAGGATGGGGATGCAGGGATTGTCCAAGGCTATCTCAGGACACTGATGAAGGTGATAAGCAGAGACAGGAAGTTTGATGTCTTTGACTACATATAGAATGACATGGTGAACTTCTCCTACACTCCTAACAGATCTTGTCTATGCACCTTACTTGATGTTCATGATTGAGAAGGTCACAGGGATCGAGTTTGTGAAGGATGTGGAGCACACTCCATTGAGGCCCCAGAAGCCTCTCCAAGTCTTTATCCAAGCTGCCCCTTCTCCTGCATCCAGTGAAGAAGCTCCGAGGAGAGCTAGAGTTGATGCAAGGTCTGATCCCTCCACTAGGGCCCCTCCCCAAAAAGGGTCTCCTAGTGGAATCCTAAAGTACTTGGCAGCAATCTTTGCCTCATGCAAGAAGGCAGAAGTGAACACTCACAAGCTGAACAAGGCGAGGACGGCTGATATGCGGTATGTCAAAGAAAATGTCAAACACATTTGCCAGAAGCTGGAGATCGAGCCCATTGGATCTCCGGTCATTTCTGAAGATTCAACCTCGGATTTCACTGAGCTCGGGCCTTTGACTCCCTCCGAGCTTGCTTACTTTGGCATTGGGGGTTCGAGTGGATCCGCTCCTCCTCCTCCCCAGTCCGAGAATGAAGATGAAGATGATGAGAGGACCGACGGCGAGGACTGAAGATCTTAGATCCCTCCTCTCCTTATTTTTGGTGTCTTGATGCCAAAGGGGGAGAGATTGAGGGGGAGTCACTAGGTCTTAGCTATAGGTTGAGAGATGAGGGCTTCATTTATGCATCTTTTGTCTCTTTTTGGTTGTAAGACTTCATACTATGCTCTTTTGGTACTTTTAGTCTTGTGATGCAATGCTATGAACTATTTATGCTCATATTTATAAAATATGTGGTTTTGCTCTAAAATTGACATATATGCTTGTTGTTGATATATTGATGTCAATTATTTCACTATCATCATGATTACTACTCTCACTCACTTAGTTTTGCATCCCACCATAAATAGTGCACATATGTATTATGTTGTCATTGCTAAATGAGTTTCAAGCTCATATGTGCACACTTTATGAAAATATCAATTTTTATCATACTTTGTGAAATCTCAATTGGTTGTCATCAATCACCAAAAAGGGGGAGATTGAAAGTGCATCTAGGCATCCCTTGTGGGTTTCGGTTGATTTATGACAAACAAATGAGATCCTAACCACATTATTGAGATGAGGACAGGTTTTAATGAAAGAATGAAGAAAGCGCTAAAAAGAAAGGAGAATGAGAATCAATTCGGAAAAGAGCTCAAGGGCTGAATAGAATACACCATTGTGTAGGGAGTGTGTTGGTGTAACACATCCCAAGAGCTCAAGCACAAAAGAAATCCTCACCCACTTCACATTTCACAGGAAAAACGGACTAGTCCGATATACACTGGACTAGTCTGATATCCTCTCTGTATAGGTTCGGACAAGTCCTTCCAGTGCGGACTTGTCCGCACCGGACTAGTCAGATAATGTCCGGACTAGTCCGATAATGTATCTGAGTAAAATCGAACAAGTCCTATCTCTCCACAGACTAGTCCAAAAAACCCTCTGACTAAAATCAGACAAGTCCTTCAAGTGCGGACTTTTCCTCTATTCACTAGGGGTATCACCACACCGAACTAGTCCGATATCACCACGGACGAGTCTGAAAACCTTTCTGACTAAAATCGGACAAGTCCGCTCCTAGCCAGACAAGTCCGATATTCCTGGACACTTAAGGTTTCCTGCACGCCGCACACCGGACTAGTCCGGACTCCACCACGGACTAGTCCAGACCCTCGAAATCCTAACGGTAACTTTTGAAAACCCTAATATAAATAGATGTGCACAACCCAACTGTCAACTCTCTCGACCCCCTGCGCTGTCATACCCTCCAAGAGCCTAGAAAACACATCTCTCCATGCAATCCAACGCAAGAAAGATCAATCCCTTGAGGATTCACTTTGGATCAAAGGAGAGACACGATTCCACACATTTGCGCTCTTGGGTTTGATCTCTAACACACTCATGTTGTTTCATTGTTGATCTTATGAGTGTGTTCTTGGTGGTGTTTGAATTGTAATCTTGGGGAGCCCTCAACCTGTGAGAAGGCACCTTGAACTTGGTGATTTGCCCCTTTGTGATAGTGAAGAATAATTGGCCTTCGTGGTGATTCGACGAGGTTAGGGTCAGTGAAGACCCGGTCTTTTCGTGGGCTCCTCAACGTGGACGTAGGTTGCCTCTGTGGGAACCGAACCACGGGATAAAAATCGTGTGTCAAACTTGTTCTTAAGTTTCTCATATCATATTCTAGGATTTGTTTGATCTTGTCCATCTTACGTTAAAACATTCAAATCAAAGTTAATTTGTACTACACTTAATTTCATTGACTCAATACTTTCAATTTACATACTATATTCTGTTTCGTATTGTGCTTGTATTGAAATCATTGATCGAACTTGATCAATTTAGTCTGCACGCACCGGACTAGTCCGCACTCTACCGGACTAGTCTAATATCTCGGGGTTTGATCAGTTTGTTAAGTGTTGCAGGTTCCGACTAAAATTCAAAAAGGCCTATTCACCCCCCTCTAGGCTACATTCACTTGGTCACTTGTGGAGGCGCTAGGGTTCAAGACAAGTTCAAATGAGGCCGGGGTTTCCCTTTTTACAGGGATCCCGAGACCCTTCTGCTGACCTCAGTAGAAGGACGGACTAGTACAGCCATTTGCCCTGGACTAGTCCGGCCCTATGGGACCACTGACCTCTGGTCAGGTCCTGAAAATTGTCACACTGAGCGGCGATCGCCACACTACCTGTCAAATTTCCAAATTCAAATGGTCACTAGACAGCGGACTAGTCCGGTCCACGATGGACTAGTCCGAAGTGGAACAGAACCGTTTGATCCGTCCCAAAACGGAATATTCTGGGTTGGCCCAGACTAGTCCGGTCACAGGGGCGGACTAGTCCAACCCTTTTGGGTTTCTCTCGGTCTATCTCACTAAGTCTCAAACGACCTAGTCTGTACACATACGGACAAGTGCAAACTTTTCCAGAGAGCTTTAGTCCGTCCAAAAATGGACAAGTCCGGTCTTGTGGGACTTAGCTCCTTTTTCACTAGGAATCACTCAAGAGACATTTGTGTAAAAGCCCGCTTTTCGGAAGAACAAAAACGCAAAAATGCGAACTTAGAAATTTTGAAAGTGGACTTGGAAATCCAAACTCACATGAACCATATGAGTTAACCAAGGTTCACTTAAAATAGGGACTTGTTAAAGTTTTACATACAGAGCATGTTTGCTAATGTATATTGGAACTTAAGGTGTAAAATCCTTAATTTCCAAGTATTCACATTTTCAATGAAAAATTAAAGGAGAAAAGAAAACAAAATAGAGAGAAAGAAAAAGGAATTATTCCAACCCTAAAATGGGACATCCAAAAATATTCAAATCTCAGGCTGTAAATTTTTCCATGACCTTCTAATATTCCAATTAGACTCTCGGTAAAGTTTCAAAATTTTTGAAGCACGTTTCCCATTTATTTGACACGTACTGAGAGTTTAATCAACGTCGACTTCAAAATTAAACTTTGTGCTCAACCTTGTCCAAATCAACTCCAAATTTTTCCTGAGGTCCCTTATGGTTCAAAAAGGGTAACTTCAAAGTTTCAGGATTTTTGAACCTAATCTACTATTTATTTCCTTGAGTCAAGTATCACCACTTGAATTCAAATTCAAACCGGAGTTCAAATTCAACTTGCTCAGTTTTGAAATCTGATTACACCATAAAATTCACCACATTTTATTTAGTCTTTGGGCCGAAGTTGAATAGTTTTGAAGCATGTTTGCTATCTCTATTTGAATTTTGAAAAGAGATGGGAGAAGAGAGTGGGACCCAAATGTCATACTTACCCTCAGTACTAGGAAAAAGGTGGGCCCAACTGGTAAGCTGCTCAATGGATGAGATATTTTGCATCTGAAATGAAGAGGATAAGGAGAAAGGAAAAATGGGGCCCACATGTCATGTCTATCCTCATGGCCACAAAAGCAACTTCGCTTCTTCCTCTCCCATCCTTATCACCGCGCTTCTGGCCGTTGCTCGCGCGCCCGCGCCTCTGCCGCGCCGGAGCCGCCCGCGTCTCCCGATCCGGCCGACCACGGCGCCGCCCAACACCGACCTCACGCCTCCGCACCTCCCATGCGCCTCCTCCTCGCCTGACCGCCGGCTCGCGCACCTCCCCCGCCTCTGCTCCGGCGCCCACCACCGGCCGCCGACCCGTCTGTCCGCGCCCATGCCCCAGCGCCCTCGCGATGCCCGACCACCGCGCCCTCGCGACGCCCGTCCACGCGCCGCCAATGCCGTGCACCCGGCTGTTCGTCCGCTCGCCTGGCCGTCGGCCCCGTGCACTCCATCTCCCGGCCGTCGACAACCCGCCTCCGGTGCCGACCCCGCGCTACGCGCTCCCACGCTCCCTCACCACGCCGACGCTCCGCCTCCCGACCGCCGCGCGATGCCCATCGCCCCTGCTCGCGCGAGTTGCACCGTCCTGCCGAGGTCTTACTCCTCGCCGGCCGTGCTCCTGGTCGCGCCGTCCGCGGCGTCACCTCTACTCCTTGCCGTCGCCTTGCTCCCGTGCAGTACCTCAGCCGCGCTTGTGAGCGCCGTTCCAGCTCCGTATGACATGGCCATGGCCGCTCCAAGCCGCCCGCTCGCCATGGTCCTTGCTGTCCAAGCCCATTCCCTCCATGGCACCGTCAGTTCTCGCCGTCGCCGTCGTATCTCCACCCCACGGCACAGCTACAACATGTTCCAAGTCCACCTCTAGGCAACCAGCAAGGCTATGCCGCGTTCGAAGTTAGGCCACATCTGCTATGCATCGACGTCATCGCCTACTTTCCATTGTGATGGTGTTCTACACATATGTCGTGTCCTAGCAGAGAAACAAGTGATATAAGTGATGTAGGATATGCAGGAACACATTGTTGACATGCCAACATCACCAATTGATCCAAGGTTAGCTTTGATTTTTGCAAGATTTATTGGATTAGTGCTGCAGCCAAGATGTTCGATGAAATGTTGACAAGGGAAGAACCAACTTTGTTGATGTTTAGAGCTGGCCTGTGATGCAGGGGTAGGATGATGTCGCAACCGACAAGCCTAAGTGCCAAGATGCCTTTGAATGGTGATGAAGCGACGGAAATCAAGTACACACCCAAGATGTTCGTCGAAATGCCTACAAGGTGAGCCTTGCCCTGAAATACCTTGCTTGACATCACCGACGTCCGCTCGTCGTGATCGCTAAGGTTACTCATGTGTCGTCGAGTCGTACGTCCAGTTTCCGCATTGATATCATTCCTATAGGAGTCCCTAAGTTGACCTCCTTTGTCGTTTGTATCGCGTTGGCATATCCGTGCGTGCTCGTGATGCTCCACTATGAGCCGCGTTGACGTCGTTGACCACATGTCATCGTCGTGATGTTCTGAGCCATCATCGTGTCCTGGCATCGAGATGAAGGATGATTGTGACGTACATGATGCTGGAACACAACCGCGACACAACGGTCGACAGTCGTTTAGCCAAATTAGGGTTTAGTCGAGGCGAGACTCGTCGAGTCCTAGGTGTAGCCTACATGCTCGATGAAATGCCTTCTAGGTCAAACCGAGTGTATTGGTGACCACCGATGACCTAGGGTAGAATACTGCAAGAACGTTGCGATCGACGAGAACTAGTCCAAGTGGAACCTTGGATAAGAATTTCTTAGTCGTGTCGAGGACGTTTCCTTTCCGTTCACAGAATTGCTTACCTAGGTGTACCTCTTCATCGATGGTAGGTTCGTCGAGTCTTTTGTCGACAACTAAGTTGAGTCCCTAACTCTCTGACTCATGAGGTGGTGTTCGAGATTCTGCTCACCACTTTTGACGAGTCCGGGTCGATGTGAACGTTGAGGAGACGATCTTCCCGATATGGCAAAACACATCGTCACGGCAGAGCCTCGCATCAAGTTGAAGTCCTGGGAGCTTACTGAGCTCACCTAGACAAGCTTGCAGAAGACACTACATTAGTGTCGTCGTGAGGCACTTGAATGATGCTCGAGGAGCTTTCCGTAGAAACTACTTTACCTAAAGGTCATTTGAACGTTGTCTCGGTACTCACGTCAGGTTAACCAGGCTCGTTATGACGTCTTAAGTCCAAAGAATGTTGACCTCACTTCACTCCCAAGTGTCACTAGGGTTTCACCCTGGTTCATCCTTATCAGAACCCTGCGACCACACTTGTCATGTAATTAGGTTTACTCCTTAATGAGTTTGTGTAACTTCATTGGTCGACTTATAAGCCACAACCTCTTGTTGCACAGTGCACTCATGCCTTAAGCTTTCAATGCTCCATCTTGATCGCTTAGTCTTCCTTACATCACACAGTCCAGTAATGCTTCTTCACCATTCTACCTTATCACTCTTTGAGCGGCATAGCTCCAAGTGTCGAGTGCTAAATCGCGATGTGTCATTACATTGCACCTTTCAGTGCTTATCTCGACACTACTATGCCGCCTTGAGTCATCCTTTGTTTATCCACACCACAGAGGCACGTTTGTTCCTCTTAGTCAATCTCATCGTTCCTAAAGAGTACATAATTTTCTTAACTCTAGTGTTTCCTTATATTACTTACTTATATGCATATCATGTCGATAGGAACGTGATGATAGGGTATCGACGCGAAGTTTCGCTTGGAAGGGAAGGCCAGGGTGTCCACTTGAAGTCCTTGGCGGAGTCCGCACAGAAGGACCACTAACAAGTGAC
This sequence comes from Tuctoria greenei, assembly GCA_036927565.1. NCBI lineage: Eukaryota > Viridiplantae > Streptophyta > Magnoliopsida > Poales > Poaceae > Tuctoria > Tuctoria greenei. Next base: position 159,930,234 of record JAYESD010000006.1, read on the forward strand.
AGTTATTTGAGTGGCAAACTAAGGCAAACCCCGGTTTGCATTTAAGAGCTTTTTAAAGTTTTCCAATTTTATTCACTTACGTCCCTGTTGATATTGTGCATTATGTATAAGGTGTTTGATACTCCACTTGCATGGCCAAAAATCCCAGGGATTGGTTGGGACGAGTTACAATTTGACCTGTAGTAAATGCTTTGCTAATGTATAGGAAATCCGGTAGAAGTCGAGTAGTTGGAATCTACTCGCGAGAGATGTAGGACATATCTCACAGGATTGGCTAGATAGAAAATGGATTAATATAATGAAGTTGAGACCGGGCAGGGAATGGATAGGAAGCGGAGAGAAGTGAGTCTCGGTCGCGTAGCCCTGCCTGTGTCGATTAAGGCCCACTTCGTGTGGGGCCCCGCTGAACAAGCTTGACTTGTACCGGCAACATAATGGACATATGGAATCCAATAAACTGATGTAACTTGATAACTGGGGTGTCGAGGCCCACTAACTCACCATCGATAGGGGTCGGCTGAGGACAGTAAGGTGTAAATCGGCCGGCGGACACATGAGGTGTTCCGTGCGGAGACCTTCTGTTTGCGGAGGTGAGATGGGTTCGGTGTTCGAGTCTCTTGTGAAAGGTGGACATATACACCTAGTACTGAAGTGTTATGTAGGTACAGGTGTGCTCGCTGACACTTCCGAACGACGTATGTGTCGTGTTGTCCGGGTGTGTCCTGATTGCAATCACTGTCCCTCGCAGTAATAGAGTACCACTTGTTCACTGTGTCATGACATAGTAAATACTAAAGAAGCCAGAAAATCATATTGTATTGAATTATAATTACTTTGCAACACTGTATGATTTAGAGATAGTACAATTAAAAGTTTACAATTTCCCCATACTTTAGCTGTAATAGCATTATGTGCTCCGAGCATGTCATATCATCGGTAAAGCGTTTCTTGTTTGATTGTGGAGCCCATGATGTGCCGTGCTTGGAGAATGTCATTTGCTAATTAAAACATGATTATAAGGATCCACTTGTAGGCGAGTCTATTTCTGCTATTCCTTACCTATGTTAGTATTCACTCTGCATATGTCTAGTGAGACGGTTAAGTCTTGCTGAGCCTTATGCTCACGTTTGCGCTTTAATGATTTTTGCAGGTATTAGTTTTATTTCTGCTGTTCAGGTTGTACATGAGACTCGAAGTGTCGAGATAAATCTCATGTGAGCCATGCCGCTGCTGAATGTTCTTCATGTTGCTAGTGAGAAGTGTCCTAGGGCATGGACGTCTTCTCTCCTGCTTAGTTAGGTGAGATTATGAGTATGTATTTTTCCGCTGCGTGTGTACCCCTGTGGTACACTCTTTTGTAAACTCTTCTTATTATGAAATGAAAACTTTATATGTTTTGTTATCCTTTTCGTGTGTGTTGTTAGGTGCCGCATCGCACGGCACCACCCAATGAGATCCTCGGATGTGTGGACTCCGGTCCCCACAATTTGGTCCGTCTCAAAACGAACTTGTCTGTCTGGCCCAGACTAGTCCGGCCTTGAGGCCCGGACTAGTCCGACCTCCTAGGGTTTTTACTCATTTTGGCTTCTCACTTAGGTTTTTCTCTAAACCACCACTTTGAGCCCTCTAGAATGATCTCATTGCACATGATACATCCACCCTCTCTCATGACACGGCTCATATAAGCTTAACACCATAAAAACCCTAATTTCTACGCTTGAGTCTTTGACAGCCGTTTTATCCTTTTCCTTTTTGGGGGTTTTCATATCATTTCAATCCTTGTACCTGTGCTTAAGATCACTTTAGCTCATTAGCCTCTTAATTGTCGTCATCAATCATCCAAAACCCACGGGGATGCCTAGATGCACTTTCAATCTCCCCCTTTTTGGTGATTGATGACAACACATTAAGATTTCAACAACAAGGATAATAATTTGTTTTCATAACATGTATTTGTATGAGTGACTCCCCCTCAATGTATCCATCATGAGTAAGAGAGATTGAGAGAGTTCTAATACATATACACGTTATGGTGGGGTGCCTAAATGATGTGTTCATAAAGTGTGATAAGGCAACGATTATGCAAGGTAGACATGTAAATGAGGAAACACAACAAAAATTTAGGCAAGATACATGAATACATAGATTAAGTCTTACAATACAACTTGAAATGAGAGTTTAAAACATAAGTCCTTAATAGATCAAATACTCCTCCATAGCATTTCTCCCAACAAATTCTCCCTAGTCTCTCCCCTCTAATCTATGCTCCCCTCTAATCTCTCCCCCTTTGGCATCAAGACACCAAAAAGGAAAATTGAAAGAAAAAGAAAGGAGAAAGAAAAGTCCTAAAAGCTACTCTTCATCATCATCGTCCGCATCGTCGGCATCGCCTTGGTGCCTGCTGTCACTTTCCGTGGCCTCCGGATCAATGTAAGCATCATCATCCGACGGGGCCATGGTGGAGGTGCCAGCTTCACCGAATTGAGCAAGCTCATCGACGGTGAACTCTGGGAAGGGTGTGATCTCCCCATCACTTTCCTCGGCAGGAGACATGGGGATGTCCAGCTTGTCGCACACCGCCTTGAGATACTTCTCTTAGCGATGCTCCATGCAACGTTGCTGAACTTCCGCCTTCCAGCAAGAGGAGAATATGGCCTTGAAGCACTTGAAGAAGCCACTCGATGATGAAGGAGGAGGTGAAGGCACAAAGTGCAAGGAAGAAGCGGGAGGATCCGCATTCTTCCTACGAGGGTCACCCGGCTCTAGAGGAGGAATCTGAGGACGGAGCCTCCAATGGATGATATTCTTATTGAAGTTGAGCCCCCAGACCTTCTCGATCATATAAATGATGTATGGAGCATATCCACATGATTGATTAGGAGTGTGCGAGATGTTGAAGATGTCATCAAAGATGTAGTCGACCACATTGAAGCGGACATCTCCATCAATCAGCACCATCAAGTGCCTTAAGTTGCCTTGAATGATCCCCGCATGTCCATCCTTGGGGGCAATGGTCTTCCTGAGGACCCGGTTGAGCATAGTATAGAAAGGCTTGATATTTCTGATGTGCCCGGCCTCAAACTGTGCATGACTTGGGTACATGTACCCGGACTAGTCTGGCCTTGAGGCCCGGACTAGTTCGGCCTCCTAGGGTTTTTCCCCATTTTGGCTTCTCACTTAGGTTTTTCTCTAAACCACCACTTTGAGCCCTCTAGAATGATCTTATTGCACATGATACATCCACCCTCTCTCATGACACGACTCATATAAGCTCAACACCATAGAAACCCTAATTTCTACGCTTGAGTCTTTGATGCCCGTTTTATTCTTTTCTTTTTTGAGGGTTTTCATCTCATTTCAATCCTTGTACCTATGCTTAATATCACTTTAGCTCATTAGCCTCTTAATTGTCATCATCAACCATCCAAAACCCACGGGGATGCCTAGATGCACTTTTAGTGACCCTTCATCCTCTTCAAGCTCGCCCTCTCAACCCCTTAAAACTGACACTAGCTTGAAAGACAAGTCAACCTCTACCAAGGACAAGCATCCTTCCCAAAGTGGCATATTTGACAAGGAGAAGGTCAAATATGCACATAGTGCATACTTGGCCACAAGACCTCCTAATGTCAAATATGGCATTGGGTATTCCTATGGTGAAAAGAAAAATGCTAGAAACCATAAGAATAACAAGGAGTGCATTGCCTTTGTGAGGGAAAACTCCTCTCAAGCTAGAAAGACTAATGACACTAATAAATCCAAGATAGTTAACACATATGAAAATCGGACTAGTCCGGTTCCTACACGGACAAGTCCTGTCCTCCGAACAAGTCTGGTTTCTCGGACTAGTTCTGTTCATGAACAACAACAACTATTGTTTAGAACTTTCGATCCATCATACGTTATTATGAAAAGTTTTGGTAAAGTTTATGCTCATTATGTTGGGCCACGCCATGGCAACACCAAGTCTCATGTGTGGGTGCCCAAATCTCTTGTAACTAACCTCAAAGGACCCAAGCAAGCTTGGGTACCTAAAGCCAAGGCATAATTTGATTTTGCAGGCCTATTCCTCTGGTGGATCAAAATGGGTGCTAGACAATGGATGCACCAACCATATGACCGGAGAAAGAATTATGTTCGTTGAGTATAAAGAAAATGAGGATCCAAGCGAGGGCATCTATTTTGGAGACAATAGTCAAGGAAGGGTGCTTGGTACCGGTACAATTCTAATATCATATCAACATACTCTTTCTCATGTTCTACATGTCGATTCCTTAGATTATAACCTGCTGTCCATATCTCAATTATGTGACAAAGGTTATAATTGCTTGTTTACTAATGAGGGTGTGACCGTCTCTAGAAGGAGTGATGATTCGGTTGCATTCAAGGGTGTGTTGAAGGGAAAGCTTTATCTTGTTGACTTCAACAAAGATAAAGCCGAACTTGACACATGCTTGATTGCAAAGACCAACATGGGTTGGCTATGGTATAGACGGCTAGCACATGTTGGTATGAGGAATCTTCAAAAACTCCTTAAGGGCGATCACATCCGAGGTTGAAAGGATGTTATTTTTGAGAAAGACAGGACTTGTAGCGCAAACCAAGCTGGGAAGCAAGTAGGAGCACTTCATCCCGCGAAGAACGTCATGACTACAACAAGACCGCTCGAGCTACTCCACATGGACCTATTCGGTCCAATTGCTTACATAAGCATCAGCGGTAACAAATACAGCTTGGTAATTGTTGATGACTTTTCGCGCTTCACTTGAGTTTTCTTTTTGCATGATAAGGCAGAAACTCAAGGAACCCTCAAGAAGATTCTCAAGCGTGCCCAAAATGAGTTCTCATTGAAGATCAAGAACATACGAAGCTACAACGGCAAAGAGTTCAAGAACACTCAAGTTGAGGAGTACCTAGACGGAGAAGGGATAAAGCATGAGTTTTCAGCACCTTATTCCCCTCAACAAAATGGAGTTGCCGAAAGGAAGAACCGAACCCTCATAGAGATGGCGAGAACAATGCTCGATGAATAGACCTCAGATCGGTTTTGGGCGAAAGCGATCAACACCGCTTGACATGCCATAAACCGACTCTATCTTCATCGACTACTCAAGAAGACATCATATGAACTACTCACCTGTAACAAGCCTAATATTTTGTACTTTCGAGTTTTTGGTTCTAAGTGTTACATTTTGAACATGAAGCCCAGGACTTCAAAGTTTTCTTCGAAGTCCGATGAAGGTTTCTTGCTTGGTTATGATTCGAACTCTTACGCCTATCGTGTCCTCAACAATACCTCCAGACTTATTGAAGTAGAACGTGACGTAGTGTTCGATGAAACTAACGGCTCTTAAGAAGAGCAAGTTGGTCCATGTGTGCTAGATAGAGAAGAAGCTCCATGTCAAGCATTGAGAAGAATGCCGTTGGGCGATATTCGACCACAAGCGCCACCTCCAAATGCAAATGAAGAAGATGAATGAACCACAAGTGGAGGTAAATGATCAAGGGGGAGCTTTCACACAAGACCAACATCAAGAAGACGAAGATGATAAACAAGTCAATGATGGCAACCATCTAGGGGGAGTAGAAGATGATCATGAAGACTCAAGACCACAAGTGCCTCACCCAAGAGTACACCAATGCGTCCAAAGAGATCACCCCGTCGACAACATAATCGGGGACATCCAAAAGGGAGTAACTACTAGATCTAGAATTGCTAATTTTTGTGAACGTTACTCTTTTGTTTCCTTTTTGGAACCGCGCAGGGTTGAGGATGCGTTGAAGGATCCAAATTGGGTGGTGGCGATGCAAGAATAACTTAACAACTTCAAACGGAATGAAGTGTGGGAACTCATCGAAAGACCTAAATTCAACATCGTCAGCACCAAATGGGTCTTCTGCAACAAACAAGATGAACACGGGGTGGTGACAAGGAACAAGGTGCGACTTGTGGCCAAAGGGTATTCACAAGTAGAAGGTTTGGATTTTGATGAAACCTTTGCTCCTGTAGCTAGGCTTGAATCTATTAGAATATTACTTGCATATGCTACTCACCATGATTTCAAGCTCTATCAAATGGATGTGAAAAGTGCCTTCCTCAACGGACCAATCAAGGAGGAGTTGTATGTGGAGCAAACCCCTGGATTTGAAGATGAAGAGTTCCCAACCACGTCTTTAAACTGCGTAAGGCTCTCTACGACCTCAAACAAGCTCCTAGATCTTGGTATGAGTGCCTTAGATATTTCTTAATTGAAAACGGTTTTAAAATTGGCAAAGCTGATTATACATTATTCAAGAAGCACTTTGATAATGATCTCTTTGTTTGCCAAATTTATGTTGATGATATTATTTTTGGTTCAACTAACAAATCCTTCTGTGAAGAATTTAGTAAAATTATGACAGATAGGTTTGAAATGTCTATGATGGGAGAGCTGAAATACTTCCTGGGATTCCAAGTGAGGCAACAAAAGGAGGGGATGTTCATAAGCCAAACTAAGTAGACTCAAGACATACTCAAGAAGTTTGGAATGGACAAGGCGAAGCCTATAAAGACTCCCATGGCGACAAATGGACATTTGGATCTCAATGAAGATGGACCAAGCGTGGATCAAAAGGTATATCGCTCCATGATTGGATCTCTACTTTACTTATGTGCATCTAGGCCAGACATTATGTTGAGTCTATGTTTGTGTGCAAGGTTTCAAGCCAACCCAAAAGAGTGTCATTTGACAGCCATAAAAAGAATCTTGCGGTATTTAATTCATACACCCAACCTAGGCCTTTGGTATCCTAAAGGTTCCAATTTCAATCTCATTGGATACTCCAATGCAGATTATGCTGGATGCAAAGTGGATAGAAAATTACCTCCGGTACATGCCAATTTCTAGGTAGATCCCTAGTTTCTTGGTCCTCCAAGAAACAAAACTCCATTGCCTTATCCACGGCCAAAGTGGAGCATGTTGCAGCCGGGAGTTGTTGTGCACAACTCCTTTGGATGCGACAAACTCTAAGGGATTACGGTTACAATATGAGTTGTATTCCACTACCCTGTGATAATGAGAGTGCTATTAAGATTGGCCATAACCCTGTTGAGCACTCTAGGACCAAACATATAGACATCCGGCACCACTTTTTGAGAGACTACTCAATGAAAGGAGACATAACTATTTCCCATGTCAACTCCGAAAACAACTAGCCGATATATTTACCAAGCCACTTGATGAAAAATGTTTTTGCGAGCTCCGAAATGAACTCAATGTCCTTGATTCTCGGAATGTGGCTTGAAAACTTGCATACCTGTATGGACTCTTCAAAATATATTGTTTGAGTTGCGAAAATCATCTCTCAATTTTCTCCGAAAACTATTTCAACTACTTGATCTTGATGAATAATGTTCATTGCTTGATTGTTGTATGCTTACTGATCATATTAATCAAGATTACCTGATTGTTTTGGCCCCTATTTTCTTTATAAGAACCTTCGAATATATACGAATGGGCTAAACTAATCTGTTCTGGTGACCACAGACTAGTCCGCACACTGTAGAGTAGTCCGCAGAGTGTCTGGTTGTCCGGACTAGTCTGATAAACCATGGACTAGTCCAATTTTTCGACTCCATAACCCTAGCCGCCGCCAAGACCTAATCTTCTTCGTCCTCACAACTTGCCCCATGCTCTCTCTCCTCGCTCAAGTGCTCCCAAGGCGATTTCCTCCGTTCTCCATCAAATCCCTCCAAGTTTGCGTGGAAAACGATCTCCATTGCATAGGGATTGAAGACCACGGACTTGTCTACACCTTCAACCCCTCCATCTCCAAGAATTAAGGATCTTCGGTAAAATTTCCTCCCAAACCCTAGAAATCATGATTTTCTTCATTGTTAACTAAATAGCCTAGTTCCTCTCGGTTAATACATGCCTCCTTGCTATATTACATTTATCTTGAACTAGTTTTGCATTGGGAATCACCATTTGTTGTCTAGGTAGGGTTTTAGGTGATGAACACCGGACTAGTCTGGTCCATGTACGGACAAGCCCGGTCCCCCAAACTAGTCCGTACCTGCACGCCGAACAAGTCCAATTTTTAACTGAACTCAACCCTGATTTCTCATTCCTCAATGCACCTCCTTGCCATCAATTCTTATCCATACATTGTGCAATGCTCTCTTAGGACAATGTCAATTGAGAACATCTCCGACTTCGATGATGAGATGGGAAAATACTTGTTTCCACGTGCTTTAGAGTCTTGCGCTCAAAAGAGGCAAGAGCGTCCCTCTGAGCCTGCACCTTCCCCAACTCAGGTGCGGCGCAAGGTGCTTGCCAAGAATCCTGCGTATAAGGCAAAGGACGCAGCTGGCTCCACCTCGGCGGCTCTTCGCCAAGTGAAGGGAAAAGGAAAGGGAATTGCATCGGGCCCAGTCGGCCCTCTCAAGATGCATGCTCCGAGGCAGGGAAACAGAGATCCCTTCGAGGAGAAGTTCAATAGCAAGGGAAGCGATGCTGCTTCCAAACTCAGATTTGTTGATTGCTACAGTCGTTCCAAGAAGGCTGCTGATGCTAGGTTTTGGAGCAATTTTCATGCAGACTTCTATAGCTCGGTTTACCTTACCATGAAGACTCTAGTGGTCCGCAGCCAGTGGATCGACTGGAATCACTTTGAGAGGAAGAGCTGTTCAGCATTTGATGAGGTTATAAATGCAGTGGAGAGGCATGGACTGAAGGAGTTGTTTGCCTTCAGATTTAACTAGAATGATGAGATCATTGCTCAGTTCTATGCCACTTGTTTCTTTGCTAGTGATGAGGAGGAAAGGGTGACTTGGATGACTCATGGATCCAAGTACACTATCACTTATGATGAGTTTGCAAGACTCCTTCATCTAGAAGACATCGGCAACAATGAGTTGAACATCCACAACATCGGTGTCTTAGGAAAAGACAAGATGGACTTCCTCTATGACACCAGCCTGAAGTTCAATACCCCTTCAACCAAGAACATGAAGCCCTTCTTCATGGTTCTCAACAAGGTGCTGAGGAAGACAATAGCATCAAAAGATGGGGATGTAGGAAGTGTCCAAGGTTACTTGAGGAACTTGATGAAAGTTATAAGCAAGAACAGAAAGTTTGACATCTTTGACTATATCTGGAATGATATGGTCAACATTTTCTGCACGTCGAACAGATCCTGTGGCTATGCCCCCTACTTGATGTTCATGATTGAGAAGGTCACATGGATCGAGTTCGTGAAGGACGTGGATCACACTCCCTTGAGGCCCCAGAAGCCTCCCCAAGCAAATGTCCAAGCTGCCCCATCTCCAGTGTCGAGTGAGGAGGCTTCGAGTAGAGATAGAGGAGATGAGAGGATTGCCCCCTCCACTAGGGCCCCTACCCAAAAAGGGTCTCCTAGTGGAATCCTGAAGTACGTGGCAGCAATCTTTGCCTCATGCAAGAAGGTCAAAGTGAATACTCACAAGCTGAACAAGGATAGGAAGGCATATATGAGATATGTCAAAGAAAATGTCAAGCATATTTGCCAGAAGCTGGAGATCGAGCCTATTGGATCCCCAGTCATCTCTGAAGATTCAACCTCTGATTTCACTGAGCTCGGACCTTTGACTCCCTCCGAGCTTGCCTACTTTGGCATTGGGGGCACTTCGAGTGGATCCGCTCCTCCTCCTACCCAGCCGGAAGATGAAGATGAGGAGAGAACTGACAGTAAGGAATGAGCCACTAGATCCCTCTTCTCCTTCTTTTTGGTGTCTTGATGCCAAAGGGGGAGAGATTGAGGGGGAGTCACTAGCCCTAGTTGTAGGTTGAGAGATGAGAGCTTCATTTGTGTATCTTTTTGTGTTTCTCTTGGGTTGTAAAACTTTAATACTGTTATCTCTATCTTTGGTATTGTGGTGTGATGGAATGACTTTGCTTGAGTTATGAAATTTGTGTTTTGCCTTGAAATTGACATATATGCTTGATATTGGTATTTTAATGTCAATCACTTCATTCGCATCACAATTATTGCTCACACTCACGTAGTTTTACACCCCACCATAAAGAGTGCACATATGACCTGTGTTTTCACTGCTTTGCTTAACTTGTACCTAACCCATATGTGCACACTTTATGAAAATTTTGTATTCTTATCATATTTTGTGAAATCTCAATTGGTTGTCATCAATCACAAAAAACGGAGAGATTGAAAGTGCATCTAGGCATCCCTTGTGGGTTTTGGTTGATTTATGACAAAAAAATGAGATCCTAACCAAATTGTTGAGATGAGCGCAGGTCTTAAAAGAAATTATGAAGAAAGCGCAAAAAGAAAGGAGAATGAGGATCTATATGGAAAAGAGCTCATGAGCTAAATAGATTAGATCATTGTGTATGGAGTGTGTTGGAGAAACACACCCCAAGAGCTCAATCACAAGAAAACTCACTGCACTAATTTATACAGGTCCAGACTAGTCCGATAATATCCGAACTAGTCCGGTATCCCCTCTGTTCAAAATCGGACAAGTCCTCCCAGTGTGGACTTGTCTGCACAGTACGAGTCTACACATACCGCACTAGTCCGATATCACCACGGACTAATCCGATATCTTTCTGACTAAGATTGGACTAGTCCTCTCCAGTGCGGACTAGTCCTCAACACTTCACAACTTTGCACAAACATCGTACAAGTCCGATAATATCCGGACTAGCCCGACAACCTCTCTGACTAAAATCGTACAAGTCCTCTAAATGCGGACTTGTCGCCAATTCACTAAGGAGATCACCACAGGCGGACTTGTCTGAAAATAACCGGACTAGTCCGAACTTTTCCAGAGCGTAAATCGGACTAGTCCGCCCTAAGCCGGACAAGTACGATCTTCCTGAGAACCTAGGGTTTCCTACACGCCGCACACCGGACTAGTCGGGACCCACCACGGACAAGTTCGGACCCTCGAAACCCCAACGGTAACTTTTGGAAACACCATATAAATAGATGTGCACAGCCCTACTTTCAACACTCTCGACTCCCCGCACCGTCACACCCTCCAAGAGCTTAGAAAACACATCTCTCCACACAATCTAATGCAAGAAAGATCAAATCCATGAGGATTCATCTTGGATCAAAGGAGAGACACGATTCACACGTTTGAGCTCTTGGGTTTAACACACTCCTGTTGTTTCATTGTTGACCTTAAGAGTGTGTTCTTGATGGTGTTTGACTTGTAATCTTGGGGAGCCCTCAACTTGTGAGAAAGCCCCTTGAATTTGGTGATTTACCCCTGTGATAGTGAAAGAGAATTGGCCTTCGTGGCGATTCGACGAGGTTAGGGTCAGTGAAGACCCGGTCCTTTCGTGGGCTCCTCAACGTGGATGTAGCTTGCCTTTGTGGGAATCGAACCACGGGATAAAAATCGTGTGTCTTCACTTTGTGCATTTTGTTCTTACTCTTCATTGATATCTAGGGTTTTACTTGATCTTATTCATATTACATTAAAACATTGAATATAAGGTTAACTTGTGCAACGTCTAGTTTCATAGAAGTATTACACTATAATTACAATATATTTCCGCTGCATAGAGTCTAGGATCGAGATAATCGATCAAACTTGATCGATCTAGTCCGCACGCACCGGACTAGTCCGCACCCTACTGGACTAGTCCGATTTCCTGGTATTTGATCAAGTTGCTATGTGTTGCAGGTTCCGACTAAAATTCAAAAAGGCATATCCCCCCTAGGACACATTCATTAACCATCTTTTTACCACAAATTTGTAACACCGTTAATTGAATTTAAATAAACAGAATAAAAAATGGTTTGGAAAGCACGAAATGGCCATAATACCCATAGTTATGTGTTGGTTGTTTCTACCCATCCGAGAACCGAATACTCGATCCTCTCCCATGTGGTGAGCGGCGGCGAGAAACCTAGGGTTTCGGCGGCGGCGGCAGGCCCACGCGCGAGCGAGGGTGCTGCGGCTCGGGCAAGCTGGAGAGCAGCGGACGCGGCGGAATATGCAGACATCGATGCATCACCCAAGAACACGACCGCGGAAGCCGCGGCGCTGGCGACTGCCTCGTCCATGAGGGCGGTGGCCATGAGGGCAGTCGGCAAGGAGGTCACAAGGATCGTGACCACGGCAAGGGACGGCACCGGGCACTCACACCTCGGCTTCGACAGTGGCAGCGCCACGGTGGTCGAGGTGGTTACACTGCTGGCCGAGTCAGCCGTAGCCACGGTGTCCGCGTCCGCGGCGCTCTTTGACATCATGGGGCCATGTCGGCGTCGGCCTCCGTGGTGGTGTGTCTGCAAGAGGACGGTGGCGCTCGGGCAAACAAGGGTTAAGCTGCTCAATGCACAGACACACATCTCCAGCTCTAGCTTGTTACCTTCCTTGATGATCAATCATAACTCGAATTAGCACAGCACACAAGTGTAACTTTAACACTGTAAATAACTCAAGTTTTTGTGCAGTTATGCGTATTATACTGTAACAAGGCTTATCACAAGTTCTTTTGTCCCCCTCAGATTTGCATGTCGAGGTTCAGTACATGTATGTGGAATGTGGTGTCTGATCAGCATTTCACTTTTACATCGTTCTTGGTCAATGGACATCTCATGCATCTTTCTTCTGAATAAATAAATTGGTGTTAAAAATATATTTGGTTTTTTCAAGATTTGAAAAAAAATTATGTCCAAAATTTAAAATTTGGTAATAAAAGTTAAATTTTTGTTGAACTATTTGTAAGTTTGTTTGATTGCTCAAAGTCAATTTACAATGGTACATGTCAAAATAATAGTACAAAGACAATGTTAAACATTAAAATCATGGTAAAATTACAAAGGATAAAGTTGTCTTTTTACAT